>CM038669.1:371534268-373934268 GCA_021605145.1 Aegilops bicornis | reverse complement strand
TATCGTAGTCCTTTCGATAAGTAAGAGTGTCGAACCCAACGAGGAGCAGAAGGAAATGACAAGCGGTTTTCAGTAAGGTATTCTTTGCAAGCACTGAAATTATCGGTAAAGGATAGTTTTGTAATAAGATAATTCGTAAGAGGTAACAAGTAACAATTGTAGCAAAGGTGCAGGAAGGTGGCCCAATACTTTTCTATAGCAAAGAATGAGCCTGGATGAACTCTTATATAAAGCAAAGCACTCCCAAGGACACATGGGAATTACTATCAAGTTAGTTTTCATCATGCTCATATGATTCACTTTGTTACTTTGATAATTTCATATGTGGGTGGACCGTGCTTGGATGCTGTCCTTACTTGGACAAGCCTCCCACTTACAATTAACCCCTCTCGCAAGCATCCACAACTACGAAAGACGAATTAAGATAAATCTAACCATAGCATGAAACATGTGGATCCAAATCAGCCCCTTACGAAGCAACGCACAAATTAGGGTTTAAGCTTTTGTCACTCTAGCAACCCATCATCTACTTAATACTTCTCAATGCCTCCCCCTAGGCCCAAATTGTAGTCGACGTTCACATAACACCACTACAGGAAAGACAACATACATCTCATTAAAATATCGAATGAATACCAAATTCACATGATTACTTATAACAAGACTTCTCCCATGTCCTCGGGAACAAACGTAACTACTCACTAAGCATATTCATGTTCATAATCAGAGGGGTATTGAATATCATTAAGGATCTGAACATATGATCTTCCACCAAATAAACCAACTAGCATCAACTACACGGAGTAATCAACACTACTAGCAACCAACATGTACCAATCTGAGGTTTTGAGACAAAGATCGGATACAAGAGATGAACTAGGGTTTGAGAGGAGATGGTGCTGGTGAAGATGTTGATGGAGATTGACCCCCTCTCAATGAGAGGATCGTTGGTGATGACGATGGCTTCAATTTCCCCCTCAGGGAGGGAAGTTTCCCCGGAAGAACAGCTCCGCTGGAGCCCTAGATTGCTTCTGCCCAGGTTCCACCTCGAGACGGCGACGCTTCATCCCAAAAGCTCTTTCTTGATTTTTTTTCAGGTCAAAAGCATCCATATAGCATAAGATGGGCACCGGGGACCTGCTAGGGAGGCCACAAGCCCTAGGGGCGCGCCCAGGGGGTAGGGTGCGCCCCCAGGCTCGTGGCCACCTAGTGGGTCCCCCTCCGGTATTTCTTCGCCCGATATTTTTATATATTCCAAAAAAATTCTCCGTAAAATTTTAGGACTTTTGGAGTTGTACAGAATAGGTCTCTCATATTTGCTCCTTTCAGGTCCAGAATTCCAGCTGTCGGTGTTCTCCCTCTTCATGTAAACCTTGTAAAATAAGAGAGAAAAGGCATAAGTATTGTACCACAATGTGTAATAACAACCTATAATGCAATAAATATCAACATAAAAGCATGATGCAAAATTGACGTATCAAACTGCTTATAAGAATCCTATATGTATGTCTCCATATAAAATGGTATATGCAAAAGCATGTCACTTACCTCTTGAACTAGAACATAAAGCTTATTGGGAAATTAAAGAGCTCAACTATGACTTCAAACTTGCCGGTGAGAAGAGGTTATTTTACATTAGCTCACTTGATGAATGGAGAACCCAAGCCTATGAGAATGCCAAATTTTTTAAAGAAAACTTTAAAAGATGGCATGACAAAAGCATACTGTAACATCCCAAATTTTCAATTTGGAATGTTATACATAGGTCATCATATGCATATCATATTTTATTTGCATTTTGTTGTGATCCTAGAAATACTAAGCAACTCAAGGACCCACGAAGAGAGTTGGGGATTTCATTTATTTTCATACTTGAATTTTCTCAATTTTGAAAAAGGGGTCATTTTGGTTTTAATATTTTTCTCTCTGAAATATTTCCAATATAAAAATAAAAGAGAGGAGATAAAACAACTTCTCCAAAATAAAATAAATATTGGAGAGAAATGTTAAAATCAAATAAATATTTTATTTGGATTTTTATTCGAGATTTTATTTGAATTAGAAAAATATGCATTTTTCAAAATTGTATTTTTAGGCCAGAAAAATGTTCACTTTGTTCTAAATATTTTATTTAGACGGTAAAAATTCTTTTTGGCATTTTTAGATTTTTTTATATTTATTTAGGATTTTCCTTGGCGGAATTATTATTTAAAAAAACGTTTAGCCGATCGGGCTAATGTGGCCACCGAGGCCGAAGCTCACCACGCCGCCTTTCCTCCCGCCATCAGTATGGACGCTGAGGAGTCTGGCTCGGACTCCTCATGGCCGCCCTCTCCATAAGGTAGCCGGGCCTTTATATATGACCACAGCCCCTCGACCTCAAGACATGTCGCGATCGCTGCCGCACGCGCCTCGCCCAAGACCGCTGCCGCCTCGCCTCATTGGCCGGAGCCGCCGCCGTCGCCGACGCCGGACCGATAGAACCGATCCCGGTTTCCTCGGTTTTCCCTGGTTTATTTTTTTAGGGTTTTGTCGGTTTAGATCGGTTTTTTTGGGTTCGCTAATTTGCGAACGTTTATCCGCTAGTTCATTTTAGCGAACGTTTTTGTTCGTTTGCATTTGTTGGCGAACGTTCGTTCGTTAGTCTTTTTTTTGGCTAGGGACCTATCCGCGAATATTTTTATCGCAGATTAGCCCCTGATTTTCAAACCCTCGCAACTTTTCAACCGTTCGTCCAAATCAGTGAAACCAACGCCAAAATCTTCGTCTCGAACCCCCCTTTCCAGTTAACAAGTTGAACATGGTTTTGAAAATTTAAAATTTGGTTTCAAGGAGATTTGAATTCGAAGTTCTTTTGATCGTAGTTTCAGTTCCGTAGCTCCAATTCGATTGATTTTTTTGCAAATCGAAGCTCTTTAGTTGAAGTTTCAGTTTGGATTTTCTTATCTGAGTTTTACCCTTGCATCTATGCTTGAGTGCTTATGTATGCTATTGTTTGTTTGCGATAGAATTTCCGGAGTGCGAAGCGTGCTACTACGAGTCTCTACGGTTTGCAGATCGTCAGCAAGGCAAGTAACACTTTGATCATGCCCCTTTTATTACCCAGTTTTTATGCATTAGTTCCAATCCTCAAACATTGCATGAGTAGGATCTGATTAGTATGTGGGTATTGGGAAGTAGATGATGAGGTAGAACCTATTGCCCTTTGTTATCAAACTCTGGGAGTTACTTCCACATTATGGGCGTAGACGTGGATTGGTTGAGTGTATCCATGACAGATGTGAGAGTTGTTAATTAATGGTTAACGTAAGGTGGCTACTCAAATACACATCTGGGTGGATTGTTTGCGGGCACCTGGAGAATCCAGTGTTGTCTTTGGATATCCCGGAGTACCCGTGTGATCATCCTATGGTTCGCCACCCAGGCTCAAAGGGATCATAAGATTATTCATGCTAGAAACTTCCTTGTGCAGCCACAAGACATTATGGGCTCTGGCATAGTTGAGTATGTTGCGTGACCTCTTTCAGTGGTAGGCTAGCAGATGTAGGGGAAAGTAGGTGTAACTGTCTACCCAGAGTAAAGAGTAATTGCTTCTAAAAGATTGTGTCTGGGTCATCCGTTTCTCAAAAACCATGTAGTGCGAGAAATCCAATGGAGGAGATCGAGACTTGTGGGGAAAAGTGCGCAAACCTCTGCAGAGTGTACAAACTAATCATGGTTAGCCATGTCCCCGGTTATGGACATCTTAAGTATCTGGTTCTTGAATTGTCATGTTGATCTCATCACTCTAAATTAATTTGTTGGGTTTTTAATATTGTTTGGGATTGAGTTGGAGGAACCTTCTCAATGTTTATCAACTACCATGATAGTTAAACAAAATATATTCCTTTTTTGTAGGAAAAAATTGGCTTTTTGCAAAAACATGATAACCGTAGAGCCTCCACCAACCATATATGCATGTAGTGTTAGCATTTATTTTTGTTCTTTGCTCTACAGTGTTATTTTGCCAGCATATTCCATGTGCTTACCCGTTTCGGGCTGCAACGTATTATGTTGCAGAATTTTTAGACGAAGAGTAAGGTGCACTAGGTCGTTTGTCGTGCACTCAGCTATGCCGTTGGAGTTGATGGACTCATTTACCTTCGATGCTTCCGCAGTTATCTTGTTTAGGTGGCCTTAAGCCATATTATTGTAATAAGTTCTCTTTTGAGAGATTCGATGTAATAAGTGTGTGATTGCACTCTGTTATAAATTCTTCGAGTACTGTGTGTTTCAGCATTACCGATCCAGGGATGACACTTATGCACATAGATTTGACTGTTTGAGGTCGGTTCGTTACAAGATGGTATCAGAGCACATGTTGATTGTAGGACACGTCCACTAAGATAAGCCATAGGTCCCTCTTCTCTACTCATTTCTGACTCCTCTCCATTTTCCAGTCTATAGATGGCGGACCCAAGGAACAAGTTTGCTCAACCGTATGAAGACACACTATCGGGGAAGCCGATCTGGCCCACGAACACCTATGGGACCGGCGAACCGAGCCCCTTTCGGTTCGGCGGGGGGCGGAGGTCGCACGAAGAGCAGATCGAGGCGGTTAATACGAGCGGTTTACCCAGCTTCGAGCTCTCCGGAGAGATAACACTCCTCTTGCTGCATGTCCGAGTGTATTGAGTTCTTGCTCAGAGCGCTTGAGTGCTACAAGACACACAAGTCGCTAACGAGACCGAGCGTGAGTGTTCTCTGGCTTGAACCTCTCGAACCCCCCTCACGCTATGCATGGGCCTCCTTTTATATGCTCAAGGGGTCTCCGGCGGTGGCAACGTAGACAAGGGTAAAATGGAAAAAGGAATGCGGTTGGTACAACTACTTGTACATTGTATCATACCTAACTCGACGGCGGGGACAAAGGCATTAAATGCCCGCTTCACGCCGCCCTAACGCTGAAAGGGACCGCTGTGGGCGCCACCGCTTGCCACGATGGCAATCTTGTCGGCGCCGCTTGCCACCGCGCTCACTGGTCAAGACGACCTCTTGCCACGCAGCGCTGGAAAGGTCGAGGCGACACGTTAGTGGATGTCTGGAGCGTAGGTACAGAGTGGTGGTATGTCATGACAAGCGCCTTTGCCGCGATTGTCGCCTTTGTCGCGTCCGGAAGCTTGTCGCTCATCGGGCCTTCCGGCAAGCTCCTCTTGCCGGGCCTTGTCTCCTAGGTGCCTTGGGTGGCCTTCCGGCAAGCTCCTCTTGCCGGGCCTTGTCTCCTCGGCTTGAATACTTTGTTCTTGAATGGCTCCAAAGGAACCACGGAGGACTTTGGCGGTCACCCAGCAAGCCTTGCCGCTGAGTGTCAGAATCGCCCGTGCACAAGTTCGGGATACTAGGGTACCCTACTCTAGTACACCGATAGGAGCCCTCGAACTGGGCCATACACGGTCGAAGCGGCTGTTGGGCAGCCCAAAACAGGCGCACGCTGCTGACACAGGATGTTGCTTGCACCATCGACAGGGAGCTGGCGCAGCTGGGGATAGAGGACCTTGGGTATTCCTCCGATGAGCACCTCCAGCCCAGCGCCAAGCTCAGCTTGTTCTTCAAAGGCGTGGTGACGGCCCTCCAGTGACTCCGGGAAGAGATCCCAAAGCAGCTGGCCGACGAGTCGCGCCAGATCTGCGCTGGAGCTCTTCAAAAGGTGCTGATGAAGGTGGCCTTCCGCAATCCAGGCCTCAACCTCACCAATGTCCTCAAGTCCTTGCCGTCGGATGCTGATGTGGAAGCTCTCAAGACCCTTGTCGCACCCATCGTGGACAGGGTGAGCGGGATCAAGAGGGTTGATGGCGATCGTGTAGATTAGGCCGCCCGCTTTCTCTTTTTCTTGCCGGCTTGGTCATGTTATGAGAACAATCTATTAGAGCTGCGACAAGCTATCTTGTAATATAACTCTATTTCGGGTAGCAATTGCTATGTTATTTCCTTTACTTAATTCCTTCCTTTGTATGTTTTTGCCCTATGCTTTTAGGGAACTTGTCGTATGAGCACCTTAGTCATGAAAGTCTGAAAAGGGGACTTCAAAGCCTTCTTTGGCGATGTCGCTACCGACAAGAAACCTTGTCGCCACTAGTCGCAGCTCACTTAAGTTGTTGAGCGGACTCGAAACAAAGTAAGGCGCAACTAGCTACGAGTTGGTTCCTCCGCACAAGTTTTCCATACAAAGTACGGTCGTTCGAGGAAGATAACTTAAAATTTTAAAACTGATTGCTCAAACTTTAGCAACTTAGCTTTTACATCGTTTGCTTCCGGTAAGGCTAGACTTCCTTGAGCGACGCTTGGTCCACACCATTATCTTCTCCTTTCCCCGGCAAACTTGTGGGCGAGGAACCTTCCTTTCTTTGAGAAAGAGAAAGAAGAGAAAATAAAGATATGGAGCCTTATGGCTCGTTATTGCTTACCGGGGTAGGTGCTGCACAAAGTGTCAGATAACGCATGCAAAATAGAAGTAGAAAGCATGAAATTGACAAGATGTGCGAAGCACATTAGCTTTACTTATGCAGAATTCTGCGCCCGACTTTGTACAAAGGATTACATGCAACATCGGCAAGACTTGTACAAAAGGTGGTTCTTAACAGGTTCGGCGACCGCTTCTGAGTAAAACTTACGAAGATGCTCAATGTTCCAGAGTTGCTCATCGAATGCCATCTTCGGTCTCAAAGCGAGACAGCTTGAGCCTAGTGACTCGTTTCACCCGGTAAGGGCCTTCCCACTTCAAGGCCAACTTGTTGGAATTCTTGGCGGACTGAACGCAGCCAAGAACAAGGTCACCTTCCTCGAGACTTGGCATTAACTGCGGCTATGGTAGCGGCAAAGCTTGCCGGTATCGAGCGGCATAACAACTGAAGACGATCCTCCTCAAGGAGCAGCGTCATCATCTTGTCATAGCTGCTCTTGCTCAAGCTCATCATAAGCGAGCACTCGAGGTGATCCGTATCTGAGTTCCGTGGGGAGAAGCGCCTCTGCTCCATAGACTAGAGCGAAAGGTGTGCGGCGGTGGCTCGATTTGGCGTCGTCTGATCGACCAAAGAACCACCGACAGCTCCTCAATCCGATTCTTTCCGCACTTGTGCAGCACTGTCGAAAGTTACGGTCTTGAGCCCGCGCAACACTTCAAAGATTCGCCCTCTCCGCTTGACAGTTGCTTCTCGGATGAGCAACAGAAGCGAAGCAGACCTTGGCGCCAAGATCTTGGACGTATTGCATGAAGGTGCGACTCGTGAATTGCGTGTCGTTGTCGGTGGTGATCCTGTTAGGGATTCCGAAACGGCAAACAATCGACCTGAAGAACTTGACCGACCGTGGCTTGTCACCTTCCTCATCGCTTCCACTTCCGGCCACTTTGTGAACTTGTCGATTGCAACGTACAAGTACTCAAAGCCCCGGCTTCGGGGAAAGGGGCCGAGGATGTTGAGCCCCGGACGAAAATGGCCAGGATAAAGGGATCGTCTGGAGAGCTTGAGCTGCCTGGTGTATCTGCTTGGAATGGGCCGCACGCTTCACACTTGGTTACTTGTGCAGATGCATCCCGGAGGGCTGTCGGCCAAAAGAAACCTTAGGAGCAACGCTTTGCGGCAAGTGCTCTGGCGCCAATGTGGTGACCACATATGCCTCCATGTATCTTCGCCAACAGCTTTTGTCCGTCTTCGGTGAATACACTTCAATTTCACACCGTTGAGTCTTCTTACGTATAGTGTGTTGTCGACAAACTGGTACATACTTGATCGCCGGGCTACTCTTTCCGCTTCTTCTTGCTCTTGGGAAGTTCTCTGTCTGAAGGAAGCGGACAATCTCTTTGTGCCCATCTTTGGAGCTTGCGGCTCGACAACGAGGACTAAAGGCACATCTGCTGCTGTGGGAACATCTGCTTCCACGGCGAGAACCTGCGGCTCAGCCGGAGCCTGACGTTCCCCGACAAACTTGCCGGAATAAAACTTGTCGGGAGCGTCTGCTTCAACGGAACAAACCCTAGGGCTTGCCGGAGCAGATTGCTCCTCAGCACCCTTGGTGTTGATCTTGAGGACTTTCATGACGGCGACTTCGGAAGCTCTGCCGGAAAATAGTCACCAGAGATCAACTTCCTCTTCTTGCTTTGTCCGGTTGATGGCGTTACAGATGGTTGAGTCAGCTTGAGCACAAAAATCCTTGGTTCCATTGTGTAACTTAAGTGTAGCGACTTCGACGAAGCCATCGGCAATGTCGTTTCTGAGCTCTTGGAACATGTTCCATTTGTAGGCCGTCAAAGTGCTCTTCTAGCTTTCTCACTTCATCAACATAAGCTTCCATCAACGGACTCGATAACTCTTGTTCACTTGGCGGATGACAAGTCGTGAGTCACCCACGACAATGAGCTTCTTGATCCCAAGGTCTCATCATGATCTCGAGACCGGCAAGCAAACCTTCATACTCTGCGGTATTGTTTGTTGCTTGCTCCTTGGGAAAGTGCATCCGGACTACGACTTGAGGTGCTCTCCTGGGTGCAACAAGTAGCACGCCAAGACCGGGCGCCTTTGCAGCGAGAAGGCACCATCAAAGTACATCAGCCACTCTTTGCTTGCCTCCTTGACGGGGATGCTCGTTTCGAATTTCTTCATCTTGTGTTGGCGTCCATTCTGCTATGAACTCCGCCAATGCTCGCTTTGGATAGTTGAAGTGCTTTCAAACTTGAGGCCAAAGCTTGGCAGTTCCAAAGGCCCACTCGACAATCCCGCCTGTTGCCTCCGGATTTTGCAAAGATCCTCTTGGGAAAACGAGTGACGATTGTGATCTCATGTGCCCGGAAGTAATGGCGCAGCTTTCTCGAGGCCATGAGGAGGCCGAAAAGCAATTTCTGCACACCAGAGTACCTTGACCTAGCCCCTCGCAGAAGGGAACCGACAAAGTAAACTGGGCGCTGCACCATTCTTTTCTCGCATCTTCTCATGCGTCACAGAGATCCATCCTTGTCGGGACTAGAGCTTGCCGGTGAAGCCCCACCTTTCGTCATTTGGATGCATCTACCATGGTTGCTAGCTCATCATCCGCCTCCTCTCCGCTACTAACGCAACACTAACCACTTGATTGGTTGCCGCTATATATAGCAGCAACTTCTCTTATGGCTTAGGTGCGACAAGTGTTGGAGTGGAGGATGTATCTCTTCAAGTCTGCAGCCGCAGCCTCCGCTCGGAGTCCATTTCATCGGACCTGCCTTTTTCAAAATTTTGAAAATGGCGGTAGCGCTTCAACCAACCTAGAGATAAACCCGCTGAGAGAGCAGCTACGCAACCGCAAGTCTTTGTACATCCTTGACGCGCTTTGGTGCTTCAATCTGCTCAATGGCCTTGATCTTGTCGGGATTGGCTTCAATTCCCGCCGAGACATTTAAGAACCCGAGAAGCTTGCGGAAGGGACTCCAAACACACACTTCTCGTGGTTGAGCTTGAGGTTGATCTTGCGCAGATTTGCAAAGGTTTCGTCTAAATCTTGAATCGAGTCGCTTTGTCCTTGCTTTTGACCACTATGTCATCCATGTAGGCTTCCACATTTACATGCATTTGCGGCTCAAAAGCGTCATGGACTACTCTTGCAAATGTTGAACCAGCATTCTTTAATCCGAAAGGCATCCGCATTTAAACAAAGATGTGCCACATGGGGTGATGAATGCGGTCTTCTCCTCATCCTCTTCGCCATGAAGATCCGATGATATCCTCGAGTATGCATCCGTAAATGAAAGCAAATCACATCCGCCGTGGAGTCAACAATCTGGTCGATGCGCGGCAAGGAAATGGGTCTTTGGGACAAGCTTTATTGACATCGGTAAAGTCAATACAAAGCCTCCATTTCCCGCTTGCCTTGCATACAACTACAGGATTGGCCAACCACGCAGGATGGATCACCTCCGACAAGGCCTCGCTGCTTCCAATTTCTTGATTTCTTCGCGATGAATTCTTGGCGCCCAACGCTCGCTTCATGACTTTCTGCTTGATGGGACGCACATGAGGACAAACGGCAATATGGTGCTCAATTACTTTCATGGGTACACCGGGGATGTCAGACGGTTGCCATGCAAAAACGTCGATGTTCGCCGCAGAAAGCAACGAAGCGCTTCCTATTTAGGGTCGAGAGTGGCACCGATGGTGAAGGTACCACCGGTGCCGCCCTCCTTGGCGGACACCTTCTTGGTCTCTGGTGGAGCTGCCATCGCCTTTCTTACACTTGCCGGTGGAGCTCGATGGTGCGTCCTCGGCCAGAAGCGCGGCACTCAAGAGGTGCGCTTGCCGGAGTGGGCATCGTAGCTCTTGCCGGACTTGGTCTTCTTCTTCGCCGGGAGCTTCGGGCAAGTGGCTTGCAATCTGCCGCAGCGGTTGCTTCGATGAGATCTTGTCGGCGCAGATAAGAGCATCCTTCTTGTCGCCAGGGACAGAGATGACACTTATCGGGCCCGGCATCTTCAACATGTTGTATGCGTAGTGAGAGGCTGCCATGAATTTGGCGAGTCTTTGGACGACCAAGTATCCCATTGTAAGGCAATGGAAAGTCAAGAGCGTCAAAAGTGACCCTCTCGATCCTGAAGTTCAACTTCACGCCAAATGTCACCCAAGAACGTGATCTTTCCCTTCGCTTGCTCCTTCCCGGATTGATTCCTTGGAATGTGCGGTCTCTTCGAGCTCGCCATCGTGGATCCGGAGTTTCGGAGCACCGCGGAGGAGATCAGTTCAAGCCGCCCCGCCGTCAACTAGCATCTTAGTGACCTTGAGGTTGCGGATAGTTGGTGAAACCAACATCGGCAAGTACCGACCGCAGCTACGTGATCGTGGTGGTCCTCAATATCAAAGATGATAGGCGTCCGGACCATTTCAGAGGCTTGCGTGACTCGACGGATGGTTACGCCGCATTGACTTCCGCATCCACCGCTTGAGCTGGCGGTGTGAAGTATGCGCAGAAGCACCGCCACAACGCATGTGACCTCTCGTGGCTTTCTCGAACTCCTGCTCATCGGTCTTGTCATCATCCATGTCTTCATCATCGCCGCCGTCTTCATCCTTGTCGCGCCGCTGGAGGTCTGTCTCCTTGCCGCTTGCCTTGCTTGCCGCGCCCTCCTCGGCCGGACGCTTTCTTGCTAGCTCCTCCAAAGACCTTCCGGGCCTTCTCCTTGTCGCGTCGCTCGTATTCAGCCTTCTTCCGCTCGACAAGCTGCTCGACCTTTTGCAGCTCCGGAGGTCATGGCCCTTGGTGCGGTGGATCTTGCAAGATGCTTGTTGGAGCCGCCTGCTTATCGGCGACCGCCATACCGGCAGTTGGTGCCGCGGCAACCTCCTTGCGGAGCTACCAGCTTTGGCTTTCTTGGCGCCACCTCCGTTCTTGGGACTGCTCAACAACTAGCACATCTTTGCCTTTCTTCTTCCTGTTGTTCCGTCGCTGGTTTTTCTTTGCCGGGGTGGTCTCCTCACTATCAGATCCTCCTGCTTCGGTATTCTCTCCGGGGAGTCTCCTCCCTTCCTCAGCACGTGCACACTTGTCGGCCAGGGCATATAGCTCACTGACGTCTCTGATCTTGCACATCGCCATCTCCTCCCTCATCTCGCGGTTTCGCGACGTTACGATGGAACGCTACCGACATCATGCGGCAGGTGGACATCCGGGATGTTGTCTTTGACGTGGCTGAATCTCCGAATGTACTTGCGCAGGGGCTCTCCTTCCTTATAGGCGGCAGATGAAGGTCGCTTTCTTGGCCATGGGGCTTGTGGCCGCTGTAAAGGCGCCGACAAACCGATGGCATAGATCTGCCAAGAGGATATGGAGTTGTCCGGCAAGTGCATGAGCCAGATCGACATTGGGCTTGAGCACCAGCGGAAGTAGTTTGCCAGATCTTGTCGTCGCCCGCAGCTTGCACCGCGATGGTGTAGATGCCGAGGAACTCCGACGGATGCGTCTTGCCGTCGTACTTCTCTCGCACGTCGGCTTGAAATTCTTCTTCTTTGGCCACTGGACTTGCCGCAGCTCACGCAGTGAACGCAGGGCAACCTATCACAGACGGCAAGTCGCTGGTTCCCCGGCGCATGCATGTCGACAGAGGGCCCAGCTGCGCTGGTCGTATTGACGCTGCGCTTCTCTTGGCGCTTCGATGCGAGTTCGAGCGACTTCTTCTTGTCGTTCGTGAAGAACTTGGCGCCGATCGCGACGAGCTCGTGGATCCGATGATGCGGTGGAGTCATTGCCGAGGTGGATCCGGCGAGTCGGCGATCTTGGCCTTCGGGGCGAGAGTGCATGGTGGTTGCACCCCACGGTTTGCCGCCACCGGCTCGTGTTTGGCGATCCTGCGGCGGCGATGCACTCGGCTGCGCGGAGCGTCGCCGCTGGCAAAAGCCGATGAGACTACGAATGGTGGCCCTCCATTCATCGACCTTGTCGGCTGTTGGAGGGTAATCCAGAGCGCTTGAGCTCTCGCCAAAGCTTCTGCCGGAGTGGTGGGTGGCGATGGCGAACGGCGCGAGGAGCGGATATGCTCGGACTTCTAACTATGTTAGAAGGAGCGATATCCCGCCCAGCGGCGATGCCTCGCTTTCGCGCCGACATGTTGGCGTGCATGCTGGTCTTGAGCATCCCGAGATCCACCAGCTCGATCTTGGTCCAACGAGCGTATGGCGTTGTGAATACCATGACGCTGCCGGTCCCGCGCCTCTGAGACGGGCGTGGTGCATGTACGGATGCCGAGGTTTGCGCAGCCTTGTCCTTGGACTTGGCAGCACCGTGGACTCCCCTGTCGACTTCCATTCTTCCACCTGCGTCTACACGACCACCCGTTTGCTCCGGTGGTGGTGGGTTCGACGCAGACGGAACATCTGCCGCCGAAGCCTTCTTCTTCGGTGGCATGTCGATGAAGATGATGAAGATCTAGCTCGTGTGGACGTCGGATCAGGTTCACACAATCTCGACGCCCCCTACCTGGCGCGCCAAAGATGTCGGGGAAGCCGATCTGGCCCACGAACACCTATGGGACCGGCGGACCGAGCCCCTTTCGGTTCGGCGGGGGGCGGAGGTCGCATGAAGAGCAGATCGAGGCGAAGCACACGAAGCTTACCCACCGGAGCTCTCCGGAGAGATAACACTCCTATTGCTGCATGTCCGAGTGTATTGAGTTCTTGCTCAGAGCGCTGAGTGCTACAAAGACACACAAGCTGCTAACGAGACCGAGCGTGAGTGTTCTCTGGCTTCGAACCTCTCGAACCCCCCTCTACGTTGCGCATGGGCCTCCTTTTATATGCTCAAGGGGTCTCCGACAGGTGGCAACGTAGACAAGGGTAAAAATGGAAAAAGGAATGCGGTTGGTACAACTACTTGTACAGTGTATCATACCTAACCCTGACGGCAGGGGACAAAGGCATTAAATGCCCGTCTACGTCGCCCTAACAGTGCAGAAAGGGACCGTCAGGGGCGCCACCGCTACACGATGGCAATCTTGTCGGCGCCGCTTGCCACATCACCGGCCGTCAAGACCTCTTGCCACGCTGGCGCTGGAAAGGTCCTGTGGCGACACGTTAGTGGATGTGGAGCGTAGGTACAGAGTGGTGGTATGCGCGGCAAGCGCCTTCTTGCCGGTTGTTGTCTTGTCGCGTCCGGAAGCTTGTCGCTCATCGGGCCTTCCCGCAAGCTCCTCTTGCCGGGCCTTGTCTCTTAGGTGCCTTGGGTGGCCTTCCGGCAAGCTCCTCTTGCCGGGCCTTGTCTCCTCGGCTTGAATACTTTGTTCTTGAATGGCTCCAAAGGAATCACGGAGGACTTTGGCGGTCACCCGGCAAGCTTTTGTCATGAGTGTCAAGAATCGCCTGCAGGCACAAGTTCGGGATACTAGGGTACCCCTACTCTAGTACACCGACACACACCTTTTGGTCGACACTTGAAGGAAGTCACTAGGTACATGAACATCGGAATACCAAGTTTCATCGGGACCTACACCGCCACTTTACGAGAAGAAGAGCGTTGGATGATTCGAGTTCAAGTTCCAGGAAGGACATTCACGCCAGTTACTGAGCCCATAGAGTTTTCCTTTGATGCACCAACCTGGAGTCTAGGAAAGAGCATGGCAGCCCACATCGTCATGGGACGCATCGGCGAAGTTGACCACAAGGATCTTAAGGACACTTTCTACCAGATATGTGGGAGAGGTCCATTGCAATGGGAGATGATCAGCACCAGGAGGGACAGGTCCATTGCAACCTTCATCCAGGAGTTAAACCAGCAATTCGTCGCCAGGAGAACCAAATGTGCGCAAGCATGATAGATCTGAAGAAGGTGATGACAAGAAACATGGAGCTTGAAGAGGAACTCAAGTCTACACGCGAT
Organism: Aegilops bicornis; assembly: GCA_021605145.1. NCBI lineage: Eukaryota > Viridiplantae > Streptophyta > Magnoliopsida > Poales > Poaceae > Aegilops > Aegilops bicornis. Next base: position 373,919,907 of record CM038669.1, on the reverse strand, counting down.
GGATATGAGGAGGAAATCGCAATATTTGTAGAAAAGAATGACGACCTGACGAGGAAGCTAGGAGTATTCATGGGAGACCCCGCGCAAGGAGGAGATGACGACCATCCCGAGGACTACATCATCATCGACGGCACCGACTCCGACCCCGATAGTAGTGATGATGATTACGAAGACGAAGCTGGAGCGGATATCATGGAGTCTTCCACCGATCAAAATTTCTAGATGACCACCATATTATTAGTAGTATTTCCCCCATGTATATAGTAGTAGTCCGAGTATTTTGTAACGGTAGCTAGATCGATTGTATGCCCTTGTTTGATTTGAGTGGTGTGATATTATGTGTTTTGTCTCATGTGCATATGGGTAGTGTTTTCTCACTAGACCTCACTCTATTCTAATCTCTCCCCTCTAAACCCATCAGATGCCTCTAAGACATGACCTCGGATTTGTCTTCCCACCGGAGCTCACTGATGACCCACAAGTATAGGGGATCTATCGTAGTCCTTTCGATAAGTAAGAGTGTTGAACCCAACGAGGAGCAGAAGGAAATGATAAGCGGTTTTCAGCAAGGTATTCTCTTGCAGAAATCTTTGAAACAAGTGGTAACAGATAATTTTGTGATAGGATAATTTGTAACGAGCAACAAGTAACAAGAGTAAATAAAGTGCAGCAAGGTGGCCCAATCCTTTTTGTAGCAAAGGACAAACCTGTACAAACTCTTATAATAGGAAAAGCGCTCCCGAGGACACATGGGAATATCGTCAAGCTAGTTTTCATCACGTTCATATGATTCGCGTTCGGTACTTTGATAATCTGATATGTGGGTGGACCGGTGCTTGGGTGTTGTTCTTACTTGAACAAACATCCCACTTATGATTAACCTCTATTGCAAGCATCCGCAACTACAACAAAAGTATTAAGGTAAACCTAACCATAGCATGAAACATATGGATCCAAATCAGCCCCTTACAAAGCAACGCATAAACTAGGGTTTAAGCTTACATCACTCTGGCAACCCATCATCTACTTATTACTTCCCAATGCCTTCCTCTAGGACCAAATAATGGTGAAGTGTTATGTAGTCGACGTTCACATAACACCACTAGAGGCTAGACAACATACATCTCATCGAAATATCGAATCTAATACCAAATTCACATGACTACTAATAGCAAGACTTCTCCCATGTCCTCGGGAACAAACGTAACTACTCACAAAGCATATTCATGTTCATAATCGGAGGGGTAATAATATGCATAAAGGATCTGAACATATGATCTTCCACCAAATAAACCAACTAGCATCAACTACAAGGAGTAATCAACACTACTAGCAACCTACTAGCACCAATCCCGGACTTGGAGACAAGAATTGGATACAAGAGATGAACTAGGGTTTGGAGATGAGATGGTGTTGGTGAAGATGTTGATGGAGATTGCCCTCTCCAGGGGGTAGGGCGCGCCCCCCACCCTCGTGAGCAGGGTGTGGGCCCCTGTCCTTCATCTTTGGCGACGATTTTTCTTTATTTATTTGAAGATATTCCGTGGAGTTTCAGGACTTTTGGAGTTGTGCAGAATAGGTCTCTAATATTTGCTCCTTTTCCAACCCAGAATTCCAGCTGCCGGCATTCTCCATCCTTATGTAAACCTTGTAAAATAAGAGAGAATAGGCATAAGTATTGTGACATAACGTGTAATAACAGCCCATAATGCAATAAATATCGATATAAAGCATGATGCAAAATGGACGTATCAACTCCCCCAAGCTTAGACCTCGCTTGTCCTCAAGCGAAAGCTGATAACGACAAATATGTCCCCATGTTTAGAGGTAGAGGCGTCGATAAAAAATAAAATACGGACATGAAGGCATCATGATTATTCTCATAGCAGCAACATAAATAGGTATTGTCATATGATTTCTTATGTTCAAGTAATAATCTATTCACAAGGCAGAGTACGAATCATAAACTTTATTGAGAACCAACAAACTATAATCTCAGTCATTGAAGCAATTGCAATTTATCATAACATCGGAAAGAGTCTATGTCAAAGCTTAATAGCAAGTTCACATACTCAACTATCATTTAGTCTTTCATAATTGCTAACACTCACGCGATACTTGTGGTTACGGAGTTTTAATCGTATTACGAGAAAGATAGGGGCTTATAGTTTCGCCTCCCAACCTTTTACCTCAAGGGTAATGTCAACAATAATAACTCATGCTCCCCTACATCCAATTAGATATATCCATCAGGATCTTTCCCACACACTGTGCTTGCCACAGGATAAAATATAAAAAGGAAAGGTGAAGATCACCATGACTCTTGCATAAGGTAGAGGATAGTAATAAAAGATAGGCCCTTCGCAGAGGGAAGCAGAGGTTGCCATGCGCTTTTATGGTTGGATGCACAAAATCTTAATGCGAAAGAACGTCACTTTATATTGCCTTGTGATGTGAACCTTTATTATGCAAATCCGTCGCTTTTATTTCTTCCACATCACAAGATCGTATAAAGCTTATTTCTCCCACACCAATCAATCATACATATTTAGAGAGCAATTTTTATTGCTTTGCACCGATGACAGCTTACTTGAAGGATCTTACTCAATCCATAGGTAGATATGGTGGACTCTCATGGCAAAACTGGTTTTAAGGTTTTTTTGGAAGCACAAGTAGTATCTCTACTTGGTGCTGAGAATTTGGCTTGCATGAGGGGGAAAGGAAAACTCAACATGTTGGAAGATCCATGACAATATACTTTATCTCAGATATAAGAAAACATAACCCATTACGTTGTCTTCCTTGTCCAACATCAACTCTTTATCATGTCATATTTTAATGAGTGCTCACAATCATAAAAGGTGTCAATAATAGTATATCTATATGTGAAACCTCTCTTTCCTTATTACTTCCTATTAGTTGCAACGATGACCAAAGCTATGGTTGCCAACTCCCAACAACTTTCAATCATCATACCCTTTCTATGTGAAGTCATTACTCTCAATAAGATCAATATGAACTCTTTGTTTCTTTTTATTCTTTTTCTTTCTTTTATTTTATTCACTCAAGATCATGGCAAAACAGTCAAGCCCTTGACTCAACACTAATATTTATTATATAGCTCACGGACTCGATTACATAGAGAGATCATAAAGCAAAAACTCAAAACTAGATCATGCCATAAACTTTATTCTACTAGATCAAGATACTACTAATAGGATCGAACTAAGAAAATCGGTAAAAATAGGAGATGTGATTGTGATACGATACCAGGGCACCTCCCCCAAGCTTGGCAGTTGCCAAGGGGAGTGCCCATACCCATGTGATTGTGTCTCCTTTGTTGGTGAAGAAGGTGGAGGTGTTGTTGATGATGCGCGCTTGTCGTCCATCTTCCAAGGCATGGGCTCACCATCATAGAAGGATGATCGAGTCTCCGGGATCATCAAATCTGCAACCAAACTCATCCTTTTGAATCTATATTCATACTCACAGTTTTGATTTTGCAGGTCATAGATTTGGGCTTGAAGGTGCTCGATCTTCTCATGAAGCTTGAAGATGGCCTCCCCGATGTTGTCGGCATCCAACTTGTGGTTGCTAGTGAACTCCGCGATCATCATGTGGTTGGAGTTGAGTCCACGTTCCACCATCCCTTGACACTTGAAAACTTGTTGCTCCACTGCTTCGAGCCTCGTCTCCACGCTTCCGGTTCCTTTTGGTCCCTCTTCATCACGGATGTGCAGCAACCCATCACGCAACTCAATCGTTTGAGGGTGTCGCAGCACCTCCGCGAGGTAAGGGTTGATGACCTTCCCAAAGAACTTGTCCTTGGAAGCACTTGGGGACGTCATGATAATCTAGATCTGTCAGAAAAACAGCTCGAAACAAGAACAGAGGAGATTTGCGTGATACGGGGGTCAAAACCTTCGGGAGAATATATAATGAATTTTTACCGATCAAAATACATATCATGCAAGAAAACGGAGTCCGGAAGGCACACGAGGTGCCCACGAGGTAGGGGGGGGGTGCGCAAAGGGGGGTAGGGCGCGCCCTCCACCCTCGTGGAGCCCTCGTGTCCTTCCCGGACTGCTACTTATTTTTCTATTTTTCTAAATATTCCAAAACGGAGAAATATTGCCTTAAAATTTGTTTTGGAGTCGGTTTACTTACCGTACCACATACCTACTCCTTTTCGGAGTCTGAAATGTTTTGGAAATTGTCTTTTATGTATTCCTCCGGGGTTACGGTTTCAATAACATCGGTTTCAACATTTATGGGATTACCTGAGATATAATGTTTGATTCTTTGACTGTTTACCACCTTCGCATTTGTGCCTTCGAAGTTGTTGATTTTTATGGCACCAGAACGATAGACCTCCTCGATAACGTAGGGGCCTTCCCATTTAGAGAGAAGTTTTCCTGCAAAAAATCTTAAACGAGAGTTGTATAGCAATACATAATCACCTACATTAAACTCATGCTTTTGTATCCTTTTATCATGCCATGTTTTAACTTTTTCTTTAAACAACTTGGCATTTTCATAGGCTTGGGTTCTCCATTCATCAAGTGAGCTAATATCAAATAATCTCTTCTCACCGGCAAGTCTGAAATCATAGTTGAGCTCTTTAATGGCCCAATATGCCTTATGTTCTAGCTCGAGAGGTAAGTGACATGCTTTTCCATAAACCATTTTATACGGAGACATACCCATAGGATTTTTATATGCAGTTCTATAGGCCCATAATGCATCATCAAGTTTCTTGGACCAATTCTTTCTAGACCTATTGACAGTCTTTTGCAAAATTAATTTGAGCTCTCTATTACTCAATTCTACTTGACCACTAGATTGCGGGTGATACGGAGATGCAATTCTATGATTAACATCATATTTAGCAAGCATTTTACGGAAAGCACCATGAATAAAATGTGAACCACCATCAGTCATTAAATATCTAGGGACTCCAAGCCTCAGAAAAATAACTTCTTTAAGCATTTTAATAGAAGTGTTATGATCAGCACTACTAGTTGGAATAGCTTCTACCCACTTAGTAACGTAATCAACAACAACTAAAATATGTGTATATCCATTAGAGGCAGGAAAAGGTCCCATATAATCAAAGCCCCAAACATCAAATGGTTCAATAACAAGTGAATAATTCATAGGCATTTCTTGACATCTACTAATATTACCAATTCTTTGACATTCATCTCAAGACAAGACAAACTTACGGGCATCCTTGAAGAGAGTAGGCCAATAAAAACCAGATTGCAATACCTTATGTGCAGTTCTATCTCCAGTGGTGTCCTCCATAAGCTTCGGAGTGACACTTGCGTAGGATATGTTCCTGTTCATGCTCAGGTACACAACGTATAATAACACCATCTACTCCTTCTTTATAAAGATGTGGGTCATCCCAAAAGTAATGTCTCAAATCATAGAAAAACTTTTTCTTTTGCTGGTATGTGAAACTAGGGGGTATAAATTTAGCAGCAATGTAATTAGCATAATCAGCATACCATGGAGTACTACGAGAAGTATTTATGGCATTTAATTGCTCATCAGGAAAGCTATCATCAATAGGTAGTGGGTCATCAAGAACATTTTCTAACCTAGACAAGTTGTGTGCAACGGGGTTCTCAGCTCCCTTTCTATCAACAATATGCAAATCAAATTCTTGTAGCAAGAGAACCCATCTAATAAGTCTAGGTTTAGCATCTTTCTTTTCCATCCGATATTTAATAGCAGCATGATCAGTGTGAATAGTTACTTTAGAATCAACGATATAAGGTCTGAACTTATCACATGCAAATACAACTGCTAAGAATTCTTTCTCAGTAGTAGCATAGTTTCTTTGAGCATTGTCTAGAGTCTTACTAGCATAATGGATAACATTTAATTTCTTATCGACTCTTTGTCCTAGAACAGCTCCTACATCATAATCACTAGCATCCCATATAATTTCAAAGGGTAGATTCCAATCAGGTGGCTGAACAATAGGTGCAGAAATCAATGCTTTCTTAAGTATTTCAAATGCTTCTACACAATAATCATCAAAGACAAATGGTATATCTTTTTGTAATAAATTATTCAGAGGCCGAGAAATTTTGGAGAAGTCCTTAATGAACCTCCTATAAAATCCGGCGTGACCAAGGAAACTTCTTATACCTTTGATGTCCTTGGGACATGGCATCTTTTCAATAGCATCAACTTTGGCTTTATCAACTTCAATACCTCTTTCAGAAACTTTATGCCCCAAGACAATACCTTCATTAACCATAAAGTGGCACTTTTCCCAATTCAAGACAAGATTAGTTTCTTCACATCTACGCAAAACTTCGATCAAGATTGCTCAAGCAATCATCAAAAGAGGATCCGTGAAGCGGAAAAGTCGTCCATGAAAACCTCACAAATCTTTTCACAAAAGTCAGAGAATATAGCCATCATGCATCTTTGAAAGGTAGCAGGTGCATTATATAAACCAAAGGGCATACGTCTATAGGCAAAAGTACCAAAAGGGCATGTAAAAGTAGTCTTTGATTGATCTTTAGCCGACACAGGTATTTGAGAGAAACCAGAATAACCATCTAGAAAGCAATAATGTGTATGTTTGCATAGTCTTTCTAGCATTTGATCGATAAAAGGTAAGGGGTAATGATCTTTCTTAGTAGCTTTATTTAATTTGCGGAAATCAATTACCATCCTATAACCTGCAATAATTCTTTGTGGGATCAATTCATCTTTATCATTAGGAACTACAGTAATACATCCCTTCTTAGGAACACAGTGAACATGACTTACCCACTGACTATCAGCAACGGGATAAATTATACCTGCCTCCAGAAGCTTTAGTATTTCTTTTCTTACCACTCCTTTCATCTTAGGATTAAGCCTTCGTTGACGATCACGAACCGGTTTGGCATCTTCTTCCAAATTTATTTTGTGTTGACATAGAGTGGGACTAATGCCCTTAAGATCATCAAGAGTATATCCAATAGCAAAGACGGTGCTTCTTGTAGTTTTCAATAATCTCTCTTCTTCATGCTCTGAAAGGTTAGCACTAATAATAACAGGATATATTTTCTTTTCATCAAGATAAGCATATTTAAGAATATCGTGCAACGGTTTAAGCTCAAACACGGATCACCCTTGGGTGGAGGGGATCCCCTAGGATTTCAACATGCAAATTGTGTTTCAGAATAGGTTCCTGTTTAAAGAATACTTCATCTATTTCCCTTCTTTCCTTCATAAGCATATCATTTTCATGGTCTAGCAAATAATGTTCTAGAGGATCACTAGGAGGTACGGCAATAGAAGCAAGACCAATAATTTCATCCTTACTAGGCAATTATTCTTCACGGTGTTGTTTACTAAATTTAGAGAAATTAAACTCATGAATCATATCATCCAAGCCAATAGTAACAACATTCTTTTCGCAGTCTATCTTAGCATTAACAGTATTCAAGAAGGGTCTACCAAATATAATGGGACAAAAGCTATCTTGTGGGGAACTTAGAACAAGAAAATCAGCAGGATATTTAATTTTCCCACACAAGACTTCAACATCTCTAACAATTGCCACTGGCGATATGGTATCTCTATTGGCAAGTTTAATTGTGACATCAATATCTTCTAACTTAGCACGTGCAATTTCATGCTTAATTTCTTTATACAAGTCATAAGGTATAACACTAGCACTAGCACCCATATCACATAAGCCATGATAACAATGCTCTCCTATTTTAATAGAAATAACAGGAACGCCTACCATAGGTCTATGTTTATCTTTAGCGCCAGGTTTAGCAATTCTAGCAGATTCACCACAGAATTGAATAACATGCCCATCAATATTATCAGACAAAAGATCTTTAACAATAGCAATATTAGGTTCTACTCTGACTTGCTCAGGAGGTGTATAAGTTCTAATATTGCTTTTACTTAACCACAGATGAAGCTTTAGCATGATCCTTTATTCTAACGGGGAAAGGTGGTTTCTCAACATAAGAGGTAGGAAAATAGGATCATTATAAGTGATAGTCTTTTCTTCAACTTTAATAGGTGCAACTACTTTTACTTCTATGGGGGGATGATATTTAAACCACTTCTCCTTGGGGAGATCAACATAAGTAGCAAAAGATTCACAGAAAGAAGCTACTATCTCAGAGTCAAGTCCATATTTAGTGCTAAACTTACGGAAAATATCGGCATGCATAAAAGATTTAACACAATCAAACTTAGGTTTCATACCTGACTCCTTACCTTCGTCGAGGTCCCAATCTTCAGAGTTGCGTTTAATTCTATCCAATAAATTCCATTTGAATTCAATAGTCTTCATCATAAAAGAGCCAGACAAGAAGTATCGAGCATGGTTTGATTATTATGAGAAAGCCGAGCATAAAAACTTTGAATAATTATTTCTCTCGAGAGCTCATGATTGGGGCATGAATATAACATTGACTTAAGCCTCCCCCAAGCTTGAGCGATGCTTTCTCCTTCACGAGGCCAAAAATTATATATGTAGTTGCGATCACGATGAACAAGATGCATGGGATAATATTTTTGATGAAATTCCAATTTCAGTCTTTTGTAGTTCCATGATCTCGCATCATCACATAGCCTATACCATGTCAATGCATCTCCCTTCAAAGATAAAGGGAAGACCTTCTTCTTAACAACATCATCGGGTATACCTACAAGCTTAAATAATCCACAAACCTCATCTGCATATATTAAGTGTTCATCAGGATGCTTGGTTCCATCTCCTGCAAAAGTATTAGCTACCAGTTTTTCCATCATACCCGAAGGAACTTCAAAAGGAGTTTCATTTTCAATAGGTTCAGTAGGTTGAGGAGCAACTCTTTGCTCTACTGGACGGGGTGAAGATACCCCGAACAAGCCCCTCAGAGGATTACTTTCCATAGTAACAAGTGACAGTAAATTTCAACACACTATATAAAATTTTCCTTACCAAATTCCACCTACCAAAGACGCTTCACTCCCCGGCAACGGTGCCAGAAAAGAGTCTTGATGACCCACAAGTATAGGAGATCTATCGTAGTCCTTTCGATAAGTAAGAGTGTCGAACCCAACAAGGAGCGGAAGGAAATGATAAGCGGTTTTCAGCAAGGTATTCTCTGCAAGTACTGAAACAAGTGGTAACAGATAATTTTGTGATAGGATAATTTGTAACGAGCAACAAGTAACAAGAGTAAATAAAGTGCAGCAAGGTGGCCCAATCCTTTTTGTAGCAAAGGACAAGCCTGGACAAACTCTTATAATAGGAAAAGCGCTCCCGAGGACACATGGGAATATCGTCAAGCTAGTTTTCATCACGTTCATATGATTCGCGTTCGGTACATTCATAATCTGATATGTGGGTGGACCGGTGCTTGGGTGTTGTTCTTACTTGAACAAACATCCCACTTATGATTAACCTCTATTGCAAGCATCCGCAACCACAACAAAAGTATTAAGGTAAACCTAACCATAGCATGAAACATATGGATCCAAATCAGCCCTTACAAAGCAACACATAAACTAGGGTTTAAGCTTACATCACTCTAGCAACCCATCATCTACTTATTACTTCCCAATGCCTTCCTCTAGGCCCAAATAATGGTGAAGTGTTATGTAGTCGACGTTCACATAACACCACTAGAGGATAGACAACATACATCTCATCAAAATATCGAACGGATACCAAATTCACATGACTACTAATAGCAAGACTTCTCCCATGTCCTCAGGAACAAAAGTAACTACTCACAAAGCATATTCATGTTCATAATTAGAGGGGTATTAATATGCATATAGGATCTGAACATATGATCTTCCACCAAATAAACCAACTAGCATCAACTACAAGGAGTAATCAACACTACTAGCAACCTACTAGTACCAATCCGGACTTGGAGACAAGAATTGGATACAAGAGATGAACTAGGGTTTTGAGAGGAGATGGTGCTGGTGAAGATGTTGATGGAGATTGCCCTCTCCCGATGAGAGGAGCGTTGGTGATGACGTTGGTGATGATTTCCCCCTCCCGGAGGGAAGTGTCCCCGGCAGAACAGCTCTGCCGGAGCCCTAGATTGGTTCCGCCAAGGTTCCGCCTCGTGGCGGCGGAGTTTCGTCCCGAAAGGTTGCTTCTGATTTTTTTCTCGATGGAAGACCTCATATAGCAGAAAATGGGCATCAGAGGGCCACCAGGGGGCCCACGAGGTAGGGGGGCGCACCCAGGGGGTAGGGTGCACCCCCACCCTCATGGACAGGGTGTGGGCCCCTGGCCTTCATCTTTGGCGAGGATTTTTTATTATTTATTGTAAGATATTCCGTGGAGTTTCATGACTTTTGGAGTTGTGCAGAATAGGTCTCTAATATTTGCTCCTTTTCCAAATTGAATTCAGTGCGGCATTCTCCCTCCTTATGTAAACCTTGTAAAATAAGAGAGAATAGGCATAAGTATTGTGACATAACGTGTAATAACAGCCCATAATGCAATAAATATCGATATAAAAGCATGATGCAAAATGGACGTATCACTCACTCAGTTGATCCAATAGCAGAATGCCTTGATGCAGCTACTAGTCCAGAACCAAGGCAACAACAACAACAACAACCCACCGCCACCACCTCCAGTTGACAACTTAGCCCGTTTTTTGAGGTTGAATCCGGCGGTGTTTTTCAGTAGCACCGAGCCGATTGTTGCTGATGACTGGCTACGCATGATTGGAAGGGAGTTGACCACCGCAGGTTGCACAGATGCTGACAAGGTGCGTTTTGCCGCACATCAATTAGATGGACCCGCAGCCTCATGGTGGGAGAATTACACAGCCACTTTCCCCATAGCCAATGTCACTTGGGATCAGTTTCAGCAAGCGTTCCACACTGCACATGTCTCAACTGGAGCTATGAACATGAAGAAGTGTGAGCTTCGTAACTTATGCCAGGGAAATCGCACAGTGGGGCAGTACGTGGATGAGTTCAGTAAGTTAGCTCGCTATGCCCCGGATGATGTGGCACGCCATGCACGGGGAGAAGTTTATGGAAGGGCTGAATGATGAGCTAAGTATGCAGTTGATGGTAGCAACATTTGGTAACTACCAGGAGTTGGTGGACAGGGCTCTTATGATTGAAGGGAAGCAGCAGCAGATAGAGAGCCGCAAAAGAAAGTATGGACAAGGGAAGTATAATTCTGGAGCATCGTAGAAGCCTCGTTTTACCCCGAACTCGGGAGGATACACCCATAACCATGGATGCCACACTCACAATGGAGGAAGTTCGCATAATCATAGTGGCCCCAAGAATGGAAATGGGAATGGAGGAAGCAGCAGCCAGAACCGTTCCAACCCGGCAACGCCCGCCAAGAAGGATCTAAGTCACATTACTTGTTTCAAGTGCGGGAAGACTGGACACTACGCCACCGAGTGTTCTGAAGCAAAGAATGGAAATGGCAATGGAAGCTCTGGGAAGAAGCCCAACCCTTTCAACAGGGGACAGGTGAACCACGTTAACGTGGAGGAGGTTGAAGAGCAGCCAGATGCAGTTATAGGTAAGTTTTTGGTTAAGTCATTTACTGCAATCGTTCTTTTTGATACTGGTGCATCGCATTCATACATATCAAGGGGATTTGTGGATAAATATAAGTTGCCCACCAAAGTTCTTAGGACACCTATGTTAGTAAGCTCGCCAGGAGCGGAGTATATGGCAAGCCAAGGATGTTTTCAGATGCCATTAACCATAGGTAGGCATGTTTTCCCCTTAGACTTAATAATTCTAGAGTCACAAGGATTGGATGTGATACTAGGCATGGATTGGCTATCGATGTATGGGGGAAACATCGATTGTGCCAGTAAGTCAATTATGCTCATCACCCCGGAGGGAAAAAGGATTAAGTACGTATCCAGGCATGCGCCAAGGAGGACCCAAGTAAATTCGCTCTCAGGAGTTGTTCAAGAGGAAGTGCCTGTAGTGAAGGATTATCTAGATGTATTTCCAGAGGAACTACCAGGCATGCCGCCGGATCGAGACATTGAGTTTTTGATAGAGCTGTTGCCGTGCACGGACCAATATCAAAAGACCATACCGGATGCCCGCAAATGATCTGGAGGAGATTAAGAAGCAGATTAAGGAGTTATTGGAGAAAGGTTACATTCGACGAAGTTCATCACCGTGGGGAGCCCCAGTGCTTTTAGTTGAGAAGAAGAATGGATCTTTGAGAATGGTTGTTGATTATTGTGCATTAAATGAAGTGACGATCAAGAACAAGTACCCACTACCGATGATTATGATTTGTTTGACTAGCTGCAAGGAGCTAAAGTATTCTCCAAGATCAATCAGCGATCAGGATACCACCAGCTGAAGATCCGAGAATAGGATATACCTAAGACAGCCTTTACCACAAGGTACGGGCTATATGAGTACACGGTCATGTCATTTGGGTTGACAAATGCCCCTTCCTATTTCATGAGTATGATGAATAAGGTGTTCATGGAGTTCTTGGATAAGTTTGTTGTGGTGTTCATTGATGATATTTTGGTATACTCGAAGAATGAAGAGGAACACAAGGAGCATTTGCGTTTAGTTCTCGAGAAGCTCAGGGAACATCAGTTATATGCCAAGTTCAGCAAATGTGAGTTTTGGTTGAAAGAAGTTGGATTTCTTTGACATGTTATATCAGGGGAGGGTATAGCAGTAGACCCTACCAAGGTTTAGTCAGTCACTGATTGGCTAGCACCCACCTCAGTAGGAGAGATCCGCAGTTTTCTTGCACTCGCGGGATACTACCGGAGATTCATTGAGAATTTCTCCAAGATTGCGAAACCTATGACGGAGTTGTTGAAGAAGGACACTAAGTTCAAATGGACAGATGAATGTGATGAAAGTTTTCAGGAGTTGAAGAAACGTTTGGTTATAGCCCCAGTGCTGATTCTGCCGGATATACGCAAGGATTTCCAAGTGTATTGCGATGCTTCTCGCTTAGGACTTGGAGGTGTACTTATGCAAGACAGAAGAGTTGTTTCATATGCCTCACGACAGCTTCGATCGCATGAGTTGAATTATGCCACACATGATTTGGAGTTAGCAGCTGTAGTTCATGCACTCAAGACCTGGAGACATTTTCTTATTGGAAACCGTTGTGATGTGTACACGGATCACAAGAGTTTGAAGTACATTTTCACGCAGAAGGAGCTGAATCACAGATAAAGGAGATGGTTGGAGCTTATAAAGGATTATGATATGAAGCTACACTAGCTATCATCCAGGCAAGGCCAATGTCGTAGCAGACGCTTTGACCCGGAAGAGTTATGTCAATACCCTCATAAGCGGAGGATTAACAAAGGAGTTAGTCAAAGACCTCAGGGAGCTTCGTTTGGAGATAGTTCCATGAGGTTTTGTCGCAGCAATGGAGGTTCAGTCAACGCTATTGGGAAAAATTCGAGAAGCTCAGAAGGATGATAAGGAGATTGCTGAGATAAAGGAGAAGATGAGCAAAGGAAAAGCCAAAGGTTTTCGTGAGGATGAGCACGACACTTTATGGTTTGAGGACCGTGTATATGTACCCAATAATGCGTAAATCAGGAAGTTAATACTACAGGAAGCTCATGACTCGCCATACTCGATTCACCCAGGAAACACCAAAATGTATTTGGATTTGAAGGAGCGTTTCTGGTGGACAGGTATGAAGAAGGATACTGCCGAGTATGTAGCCGTATGTGATGTATGTCAGAGAGTGAAGGCAGAACATCAGAAGCTAGTAGGATTACTGCAGCCTATGCCGATACCCGAATGGAAGTGGGACAAGCTTGGCATGGATTTCATCACCTGATTACCCAGGGCACGATCGGGATATGATTCTATCTGGATAGTAGTGGATCATTTGACCAAAGTGGCTCACTTTTTCCCAGTGAAAACCACATATACGAGTGCGAAGTTGGCCAAGATATATATGACCAGGATCGTATGTCTGCATGGAGTTCCGAGGACCATCGTATCAGATAGGGGAACACAGTTTACTTCAAAGTTTTGGCATCAGCTGCACCAGACTTTGGGTACCAGGCTAGAGTTCAGTACAACCTTTCATCTGCAGATAGATGGACAGACCGAGAGAGTCAATCAGATTCTGGAGGACATGTTGAGAGCTTGTGCGCTAGATTATGGATCCAGCTGGGATGATAATTTGCCATACGCGGAATTCTCATACAACAACTGTTATCAAGCTAGTCTGAAGATGGCCCCTTTCGAAGCCTTGTATGGAAGGAGGTGCAGGACACCGTTGATGTGGGATGAAGTTGGAGACCGACAGTTGTTTGGACCAGATTTGATCAAAGAGTCCGAAGAGAAGGTTAAGTTGATTCGCGACAGACTAAAGGTAGCTCAGTCCAGGCAGAAGAGTTACGCAGATTCAAAACGCAAGGAGGTAGTCTATGAAATCAGAGACAGAACATATCTTCGTGTGTCACCTCTCCGAGGAGTTAAATGCTTTGGAGCTAAGGGAAAGTTAGCCCCGAGATTTGTAGGACCATAACGAGTTTTGGAACGTATGGGAGAAGTGGCCTACAAGTTGGAGTTACCCGAACGACTATCAGGAGTTCATGATGTGTTTCACGTTTCCCAGTTGAAGAAGTGTCATCCAGAGATGGCCGATATTCCTCCGAGAGATAAAGTGCCCCTGGAAGCAATTCAGTTGGATAGTGATTTGACCTACGAGGAGAAACCCGTCAAGATTCTCGAGTTTGTCAGCCGAGTTACGCGCAGCAAAGTTATCAAGTTTTGCCAAGTTCGGTGGAGCCACCATACTGAGGATGAAGCCACCTGGGAATGGGAGGAAGACCTATAGAAAGACCACCCACACCTATTTTCTAGCCAACCCGAATCTCGAGGGCGAGATTCATCCTAAGGGGAGGGGGTAGGTTTGTAACATCCCAAATTTTCAATTTGGAATTTTATACATAGGTCATATGCATATCATATTTTATTTGCATTTTGTTGTGATCCTAGAAATCCTAAGCAACTCAAGGACCCACGGAGAGAGTTGGGGATTTCATTTATGTCCATATTTGAATTTTCTCAAATTTGAAAAAAGGGGATCATTTTGGTTTTAATATTTTTCTCCCCGAAATATTTCCAATATAAAAATAAAAGAGAGGAGATAAAAGGACTTCTCCAAAATAAAATAAATATTGGAGGAAAAATGCTAAAATCAAATAAATATTTTATTTGGATTTTTATTTGAGATTTTATTTCAATTAGAAAAATATGCATTTTTCAAATTTGCAGTTTTAGGCCAGAAAAATGTTCACTTTGTTCTAAATATTTTATTTAGATGGTGAAAATTGTTTTGGAATTTTTAGATTTTTTAAATATTTATTTATGATTTTCTTCGGCGGAATTATTATTAAAAAGCGTTTACCGATCGGGGCTAACGGCTCACCGAAGCGGGTCAAGCTCACCCACAAGACGGACGCCGAGGAGTCCGACTCGGACTCCTCATGGCCGCCCCTTCCCGCAAGGTAGCCCCCTCGGGCCTTTATATAGCAGCTCCGCCCTCGCTAGACCTCATACCCTTGGCCAGCTGCCGTAGCCCGCTTAGTCGCCGCCGCCTCGCCAGGCTCGCCTCGCACCACATTTCACAGACCTCGCCATTGTCGTGCCTCGCTCAAGACCGCGCCACCGCTGGGGCAGAGCCATTGCTGACCGGCCGAACCGGGTAAAACCGATCCCGGTTTCCCCGGTTTTCCCCGATTTATTTTTTTAGGGTTTTGTCGGTTTAGATCGGTTTTTTGGGTTCGCTATTTAGCGAACGTTCATCCGCTAGTTCGTTTTAGCGAACGTTTTTATTCGTTTGCATCTGTTGGTGAACGTTCGTTCATTAGTCTTTTTCTTTTTCTTTTATTTTTGGCCAGGGAGCTATCCACGAATATTTTTATCGCAGATTAGCCCCTGATTTTCAAACCCTTGCAACTTTTCAACCGTTCGTCCAAATCCAGTGAAACCAACGCCTGAATCTTTGTCTCGAGCACCTCTTTCCAGTTAATCAACTTGAACATGGTTTTGACAATTTAAAATTTGGTTTCAAGCAGATTTGAATTCAAATTTCTTTTGATCGTAGTTTCAGTTCCGTAGCTCCGATTCGATTGATTTTTTTTGCAAATCGAAGCGCTTCAGTTGAACTTTCAGTTTGGATTTTCTTATCCGAGTTTTACCCTTGCATCTATGCTTGAGTGCTTATGTATGCTATTGTTTGTTTGCGATAGAATTTCCGGAGTGCGAAGCGTGCTACTACGAGTCTCTAGGGTTTGCAGATCGTCAGCAAGGCAAGTAACACTTTGATCATACCCCTTTTATTACCCAGTTTTTATGCATTAGTTCCAATCCTCAAACATTGCATGAGTAGGATCTGATTAATATGTGGGTATTGGGAAGTAGATGATGAGGTAGAACCTATTGGCCTTTATTATCAAACCCCGGGAGTTACTTCTACGTTATGCTTATCTGATATGCTATGCTCGTAGACATGGATTGGTTGAGTGTATCCATCACAGATGTGAGAGTTGTTAATTAATGGTTAACTTAAGGTGGCTACTTTAATACACATCTGGGTGGATTGGTTGCGGGCTCCTGGAGAATCCAGTGTTGTCCTAGCATATCCCCGAGTACCCGTGTGATCATCCTATGGTTCGCCGCCCAGGCTCAAAGGGATCATAAGATTATTCATGCTAGAAACTTTCGTGTGCAGTCACAAGCCATTATGGGCTCTGGCATACTTGAGTATGTTGCATGACCTCTTTCAGTGGTAGGCTATCAGATGTAGGGGAAAGTAGGTGTAACTGTCTACCCAGAGTAAAGAGTAAATGCTTACGAAAGGCGTATGCAGGTCATCCGTTTCTCAAACACCATGTAGTGCGAGAAATCCAATAGAGGAGATCGAGTCTTGTGGGGAAAAGTGCACAAACCTCTGCATAGTGTACAAACTAATCATGGTTAGTTGTGTCCCCGGTTATGGACATCTTGAGTATCTGGTTCTTGAATTGTCATGTTGATCTCATCACTCTAAATTAATTTGTTGTGTTTTTTATATTGTTTAATTGGGATTGAGTTGGAGGAACCTTCTCAATGTTTATCAACCACCATGATAATTAAACAAAATATATTCCTTTGTTGTAGGGAAAAATTTGCTTTTCGCAAAAACATGATAATCGTAGAGCCTCCACCAACCATATATGCATGTAGCGTTAGCATTTATTTTTGTTCTTTGCTCTACAGTGTTATTTTGCCATCATATTCCATGTGCTGACCCGTTTCGGGCTGCAACGTATTATGTTGCAGACTTTTCAGAAGAAGAGTAGGGTGCGCTAGGTTGTTTGTCGTGCACTCAGCTATGCCGTTGGAGTTGATGGACTCATTTAACTTCGATGCTTCCGCAGTTATCTTGTTTAGATGGCCTTAAGCCATATTATTGTAATAAGTTCTCTTTTGAGACATTCAACGTAATAGGTGTGTGATTGCACTCTGTTATAAATCCTTCGAGTACTGTGTGTGTCAGCATTACCGATCCAGGGATGACACTTATGCACATAGATTTGACCGTTTGAGGTCGGATCGCTACACATACAAAAGCATGAATTTAATGTAGGTGACCATGTCTTGCTATACAATTCTTGTTTAAGATTTTTAGCGAGTAAACTTCTCTCTAAATGGGAAGGGCCTTACATTATCGAGGAAGTTGATTGTTTCGGCGCCATCAAAATCAACAATGCCGAGGGTACCAACCCAAAGGTGGTGAATTGGCAAAGAATCAAGCGTTATATCTCAGGTACTCCCATGAATGTTGAAACCAATATTATTAGTACCATAACACTGGAGGAGTACATAAGGGAAACTTTCCAGAACGCTCCAGAGCTCTAAATGGCTATAGGTATGTGATACGGTAAGTAAACTGAATCCAAAACTTCCTCAAAAGAAATTTTACTCCGTTTTGGAATATTAAAAAAAATAGGAAAATAAAAAGTAGTCCAAAAAGTGCACGAGGAGGCGACAACCCGTGGGGGCACGCCCTACCCCCCAAAGCGCGCCTCCCAGGCTTGTAGCCACCTCGTATGCCCTCCGTACTTGCACGATAAAAATTTATTATATAAACTCCTGAAGGTTTTGACCATCGTATCGCGGTGAAATCCTCTGTTCTTGTTTCGAGTTGTTTCCTGTCAGATATGAAAATATGTCGTCCCAAGATTCAGAAGGAGAGAGCTATTTCGCTGATTATATTGCAAACCCAAAGCTCTATGGGGAGGTGGATCATTACGTTTGGAAGACAGAAGAGGAGGAAGACTTCGACATGGAGAAAACAAGGGATGACAGCTCTGATGAAGATGAAGATCCACTACCTCAACATGGAGATATGCACGTGGAATTCAAGAAGTCAAGCCTTCCTAAGGTCCCATCTATCCATCCTGTTTTGTGATGGAAAGTAAGGCGGCATTATGCAAAAGTATATTGAAGCTTGAGCTTGACAACGATGATCTAGGGGAGGAAAATTTTAGCCTCAGACGCAAGCTGGAGAAGAAGAATGCAACTCCATCACCACCTCCAAAGAAAGAAACTTGAGTGCATGGGTATGGGCACTCCTCTTGGCTTGTGACAAGCTTGGGGGAGGTGCCCCGGTATCATATCACCATCACATATTTACCTTTATCGTTTTTCTTTAGTTCGATCCTTTTGGTTATATATTGGTTTAGTAGAATAAAGTTTTTAGTATGATTTAGCTTTGAGTTTTGCTTTGTGTTCCCTCTATGTAATCGAGTCCGAGAGTTATATAATAAATATTAGTTTTGAGTTGAGGGCTTTGCTTTCTTGCTATGATCTTAAGAAAAAAATAGAGACAAAAGAAATAAAAAGATTATATAATAATCTTATGGGAAGTGATGACTTCACATATAAGAAGTATGTCGCATAAAATTTGTTGGGAGTTGACAAACATAGTTTCGGTCATTGTTGCAATTAATAGAAAGTAATAAAGAAATAGAGGTCTCACATATAAATATACTATCTTGGACATCCTTAGTGATTGTGAGCACTCATTAAAATATTATATGCTAAAAGGTTGATGTTGGACAAGGAAGACAACATAATGGGTTACGTTTCCTTACATCCAAATAGATGTTATATTGTCATGGATCCTCCAACATGTTGAGCTTGCTTCTCGTCCTTTGCTAGCCAAATCTTCTGCATCAAGTAGAGATACTACTTGTGCATCCAAAATCCCTTAACTCGGCTTTGCCATGAGAGTCCACCATACCTACCTATTGATTGGGTAAGATCCTTCAAGTAAGTTGTCATCGGTGCAAGCAATAAAAATTGCTCTCTAAATATGTATGATCTTTTAGTGTGAGGAAAATAAGCTTTATACGAACTTGTGATATAGAAGAAATAAAAGCAACAGACTACATAATAAAGTTCTTTATCACAAGAGGCAACATAAAAGTGATGTTCTTTTGCATTAAGATTTGTGCATCCAACCATAAAAGCACATGACAACCTCTGCTTCCCTCTGCGGTGGGCCTATCTTTTACTTTTACCTTCTACCTCTATACAAGAGTCATGGTGCTCTTCACCTTTCCTTTTTATATTTTCTCTTTTTGGCAAGCACTATATGTTGGGGAAGATCCAGATATATATATCCATTCGGATAGGTGTTCATAAACTATTATGGTTGAAGTTACCCTTGAGGTAAATGGTTGGGAGGCTAAACTATAAGCCCCTATCTTCCTATGTGTTTGGTTGAAACTTTGAACTCATAAGTATCGTGTGAGTGTTAGAAATTATGAAAGATTAAATGATGGTTGAGTATGTGAACTTGCAAAATAAAAGCTCTTACATTGTCTCTTTCTGATGTTATGATAAATTGCAATTGTTTCAATGACCAAGATCATAGTTTGTTGGTTTTCAATAAAGTTTTTGATTCATACTTTACCTTGTGAACGAATTGTTACTTTAGCATAAGAAATTATATGGCAATATATGTTGCTGTTCTTGAAAGTGCGTTATATCGACTAGAGGGGGGGTGATAGGCGATTTTTATGAATTCTTCACCGAGGAATTTGCCGGTGAGGAAATTCCTTAGCGAAGAACTACTTGCAGCGGAATAAGTACTCAGAAGTAAGCATAAGATAATGCGGGCATGGTCATCATGATGAAATGAAGACAAACAAAGAGTACAGAAAGCGTAAACACATGACAGCACAAGATGAAGACAAACAGACTGAAGAAATTGAATTGAGGAAATTGAGAAAGTCTTCAGTCAAAGTCTTCAAACACAGATATGAACAAACACTCAACACAGTAATGAGGAACTGAAAGAGTTGAGGAAATAGAACCGATTAGGTTGGTGAAGACAATGATTTGGTAGACTTGTTCCAACTGTTGTCTCGGTTGTACATCCGGTTGGAGCGGTGAGTATTTAAACTCGAGGACACACGATCCGGACACCCGATCGGCCGAGCACGCAGCTCGGGACACCAAGTCCTCACCGTATTCTCCATGAACTAAGGTCACACAGGCCTCGTCCAATCACTCGTGGTAAGTCTTGAGCGACTTTCCAAACCTTCACAGACTTGGTCACTCGGCGATCCACAATTCCTCTTGGATGCTCTAGACCATGACACCTAACCGTCTGGAAGAAGCACAATCTTCAAAGGTAACAAGCGTCGGATCCACGCAGGATCAATCTCTTGATGATGCTCAATCACTTTGGGTTTGTAGGGTTTGGTTTTGGGTTTTTCCTCACTCGATGATTTTCGCTCAAAGTCCTCGGAGGATGGGTTGCTCTCAAATGACAAGTGTCAAGTTTCTCTCGAGCAGCCAACCAGCTAGTGGTTGTAGGGGCGACTATTTATAGCCTAGGGAGCAGCCCGACATGATAAGACATAAATGCCCTTCAATGATATGACCGTTAGGTGGATAATATATTTTGGGACAGGCGCGCCAAGAAGACAAAGAACGGTCGGAAGTTTGATTCTCAAATTCCTCGGGGCTATCATGTTCCTCCTTTGTGTAGGCAATCACTTTGGCGAATTCCTAACTCCTCGGTCGAGAACAAATTCCTCGGTGACGAGAAGGACTTCGTCTACATCCTTTGAAGAAATTGACCGAATGTATGAGATTTCAAAGGCTTCACTCGAAGGGATTGGTAGGTGTAGGATTTTGAGTTGAGCATCACATGGAAAATTTTCCTTAGTATTTCCTCGACCCCCTTTAACAAAGACGGTGTTTCCTATGACTCAAGAAAGAGAAAAGCGAAACTACGAAAACAAAAGTCTTCACGCTTCATGTTCCACAAATGAATACCAAGTCTTCACGGACACACCAATTTCTTCACTTTCAAAGTCTTGAGAAAGTCTTGAATATCAAAGTCTTGATCGAAGAACTTCATTTTTAGGGTCGACTTTCACTGTAAATATCAAACTCCTCATAGACTTATAGACCTGTGTACACTCATAAACACATTAGTCCCTTAACCTATAAGTCTTCAGTACACCAAAATCACTAAGGGGCACTAGATGCACTTAAAATCTCCCCCTTTTTGGTGATTGATGACAATATATGTTAAGTTTTCAACGGGGATAAACATATGAAGTGTAAATACTGATGTTGAGGAATTTGATTGCAAGATATAGAAGAACTCCCCCTGAAGATGTGCATAGTGAGGAATTTGCTTTTGAGGCAGTGCACATTTGAAGAGTTGAATCATGGAGATCTCCCCCTATATCTTGTAACTCATACACGCATTTGACATATAAGATGAAGAATTTGAAATGCATGATGAAATATGGTGCTTGATGAAATTCAGCATGCGTGGGATAACATTAATGAGGAACAAGCATGCAAAATAACGCATCAAGAGTATCAGAGCTTAGTGCATCAAAAGTATCAGAGCACCATCGGGTTTAAGATTACAACTCGATCCAATAAAAGTTTCAGAAGAAAGAGAGTTGTAACTTAACAAAAAAAATGCCCATATAATAGACCCGCTTGAAGACTAACTCAAATTTCTCCCCCTTTGTCATCAAATGACCAAAAGGATCGAAACTGAGGACTAACGCCTCAAGAATTTCAAGTTGATGAAGGAGCGCCAGACGTTGTTGGGGTTGGTTGTTGTAGTGGGGCCCGCCGCTTGATGTCGTCCAAGTCTTCATTTTCATCAGTGTCTCGTGATGAAGAATAGGAGCTGGCCACCAAGGAAGGAACTTTGACCTTCTTCTATTTCTTCGGAGGAGGTGCAGACCAGTCAAATTCTTCCTTGAGACCCATTGTCGTCAGTTCTTCCGTGCTGTAGACATTTGAAAGAACATCCCAGGTGCGTTTGAAGGTTTCTTGGAGGTAGTGGTGGTATTTCTTCACTGCATTGTGTGTAGAGGTCATGTTGTGAAGAATTGAACCAAACTGACGCTTGACCCATTTATGATTGCGATCAACCTTCTGATGAAGACTGAGAAGTAACTCACGATCAGTCATCACCACAGGTCTTTGTGGCTTGAGGACTTTGCTTGGCTAAGGTATTGGCGGCAGAGTCATGTGTGGCGTAGTCATCATTGGTGGAGTAGGATGCAGCTTTGCAAATCGACCATCCAATGGACGAGTGCCTTCATCGATCACAGCAGTTGCCTTGCCCTTGTCATCACCGAGGTAAATGTCCGCTTGAGGACTTCAATCGGGGCAAGTAGGCTGCAGTGGTTCGTAGTATCGACCTCTTAATTGAGTGAAGACCTTGTCCCGATGAACCTCATAATCCATGGTGCATAAGGCTTGACTCAAAAGGTGACATAGAAATATTCGCGAGTCCTCATGAAGAAATCATGGAAGTTGACGGAACGCCATGAATGATATTGAAAAGCATATTCTTCATGATGCCAACGACTTCTTCATCATTTGAGTCGTGGCCTTTGATAGGACTCATTGTCTTCGTCGAATCCGA
Source organism: Aegilops bicornis (assembly GCA_021605145.1). Lineage (NCBI taxonomy): Eukaryota > Viridiplantae > Streptophyta > Magnoliopsida > Poales > Poaceae > Aegilops > Aegilops bicornis. Next base: position 373,896,947 of record CM038669.1, on the reverse strand, counting down.
TAGACGGTCCGAGGCACATACAATAATTCCTTGACGAGGAATTTGGTTCTTGGGGCCCGCCAGCTTCAAAGGCTTCATCATCACTTGCATATAGTGATTTGAAAGCTTCGAGTTCGTTGTAGATACAACGAGCACCATCAAGGGGAGGATCGAGTGGTAGAGCACGAAGCAATTCGATTCTTTGGTGCCTTGTAGTGAGTATTTTCGGACATCGATCTAACACCCATGAGTTCACGTCTTCAGCGTCTCCGGTGATGTGCAGCGTTGCATAGAATTGAAGAATGAGTTCTTCATTCCAATCACAGATGTCAGTGCAGAAATTCAGAAGTCCCGCGTCGTGAAGAACACTGAGGACTAGCTCGAAGCCTGGCAGAGACTCCATGTCCAGATGAGGAATATGTGCATGATCGAAGACTTTGTCTTTGTTGAAGAGCACTGAGGAATAGAAATTGGCTTGACTGGCAGTCCAGAAACGCCTCTTCCTTATGCGAGCAGAATCATATGGATTGTAATCAGTGAAGAATACGTGCTCGCCAAGAAATCTTCAGCCTTGAACTTTTGCTTTGTTGAGAAGGGATTCTTTGGCTTCGGCAAAGGAGTGTCGATGAGTTGCATCACGACCTCTGGAATCGCAATCTCGTGTTCTTCAGTGAGGAATTTCTTGTTCCTCTACAGTGCGATCGAGGATCGGCAAGAAGCAGTTCATCAGCGCTAGTGGCTGGAATTTCTTCATGGACAGATGAAGTGGGATGAGTTTGTTCAGAGCCCATTAGAACTGTTGGAGCAGGGGACTGGGGAATCTGTTTAATTGGGGTGAAGAGTGGAGAATTTGGATGCTGACTTTCCCAAAAGTCATTGTTCATCACTGGCGTTGTGCTACCAATGTCCACATCTTCTTCAATTTCCTCAACACCAGCCTCTTCAGCTGTGAACTGAGGCATAGGCGAGTAAATGATTGGGGTTGAAGGTATAGCTTCCACTTCAATTTCTTCATCAATCTGCTCTGACGAAGCAGCAGAATGATTTTCTTCATCAGATCCGCTTGGGATCTCATAATCTTCACCAAAAGGAACAAGGTCCTTTGATGGCACGGAGGAAATTGGAACAACATCAATGGGATTTTCAAATGAGCTGGTCATTGTCTTCATCTTCTTCGGGGCTGAAGAATTTGATGCAGCAGATGCTTTCCTTTTCTTCACTGTAGCTCGTTCTGCAGCCTTGGTCTTCTTCACATCTGATGCAGATGGAAGGATTGGAGTTGGTGTAGGCGCAGGAGGAGCAGAAGAATCTGGTTGAATTTCCTTAGGCACAACTGATGCAGTTGCCCTGACTTCTTCAGTTTCTTCAGGCGCATCACTAGTGGATGCCCTGGCAATTTTTTCAGCGGCTGGAATGGAGTCATCAGCCCTGGAACTAGCATTGTCTTCACCTTTGAACTTCATCAATTGTCTTTGGCATGTTCTTGATCCGAAATGAGGCTCGACTGAGGAATTTCTTGTTGCGTTGGGGCTGCAACATTGGTGAACTTCTTCATCAGTTGATTTAATCGACTTTGGCTCCTTGCCAATCAGCATAATAGGAATCAAATTTGTCGCCGAGGGCTTTGATGTCACCGCATCTTGATAAGTTCTTGATTGTCATCTTGACAACGCTTTTCTTGATAGTTTCTCCTTTCTCATCTGCGATTTCTTGATCATGTCGGCCGTATCAAATTTCCATTTCTCCTCTTGGATGAAATGAGTCGACATGTGATTTTGGCGGTGTCAACTTGAAGTCGGGCATAGGAGTGTTTGGGTCCTTGTGCCGAGATCAATGTAGTCTAGGATCTCTCTTGGATCCAACGGCAAGAAGACAGTGTGTGCCTTTGGCTCTAGCGGCCCTTTCTTGGCGGTCTCGATGATTTCCGCAAGTTCATCATCATCACCTCATCATCTTCGTGTGGCTCTTGGAAGGCGACTGTTTATTCTGGGACTTGGCCAAGGACCTCGTCCATTGTGGCCTTAGTCTTCACAGAGTCGGGCCAGATGAAGAATTTGGTGCAGCTGAGGAACTTGCTGAAACACCACAGGCAATGGAGATGCCTGCAGTCCTTTAGCACGTGGCCAGATGCACAGGTGCTAAGGACTTTGTCGGAACTGCTGAGGACTTGGGAGGAGCTGCTGAGGACTTTGTAGGAGCTGAGGATTTGGGAGGAGCTGGAGTAGCTTGAGGAATTGGCCGTGAGGGCACAGCTGAGGAACTTGGCCGTGAGGGCACTGTTGGTGAAGCACTTGGCTTGTGTGCGGGCTTCTTTGCCATAGATTTTCTTGGCTTGACAGAGGCCTCGATGGGCAGCAGCAGAGCAGAATCCTCATTAAATTTCCTCAACGCCTCGTTGGCTTGTCTTGCCAATTTGGCTTGGCGCTTGGCCCATTCTTCAAGAAAGTCCTCACCACGCTTGATCTTTGGTGGGGTCGACTTCTTGACCGGTGCCAATGGAGCTCTTGGGCATGGAGGATTGAGAGCGAATTTCTTCATGTACTTTGGAGTAACATATCTGCATTCTCCTCCATTCCCTTGCCCATCTCCGTTCAATCCTTTGAATGCGCACCTTGCGCTGATTTTTGTTTTCTTTGCCGAACTCGGCTTCATCAGGTGTGCAATAATCAGCATATATTTCCTCAGGAATCTCAAACGCAGTCATGACCTCGGGCCTCTTTCCTCCTTTCTGTGGCTTCTTTCCTTCTGCCATATTCTTCAGCTGAGGAATTTGAACAATCGAATTCTCTGAAGAAGTATGCAACTTTTCTTTGAGGAACGCTGCAAATGAGTTAAGTTGATGAGAACCTAGTGATTCAAAGGTGGACATGAGTACACGTGAGCAGTATAGTTGCGAGGAATTTGGAGAGGTCATATGCGTTCTCAGAAGGTTTTTCGAAAAGAACTAGTTTGAGGAATTTGACCAGATGAGCCTTGAAGAATTTCACTAAGAGATCTTTGTCTTAGGTTCCAGGGTTGTATAGATCGAGGATCCACACAATTGAGGAATCTTGAATAAAATCATTGCTTAGAGATACGAATCAAGAGCATGTTTTGTTTTAGGTGTTCATATGTGTGAAGATTTGAGGAATAAACACCTTTGAAGATTTTCAGGAAGGTTTGAGAATCAAAGCGAGTAATAGAAGTAAATTTTAATTACCCGAACTGAAGAACACAACGAACTGAGAAGAATAGATGGGAAGTTCGTCAGGTTAGATCTTCCACGCCCTAACTTGGCGGAGGAAGACAACTACGGCGGCGGCGGAGTGAAGATTTCCGCGGTTGGCGCGAGTACGATGGCGACGAGGTCGAGGCAGTGAAGCTCTTCCTCACCGGCGACGATGGAGTAGCGGCGGCGCTAGGGTTTGAGATGCTCGAGCGAGAGAGAGCAGTCGAGCGGAGTAAAGGAAGTGAGGAAGGGAGAGGGGTATATATAGCCACGGTGAAAAACTGTTCGCCCGAAGATTTGGGACGAACGTGCCCCTGACCCTTCTCATTCGCTTGACATGTGTCACCCACGTACTTAGAAGTGGAGATTGTGTTAGATCGTGGGTGAATAGATAAATCTATCGTGGGATGCGGAACGGTTTGAGCGGCAAAAACGAAAGTTTGGATAAGATCAGTTTTAAAGTTCCGTCCGCAATTTCTTCACCGGCAAGGACACGTGAATATTTTGAACGATTTTCAAATAGAACGCACATGAAGAATTTGTGAATAGATTGGGTTGAGTATAGCATAGAGGGGAAAGGGTCCGATAACATTCACTTAACAGAAAAAGCGACTTGAAGAAATAGCCATAAGTGAATGCTGTAGAGGACATAAACCCATATATATATATAGCCAATGAAGAAAAACGACGGAAACAATGATGATTTTGCAAAGTTGAAGAATTTGAAAAACTGAAGAATTTCAAAACTGGGGAAAAACTCAAATTGAAGATTTTCAACTTTGGTGGTGGCGTGACCCACCGTATAAGAATGATGATTTCAGACACCGCACAATTGTCGAGGGTTACGAGAATCAAATTCTTCATTAATTTCTTCACACTTAGAGTGTTATTCTTCATGGATTGAAGAAAACGCTTTCTTCATGTGTTGCACATCTAAGTCATCAATTTTGCATATGTGTCGGGATGTGTGTCCTTTTCAAAGAACATTCAAGATTCTAAGATATTTAGCTCACACCGCAACTTGCTAAATCTCTTCTCATCCAAGGGCTTTGTGAAGATATCGGCTAGTTGTTCTTCAGTCTTCACATGCTCGATGGAGATGTCGCGTTTCAACACATGATCATGAAGAAAATGATGACGAATCTGAATGTGCTTTGTCTTCGAGTGCTGAACTGGGTTGTGAGCAATCTTGATGGCACTCTCATTGTCATGAGAGAGGCACATTCTTCACGTTGATGCCGTAGTCCTTGAGAGTTTGCTTCATCCATCGCAATTGAGCACAACAAGAGCCGCAGCAATGTATTCAGCTTCCGCAGATGAAGCGGTGATACGCATTGCTTTCTTCGAGGACCAATGGACCAAAGATCGTCCAAGGAAATGACAAGTACCAGATGTTGACTTGCGGTCCACACGATCACCAAAGATAGTCGAGTCAGAATATCCAATGAGATCAAAAGTAGAGCCCTTGGGGTACCATAATCCTAGTGTTGATGTGTGAGCTAGATATCGAAGAATATGCTTCACAACCTTATGGTGTGATTCCTTAGGTGTAGCTTGAAATCGGGCACACATGCAAAGACTAAGCATTATATCTGGCCTATTTGAACTGTTGGAGCAGGGGACTGAGAAATCTGTTGAATTGGGGTGAAGAGTGGAGAATTTGGATGCTGACTTTCCCAAAAGTCATAGTTCATCACTGGCGTTGTGCTTCCAATATCCACATTTTCTTCAATTTCCTCAACACCGCCTCTTCAAATTGTTAAGCGAGGCATAGGCGAGGAAATGATTGGGGTTGAATGGATTGCTTCCACTTCAATTTCTTCATCAATCTGCTCTAACGAAGCGAGAATGATCTTCTTCATCGATCCGCTTGGGATCTCATAATCTTCACCAAAAGGAACAAGGTCCTTTGATGGAATTGAGGAAATTGGAACAACATCAATAGGATTTTCAAAGGAGCTGGTCATTGGCTTCATTTTCTTCGCAGTCAAGAATTTGACGCAATTGATGCTTTCCGTTTCTTCACCGCAGCTCGTTCAGCCTTGGTCTTCTTCACATCGAGGCGATGGAAGAATTGGAGTTGGTGTTGGCGTGGGAGGAGCCGAGGAATCTGGTTGATTTTCCTCGAGCACAACCGATGCGGTTGCTCGACTTGTTCGGTTTCTTCAGCGCACCACTAGTGGATGCCTGGCAATTTCTTCGGTAAGGAATGGGATCATCAGCCTGGAACTAGCATTGTCTTGACCTTTGAACTTCATCGGTGGTCTTTGGCATGTTCTTCGATCTGCTGGTGAGGCTCCACTGAGGAATTTCATGTTGCGTTGGGGCAGCAACATTTGTGAACTTCTTCGTCAAAGTTGATTTAATCGACTTTGGCTCCTTGGCAATCAGCATAGTATGAGTCAAATTTGTATTTGAGGGCTTTGATGTCACCTGCATCTTGATAAGTTCTTGATTGTCATCTTGACAACGTTTTTCTTCAATGATTTCTCCTTTACATCTTTGCAATTTCTTGATCTCTCTGGCTGTATCAAATTTCCATTTCTCCTCTTGGATGAAATGAGTCGACATGTGACTTTGGCCAGTGTCGACTTGAAGTCAGGCATAGGAGTGTTTGGGTCCTTGTGCAAGAGATCAATGTAGTCTAGGATCGCTCTTGGATCCAACAGCAGTGGCACAAGTGTGCCTTTGGCTCTAGCGGCCCTTTCTTGGCGGTCTCTGATGATTTCCGCAAGTTCATCATCATCAGCCTCATCATCTTCAGGTGGCTCTTGGAAGGCGACCTGTTTCTTCTTGGGACTTGGCCGAGGACCTCGTCCAGCTGTGGCCTTAGTCTTCAGCAGAGTCGGGCCAGATGAAGAATTTGGTGCAGCTGAGGAACTTTCTGAAACACTAGAGGCAATGGAGATGCCTGCAGTCCTTTGGCACGTGGCCAGATGCACAGGTGCAGAGGACTTTGTCGGAATCACGAGGACTTCAGAGGAGCAGTGAGGACTTGGGAGGAGCAGGAGCAACATGAGGAATTGGCCGTGAGGGCACGGTGAGGAACTTGGCCGTGAGGGCCTTTGTTGGTGAAGCACTTGGCTTGTGTGCGGGCTTCTTTGCCATAGATTTCCTTGGCTTGACAGAGGCCTCAGTGGCAGCAGCAGTAGCAGAGTCCTCATTAAATTTCCTCACAACCTCATTGGCTTGTCTTGCCAATTTGGCTTGGCGCTTGACCCATTCTTCTGGGAAGTCCTCACCACGCTTGATCTTTGGTGGGGGGCCTTCTTGACCAGGTGCCAATGGAGCTCTTGGGCATGGAGGCTTGAGAGCGAATTTCTTCATGTACTTTGGAGTTACATATTTGTACTCCCTCCATTCTCTTGCCCATCTCCTTTCAATCCTTTGAATGCGCACCTTGAGCAGATTTTTGTTTTCTTTGCCGAACTCGGCTTCATCAGGTGTGCAATAATCAGCATATATTTCCTCAGGGATCTCAAACACACCATGACCTCGGGCCTCTTTCCTCCTTTACGTGGCTTCTTTCCTTACGCCATATTCTTGGTGAGGAATTTGAACCAACGAATTCTAGAAGAAGTATGCAACTTTTCTTCGAGGAACGCTGCAAATGAGTTAAGTTGATGAGAACCTAGTGATTCAAAGAATGACATGAGTACACAATGTGAACAGAGTATAGTTGCGAGGAATTTGGAGAGGTCATATGCGTTCTCGTAAAGTTTTTAAAAAAGAACTAGTTTGAGGAATTTGACCAGATGAGCCTTGAAGAATTTCACTAAGCGATCTTTGTCTTAGGTTCGAGTTGTATAGATCGAGGATCCACACAATTGAGGAATCTTGAAGAAAATCATTGCTTAGAGAAACGAATCAAGATCATATTTTGTTTGAGGTGTTCATATGTGTGAAGATTTGAAGAATAAACACCTTTGAAGATTTTCAGGAAGGTTTGAGAATCAAAGCGAGTAATAAAAGTAACATTTAATTACCCGAAGTGAAGAACGGGACGAACTGAGAAGAACAGATGGGAAGTTCGTCAGGTTAGATCTTCCACGCCCTAACTTGGCGGAGGAAGACAGCTACGGCGGCGGCGGAGTGAAGATTTCCGGTCGGCGTGAGTACGTCGTGACGAGGTCAAGGCGATGAAGCTTTTCCTCACCGGGCGACGGTGGAGTAAGCGGCGGCGCTTAGGGTTTGAGAAGCTTGAGCGAGAGAGAGCGGTCGGCGGAGTAAAGGAAGTGAGGAAGGGAGAGGGGTATATATAGCCACGGTGAAAACTGTTCGCCCGAAGATTTGGGACGAACGTGCCCCTGACCCTTCTCATTCGCTTGACATGTGTCACCCACGTACTGAGAAGTGGAGATTGTGTTAGATCATGGGTGAATAGATAAATCTATCGTGGAATGCGGAACGGTTTGAGCGGCAAAAACGAAAGTTTGGATAAGATCAGTTTTAAAGTTCCGTTCGCAATTTCTTCAGCTGACAAGGACACAAAGTGAAGATTTTGAAAGAGTTTCAAATAGAACGCACATGAAGAATTTGTGAATAGATTGGGTTGAGTATAGCATAGACGGGGAAGGGTCCGATCACATTCACTTAGCAGAAAAAATGACTTGAATAAAATAGCCATAAGTGAATGCTGTAGAGGACATAAACCCATATATATATATATATATATATATATATAGATATATATATATATATATATATATATATAGAGGTAATGAAGAAAAACACTGGAAACAGTGAAGATTTTGAAAAGTTGAAGAATTTGAAAAACTGAAGAATTTAAAAAACTTAGGAAAAACTAAAATTGAAGATTTTAAAATTTGGTTGTTGCGTGACCCCATCAGATAAGAATGATGATTTCAGACACCGCGTACAATTGTCGAGGGTTACGAGAATCAAATTCTTCATTAATTTCTTCACACTTAGAGTGTTATTCTTCATTGATTGAAGAAAAGCGTTTCGTCATGTGTTGCACATCTAAGTCATCAATTTTGCATAATTGTCGGATGTGTGTCCTTTTCAAAGAACATTCAAGATTCTAAGATATTTAGCTCACACCGCAACTTGCTAAATCTCTTCTCATCCAAGGGCTTTGTGAAGATATCGGCTAGTTGTTCTTCAGTCTTCACATGCTCGATGGAGATGTCGCCCTTCAACACATGATCACGAAGAAAATGATGACGAATTTGAATGTGCTTTGTCTTGAGTGCCGAACTGGGTTGTGAGCAATCTTGATGGCACTCTCATTATCACGATGAGAGGCATATTCTTCACGTTGATGCCGTAGTCCTTGAGAGTTTGCTTCATCCACAACAATTGAGCACAACAAGAGCCAAGACAATGTATTCAGCTTCCGCAGAAGCGGTGATACGTGATTCGCTTTCTTAGAGGACCAACGGACCAAAGATCGTCCGAGGAAATGACAAGTACCAGATGTTGACTTGCGGTCCACACGATCACCAAAGACATAGTTAGAGTCGAATATCCAATGAGATCAAAAGTAGAGCCCTTGAGGTACCATAATCCTAGTGTTGGTGTGTGAGCTAGATATCGAAGAATATGCTTCACAGCCTTATGGTGTGATTCCTTGGTGTAGCTTGAAATCGGGCACACATGCAAACACTAAGCATTATATCCGCCTAGATGCACATAAGTACAATAGAGAACCAATCATGGCGCGGTATACCTTGTGATCAAGTCAATACCATTTTCATCAGTGCATAGATGGCCATTTGTGGGCATAGGAATTTTGACGCCTTTGCAATCTTGGATGCCGAATTTCTTCAGGACATCTGTGAGGTATTTCTCCTGAGATATGAATATGCCATTGTGTTGTTGACGAATTTGAAGACCTAAGAAGAATTTCAACTCTCCCATCATAGACATTTGATATTCTTCACTCATCATATAGGCAAAATTAATCACTATAACGTTGGTTAGTACAGCCAAAGATAATATCATCAACATATATTTGGCACACAAACAGTTCACCATCATATGATTTTGTAAAGAGAGTAGGATTGAGTGAACCGGGTGTGAAGCCATTCTTCACGAAGAATTCCTTCAATGTATCATACCACGCCTAGTGGGGGCCTATTTGAGACCATAGAGGGCCTTGTTGAGTCTCAAGACTTTGTCGATTCTTTGGATCTTCAAAACAGGGGTTGAGCAACATATACTTCTTCCTCAAGCTTACCATTGAGGAATGCACTTTTACATCCATTTGATATAAAGTGATATTATGATGGTTAGCATAAGCAAGTAATATGTAATAGCCTCAAGTCTAGCAACAGGTGCAAAAGTTTCATCGAAATCAATTCCTTCAACCTGTGTGTAGCCTTGAGCTACAAATCGTGCCTTATTCCTCAACACAAGGCCATTTTCATCTTGCTTGTTGCGGTAGATCCACTTTGTGCCAATGATATTATGCTTGCGAGGATCTGGATGTTTGACGGTTCCTGACATTGTTGAGCTCGAACTGATGTAATTCTTCTTGCATGGCCTGAATCCACTCAGGCTCCAGAAATGCTTCATCTACCTTGGTGGGCTCTATGATAGAGACAAAAGCATAGTGCCCACAAAAGATAGATAAATGTGAAGCTTTTGAGCGTGTCAGAGGACATGGTGCTTCAATGTCATCGATGATCTTGTCAACTTGCACTTCTTTTGCAACGCGAGGATGAGCTGGTTGTCGTTGAGGAATTTGATCATTTTCCTCAGCACCATTGTCTTCAAAGATTATCTTCAGTGCATCATTTCGACGTTCTTCGGCGTACAGGAATGAATTCTTCAGCAGATTCTTCAGTAGGAATGACATCCTCAGTTGCCTTGAACTTGATAGATTCCCCAGGAGCTGGTTCATCTAACACAGAAGGTAGGTGCTCTCTTTGCGAGCCATTAGTTTCATCGAACCGCAGATCTACTGATATCAACAATCTTGTGAAGAGCGATGTTGAAGACTCGTAGGTGTGCGAGTCCTTTCCGTAACCAAGCATAAAACCTTCATGTGCTTTCGGTGCAAATTTAGAACTGTGATGAGGATCTCTAATCCAGCATTTAGCACCAAAGACTTTGAAATAACTCACATTGGGTTTCTTTTCAGTGAGGAGTTCATAGGCAGTCTTCTTGAAGAATTTGTGTAGATACACTCTGTTGATGATGTGGCACGCGGTATCAATTGCATCAATCCAAAAACGACTAGGCGTTTTGTATTCATCAAGCATAGTGCGAGCCATCTCAACAAGAGTTCGTTCTTGCGCTCCACGACGCCATTTGGCCGAGGAGTATAGGGAGCAGATAACTCATGAGTAATACCAAGTTCATCAAGATAGGCATCAAGACCGAATTCTTGAACTCAGTTCCATTGTCACCCCGATGTGTCCGATCTTCACACCAAAGTTAGTTGAATCCCTCGAGGAAAATCGTTTGAAGTCTTCCTGCACTTCATTTTTGTAAGTAACAATGTGTACCCATGTGTAACGAGAGTAATCATCAACAATAACAAAGCCATATAGAGATGCATCATTAGCGACTGCTGAGTAATGATTAGGACCAAAGAGGTCCATGTGAAGCAATTCGAATGGACGAGTAGTGGTCATCATAGTCTTCGCTGGATGCTTGGCCATTGTCATTTTTCCAGCTTCACATGCTCCACACAAGTGATCCTTGAGGAATTTGACATTCTCAGTGCCAATGACATGCTTCTTCTTTGCAAGCGTGTGCAAGTTCCTCATGCTGCGTGACCAAGTCGCCGATGCCATAGCCAGCCTTCTCAAGCTTTTGCAAGTAGACACACGGCTAGTTGTGGTCACAGAGAGAAATCAACAATATACAAGTCTCCTCTCCTAAAGCCTTCGAAGACTTTGGAATTGTCTGCTTCCATAATCACAACACAACGATACTTGCCAAAGATAACAACCATATCAAGATCACAAAGCATTGAGACTGACATGAGTTGTATCCTAAGGACTCAACAAGCATGACTTTGTCCATGTGTATGTCCTTAGAGATCGCAACCTTACCAAGACCCAATACGACTTTTGCCTTTGTCGGGAAAGATGATATGCTTGAGATGTGGCGGTGATAAGGGAGTATCCATCAATAGATTCTTGTCACCAGTCATGTGATTTGTACATCCACTATCGAGGACCCACTCATTGGCTTTGGGTTGATCATCCTGCAGATGAATTAGTGCAACTTACGATCTCATATACTTCATCAGTGAAGAATATGATATCAAGTTCATCAGATGAATTTGATCAGGCAGTATAATAGATAAGTAGTATGAGGACGTGTGAAATGAATGTTCGTTTCTTCATGATTAGCCTGCGTCCTTCTTCGAGCAATTTTGTCGGGCCCTCAAGAAATTCTTCAGACGTTTAAAGCACGCCCGAGACCTGACCTGCAGAAGTGGTTAGTTCTTTTTCTTCACCACCCACATCTCAAGGGGTGGCAAAGAGTTCATCACTCTGCGAGCACCATATGAGAATGGTGGCATAGAGGCCAATCCATTTCGTTTCACATAAGAGGGGTTAGGGTAAGCATATGAATAAGCAGAGAAATTCTTCGAGGACTTATGAACATATTGGTTTGAAGAATAATGCACATATTCATAGCCCTTAGCTCTACCCTGCGAAACAGAGTTGTTAGCATGATGATAATCATATGAGGACTTTGATCCTTTTGAGGAATTTGGTCCGTATGAGGTCTTGGATCCATATGAAGAATTTGGTCCATATGAAGAGTTTGAACTCGGGTTCCTATTCTTCACAGGTGGTGTCATGAGGACATTCACCTGAAGACTTTCAAGGCACTTCTTGGGAACCCAGATTTTCTTCATAGGGGAACCGTTCCTGCAGTTAGTGCCAACATATATAGCAAATACTTCACCATTCTGATTTTTGAACAACTTATAGTTGGAGTCAAATGACTCATCAGAAGAATGAGGAGATTCGCATGTAAAGCCAGATAAGTTAGATGGATCAACTGGAGGTCCCTTTGCAGCAACCCATGAGGTTTTGGGATACCGCCGGGCTTCCAATATGTTCCATCACCATTGTGTTTCCTCTCAAAGGCAATACCCTCTTTCCTAGGGTTCCTATTGAGGATCTGCTTTTAAGCACATCACAAAGAGTTTGATGCCCTTTGAGGCTTTTGTACATGCACATCATGTACAATTCCTTCAGCCCTGCATCGTCGGTGATACTAGCAATGTCCTCGAGATGAGGAATTAGTGATAGCAGAGGCAGGTGAAGAATTTGTAACAGTTGAAGCATTTGAACATCGGTGAAGAATTAAGCGATTCACGCTCAATGCACTTTAAGCATGGAGGAGCAAATTCTTCACGAGAAGCGCTGATTTGTTGAGCAAGTAATGAATCGCGCTCCTTCGAAGATCTTCATAACTCACTCTTAGCTTCTCAAGATCTTGCTTTCTTTGAAAAAATTCATAAGAAAGTTTCTCATGATCGAGACAAAGAGAGTGTTATGATGACCTTGAAGGTTGTCAAACCTAGATCAAGTCTCCGAAGATTTTCGATCAGGGGCTTTAGTGCGATCCATTTCTTCACCTAACATATCATCACTTTTATCTAGCATGTTTTGAACCTTTTCCAAGGCATGTTGTTGTTTGGTGGCAATGCAAACAAGTTTGGTATAGCTAGGTTCAATATCATCATCAGATCCATCATCATCAGATTCATAGTCACTAAATTCAGATGAGGAACATTTGGTTACCTCGATACCCTTTGCCATGAGACATGATGCAGAAGATGATGATTCTGGTTCGAAAGTCATCGTTTTGAGAGATCCCTTGAAGTCCTCAAACCAAGGATCATGACGGGTTCGATGACCTTCATAGACGTCGGAGATTCGGTCCCAGATAAGCTTCGCATTGCAAAGATGCATAATGCGCTTGAATTCATCTCTAGATAGGCAGGAACATATGATGTCCTTCGCCATGATATCAAGACGAGTGTATTTGCGAATATCATCTACGTTTGCCGTTTTGCATAGATCAGTAAGACCAATTTCAGTGACGGTCCACAGCTCGCTGTCCATTGCCATGAGGCGCCTCCTCATCATGGCCTTCCACTTGGGATAATCAAGACCGTCAAAGATAGGACATGTCACTTTCTTCATACTGCGGTCGACATAACTAAAACTCGGTGGTTAAACCAAAATCACACGGAACAAGGGAGTACCTTGCTCGATACCAATTGAAAGTGCGTTATATCGACTAGAGGGGGGTGAATAGGCGATTTTATGAATTCTTCAACGAGGAATTTGCGGTGAGGAAATTCCTTAGTGAAGAACTACTTGCAAATGAATAAGTACTCGAAGTAAGCATAAGAGAATGCGGGCATGGTCATCATGATGAAATGGAGACAAACAAAGAGTATGTAAAGCGTAAACACATGATAGCACAAGATGAAGACAAACAGATCAAGAAATTGAACCGAGGAAATTGAGAAAGTCTTCACCAAAGTCTTCAAACACAGATATGAATGAACACTCAACACAAGAATGAGGAAATGAAAGAGTTGAGGAAATAGAACCGAGTTAGGTTGGTGAAGACAATGATTTGGTAGACTAGTTCCAACTGCTGTCTCGCTTGTACATCCGGTTGGAGCGGTGAGTATTAAACTTCGAGGACACACAGTCCGGACACCCGATCGCCGAGCACGCAGCTCGTGACACCAAGTACTCATCGTATTCTCCTTGAACTAAGGTCACACAGACCTCGTCCAATCACTCGTGGTAAGTCTTCAGGAGACTTCCAAACCTTCACAGACTCGGTCACTCGGCGATCCACAATTCCTCTTGGATGCTGTAGACCATGACGCCTAACGTCTGGAAGAAGCACAGTCTTCAAAGGTAACAAGCGTCGGATCCACGCAGGATCAATCTCTTCAGTGATGCTCAATCACTTTGGGTTTGTAGGGGTTTGGTTTTGGGTTTTCCTCACTCGATGATTTTCGCTCAAAGTCCTCGGAGGATGGGTTGCTCTCAAATGACAAGTGTCAAGTTTCTCTCGAGCAGCCAACCAGCTAGTGGTTGTAGGGGCGGCTATTTATAGCCTAGGGAGCAGCCCGACATGATAAGACATAAATGCCCTTCAATGATATGACTGTTAGGTGGATAATATATTTTGGGACAGTGGCCAAGAAGATAAAGAACGGTCGGAAGTTTGATTCTCAAATTCCTCGGGGCTATCATGTTAAATCCTTTGTGTGTAGGCAATCCAAGACTGGCAAATTCCTAACTCCTCGGTCAGAACAAATTCCTCAATGAACACAAGAACTTCGTCTCTCACATCCTTTGAAGAAATTGACTGAATCGTATGAGATTTCCAAAGGCTTCACTCGAAGGGATTGGTAGGTGTAGGATTTTGAGTTGAGCATCACATGGAAATTTTTCCTTAGTATTTCCTCGACCCCTTTAACAAAGACGGTGTTTCCTATGACTCAACAAAGAGAAAAACGAAACTACGAAAACAAAAGTCTTCACGCTTCATGTTCCTCAAATTAATACCAAGTCTTCACGGTCACACCAATTTCTTCACTTTCAAAGTCTTCAGAAAGTCTTCAGAATATCAAAGTCTTCAGTCAAAGAACTTCATTTTAGGGGTCGACTTTCACTGTAAATATCAAACTCCTCATAGACTTATAGACCTGTGTACACTCATAAACACATTAGTCCCTTAACCTATAAGTCTTCAATACACCAAAATCACTAAGAGGCACTAGATGCACTTACAGTTCTAAAGATGATCATGATGCCCTCATGTCCGTATTTTATTTTATCGACACCTCTATCTCTAAACATGTGGTCATGATTATCGATTTTGGCTTTCGCTTGAGGACAAGCGAGGTCTAAGCTTGGGGGAGTTGATACGTCCATTTTGCATCATGCTTTTATATTAATATTTATTGCATTATGGGATGTTATTATACATTATGGTACAATACTTATGCCTTTTCTCTCTTATTTTACAAGATTTACATGAAGAGGGAGAATGCGGGCAGCTGGAATTCTGCATCGGAAAGGAGAAAATCTGAGAGACCTATTCTGCACAACTTTAAAAGTCCTGAAAATTTACGGAGAATCATTTTGTAATATATAAAAATTAATGGGCTAAGAAACTACCAGAAGGGACCCACCAGGTGGCCACAAGCCTGGGGGCGCGCCCTACACCCCAGGGCTTGTGGGCCCCCTGCCAGGTCTCTGGTGCCCATCCTCTGCTATACGAAGGGTTTTTACCTAGAAAAAATAAAGAAGAAGTTTTCGGGACGAAGCACCGCCGTCTCGAGGTGGAACCTAGGCAAAAACGGTCTAGGGCTCCGCTAGAGCTATTCAGCCAGGGAAACTTCCCTCGGGGAGGGGGAAATCGAAGCCATCATCATCACCGACGATCCTCTCATTGAGGGAGGGTCAATCTCCATCAACATGTTCACTAGAACCATCACGTCTCAAACCCTGGTTCATCTCTTGTATTCAATCTTGTCCAAAAACCTCATATTGGTACATGTGGGTTGCTAGTAGTGTTGATTACTCCTTGTAGTTGGTGCTAGTTGGTTTATTTGGTGGAAGATCACATTTTCAGATCCTTAATGACAGTTAATACCCCTTTGATCTCGAACATGAGCATGCTTTGTGAGTAGTTACGTTTGTTCCCGAGGACATGGGAGAAGTCTTGTTATAAGTAATCATGTGAATTTGGTATTCGTTCGATATTTTGATGAGATGTATGTTGTCTTTCCTCTAGTGGTGTTATGTGAACATCGACTACATGACACTTCACCATGATTTAGGCCTAGGGGAAGGCATTGGGATGTACTAAGTAGATGATGGGTTGCGAGAGTGACAGAAGCTTAAACCCTAGTTTATGCGTTGCTTCGTAAGGGGCTGATCCGGATCCACATGTTTCATGCTATGGTTAGATTTATCTTAATTCTTATTTCGGAGTTGCGGATGCTTGCGAGAGGGGTTAATCATAAGTTTGAGGCTTTTCCAAGTAAGGACCACACCCAAGCACCGGTCCACCCACTTATCAAAGTAACGAACGCGAATCATCTGAGCATGATGAAAACTAACTTGACAATAATTCCCATGTGTCCTCGTGAGCGCTTTGCTTTATATAAGAGCTCGTCCAGGCTTATCCTTTTCTACAAAAAGGATTGGGCCACCTTGCTACACCTTTGTTACACTTGTTACTTGTTACCCGTTACGAATTATCTTATCACAAAACTATTTGTTATCAATAATTTCAGTGCTTGCATAAAATACCTTGCTGAAAACCGCTTGTTATTTCCTTCTGCTCCTCATTGGGTTCGACACCTTTACTTATTGAAAGGACTATGATAGATCCCCTACACTTGTGGGTCATCACAAACCATTCATTTTTGCGAAATAAATCTAGGGCAATCTGAAAGTGCGTTATATCGACTAGAGGGGGGGGGGGTGAATATGCGATTTTTATGAATTCTTCAATGAGGAATTTGCCGGTGAGGAAATTCCTAAGTGAAGAACTACTTGCAGCGGAATAAGTACTCAGAAGTAAGCATAAGAGAATGCGGACATGGTCATCATGATGAAATGAAGACAATCAAAGAGTACAAAAAGCGTAAACACAGGATAGCACAAGATGAAGACAAACAGACTAAAGAAATTGAACTCGGGAAATTGAGAAAGTCTTCAGTCAAAGTCTTCAAACACAGATATGAATGAACACTCAACACAGTAATGAGGAAATGAAAGGGTTGAGGAAATAGAACCGGTTAGGTTGGTGAAGACAATGATTTGGTAGACCAGTTCCAACTGCTGTCTCAGTTGTACGTCTGGTTGGAGCGGCTGAGTATTTAAACTCAAGGACACAGATCCGGACACCCGATCGCTGAGCACGCAGCTCAGGACACCAAGTCCTCACCGTATTCTCCTTGAACTAAGGTCACAGGACCTCGTCCAATCACTCGTGGTAAGTCTTCAGCGACTTCCAAACCTTCACAGACTTGGTCACTCGGCGATCCACAATTCCTCTTGGATGCTCTAGACCATGACGCCTAACCGTCTGGAAGAAGCACAGTCTTCAAAGGTAACAAGCGTCGGATCCATGCAGGATCAATCTCTTGATGATGCTCAATCACTTTGGGTTTGTAGGGGTTTGGTTTTGGGTTTTTCCTCACTTTCGATGATTTTCGCTCAAAGTCCTCGGAGGATGGGTTGCTCTCAAATGACAAGTGTCAAGTTCTCTCGAGCAGCCAACCAGCTAGTGGTTGTAGGGGGGGCTATTTATAGACTAGGGAGCAGCCCGACATGATAAGACATAAATGCCCTTCAATGATATGACCGTTAGGTGGATAAGATATTTTGGGACAGCCGGGCAAGAAGACAAGAACGGTCGGAAATTTGACTCTCAAATTCCTCGGGGCTATCATGTTCCTCACTTGTGTAGGCAATCCGCCTTTGGCAAATTCCTAACTCCTCGGGCCAGACAAATTCTCAATGACTGTAAGAACTTCGTCTCACATCAAGAAATTGACTGAATCTGTATGAGATTTCCAAAGGCTTCACTCAAGGGATTGGTAGGTGTAGGATTTTGTGTTGAGCATCACATGTAAATTTTTCTTTAGTTTTTCCTCGACCCATTTAACAGTACGGTGTTTCCTATGACTCAAGAAATAGAAAAACGAAACTACGAAAACAAAAGTCTTCACGCTTCATGTTCCTCAAATGAATACCAAGTCTTCAAGGTCACACCAATTTCTTCACTTTCAAAGTCTTCAGAAAGTCTTAGTAATATCAAAATCTTGATCGAAGAACTTCATTTTTAGGGTCGACTTTCTCTGTAAATATCAAACTCCTCATAGACTTATAGACCTGTGTACACTCATAAACACATTAGTCCCTTAACCTATAAGTCTTCAATACACCAAAATCACTAAGGGCACTAGATGCACTTACAATCTCCCCTTTTGGTGATTGATGACAATATAGGTTATGTTTTCAACGGGATAAACATATGAAGTGTAAATACCGATATTGAGGAATTTGATTGCAAGATATAGAAGAACTCCCCACGAAGATGTGCATTGTGAGGAATTTGCTTTTGAGGCAATGCACATTTGAAGAGTTGAATCATGGAGATCTCCCCCTATATCTTGTAATTCATACACGCATTTGACATATAATATGAAGAATTTGAAAATGCATGATGAAATATGGTGCTTGATGAAATTCAGCATGCGTGCAATAACATTAATGAGGAACAAGCATGCAAATTAACGCATCAAGAGTATCAGAGCACGGATGCATCAAAAGTATCGAGCACCATCGGGTTTAAGATTACAACTCGATCCAATAAAAGTTTCAAGAACGAGAGTTGTAACTTAACAAAAAATGCCCATATAATAGACCCGCTTGAAGACTAACTCAAATTTCTCCCCTTTGTCATCGAATGACCAAAAGGATCGAAAGTGAGGACTAATGCCCTCAAGAATTTCAAGTTGATGAAGGAGCGCCCGGCGTTGTTGGGGTCGGTTGTCGTAGTAGGGCCTGCCGCAGTGTCGCCCAAGTCTTCATTTTCATCAGTGTCTCGCGATGAAGAATAGGAGCTGGCCACCAAGGAAGGAACTTTGACCTTCTTGTATTTCTTCGGAGGAGGTGCAGACCAGTCAAATTCTTCCTTGAGACCCATTGTCTTCAGTTCTTCCGCGTTGTAGACATTAGAAAGAACAACCCAGGTGCGTTTGAAGGTTTCATGGAGGTAGTAGTGGTTTTTCTTCACTGCATTGTGTGTAGAGGTCATGTTGTGAAGAATTGAACCAAACTGACGCTTGACCCATTTATGGTTGCGATCAACCTTCTGATGAAGACTGAGGAGTAACTCACGATCGATCATCACCACAGGTCTTTGTGTCTTGAGGACTTTGCTTGGCCGAGGTATTTGCGGCAGAGTCATGTGTGGCGAGTCATCATTGGTGGAGTAGGATGCAGCTTTGCGAACCCGACCATCCAATGGACGAGTGCCTTCATCGATCACAGCGGTTGCCTTGCCCTTGTCATCAGCTGAGGTAAATGTCCGTTTGAGGACTTCAATCGGGGGCAAGTAGCTGCAGTGGTTCAGAGTATCAGCCTTGTAATTGAGTGAAGACCTTGTTCTGATGAATCTCATAATTCAAGGTGCATAAGGCTTCAGCTCAAAAGGTGACATAGCAATGTTTGCCAGAGTCCTCAAGAAGAAATCATGGAAGTTGACGGGAACGCCATGAATGATATTGAAAAGCATATTCTTCATGATGCCAACAACTTATTCATCATTTGAGTCGTGGCCTTTGATAGGACTCATTGTATTCGTCAGAATCCGATAGACAGTCCGAGGCACATACAATAATTCCTTGACGAGGAATTTGGTTCTTGGGGCCTGCCTCGCTTCAAAGGCTTCATCATCACTTGCATATAGTGATTTGAAAGCTTCGGTTCGTTGTAGATACAACGAGCACCATCAAGTGGAGGATCGAGTGGTAGGGCACGAAGCAATTCGATTCTTTGGTGCCTTGTAGTGAGTGTTTTCACACATCCAGTCTAACACCCATGAGTTCACATCTTCAGCGTCTCCGGTGATGTGCAACGTCGCATAGAATTGAAGAATGAGTTCTCCATTCCAATCACAGATATCAGTGCAGAAATTCAGAAGTCCTGCATCGTGAAGAACACTGAGGACTGGCTCGAAGCCTGGCAGAGATTCCATGTCCACATGAGGAATATGTGCATGACCGAAGACTTTATCTTTGTTGAACAACACTGAGGAATAGAAATTGGCTTGACTGGCAGTCCAGAAACGCCTCTTCCTTATGCGCAGCGTAATCATATGGATTGTAATCGATGAAGAACACATGCTCGCCAAGAAATCTTCAGCCTTGAACTTTTGCTTTGTTGAGAAGGGATTCTTTGGCTTTGGCGGTGGAGTGTCGATGAGTTGCATCACGACCTCTGGAATCGCAATCTCGTGTTCTTCAGCCGAGGAATTTCTGGTTCCTCTACATGTGCGATCCGAGGATCGGAAGAAGAAGTTCATCGGCGCTAGTGGCTGGAATTTCTTCATGTACAGATGAAGTGGAATGAGTTTCTTGAGCCCATTTGAACTGTTGGAGCAGGGACTGAGGAATCTGTTGAATTGGGGTGAAGAGTGGAGAATTTGGATGCTGACTTTCCCAAAAGTCATTGTTCATCACTGGCGTTGTGCTTCCAATGTCCACATCTTCTTCAATTTCCTCAACACCAGCCTCTTCAGCTATGAACTAAGGCATAGGCGAGGAAATGATTGGGGTTGAAGGGATAGCTTCCACTTCAATTTCTTCATCAATCTGCTCTGACGAAGCAGCAGAATGATTTTCTTCATCAGATCCGCTTGGGATCTCATAATCTTCACCAAAAGGAACAAGGTCCTTTGATGGCACGGAGGAAATTGGAACAACATCAATGGGATTTTCAAATGAGCTGGTCATTGTCTTCATCTTCTTCGGGGCTGAAGAATTTGAAGCAGCAGATGCTTTCCTTTTCTTCACTACAACTCGTTCTGCAGCCTTGGTCTTCTTCACATCCGATGCAGATGGAAGGATTGGAGTTGGTGTAGGCGCAGGAGGAGCTGAAGAATCTGGTTGAATTTCCTTAGGCACAACTGATGCAGTTGCCCTGACTTCTTCAGTTTTTTCAGGCCATCACTAGTGGATGCCCTGGCAATTTCTTCGGTAATTTGGAATGGAGTCATCAGCCTCGAACTAGCATTGTCTTCAGACTGAACTTCATCACCGTGTCTTTGGCATGTTCTTGATCTACCGAAATGAGGCTCCACCGAGGAATTTCTTGTTGCGTTGGGGCAGCAACATTGGTGAACTTCTTCATCAGGGTGACGAATCTGACTTTGTATCCTTGCCAATCAGCATAATAGGAGTCAAATTTGTCGCTGAGGGCTTTGATGTCAGCCTGCATCTTGATAAGTTCTTTAGTTGTCATCTTGACAACGTTTTTCTTCAGCAGTTTCTCCTTTACATCTGCGATTTCTTGATCTCTCCGTCAGATCAAATTTCCATTTCTCCTCTTGGATGAAATGAGTCGACATGTGATTTTGGCGGTGTCAACTTGAAGTCGTGCATAAGAGTGTTTGGGTCCTTGTGCTAGAGATCAATGTAGTCTAGGATCGCTCTTGGATCCAACAAATGCGCAGTGTGTGCCTTTGGCTCTAACGGCCCTTTCTTGGCGGTCTCGATGATTTCCGCAAGTTCATCATCATCAGCCTCGTCATCTTCGTGTGGCTCTTGGAAGGCGACCTGCTTTCTTCTTGGGACTTGGCCAAGGACCTCGTCCACTGTGGCCTTAGTCTTTAGCAGTAGTCGGGCCAGATGAAGAATTTGGTGCGGTGAGGAACTTCTTTGAAACACCACAGGCAATGGAGATGCCTGCAGTCCTTTGGCACGTGGCCAGATGCACAGGTGCTAAGGACTTTGTCGGAACTGCTGAGGACTTGGGAGGAGCTGTTGAGGACTTTGTAGGAGCTGAGGATTTGGGAGGACCTGGAGTAGCATGAGGAATTGGCCGTGAGGGCACAGCTGAGGAACTTGGCCGTGAGGGCACTGTTGGTGAAGCACTTGGCTTGTGTGCGGGCTTCTTTGCCATAGATTTTCTTGGCTTGACATAGGCCTCAATGGCAGCAGCAGTAGGTAATCCTCATTAAATTTCCTCACCGCCTCGTTGGCTTGTCTTGCCAATTTGGCTTGGCGCTTGGCCCATTCTTCAAGAAAGTCCTCACCACGCTTGATCTTTGGTGGGGTTGACTTCTTGACCAGGTGCCAATGGAGCTCTTGGGCATGGAGGATTGAGAGCGAATTTCTTCATGTACTTTGGAGTAACATATCTGCATTCCCTCCATTCCCTTGCCCATCTCCGTTCAATCCTTTGAATGCGCACCTTGCGCTGATTTTTGTTTTCTTTGCGAACTCGGCTTCATCAGTGTGCAATAATCAGCATATATTTCCTCGGGAATCTCAAACGCGATCATGACCTCAGGCCTCTTTCCTCCTTTCTCGTGGCTTCTTTCCTTCGCCATATTCTTGGTGAGGAATTTGAACAATCGAATTCTCTCAAGAAGTATGCAACTTTTCTTTGAGGAACGCTGCAAATGAGTTAAGTTGATGAGAACCTAGTGATTCAAAGAATGACATGAGTACCGTGAATGCAGTATAGTTGCTGTGAATTTGGAGAGGTCATATGCGTTCTCAGAAGGTTTTTCAAAAAGAACTAGTTTGACGAATTTGACCAGATGAGCCTTGAAGAATTTCACTAAGAGATATTTGTCTTAGGTTCCAGAGTTGTATAGATCGAGGATCCACACAATTGAGGAATCTTGAATAAAATCATTGCTTAGAGATACGAATCAAGAGCATGTTTTGTTTTAGGTGTTCATATGTGTGAAGATTTGAAGAATAAACACCTTTGAAGATTTTCAGGAAGGTTTGAGAATCAAAGCGAGTAATAGAAGTAAATTTTAATTACCCGAATCAAGAACACGCATTTAACCGAGAAGAACAGATGGGAAGTTCGTCAGTTAGATCTTCCACGCCCTAACTTGGCGGAGGAAGACAACTTCACAAGGCGGAGTGAAGTTTTCTCATGACGGCGCGAGTACGACGGGCTGACGAGGTCGAGGCGGTGAAGCTCTTCCTCACCGCGATGATGGAGAAGCGGCGGCTTAGGGTTTGAGATGCTCGAGCGAGAGAGAGCAGTCGAGCGAAGTAAAGGAAGTGAGGAAGGGGAGAGGGGGTATATATAGCCACGGTGAAAAACTATTCGCCCGAAGATTTGGGACGAACGTGCCCCTGACCCTTCTCATTCGCTTGACATGTGTCACCCACATACTTAAAACTGGAGATTGTGTTAGATCGTGGGTGAATAGATAAATCTATCGTGGGATGCGGAACGGTTTGAGCGACAAAAACGAAAGTTTGGATAAGATCAGTTTTAAAGTTCCGTTCGCAATTTCTTCAGCTGACAAGGACACAAAGTGAAGATTTTGAACGAAGTTTCAAATAGAACGCACATGAAGAATTTGTGAATAGATTGGGTTGAGTATAGCATAGAGGGAAAGGGTCCGATCACATTCACTTAGCGTAAAAAGCGACTTGAAGAAATAGCCATAAGTGAATGTCAGAGAGGACATAAACCCATATATATATATAAAGCCAATGAAGAAAAACGACGGAAACAATGAAGATTTTACAAAGTTGAAGAATTTGAAAAACTGAAGAATTTCAAAACTGAGGAAAAACTCAAATTGAAGATTTTCAACTTTGGTGGTGGCGTGACCCATCGTATAAGAATAATGATTTCAGACACCGCGTACAATTGTCGTAGGGTTCTGAGAATCAAATTCTTCATTAATTTCTTCACACTTAGAGTGTTATTCTTCATGGATTGAAGAAAAACGTTTCTACATGTGTTGCACATCTAAGTCATCAATTTTGCATATGTGTCAGGATGTGTGTCCTTTTCAAAGAACATTCGAAGATTCTAAGATATTTAGCTCACACCGCAACTTGCTAAATCTCTTCTCATCCAAGGGCTTTGTGAAGATATCGGCTAGTTGTTCTTGGTCTTCACATGCTTTCGATGGAGATGTCGCCCTTCAACACATGATCATGAAGAAAATGATGACGAATCTGAATGTGCTTTGTCTTCGAGTCTTGAACTGGGTTTTGAGCAATCTTGATGGCACTCTCATTGTCACAAGAGAGAGGCACATTCTTCACGTTGATGCCGTAGTCCTTGAGAGTTTGCTTCATCCACAGCAATTGAGCACAACAAGAGCCGACATCAATGTATTCAGCTTCCGATGAGACAGAGATGATACGGTTCTATTTCTTCGAGGACTAACGGACCAAAGATCGTCCGAGGAAATTACAAGTACCAGATGTTGACTTGCGGTCCACACGATCACCAACATAGTCGAGTCGGAATATCCAATGAGATCAAAAGTAGAGCCCTTGGGGTACCATAATCCTAGTGTTGGTGTGTGAGCTAGATATCGAAGAATATGCTTCACAGCCTTATGGTGTGATTCCTTCGTGTAGCTTGAAATCGGGCACACATGCAAACACTAAGCATTATATCTGGCCTAGATGCACATAAGTACAATAGAGAACCAATCATGGAGCGGTATACCTTGTGATCAAGTCAATACCATTTTCATCAAGGCATAGATGGCCATTTGTGGGCATAGGAATTTTGACGCCTTTGCAATCTTGCATGCCGAATTTCTTGAGGACATCTTTGAGGTATTTCTCACGAGATATGAATATGCCATTGTGTTGTTGATGAATTTGAAGACCTAAGAAGAATTTCAACTCTCCCATCATAGACATTTGATATTCTTCACTCATCATATAGGCAAATTCATCACTATAACGTTGGTCAAGATGACCAAAGATAATATCATCAACATATATTTGGCACACAAACAGTTCAACATCATATGATTTAGTAAAGAGAGTTGGGTCGAGTGAACCGGGTGTGAAGCCATTCTTCACGAAGAATTCCTTCAATGTATCATACCACACCCGTGGGGCCTATTTGAGATCATAGAGGGGCTTGTTGAGTATGAAGACTTTGTCGGGATTCTTTTGGATCTTCAAAACCTGGGGGTTGAGCAACATATACTTCTTCCTCAAGCTTACCATTGAGGAATGCACTTTTCACATCCATTTGATATAAAGTGATATTATGATGGTTAGCATAAGCAAGTAGTATGCGAATAGCCTCAAGTCTAGCAACAGGTGCAAAAGTTTCATCAAAATCAATTCCTTCAACCTGTGTGTAGCCTTGAGCTACAAGTTGTGCCTTATTCCTCACCACAAGGCCATTTTCATCTTGCTTGTTGTGGTAGATCCACTTTGTGCCAATGATATTATGCTTGCGAGGATCTGGACGTTTGACCAGTTCCCAGACATTGTTGAGCTCAAATTGATGTAATTCTTCTTGCATGGCCTGAATCCACTCAGGCTCCAGAAATGCTTCATCTACCTTAGTGGGCTCTGTGATAGAGACAAAATCATAGTGCCCACAAAAGTTAGATAAATGTGAAGCTTTTGAGCGTGTGAGAGGACCTGGCGCTTCAATGTCATCGATGATCTTGTCAACTTGCACTTCTTTTGCAACGCGAGGATGAGCTGGTTGTCGTTGAGGAATTTGATCAGCATTTTCTTCAGCACCATTGTCTTGAGCATTATCTTCAGGTGCATCTGCTCGACGTTCTTCGTGTACAGGAATGAATTCTTCAGCAGATTCTTCAGTAGGAATTACATCCTTAGTTGCCTTGAACTTGATAGATTCCTCAGGAGCTGGTTCATCTAACATAGAAGGTAGGTGCTCTCTTTGCGAGCCATTAGTTTCATCGAATCGCACATACACAGTATCAACAATCTTGTGAAGAGCGATGTTGAAGACTCTGTAGGTGTGCGAGTCCTTTCCGTAACCAAGCATAAAACCTTCATGTGCTTTCGGTGCAAATTTAGAATTGTGATGAGGATCTCTAATCCAGCATTTAGCACCGAAGACTTTGAAATAACTCATATTGGGTTTCTTGTCAGTGAGGAGTTCATAGGCAGTCTTCTTGAAGAATTTTTGAAGATATGCTCTGTTGATGATGTGGCACGCGGTATCAATTGCATCAATCCAAAAACGACTAGGCGTTTTGTATTCATCAAGCATAGTGCGAGCCATCTCAACAAGAGTTCTGTTCTTGCGCTCCATGACGCCATTTTGCTGAGGTGTATAGGGAGCAGATAACTCATGAGTAATACAAAGTTCATCAAGATAGGCATCAAGACCGGAATTCTTGAACTCAGTTCCATTGTCACTCCTGATGTGTCTAATCTTCACACCAAAGTTAGTTGAAGCCCTCGAGGAAAATCGTTTGAAGACTTCCTGCACTTCATTTTTGTAAGTAACAATGTGTACCCATGTGTAACGAGAGTAATCATCAACAATAACAAAGCCATATAGAGATGCATCATTCGTGATCACGAGTAATGATTAGGACCAAGGAGGTCCATGTGAAGCAATTCGAATGGACGAGTAGTGGTCATGATAGTCTTCATTTGGATGCTTGGCCTTGGTCATTTTTCCAGCCTTCACGTGCTCCACACAAGTGATCCTTGAGGAATTTGACATTTCAATGCCAATGACATGCTTCTTCTTCGCAAGCGTGCAGTAAATTCCTCATGCTGCGTGACCAAGTCGCCGATGCCATAGCCAGCCTTCGAAGCTTTTGCAAGTAGACACACGGCTGGTTGTGGTCCTCAGAGAGAAATCAACAATATACAAATCTCCTCTCCTAAAGCCTTCAAGACTTTGGAATTGTCACTTCCATAATCAGACAAATGATACTTGCCAAAGACAACAACCATTTCAAGATCACAAAGCATTGAGATCGACATGAGGTTGTATCCTAAGGACTTAACAAGCATGACTTTGTCCATGTGTATGTCCTTAGAGATCGCAACCTTACCAAGACCCAATACCCGACTTTTGCCTTTGTCAGCAAAGATGATATGCTTCAGATGTGACGGTGATAAGGGAATATCCATCAATAGATTCTTGTCACCAGTCATGTGATTTGTACATCCACTATCGAGGACCCACTCATTGGCTTTGGGTTGATCATCCTGCAGATGAATTAGTGCAACTTACGATCTCATATACTTCATCGGTGAAGAATATGATATCAATTTCATCGAGATGAATTTCATCAGCAAAGATAATGATATGATGACGTGTGAAATGAAAGTTCATTTATTCATGATTAGCATGCGTCCTTTCATGCATTTTTGTCAGGCCCCCAGCAAATTATTCAGAAGTTTAAAGCACGCCCGGAGACACGACCCGCAGAAGAGGTTAGTTCCTTTTCTTCACCACCCACATCTGAAGGGGTGGCAAAGAGTTCATCACTCTGCGAGCTCCATATGAGAATGGTGGCATAGAGGCCAAACCATTTTGTTTCACATAAGAGGGGTTAGGGTAAGCATATGAATAAGCAGAGAAATTCTTCGAGGACTTATGAACATATTGGTTTGAAGAATAATGCACATATTCATAGCACTTAGCTCTACCCTGCGAAACAGAGTTGTTAGCACGATGATAATCATATGAGGACTTTGATCCTTTTGAGGAATTTGATCCACGTGAAGAATTTGGTCCGTATGAGGACTTGGATCCATATGAAGAATTTGGGCCATATGAAGAGTTTGATCTGGGGTTCCTTTTCTTCACAGGTGGTGTCATGAGGACATTCACCTGAAGACTTTCAAGGCACTTCTTGGGAACCCAGATTTTCTTCATAGGGGAACCGTTCTTGCAGTTAGTGCCAACATATCTAGCAAATACTTCACCATTCTGATTTTTGAACAGTTTATAGTTGGAGTCAAATGACTCATTAGAAGTATGAGGAGATTCGCATGTAAAGCCAGATAAGTTAGATGGATCAACTGGAGGTCCCTTTGCAAAGAACCCATGAGGTTTTGGGATCTTGCTAAGGCTTCCAATATGTTCCATTAGCATTGAGTTTCCTCTCAAAGGCAATACCCTCTTTCTTAGGGTTCTGTTGAGGATCTCGCTTTTAAGCACATCACAGAGAGTCGATGCCCTTTGAGGCTTTTGTACATGCCTGTCATGTACAATTCCTTCAACTGCATCGTCAGTGATACTAGCAATGTCCTCTGATGAGGAATTAGTGATAGCAGAGGCAGGTGAAGAATTTGTAACATTTGAAGCATTTGAACATTCAGGTGAAGAATTAGCAGATTCACGTTCAATGCACTTTAAGCATGCAGGAACAAATTCTTCCTAAGAAGCGCTGATTTGTTGAGCAAGTAATGAATCACGCTCCTTCTGAAGATCTTCATAAATCACTCTTAGCTTCTCAAGATCTTGTTTTCTTTGAATAAATTCATAAGAAAGTTTCTCATGATCAGACAAGAGAGTGTTATGATGACCTTAAAGGCTGTCAAACCTAGACTGAAGTCTCTGAAGATTTTCAGTCAGGGCTTTAGTGCGATCCATTTCTTCACCTAACATATCATCACTTTTATGTAGCATGTTTTGAACCTTTTCCAAGGCCGTTTGTTGTTTAGTGGCAATGCAAACAAGTTTGGTATAACAAGGTTCAATGTCATCATCAGATCCATCATCATCAGATTCATAGTCACTAAACTTCGGATGAGGAACATTCGGTTACCTCGTCACCCTTTGCCATGAGACATGATGCGTAAGATGATGATTACGGTTCGAAAGTCATCGCTTTGAGAGATTCCTTGAAGTCCTCAAACCAAGGATCATGACGGGTTCGATGACCTTCATAGACGTCGGAGATTCGGTCCCAGATAAGCTTCAGATTGCAAAGATGCATAATGCGCTTGAATTCATCTCTAGATAGGCAGGAACAGATGATATCCTTCGCCATGATGTCAAGTCGAGTGTACTTGCGAATATCATCTGCGTTCGCCATCTTGCATAAATCAGTAAGACCAATTTCAGTGACGGTCCACAGCTTGCTGTCCATTGCCATGAGGCGCTTCCTCATCATGGCCTTCCACTTGGGATAATCATGACCACAAAGATAGGGCATGTCACTTTCTTCATACTGCGGTCGACATAACTAAAACTCGGTGGTTAAACCAAAATCACACAGAACAAGGGAGTACCTTGCTCTGATACCAATTGAAAGTGCGTTATATCGACTAGAGGGGGGGTGAATAGGCGATTTTTATGAATTCTTCAATGAGGAATTTGCTGGTGAGGAAATTCCTAAGTGAAGAACTACTTGCAGCGGAATAAGTACTCAGAAGTAAGCATAAGAGAATGCGGACATGGTCATCATGATGAAATGAAGACAATCAAAGAGTACAGAAAGCGTAAACACAGGATAGCACAAGATGAAGACAAACAGACTGAAGAAATTGAACTGAGGAAATTGAGAAAGTCTTCAGTCAAAGTCTTCAAACACAGATATGAATGAACACTCAACATAGTAATGAGGAAATGAAAGGGTTGAGGAAATAGAACCAGTTAGGTTGGTGAAGATAATGATTTGGTAGACCAGTTCCAACAATTTGTCTCGGTTGTACGTCCGGTTGGGCTTTGAGTATTTAAACTCGAGGACACACAGTCCCAGACACCCAATCGCTGAGCACGCAGCTCAGACACCAAGTCCTCACCGTATTCTCCTTGAACTAAGGTCACACAGACCTCGTCCAACCACTCGTGGTAAGTCTTGAGCGACTTCCAAACCTTCACAGACTTGGTCACTCGGCGATCCACAATTCCTCTTGGATGCTCTAGACCATGACGCCTAACCGTCTGGAAGAAGCTCAGTCTTCAAAGGTAACAAGCGTCGGACCCACGCATGATCAATCTCTTCAGTGATGCTCAATCACTTTGGGTTTGTAGGGGTTTGGTTTTGGGTTTTTCCTCACTCAATGATTTTCGCTCAAAGTCCTCGGAGGATGGGTTGCTCTCAAATGACAAGTGTCAAGTTCTCTCGAGCAGCCTACCTGCTAGTGGTTGTAGGGGGCGGCTATTTATAGCCTAGGGAGCAGCCCGACATGATAAGACATAAATGCCCTTCAATGATATGACCGTTAGGTGGATAAGATATTTTGGGACAGCTGGCGCGCAACATAGCAATGGTCGGAAATTTGACTATCAAATTCCTCAGGGCTATCATGTTCCTCACTGTGTAGGCAATCCGCACTAGCGAATTCCTAACTCCTCAGTCAGGACAAATTCCTCAGCGACCAGAAGAACTTCGTCTCATCCTTTGAAGAAATTGACTGAATTGTATGAGATTTCCAAAGGCTTCACTCAAGGGATTGGTAGGTGTAGGATTTTGAGTTGAGCATCACATGGAAATTTTTCCTTAGTATTTTCTCGACCCCTTTAATAGTACGGTGTTTCCTATGACTCAAGAAAGAGAAAAGCGAAACTATGAAAACAAAAGTCTTCACGCTTCATGTTCCTCAAATGAATACCAAGTCTTCAAGGTCACACCAATTTCTTCACTTTCAAAGTCTTGAAAGTCTTGAGAATATCAAAGTCTTGATCGAAGAACTTCATTTTTAGGGTCGACTTTCTCTCAGAAATATCAAACTCCTCATAGACTTATAGACCTGTGTACACTCATAAACACATTAGTCCCTTAACCTATAAGTCTTCAATACACCAAAATCACTAAGGGGCACTAGATGCACTTACACAAACCTCATTACCTTCAGCACCCTTGCTCTGACAACAAAGAACCTCGCGAATATAATCTCCGGTAAGGTCCCTCGGTAGGAGTTCAAAGTAATTTCTGAGAGATGAAAATCTAGGCATTCGATGTGATTGTTATATTGTATCACATTATCCACCACCGGGCCTGATCTTATCTGCAAAAGAAGAAAACGTGTTAGTGCCTACATGCAGTTTTGAACACTACTACATGCCTATTTGGTTTGCAGGATTTGTAAAATGCACTAACATGCCATCTTCGATCCAAGATGATTAACATGGGCATTTGATTACAATCTATAAAAATTGAGCCTTCTTCACAAGAGGTTGGAGTTGGTGAAAAATTCCCTAAGAAAACTAGTACAGAAATGCTTATGGATTGTAACCATATGAATCAAGCAACCAATATGGGAAAAATGTATGTACTGAAATCCTCCAAGATTCCTTCAGAATCGTAGTACATTGTCATTGTAAACTTGGGAAAAGGTGCAAAATTGAACTCCCTTATGGTTAACATTTAAGAGGAAAAGAAACATCACCTCGATATATAGCTTCTCCTGGCACGGAAAGCATCTAAGGAAACTAACAACTTGGTTCAGGTTGGGGCTGATAGATTCTAGTGCCAACACCTTCACTATGCGCAGATTCGGGGTAAAGCTTGTCAGAATCATTTTCTGTATGACAAACGAACATACATCTTCAAAATTGGAAATAATATTAATTTCAAGAAGGAGAGGTAGAAGGCGACTGTTGTACCTGAACGGGTGTGGATCCAATAACAAGTTCGGAGTATTTGATGGGCGAGTGGCCCACCACTGTCAATTTCGGCATAGAAATGACATTGATTCTTGTTGGACCTTCTTTATCAACTACCAGTAATCTCTCAAGTGAAGGTGTGTCCTCAGTGACCATATTGTGGTACACCTTTTGTGATCTCTTGTTGCACCACCAACAACACACATAAATAGCCCGGAGAGTCATGGAGGTGTTGTGGAAGCTAATGAACCCATTGATCGCCTGAAGACGAAGGTACTCGAGGCGATACATCTCATGAGCAAAGGCGCTCCATGTCATCCTTTGGGATGTAGCGACGATATCGAGGTGCTTTAGTCGCGGTAGAAAAAGAGCGGGCGTGTCATTAAGGGGGATGGCAGTTCATGAACTTGGCGAGGCGCAACGTGGGTTTGAAGCAGAGCGCGGATGTTGGCAGCGAGCGCATATACCCATCATTAAAATTGAGCTCCTCGAGCTGATCTAGGGCGGGGAAGCAGAACCACTCACCAAGCTTGGCTCAGTCCTTGCCATTGGAATGGAATTTGCCCATGCTAAGGCCTCTGATTGGGCCAGGGTGACTACCAAGGATCTAGGACAACGCATCCAAGATTTTGTGATAGCCATGGCAGACCTCATGGGCGTCGATGAGGTCGAGAGGGGTGGAGTGCCATAGGGGGCGCCAACGCCAGGAAAGGACGGTTGTCCACGCCCCATATTCGTTTGGGAGGAGGGAGATGATGGCTATCAACATATCATTGGGGAGGCTGCTGATGAAGTCTAGGCCTGCTGAAGTCGCTTGCGGTTCTTGCTCGACCCGCCTCCGCTTGTTGGCAGCCTCGTTCTCCACCTCCGGAGTCTCCTCGTCAGCGGCGCTTTCTGATAGAAGTGGGAGTACAGGGAATATTTAGTTAAAACAGGACAAAAAA
The DNA here is from genome assembly GCA_021605145.1 of Aegilops bicornis. Taxonomy (NCBI): domain Eukaryota; kingdom Viridiplantae; phylum Streptophyta; class Magnoliopsida; order Poales; family Poaceae; genus Aegilops; species Aegilops bicornis. The sequence goes on along the minus strand of CM038669.1, from coordinate 373,864,743 downwards.
GTGTATTGGTAACTAGAAGTTAGTATGTAGGAATAGAGTAAGAAAATGGAATAACAATTGGTTTCTTAAATACTACACAATTCCTTTGATATTTCTGGGTAAGTTAACATGCAAATACTTGAAAAGAACACTTACTTCGAACAAAGTTTGGACGGATGATATCCTGGGGGAAGTTAGCATATATCTCATGACCAGGCTCTTTTATGTGAAGTGCAATTTTAGTGCTAGCCTTCAGTACATAAAACTTAGAAATTTCTGTCCAAAGGCCCGTGCCAAAATAGGAGTGACCATGTTCATCAAGTCTTACAGAAGCAATGATTGTAAATCCATGGTTTGTGTTCAGTATGACATCCCTGCAGTCTTGACTTATGTAAAGGGCTAGATCGTGTACTACAGATGTTGTTGCATAGCAAGGGACGTGCCGCACAAAATGGTAGGATTGTTAAAGAATATGGTAATATGCAAATATGGCCGAAATTGAAAGAACAGTACAACAGTTGAAATCAAAGGACAAAAATCTATAATTAAACATGTAGTGTAACCATGATGTCATGGAAATATGAGAGTAATCGAAAGAACAGTACATCATTAATTTGCCTAATAAAGAAAGAATAGGAAAAATCACTACAAAAAATACACTTCTATGATGATACGTGTTTGTCACAGTTGGTCACATTTTCTGTCATGCATGTACATCCATGACAATTTTATGACAATATCAAGATAGTCATACCTGTGCTGTCGTAGAAGTGTTCCATGACATTACCAAAATTACCATCACGAAAGTGTCCACTTCCATGATGATAAATCGCGCATCATGGAATTGCGTTCGTCAAGGGTAACCAATACGTGGCATCCACCGTAGGGTCATTGTTAAGCTATCGTGTTCCAGTTTGGATCCGGTAACCTGTGAACAGCCCGGACCAATGGGGATTTTCCACGTGTAAAATTCTCAATGGCCACAGGAACCACGTGTCGGCTCACCATTGGGACAGATGTCATCCACTCATTGGACTGAAAGATCCTATGATACGTCGACATGTGGAAAGGCCCAACAGAGGCCCATTCCTATGAAAAGTCCGCCCGTTTGACTTGGTCAAAAGGTAGCGGGCCGACCCACAGAAAGCTGTTAACGGCATGTTCGCATATAGCCCATTTACAGCCCGCTAACTCATGACCCGTTACGGCCTATACGAATTAGGCCCAGTAGCGTCATCTGGGCCGTCCAATATGATTGTAGCCTGTTGTAACTTCCGGCCCATGTATGGCCCATGACGTCTTTCGGCCCATATGAGGCCCTTTGTAACTCTTGGCCCATTAACAGCCCGTGGTGAAACTGGCCCGTAATGAACAGTGTATCACTTTATACCCATTAACAACCCATTATTCCATTGGGCCGTTTCCAGCCGTGTTATCTTTCGGCCTTCTTAGGGCCCATTTATTCTTGGGCTCATTTCCTGCATTCGGTTACTTACGGCCCGTTACTGGCCTTTTCTGCTTGTGGGCCAAATTCAGCGCGTGGTTACAGTCGGCCCGTTTGTGGCTCGTTAATCCGTTGGGCCGTTTTCATAGCGTCATCAAATACAGCCGATTAACGATGGAGCGTTATGGTCGGCCCCTGAACGGACGATTCCAACTCTAGCCCATTTATGGCCCATAATGCGGTCCGTTATTGGCCCATGTTTGGCCAATCGATCATACGACCCGTAGAAGGCCCATTGATGCTACGCCCCGTAGAAGGCCCATTGTTTGTATGGCCCGTAGAAGGCCCATTGTTTCTACGGCCCGTAGGAGGCCTAAGGTCACTACAGTAAATATGTAGCCCATGGTTATTGTGGCCTAGTTTTAAAAAATAGGTTATTGCGTCCATTAGCAAAGCGCGCAAAAAGAACTACACTGACTACAAGCAAACAAATAACAAGACAACAAGGAAATAAATAAGCAAGCAACTTACGCTAGGCTATCATGGCTATTACACATGTTACATCCACTGGGCATCAAAGTTCGCCACCAGTGCAAATATAGGGAACAAAGTAACATATCACATACACTGGTTATCAAAGTTGGCGACCAGTACAAATAAACGCCGCAACAAGACAAGTCCAGAACTAAAACCACTTTAGAAGAGCTCAAGAAACAATATCCTGGGTACCCATAATGTTGGCAAGATGCTTAGCAAGCTTATTAACTTTCTCTTGTTTGGCGCTTAAATCCTCCAGCGCTTGCTGTTGCACCAGAAAGTATATATCTGAATTCTGCAGGGACTTCCTCAGTCCTTCGGCTTCTTGCCGCAGTACAGCTGATTGATGCCTTTCAGCTTGCAGGTGAGACTAAAGATGCCGAAGTGATTCAGGCAGCAAATTCAAAGAGCTTGTGCCAGCGGTACTGGCCAGTAACTCGAACACTACATCAACACAAGACTGTGGGATTGTCTCACTGTCTACAAGATCGTTTTTATCACCTTTCTTGGAGACCAACAGGGTTATCTCACTATCTTGAACCTTATTTGCATTACTTTATCTACCATTGCATACTGGGGTGCTCTTCTCCAATATTATGTTTGCATTCTACGAGAGAAACAAGCAGACACATCATAGGTTTATCATGTAGTATACGAAACTCATTTTGGTAAACCGGTTCAGTAGTAAGGTGGACAGGATAACAACATGAATCAAACATATATCTATGTACTATGGTCACTGTATTGTCCATATCATTCTAGTTTATGTTGCCAAATCAAGATAGCGATACAGTTCTAATCATATATTTTTAAGACACAACAGCATAGACAGAATATAAGTGTGAGAAACTACACATCACTGTCAACACTTGTAATGTGCATCATATGAGAACATAAATATTTATACAACTGAAACTGAAATCAACATAGAGCAAGAAGTTAGAACAGCAATCCAGTTAAAGAAATAGGTTTAAAACATACCTGTTGCGCCATAGTAGTTTCAATAGGATCATTCAAATACGAAAGTAGTTGGTATGAGTAAATACATGTGATGCAATAGCAAAGGAGTATGGACCATAGCTACGGAATCGACACGAGAAACGATTGCTCTTCTGCTTTAAACTGGAGTTTGGGTTCGCTGTGATGGTCTTCATGCTTTGGGCACTTCAGTTGCTTTACAAACTGCTCGTGTGGGGGTACTCTGTGGTGCACGTGGTGCTGTGTCAACTAGAAGTGGGTTACTATCGGCTGGGGTTGGGGTTAGATGGGTTGTAGCTGGTTCTTTGTCCAACGGTGTAAGTGTGCAATCTGGAAGAATCTCGATTATGTGTGGTGGGGCTAGTTCATGGGCCAGTACAACCATGGTTCTATCTGCATCGACGGGTAGCACCATCTTTTGTGAAGAACGGGTTTTTGCCCCCTTAGATACTGCCATCACCCCCTCCAATTCAAATGGCTGATAAACAAGAAAAGAAATTGAACGTATGAGACATTGTATGATGAGATGATGTGGTAATTCACATATATGTTGTCTAACCAAACATGATAGCATGACACAATTTCACATATATGATGGCTAACTAAACAGGATAGCATGACACAGTTTTAGATATATGATGGATAACTTAACAGGATATAATGGCATAATTCAACATATGATGAGTATCTAAATAGGATGACATGACAAAACTATATGGCGTCTTTCTAAAATAGGTTGGGATGAAATAATTCACATACATGTTGTCTAAGTATACATGATGGCATGATATAATTGACATAATTGATTCATATACTATGCAGCTGGCACTCGCATGTATGATCTCTAAACTAAGCAGATGGAATCGAATATTGTGCATATGATGTCTAAACTAAGCAATGCAAGACACCCTATGCATGATATGAGAAATATAAACATTGCAAATTAGAGCATACACCTCAGGTGGGATATAAGACTAGTCATCTGTCTCTGAATCCTCCTCTGTGGAGCTACCTGTAACCATCGAGATATATGCTTCAACAGGTAACATTGCCTGCTCTGAAGACCTTGTTTTCACTCCTGATTTTTCCATAACCGGCTCAAATGGCTGATACACATGAAGAGTAGTTCAATATACACAGATTGTCGATAGATGGAACACGTAATTAAAAAAAGGATGGCATGAGATAATTCACATATATGATGCCTGGCTACATGGCGGTGCATAATTCACATACATGATAACTGGCTGAAAACATGGCATTGCATAATTCACGTATCTGATATAGAAAGCAAACAGGAGGCATTCACACAAAGCGTGTCTAATCTAAGCAGATGCCATGGCAATGCAAGACACCATATGCATGATATGTGCAATATAACCCTGCCAAGTTAGAGCATGAACCTCGGGGGGGGGGGGGGATACGACTGGTCATCTGTCTTTGAATCTTCCTTCGAGGAGCTATCTGTAACTAGCAAGAAATCTACATCGACAGGTAGCATTGGCTGCTCAGAAGACCTTGTTTTCACTCCAGATTTTCCCATGACCGACTCAAATGGCTGATGCACAAGAAGAGTAGATGAATGTATAAACATTGTCAACAAATGGAATACATTAAGGAAAAAATAGGGATTTTTATTTCTGAGCCCCTGGTTCCTTAGCTCTACTCTGTTAACTTTTGCTCACTTTTCCCCACTCCATTGCCCGAAACCCTCAGAACAGGTTATAACGGACGTTGCCGCCGGGTCAATGCCTTTGACCGTTAACTCTGACGAGTGGGGCCGCGTATACGTGGGCGCATGCAAGACCGCGGTTGTGCGCGGTCGTGGGGTAGCACGTGTCCATGGACATGCCCGAAACGTCCCATCATATAAAGAGGGGCAACCACCTCCATCGCCCCTACCATTTTCCCCCAAATCCCCTCCCTGCCGCATCGTCTTCCTCTCCCCACCGGCTTCGTCTCGCTCTCCTCCACTGCCTCCACCGCACCGTCTCGCTCTCCCCCACCGCATCCTCTTCCTCACCTTCATCGCCTCCATCTGCCAGATGGCCGATGCTCGTGGCAACGCTGGCACAGCGGTCGGAGATGTGGTGGAGCTGCAGGGTCAGGGCGCGGTGACCGCGGATGTCGGCGGCGTCCACGGCGGTGCGAGGAAACTCGCAACCGTTGCGGATGTGGCGGGCTCCGCCTCATCACTGTAGAATATGACAGTGTCGAGGGCGCAGTCCATCCCGATACCCCCGATGCGCCGCCTGCCGTGGAGCAGCAGGTATTTGCACTTGCTTAGCTTGTAGAGTTAGTTGCTCCCTATTTGCATTGGTTATATTGTGATTCATACAGTAGTTCAGATGGTTAGAGTAGTTGGTTTGACAGATGGGCCAGGGTTTTTTGTATGGGTTGGGGGGGTGATGGAGTTTTTTGGACTAGGGTTTGTTGGATAAATTCGTTGCAAAGTGCTAGATGTTGTGAACTATGATTTTAGGTGCTACAATGATTGGGGTTTTTAGATTTGTTTTTAGATTTGGATAAATTCGTTGTAAAAATGCTAGATGTTGTGAACAGATGCATGCTTACTAGATTTGTTTTTAGTACTCATAGATTGGGGTTTTTAATGCTACTCAGATTCGTTGCCTTGGATTGGGTCCCTATTAGATTTGTTTTTGAATGCTACTCAGATTGGGGTTTTGAATGTCATATTCCCAAATGGAATCCATTGATTAAGAAGTTAGTTATGTTTAGAATCACAATCCTACCGTATGAATCACAATATAAATTTGAATGTCATAACCAAAAGTAACCCTTGATTCATTAGTATGTAAATTTGTCCACAATATGTAGTTATATTAGCTCTCTTGTTAAATTTGTGTGCATGACAATGGAAAATGCAAAACAATGATCATAGTATATTGGGAGTATATTAGCCCTATGATCAATGTGTCATGTGTGCATATCTAAATTTTCAATTGGCTTCCGTATTTACTAGTGATGGATGTAAGTGTATGTTCAGGAGGATGATGGTTGGGGGGGGGGGAGGGGTAGAAAGAGGAAGCTAGCCCAGTACGACCCGTATGATCCAGAGGAAAGTGATGATGAAGAATATGAGGTAAGCCTACTTGAAATTTAGATTGTTCATTTAGTTCCTTTGACATAGTGTATCCATGAATCTATAATGTATTAATGTAACTCATTCATGTGTGCAATATGATTCTGGAGAAGAAGTGTACAAGGGCAACATCGCATCCTTCATAGCCAAGTAGGTGGTGAAGATCAAGGCCAAGGGAGTTTCTTCCTTCTACAACCGCAAGACCAAGAAGTGGCACTACCCCTACTTCACCACCAAGCCAAAGCCAAGGGATGGCCGCTTCGATCGCCTTCTGTCTCATGCGGAGGATGTAACGATTTGCGGAGAGGACTACATGATCAGGGGGCAGCATGCCGCCCTCGTGAAGGCCCTGACCCTGGCGTGACGTGATCGATGATGTGATGTTGTGAACTGAATCTTTAAGTTTATCTGTTGGGTTACTTTTGGTTTGTTGAACTGAATCTCGTTGGTTATGGTTTGTTGAACTTAATTTAGTTTTCATGAATTTGGTTATTGTTGGCTATGTTGATGCTAGTAATCCGGTTGCTATCTATATTTGTCTGTCCCTAAATTTGCCTGTGGTATATTAAATGCATCACGAATCTATGGTTAGTTATGTTTAGATGTTGTGAACTATGATTTTAGGTGCTGCAATGATCACACATGTTGTGTATGAAATCAAATGTATGCTCCAAATGAGATCATGTAAACCTTGGCAAACCTGGACAGTATAAATTCAAGAAAATGGAAAAACAAGTAAAACCTTGGCAAACTATCTATGTTTGTGTAGGAGATCATGTGTGCAAAATTTGAAGTGATTTAGAGAAGGTCAAATAAATTTGAATTTGAGAAATGTGCTCCAAATGAGCTCCCAGGCTAGGGTAAACAGCCCATTTGTAATCAAGTTTTTTTGGACCTACTCTAAACGAGCCAAATGTTTTTTTATTAACACTTATTCACTTTCCATAGTGTAGATTCGAAGTCTCACTATTTTTTTGAGTTAATCTTCATATTTTTACATTTTGTTTTGAAAACATATGCTTTAATATAAAAACTATTAAAAACACGTTTGAAATATGAAAATGGAAAACTAACTTCAGATCCTTCTTATTCACTTTGAAATAAAGCTTTGGTGATTTTTTTGATTTTTTTTATTTTTAAAAAACACAAGGTAACCCTACCTCCTCTCCTTGAACTGTATGAAATCATGTACTTGATAGCTCATATGTGTGAAGGTTTTCTCATGAAAATGACCATATACCAAGTTTATGATTTTTGGTTGGTAACATGTCACATAAGACAACATTGTGCACGGGTTTTATTTATTTTTATTTTTTTGAAATAATGGTGCTCATTTGACCTCGATCATGCCAGCTAGGGTTTTTTTCATGAAAATGACCATAGACCAAGTTTAGTATTTTTCCTCGTTAGTTTGTCCTATAAAATGACGAACGACGAAAGTTTCATTTCTTTTCGATTTTTTTAAATTAGTTATGCTTAGTCAAAGCCTTCGAAACCCCGTTGACCTGCTCAAAACCCCTCAAAACCCCGCGGGGTTTATGTCAGCCGTCCGATCATACCCTCGCGCCAAGCGACATCCCTCGGATCTGGTCTTCTAGAAGGAATTAGGTGGGCTGGTTGCGTGCAGGCTCCGCGCCGTTGGATCACAAGGACGGCTCCGCATCGTTGGATCGTGGGGCGATCCGAAAGAGGCAATCCTATTGATTGTGATCGGCTGCTCGCACACCACTAACTCTGCGAAAAAATGTTGTTATTGGGCCCAAAAGGAAACCAAGCTCTGGTTGGGCCGTCGAATTGCGTCGTTTTTTTGCATCGTTTGCTCTGTTTTTTGTGAACGTGTTGGCTCTGTATTTTTGCATCGTTTGAAATCAATTGACATTGCGTAGCAAAATTTAGTTCTTTTTGTTCTATACGAATGTAAAATGACCAAATTTTTAAGGGCCAAATATTTTTTTTATCATGCAAAATGGCCACAAACTATTCAAAAATTGTCTCTTTTCGTTCATATAATATATATGACCACGGATTCCCACGCGTGCAATTAGCTTCTTCTTCTTCTTCTTTTTAAAACCACCGTTTCCCACCGTGTACACTCCCGATGATGCGGTGGGTTTGAAAATGGGCTACTTCACATTTGATCCCGTTATTGCCACGGCCAAATAACATGTAGCACTATGGCTATTTAAGCCACCCTCTACATCTGCCATCCCTCATCCATCTCCCATCCTCTCTGCCATCTGCCCTTCTTGCTCTTCGACCACTTCTCCTTCTAGCACATCCTTAGCCATGCAGTACACCGGACCAACCTACCACTTCCCACCCACCGTGCCGGAGAGGCTCTACCCTCCTGGCGTGTACGTTGAGCGCACACTACGTGTGTGGGTGATATCAAGGTGGAGGACCGCAAGGAACTTCACCGACTTCTTACTCGCGTCCGGCTACCACCACCTCCCGCGGGGATCCCCAAGGATGTTCCGTCTTGAGGAGGTCATCCAAAACAGGGTGGTGGTTGCTCTCCTTGCCCACTTCACCAACACATTCGACGCCTTCTACCTCCTCGGCCGGGTGTTTTGGTGTGGCTGCGAGTTCATTGGTACGTCTCCAATGTATCTATTATTTTTTATTGCTCCATGCTACTTTATCTATTGTTTTGGACTATAATGGGCTTTATTTCCCACATTTATATTATTTTTGGGACTAACCTATTAACCGGAGGCCCAACCCAGAATTGCTGTTTTTTTGCCTTTTTCACTATTTCGAAGAAACAGAATATCAAACGGAGTCCAAACGGAATGAAACCTTCGGAAACGTGATTTTCTCATCAGATAAGACCCAGGAGACTTGGACCCTCCGTCAAGAAAGCCACGAGCAATGGTGTTTTCCTACCAATCTATCCCCCTAGGAGCATGCGCGTAGAACTTGATTTTTGATGACTTATAAATTTTTACAATAAGTATATGAGTTCTTTTGACTAATGTTGAGTCCATGGATTATACGCACTTTACCTTTCCGCCTTTGCTAGCCTCTTCGGTACCGTGCATTGCCCTTTCTCACCTTGAGAGTTGGTGCAAACTTCGCCGGTGCATCCAAACCCCGTGATACGATACGCTCTATCACACATAAACCTCCTTATATCTTCCTCAAAACAGCCACCATACCTACCTATTATGGCATTTCCATAGCCATTTCGAGATATATTGCCATGCAACTTTCCACCGTTCCGTTCATCATCATCATGACATACTTTACTTTTGTCATACTGCCATTGCATGATCATGTAGTTGACATCGTATTTGTGGCAAAGCCACCATGCATTATTTTTCATACATGTCACTCTTGATTCATTGCACCATCCGATACTCACGGAGGCATTCATATAGAGTCATACCTTGTTCTAGTTTCGAGTTGTAATCCTTATGTTGTAATCAATATAAGTGTGATGATCATCATTACTAGAGCATTGCCCAAAAAAAAAGAGAAAGGCCAAAAAGAAAAAAAATAAAGGCCAAAAAAAGAAAATAAATAAAAAGGGCAATGCTACTATCTCTTTTTCCACACTTGTGCTTCAAAGTAGCACCATGTTTTTCATATAGTGAGTCTCATAAGTTGTCTATTTATACTAGTGGGAATTTTTCGTTATAGAACTTGGCTTGTATATTCCTACGATGGGCTTCCTCAAAATGCCCTAGGTCATCATGAGCAAGCAAGTTGGATGCACACCCACTAGTTTTCTTTTGTTGAGCATTCATAGCTCTAGTGCATCCGTTGCATGGCAATCCCTACTCCTCATGTTGACATCAATTGATGGGCATCTCCATATCCCGTTGATTATCCTCGTGTCTCATTTTTTGTCTTCTCCACACAATCCCCATCGTCATATTCTATTCCACCCATAGTGCTATATCCATGGCTCACGCTCATGTATTGCGTGAAGGTTGAAAAAGTTTGAGATTATTTAAGTATGAAACAATTGCTTGGCTTGTCATCGGGGTATAGAAGTTGGGAACATCTTTGTGTGATGAAAATGAAGCATAGCCTAACTATATGATTTTGTAGGGATGAACTTCCTTTTGCCATGCTATTTTGAGAAGACATGATTACTTTGATTAGTATGCTTGAAGTATTATTTTTTTATGTCAATATGAACTTTTGTCTTGAATCTTTCGGATCTGAATATTCATACCATGATTAAGAAGATTTACATTGAAATTATGCCAAAGTATCACTTCGCATCAAAAATTCTCTTTTTATCATTTACCTACTCGAGGACGAGTAGGAATTAAGCTTGGGGATGCCTGATACGTCTCAACGTATCTATAATTTTTGATTGCTCCATGCTACTTTATCTACTGTTTTGGACTATAATGGGCTTTATTGTCCACTTTTATATTATTTTTGGGACTAACCTATTAACCGGAGGCCCGAATTTAATTGCTGTTTTTTGCCTTTTTCAGTATTTCGAAGAAACAGAATATCAAACGGAGTCCAAACGGAATGAAACCTTCGGAAACGTGATTTTCTCATCAGATAAGACCCAGGAGACTTGGACCCTCCGTCAAGAAAGCCACGAGGCGGTCACGAGGGTGGAGGGCGCCCTAGGGCGCGCCTGCCTCAGAGGCCCTCAAGCTCCACCGACGCATTCCTTCCTCCTATATATACCTCACGCCCCCAAACGATCGTAACAGGAGCCAAAACCTAATTCCACCGCTGCACCTTCCTCATATCCACGAGATCCCATCTTGGGGCCTGTTCCGGAGCTCCGCCGGAGAAGGCATCCACCACGGAGGGCTTCTACATCAACACCATAGCGCCTCCAATGAGGTGTGAGTAGTTTACTTCAGACCTTCGAGTCCATAGCTAGTAGCTAGATGGCTTGTTCTCTCTTTTTGGATCTCAATACAATGTTCTCCCCCTCTCTCGTGGAGATCTATTCGATGTAATCTTCTTTTTGCGGTGTGTTTGTTGAGACCGATGAATTGTGGGTTTATGATCCAGCTTATCTATGAATAATATTTGAATCTTCTCTGAATTCTTTTATGTATGATTGAGTTATCTTTTCAAGTCTCTTTGAATTATCCGTTTGGTTTGTGTCGGGGAGGCTGATCGTACCCACGAACACCTATGGGGCCGGCGGACCAGGCCCCTTGTGGTTCGGAGGGGGGCGGAGATCGCACGAAGAGCGGATCGAGGCGTGGCACACGAGCAGTTTACCCAGCTTCGGAGCTCTCCGGAGAGATAAAAATCCTACAGCTGCTTGTTTGATGTATTGTGTTCTTGCTAGGGAGCAATGAGAGCTACAAAACCTAGCGTGAGTGTATCCGGTCCCGAGTGAGTCGAAGCGAACCGAACTCGAAGTCGAATGAACCGAACCCTTTCTACGTTGCGCATGGGCCTCCTTTTATATGCTCAAGGGTCTCCGACAGGTGGCAACATAGATGAGGGTACAAATGTAAAACAGGAGTTGGTACACCTACTCGAGCAGTGTACGATGCAAAATACCTAACTCGACGGCAAGGGACAAAAGCAATAAATGCCCGTCGTTGTCGCCCAAACAAAGGCAACAGAGACCGTCAGTGCGCCTCCGCTCGCCACGATGGCAAGCTTGTCAGCGCCGCTTATCGCTGCTCTCCGCTGGCTGCACAGCCTCTCGACACGCGCCCATGGAACGGCCCCATGGTGACACGTCGCTGGATGAGCTGGAGCGGAGACGGAGAGAAGTTGCTTGCCGCGGCAAACGCCTTGCCGCGGCTGAATCCTTGTCGCGTCCGGACGCTTGTCGCGCTCTGAGCCTTCCCGGCAAGCTCCTCTTGCCAGGGCCTTGTCTTCTGCATGCCTTGAGTGGCCTTCCCGACAAGCTCCTCTTGCCGGGGCCTTGTCTTCTTAATCAAATACTTTGTTCTTGAATGGCTCCAAAGGAGCCACGGAGGATCTTGGCGGTGACGAGGCAAACCGCCGCTGGTGCTACAACTGTCCGTGCACGATGCACGGGATACTAGGGTACCCCTACTCTAGTACACCGGCAGGAGCCCCGAACTGGGCCGCACACGGTGCCGAGCGCTTGTCGGGCCAGGCCCAAAACTGTGCACGGACACACGTGGCCTCGACCACGTCGCAACTCGCCCCAGACCCACCACGATCCCCACTAACGGCACGCACCAGACGTGGCGTCGTGCGAGAGATCGTGGGCGCGGTCGTGGGGGTTTCTTTATTAGTATTAGCTGAACGTCCGCCCCCTCCCCCTCTTCATAAGCGGAGGAAACAGAGGCAGGCCGCCCACTCCTGCCATTGCTGTCTTGTCAAGAAAACCACCGCCGCTCCCCTCTTCTTCTCCGGTGCGAAGAGCAGCGCCCGCCTTCGCCACAAGCGCGCTCACCGTCGTCGGCCTCCTCCGCCGCCTCGCCATGGCTTCGAAAGCCGACAAGGAGAAGGGCGTCAAGTCGGCCGAGGCAGCTGCTCGCGCCGCTAACGCAAGGAGCGGGCCATCTTCCCCCCGCAGCTTGGCGCAAGGGAGCTGCGGGACGTCTTCTACCTCTTCTGGTCGACGGAGACGCGTGCGCATCTACGCACGAGGGTACTCCCCGCCTCCGCCGCTGATTTGGCCCCAACAGGGTACCCCTTTTTCGCCCTTTTCTTCTATTGCGGGCTTTGCCCGCCCTTTTCCGAGTTCTTCTGCGACATCATGAACACCTTTAGCCTCCGCCTCCTTGACTTCACCCCAACGCCCGTCTTGACCATGGCAGTTTTCGGCGCATTTGTGCGAAAAACTTTGTCGGAGTCCACCCGAATGTGGCACTCTTCCGCCACTTCTTCGTGCCTCTGGCCGAGAGAGAGGAGAGCCACTTGCCGGGTGGGATAGCCTGGTCTCTAGGATCGGCAAGAAAGAGGCCTACACGGAAGGAGAGTTCCGCAACAAGTGGGAGGAGTGGAGAGCCAATTGGTGTTGGGTCGTAGAGGAGAACCCGCAGCCCTTCACCGCCGTGCGCCAAACCCCAATAGTGCACGGCAGGGACTGGAGTAACTTGGCGCCGGAGGGCGCGAAGCTGAAGATAGCTGTGACCCGGATCCTGCGCCTCAGGCTTGCCGGGTTAACCGTAGGCGCAGTTGGCGCAGATTTCCTTCGCCGCCGCATCGCTCCCTTGCAGGAGAGGAGGAGGCTTGCTTGGGAGTTCCAGAATGCGGCAGACATCATGAGGTTGCGCTCGGGTCTGAACTGGAACTTCACCATCTTGGAGCTGGATGCGATGTTGCTCGATCTGTTCAAGAACGACCCCGACCATCCTGAGTGGTTTAGGTTGCCGCGAGGGGTCGTCCCGTTGTGCAACAACTCGGCGCTCGACCGCATCTGCGCCATGATGCCGCTGTGCGACTCCCACGGGATCGTCCCAACCTGGCAGGAGCCCCCCGACGAGGTCGTGCAGCAATTCTTCGACGACTTGGAAGAAGTGCCGATCCGCTCCGACGAGCCGAAAAGGCTCACCCGCGACACCACCGACGAGGAGATGGCGCGGATTGCCACCAGGGTGGAGGAGGCGGCAGCAGCCGCTGCCGCTGGAGCCTTTGGGTTCACCGTGGAGGAGGCGGACGCGGCGAAGGCGGCAAGCCTTGCCGAGCGAGGGGAGGTCATCGGCGAGGACGAGCTTGTCGAGCCCGAGGCCGGGTCGAGTGGACCCGCCGAGGGCACTTCTTCCCCACCGCCAAGCGACTTGCCGCCAGCGGAGCCCCCGGCTCCGCCGAAGAGGCGTCTCCGCAAGGCCGGAGACGAGCCGGGCAGCAGATCGCCCACAAAGAAGAAGCGCATGACGCTGCTTCCACCATGCAAGCGAGGTTGCCTTGAGCGCCCCACACCGCTGCGACAAGCGGGCGGATCTTCTCGAGCCACCGCCGACGCCTCCGTAAGCGGCCAAGAGAGCCCACGCCCGGCTTCGTCATCGAGGCGAGCCGAGTTTGACTTCTCCGCACTCAACCGAGGAGGAAGGCGAAGAGTAAGCTCTTGAGATTGTACCTGTATTTCTTCAATTTTATTGCTTCATCTTGAATCGACTTGCTTGCTACGGACTCTTTCCTTTTCGTGACGCCGCCCGTGAGAGCATCGAAGAGGGCCAAGATCCCGACGGTCGTCGTTGAGGACGATTCTCCGTGGCGGCGACAGGACGCGTCGAGACCCCCTTGCCGGACCAGCGACCCTCCTCAGAGCAGCCCAGACAGCCCCTGCAGTAAGTGTGCAGTTTTCTCCTTACTATTAGGTGTGCAGGGGTGCCCTTTCTTTGTTGATATCTCGATTTGTTTGCTTGTGTAGGAGCAGAGCAGCCTCATCGGAGGGCTCGGAAGCCGCCTCCGAGATCCTGCCCGCTGCCACTCGCCGCCAAGGGAGAATTCCCGGCAAGGGGCGCCCTGACAAGGAGGCCACTCCCAAGAAGGAGGCCACTCCGGCAAGGGAGGCTACCCCGGCAAGGGACAGCGCCAGTGACCCTCCAGTGGTCGAGGCCATGGCTGCGGATCCCATTGCAGGTAATTCCCTCACACGAAGATTTCCCTTGGGCTTGCTTACTTTTGTTTCTCTCTTTTTTTTTGAACATCTGCTTGACTGCTCTTTCTTCGTCTGACGCAGAGCCGATGGAGGTCGAGGCCGCCGGCGAGGAGGAAGCGCGTGGCAACACCGACGAGGCCGCCATCGAGGAAGAAGAGGTCGTCATTGTGGAAGAAGAGGCCGTCGCCGACAGGCAGCCTCATGGCGAGGAGGCCGCCGAGGCTGCCGACGCAAAGGCCGGGCGGTCGGGCGATCGTGACCGACGCCCCGAGGCTGCAGGAGCGCCAAGCGCTACACCGACAGCCGACTCCTGCCGCTGCTGCGGCCAGACTCGAGGAGCTCTAACCCGGCGCCTACACGAAGGCCGGCGAAGGCGTCTTCATCAAGCTCCCACAGGAACCGAGCTCCAGGCGCGGTCGAGGAGAGACCTTCGACGGCGAGCTACTCGCCTCCATTGGCCGACGCTGGGTGGATGCGCCAAGCAGCAGGCGAAGTCTGAGGAGGAGCAGCTGTTGAAGAAGCTATTGTCGCTCTACCGCGCCCGGCAGGCCAAGTTGGAGACCCGGGAAGCACTTGTCGCGAGGGCGGGAGCGGACATGGAGAAGCGCGCAGAGGAGCTCCGGAGCGCCAACAAAGAAGCTCTCCGCGATGTAGCAGAAGCGCGGGGGCAACTTGTAGAGGAGCGCACGGCCTTCATCCTTGAGAAGGCCGTAGCTGAGGAGGAGCGGCGGCTGGCTGCCGAGAAGCTCTCCGCAGCAGAAAGCGGTGGCGTAGCGGAAGGTCAACCTGGACAGCCACGAAGAAGACCTTGCCGCGTGCGAGGAGTCACTTGGCGGGGCGCTTCAGGAAGCGAAGGATGTTGCCGCAGCCGCCGAGGCCGCCAAGGAAGAGCTGAAGGCGAAGGTGGCACAGCTGGAGGCCAGCCTCACGAAGAGCGGCGAAGAGCTTGCCACTCTCAAGCGTGAACGCGAGAAGGACGCCTACACTCTTGGCGAGTTGCAGAGTCGTCTCGCTGATAGAGGCAAGGAGCTCGACGCCGCCAAGGATTCCAAGGCGGATCTTGAGCTGAAGCTGACCACTCTGACGCAGACGTTGGGCGGCACGAGAGAGCGGGAGGTGGGCTTGTTGGAGGCGATCAAGGCCAAGGAGGAGCTGGCGCGAATGTTGCCTCCATCCAGAGCACCTTGAGGGAGAGCGTGGAGCATCGGATGAAGGTCTTGTGGACACCACCGCCGACATCCACAACGAGCTGATGGAGCCGGGGATGGCGGACCTTGCATACTCCTCCGACGAGCATCTCCAACCCAGGCGCCAAACTCAGCTTATTCTTCAAAGGCATGGTGACG
The DNA here is from genome assembly GCA_021605145.1 of Aegilops bicornis. Classification (NCBI taxonomy): domain Eukaryota; kingdom Viridiplantae; phylum Streptophyta; class Magnoliopsida; order Poales; family Poaceae; genus Aegilops; species Aegilops bicornis. Next base: position 373,848,829 of record CM038669.1, on the reverse strand, counting down.
GGTCTCCAGCGTCTCCGGAAGAGGTCCCAAAGCGGTGGCCGAGGAATCACGCCAGATCATGGCAGGAGCCCTCGAGAAGGTGTTGATAAAGGTGGCCTTCCGCAATCCGGGCCTCAACCTTAACGGCGTCCTCGGATCCTTGCCGCCAGACGCCAACGTGGAGGAGTTTCAAAGCCCTTGTCGCACCCATTGTGGACAAGGTGAACAAGATCAGCGGATCGATGGCGACCGCGTAGACTAGGCCGCCAACTTTATCTTTCCCTTGTCGCTGGCGATCATGTTTAGAACACTTTGTTAGATCAGCGACAAGTTATTTTGTAATATACTCTATCTTAGGCGATCAATGCAACGTTATTTCCTCTACTTGATTCCTTCCTTTATGCGTTTACGCCTTACGCATTTTGGGGACTTGTCGGTAGCGGGCACTTTTGCCGCTGAAGGCTGAGTCTTGAACGTCACACTGGCCGGCAGTGCCGCCTCCGACAAGCAACCTTGTCGCGACTAGCCGCAGCTCACTTAAATTGTTGAGCGGACTCGAACCAAAGTAAGAGCGCGACCAGCCGGCGAGTTGGTTCCTCTGCGCACAGGTTTTCCATACAAAGTAATATCGTTCGAGGAAGATAACTTAAAAATTTAAAAATTGATTGCTCAAACTTTGGCAACTTAGCTTTTCTGTCTCTTGCTTCCTGATGAGGCGAAACTTCCTCGAGCGGTGCCTGGTCAATAGTATTATCTCCTCATTCCCACTGGATAAATTGTGCGCGAGGGAGCCTTCCTTTCTTTGAGAAAAGAGAAAGAAGAGGAAATAAGGTTATGGAGCCCAGCGGCTCGATTCTGCTTACTGGGTGTGGTTGTTGCACAAAGTGTTAGCCAAAACATGCAATAAAATAATGAAAGCATGAATTTGACAAGTTGTGCGCAACACATGAGCTTTACTGATGCACGGTGTCTGCGTCCGGCTTTGTACAAAGGATTACATGCAACAGCGGCAAGACTTGTACAAAAGGTGGTTGCCGGAACGGGTTCCGACAACCGCGCCCTATGGGTAAAACTTGCGAAGATGCTCAATGTTCCAGGAGTTGCTCACCGGAATGCCATCTTCGGTCTCGAGGCGGATAGCGCCAGGCCTAGTGACTCGTTTCACCCGATAAGGGCCTTCCCACTTCGGTGTCAACTTGTTTGAATTCTTGGCGGACTGAACGCCGAAGAACAAGGTCGCCTTCCTCGAGACTTCGGCACTAACTGCGGGGCTATGGTAGCGACGCAAAGCTTGTGGTAGCGGCGGCTCGCCTGGCGGCTTTGAAGGCGATCCTCCTCAAGGAAGCAGCGTCATCTTGTCGCAGCTGCTCTTGCTCAAGCTCATCATAAGAGAGCACTCGAGGCGATCCGTATCACGAGTTCCGTGGGGAGAAGCGCCTGCTCCATAGACTAGAGCAAAGGGTGTCCGCCGGTGGCTCGATTTGGCGTCGTCTGATCGACCAAAGAACCACCGGCAGCTCCTCGATCCAGTTCCTTCCGCACTTGTGCAGCCTGCCGAAAGTTACTGGTCTTGAGCCCGCGCAGACTTCAGCATTTGCCCTCTCGCTTGACCGTTGCTTCTCGGGTGAGCAGCGAAGCAAAAGCAGACCTTGGCGCCAAGATCTTGGACGTCTTGCATGAAGGTGCGACTCGTAAAATTGTGTGCCGTTGTCGGTGATGATCCTGTTAGGGATTCGAAACGGCAAACAATCGACCAAGAACTTGATGGCCGACCGTGCCATCACCTTCCTCACTGCTTCCACTTCCGCCACTTTGTGAACTTGTCGATGGCGGCGCATACAAGTACTCAAAGCCCCGACAGCTTCGGGGGAAGGGGCCGAGGATGTCGAGCCCAGCACCGAAAATGGCCAGGATAAAGGGATCGTCTGGAGAGCTTGAGCTGGCTGGTGTATCTGTTTGGAATGGAACCGCACGCTTCACACTTGGTTACTTGTGCGATTGCATCTGGAGGGCTGTCGGCGGAAGAAACCTTGCCGGAAAGCTTTGCCGGCAAGTGCTCTTCGCGCCAATGTGGTGACCACATATGCCTCCGTGTATCTCTGCCAACAGCTTACATCCATCTTCCACAGGAATACACTTCAATTTCACACCGTTGAGTCTTCTTACATGCGGTATCTTTGTCGACAAACCGGTACATACTTGATCGCCGGACTACTCTTTCCGCTTCTTCTTGCTCTTCGGGAAGTTCTCCTGTCGAAGGAAATGGACAATCTGCTGCGCCCATCTTTGGAGCTTGCGGCTCGACAACAAGGACTAAAGGCACATCTGCTGCTGCGGGAACATCAGCTTCCACGGCAAGATCCTGCGGCCCTGCCGGAGCTTGATTCTCCCCGACAAGCTTGCCGGAGCAAGACTTGTCGGGAGCGTCTGCTTCAACGATACAAACCACAGGGCTGTCGCTGAGCAGCATCGCTCCTCAAAGACTGTTGGTGTTGATCTTGGGGACCTTTGCAACGACGGCTTCGAGAAGCTCCGGAGAAAGTAGTCACTAGAGGTCAACTTCCTCTTCTTGCTTTGTCCAGTTGATGGTGTTACGGTTGGTTGAGTCAGCTTGAGCACGAAAATCCCTGGTTCCACAGGCAACTTAAGTGCAGCGCACTTTGATAGGCCGTCAGCAATATCATTCTGAGCTCTTGGAACATGTTCCATTTGCAGGCCGTCAAAGTGTTCTTCTAGCTTCCTCACTTCATCGACGTAGGTTTCCATCAACGGACTCTGGTAATCTTTGTTCACTTGGCGGACGACAAGTTGTGAGTCTCCCCTGACAATAAGCTTTTTGATCCCAAGGTCTACTGCGATCCTGAGACCGGCAAGCAAACCTTCATACTCTGCAGTATTGTTTGTCGCTTGCTCCTTGGGAAAGTGCATCTGGACTACGTACTTGAGGTGCTCTCCGGTGGGTGCGATAAAGACGCCGCACCGGCGCCTTTGCAGCAAGAAGGCACCATCAAAGTACATCATCCACTCTTTGCTTGCTTCCTTGACGGGAATGCTCGTCTCCGGAATCTCTTCATCCGGTGTTGGCGTCCATTCTGCTATGAATTTCGCCAAGGCTCGCTTTGGATAGTTGATGTGCTTTCAAACTTAAGACCAAAGCTTGGCGGTTCCAAAGGCCCACTCGACAATCCCGCCTGCCGCTTCGGATTCTGCGGTATCCTCTTCGGGAAAGCGGTGACAACTGTGATCTCATGTGCTTGGAAGTAATGGCGCAGCTTTCTCGAGGCCATGAGGAGGCCGAAAAGCAATTTCGCACACCGTAGTACCTTGACCTAGCCCCTGCAGGAGGGAATCGACAAAGTAGACTGGTATTTGCACCATCCTTTTACGCATCCGGTCATGTATCTCTGCGGATTCGTCCCTTGTCGGGACCAGAGCTTGTCGGCGAAGCCCTCGCTTGTCCTTTGGATGTGCTTGCCGTGGTTGTTTGGCTCGTCATCCGCCTCCCTCTACGCCACTAACGCAGCACTAACCACTTGATTGGTTGCTGCTATATATAGCAACAACTTCTCTTGTGGCTTAGGTGCGACAAGTGTTGGAGTGGAGGACAGGTATCTCTTTAAGTCTGCAGTGCAACCTCTCGCCGGAGTCCATTTCATTGGACCTGCCTTTTTCAAAATCTTGAAAAAGCGGCAGGCGCGTTCAACAGACCTAGAAATAAACCTGCTGAGAGCAGCCACGCAACCGGGAAGTCTTCGTACATCCTTGACGCGCTTTGGTGCTTCAATCTGCTCAATGGCCTTGATCTTGTCGGGATTAGCTTCAATCCCTCGCTGAGACACGAAGAACCCGAGAAGCTTGCCGGAAGGGACTCCAAACACGCACTTCTCGGGATTGAGCTTGAGGTTGATCTTGCGCAGATTTGCAAAGGTCTCGTCCAAATCTTGAACCAGAGTTGCCTTGTCCTTGCTTTTGACCACTATGTCATCCATGTAGGCTTCTACATTTCTGTGCATTTGCGGCTCAAAAGCGTCATGGACTACCCTTGCAAATGTTGAACCAGCATTCTTCAAACCGAAAAGGCATCCGTATGAAACAAAGATGTGCCACATGGTGTAATGAACGCGGTCTTCTCCTCATCTTCTTCAGTCATGAAGATCCGATGATATCTCGAGTATGCATCAAGAAACGAAAGCAAATCACATCCAGCCGTGGAGTCAACAATCTGGTCAATGCGCGGCAAGGGAAATGGATCTTTGGGACAAGCTTTATTAACATCCGTGAAGTCAATACAAAGTCTCCATTTTCCATTTGCTTTATGACGACTACAGGATTGGCCAACCACGAGGGATGGAGCACTCCTCCGACAAGGCCTGCTGCTTCCGGTTTCTTGATCTCTTCGCTATGAATTCTTGGCGCTCCATCGCTTGCTTCCTCGACTTTTTGCTTGACGGGCCGCGCATGAGGACAAGCGGCCAGCGATGCTCAATCACTTCCTGGGAACACGGGGATGTCGACGGTTGCCACGCAAACACGCCGACATTCGCCCGCGAGAAAGCAACGGCGCCTTCCTATTTAGGGTCGAGAGGCACCGATGGTGAAGGTACCACCGGTGCCGTCCTCCTTGGCGGGCACCTTCTTGGTCTTTGGCGGAGCCACCATCTTCTTGCACTTGCCGGTGGAGCTCGATGGTGCGTCCTCGACGGTAGCGCAGCACTTCGAAGAGGTGCGCTTGCCGGAGTGAGCATCAGAGCCCTTGCCGGACTTGGACTTCGTCTTCTTCCCCCCGGGAGCTTCAGCGGCAAGTGTTGGGCAGTCTGCCGCGGCTGCTGCATCCCGGTAGATCTTGTCGGCACAAATAAGGGCATCCTTCTTGTCGCCATAGACAGAGATGACGCTTATCGGGTCTGGCATCTTGAGTAAGTTGTAGGCATAGTGAGAGGCTGCCATGAACTTGGCGAGTGCTGGACGACCAAGTATCCCATTGTAAGGCAATGGGAAATCGGCAACGTCGAATGTGACCCTCTCAGTCCTAAAGTTCAGCTCGCTGCCAAATGTTACCGGCAACGTAATCTTCCCCTTCGGCTTGCTCCTTCCCGGATTGATTCCTTGGAAAGTGTCGGTCTCTTCGAGCTCGCTGTCAGGGATTTGAAGCTTCTGGAGCACCGCGGAGGAGATCAGATTCAAGCCGGCCCCGCCGTCAACTAGCATTTTGGTGACCTTGAGGTTGCGGATGGTTGGTGAGACCAACATCGGCAAGCACCCGACCGCCATTATGCGATCAGGGTGGTCCTCAATATCAAAAATGATAGGCGTGCTGGACCACTTGAGAGGCTTGCGTGACTTCACGGATGGTTCCGCTGCATTGACCTCCCGCATCCATTGCTTGAGTTGGAGGTGGGAGGTATGCAGGGAGGCACCTCCGTCCAATGCAGAGGACTTCGTGGCTTTACGAAACTCCCGCTCATCAGCCGCTGCGTCTTCCATATCTTCGTCGTCGTCATCATCTTCATCCTTGTCGCGCCAGCTGGGAGGTCGATCTCCTTGCCGCTTCTTGGCCTTGCCTTGCTGGCGTCCTCCCGCCGGGGACGTTTCTTGCTTGCTCCCCGGCACCTTCTGGCCTTCTCCTTGTCGCGCCGCTCGTACTCAGCCCTCTGTTGTTCGACAAGCTGCTTGACCTTCTTGCAGCTTTGGAGGTCGTGGCCCTTGGTGCGGTGGATCTTGCAGTACTGCTTGCCGGAGTTGTCCTACTTGTCGGCGGCCGCCACCGACTGGTGGTTGGCGTCAGCGACAACCTCCTTGCCGGAGCCACCAGCCTTGGCGTTCTTGTCGCCACCTCCATTGCCGGACTGCTCAACAGCTAGCACTTCTCTACCTTTCTTCTTCCTGTTGCCTCGCCGCCGGCCCTTCTTTGCCGGGGCGGTGTCCTCACTGTCAGATCCTTCTTCCGCATTCTCTCCTGGGAGTCTCCTCCCTTCTTCAGCGCGTGCACACTTGTCGGCCAAGGCATACAGCTCACTGCCGTCCTAGACTTTGCACATCGCCATCTCCTCCCTCATCCTGAGGTTCCGCACATTCTGATGAAATGCGCTGATCACCGCTGCAGGGTGGACGTCTGGGATGTTGTAGTGCACACGGCGGAATCTCTGAATGAACTTGCGCAGGGACTCTCCTTCCTTCTGGGCGAGCAGATGAAGGTCACTCTCCTGGCCATGAGGCTTGTGGCCACCTGTGAAGGCGCCAACAAACTGATGGCACAGATCTGCCCAAGAGGATATGGAGCTGTCCGGCAAGTGCATGAGCCAAGATCGGACGTTGGGCTTGAGCACGGCAGGAAGTAGTTGGCGAGGATCTTGTCGTCCCGTCCCCCCCGCAGCCTGCACCGCGATGGTGTAGATCCGAGGAACTCCGACGGATCGTCCTGCCATCATACTTCTCCGCACGTCTGGTTTGAAGTTTTTACGGCTGGAGCCCTTTGGACTGCCGCAGCTCACGAGTGAGCAGGGGCAACCTACCGCTGATACGGCAAGTCGCTGGCTCCTCCGGGCGCGCATGTCAACAGAAGGCCCAGCGCTTGTCGACCGACGTCGCGCTTCTCTTCGGGCGCTCGATGCGAGTTCGAGCGTCCTCTTGTTGTCGCTCATGAAGAACTTGGCGCTGATCACGGCGAGCTCGCGGATCCGACAACACGGTGGAGTCGCTGTCGAGGTGGATCCGGTGAGTCGGCGATCTTGGCCTTCGTGGCGGAGAGTGCACGGTGGTTGCACCTCCGATCTGCATCGCCACCGGCTCGTGCCTTGTCGTCTCGCCGCGGCAACGATGGCGTTGGTTGCCGCGAGCGTCGCCGTTAGCAAAGCCGATGAGGCTCTGATTGTGGCCCTTCCACTCGTCGACCTTGTCGGCCGTTGGAGGGTAGTCGAGGAGCAGCCGGTGAGCTCGCCGTAGCTTCTGGCCGAGTAGTGGGTGGCATTGGCGAACGGTGCGAGGAGCGGATATGCTCGGACTTCTAACTACGTTAGAAGGAGCAGCACCCGCCCAGCGCATCAGATCTCACTCGTGCAAGCATGTTGGCGCGCATGCTGGTCTTGAGGGTCTCGATCCAACGAACGTATGGCATTGTGAACGCCATGACGTTGTTGGTCCCGCGTCTCCTGAGATGGGCGCGGGGGATGCGCGAACGCCGAGGTTTGCGGGGCCTTGTCCTTGGACTTGGCAACGTCGCGAGCACCTTCGTCGGCGCCCGTTCCTCCGCCAGCGTCTGCCCCACCACCCGCTTTGCGGTGAGGGTGGGTACGACGCGACGGTTCTCTTGTCGCCGAAGCCTTCTTCTTCGGTGGCATGTTGAGGAATATGTTGAGGACGCTGCTCGTGTGAACGCCGGATCAGATTCACACGGCCTCGACGCCCCCTACCTGGCGCGCCAAAGATGTCGGGGAGGCTGATCGTACCCACGAACACCTATGGGGCCGGCGGACCAGGCCCCTTGTGGTTCGGAGGGGGGCGGAGATCGCACGAAGAGCGGATCGAGGCGTGGCACACGAGCAGTTTACCTAGCTTGAGCTCTCGGAGAGATAAAACTCCTCTGCTGCTTGTTTGATGTATTGTGTTCTTGCTAGGGAGCAATGCGAGCTACAAAACCTAAGCGTGAGTGTATCTCGGTCCCGAGTGAGTCGAGCGAACCGAACTCGAGTCGAATGAACCGAACCCTTTCTACGTTGCATGGGCCTCCTTTTATATGCTCAAGGGGTCTCCGGCAGTGGCAACATAGATGAGGGTACAAATGTAAAACAGGAGTTGGTACACCTACTCGAACAAAGGTACAGTGCAAAATACCTAACTCGACGGCAAGGGACAAAAGCAATAAATGCCCGTCGGTGTCGCCCAAACAAAGGCAACAGAGACCGTCAGGTGCGCCTCCGCTCGCCACGATGGCAAGCTTGTCAGCGCCGCTTATCGCTGCTCTCCGCTGGCTGCACAGCCTCTCGACACACGCCCATGGAACGGTCCCATGGTGACACGTCGCTGGATGAGCTGGAGCGGAGACGGAGAGAGGTTGCTTGCCGCGGCAAACGCCTTGCCGCGGCTGAATCCTTGTCGCGTCCGGAGGCTTGTCGCTCTCCGAGCCTTCCCGGCAAGCTCCTCTTGCCCGGGCCTTGTCTTCTGCATGCCTTGAGTGGCCTTCCCGACAAGCTCATCTTGCCGGGGCCTTGTCTTCTTAATCAAATACTTTGTTCTTGAATGGCTCCAAAGGAGCCACGGAGGATCTTGGCGGTGACGAGGCAAACCCTACCGCGGGGTGCTACAACTGTCCGTGCACGAGTACGGGATACTAGGGTACCCCTACTCTAGTACACCGACAGTTTGGCCAACTAGATTGGTAGTTCTTGCAATGGGAGAAGTGCATGGCTTTGGGTTCAATCTTGCGGCGTCCTTACCCAGTGATAGAAAGGGTTGCAAGGCACGTATTGTATTGTTGCCATCGAGGATAACAAGATGGGGTATTTATCATATTGCATGAATTTATTCCTTTACATCATGTCATCTTGCTTAAGGCGTTACTCTGTTTTTAACTTAATACTCTAGATGCATGCTGGATAGCGGTTGATGAGTGGAGTAATAGTAGTAGATGCAGAATCGTTTCGATCTACTTGTCTCGGACGTGATGCCTATATACATGATCATACCTAGATAACCTCATAACTATGCCCAATTCTGTCAATTGCTCAACAGTAATTTGTTCACCCACCGTGGAATACTTATGCTCTTGAGAGAAGCCACGAGTGAAACCTATGGCCCCCGGGTCTATTCTCATCATATCAATCTCCATCACTTTTATACTTGCTTTGTTTTTACTTTGCCTTTACTTTTTACTTTGCATCTTTATACCAAAAATACCAAAAATATTATCTCTATCAGATCTCACTCGTAAGTGACCGTGAAGGGATTGTCAACCCCTAATCGCGTTGGTTGCGAGTAGCTATCGCTTTGTGCAGGTACGAGGGACTTGCGCGTGGCCTCCTCTGGATTGATACCTTGGTTCTCAAAAACTGAGGGAAATACTTACGCCATCTGTGCTGCACCATCCTCTCCTCTTCGGGGACAACCAACGCAAGCTCAAGACGTAGCAAGAAGGATTTCTGGCGCCGTTGCCGGGGAGTCTACGCAACAGTCAACATACCAAGTACCCATCACAATCCCTATCTCTCGCATTACATTATTTGCCATTTGCCTCTCGTTTTCCTCTCCCCCACTTCACCCTTGCCGTTTTATTCGCCCTCTCTTTCCCAATCTCCTTCTCTTTTTTCCTTTGCCTCTTGTTTGCTTGTGTGTTAGTTCGCTTGCTTGTCGTCATGTAAAATTCCTTATCCGCTCCTATGTCTCCCGAGTTTGAAGTTCTTCACTTCAAGCAAAGGCAAGGAGAAAACTTAAAAGATTCTTGGTATAGGATGATGGAATCTTATCGTAAGTGTACCCTAGAGGTGAACTTTAGAATTCTTCTTCGCAATTTTTATGTTGGGTTAAATATGACGCATAGACAACTCTTGGATTGCATTGCCAAGGGAAATATCATTGAGATTGATCCCAGTATTGCGCATGAAATTATAGAGGGAATAGTGGGAACACTACCTTTGAAGGGAGGATCTCATCCTACCCAGGAAGAAACCCAAGTGTTTGAGAAGATTTGCGAAGTAACAATTTTTTTACAAAAGTCTCTTGAGCCTCTTAAAAGTGTTAGCGGAAATCTACACCTCATGAATATGTTGATTACTCTTTTAACAAGTGGTTGGATTTTTTAGATCTAAAAATTTCCGAGTATGAAGGGAAGCGAGAAGAACCACCCGGATTCGAGCATGACTCCGCTAAAAAACTGAAAATTAATGGCAATACCTAGATCTATCCTTGCTTTTATGCCTAGCTAGGGGCGTTAAACGATATCGCTTGTTGGGAGGCAACCCAATTTTATTCTTAGTTTTTTTGTTTTTGCTTCTGTTTTGGAATAAATAATCCATCTAGCCTCTGTTTAGATGTGGTTTTATCTTTTAATTAGTGTTTGTGCCAAGTTAAACCTATTGGATCTTCTTGGATGATAGTTATTTGATCTTGCTGTAATTTCCAGAAACTTTGCGCTCAGTGCACGAATTGTTAAAAATCACCAGAACATGATAAAATACTGATTCCAAGTGCTGCTGATCAATAAACAAATTCTCCAGGTCTTCTAATGTTGGTAGAATTTTTTGAGTTCCAGAAGTTTGCGTTAGTTACAGATTACTACAGACTGTTCTGTTTTTGACAGATTCTGTTTTGCGTGTGTTGTTTGCTTATTTTGATGAATCTATGGCTAGTAAAATAGTTTATAATCCATATAGAAGTTTGAATACAGTAGGTTTAACACCAATATAAACAAAGAATGAGTTCATTACAGTAACTTAAAGTAGTCTTTTGTTTTCTTTCTCTAACGGAGCTCACGAGATTTCTATTGAGTTTTGTCTTGTGAAGTTTTCAAGTTTTGGGTGAATTCTTTTGATGGATTATGGAACAAGGAGTGGCAAGAGCCTAAGCTTGGGGATGCCCATGGCACCCCCAAGATAATACAAGGACACCAAAAAGTCAAAGCTTGGGGATGCCGGAAGGCATCCTCTTTAAATCCACTTCCATCGGTAATTTACTTGGAGCTATATTTTTGTTCACCACATGATAAGTGTTTTTTGCTTGGAGCGTTTTGTATTATTTGCGTCTTTGCTTGTTAGTTTACCACAATCATCCTTGCTGTACACACCCTTTGAGAGATCCATAATTGGAAGTTGATAGAATACTCTATGTGCTTCACTTATATCTTTTGAGCTTGATAGTTTGCTCATAGTGCTTCACTTATATCTTTTAGGCTTGATAATTTTTGCTCTAGTGCTTCACTTAGATCTTTTAGAGCACGGTGGTGGATTTGTTTTAAAGAAACTTGATTTCTCATGCTTCACTTAGATTATTTTGAGAGTCGTTAATAGCATGGTAATTTGCTTAATGTTAATATATTTGGTATTCAAGATATGTGAAACTTTCTTTTGAGTGCGTTGAATACTAAGATAAGTTTGATGCTTGATAATTGTTTTGAGATATGGAGGTGATAATATCAAAGTCGTGCTAGTTGAGTAGTTGTGAATTTGAGAAATGCTTGTGTTGAAGTTAGCAAATCCCGTAGCATGCACGTATGGTTAAAGTTGTTTAACAAATTTGAAACATGAAGTGTACCTGGCTTGTGCATTCTTATGAGTGGCGGTCGGGGACGAGCGATGGTCTTTTCCTACCAATCTATCCCCCTAGGAGCATGCGCGTAGTACTTGATTGTTGATGACTTATAAATGTTTACAATAAGTATATGAGTTCTTTTGACTAATGTTGAGTCCATGGATTATACACACTTTTACCTTTCCGCCTTTGCTAGCCTCTTCGGTACCGTGCATTGCCCTTTCTCACCTTGAGAGTTGGTGCAAACTTCACGGTGCATCCAAACCCCGTGATTCGATACGCTCTATCACACATAAACCTCCTTATATCTTCCTCAAAACAGCCACCATACCTACCTATTATGGCATTTCCATAGCCATTCCGAGATATATTGCCATGCAACTTTCCACCGTCCCGTTCATCATCATCATGACATACTTTACTTTTGTCATATTGCCATTGCATGATCATGTAGTTGACATCGTATTTGTGGCAAAGCCACCATGCATTATTTTTCAGACATGTCACTCTTGATTCATTGCACCATCCCTATTCACGGAGGCATTCATATAGAGTCATACCTTGTTCTAGTTTCGAGTTGTAATCCTTATGTTGTAATCAATAGAAGTGTGATGATCATCATTATTAGAGCATTGCCAAAAAAAAAGAGAAACGCCAAAAAAAAGGAAGGCCCAAAAAAAGAAAATAAATAAAAAGGGCAATGCTACTATCTCTTTCTCCACACTTGTGCTTCAAAGTAGCACCATATTTCTCATATAGTGAGTCTCATAAGTTGTCTTTTTATACTAGTGGAAATTTTTCGTTATAGAACTTGGCTTGTATATTCCTACGATGGGCTTCCTCAAAATGCCCTAGGTCTTCATGAGCAAGCAAGTTGGATGCACACCCACTAGTTTTCTTTTGTTGAGCATTCATAGCTCTAGTGCATCTGTTGCATGGCAATCCCTACTCCTCATGTTGACATCAATTGATGGGCATCTCCATAGCCCGTTGATTATCCTCGTCAATGTGAGACTTTCTCATATTTTGTCTTCTCCACACAATCCCCATCATCATATTCTATTCCACCCATAGTGCTATATCCATGGCTCACGCTCATGTATTGCGTGAAGGTTGAAAAAGATTGAGATTATTTAAGTATGAAACAATTGCTTGGCTTGTCATCGGGGGTATAGAAGTTGGGAACATCTTTGTGTGACGAAAATGAAGCATAGCCTAACTATATGATTTTGTAGGGACGAACTTTCTTTTGCCATGCTATTTTGAGAAGACATGATTACTTTGATTAGTATGCTTGAAGTATTATTATTTTTATGTCAATATGAACTTTTGTCTTGAATCTTTCGGATCTGAATATTCATACCATGATTAAGAAGATTTACATTGAAATTATGCCAAAGTATCACTCCGCATCAAAAATTCTCTTTTTATCATTTACCTACTCGAGGACGAGTAGGAATTAAGCTTAGATGCGTCGATACGTCTCCAACGTATCTATAATTTTTGATTGCTCCATGCTACTTTATCTATTGTTTTGGACTATAATGGGCTTTATTTTCCACTTTTATATTATTTTTGGGACTAACCTATTAACCAGAGGCCTAGCCGAGAATTGTTGTTTTTTGCCTTTTTCAGTATTTCAAAGAAACAGAATATCAAATGGAGTCCAAATGGAATGAAACCTTCGGAAACGTGATTTTCTCATCAGATAAGACCCAGGAGACTTGGACCCTCCGTCAAGAAAGCCACGAGGCGGTCACGAGGGTGGAGGGCGCCCAACCCTAGGGCGCGCCCCCTGCCTCGTGGGCCCCTCGAAGATCCACCGACGTACTCCTTCCTCCTATATATATCTACGTACCCCCAAACGATCAGAACAGGAGCCAAAAACCTAATTCCACCGCCGTACCTTCCTGTATCCACGAGATCCCATCTTGGGGCCTGTTTCGGAGCTCCGTCGGTGGAGGCATCCACCATGGAGGGCTTCTACATCAACACCATAGCGCCTCCAATGAAGTGTGAGTAGTTTACTTCGGACCTTCGGGTCCATAGCTAGTAGCTAGATGGCTTCTTCTCTCTTTTTGGATCTCAATACAATGTTCTCCCCCTCTCTCGTGGAGATCTATTCGATGTAATCTTCATTTTGCGGTGTTTTTGCTGAGACTGATGAATTGTGGGTTTATGATCCAGCTTATCTATGAATAATATTTGAATCTTCTCTGAATTCTTTTATGTATGATTGAGTTATCTTTACAAGTCTCTTCGAATTATCCGTTTGGTTTGGCCAACTAGATTGGTAGTTCTTGCAATGGGAGAAGTGCATGGCTTTGTGTTCAATCTTGCGGTGTCCTTAACCCAAAGGATGTAAAGGGTTGCAAGGCACGTATTGTATTGTTGCCATTGAGGATAACAAGATGGGGTATTTATCATATTGCATGAATTTATTCCTCTACATCATGTCATCTTGCTTAAGGCGCCACTGCTTTTTAACTTAATACTCTAGATGCATGCTGGATAGCGGTCCATGAGTGGAGTAATAGTAGTAGATGCATAATCGTTTCGATCTACTTGTCTCGGACGTGATGCCTATATACATGATCATACCTAGATAACCTCATAACTGTGCCTAATTCTGTCAATTGCTCAACAGTAATTTGTTCACCCAACATGGAATACTTATGCTCTTGAGAGAAGCCACTAGTGAAACCTATGGCCCCCGGGTCTATTCTCATCATATCATTCTCCATCACTTTTATACTTGCTTTGTTTTTACTTTGCCTTTACTTTTTTACTTTGCATCTTTATACCAAAAATACCAAAAATATTATCTCTATCAGATCTCACTCTCGTAGGTGACCGTGAAGGGATTGACAACCCCTAATCGTGTTGGTTGCGAGTAGCTATCATTTTGTGCAGGTACGAGGGACTTGCGCGTGGCCTCCTACTGGATTGATACCCTGGTTCTCAAAAACTAAGGGAAATACTTACGCTACTGTGCTGCATCATCCTCTCTTCTTCGGGGAAAACCAACGCAAGCTCAAGAGGTAGCATTCATCGATTTCACCACCCACAACATGTTCACGAAGTACACCAACATCTTCCCCACCGCGTCGCGGATGCACACTCTTCCGTAACCATCGACAACGTCCCGGAGGAGCAGTGAAGGGCGCCCGAAGGAGGAGCGAGGTGGAGAAGGCGGCGTCTAGGGTTCTAAACCCTCTATCTATTTTTCTTTCTTTTTGAGTCTATTTTATGTTAAGTTGTAACTGAACTATGTTGGAGATGCTATGGGCTTGTTGGCCCTTTTATCTAGTTCTATTATTAAGTTTTCAATCTATTCTATTATGAAGTTCTTCCTAGTTTCAACTATGTGATCGTGCTATGGGCTTGTTGGCCCTATCTACATGTTTGTTGATTGTTTTCTTAGAGAGCTCGCTTTGTTAGTAACCACCTAGTGCATGCAGACTCAATGATCCCTTCTTTTTTTACACAAGCCAAAAATATGTAGCCACCTAGCTAGTGCATGCAGCCACAACATATTTGTTCAATTTAGTTGTCGTAGAAAAATGGGTGCAGATGCGAGTGGATCGAAAGGCTGCAACTGATTGTAAAAAATGATGCTCTAAATCAAGGAGACAAGCGTGCGAGAAGAGAGGAACCAGCCGACGGCCACGATCTGTGGCGGCTGGCGTGCACGAAAGCGGCTCGGTCAGTGCATCGTGGCGGCACGCATCAGCGCATGCAAGCTCGGTCGGCGCATGCAGGCTCGGTCGGTGCATCATGGCGGCGCGCATCGACGCATGCAGGTAGGCTTGTTGGGTGCATGCATAGCAGGCTTCTGTCGTGGCGGCGCGCGCATGTGTTTAATGCAAAGGGACGACCCAACGGTCAAACAGCTACACCGCACAATGCGGCCCCACTCGTCAGAGTTAACAGTCAAAGCACTGACCCGGCGGCGACGTTCTTTGTGACCTCTTCTGAGGGTTTCGGGCAAGGGAGTGGGGAAAGCTGAGCAAAAGTTAAGAGCGTGGGGATGAATGAGTAGAGCTATGGAACTAGGGGCACAGATGTAAAAAACCCAAAAAAATATGGCATGATACAGTTCACATATACGATGACTGGCTAAACAGGATGGCATTGCATGATTCACGTATATGATGCCTGGCTAAAGAAGATGGCATTGCATAATTCCTATATACTCCCTCTGTTCCTAAATATTTGTCTTTTTAGAGATTTCAAATGGACTACCACATACGGATGTATATAGACATATTTTAGAGTGTAGATTCACTCATTTTGCTCCGTATGTAGCCACTTGTTGAAATATCTAAAAAGACAAATATTTAGGAACGGTGGGAGTATGATATAGAAACCAAACAGGTGGCATTCACACAAAGCAAATATAAACTAAGCCGATGACATATAAGATGTATAATGTAAGCAATGCGCCATATGCATGATATGACCAACATCAGCATGCCAGGTTAGCGCAAACACCTCAGGGGTAAATAGGAGTGGTTGGCTCCCTCTAAATCCCCCTCTAAACAGTTATCTTCCTCTGGAATTCAATCTGGAATGGTGAGAGGGGGGGCCCACTTCGCCCACCATGGAGCGGCGTCTGCATGACATTATATTCCCACGCAATGGTCTTCTCTTTTTCTCTACATGTTTAGTATGATTGTGTACAGTAACTGACATGCATAATAAAAAAACATAGTTAGATTATGTAAGGCCTAAGGGGTGCATGCAGAAATCAAGACTTATGGTAGCAAACGAGTGGATAGATCCAAAACTAATGATAACAGGTAGACTATAACTTCAGTTTAAAAAGATAGACAATGGATCATCTACTATTTGTTGCCCACCCAACATGAACCACATAGAAGACCCCAGATGGACCAGATAGTAGACATATACTATTCGTTGCTGCCTCGATATGTGCCCCACAGTCATTTTAAAACTCAAGTTTGAACATTAGTTTGGACCTGACTTGGAGTCTAAGAGGTGAACAGGACGATAAAGTAGCAGGTAATAAAAACCGATGTATGATGTAGGCAGACACGAAAGAGTGCGACATCTCTTCCGGAACTGTGTAGTCCTCAGGTTCATCTGCTCAGTCGATGATGTTAATGCAGTTGGCTTGGCTGTCGGCGACGGGGAAGATGATCTGAGGCGGCGAAAGAAAATCTGCAGGGGGAATCTCTGCTGCAGTGAACGCTTCCATCGATGGCGCACCTCAGGTGGGGTGGATGACGGCACGGCAGGAGTAGGACATTACACACAAAGTTTTCTTTGACACCTATCTGAAAATGAAGTAAATATGTATGGGCTCCTTAGAATTGGAGGATTCTATAAATGCAGGGACAGGAAAAACATAGGAATAGGATAGTAATGCACGTGCAAAACAGAGTATTTGCAAACATAGGATTTCTGTCAACCTGGGTGTTTGGTTCACATGAATTGGAAGAACATAGGAATGGAAAAACATGGTCAAATTAAAGTCAAACCATGTGAAAATGAAAACAATTAAGAATCTTATTATGCCAGTAATGCAATTAGTCCTGTTCTTCATGCATATTAATTTGAAAAGGACGTCCAAGTGGATATTAAAATTCCTATATTTTTTATTTGAAAGAGACACCAAAGGAAAAACATCCTCCAGTTTTGCTTTGCTCCATTCCTTCTAACCAAATGCACGAATAGTAGTACCATAGTAAAGTTTCCAATTCCTATGTTTTCCTTCACTTTTTCTTTGAACCAGTGGCGGCAGTCTTCAACAGGCTGAAGCCTACCCTCGAAATATTTTATGAGCTTAGATTTGGTCCACATTAGTATCATATAATGGCTATCTTGCTAAACCGATTAAAATTGTGGTTCAAAAGAGTATTTAGTTTTCTCCCTGTTAACTTTGTGACCATGATTCATTTATTTCTAGATTTGCAACTGCTTTGAACCAATGGATCCCTGAGGGATCAACATTAATGCAGAGTAACAAAGTGATGCGACGAGTGTACAACCTCTTTGGCATAGCCTTGTCGACCTCAGCATCATTGGGTTGGACGTGGAGGATGGTGATGCTGGTGTGACTGTCGGAGGTGGGGAAGAATATCTGAGGCCTATGGAAACGGCGCCGAGGGTACTCTTCCGCTGTGATGGACGGTTCCGTCGTTAGAGCAGCTCCGGTGAGGTGTACGACAGCGAGGCTAAAGCAGGACAAGACAGACAACGTTAATCTGAAGTGGGATTTTAATATCATATGCAATAGATGATGTAAAATACATCACCAAAAAGTGCTAGATGTAAAAAGCTGATTCGTGGGTACTGTTCTCCTACGTTCTGAGGAACGA
Source organism: Aegilops bicornis (assembly GCA_021605145.1). NCBI lineage: Eukaryota > Viridiplantae > Streptophyta > Magnoliopsida > Poales > Poaceae > Aegilops > Aegilops bicornis. The sequence goes on along the minus strand of CM038669.1, from coordinate 373,831,268 downwards.
TCTACCGGAGAGGGGGAACAAGATCTCGCGGAGTGGAGCGCACTCCTCTAGTCCTGTCTTGAGCTTAGCTTTCTTTTCCGTTGAATTAGTTTCCAGTTCGAATCTTCCTTTTCAAATAGTTGACAAAGCTAGACTTTATCGAACGAATAGGTCTAGCTTTCGCCTTCTATTCCTTTTGGAAGGGGGCTCGGGGGAAACCTTTTATCGGAAAATATAACTGAGTCAATTTGCCCAAATTTTCAATTCGCAAAATTCATGTGACTAAAATACATACCTTTCTTTAGTCTTTCCGGTATAGCGTCGCGTCGGTCGATATCGCAGAGTCCAATTTCCTAACTCGGATTTGAACTCGGTGGGTTCCAAAGACTAGCCTACACTTTGGAGAAGAACCACAACCTGTGCCGTCTTGTTCTCGGCGGTGAGCAGTCTCTTTTCAGTTCATTACCGGGGAGCTACATATGACAGCGATCTAATCTCAAATTAGTCTAGCTGCCATGATCTTCTGGTTGGTAGGCGACTTACATTCAGTGGAAAGTGTGGTAAGGCGGGTAGCCTTACCTTGGCCGTTATCCCCGGGGATGATTTTACTCGATAGGATCGTGGCACTTGAAAGCTAGTCTATCGAATGTTTGTCGAAGCAACCGTCAGACGCTACGAGAGTTCACAGGTCAAGCTATGTCAATTCAAAAGCGGCCTAAGTTTGAATGCAATTCGAGATCTGAAATAGGATCATTTCCGATTGCCTTTTTTTGAAAGTAAGGTCTGCGGTTTGCCACTCCGAAGCGGAAAAGGAAAAGTAACGTTAGCCGGTTTGCAGTTCCAGTTCGTTACCTGACTGCTCCGCGTTCACGCGAAAAGATAGGAAAGGAAAAGTGCCTTTCTTTTTTTTCAGCTCAAGTTCCTTACACTTTCAATAGGGTCCTACTTAGTTTTTTATGGAGCAGCGTTTGAAGGCGGATTCGTTTAGTAAAAGAGGCCTTGTGGTACCTAATATTTGCCTGTGAAAACAAGGCTTCGATAGGTAGGGTCTCGAAGAGGCCTCCTCGTTATTGCTTTCGTAAAACAAGTCTCTCCTTCGGTTTTGCTTTTTTTTTGGCTTCCTGAAATTGAGGAAATCAAGCTTTTAGACCACCAGATAGGATCGGTCGCTTCGGGAAAACCTTTGTTTCCTGCCCTTTTACGAACAGGAAATCTGCTCGGAAAAGCTCCTGGTTGCTAGTTCGGTAAATAAAGAAAGAGTGTCCGACCCGTGGGAGGACTTCCATTTAATAGCAAAGCAGTTCTATTCCTTGACCGGAATGGAATGCAAATGTTCGGTTCTGAATGCATTAGGCAGAGCCCTTGTTTGCTATTATAAAAGGTGTCTAACAAGGACTTGGAGCCTGATTGTGAAGGATCATACGTCTGGTCTCCTAAATCGGCCAAATAGGCCTCCTTTTTGGAGTGAAATAGCCTTTTCCCTTTGATCCCTCACGTGATCAAATCAAGTCCGTCTACTTGAAAGCGAAGTACTTCAGCGAGTAGTAGTTCATAATGTTGGTCTTATTCAAGGATTTTCAAAATCTAGCAATACCATTAAGAACAAGGTCGACGAGGAGTGACCGATCGAGGGAACGAACGAGGAAGACCGATCCCAAATAAATAGAGTTTCCGACGTTAGGAGGAATTCCCTTTAATAGCAAAGCATGATTTCAAAGGATCGGTACCTTTGGAATGGGTACCTTGCTGATCGGTACCTCTGGAAATCGGTACCTGGTATTTGCGCCCCCGGAGACCGGACTCGTAGGGGGTAAGATTCGTATGTCTTCCTCTGTTGTAAAGGGGCCACCCTTAGAGGTGGGCTCCCTTTACGCATGAGGCCTGTTAGTGCGTGTCTCAATCCCTTGAGACATGCTAATTGGTCTGGTATAGGAAATATAACAATCTAATTAGCTCCCCCCTCTATTCCTGGCCATCGTATGGACGAGGGCTCCTCTCCCTCTGCTCTGCTGCCCGGAAAGGTATATATATACTTAAATTAGGAATTGAAAATGCTGGGGCTTGCTTTATTCTCTCTTTTAAGTCCTTCTATTCACTCATCCGGAATGGAGAGGGATGTTGTAGGGAAGGACCGGAGGTAGATCGTTCCTCGAGCGTGGGAGAACAGTACCACGAATCAGCTCTAGTCGGAAAGTTGTGGCTCTGAGCTCTTATCCCTTCATGGGTAAGAGCGAAAGCCCATGATCCGAGGTTCTAGGCTGCTTAAGTAGAGTCGGCCGTATGCCCCGGATAGGGGAGACATGCCCTTTAGGGCGTGTCGACCCGATGCCGAGACTGTTCCTAGCCTCGAGGAGTGAATCCGAGAGGCGTGACTAGAGCAACCGAGTGGAGTACTGGGAACCGTAGAGAGATGAGGAACGATCTACCGGAGAGGGGGAACAAGATCTCGCGGAGTGGAGCGCACTCCTCTAGTCCTGTCTTGAGCTTAGCTTTCTTTTCCGTTGAATTAGTTTCCAGTTCGAATCTTCCTTTTCAAATAGTTGACAAAGCTAGACTTTATCGAACGAATAGGTCTAGCTTTCGCCTTCTATTCCTTTTGGAAGGTGGCTCGGGGGAAACCTTTTATCGGAAAATATAACTGAGTCAATTTGCCCAAATTTTCAATTCGCAAAATTCATGTGACTAAAATACATACCTTTCTTTAGTCTTTCCGGTATAGCGTCGCGTCGGTCGATATCGCAGAGTCTAATTTCCTAACTCGGATTTGAACTCGGTGGGTTCCAGCAGCTAGCCTACACTGGAGAAGAACCACAACCTGTGCCGTCTTGTTCTCAGCGGTGAGCAGTCTCTTTTTCAGTTCATTAGCAGGGAGCTACATATGATACTGATCTAATCTCAAATTAGTCTAGCTGCCATGATCTTCCTGGTTGACTGAAGTGACTTACATTCAGGGAAAGTGTGGTAAGGCGGGTAGCCTTGCACTGGCCGTTATCCCCGGGGGATGATTTTACTCGATAGGATCGTGGCACTTCGAAAGCTAGTCTATCGAATGTTTGTCGAAGCAAGCGTAAGATGCTTATTTGAGAGTTCACAGGTCAAGCTATGTCAATTCAAATCGGCCTAAGTTTGAATGCAATTCGAGATCTGAAATAGGATCAGTTTCCGTACTTCTGTCTTTTTCAGAAAGTAAGGTCTGCCGGTTTGCAACTCCGAAGCGGAAAAGGAAAAGTAACGTTAGCTGGTTTGCAGTTCCAGTTCATTACCTGACTGCTCCGCGTTCACGCGAAAAGATCTTGTTCCCCCTCTCCGGTAGATCGTTCCTCAGAACGTAGGAGAACAGTACCCACGAATCAGCTCTAGTCAGGAAAGCCAGGGCTCTGAGCTCTTATCCCTTCATGGGTAAGAGCGAAAGCCCGCAGTCCGGGGTTCTAGGCTGCTTCAGTAGAGTCAGCAGCCGTATGCCCCGGATAGGGGAGACATGCCCTTTAGGCCGCTTCATCTGGGCCGTCCAATATGATTCCAGCCCATTGTAACTTCTGGCCCATGTATGGCCGATGATGTCTTTCGGCCCATATGAGGCCCTTCGTAACTCTGGGCCCATTAAAGGCCCGAGATGAAACTGGCCCATAATGAACAGTGTACCGCTTTATACCCATTAACGGCCAATTATTCCGTCGGCCGTTTCCAGCACGTGTTAACTATCGGCCTTCTAAGGGCCCATTTATTCTTGGGCTTATTTCTAGAATTCGGTTAGTTACTGTCCGTTACTGGCCTGTTCCGCTTGTGGGCCAAATTCTGCCCGTGGTTACATTCGACCCATTTGTGGCCCGTTAACCCGTTGGGCTGTTTTCATAGCGTTATCAAATACGGCCTATTAACGGCCCGTTATGGTCCACGAATAGTACGGCCCATGTTTGGCGAAATGATTATACGCCCCGTAGAAGGCCCATGGATCCTACTGCCCGTAGAAGACCAATGAATCCTATGACCCGTAGAAGGACCATGGATCATACAGCCCGTAGAAAGTCCATGGATCCTACGGCCCGTAGAAGGCCCATGGATCTTACGGCCCTTAGAAGGCCCATGGATCCTATGCCCCGCAGGAGGCCCATGGTTACAACAGTCCGTGTGCTGCCATGATTATTGTGGCCTAGTTACCAAAAATAGGTTATTGTGGCCACTAGAAAAACACAGAAAAAGAACTGCAGTGACTACAAGCAAACAACTAAACAAGACAATAAGGAAATAAATAAGCAAGCAACTAACGCTAGCCTATTACAACTATTACACATATTACATCCACTGGGCCTCAAAGTTCGCCACTAGTGCAAATATAGGGAACAAAGCAGCATATTACATACACTAGCTGTCAAAATTGGCCACGAGTGCAAATAAACGCGACAACAAAACAAGAGCATAACTGAAACAACTTCAGAAGATCTCAAGAAACGTTATCCTGGGTATCCACCATCCTGGCAACAAGCTTAGCAACCTTATTAGCTTTGTCCTGTTTGGCGCTAAAATCCTCCAACGCTTGTTGTTGCACCAGAAAGTATGCATCTGAATGCTCCAGGGACTTCCATGATCCTTCCGCTTCTTGTCGTATACGGTGATCGATGTCTTTCAGCTTGTAGTTGAGACTCAAGAAACCGAACTGATTCAGACGGTGAGTTTGAATAGCTTGTGCAAGCGGTAGTGGCGATAACTTTCGAACACTAAACCAAGACAGGACTTTGGGGTTGTCTCACTGTCTTCAAGATAGTTTTCCTTAGCTGTTTTATCAGCTTTGTTGGAGACCAACAAGGATGTCTCACTATCCTGAACCTTATCTGCATTACTTCCTTTACCATTGCTTAATAAGGCACCCTTCCCCAATATTTTGTCAGCATTCTAAAAGAAGAAACAAGCAGACACATAATAGGTTTAGCATGTACTAGTATATGAAACTCATTTCGGTGAACCAGTTCATTAGTAAGGTGGACAGGATTAAACTACCAAGTCTTCTATTGCCAAGTACTAGTACATAGTAAAAGCATCAAATAAACATATATCATGTCCTATGGTCACTGCATTGTCTTGCCAAATCAAAATAGAGACACGGTTCAAATCATATCAGTTCAAGACAAAGCAGCAGTGAAAGAATACAAAGCGTGGGAAACTACACGGCACAACAAGATTTTAGATGGGTACCACGGGTCTACATGTACAACAACACTATTAGCTATGTTGTGGTGCTATTAATGTGCATGATATGAGAAGTCAACTATATACGCAACTGAAATTGAAATCAACAGAGCTATTGATAAGAGCAAATCTGTTAAAGAAACATGCATGAACATACCTGTTGTGCCATTGGAGTTTCGACTGGATCCTTCAATTTAAAAATAAATTTGTATGAGTAAATATAGTGATACAAGAGCAAAGCAGTATGCACGATAGCAATGGAATCTTAAATTAGAATAGTTGTTCTTCAGGTTTAAGCACTTGTTCTACATGAACAGAGTACAGTAAGACGCAAGAATATAGTACTTAAAAATAGAAAATGAGCTCATAGACCTTACCACATTCTTGGTTCGGGACGATCTGAGAACAAGGCATTCCCGATCATAAATCCGATAAATGTGTCTTAGGAGAACGTAAGGGAATTTGTTGAGTTTCTTTGCCAGTGAAGTACATTTTCTTCAGGTAATTCGGATACTGCCACCAAGCATTCCTGAAGATAGCAGAGGTATTAGCACAGGTTACGTCATCCCGAGTTTCCAAATCGGTCCTTCTCTATAGAGAAAAATGGGAAAATTTGCTGTAAATATAACCATCATGGAGGTAGAATGTATGGGACAAAGCAATGTAATTGCCATGAATAACATTACTTACACATAAATCCTTGACAAACACCTGCAACTGGCATTTTCCGTCATCTTCAATATAATATTTCCAAGATGGGAAGATACACACATAGGATTTAACAACATCAAATGCGATAGATGCTAAACTACGACTGGCTGGTTGTGCTTCCTCCATAGGAATAGGCGTACTAACTGGTGGAGTTGGAGTTCGCCATGGTAGCACTGGCCCTTTGGGCACTGGAGCCGCCTTACTAACTGCTCTTGTTTGGGAGCTCTGTGGTGGAGATGGTGCTATATCAACAGGAACTGGGTTACTATCTGCTGGGGTTGGGGTTAGATTGGGTGAAGCTGGTTCTCTGTCCATCGCAATAGGGGTACAATCTGCGAGAGTCTGGGTTATGTGTGGAAGGGCTGGTTCTCGTGCATGTACAACCACGGTGCTATCTCCACCAAGAGGTAGCACTGTTTTATTTGAAGACCGTGTTTTTACTCCGCTGAATCTTGGCATCACCCGCTCCAATTCAAATGGCTGATAAACAGGAAACATAGTTGAATGGACAGACATTGTATGAGAGACAGATGCAATAGATAGTGTGGAAAAAAGAGGGCATGAAATAGTTGACATATATTGTTTAACTAAAATGGATAGCATGACATAATTTCACATATATGATGTCTATCTAAACTGGATAGCATAGCATAACATAATTCAAAGATATGATGAATAACTAAACATGATCGCATGACATAATTCACATACATGTTATCTAAGTAATCATGATCGCATGATTTAATTCACATATGTGATTTATATGCTAAACAGAGGGCATTCGATATGATGTCTGAACTAAGAACATGGTGTTGAATATTGTGTATATGATGTCTAAACTATGCAATGCAAGACACCATATGCACGATATGAGAAGTATAACCGTGCCAAGTTAGAGATACACCTCGGTGGGGGAATAGGACTGGTCATCTATCTCTGAATCCATCTCTGAGGAGCTATCAGGACCCAACAAGAGATGCCTTGACTGTGTAGCATTTTGTTACGAAGGCCTTGTTTTCACTCCATATTTTCCATCTCCCACCCAAATGACTGATTCACGTGAAGAGTAGTTTAATGTACAAACATTGTCGACAAATGGAAATGTAATGAAGAAAAGGATGGGCAAAATATCATTCAAATATATGATGCCTGGTTAAACAGGATGGCATTGCACATTTCACATATATTATGGCTGGCTAAAAGACACAAGACTGCATAATTCCCATATATGATATAGAAACTAAACATGTGGCATTACAAAACATGTCTAAACTAAGCAGATGACATATATGTTGTCAAAAGTAGGCACTACAAGGCAACATATGCATGATATAACTAACATCATCATGCCAAGGTAGAGCAAACACCTTGGGGGGTAAATAGGAGTGGTCAAATTGCGTGCGAATCCGCCTCGAGCAGACATCTTCCATTTGGATTACAATCTGGAGATGGGGGAGGGTTTGCCATTGAACCCACCATGGAGCGATGTCTGCATGACATTGTCTTGCCACACAAAACTCTTCTTTTTCTCTACATGTTCGGCATGATCTGTACAATATCTGACATGCATACGAAAAAAATATGGTGAGATTATGTAAGGTTAGCATGCAGAAATCTAGAGTGATGGTAACAACCAGTGGATGGATCCAAAAATAATGATAGCAGGCTGATGATTGCTTTAATTTAATAAAAACACAGATGATGATTGCTTTACTATTTGTTTCCCACCAAGATGAACAACATAGGCATACCCTAGGTGAACCAGATAATAGAAAGAGATACTATTCGTTGATGCCTCGATATGTGCCCCACAGCTAATTTAGAACTCAAGTTTGAACATTAATTTGGACCTGACTTGGAGTCTAAGAGCTGAACAGGATGATAAAGTAGCAGGTAATTTTAAGCAATGCATAACATAAGCAGAAACAAAAGAGTGTGACCTCTCTTGTGGACCCTTGTACTCCTCATGTTCATCTGCTGAGTCGATGATGGTGATGCCATTGTGGTGGGTGCCGGCGGCAGGGAAGGAGATCTGAGGCGGCGAAAGACGGTCAAGAGTCGTGATGTCTGGTTTGGTGGATGCTTCTGTCGATGGAGCAGCTCGGTGAGGTGGACGACGTCATGGCGGAGAGAAGGACAAACCACACAAAGTTTCCTTCGACACCTACCTGTAACTGAAGTAATTCTGCAAGGGCTCATTTGGCTTGCATGATTCTAAAACACAGGGATAGGAAAAACACTGGAATAGGATAGGAACACACATGGTAAACAGAGTATTTGTAAACATGGGATTTCTGTCAACTTGGGTGTTTGGTTCACAGGAATTGGAAGAGCAGAGGAATCCAAAGGAACATGGCCAAAATAAAGTGAAACCATATGAAAGCGTGTACAGTTAGAATGTTATTCTGCCACTAATGCACTTCGTCTTGTTTTCATGCATAGGATTTTGAAAGTAGGTCCAGGTGGATGTTTTTCTCCATTCCTTTCAACAAAATGCATGAATAATTGAATAGTAGAGTGCCATAGGAAAATGTCCTATTGCTATGTTTTTCCGTTGAACCAAAATAGCCCTAATGGATCGACATGAATGTAGAGTAATAAGTGATGCAGCAAGTGTACAACCTCTTTGCCGTAGCTGTGGCAACCTCAGCATCATTGGGTTGGTTGCTGAAGAAGTTGAGGCAGAGGTGGCTGTCGGAGGTGTGGAGGAAGATCTGAGGAATCTCTAGACGGCGTCCGTGGCACTCGCTTTCTGTTGTGATGGATCATTACATCGTTGGAGCAGCTCCGGTGAGCCGTAAGACGTCAAGGCTGAAGCAGCACAAGACAGACATCGTTAATCTCAAGTGGGATTCTAATAGCATCTCCAATAGATGATGTATAATAGATGTAAAATTTACATCACCAAAAATCACCTGACTACAACAGATGAGGTAAAAACTGTTGACTCTGAACTCAACTGTCGAAACTGAAATTTGCCGTGGAATCTGAATGTTACTGTTGAAACTGAACGCAATGGTAGCAGAGAGGCACTTGACATGTAGTCTAGGGAGGGCCTGCAGTTCATATTCAACCTGCACCCCCTGAGCCGCCAACCACCACCGGCCGAACCGCCAGCCTCCGCGCCGCCTTGCTGCCCCGAAACAACTCCCCACCGCCGGTCCACCGCCGCCCCGGCCAGCCCTCTAGCCCCCCTCCCCGCGTCGAGCTTTTTCTCCGGAGATCCCCACGCCACAGTCCCACCACCGCGCCCCACCGCCGGCGACCACCACCCCCACCCTGAACCCTAAGATAGATAGTGGGGTACCTCTCCGGCGAGCCTCCCCACCCCCTAAAAACCGACTGACCCAAAAGTCGATTCAGTCGACTGAAGTGTAGCTAAATTGGAGCAGAGCAGCAGCACGAACAAGGGGAGAGCAGCAGCAGCAGCGTGAGCGAGCGAGCGAGAACCGGAGCAACAACAACAAATCCGCCTAGTATGGACGCCACCGCCGAAGGGGCCTCGCACTGGGGTAGAACCGCCGTGGAGATGTCGCCCGCGACACCGGCTTTGAGGTAGCCGCTCCATGGGGGTGCGGGATGGAGCATCGTCGCTGCCGGGAGGTCGAGTTAAGGAGAAGGTGTGATGCGATGAGTGTACAACCTCTTTGGTGGCGCCGAGTAGGCCTCGGCTTCGTCTGAGGAGTCAGTGGGGATGCTGCGGTTCCGGTGGAGCAGGTTAAGGCGGCGCTATGGGGATGGAGTAGCCGTGATAGATGAGGCGATCGTTGGAGCAGCTCCTTGGAGGTGGAGGATGGGGTGGCTGAACCGGCGGGACGACGAGATGGACGACGGATCCTCATCCGGGGAGGTGGACAAGGGACGTCGAGCTCTTGTGGTGGACGACATCGTCGGGGAAGAGCCTCCTGCTGGGCAGTGGTGAGGTGGTGTACGGAGGAGGGTGGGGTTTCGCGGCTGGAGCGGAGAGGTTATGGCAGCCTAGGATTTTGAATGGCGAAAAGGAGGCGATGGGAGGGGGGAACCATGACTTAGGGACGCGCTTGTCCAAAATGTAGGGTGTGTTACAAAAGTGCCCCCACTGATTTGAACTAGCGGCCCTTTTGGCTCAGGGTTAGAAGGGGTATTTCACGTGTTGGGATTTGGCAGCTGGAGGGAGTATTCGCGCGCATTGTAATTTCGGAATAGCAAGGCGCGGGTTGTGAAGGCGCCAGTTTTGGGAGCACGATATCTAAATTTTCGAGATATAACAAGGCGCAAGTTGAATTTTAGGGACAAGCCTAACATGTAATATTGTACTTGTAAGTACCAAATCAATTCACACTTCCCTCAACGAAAAAAAAACGAAAAAAATAAAACTATTCACACCACACAAAGAGAGAGTCTTGTCCCGTTTTACTTACAAATGCTATTCAAAGCTAGTATGAATCCATGTTATGTCCAATTAAATTTTTTCGCTGGCTGCATAATGCATGTATACTACTCATACCAACATTTTAGTGCATTCCAAATGTCTATACTACCACTGCAATTCGAACTGGATTTGAATTCGTTTCTTTATTTCAATAAGAATCTACAATCATGATTGTTGCCAACTTCAACCATCATTCGTGTAGGTCGGGGGAACCGACACCTATGGGATCACGAGGATCCCTTCTACGGTTGGCAGGCGCGGGGCTGTGCAAAGAGCGGGTTTGGAAGATCAACACGGGGGAATTTTTATCCAGGTTCGGGCCGCAAGCGATGCGTAATACCCTACTCCTGCTGGTTTGTGTTTATCTGGTGTTTTTGGACTAGCTACAAAGCGTGCAGGGTCCAAAAAGTCTAAATCCTTCCTCAGTACGCCTCGGGCCTCCTTTCAAAGGGGTCGCCACAGTGGCACACGGGAGGTGGAAAGTATGTACAGTGTACAAGCTTATCGCCTGACATCACAGGACAAAACACATTTAATGCGCTACTTAGGTGTCCTCTTGCTTTATCAGGGACGACAACGAAACATGTCCCGTCCGCCGCCGCTTCGCCTTGCTCTGACACGCGTCCAGGCCAATGAGGCATGCAGTGCCATGCTGGCTGCTGAGTTGGTGCGGTGGCAGAGTCTTCACGAAGATCTGCATGCCACCAGGCAGGTGCTTGCTGAGTTGGCCTGGAAGTTGCACGTCGCCATGCAGGTTCCTGCCTTGTTGGCGGGCTGACTGCTGTGTTAGAGCGGCGGTGGGGCCTTGGCAGGTGTGGGCTTGGCAGCGGCCCCACAGATGTCCCTGGCAAGGGTCTTGCCGGGGCCCCGACAAGGGTCTTGCCGGGTTCTCACAGGTGTCCCCGACAAGGGTCTTAACTGGGGTCTTGTGAGTGTCCCCGGCAAGGATCTTGTCGTGGGTTTCCGTCTTCTGGTTCTCATCTAGCTTTGTATGTTCTTGGTCTTCACAAAGATCTGCATGCCACCATGCAGGCGCCTCCGAGCCTTGGTTCCAATGTCGTTGATGGTGTTGGAACTCTTAGTCTCAAGGGTGGCGGCCTCGCTGGTGTTGGGCAAGTGGCCCCGGCAAGGCTCTTGTCGAGGCTACGGAAGCTGCCCCGGCATGGCTCTTGCCGGGGAAGGCCCACCTTGTCCCTTTGCTCCTCGCGCCTCTAGCTTGGCGCTGCTCTGGTTATCTTGTGTCTTCACTTCCTCTGCCCCCCCCCCAAGTGTGGCCGCGGGCGTGGCTACAACTGCCCGCGCACAAGTAAAGTGGTACAGAAGGCGCCTACTTTTGTACACCGACAGGAGCCCCCAGGCCTGGGCCACACATAAGCGTACAGCATTGCTGGGCCAGGCCCAGAACGGTGCGCGGGCATGTGTGGCAGAGTCTTTATTGTAGTAATTCCTTTGCCAGTTGCGCTTCCCCATGACCTGCGTTGAATGCGTGACGTGGGGGTCGTGTGTGGAGCGGTTGTAGCACGCTTGCATCACGTCGTGGCGGATAGTAAAGAGGTAGCTCGCACCTTCCCCATAAAAGGAGGAAAACACAGGGGCGCGACTCATTTACTAAGTGGACTCGGGTCGTGGCCTTCAAGGCGCCCGCGCCCCACGATCACGGGGCGGAAAACAGTCGCTTCACTTGTCTTCTTGATCCTGGCCCGCTCGCCATGTGTCCTCCATGCCCCGAGGAGGGTAGGTGGTGGACACGGGCCTTAATGCCGAGGCAGGAAACCGGGTCATCGCTGCTTGGTGCAGCAGGTCGGTCCCGATTCCCTGCGCCCTTGGCGGCCGGATTGGTTAAGTGGCGCGGCCGTCCTTATATTGGGGAGGCCGAGCCCCGGCCCCTCCCATTTATAAGAAGGGGAGGGGGATGGCATCCTTCAATCCTTCACCATTCATCTCTTTTCATCTTGACTCCTTCCTTGCCTTCGCTATGGCAAGGGGGCACGCCGGTGTTCCAATGGCAGCGACAAGGGTCTCCGCTCGACAGCGCGCCCATCCTCCCAAGGAGCTCGTGGTGGCGGAGACCTCCATGAGAGGAGGAGGGAGGGTGGCGAGGCCGAGGCCACCGTGGCACTCGGGGGAGAGGAGGACGGGGCGGCACACCGGTCGCGCCTCCGCCAGCGGCTCTTCCCCCAATGGAGGGCCACGTCGGAATCTAGCCCCGCGAATTCTCTATCAAGCTCCACAAACCAGTGCGCGATCGCCTCCGTCTCCCCAGGTCATTCGCTCGGGAGATGGAGCTCGATCCGCCATAGGCCTTGAGGCCGCATATGAGGGGTTGCGGGAATGGCAGTATGCGGGTCGACGTCGACTTCCCCGCCCCTCACGTCATGTATCTCCGCCGCGGGTGGAAGACCTTCGCCCGTGCCCATAGCCCGTCGGAGGGGCTCGTCCTCCACTTTGCATTGACGGAGAGCGGCCTGCTTTCCGTCAAGGTCTTTGGGCGCTCGGGAACTCGCCTAAGGTGTTGCGTGGAGAGCTCCACTGACGATGAAACCTCCTCCTCGAGCGAGAGTGATGAGGAGTACAGCGACAGCGACGACGAGAGGGTCAAGCGGGAGGACGCCGACTCCGACTTCGACTGAACGCGTCCTGCTGAGGGCCTTCCTCGTCAAGCTCTCCATCGGTGCATTCCCCGTCACTCCCTTTTTGCCTTCACCTACTGAACCTAGGAGGAAAGGGTCAAGAACGGAGATCACGGGGCACTTATCTTTCTTTTAAATTGTAGCCACTTGCCAAATCTTAATTTCTAGAAAATGTAATCTCCCGAGCCCATGCTTGTGTCCTGTAACCTCTGTTCTTGCATGAGCATGTTAATGAAAAAGTCTAGCCTTGTCGGGAACCCATGCACGCGTACGTTCGTGCGGAGGCGCCTCCTTAGTGTAAATAAACGAGTTCTCCCACCAAGCCGCCTTGCCGGCGCCCTTTGCGCCTGCCGAAGAATCATATCTGGCGGGTTACAGACAAAGGGTCCTGCCCCCCGTCCACCTCCTTTTTAGCAAGGGCTACTATGACCACTCCGATCGAAGCAACGCTCGGGCCAGAAATGGGAGCACCCGAGTTTTTAAAGAAGAGTGGCGAGGTTTTCTAATGCACAAGTCATAGTTTACAAACATGAATGGGCAAGAGGTAAACTTTGTCTGTTTGGTTTGCCGGGGATCGCCGTGCAGGGCGGTCCTCTCAACTTCTTGCCGGAGCCGGGTCCTTGGCGGGATCGCGCGTCCTTGCCTTGGCTGGAAAGAAGAGAGGGCAAGAGATGGAACCTCGGCGGTCCACTAACATTTATTGGAATCAAAAAGCAGTATAATACCCTGGACAAGCATGCCTATACGTATGCACATAAACATGGAAATCAACAGGAAACTATACATACTAAGGGATTCCTTTCTCGATCAAGCATTGTGGTCATGCGGCTCAGCTCAGACATGGGGTTACATGCCTTCCCGGCAAGGCTAGTGCAAAATGGGGGTCGCCAGGGCTCCCGGCAACCGCGCCTTAGGGGTAAAACTTGCGAAGATGTTCAATATTCCAGGAATTGCTCACCGGAATGCCATCTTCAGTCTCCAGGCGTACTGCGCCGGGCCTGGTGACTCGTATTACTCGATAAGGGCCTTCCCACTTCGGTGTCAACTTGTTTGAATTCTTGGCGGATTGAATACGCCGAAGAACAAGGTCACCTTCCTCAAGGCTTCGGGCGTGAACCTTGCGGCTATGATAGCGGCGCAAGGCTTGCTGGTAGCAAGCGGCTCGCACAGCAGCCCGAAGATGATCTTCCTCAAGGAGCATCGCATCCTCTTGGCGCAACTGCTCTTGCTCAAGCTCATCATAAGCGAGCACTCGAGGTGACCCGTATATGAGTTCTGTGGGGAGAACTGCTTCTGCCCCATATACCAGGGCAAAGGGTGTCTGGCCAGTGGCTCGATTTGGCGTTGTTCTGATCGAGCAAAGAACCGTTGGCAACTCATCAATCCAGCACCTTCCGCACTTGTGCAGCTTGTCAAAAGTTCTGGTCTTGAGGCCCCGCAGCACTTACGCATTCGCCCTCTCAGCCAGGCCGTTTCTTCTGGGATGAGCAACAGAAGCAAAGCAGACCTTGCCGCCGAGGTCTTGAATGTACTGCATGAAGGTCCGGCTTGTGAACTGTGTGCCGTTTCCGGTGATGACCCTATTGGGCACACCAAAACGGCAGAGTAGCCCCTTGAAGAACTTGATGGCTGACTGTGTCGTCACCTTTCTCACCGGCTCCACTTCCGGCCACTTTGTGAACTTGTCTATTGCGACGTACAAGTACTCAAAGCCCCCGACAGCACTGGGAAAAGTGCCAAGTATATCGAGCCCCCAGACCGAAAATGGCCAGGAAAGAGGGATGGTCTGAAGAGCTTGAGCCGGTTGATGAAGCTTCTTTGAATGGAACTGGCACGCTTCACACTTGGTTGCTAGTGCAATCGCATCCTGGAGAGCGGTGGGCCAGAAGAAACCGTGCCGGAATGCCTTGCCGGCAAGGGCTCTCGACCCTATGTGGGAGCCACACATGCCTCGATGTATCTCTGCCAACAGCCTCAGTCCGTCTTCCCGAGGAATGCACTTCAACTTCATGCTGTTCGATCTCCTTCTGTATAGGGCATCATCCACAAACTGGTACATGCTGGACTGACGGGCTACTTTCTCTGCTTCTTCCTGCTCCTCGGGGAGCTCTCTTGTTTGGAGGAAATGGATGGTGGGCTGCGCCCATGCCGGAGCCTGGGGCTTGACGGCAGGGACAAAAGGCACATCTTCGGTCATGAGGGCAGCTGCCTCTACGGCTAGGGCTTGAGGCATTGTCGGGGGTTGCTGCTCTCTGGTAAGCTTGGGGCACCCGGCAACGTCCTTGCCGATGGCTCCTGGGAGCTCAGCAGGAAAGTACTTATCGGGGCCCGCCTTCCTTCGTTTGCTCTGTCCTGCTGATGGTTCAACAGATAGCTGAGTTAATTGAAGCACAAAGGTACCTGGTTCCACAGGCAACTTGGGGGCAACGCGTTTTGACAGGTCGTTAGCAATGCCGTTCTCCGCTCGTGGAACATGCTTTGCTTGCAATCCATCAAAGCGCTCTTCCAACTTCCTCACTTCATCCACATAGGCCTCCATCAACGGGCTCTGGTAATCCTTGTTCACTTGCTTGACGACGAGCTGCGAATCGCCTCTGATGACGAGCTTCTTGATTCCGAGGTCTGTCGCGATCCTGAGACCGGCCAACAATCCCTCATAATCTGCCGTGTTGTTCGTTGATTTTTCTCGGGGAAAGTGCATCTGGATTACGTACTTGAGGCGCTCTCCGGTGGGTGCGACAAGTAGTATGCCGGCACCAACACCTTGGAGTGAGAAAGCTCCATCAAAGTACATAATCCACTCACTACTCGTCTCCTTTCTGGGAAGGGTGGTCTCTTGAATCTCCTCGTCGGGCGTTGTGGTCCATTCTGCTATGATCTCTGCCAAGGCTCTGCTCTTGATTGTCGAAGTACTTTCAAACTTGAGGCCAAAGCTTGACAATTCCAAGGCCCACTCCACAATCCTTCCGGTTGCATCCGGGTTGTGCAGGATTCGTTGCAATGGGAGGCGGGTGACGACCCGTGATATCATGTGCTTGGAAATAGTGGCGCAGCTTTCTCGAGGCCATGAGGAGGCCGAAAAGTAGCTTCTGCATACCAGAATATCTTGATCTAACCCCCTGCAGGAGGGAACTAACAAAATAAACCGGGTGCTGCACCACCTTCTTCTTTTGTTCCACTTCGCCCATCTGCGCAGACTCTGCTTTGCCGGGGAGGACTCCGGCCCACCATCCGACGGCTCCGCTGCTACTGCCGCTTCTTCCTCAAGTTCCCTCAGTGCCACTAGTGCAGCACTAACCACTTGATTCGTTGCTGCTAAGTACAGCAGCAACGACTCTTGTGGCTTAGGCATGACTAGTATTGGCATGGAGGAGAGGTACCTCTTCAAATCTTGTAGCGCTGCCTTTGCCTCCGGAGTCCACTTTACTGGATCCACCTTTTTCAAAACTTTGAAAAAGGGGAGGGCGCGCTCAGCAAATTTGGAGATGAACCTACTCAGGGCAGCAACGCAGCCGGCGAGCCTACGGACGCCTTTGACCCGTTTTGGCACCTCAATCTGCTCAATTGCCTTGATCTTGTCGGGATTTGCTTCGATTCCACGTTGAGACACAAAGAACCCAAGAAGTTTGCCGGAGGGGACACCGAACACGCACTTCTCTGGGTTGAGCTTGAGGTTGATCTTGCACAGATTTGCAAATGTTTCTTCTAGATCTTGCATGAGCGTGGCCCTGTCCTTGGTTTTGACCACTATGTCGTCCATATAAGCTTCCACATTTCTATGTAGTTGGGGCTCAAAACCAATTTGGACCGCTCGGGCAAACGTCGAACCAACGCTCTTCAACCCGAAAGGCATTCGTACAAAACAGTACGTACCACATGGGGTGATGAACGCAGTCTTTTCATCGTCTTCCTTCACCATGAAGATCTAGTGGTATCCTGAATAGGCATCGAGGAATGACAGCAGGTCACACCCGGCAGTGGTGAGTCCACAATCCGATCGATGCGTGGCAGAAGGAAAGGGTCCTTTGGACATGCTTTATTGATATCTGTGTAGTCAATACACAACCTCCATTTCCCATTTGCCTTACGCACCACCACTGGATTGGCCAACCACGTGGGGTGGAGCACTCCTCTAACCAGGCCTGCTGCCTCCAACTTCCTGATCTCCTCGATGATGAACTCTTGTCGCTCCAAAGCTTGCTTCCTGACCTTCTGCTTGACGGGCAGCGCATGAGGACAAACAGCAAGATGGTGCTCAATCACCTCCCTGGGAATGCCGGTGATGTCGGATGCTTGCCATGCAAACACATCGACATTCGCCCGCAGGAAGGCGACAAGCGCGCTTTCCTACTTGCTGTCAAGGGTGGAGCTTATAGTAAAAGCCCCACCCATGTCGTCCTCCTTGACGGACACCTTCTTGGTTTCCGGTGGTGCAACCTTGGATTTCTTGCTCTTGCCGGTGGAGCTCTCTGGCACGTCCTCGACGGGTGCGCTGCACTCCGAAGAGGTGCGCTTGCCGAAGTGGGTGCCGGAGGTCTTGTCGGAAGAGGTCTCATCGGAAGGAGTCTTGCCGGCAGAGGTCTTGCCGGCCTTCTTCCTTCTCGGGGCTTCAGCGGCAGGAGCAAGTGCCTTGGCAGTAGCTGCTGCAACTACTTCTCAGTAGAGTTGGTCGGCGCAGATGAGGGTGTCTTTCTTGTCAGAGGGGACGATGGTGATGGTCAGCGGCCCCGGCATCTTCAATGTTTTGTAGGCGTAGTGCGACGCCGCCATGAACTTGGCCAGCGCTGGGCGGCCAAGGATCCCATTGTATGGCAAGGGGATCTCGGCGACATCGAAAACGATCTTCTCCATCCTATAGTTCAGCTCACCCCCAAATGTAACGGGCAGCGTGATTTTACCTTTTGGCTGGCTCCTTCCTGGGTTGACCCCTTGAAATGTGCCCATCTCCTCGAGATCACCATCAGAAATCTGCAACATCTTGATCACATCGGGCGAGATCAAATTCAGACTGGCCCCACTGCCAACCAACACTTTTTTCACTTTGAGGTTGCGTATTGTTGGTGAAACCAACAACGGCAAACACCCGACCGCAGTTGTGCGATCAGGGTGATCCTTGGTGTAAAAAATGATGGGCATGCGAGACCACTTCAGTGGCTTCTGGGCATCGAACGATGGCTCCACCGCAGTGACCTCACATGCCCACTGCTTCAGTTGGTGGTGTGAGGTGTGCAACGAGGCGCCACTGTCGGCGCACATGGCCTCTGCAGCTTTCTGGAACTCGTGCTCGCCGGACTCGTCGTCCTCGTCATGATCATCATCTTCCTCCTTCTTATCGCGGCCCCGAGCGGGCCTCTCTTGTTGATTATCTTTGCCGCGGCGACCTCCTTGGCCGCCACGCTTCTTGCCGGACCCCTCAGCACCATCCTGACCCTTCTCCTTGTCCCGCCTTTCATATTCAGCTTTCTGCTTTTCTGCAAGCAGCTCAACCTGTCGGCAGTTCTGGAGGTCATGGCCCTTGGTGCGGTGGATCTTGCAGTACTGCTTGTCGGAGCCTCCTGGCTTGTTGGCGGCCGCCAAGGCCCAGCAGGCGGTGCACCCGGCAACCTCCTTGCCGGGGTCGTCGGCCTTGGCCTTGTTGGCGGCACCGGGGTTGCGAGATCCCTCGACGGCAAGCACAGTCTTGCCCTTACACTTCCTACTACGGCGCCGACCCTTCTTTGTCAGTGGAGTCGGTTTCCGCGCTAGCATCCTCGCCGGGGTACTTCCTTCCTTCCTTCGCCCGAGCACATCTATCAGCCAGAACATAAAGTTCGGCTACATCCTTGACCTTGTTCATCGCCAGCTCTTCACGCATCTTGCGGTTGCGCACGTTCTGATGGAACGCACTGATGACAGCGGCGGGATGAACATCTGGGATGGTGTACTGCACACGGTTGAATCTTTGTATGTACTTACACATGGACTCACCATCCTTCTGGGGGATGACATGCAGGTCACTTGCCTGGCCAGGAGCTTGGTGGCCTCGTGTGAAGGCGCCAACAAACTCGTGGCACAGATCCGACCAGGAAGAGATGGAATCCACTGGCAGGTGCATCAACCACAACATGACGTTGGGCTTAAGCGCCAACGGAAAGTAGTTGGCGAGCACCTTGTTGTCGCGGGCCCCGGCGGCTTGCATCGCGATGGTGTAGATGCTGAGGAACTCCGACGGGTGAGTCTTGCTGTTGTACTTTTCCCCAACATCAAGCTTGAACGTGCGGTGGGAGGGCCACTGGAACTACCGTAGCTCTCGGGTAAAGGCTGGACAACCCACCTCGTAAGGCAGGTCGCGCCCTCATCAAGAAAGACAAGACAGGGAATGGCTACAGTATAGCCCATCCCCCCACCCCCATCCGGGGACAGTCGTGGCCACAGTGCACCGTACCAGCGGAGATCTCCGCCCGGCAGGGGACAGTTGCCACGCCACCCTGACATCACCACAAGCAGGCGGAGCCCTGCTCCCACGACGGCCTGTCAGTACAGCGCAAGGACGACGGGCTCCACCAACCAGCAAGAGCCCGGAAGACGGCAAGAGCCCCACCAGTCGAACCCGAGGGAGGTCGGCCCCCAGCAGCCGGCCCGCCCCTTCCTCGGGACCCACGCGCCATTAACCAGACGAGACACGGAGTGGCTACAGTAATCGCCCGCCAGGCGGCGGAGCTGTAGCCACGATCCCCTGACCAAGCCTGCGTCATTAGAGTCGTGGCTATAGTGAACAGCAGCCGACAAGACCCGAGAGCGGCGGAGGCGGCCTATCGGCCCCGTACCAGACCAGTCGGCAGGGCCCACCAGGCGGCGGGCCCTAGCAGTCGGCGGAGAAGCCGATGGCTGAAGAGACTGACGGTCTGGCCCTACGCCCGGCCAGATTACCATTGTACCCCTGGGGGGTAGGTGTAAGTGCATCTAGTGCCCCTTAGTGATTTTGGTGTATTGAAGACTTATAGGTTAAGGGACTAATGTGTTTATGAGTGTACACAGGTCTATAAGTCTATGAGGAGTTTGATATTTACAGTGAAAGTCGACCCCTAAAAATGAAGTTCTTTGACTGAAGACTTTGATATGCTGAAGACTTTCTGAAGACTTTGAAAGTGAAGAAATTGGTGTGACCGTGAAGACTTGGTATTCATTTGAGGAACATGAAGCGTGAAGATTTTTGTTTTCGTAGTTTCGTTTTTCTCTTTCTTGAGTCATAGGAAACACCGTACTGTGAAAGGGGGTCGAGGAAATACTAAGGAAAAATTTCCATGTGATGCTCAACTCAAAATCCTACACCTACCAATCCCTTCGAGTGAAGCCTTTGGAAATCTCATATAGTTGATCAATTTCTTGATGTGAGAGGCGAGAAGTTCTTACATTGTTGAGGAATTTGTTCGACCGAGGAGTTAGGAATTCGCTTGATCGCGGATTGCCTACACATGAGGAACATGATAGCCCCGAGGAATTTGAGAATCAAACTTCCGACCGTTCATCTTCTTGGCCAGCTGTCCCAAAATATCTTATCCACCTAACGGTCATATCATTGAAGGGCATTTATGTCTTATCATGTCGGGCTGCTCCCTAGGCTATAAATAGCCGCCCCCTACAACCACTAGGTTGGCTGCTCCGAGAGAAACTTGACACTTGTCATTTGAGAGCAACCCATCCTCCGAGGACTTTGAGCGAAAATCATCGAGTGAGGAAAAACCCAAAAACCAAACCCTTACAAACCCAAAGTGATTGAGCATCACTGAAGAGATTGATCCTGCGTGGATCCGACGCTTGTTACCTTTGAAGACTGTGCTTCTTCCAGACGGTTAGGCGTCATGGTCTAGAGCATCCAAGAGGAATTGTGGATCGCCGAGTGACCAAGTCTGTGAAGATTTGGAAGTCGCCTGAAGTCTTATCACGAGTGATTGGACGAGGTCTGTGTGACCTTAGTTCAAGGAGAATACGGTGAGGACTTGGTGTCCTGAGCTGCGTGCTCAGCGACTAGGTGTCCGGATCGTGTCCTCGATAAATACTCACCGCTCCAACCAGATGTACAACCGAGACAACAGTTGGAACTGGTCTACCAAATCATTGTCTTCACCAACCTAATCGGTTCTATTTCCTCAACTCTTTCATTTCCTCATTCTTTGTGTTGAGTGTTCATTCATATCTGTGTTTGAAGACTTTGGTGAAGTCTTTCTCAATTTCCTCTGCTCAATTTCTTGATCTGCTTGTCTTCATCTTGTGCTATCCTGTGTTTACGCTTTACGTACTCTTTGTTTGTCTTCATTTCATCATGATGACCATGCCCACATTCTCTTATGCTTACTTCGAGTACTTATTCATGCAAGTAGTTCTTCGCTAAGGAATTTCCTCACCGCAAATTCCTCGGTGAAGAATTCATAAAATCTCCTATTCACCCCCTCTAGTCGATATAACGCACTTTCAATTGGTATCGAGCAAGGTACTCCCTTGTTACGTGTGATTTTGGTTTAACCACCTGGAGTTTTAGTTATGTCGACCGCAGTATGATCAAGGTCTCAGAGGGTGTCCTACCTTTGATGGGACGGACTACCCCTCTTTGGAAGAACAATATGCGAATGCATCTTGAGGCAATTGACAACGATCTACGGTATGTTGTGGAAAATGGTGTTCCCTCGGTCCACACCTTCTCCGAATGCTGCCAATGTGAAGAGATTCAAGCAACTCGATTCTCAAGCGAAGAATATCATATGTGGCCATCCGAGCAAAGGACAATATGGAAGAGTGAGTGCTTTGGAAACTGCCAAGCTCATCTCGGGACAAAGGCTGTCCAAAGTAAATGAAGGAGTCTCAACTCAGCGTGACTATCGAGTTTATGTTCATCGCAATCTATTCAACCGCTTCAAAAGACTCGACAACGAAAATGTTCAACAAAACTTCTATCTCCTCAAAGACATCTCAAATGAGCTTCAAGCGATTCGTACATCGACATCACCGACCATGAGGTGGTGAAGAAATTGTTGAGATCGCTTGATTCCTCATTTGATACTCCGCACCGATGATACAAGAGTGTGCGACTACAAGTCACTTGATCCAAATTGATATCCTCGAGAGGCTAAATACTCATGAGTTCCAGCTTCTTTGAAAAGAGAGATCTCTATGGTTCTAGCTATGGAAAACACGTGCCTCGAAGGCCAAGGCGTATGCGAACTGAGTGTGAAGACTCCGGTAGTAGCCTTGGAGATCCTGAAGAATTGAGCCAGGAGCTAGCACTGCTCGTGAAGAAATTCCAGAAGTTCTCAAGACGTGGTCGCTTTGGAAAATCCTCAAGGAGCAGTGATTCCTCATCCAGTGACTATAAGAGAAGACTTTGCTACAAATGCAAGAAACCTGGTCACTACATCCAAGATTGTCCTCAGTGGGAAAAGGAATTAAAGAAGAAGAAATACAAGGATTACACTTCTGATGATGCTAAGAAGAAGAAGAAATCATCGAAATCTTCATCATCAAAATCCTCAAAGCCTTCTTCTCACAAGAAGAGCAGCTCAAAAATGCTCGGGCATTCAATGGCAAGGAAATGGACTCTGAAGCTGAATCTGAGGAACAGGAGGACGAGGAGGCATCAAGAATCTGAGTGCACGGTGTGGCGAGTCTAGCTCTCGCTCTTGCTTTCGTCAGCAAGTCCATCTTCAACTCTGAAGAAAATGACATCACCAACAAAGGCTGATGAAGATAGTGATGACTACGCTCCCACCTATTGCTTCATGGCAAAGGGTGCCAAGGTACTCAAATATACCTCCTCTGAATCTAGTGAAAATGAATCGATGAAGATCTAAAGCCCAGCTACTCAAAACTTGCTAAGATTGTTGTAAAACAACAAAGGGCTTTTGAAAAGGTTCAAAACATGCTAGATAAAAGTGATGATATGTTAGGTGAAGAAATGGATCGCACTAAAGCCATATTTGAAAATCTTCAGAGACTTGAGTCTAGGTTTGACAGCCTTCAAGGTCATCATAACACTCTCTTGTCTCGATCATGAGAAACTTTCTTATGAATTTCTTCAAAGAAAACAAGATCTTGAGAAGCTAAGAGTGAGTTATGAAGATCTTCGAATGAGGCGCGATTCATTACTTGCTCAACAAATCAGCGCTTCTCGGGAAGAATTTGTTCCTCCATGCTTAAAGTGCATTGAACGTGAATCGCTAATTCTTCACAGAATGTTCAAATGCTTCAACTGTTACAAATTCTTCACCTGCCTCTGCTATCACTAATTCCTCACCGAGGACATTGCTAGTATCACCGACGATGCAGGGCTGAAGGAATTGTACATGACAGCATGTACAAAAGCGTCAAAGGGCATCAGACTCTTTGTGATGTGCTTAAAAGCAGATCCTCAACAGGAACCCTAGGAAAGAGGGTATTGCCTTTGAGAGGAAACTCAATGGTGATGGAACATATTGGAAGCCCGGAGCGGTATCCCAAAACCTCATGGGTTCCGCAAAGGGACCTCGATTGATCCATCTAACTTATCTGGCTTTACATGCGAATCTCCTCATTCTTACGATGAGTCATTTGACTCCAACTATAAACTGTTCAAAAATCAGAATGGTGAAGTATTTGCTAGATATGTTGGCACTAAGCTGCAGGAACGGTTCCC
The DNA here is from genome assembly GCA_021605145.1 of Aegilops bicornis. Lineage (NCBI taxonomy): Eukaryota > Viridiplantae > Streptophyta > Magnoliopsida > Poales > Poaceae > Aegilops > Aegilops bicornis. Next base: position 373,807,708 of record CM038669.1, on the reverse strand, counting down.
CTATGAAGAAAATCTGGGCTCCCAAGAAGTGCCTTGAAAGTCTTGGTGAATGTCCTCATGACACCACCGTGAAGAATAGGAACCCCAGTTCAAACTCTTCATATGGACCAAATTCTTCATATGGATCCAAGTCCTCATACGGACCAAATTCCTCACGTGGATCAAATTCCTCAAAAGGATCAAAGTCCTCATATGATTATCATCGTGCTAACAACTCTGTTTCGCAGGTAGAGCTAAGGGCTATGAATATGTGCATTATTCTTCAAACCAATATGTTCATAAGTCCTCGAAGAATTTCTCTGCTTATTTATATGCTTACCCTAACCCCTCTTATGTGAAACAAAATGGATTGGCCTCTATGCCACCATTCTCATATGGTGCTCGCAGAGTGATGAACTCTTTGCCACCCCTTCAGATGTGGGTGGTGAAGAAAAAGAACTAACCTCTTCTGCAGGGTCAGGTCTCCAGACGTGCTTTAAACATCTGAAGAATTTGCTGGGGGCCTGAAAAAAATTGCCTGAAAGGATGCAGGCTAGTCATGAAGAAATGAACTTTCATTTCACACGTCCTCATACTACTTATCTGTTATACTGCCTGATCAAATTCATCTGATGAACTTGATATCATATTCTTCACTGATGAAGTATATGAGATCGTAAGTTGCACTAATTCATCTGCAGGATGATCAACCCAAAGCCAATGAGTGGGTCCTCGATAGTGGATGTACAAATCACATGACTGGTGACAAGAATCTATTGATGGATACTCCCTTATCACCGTCACATCCGAAGCATATCATCTTTTGGCCGACAAAGGCAAAAGTCAGGTATTGGGTCTTGGTAAGGTTGCTATCTCTAAGGACATACACATGGACAAAGTCATGCTTGTTGAGTCCTTAGGATACAACCTCATGTCAGTCTCAATGCTTTGTGATCTTGATATGGTTGTTATCTTTGGCAAGTATCCTTGTGTTGTGATTATGGAAGCTGACAATTCCAAAGTCTTCGAAGGCTTTAGGAGAGGAGACTTGTATATTGTTGATTTCTCTACAGGACCACAACCAGCCGTGTGTCTACTTGCAAAAGCTTCAGAAGGCTGGCTATGGCATCGACGACTTGGTCACGCAGGCATGAGGAACTTGCACACGCTTGCAAAGAAGAAGCATGTCATTGGCGTTGAGAATGTCAAATTCCTCAAGGATCACTTGTGTGGAGCCTGTGAAGCTTGAAAAATGACCAAGGCCAAGCATCCAGCGAAGACTATCATGACCACTACTCGTCCATTCGAATTGCTTCACATGGACCTCTTTGGTCCTAATCATTACTCAACAGTCACTAATGATGCATCTCTATATGGCTTTGTTATTGTTGATGATTACTCTCGTTACACATGGGTACACATTGTTACTTACAAAAATGAAGTGCAGGAAGTCTTCAAACGATTTTCCTTGAGGGCTTCAACTAACTTTGGTGTGAAGATCGGACACATCAGAGTGACAATGGAACCGAGTTCAAGAATTCTGGTCTTGATGCCTATCTTGATGAACTTGGTATTACTCATGAGTTATCCGCTCCCTATACTCCTCAAAGAAAATGGCGTCGTGGAGCACAAGAATGTAACTCTTGTTGAGATGGCTCTCACTATGCTTGATGAATACAAAACGCCTAGTCGCTTTTTGGATTGATGCAATTGATACCGCGTGCCACATCATCAATAGAGTGTATCTTCACAAATTCTTCAAGAAGACTGCCTATGAACTCCTCACTGACAAGAAACCCAATGTGAGTTATTTCAAAGTCTTCGGTGCTAAATGCTGGATTAGAGATCCTCATCACAGTTCTAAATTTGCACCGAAAGCACATGAAGGTTTTATGCTTGGTTACGGAAAGGACTCGCACACCTACAGAGTCTTCAACATCGTTCTTCACAAGATTGTTGATATTGTAGATGTGCGGTTTGATGAAACTAATGGCTCACAAAGAGAGCACCTACCTTCTGTGTTAGATGAACCAGCTCCTGGGGAATCTATCAAGTTCAAGGCAAATGAGGATGTCATTCCTACTGAAGAATCTGCTGAAGAATTCATTCTCAGACGCTGAAGAACGCCGGTGATGCACTCAAGATAATGTGAAGACAATGGTCTGAGGAAAATGATCAAATTCCTCGGCGACAACCAGCTCATCCTCGCGTTGCAAAAGAAGTGCAAGTTGACAAGATCATCGATGACATTGAAGCACCAGGTCCTCTCACACGCTCAAAAGCTTCACATTTATCTAACTTTTGTGGGCACTATGCTTTTGTCTCTATCACAGAGCCCACCAAGGTAGATGAAGCATTTACGGAGCCCGAGTGGATTCAGGCCATGCAAGAAGAATTACATCGATTCGAGCTCAACAATGTGCAGAACCGGTCAAACATCCAGATCCTCGCAAGCATAATATCATTGGCACAAAGTGGATCTAACGCAACAAGCAAGATGAAAATGGCCTTGTGGTGAGGAATAAGGCATGACTTGTAGCTCAAGGCTACACACGAGTTGAAGGAATTGATTTTGATGAAACTTTTGCACTGTTGCTAGACTTGAGGCTATTCGCATATTACTTGCTTATGCTAACCATCATAATATCACTTTATATCAAATGGATGTAAAAGTGCATTCCTCAATGATAAGCTTGAGGAAGAAGTATATGTTGCTCAACCCCAGGTTTTGAAGATCCAAAGAATCCTCGACAAAGTCTTCAGAATCAACTAGGCCCTCTATGGTCTCAAACAGGCCCATCGGGCGTGGTATGATACATTGAAGGAATTCTTCGTGAAGAATGGCTTCACACTCGGTTCACTCGATCCTACTCTCTTTACTAAATCATATGATGGTGAACTGTTTGTGTGCCAAATATATGTTGATGATATTATCTTTGGCTGTACTAACCAACGTTATAGTGATGAATTTGCCTATATGATGAGTGAAGAATATCAAATGTCTATGATGGGAGAGTTGAAATTCTTCTTAGGTCTTCAAATTCGTCAACAACACAATGGCATATTCATATCTCAGAGAAATACCTCAAAAATGTCACGAAGAAATTCGGCATGCAAGATTGCAAAGGCGTCAAAATTCCTATGCCCACAAATGGCCATCTATGCCTTGATGAAAATGGTATTGACTTGATCACAAGGTATACCGCTCCATGATTGGTTCTCTATTGTACTTATGTGCATCTAGGCCAGATATAATGCTTAGTGTTTGCATGTGTGCCCAATTTCAAGCTACAATCAAGGAATCACACCATAAGGCTGTGAAGCATATTCTTTGATATCTAGCTCACACACCAACACTAGGATTATGGTACCCCAAGGGCTCTACTTTTGATCTCATTGGATATTACGACTCGACTATCTGGTGATCGTGTGGACCGTAAGTCAACATCTGGTACTTGTCATTTCCTCGGACGATCTTTGGTGCATTGGTCCTCGAAGAAAGCAGAACTGCGTATCATTGTTCATCTCTGCGTAAGCTGAATACATTCTTCTGGCTCTTGTTGTGCTCAATTGATGTGGATGAAGCAAACTCTCAAGGACTACGGCATCAACGTGAAGAATGTGCCTCTCTCTGTGACAATGAGAGTGCCATCAAGATTGCTCACAACCCAGTTCAGCACTTTCGAAGACAAAGCACATTCAAATTCGTCATCATTTTCTTCGTGATCATGTGTTGAAGGCGACATCTCCATCGAGCGGTGAAGGCGAAGAACAACTAGCCGATATCTTCACAAAGCCCTTGGATGAGAAGAGATTTAGCAAGTTGCGGTGTGCGCTAAATATCTTAGAATCTTGAATGTTCTTTGAAAAGGACACACATCCGACACTTATGCAAAATTGATGACTTAGATGTGCAACACATGAAGAAACGTTTTTCTTCAATCAATTAAGAATAACACTCTAAGTGTGAAGAAATTAATGAAGAATTTGATTCTCGAGAACCCTCGACAATTATGCTGTGATTATGCGAAATCATCATTCTTATCTGATTGGTCACGCCACCACCAAAGTTGAAAATCTTCAATTTGAGTTTTTCCTCAGTTTTTGAAATTCTTCAGTTTTTCAAATTCTTCAACTTTTCAAAATCTTCACTGTTTCCGATGTTTTTCTTCATTTGTTATATATATATGGGTTTATGTCCTCTACAGCATTCACTTATGGCTATTTCTTCAAGTCGTTTTTTCTGCTAAGTGAATGTGATCGGACCCTTCCCCCTCTATGCTATACTCAACCCAATCTACTCACAAATTATTCATATGCGTTCTATTTGAAACTCGTTCAAAATCTTCACTGTGTCCTTGTCAGCTGAAGAAATTGCGAACGGAACTTTAAAACTGATCTTATCCAAACTTTTGTTTTTGCCGCTCAAACCGTTCCGCATTCCACGATAGATTTATCTATTCACCCACGATCTAACACAATCTCCACTTCTCAGTATGTGGGTGACACATGTCAAGCGAATGAGAAGGATCAGGGGCACGTTCGTCCCAAATCTTCGGGCGAACAGTTTTTCACCGTGGCTATATATACCCCCTCTCCCCTTACTCACTTCCTTTACTCCGCTCAACCGCTCTCTCTCGCTCGAGCTTCTCAAACCCTAGCGCCGCCGCTACTCCATCGTCGCTGGTGAGGAAAAGTTTCACTGCCTTGACCTCGTCGCTGATGTACTCGCGCCGACCGCAGAAATCTTCACTCCGCCGCCGCCGTAGCTGTCTTCCTCCGCCAAGTTAGGGCGTGGAAGATCTAACCTGACGAACTTCCCATCTGTTCTTCTCGATTCACGTGTTCTTCACTTCGGGTAATTATAAGTTACTTTTATTACTCGCTTTGATTCTCAAACCTTCCTGAAAATCTTCAAAGGTGTTTATTCTTCAAATCTTCACACATGTGAACACCTCAAACAAAATATGCTCTTGATTCGTTTCTCTAACCAATGATTTTCTTCAAGATTCCTCAATTGTGTGGATCCTCGATCTATACAACTCTGGAACCTAAGACAAAGATCGCTTAGTGAAATTCTTCAAGGCTCATCTGGTCAAATTCCTCAAACTAGTTCTTTTTTAAAAACCTTCTGAGAATGCATATGACCTCTCCAAATTCCTCGAAACTATACTCTGTTCACAGGTACTCATGTCCGCTGCTGAATCACTAGGTTCTCATCAACTTAACTCATTTGCAGCGTTCCTCGAAGAAAAGTTGCATACTTCTTAAGAGAATTCGTTTGTTCAAATTCCTCACACGAAGAATATGGCGGAAGGAAAGAAGCCACGAGAAAGGAGGAAAGAGGCTGAGGTCATGACTGCGTTTGAGATCCACGAGGAAATATATGCTGATTATTGCACACTGATGAAGCCGAGTTCGCAAAGAAAACAAAAATCAGCGCAAGGTGCGCATTCAAAGGATTGAAAGGAGATGGGCAAGAGAATGGAGGGAGTACAGATATGTAACTCCAAAGTACATGAAGAAATTCGCTCTCAAGCCTCCATGCCCAAGAGCTCCATTGGCACATGGTCAAGAAGCTGACCCCACCAGCATCAAGCGTGGTGAGGACTTCCCTGAAGAATGGGCCAAGCGCCAAGCCAAATTGGCAAGACAAGCCAATGAGGCTGTGAGGAAATTTAATGAGGACTCTGCTACTGCTGCTGCCACTGAGGTCTCTGTCAAGCGAAGAAAATCTATTGCAAAGAAGCCCGCACACAAGCCAAGTGCTTCACCAACAGTGCCCTCACGGCCAAGTACCTCAGCTGTGCCCTCACGTCCAATTCTTCATACTGCTCATGCTCCACCCACGTCCTCAGCTGCTCCTACAAAGTCCTCAGCAGTTCCAACAAAGTCCTCAACACCTGTGCATCTGGCCACGTGCCAAAGGACTGCAGGCATCTCCATTGCCTCTGGTGTTTCAGCAAGTTCCTCAGCTGCACCAAATTCTTCATCTGGCCCGACTCTGCTGAAGACTAAGGCCACAGCTGGACGAGGTCCTTGGCCAAGTCCCAAGAAGAAACAGGTCGCCTTCCAAGAGCCACCTGAAGATGATGAGGCTGATGATGATGAACTTGCGGAAATCATCAGAGACCGCCAAGAAAGGGCCGCTAGAGCCAAAGGCACACTGTGCCCTTCTTTGTTGGATCCAAGAGCGATCCTAGACTACATTGATCCTCGCACAAGGACCCAAACACTCCTATGGTCGACTTCAAGTGACACACAGCCAAATTCACATCTTTGACTCATTTCATCCAAGAGGAGAAATGGAAATTTGATACTGACCAGAGAGATCAAGAAATCATGATCTGAAAGGAGAAACTGCTGAAGAAAACGTTGTCAAGATGACAACTCAAGAACTTATCAAGATGCGGTGACATCAAAGCCCTCGGCGACAAATTTGACTCATACTATGCTGATTGGCAAGGAGCCAAAGTCGATTCGTCAACTGACGAAGAAGTTCACAAATGTTGCTGCCCTAACGCAACATGAAATTCCTCATTTGGAGCTTCACCAGCCAGATGAAGAACATGCCAAGACCGCCGATGAAGTTCGAACTCGAAGACAATGCTAGTTCCAGGGCTGATGATCCCATTCCAGCCAACGAAGAAATTGCGGGGCATCCACTAGTGGTCCGCTGAAGAAACCGAACAAGTCAGAATCAGACGCATCGATTGCGCTGAGGAAAATCAACCAGATTCCTCGGCTCCTCTGAGCCAACACCAACTCCAATTCTTCCATCCGCCTCACGATGTGAAGAAGACCAAGGCTGCAGAACGAGCTGCGGTGAAGAAACGAAAAGCATCACCGCGTCAAATTCTTCTACTGCGAAGAAAATGAAGCCAATGACCAGCTCCTTTGAAAATCCTATTGATGTTGTTCCAATTTCCTCAATTCCATCAAAGGACCTTGTTCCTTTTGGTGAAGATTATGAGATCCCAAGCGGATCTGATGAAGAAGATCATTCTGCTGCTTCGTCAGAGCAGATTGATGAAGAAATTGAAGTGGAAGCAATCCCTTCAACCCCAATCATTTCTCGCCTATGCCTCGGTTCACGGTGAAGAGGCGGTGTTGAGGAAATTGAAGAAGATGTGGATATTGGAAGCACAACGCCGGTGATGAGCGATGACTTTTGGGAAAGTCAAGATCCTAATTCTCCACTCTTCACCCCAATTCAATGATTCCTTAGTCCCTGCTCCAACAGTTCTAATGGGCTCTGAAGAAACTCATCCCACTTCATCTGTCCATGAAGAAATTCCAGCCACTAGCCGATGATGAACCTGCTTCTTGATCCTCGGTACTTTTGTCAGAGGAACAAGAAATTCCTCAGCCTGAAGAACCTGAGATTGCGATTCCAGAGGTCATGATGCAACTCACTGACACTCCACTTCCATATCTCCAAAGCCAAAGAATCCCTTCTCAACAAAGCAAAAGTTCAAGGCTGAAGATTTCTTCGGCGAGCACGTATTCTTCACTGATTACAATCCATATGATTCTGCTTGCATAAGGAAGAGGCGTTTACGACTGCCGGTCAAGCCAATTTCTATTCCTCGGTGCTCTTCAACAAAGACAAAGTCTTCGATCATGCACATATTCCTCATGTGGACATGGAGTCTCTGCCAGGCTTGAGCCAGTCCTCGGTGTTCTTCACGACGCAGGACTTACGAATTTCTGTGACATACGTGATTGGAATGAAGAACTCATTCTTCAATTCTATGCAATGCTACACATCACCGGAGACGTCAAGACGTGAACTCATGGGTGTTAGATCGGATGTCCGAAAATACTCACTACAAGGCACCAAAGAATCAATTGCTTCGTGCTCTACCACTCAGTCCTCCCCTTGATGGTGCTCGTTGTATCTACAACGAACACGAGCTTTCAAATCACTATATGCAAGTGCTGATGAAGCCTTTGAAGCAAGGGCAGGCCCCAAGAACCAAATTCCTCGTCAAGGAATTATTGTATGTGCCTCGGACTGTCTATCGGATTCTAACGAAGACAATGAGTCCTATCAAAGGCCACGACTCAAATGATGAAGAAGTCGTTGGCATCATGAAGAATATGCTTTTCAATATCATTCATGGCGTTCCTCCAACTTCCATGATTTCTTCATGAGGACTCGGCGAATATTGCTATGTCACTGTTGAGTGAAGCCTTATGCACCATGGATTATGAGGTTCATCGGGACAAGGTCTTCACTCAATTACAAAGGCGATACTACGAACCACTGCAGCTACTTGCCCCGATTGAAGTCCTCAAAGCGGACATTTACCTCGGTGATGACAAGGGCAAGGCAAGCTGCGTGATCGATGAAGGCACTCGTGCATTGAATGGACAGGTTTATAAGCTGCATCCTACTCCACCAATGATGACTACGCCACACATGACTCTGCCGCCAAAATACTTGGTGAGCAAAGTCCTCAAGCCACGGCACCTGTGGTGATGGTGATCATGAGTTACTCCTCGGTCTTCATCGGAAGGTTGATCGCAATCATAGATGGGTCAAGCGTCAGTTTGGTTCAATTCTTCTCAACATGCCCTCTACACACAATGCAGTGACGAAAACCACTACTACCTCCATGACACCTTCAAACGCTCCTGGGCTGTTCTTTCTAATGTCTACAGACGGAAGAATCGGCGACAATGGGTCTCAAGGAAGAATTTGGTAGTCCGCACCTCCTCCAGAAGAAATACAAGAAGGTCAAAGTTCCTTCCTTGGTGGCCAGCTCCTATTCTTCATCACGAGACATCGATGAAAATGAAGACTTGGACGACACCGCAAAGAGGCCCCACTACAACAACCAACCCCAACAACGCCAAGGCGCTCCTTCATCAACTTGAAATTCTTGAGCGTTAGTCCTCGGTTTCGATCCTTTTGGTCATTCGATGACAAAGGGGAGAAATCTGAGTTAGTCTTCAAGCGGGTCTATTATATGGGCATTTTTTTGTTAAGTTACAACTCTCGTTCTTCTGAAACTTTTATTGGATCGAGTTGTAATCTTAAACCCGATGGTTCTCTGATACTTTTGATGCACTAAGGTCTGATACTATTGATGCGTTATTTTGCATGCTTGTTCCTCATTAATGTTATCGCACAACTGTTGAATTTCATCAAGCACCATATTTCATCATGCATTTCAAATTCTTCATATTATATGTCAAATGCGTGTATGAATTACAAGATATAGGGGGAGATCTCCATGATTCAAATCTTCAAATGTGCACTGCCTCAAAAGCAAATTCCTCACTATGCACATCTTCAAGGGAGTTCTTCTATATCTTGCAATCAAATTCCTCAACATCAGTATTTACACTTCATATGTTTATCCCGTTGAAAACATCACCTATATTGTCATCAATCACCAAAAAGGGGGAGATTGTAAGTGCATCTAGTGCCCTTAGTGATTTTGGTGTATTGAAGACTTATAGGTTAAGGGACTAATGTGTTTATGAGTGTACACAGGTCTATAAGTCTATGAGGAGTTTGATATTTACGGTGAAAGTCGACCCCTAAAAATGAAGTTCTTCGTTGAAGACTTTGATATTCTGAAGACTTTCTGAAGACTATGAAAGTGAAGAAATTGGTGTGACCGTGAAGACTTGGTATTCATTTGAGGAACATGAAGCGTGAAGACTTTCGTTTTCGTAGTTTCGTTTTTCTCTTTCTTGAGTCATAGGAAACACTGTGCTGTTAAAGGGGGTCGAGGAAATACTAAGGAAAAATTTCCATGTGATGCTCAACTCAAAATCCTACACCCACCAATCCCTTCGAGTGAAGCCTTTGGAAATCTCATACAATTCAGTCAATTTCTTCAGTGACAGAGACGAAGTTCTTTTGGTCACTGAGGAATTTGTTCTGACTGAGGAGTTAGGAATTCGCCAGTGCAGATTGCATACACAGTGAGGAACATGATAGCCCTGAGGAATTTGAGAATCAAACTTCCGATCGTTGCTGTGCTGCGCGCCAGCTGTCCTAAAATATCTTATCCACCTAACGGTCATATCATTGAAGGGCATTTATGTCTTATCATGTTGGGCTGCTCCCTAGGCTATAAATAGCCGCCCCCTACAACCACTAGCTGGTTGGCTGCTCCGAGAGAAACTTGACACTTGTCATTTGAGAGCAACCCATCCTCCGAGGACTTTGAGCGAAAATCATCGAGTGAGGAAAACCCAAAACCAAACCCCTACAAACCCAAAGTGATTGAGCATCATCAAGAGATTGATCTGCGTGGATCCGACGCTTGTTACCTTTGAAGACTGTGCTTCTTCCAGACGGTTAGGCGTCATGGTCTAGAGCATCCAAGAGGAATTGTGGATCGCCGAGTGACCAAGTCTGTGAAGGTTTGGAAGTCGCCCGAAGACTTACCACGAGTGATTGGACGAGGTCTGTGTGACCTTAGTTCAAGGAGAATACGGTGAGGACTTGGTGTCCTGAGCTGCGTGCTCAGCGACTAGGTGTCTGGGACTGTGTGTCCTCGAGTTTAAATACTCAGCCGCTCCAACCAGATGTACAACTGAGACAGCAGTTGGAACTGGTCTACCAAATCATTGTCTTCACCAACCTAACTGGTTCTATTTCATCAACTCTTTCATTTCCTCATTACTGTGTTGAGTGTTCATTCATATCTGTGTTTGAAGACTTTGACTGAAGACTTTCTCAATTTCCTCAGTTCAATTTCTTGATGCTTTGTCTTCATCTTGTGCTATCCTGTGTTTACGCTTGCATACTCTTTGTTTGTCTTCATTTCATCATGATGACCATGCCCGCATTCTCTTATGCTTACTTCTGAGTGCTTATTCCGCTGCAAGTAGTTCTTCGCTAAGGAATTTCCTCACCGGCAAATTCCTCAGTGAAGAATTCATAAAAATCGCCTATTCACCCCCCCTCTAGTCGACATAACGCACTTTCAGTAGGCCTATATAAACCCCCCAGGACACCCATGCAAAGGGTAACCAACCTGATAGAACTAGACCAGCCCATAGAGGAAGGAGGGAGCTAGCCTTGCCATCTCCTACCTCTAGCATACAGCTCGAGGAGCACCATTGTATCCATTTGTGCCTTAGTGATCATGTGGAGGCCCCGCAGAGCATGACTAGGGGTGTTATCTCCTAGTAGAGCCCCGAACCTGGGTAAAGTACGCCGCTGTTCGTGTCTATGCCTCATCCCGCTTCCAGGCACCGGTGACGTTCTACTCGCTCCCACCATGATAAGCCATCCATTGGCATATGTCGCGCCCAATCCCCTGACATTTGGCGCCCACCGTGGGGCGAGGTGCACCATCGTCTGGAGACCTGTTCTGGACGGGAACCCTTTTTATACTTGGCGAGCGTAGCCAGCACGGCACGCCAGACGAAGTCTGCGCCGACGCGCTGCGTGGTGCGGAGATCGCTTGCGCGGCGAGCTGCCTCGCTGACCTTGTTGGTGAGGTTCGCCTCTCCGACGAGCCCGCGTCTGATGCGGGCACCGATGCCCGTGAGAGCCGCCTCGTCAGCCTCCTCGATCAGCTCCACATCACCAGCGAGCCTGCTGCGAACTTGGAATCCGTCGGCTCCACCGACCCGATGCTTGTCGATTCTGACACTACGTCGCTTGACGCGTTCCCCACCAATGTGATGGTCTACGGCGTGCCGCCTCCTTGCGCGGAGAGCGGCAAAAGCGCCGTCCCGGAGGTGCTTGTCATCGGCCACAGCGAGCACTCCGGCGGAGGTGCTCACGATCTGCTCAACGCGGCACTACAAGACCTGACAGCGCCCATCCCAGAAGACGACGACACCGAGATGCTGGAAGCACGCCGCATCCTGCTCGTTGAGGGCGCCAAGAAGTTGGCCATCATGAGACGCATGTCGGAAGCCTACCGGCGCGAGATGGACCGCGTTGTGGGCGGCACGCTGGCTCCTGCTGGGCCCAGCCGTCTTGGCACGGTCCAGCAGCGCGGCGTGGCCATCGCCAACCTGTTCGGGGCAGATCGCCCCGTCTACGCCACGCCCGTTGGGCCCAGCCGTCTTGGCACGCTCCTCGACGCGGCTGCTGAGCAGCACGAGGCCAGTTTCCACACTGAGGCGCCCCACCAGCAAAATGATGATCTGCCTCCCCGCCGAGATCAAGCCGCGACATCTCGGACGCCGACTGGTGACGTCCACGGAAGAAGAGACAAGGAGCCGGCTGCCAGCCGCAGCCGGACTCGCATCACCATTGAGCGCGACCAAGACAGCCGGCCGAGAGCAGAGGAACGCCGGGATGACTGTCTGCCTCCTCCCCCTCGCAGGGAAAGGTGTCGTCTCCCCGCCGCCTGTTGATCACCCGACACTCGGCGACCGCCTTGGCCGCCGAGAGGGAGTCGGAGAGAACGATGCCCGCCACCGGATCGACCGTCTCCACCGGTCCCTGGTGCTAGAAGAGGAAGATGAGTTGGGTCCGCCTTGTTTCGGCCCCTGCATTCGAGACGAGCCCTTCCCGAAGGGCACTGAGGGCTGCACCCCGACATGAGCCTCACAATAGTAGGCGAAGATCGCCAGAAGAAGAACAGAGTTGGGGTGGAGGTGCAGAGCTTGCAGTTTGTAATGGCGGAGGACAGAAAAGAAGAACTCGGAGAAGGGAGGCACCAGACCGGCAGCAATGGCGCTCACGAAGAGCGGATAGAAGGTGCTTCCTTGGCCTCGAGCACCGCTGCGTCGTTCCCTTGCGCCGCCACCATCCGGCGCGCCCGGGCAAGGCCCTTCTCTGACACGTTCGACGAGTCCAAGGCGGGTGAGTACCAAGCTCCGGCCGGGGTCTGGCGAGGCGCCATGTCTTGATAGCAAACGCGGTCGAAGTAGATCTGGAGATTTCGGAAGCAAGAAGGAAAGGCGCAAGAAAGGGGATCTAGGCAATGACCGGAGGAAGCAAAGGATGCAAAGCCTAGACGGGTGCCGCACTTTTGTCGATTCGCGCAGTTGCTAAAGGCGCCCACGTCCAATCAACCGCCACGCGGCGCCCAAAACCGCATCCGTTAGGGTTCAAGGGCGCTCGCACTTGCCCTTCGCTTCTCTACTCAGCCAAGTCGGTAGCGCCTTGGGCTGGGGGACTGTCGGCATGCTCGGGAACGGGGGTACCCAGACTTGCACTGCGGCTCTGCGGGCGTGGCTCACAGGGTGGCCCAAAGACGCCCATCTTCATCTGCACAAGCTCAAGACCCTGACGGGGCCAGATTACAAGGGCGGGACGTGAAGCTTCCTCGAGCACCTGACCTCGTCGGGCTCGAGGAGGCGGAGAGATCAAGGCGGGTACCTCACGAGGTGCCCATGACGCAAGCCATGACAACCAAGAGGCGCCAGTGGCGCCAGCCCAGCATGATGTCCTCATTTCCTCTTTGGTGCAAAGGGGGCAAGCGCAAGCGAGAGAATCAAGCAAAGACACCCATTTCGGTGCAACAGGACCAAGACCGTCGCAACGGCAGGAAGGAGGTCATCGTGGAGCCCAAGCCGGCGTCACCGCCAGAGCCTTTGACAGGCGAGGACCAACTTTAGTCAGGATAAGTGTACCAGATGTTCCCCTTCAAAATGGCTAATTGTTGGCGCCCTTCCCGCTCAATATTTGGGAAGAGGCCCAGGGCCTCTGCCTATAAATAGGACTAGCCACCCACAGGGTAGGACGACGGGTGATCCGGATCCGGAATCTGGAACAGAGCTAGAGATCAAGCAATCTAGAGAGAGAGAGAGAGAGAGAGAGAGAGAGACTGAACTCCCCCCTAGCAGTTCATTGCACCGGCCAAGAACAGACCCTCGCGAGGCTGTTCTCCCTTGTATTGTTCATCATCAGCCCAAGAGGCAATCCACCACACCACACACTGGAGTAGGGTGTTACACCACAATGGTGGCCCGAACCAGTATAAACCTTGTGTCTCTTGTGTTGTTCCTTTGGTAGTTTAGATCCTAGCGAGGCGACGAGGTGCAGGTAGGTAGGGGCGAGATCTCCGTGCGCACCCGAGTTCGAATCCTAGAGGGTCTGCCGAACCCAAATCCGACATTGGCGCGCCCGGTAGGGGTGCGCCGGAATTGCCTTCCGCCGCTCGTTCTTCGCCGACCATCGCATCCATGTCGACGCTGACGGGCTCAGCTGAAGCGCCGAAGCCGCTCGCTGCCGCCGCCGGGTTTCGCCGGCGGCCGCTTCGCCGTTCCCCGCTCGCCGTCACAACGCCGCCATCGCCCGCAGGAACGAGCAGCAAGCATCGCCCCAAAGCATCCGGCTCGAGGCGAGACGGCCGCATCTGCTACTCCTTCATCTGCCCCAGCTGGTTTCGTCTGCGCTCAAGGCTTACCATGGAGGTTTCGGGTCGCCATCGCTGCAAGCGAGCTCCTGCAGCACGCCTGCCGACGACGCTTCACGAAGAGTGGCTCGATCAAGGCCACAGCTCGTCCCGGCCGCAGGGGCTCCCAGCGCCGTCCTTCTCAGACAAATACCGCCCTACGTGGGCGATGAAGCTCCAGGGGCACCTCAGCCGCTTCCCCCTCAAGAAGGCGCCTTGGCCCCAAGGCGCATGGCCCCGGGGCGGAACCCACTCTGTCCGGCACCAGCGCAGCAAGAGCAGAGCTGTCAAGAGGTCCCTCGCCCCCAAGAAGCTGCCCGAGTGCTCCCTGCACCGGCTCGTCATGACCGCGCTCCTGCTCTAGCATGCCAAGACCCCGTGCTGCTCCCAGTGGCAGTGCATGGGGACCCGCAAGACCAGGCTCCTCATCACCAAAGGCCTCCTGGTACACAAAGAGCCGGGCGCCTTCACCACCGAAGTGCGCAGCGTCGCGGGCCCGGCAAGTTCAAGCCAGACCTACCTCCTCGCTTCTGACGGCACGGCCGACCCTGCGGAGTTCCTTCACTCACGAGCTGGGCATCAAGCCGCCAACGGGACGAGAAGGTCATGGCGAACTGGTTTCCCATGGCACTCAAGGACGGAGCCCGCACTGCTCCTGAACACAGCTCGCACGATCTCCTCCTCGACGAGATGCGCACTCCGCTTCATCGCCAACTTTCAAGGTACTCGTGACCCGGCCTCCTGCCGTGAGCGACATGCGCCCGATCAAGCGGCAGCCGGGGAGACCCTGCAGAAGTACATCCAGCGCTTCAACAACGCACGCCTCAAGATTCCCAAGGTGACCGAGGAGGCCATCATCTCAGCCTTCTCCGACGGTGTGCGTGACGTCAAGATGAAGGAGGAGCTGGCGATGCATGAAGATCTGTGCACATCCTTGGAGCTGTTCAACTTGGCGACCAAGTGCTCCAGGGCTGAGGAAGGACGCCTTTCCCTCCTCGAGCTGCCAGCTGCAGACCCAGAAGAGAATAAGCCCAAGGCCAAAGACGTGAAGCGCAAGGGGGCTGCCGTGCTCGCGGTAGAACCAGATACCAAGCGAGGCAGAGATCAGCCCGAGTCTTCCAAGGGCAGCCGGTACTGTGTGTACCACGACCTCCACACCCTCAACACCAACGAATGTCAAGAGCTCCGAGCCGTGCGAGAAGGGAGGATCGGTCGACGCCCGATCAAGAACGATCGAGGCTACGGCCGAGGAGGAGGAAGAAACACAGACGCTGGGAAGACCGTGGCCCTCGCCAAGGGTGGCGTGACCGACCCCGCGAGGATCGGCCGGGGTGATCAGCCTCGCGAGGAGGCTGGAGGGATCAGCCTCGCGAGGATCGCCCACAGGAAATGCAGGCCTCCCTCCTCTGCCGCAAGAGCCAAGGAAAATGAGGACCATCATCGACGAGGGGTTGGGGGCTTCAGGAGCTGCAGCGATCGCTTGCACCTGGGCGGAGCTCAAGCCCCAGCCTCTCAACGCATCTTCAAGCAGTTCGCCTGCGTGAAGTGAATGCAGTCCTCCCCAAGCTCGAGGCCACGCGCCTCCTCGGTGGTCAGCGTGCGCCATCACGCTCAGCTCAATGGATCAGCTCAAGTCTTGTGACCACAGCCGGAGTCCTCCCGATGCTTTGTTCCCCAATCATCAGCAATGTGCAAGTCACCAGAACCCTCATCGATGGCGGATCAGGGCTCAATGTCCTGTCCGTAGAGACATTCAACAATCTCCAAGTGCCTTACAATCAGCTTCAGCCAACCAAGCCTTTCTCTGGAGTCACCGATGGCTCCACAGTCCCGATTGGGCAGGTCCGCCTCCCTGTCACCTTCGGGGCGCGCGACAACCATCAAGACCGAGCTCATCGACTTTGATGTCGCCCACATTCGCCTGCCGTATAATGCCATCCTTGGGTACCAAGATCTGGCCAAGTTCATGGCCGTGACTCATCACGGCTACAACATACTCAAGATGCCAGGAAGCAGCGGAGTCATCACGGTGCCTTGTGAAGAAAGAGACGCAGTGTGCTCCCTGGAGCGAGCTTTTCAAGCTGCGTCACTTGAAGACCCTGATCGCAGGAGCGGGAGGCTCCCTGAGACTGCTCCCAAGAAGAAGAAGACATCGCCAGGCCCGACCCCTCGGGAGGCAGGCCCCTTAGGGTCCGTGGCCTCGCTCAGGGGCACCTCCTTCGTCAGATAGGAAGGCGCGCCCGGCGCCTCCTCAAGCAAGGCTCGGGGGCTCTCTCCTGGAGGGCCACCGACCTTGCTAAGGTCACGAGGGAGGCGCTTGGGCACCACATGGAGGCGTGTTTCAAAGCACGTTTCCCTCAGGACGGAGCGAGGCAAGGAGGGCCAAACCCTCGGGGAGTTCGTCGGCCAGATCATTCGGGGAGCTGCAGGAGTCATGAGTCATGAGTGGCAGCCGCCGCTTACCCGCCGTAGCTCCCCATCCAGGCGAGGATGGTGGGCTGCGCGTCTGCATCGACATACCAGGGCTCAACCGAGCCGCCTCTCAGGAGCGCTTCTGGCCCTCACGCGCGGGGCGCTGCGAAGGTCCACCCCACAGCTACGTTCGCATGCCCTACGGCGTGCCGAACGCGGCCGCCACGCGCCAGCGCCTCATGGGGAGCATCCTGGAGGCTCAAGAGGCCAAGCGTTCCGCGATCTGGCGGAGATGGAGATGGTCGCGAGGAGCCACCAGCGCCTCCGGAGCCTCCCGAGGCTCCTGGGCCTGGGGGCTCGTGAAGATCGGCTTCCGCATCCCACGACGTCCGCTACTTCAGCATCCCTTCATCTTCAACGTTATCAGGTGACATCCTTCAAGTTTCATTTCTAGCTGGGAGCGCCCCCCAGGGCTGCATCATTCCCAGGCCGCGTGGGTCCGTCCCTGCAGCGTGTATCCCTTTTACTTCATGTTCCTAGCTTACTTTGCTGGGTTGCCCCTCGGGCTGCATCATCCCCAAGTCGCTCGGGCCAGACCCAGCGGCATGCACCCCTTCTTCCTTCATGTCGGCCGCTTGCACGTTAAAGGGGGGGTACCTGAGCATCGCAACTCATGAGCTCCTACTGGCTCTCCAGCCCTCACCCTCTGGCCTTGTCCACGGCATCGCGACCTGGCATACCAAATGACGACCGAGACCCGCTCGAGGGCCGGGACCCGAGGACGAGCGTCGGCATCTAACCAAATTTGCAGGAACACATCACAAGTTAAGGCCCAAAGGTCAGCGCAACCCACCTTGAGGTAGGGCCCGTGAGTCCCCGGCTGGCTCACGGGTGCCCACATACACCTCGCCAGCCCCATCGTGCCAGCCACGTGTCGTATGGGGGTTGTATACGCCCAGGGCTCCTCCCGAGGGGAGCCCCTCCCACGCACTGCTGGAAGCACCATGCTCTGCTACCGGGCCGACGACACTACCGAGGAGCGGCTATGCCCAGACACATACGGAAGCGCTATGCTCAAGGCGGTGATAAACAACTGAGGGTGGCCCCCGGCCGCATCAACCTCAGGGAGCCCAGAGCTCAATGTCTGGCCTCATCGCAACGCCTCCCCTCGGGAGTGCCGTGCGAGGGGGCTGGGCACGGGGGCTACGCCTGGGTCACGCCCAGATGCACGCCAACCAGCCAGGCCCCTCGGGCCTGGTTCGTCGCACGTCCCTCCCCGAGCGGATCCAAGGTACGAAGGCCGTTTGAACGTCAAGGGGGACTCCTGAGCATCGTGACTCAGGAGCCTAACTGGTCACGTAGCCCCTCACTCCTTAGTTCCGAAAGGCTAACGGCGGTTGAGGTATGCGCGGGGCCGGGCTCTGCAGACGTAGAATGGTAAATTCACCCATACATATCACCTCCCTACTTGCTGTTCGTGCGCCAAGGGGGACTCCTGAGCATCGCGACTCAGGAGCCTAACTTGTCATGTAGCCCCTCACTCCTTGGTCTCGTCCTGGTTTCCGGTCGGGGCTAACGGCCGAGGTATCGCGCGGGCCGGCTCTGCCGGCCAGAGAACATAAGCAAGTAGGAAGGAAAAGCGCAAATCTCAAGGAATTCAAAAGCAAATATTACAGTCCATAACTGTTTTCACAACGCCAAACGCAAGTTTAAACGCCTCCCCGAGGCATGATGCATGTTGCAGGAGCTGAAAGCAGAACAGGAGCCACAAAGGAGTCACTTGTTGGCGGCGGAGCTGCGCGGGGTGGGTTCGCCTTGTGAAGCCTCAGGACCGGCAGCGCCTCGCCTCGGCTTGGTGCTGAAGGCCGAGAACTTTGCCAGCAGAGCCTCCGCTCGACGCTTCACGGCCTCAGTAGCGGCAGCGGCAAGCTCGCCGCTCACAGGCTCCAGCAGGCTGTCCGAGGTCGACGCCGGGATCGCGAAGGTAGACGTGGGTAAGGACGCGCGTCAGCGCTGCAGAAGACAGGACACGCGCCTCGGCCTCAGCCGTAGGGCCAAGGCCAAGGGTGACATCTTCAAGGGCGCGGATCAGGAAGGGAAGCAGCTTGGCAGGGTCGTCCTCGGCACCCGGCCAGCTGGCTTTCCAGCGGCTGTCAGAAGCGACCTCGGCAAGGTGCGAGTCTTCACCTCCATCTCCATGAAGGCCACTCGGTCCTCGGCGAGGACCAGCGCCTTTGCCGTCGGCTCGACCCTCTTCGCCTCCAACTCCTGCTCCAGCGCACCCAGGCGGTCACGGCGCTTGTTAAGCTTGGCGTCCCGGTCCTTGACGGCCGCCTCGCCAGCCTTCATGTCTTCCTCCTTCTCTTGGCGAATGCGGGCCTCCTCGGCAAGCTGGTCACGCAAGCCCTGCAGCTCGCTCTCCAGCGCCTTGCAGCGACCTCGGACATCGGCTACCTCCCCCAAGGCGGCGTCGTGGGCAGCCTTCGCCCCAAGGACGACCTGCTTCTCCTCGTCGCAAGCCGTCGCGGCCTGAACCAACGCCACCCGAATCGAAGCGTCAGAGCGAACCCAGCCGGAGGCCAGCTCCAAGCGCCCGGCCACCAAGCGAGGGTCGGCGCCCAGAAGATCTTGCCGCAGCCGGTCGATTCAAAGAAGCAAGACGATCCGGGGCGATGGGAGGAGTCGGAGAGACAGCAATTGGTGGAGTAGGAGGAGAGGACAACAGCGTAACCACAGCATCCTGAGGTAGGGCCTTCTGCGCCCCAACAGCTGCGGCGGTGGCATCAGGCAAGGATTCCTCAGGAGTCACTTGGGCCATGGGGCTGAGCTCGCCCCAGCTAGCCCCACCAAGCCTCGCGAGGATGACCGGGCAGGAGAGGCCCGTGTCTTGCCGTCGCCTTCTTTCAAGGGCGTGAGGCGGCCTGCCCAGTGAAGCCTCGGGAGCTCCCTTGACTAGCCGCGCAGGCGCCAGCCTAGCCAAGGAATAAAGATATCAAGCCTCAGCGACAAAGCAAGGAATAAAACAAGAATCAAGCACTTACTGGTCATCGCTCGCGGGCTCAAGCAACCTCCGGCCATACTTGAAGCCCGAGAGCCGGCTGCAGGGATCAGCCTCAAGAGGCCCGGTGGCAGGAGGCACGTCTGCGGATCGCCTCGGAGCCGGGGCAGACCCGCGGGGGACCAGCCCAGTCCTGTCCTTCTTCGGGATCGGGGGAAATCTCTCGCCGCCCCGCTCATCACCATCCTCGTCATCGCTCGGCAAGAGGTGGAGAGCGCGGGAACTGCGCCGGGGGAGAGGCGCTCTCGACTCCCCGTCGGTCGCCTCGGAGTCAGGCCCCTCTTCCCACTCCTCTTCTTCCTCCTCTCCACTGGAGTCGCCGGAGGACACGTTCACCGTCGCCAGGACCACTGGGTCCTCGGGAACCTCCGCGGGCACGGGCCCGTCCCCATTGAAGACGGGCATGGAGTCCACCGCCTGCTCCCAATCATCTCAAAGGAACAGGGGTACAGGAGCGCCCTCCAGCCTCGCCACGTCTCCCCCGACCAAAGATTGGAGGACCGCGGCCAGATCTTCGTCGGCCAAGACTGCGGGGCTCGGGCGGGGCCTCCACAATGAAGCGAGTAATCGACGAAGCGGGGGCTACAGGTGCTCCAGAACTCTCTCGGGAGCGGCCGTCGGCCGCCTTCGCCATGTTGCCCGGCCACAGGTCCGTGTTCATCTTCTCCAGCACCGGCTTCGCGTGGGGATCCACGAGTTCCGCGCGAGACCAATCGCCGGAGGTCGTGGGCTGCTCCGTGGGCAGAACCAGCCGAGGATGGATGCGCCCAGCATCTACCATGACCCACTTGCTCCTGAAGCCCTAAATCCTCTTCCCGGGCTTTCAGATGGCGTTGGAGCTGCCATACGGGACAAAGCTCGCGCATGCGGAGATGGACCCGCGGGAGGTCCGGAGGTAGAAGTAGTGGTGCAGCAAGGCCACTGAGGGCTGCACCCCGACATGAGCCTCACAATAGTAGACGAAGATCGCCAGAAGAAGAACAGAGTTGGGGTGGAGGTGCAGAGCTTGCAGTTTGTAATGGCGGAGGACAGAAAAGAAGAATTCAGAGAAGGGAGGCACAAGACCGGCAGCAATGGCGCTCACGAAGAGCGGATAGAAGGTGCTTCCTTGGCCCTCGGGAAGGGCGGTGCCGGCCCTGAGCACCGCTGCCCCGTCGTCGCCTTGCGCCGCCACCATCCGGCGCTCCCGGGCAAGGCCCTTCTCCGACACGTTCGGCGAGTCCAAGGCGTGTGAGTACCAATCTCCGGCCGGGGTCTGGCGAGGCGCCATGTCTTGCTAGAGCACGCAGTCGAAGTAGATCTGGAGATTTCGGAAGCAGGAAGGAAAGGCGCAAGAAAGGGGATCTGGGCAATGACCGGAGGAAGCAAAGGAGGCAAAGCCTAGACGGGTGCCGCACTTTTGTCGATTCGCGCAGTTGCTAAAGGTGCCCACGTCCAATCAACCGCCACGCGGCGCCCAAGGCCAAGATGTCGTTAGGGCCCGTGGCGCCAAGACTTGCCCTTCGCTTCTCGCTCAGCCAAGTCCAGCGCGCCTTTGGGCCCGGGGCTACTGCCGGCATTCTGGGAATGGGGGTACCAGACTTGCACTGCGGCTGCGGCGTGGCTCAAGGGTGGCCCAAGACGGCCCATCTTCATCAAGACAAGCTCAAGACCCTCACGAGGGGCCAAGCCTCACGGGCAGACAGCAGGAAGCTTCTCGTGCACGGCCTCATCAGGCTGGCTCATGAGGGAGGCGGAGAGATCAAGGCGGGTACCTCACGAGGTGCCCATGTGGCTCAGCGACCAAGGGCGCCCGGGCGGGCGCCACCCGTAGCTTTCCTCATTTCCTCTTTGGTGCAAAGGGGGCAAGCGCAAGCGAGAGCATCAAGCAAAGGCACCTGCTTGGTGCAACAAGACCAAGACCGTCAGAACGGCAGGAAGGAGGTCATCGTGGAGCCCAAGCCAAGGCGTCACCGCCAGAGCCTTTGACAAAGCGAGGACCAACTTTAGTCAGGATAAGTGTACCAGATGTTCCGCTTCAAAATGGCCAATTGTTGGCGCCCTTCCCGCTCAATATTTGGGAAGAGGCCCTGGGCCTCTGCCTATAAATAGGACTAGCCACCCACAGGGTAGGACGACGGGTGATCCGGATCCGGAATCTGGAACAAAGCTAGAGATCAAGCAATGTAGAGAGAGAGCGACTGAACTCCCCCCTAGCAGTTCATCACAGCGGCCAAGAACAGACCCTCGCGAGGCTGTTCTCCCTTGTATTGTTCATCATCATCCCAATAGGCAATCCACCACACCACACACTGGAGTAGGGTGTTACACCACAATGGTGGCCCGAACCAGTATAAACCTTGTGTCTCTTGTGTTGTTCCTTTGGTAGTTTAGATCCTAGCGAGGCGACGAGGTGCAGGTAGGTAGGGGGCGAGATCTCTGTGCGCACCCCAGATTTCGAACCTAGAGGGTCTGCCGGAACCCGAAATCCGACAGGTAAAGCAAAAGATAAATTGGCGGCCTAGGGAGCGGCAGACGGGTTCGGTGGATCGGAGGAGTCGGTGGCGTCGGTTGGTGGAGCGACCGGCTGGTCAGTCTCCGCTTGGTCGCCTCCAGTGGTAGCCGTCTCGGTTGGGCATGGCTCGTTGCTAGAGGCGCGATCGAGCTGAGGCTGGCCGTCCGCTCCGACCTCTGGCGCCTCCTCTTCACCTTCCTCCTCTGCCTCGCCTTCTTCCTCGCCACTGGAGTCGATCACCTCCGCCGAGTCCTCGCCGTCTTCCGGTTTCAGCCCGAACTATTCTGGTGGTGCCTCGGCGCCATTATCAACCCGCTTTGGGACGAAGATGTGGTGTCGGTGTACTCGGCGATTGAAGCATCGCTTGACGAGGTCATCTTCCAGGACCGCCAACTCCTCCTAAGCCTCCAGCCGCAATGTGGCTATCTGGGCTAGGCTCAGCCCAGGGTACCACGCCTTGATGAACTCCAAGGCCCGGTGCACACCAGCCTAGGCCGAGGAGCCCTTCCAGGCCTCAAGACGGTCGGCCGCCACCTCCAGCCAGTCGGCAGTCTGACTGGGAGTGCACAGTGCCGGCATGTCCGGCCACAGGGCGGCGATCGCCTGGGCGCCGACACGCTGAAGCTGGCGCAACATCCGGTGAGCCGACCGAAGATGGGCCTCGATGCTCAGGATCTGCTCGCTAAGGGTTCGGGGGGCATCGACGGCGATCTGCGCGCCGTCCGCCCTCCGTCCTTCGCGATCAGCTTCAATGGCCTGGTTGGCGGCGCCCAAGTGACCAGGGAAGAAGTCTGCCAAGACAGAAAGTAGAGAACCAAAGTTAAAGATGAGAAGCCGGCTTGACCAACAGCCGGCAGCTCAAAGAAGGAAAAAGAGGGAAGCTCACCATCGACTATGTCCTCGATCTCGTGAAAGCCAGAAGTCAGCATCACCTCCTTGTCAGTCCAAAGTGAGCGGGCGTTCGATCGCAAACTCAGCAAGGAAGCTGGTCTCCTTGTCCTCCGTCTCCTTCTGGGCCTTCTTGAGGAGCTCCTTCTGTTCAGCCAGTTGCGCGACAAGCCGGTCGCGCTCTTCAGCCAGCTTGTTGCGCTCCTCCTCCTTAGCGCGCAACACAGTGTTGGCTTCGCCCAGCTGCTGCTGCAAGGTGGCGTTGGCCTCTGCGGAAGAAAAGAAGAAGGGAAGGCGTCAGTTGCCAACAAAGAAGAACAGTCGCCGGGGATATCCGGCCCGATTGCTCAGCAGTCGGGCCGAATCTCGGGGACTACAGCCCGCGGGTGTGCCAGCGCGCCCCCGCGGAGAAAGGAGTCATCAACATAAAGAAGAATAGCCGCCGGGGAGATCCAGCCCGACTGCTCAGCAGTCGGCCCGAATCTCGGGGACTACAGCCCGCGGGTGCGCCAGCGCGCCCCCGCGGAAAGGGAAGAAGACTTACTCCGGCTCTCCGACAAGTCGGCAGCACGTTGATCCAACTCCAGGACCTTGGAGTTGAAGGCGGCAGCACGAAGGTTATGATAATCCTGCAGCAAGGATATCAGCACTTAGAGCCTGCTAATTAAAGTTCTGAGCCGCGCTTTCGTGACCGCCGAGAACTCGAGGACTACACCAAGTGGGTACGCTGGCGCGCCCCCATGAAGCAATACAAGAGTTAAAAACGAAAAAGCAAGAAGCATACCCGGATGGCCTCTCGCGATGCCAGATACGCCTTGTTGCAGTTCTTGATGGCGTCGGCTTCAGCGCGGAGTTTGGTTTGAACATCCAGCATCGCCCTGTTCAGAGGGCCCGTCCCGCCGACTCGCACCCACCCAGTGGGCGCGGCGCTGGTCGCCTCAGTGTACGGGATTGAGGAGCTCGCGGCGCCAGTCTCAAGCGGGTGTGGAGCCGAGGCTGCCTTCGCAAGTCGAAGACGCGTTGGTGTGCCGATTTCAAGAGTCAATCCCGTCGCCACCTCGTTTGTTGTTGGCGGCACCGGCTGATCGCTTTGCACGCTCCCGGACGGCGGCGGTGGAGGCACAATCACGTCCAGCATAGCGATGTTGCCGCCGTCCCTCTCCATGACCGGGTGCTCATCACCGGTTTCCCCAGTCTGTGCCACGAACTTTGGAGGTGGCGGCACGGAGTTCAGGGGAGTGACGAAAATCACCGACTGGCAGTGCATGGCTTCTTCAGCCTGCTTCTTTGCCGCGTCGGTGGCCTCGGCCTCCGCCAGCTTCTTTAGGGCGGCGCCCTCCGCCTTCTCTGCCTCGGCCTTCTCCAGGCGGGCGGCTTCCGCCTCCTCACGCGCTTCCCGCGTGTTCCGCTCCCTCGCCTCCCGGAGATAGGCGGCCGGATCGATCCGCCGAGTGGTGGCGGAGATCTTCGCCGACCAACGATGGAGGCGGCGGCCGATTTCTTGAGAGAGAGCGGAGCCCTAGATCAAGGAAAACAAAGTGAAGAAACTCAAATGAGATCAACAAGGAAAAAATGAAGGTACAAGATAAAAGCGGTACTTACGCAGAAACCAGCTGCGGCTTCTTCACCTCCTGGCGGAAGCGAATGGCCTTTGCGGCCGCTTCATCCCGCTTGGTCGCCGCGGCCGAGCCCTTGGGCTTCTTCGGCCGGCCGCCGAACAAGCTCGGTGTGGCCCTGCGCTTCTTCGCGCCGCCTTGGGCGTCTGGCACAGCAGACGAGCTCGCGCCCGACTGGCCGACTCTTGGCTGGTGGCGCGGGGCGACTTCCCCCGCGTCGTTGTCAGGCCAGTCCTCGAGGCTGGATCCGAGACTCGAGCCGCCTGCGTTGCCGCCTCCTCCCTCGGCGTCCTCCTCGAGGGCCGCCGCCCCCAAGTCGGGGTCGTCGACGTCGCTCTCCGCTCGGTCAGGAAGGAATCGGCGCTCAGGCCCCACGGCGCCGGCTGCTGGCTGGAGGAGGGGGCTCTGCCAAGGCCGATTTGTCAGGCTGGACAAGACGAACTCGGCAATAAAGATAAAGAGAAAAGACAAGGGAACTTACCATAGGTGGGGGGTTGGCGCACGAATACGGATCCTTGCCAAACTACCACTCTTTTGTGAGCTCGCAGTTCGCAAGATAGGTCACCATGAGAGCCACCTCTGCATGAGGCATCTCCTTGGTGCATAGCCGACTCGGGTCCTGATGCCCGCTCATCTGGCAGATCATTTGGGGGCGGCTCTGGAGCGGAAGCACTCGGTGTGCCACGAAGGCGGAAAGCAAGTCGGCCCCGGTCAGGCCCTCCGACTGTGTCAACACTCGGAGCCGCGCGATGGCGGCAGCTCCAGAAGGCGACAACATCCTGGCCCGGTACGACCAATTGGGCCGCCTCCCAGCTGGCGGGCCGGCTTCGTAAGCCGGCAAGTTGACCCATTCGCCCTCCGCGAAGACGCTCTTCACATAGAAGTACGACCGTTGCCACATCTTCACTGACTTGATCAGGTGATGGGAGGAAACGGATTGTCGGCCGCCGACCTCCGCACCGCGATGAACGCGCCGCATTGGGCCGGCACGCCCACGACGAGGGTGCCGAACTTGATGTAGAAGAACTCCCCCAAAGCTCGATGGTGGGGAGGACGCCGAGGAAGCCTTCGCACAAGGTAACGAAGGCGGACAGCAGCACCACCGTGTTCGGGGTGTGGTGGTGCGGCTGGAGACCGTAGAATTCGAGGAAGGACCAGAAGAAGCTGCTCGCCGGCAAGCCAAGGCCGCGCAGGAAGTGCGAGCGGAAGACGACCCGCTCGCCCTCCTCTGGCGCCAGCGAGATCTCCCCCCTCGGCGCGAGGCGGACCCTCACGTAATCCTTGCCGGGCATCCGCCGCGTCTGGAGGAGGAAATCAACGTGGTCGTCGTGAACTTCGAAGCTGTCCCATGCTCCGGAGTGCGCCGTGGGGGGCGTGGGGGGGGGGGGGAAGAAGAGCTCATCAGAAACGAACCACCGCAGCGCTTAGCGTGGCTTGGGGGCGCAATGGCGAGAGGAAGAAGAAGGAGGAAAGAATGGGGAGGAGGGACGCGCGTGCTCCGCCGCTCCCCCTCCTCCCCCTACTTATAGGCCTATGGTCTGCGAAGCCGAGGGGACGATCGTGGGATTTGCTACGCCCACAACCCCACGCCCCCACGTTTAACGCGCGAGTTACTGCGCGCAGTAACTCCACGGGAAACTCAACCGCCCGCCTCGGCCACAGCGGATCCGCTCGTGTGCTGAGGCGTGGTAGTGGCGGGCCCCGCCAACAGGCATGTCCCATCACGAGCGTGGGTTGGCAGACTGGCCCGGCCGCTTGCCGCCACGTGACAAGCCCGTAACGGGCGGCGTCCTGGAGGCTTAGCTGGCATGCTACTTGGTTCCCACCGATGCGTTCGAAGTTTGGATAAGACAGATTGGGCGAGTCCGACTCCTGCCAGGTCGGTCCGGCAGAAGTCGGACGAGGCTTCACCTCTAGCACTCGGAGAAAGAAACTGCTGAGGTTCCTTGGCTGATCAACCGCGGCACCTCACCAGCTTCGGGGACTACTGTCGGAGTAATGGGCCACGGGTAGGCCAACCCGGTGCCCAGAACCTTTCAAGACATCGGGGCTGGCTGCGCCCCTCAAAGCGCCAAGATGAAGTGTCGCCTTCTAGAGGCCGGCTGGAGGAATAGCCGACTACCCGTAGACGGCCGAGTCCCGGAGGCCGGCGTCAAGACAAGACGACTCCTAGCTAGCGGCTTCTAAAGAAGCCGACCCCTGGCAGTCGGCCCGTGGCGCCAACAAAGCCCGCGCCCTCATCAAGAAAGACAAGACATGGAATGGCTACTGTATAGCCCATCCCCCCTATCCGGGGACAGGCGTGGCCACAGTGCACCGTACCAGCGGAGATCTCCGCCCGGCGCGGCACTATTGCCACGCCACACCTGACATCACCACAAGCAGGCGGAGCCCTGCTCCCACGATGGCATGTCGGTACGGCCCAAGGACGACAGGCCCCACCAACCAGCAAGAGCCCGGAAGACGGCAAGAGCCCCACCAGTCGGACCCGAGGGAGGTCGGCCCCCAGCAGCCGGCCCGCCCCTTCCTCGGGACCCACGCGCCATTAACCAGACGAGACACAGAGTGGCTCTGATGTCGCCACAAAGTGAGCTGTAGCCACGATCCCTAACCAAGCTCAAGGCTATTAGAGTCGCACAAAGTGAATGCAAAGCCAACAAGACCCGAGAGCGGCGGAGGCGGCCTGTCGGCCTGCATTCGACTCTTGGCTGGGGCCCACCAGGCGGCGGGCCCCAGCAGTCGGCCGAGAAGCCGGTGGCCGAAGAACTGACGGCCGGGCCCTACGCCCGGTCGGATTACCATTGTACCCCTGGGGGGTAGGCCTATATAAACCCCCCAGGATACCCATGCAAAGGGTTCCCAACCTGATAGAACTAGACCAGCCCATAGAGGAAGGAGGGAGCTAGCTTTGCCATCTCCTACCTCTAGCATACAACTCGAGGAGCACCATTGTATCCACTTGTGCCTTAGTGATCATGCGGAGGCCCTGCAGAGCAGGACTAGGGGTGTTATCTCCTAGGAGAGCCCCGAACACAGGTAAAACGCTTGGCGTTCGTGTCTACGCCTCATCCCGCTTCCAGGCACCGGCGACGTTCTACTCGCTCCCACCATGATAAGCCATCCATTGGCATATGTCGCACCCAACCCCCGACATACTTTGATGTACATTTAAAAAAATACTACTTTGATGTGTCATGTCAACTCGTAGAACGATGAGAAGCTTGTTTACTACGCCCTCTACATAGCCCACACTTTGTATGGCTAGTTATAGTGGGAGTCACTTAGCGCACTCCAAGAAAATTTTGCTTATGTGGCAAGTAGTTAATGAGAAGTGGTAACATAATATGTTACTGTAGCGTTTCCCAAGACAAGATGAGTCTACAAGGTAATAAATGAAGCCATCATAACATTGTTGTACCACTCCCTCCTTTCTGGTTTATAGGGCTCCCTCCTTTCCGATTTATAGGGCTCAATTCGAAAATCTCACCAACCAAGGTAGATGATGAGTGGTGGAATACTTTTTGTAATTTGCAAAAGCACCCAATTAATGCACTTGTTTTCCTCAAAAATTTATGTTTACCATTGTATTAATTGCAATGCATGCATGCATAACGTACATGCATTGGTCAATTTTCTCTTAATACTTGCATGCAATTATTTAATGCACCTTGAAATCTAAACTTGTGATGGGGAACAACCAAATTGATCCTTATAAAATGGAAAAACTAAGATTTTGAGATAAGTCCTATAAACCGGAAAGGAGGGAGTAGTAACATAGACTAGTGTCATATGCATGAAACTACTAGTGAGTATGGGAGCACATGATATTTCCCCGTCCGGACCGTTCCCAAGTTGGCTTCTCACCTTCTTGGCTCAACAAAAACCCCTCCCCCCTTCCGCGTGCGCTTCCCGCCCGGCGCCAGCTGAGCCCGCTGCTCCACATTGATGGCAAGTCAGGGCGACGCGACCTCTCACTGCTTCCGTCGTTGGAGCGGCGCGTCGACCGAGGGCACTGCCCGCTGCATGCCCGGCATTTCAGACTACACAATGCAGAGTAACTTTAGAGCAGTACTACAGTTAGATGACATAAGCAGGCTATAAGGATTTAAATATTGTGCTTAGTTGAAGGAGGGAGAAGAGAGAGAAGAGAAGCGGGTTGTAAACTTGTAGCCGGTTGTAGCAAGAGCTCCAACATACTTTCTGAGACAAAAGGTGGGGCCATTATTAATGATATAGTATTATACTAAAGGGACTAACTATTGTACTAGCAGGCTATTAGGTTGGTTATAGATGATGTGTCAACTTCATATAGCCGGATGTTGGCTATACTATTAACCATGCTCTAAGTGTGGAGTGAGTGGGACTAAAGTTTAGTCCCATACTGCTAGGTGAGTGTGAGTTGCACCACTTTATAATGTGATCTATTCTAGCATTTGCATGAGCATGATAATAGGAAACCTACACACACGCTCTTCGGGAATGAGCCTGTCCAAGGACAAAAGCTATCCACGTGGTCTATATTTTTGTTGGTCGGAAAATTTATTAAGTCATTAATTAATAATTACCGGAGGCCTTAATTACTCAGCCGTTTCTGATTCTTTTGGATAGTCGGGCTATTATTGACTTGGAAGTGGAGTTTGGGCCAAAGGCCTACTATTATACTTGGTCTTACTCGCACGACCGACCTGACAGGCTCTACCCTAGCCGCCGCTGTATCATATGGTTTCGCACCGTTCCAGATCTTAGCGCCGCCACGCAATTCTTATCCAGCCCTCCTTCCGGCGTGCACCGTGAGAAGGGACAGCAGTCCTCCGAACCGCGCCTTTCGTGATCCTGTACGGGAGAGGGGCGATCAGGTTTTTGGGGAGCACACTCTTGTGACTGCTGCCAGCGACGACTTCCTCAATGACAGCCTTCTTCCCCGACCTCGGTAACCTCTTCATCAACGACATGAGTGACAACATCAACCACGGCGGTTCTGCTCCCGCTGTACAGTATGTGATTCTGTCCTCCTGCTTTAGTCCGCATCATTACTTTGATCTTTGCAATTGTCGTCATGATCTATTTACTATTGATTCAGATTAAATCTCATAGTAAATTGCTCATATATTCAACAATCCAATCCAAAAACCTGATTATAGGCAATTTACTCCGAGTGGTTTTGCTGCGCTTTTGAAGCCGCCTACTTTTAAGGGGGTGCAATATAAAAGGTGGCGCACAAGAGCAGTATATTGGTTTCAGATCATGTCTTGCTATGGCGCTACTAAGGGTAAGCGATGGCGATCTTAATCCTACAATGAGGAAGCTTTCGAGAACATGGATACCCTCTTCAAAGCCGCCCTGCTGAGTGTTCTTGACGATTCCATTGTGGATTCATATATGTCGTTCAACAGCGGTAAAGACATGTGGGCTATGCTCGAGGCCACGTTTGGGGCCTCGGGCGCTGGCAACGAGTTGTACGTCATGGAGCAATTTTGTGACTACAAGATGACTGATGAGCGCTCTGTTGTTCAGCAGACTCATGAGATATAGTCACTCGCTAAGGAACTTGAGTACTTTAAGTGTGTGTTGCCGGACAAATTTGTTGCTAGGACCATCATTGCAAAGCTTCCACCTTTGTGGAACAATTTTGCTACTTCTCTAAAAAACAAGAGACATGAGTTTTCCGTTTCGGATCTCATTAGCACTCTTGATTTTGAA
Source organism: Aegilops bicornis (assembly GCA_021605145.1). Lineage (NCBI taxonomy): Eukaryota > Viridiplantae > Streptophyta > Magnoliopsida > Poales > Poaceae > Aegilops > Aegilops bicornis. The sequence goes on along the minus strand of CM038669.1, from coordinate 373,777,231 downwards.
GAGAAGGCGAGAGCAAAAGTGACATGTGCTCGGGTCGCTGAGGGAGCTTCTAGTGCCCACATGGTACACGAGAAGAACTTCCAGCCCAACCAGTCCCAAAACAACAAGAAAAAATCTCAGGGGAAAGGCAAGTTTGATGCAAAGAACAAGCCGTCACATTCTGCCAACTTCAAGAAGAATTCTCATAACGGGAAGGGATACAAATCTCAATTTTGGTAGCACCGCACAAATGTTATATGGCTGCATCTACCTGCTATCAGCTAACCTCATGGTGCTCCAGGTATTCCTACATTCGTAACTAGGTACAATGACCACCGCAAGATGAAATAAGCTTATTCGTACGTTGACTTGCTGATTGCAGTGTGGAACGATCATGTCATGTGTGGAGGAGCAAACAAGTAGTGTAGCTGAAGGTGGAAATCAACCAAGGACTTATGAAATTATATATAATCTTCCTCAGGCAGGTCAGTATCCCCTTCATCCAGATGATCATGTTTTGTCATGCGAGCTATTGATATGTGCTACTGTTTTCCAATATCGTCTAAGTATAGCTATTGTTTTCCTATCTTTTCAGATTCAGGACAATGAAGATGATTTCAGGGGAACTGCACAATATGGACTCATGTTGAGTCATCTCTATTGCCTCATGTGTTTGCTGCAAATGTGTCAACATCAATTGCAAGATGAGACAACTAGCTAGCTGTGGAGTTGCCAACATGCTCAAAGTGCTCGCAACATTGAGAAGAAACAAGCATGCCCAGGAAATTAATGCATGCACAGGGAGGCCCTTTGCTCAGAGAAGCATCGATCGATTTTCTTTATTTCCACACCTTCTCACAGCTTTGTATTGGTTATAGTATTGTGAATCATTGAGATACATAAACATGCTAAAATTTTGACCTTCTGAATGTTAGTATGCATGCCGTATCTTTTGAAGCTTAGTTTAATGTGAATGTTGACTAGCCTGTGAACCTTCACAATCTAGTAAGTATATTGTAGGCCTATTATTTGACACCTCACTTTCCCGCGCTACGCGACCAGTGTGAGTGTCTGCATCCGGTACCGCATCCTCTAATTTGGTGGATGCCAAGTTGAAAAAGGTTACCGATGAGTAGTCATAAGATGGAAATGTCTCTTTTTTTCTTTTGAATGGGAAATAAGCTGGAGAGTGTCTCAGGCTGCCTCTAGCACAAGGCCCTCCAGTACGAAACACGGGCAGCCGACTAGGCCGATACAAAAGCCTATCCATCTTAAAGCCCATTTGTTTTTGTTTTTCGCGAGGAGAAGCCCATATTTCTTGAAGAGGGGGTGATCCCAGAAAAACCCTCCTTCCCCCTCGCTTCCACTTATACTGCAGCTCGCTCTCCTGCTTCTATCTCCCCCCAATCCCCCCCCCCCCGCTCCCCATCTTCCTCACTCGTCTAGAAAACCCCGGCTCACCTTCTTCCTCACTCGTACAGAAAACGCCTGCTCCTCTTCTTCCACTCCTACAGAAAACCCCAGCCCTCCTTCTTCCCCGCTCGCACTGCCACTACGCTCGTCTCTGGCTACTCTACTCAAACCCGTGAGCTCAGTGCGACACCCACAAGGAAAATGGAGTCGGACTGGCCCCATCGCCAAGAAGATGAGGCTCCCGCCAGCGGCAACGCCGGTTGTAGATCCCACACCCGGCAGCGTGGGGAGAAGCGGCGAGCTCCCCCCCCCACCCACCCGGATCTGAGGAACCGGTAGAATCTCTGGTGGACCGCATCAGCGATCTTCCTGATGTCATACTTGAGGAGATCATCTCGCTTCTCCCCACCAAGGATTGATGCCGCACACAAGTCCTCTCAACTCGGTGGCCCCCTCTATGGTGCACCGTGCCCCTCAATCTCGACTGTCATCAGATATCTGTCCTTCCTGAATTTGATCTCCTCAGAGCCATCGTCTCCTCTCACCAGCAGGGCCCCGTTCAACGCCTCTGCATCCTGACACGCTACTTGCTGTCCATACCCGACATGGTGGACGCTTGGCTGACATCCCCTGAATTCGAAAAACTCTAGCAGTTTGAATTCTACCATTACCACAAAAGTTTCATACCACGAACACACCAAGAATTCGTGCCCACACCACCATTGGCCATCTCACGGTTTTCCTTCTCTATCCACACCGCCACCTTCGCCCGGTGCCATCTACCAGACGATCTGGTACAAATGCTTCGACTCCCACTTCTAAAAAAACTTTCGCTTGTGGTGGTTTATCTGTTGGAGGCCTCACTGCATAGCATCATCCACTCTAGTTGCCCTGCCCTGGAGCGCTTTCTGATTGTTTTGGGAATATAAATCCCTATCAGTTGTCTCCAAATAAAGTTGCCTCACCTTAAAAGCATTGGAATTTGTTTTGAAGGACAGCAGCTCATCATCGAAGATGCCCCTTCACTTCAAAGGTTGCTCCTTGATAATTGTTATAAACCTTCACAAATAACTGTCGTTTCTACGTCCAAACTGGAGACCTTGGGTGTAATTCTTCATCCATTTAATGATCGCAGGAAGTTGGTGTTTGGCTCCTTACTTTTTCAGGTACCGTGTATTATCATCTACACATTTGTAATCATAAGCTGCATTTTTCATTTGTGCGCATAAGTTTTATATCATCTTGGAGTACACTTTGGGTACTAATATTATGTTATATGCTCAATGAAGAGTTCGTCCATGGATAACCTATCAATGTTGCTGGATTATGTCAAGATCTTATATATCGGAATGTCTAGTTTTGATCTGAACATAATTATTGGCTTGCTGTGATGCTTTCGATCTCTGGAGAATTTATATATAGAGGTGATGATTTCATGCACATTGAAAGCTCGTATATATTGTACTAGAATTAACCGTTCAGCTGTCGCTCTTTCGACATACTCTTTTTTTCAGACCTTAACTGTTTTCAATCTTCATGTCTACTTAGGTACTACAACCACATGGAGAAAAACGTATAACCAATCGGTGGTGTAATAAGCACCAGGATTTTCTAAGTTCTCACGACATTCGTTTGAGGACAATAACGATGGAAAGATATGCATCTGATACGTCTCCAACGTATCTATAATTTTTGATTGCTCCATGCTATATTATCTACTGTTTTGGACATTATTGGGCTTTATTATTCACTTTTATATTATTTTTGGGACTAACCTATTAACCGGAGGCCCAGCCAAGAATTGCTGTTTTTTTTGCCTATTTCAGAGTTTTGAAGAAAAGGAATATCAAACAGAGTCCAAACGGAATGAAACCTTCGGGAACGTGATCTTCTCACCGAACGTGATCCGGGAGACTTGGACCCTAAGTCAAGGAATCTTCAAGGAGGCCACGAGGTAGGGGGCGCGCCCAGGGCGCGCCCTCCACCCTCGTGGGCCCCCTGTTGCTCCACCGACGTACTCCTTCCTCCTATATATACCTACGCACTTCAAAGCGATCGACACGGAGCCAAAAACCTAATTCCACTACCGCAACCTTTTGTACCCACGAGATCCCATCTTGGGGCCTGTTCCGGAGCTCCGCCGGAAGGGGAACCCATCACGGAGGGCTTCTACATCAACACCATAGCCTCTCCAATGAAGTGTGAGTAGTTTACTTCAGACCTTCGGGTCCATAGTTAGTAGCTAGATGGCTTCTTCTCTCTTTTTGGATCTTAATACAATGTTTTCCCCCTCTCTCGTGGAGATCTATTCGATGTAATCTTCTTTTTGTGGTGTGTTTGTTGAGATCGATGAATTGTGGGTTTATGATCAAGATTATCTATGAACAATATTTGAATCTTCTCTGAATTCTTTTATGTATGATTGGTTATCTTTGCAAGTCTCTCCGAATTATCAGTTTGGTTTGGCCTACTAGATTGGTTTTTCTTGCAATGGGAGAAGTGCTTAGCTTTGGGTTCAATCTTGCGGTGTCCTTTCCCAAAGGATGAGGGGCAGCAAGGCACGTATTGTATTGTTGCCATCGAGGATAACAAGATGGGGTTTTATCATATTGCATGAATTTATCCCTCTACATCATGTCATCTTGCTTAAGGCGTTACTCTCTTTTCTTGAACTTAATACTCTAGATGCATCTTTGGATAGCGGTCGATGAGTGGAATAATAGTAGTAGATACAGGTGAGTCGGTCTACTTGTCTCGGACGTGATGCCTATATACATGATCATACCTAGATATTCTCATAGCTACGCTCACTTACGCCAATTGCTCAATGAATTCGTTCACCCACCGTAAAATACTTATGCTCTTGAGAGAAGCCACTTGTGAAACCTATGGCCCCCGGGTCTATCTTCATCATATTAATCTTCCTACACTTAGTTATTTCCTTTGCTTTTTAGTTTGCTTTTATTTTACTTTGCATCCTTATCACAAAAATACCAAAAATATTATCCTATCATATCTATCAGATCATACTCTCGCAAGTGACCGTGAAGGGATTGACAACCCCTTATCGTGTTGGTTGCGAGGATTTATTTGTATTGTGCAGGTGCGAGGGACTCACGTGTAGCCTCCTACTAGATTGATACCTTGGTTCTCAAAAACTGAGGGAAATACTTACGCTACTTTGCTGCATCACCCTTTCCTCTTCAAGGGAAAACCGACGCAGTGCTCAAGAGGTAGCAAGAAGGATTTCTGGCGCCGTTGTCGGGGAGTCTACGCAAAAGTCAACATACCAAGTACCTATCACAATCCCTTATCTCCCGCATTACATTATTTGCCATTTACCTCTCGTTTTCCTCTCCCCCACTTCACCCTTGCCGTTTTATTCGCCCTCTCTTTTCTGTTTGCTTTTTTTTCGCTTGCCTTTTGTTTGCTCGTGTGTTGGATTGCTTGTTTGTCACGATGGCTCAAGATAATACCAAATTGTGTGACTTTACCAATGCCAACAATAATGATTTCCTTAGCACTCCGATTGCTCCTCTTACCAATACTGAATCTTGTGAAATCAATGCTGCTTTGTTGAATCTTGTCATGAAAGATCATTTTGCCGACCTTCCTAGTGAAGATGCCGCTACTCATCAAAATAGCTTCGTTGATTTATGTGACATGCAAAAGAAGAAAGGTGTTGATGATAATATTGTTAAGTTGAAGCTATTTCCTTTTTCGCTTAGAGATCGTGCTAAGCTTGGTTTTCGTCTTTGCCTAAAAATAGTATTGATTCTTGGAACAAGTGCAAAGATGCTTTTATCTCTAAGTATTTTCCTCCCGCTAAGATCATCTCTCTTGGAAACGATATTATGAATTTTAATCAACTTGATCATGAACATGTTGCACAAGCTTGGGAGAGGATGAAATTAATGATACGTAATTACCCTGCCCATGGTTTGAATTTGTGGATGATTATACAAAAAAAATTATGCCGGATTGAATTTTGCTTCTAGAAATCTTTTAGATTCGTCTGCGGGAGGCACTTTTATGGAAATCACTTTAGGAGAAGCTACTAAACTCCTAGATAATGTTATGGTTAATTATTCTCAATGGCACAATTGAAAGATCTACTAATAAAAAAGTGAATGCGATAGAAGAAGTTAATGTTTTGAGTGGAAAGATGGATGAACTTATGAAATTATTTGCTACTAAGAGTGTTTCTTCTGATCCTAATGATATGCCTTTGTCTACTTTGATTGAGAATAATAATGAATCTATGGACGTGAATTTTGTTGGTAGGAATAATTTTGGTAACAACGCTTATAGAGGAAACTTTAATCCCAGGCCTTATCCTAGTAATTCCTCTAATAATTATGGAAATTCCTACAACAACTCTTATGGAAATTTTAATAAGATGTCCTCTGAATTTGAGACTAGTGTTAAGGAGTTTATGAATTTGCAAAAGAATTTCAATGCTTTGCTTGAAGAGAAATTGCTTAAAGTTGATGAATTGACTAGGAACGTTGATAGAATTTCTCTTGATGTTGATTCTTTAAAGCTTAGATATATTCCTCCTAAGCATGATATCAATGAGTCTCTCAAAGCCATGAGAATTTCCATTGATGAGTGCAAAGAAAGAACCACTAGGATGCCTTTATTAAAGCGTGTTCTTCTAATTTCTATGAAAATAAAGATGAAGATCTAAAAGTTATTGATGTGTCCCCTATTAAATCTTTGTTTTGCAATATGAATCTTAATAATGATGGGACTGAATATGATCCACCTTTACCTAGAAGGCATTCCAAGAATTCGGAGTTTTTAGATCTTGATGCTAAAATTGCTAAAAGTGGGATTGAAGAAATCAAAACCCTAGATGTTGCTAAACCCACTATTTTGGATTTCAAGGAATTTAATTATTAAAGTTGCTCTTTGATTGATTGTATTTCCTTGTTGCAATCCGTGCTAAATTCTCCTCATGCTTATAGTCAAAATAAAGCGTTTAATAAACATATCGTTGATGCTTTGATGCATCTTATGAAGAAAAGCTTGAGTTGGAAGTTTCTATCCCTAGAAAACTTTATGATGAGTGGGAACCAACTATTAAAATTAAGATTAAGGATCATGAGTTTAATGCTTTATGTGATTTGGGTGCTAGTGTTTCCACTATTCCCAAAATTTTGTGCGATTTGCTAGATTTCCGTGATTTTGATAATTGCTCTCTAAACTTGCACCTTGCGGATTCCTCTATTAAGAAACCTATGGGAAGAATTAAGGATGTTCTTATTGTTTCAAATAGGAATTATGTGCCCGTAGATTTTATCGTTCTTGATATAGATTGCAATCCTTCATGTCCTATTATTCTTGGTAGACCTTTCCTTAGAACGATCGGTGCAATTATTGATATGAAGGAAGGGAATATTAGATTCCAATTTCCACTAAAGAAAGGCATGGAACACTTCCCTAGGAAGAAAATAAAACTACCATATGAATCTATTATGAGAGCCACTTATGGATTGCCTACCAAAGATGGCAATACCTAGATCTATCCTTGCTTTTATGCCTAGCTAGGGGCGTTAAACGATAGCGCTTATTGGGAGGCAACCCAATTTTTATTTTAGTCTTTTTTGCTTTTGCTTATGTTTAGGAATAAATATTTGTTTTATCCTCTGGTTAGATGTGTTTTTATGTTTTAATTAGTGTTTGTGCCAAGTTAAACCTACATGATCTTCTTGGATGATAGTTATTTGATCTTGCTGTAATTTCCAGAAAATTTCTGTTCACGAAAACAATTGTTAAAAATCACCAGAACGTGATAAAATAGTGATGCCAATTGCTGCTGATCAATAAACAAATTGCCTAGGTCTTCATATTTGGGCTGAATTTTTGGATTTCCATAAGTTTGCGTTAGTTACAGATTACTACAGACTGTTCTGTTTTTGACAGTTTCTGTTTTTCGTGTGTTGTTTGCTTATTTTGATGAATCTATGGCTAGTAAAATAGTTTATAAACCATAGAGAAGTTGGAATACAGTAGGTTTAACACCAAGATAAATAAAGAATGAGTTCATTATAGTACCTTGAAGTGGTCTTTTGTTTTCTTTCGCTAACGGAGCTCACGAGATTTCCGTTGAGTTTTGTGTTGTGAAGTTTTCAAGTTTTGGGTGAAATCTTTTTATGGATTATGGAACAAGGCGTGGCAAGAGCCTAAGCTTGGGGATTCCCATGGCACCCCCAAGATAATCTAAGGACACCAAAAAGCCAAAGCTTGTGGATGCCCCGGAAGGCATCCCCTCTTTCATCTACTTCCATCGGTAACTTTACTTGGAGCTATATTTTTATTCACCACATGATATGTGTTTTGCTTGGAGCGACTTGTATGATTTGAGTGTTTGCTTTTTAGTTTACCACAATCATCCTTGTTGTACACACCTTTTGAGAGAGCCATACATGATTTGGAAATTATTAGAATACTCTTTGTGCTTCACTTATATCTTTTGAGTTATATAGTTTTGCTCTAGTGCTTCACCTATATCTTTTAGAGCACGGTGGTGGATTTGTTTTATAGAAAATATTGATCTATCATGCTTCACTTAGATTATTTTGAGAGTCTTCAATAGCATGGTAATTTAAATAAATCTTAATATGCTAGGTATGCAAGAATAGTAAAAACCTTCTTATGAGTGTTTTGAATACTAAGAGAAGTTTGATGCTTGATCATTGTTTTGAGATATGGAGGTAATAATATCAAAGTCGTGCTAGTTGAGTAGTTGTGAATTTGAGAAATGCTTGTGTTGAAGTTTGCAAGTCCCGTAGCATGCACATATGGTAAACATTATGTAACAAATTTGAAACATGAGGTGTTCTTTTGATTGTCCTCCATATGAGTGGCGGTCGGGGACGAGCGATGGTCTTTTCCTACCAATCTATCCCCCTAGGAGCATGCGCATAATGCTTGGTTTTTGATGGCTTGTAGATTTTTGCAATAAGTATGTGAGCTCTTTATTACTAATGTTGAGTCCATGGATTATACGCACTCTCACCCTTCCATCATTGCTAGCCTCTTTGGTACCGTGCATTGCCCTTTCTCACAGTGAGAGTTGGTGCAAACTTCGCTGGTGCATCCAAACCCCGTGATATGATACGCTCTTTCACACATAAACCTCCTTATATCTTCCTCAAAACAGCCACCATACCTACCTATTATGGCATTTCCATAGCCATTCCGAGATATATTGCCATGCAACTTTCCACCATTCCGTTCATCATGACACATTCATCATTGGCATATTGCTAGCATGATCATGTAGTTGACATAGTATTTGTGGCAAAGCCACCGTTCATAATTTTTTCATACATGTCACTCTTAGTTCATTGCATATCCCGGTACACCGCCGGAGGCATTCATATAGAGTTATACTTTGTTCTCGTATCGAGTTGTAATCATTGAGTTGTAAATAAATAGAAGTGTGATGATCATCATTTAATAGAGCATTGTCCCAAAAAAAAGAGAAAGGCCAAAAATAAGAAGGCCCAAAAAAATAAAAAAAAAATAAAAATAAAAAGGGGCAATGCTACTATCCCTTTTTCCACACTTGTGCTTCAAAGTAGCACCATGTTCTTCATATAGAGAGTCTCTTGAGTTATCACTTTCATATACTAGTGGGAATTTTTCATTATAGAACTTGGCTTGTATATTCCAACGATGGGCCTCCACAAGTGCCCTAGGTCTTCGTGAGCAAGCAAGTTGGATGCACACCCACTTAGTTTCTTTTGTTGAGCTTTCATACATTTGTAGCTCTAGTGCATCCGTTGCATGGCAATCCCTACTCCTTGCATCAACATCAATCGATGGGCATCTCCATGGCTCATTGATTAGCCTCGTTGGTGTGAGACTTTCTCCTTTTTGTCTTCTCCACATAACCCCCATCATCATATTCTATTCCACCCATAGTGCTATGTCCATGGCTCGCGCTCATATATTGCGTGAAAGTTTATAGGTTTGAGATTACTTAAGTATGAAACAATTGCTTGGCTTGTCATCGGGGTTGTGCATGATGAGAACATTCTTGTGTGACGAAAATGGAGCATGACTAAACTATATGATTTTGTAGGGATGAACTTTCTTTGGCCATGTCATTTTGAGAAGACATAATTGCTTAGTTAGTATGCTTGAAGTATTATCAATTTTATGTCAATATGAACTTTCGTCTTGAATCTTTCGGATCCGAATAATCATACCACAATTAAGAAGAATTACATTGAAATTATGCCAAGTAGCACTCCGACTCAAAAATTATCTTTTTTATCTTTTACCTACTCGAGGACGAGCAGTAATTAAGCTTGGGGATGCTTGATACGTCTCCAACGTATATATATTTTTTCATTGCTCCATGCTATATTATCTAATGTTTTGGACATTATTGGGCTTTATGATTCACTTTTATATTCTTTTTGGGACTAACCTATTAACCGGAGGCCCAGCCCAGAATTGTTGTTTTTTTTGCCTATTTCAGAGTTTTGCAGAAAAGGAATATCAAACGGAGTCCGAACGGAATGAAACCTTCGGGAAAGTGATTTTCTCACTGAACGTGATCCAGGAGACTTGGACCCTAAGTCAAGGAAGCTTCGAGGAGGCCATGAGGTAGGGGGCGCGCCCACCCCCCAGGGCGCGCCCTCCACCCTCGTGGGCCCCCTGTTGCTCCACCGACGTACTCCTTCCTCCTATATATACCTATGTACCCCCAAACTATCAGATACGGAGCCAAAAACCTAATTCCACCGCCGCAACCTTCTTTACCCACGAGATCCCATCTTGGGGCCTGTTCCAGAGCTCCGCCGGAAGGGGAACCCATCACGGAGGGCTTCTACATCAACACCATAGCCTCTCCAATAAAGTGTGAGTAGTTTACTTCAGACCTTCGTGTCCATAGTTAGTAGCTAGATGGCTTCTTCTCTCTTTTTGGATCTCAATACAATGTTCTCCCCCTCTCTCGTGGAGATCAATTCAATGTAATCTTCTTTTTGCGGTGTGTTTGTTGAGACCGATAAATTGTGGGTTTATGATCAAGATTATCTACGAACAATATTTGAATCTTCTCTGAATTCTTTTATGTATGATTGGTTATCTTTGCAAGTCTCTTCAATTATCGGTTTGGTTTGGCCTACTAGATTGGTTTTTCTTGCAATGGGAGAAGTGCTTAGCTTTGGGTTCAATCTTGCGGTGTCCTTTCCCGGTGTGATGGGGGCAGCAAGGCACGTATTGTATTGTTGCCATCGAGGATAGCAAGATGGGGTTTTTTATCATATTGCATGAATTTATCCCTCTACATCATGTCATCTTGCTTAAAGCGTTACTGTGTTTTCTTGAACTTAATACTCTAGATGCATCTTTGGATAGCGGTCGATGAGTGGAGTAATAGTAGTAGATGCAGGTAGGAGTCGGTCTACTTGTCTCGGACGTGATGCCTATATACATGATCATACATAGATATTCTCATAACTATGCTCAATTCTGTCAATTGCTCAACAGTAATTCGTTCACCCACCGTAAAATACGTATGCTCTTGAGAGAAGCCACTAGTGAAACCTATGGCCCCTGGGTCTATCTTCATCATAATAATCTCCCTACACTTAGTTATTTCCTTTGCCTTTTACTTTGCTTTTATTTTACTTTGCATCCTTGTCACAAAAATACAAAAAATATTATCCTATCATATCTATCAGATCTCACCCTCGTAAGTGACCGTGAAGGGATTGACAACCCCTTATCGCGTTGGTTGCGAGGATTTATTTGTATTGTGCAAACGAGGGACTCCGCGTAGCCTCCTACTAGATTGATACCTTGGTTCTAAAAAACTGAGGGAAATACTTACGCTACTTTGCTGCATCACCCTTTCCTCCTCAAGGGAAAACCAACGCAGTGATCAAGAGGTAGCAGCATCCAACCAGGCAAACAGAAGCTTTGTCACATTCTTCCTGCTGTGTAAGTGCATCTAGTGCCCCTTAGTGATTTTGGTGTATTGAAGACTTATAGGTTAAGAAACTAATGTGTTTATGAGTGTACACAGGTCTATAAGTCTGTGAGGAGTTTGATATTTACAGAGAAAGTCGACCCCTAAAAATGAAGTTCTTCGACTGAAGACTTTGATATTTTGAAGACTTTCTGAAGACTTTGAATGTGAAGAAATTGGTGGGACCTTAAAGACTTGGTATTCATTTGAGGAACATGAAGCGTGAAGACTTTTGTTTTCGTAGTTTCATTTTCTCTTTCTTGAGTCATAGGAAACACCGTACTGTTAAAGGGGTCGAGGAAATACTAAGGAAAAATTTCCATGTGATGCTCAACTCAAAATCCTACACCTACCAATCCCTTCGAGTGAAGCCTTTGGAAATCTCATACAGCTCGGTCAATTTCTTGATGTGAGACGAAGTTCTTCTCAGTCACCGAGAATTTGTTCTGACCGAGGAGTTAGGAATTCGCCATGGCGGGATTGCCTACGATGAGGAACATGATAGCCACGAGGAATATGAGATTCAAATTTCCGACCGTTGCTGTGCTGCGCGCCGGCTGTCCCAAAATATCTTATCCACCTAACGGTCATATCATTGAAGGGCATTTATGTCTTATCATGTCGGGCTGCTCCCTAGGCTATAAATAGCCGCCCCCTACAACCACTAGCTGGTTGGCTGCTCCGAGAGAAACTTGACACTTGTCATTTGAGAGCATCCCATCCTCCGAGGACTTTGAGCGAAAATCATCAAGTGAGGAAAAACCCAAAACCAAACCCCTACAAACCCAAAGTGATTGAGCATCACTGAAGAGATTGATCCTGCGTGGATCCGACGCTTGTTACCTTTGTAGACTGTGCTTCTTCCGAACGGTTAGGCGTCATGGTCTAGAGCATCCAAGAGGAATTGTGGATCGTCGAGTGACCAAGTCTGTGAAGGTTTGGAAGTCACCTGAAGACTTACCACGAGTGATTGGACGAGGTCTGTGTGACCTTAGTTCAAGGAGAATACGGTGAGGACTTGGTGTCACGAGCTGCGTGCTCGGCGATTTGGGTGTCCGGACCTGTGTCCTCGAGTTTAAATACTCAGCCGCTCCAACCAGACGCATAACCGAGACAACAGTTGGAACTGGTCTACCAAATCATTGTCTTCACCAACCTACCTGGTTCTATTTCCTCAACCCTTTCATTTCCTCATTCTTTGTGTTGAGTGTTCATTCATATCTGTGTTTGAAGACTTTGGTGAAGACTTTCTCAATTTCCTCAGTTCAATTTCTTGATCTGTTTGTCTTCATCTTGTGCTATCCTGTGTTTACGCTTTTCTGTACTCTTTGTTTGTCTTCATTTCATCATGATGACCATGCCGCGATTCTGTTATGCTTACTTACGAGTACTTATTCCGCTGCAAGTAGTTCTTCGCTAATGAATTTCCTCACCAACAAATTCCTCAGTGAAGAATTCATAAAAATCGCCTATTCACCCCCCTCTAGTCGATATAACGCACTTTCAATTGGTATCAGAGCAAGGTACTCCCTTGTTATGTGTGATTTTGGTTTAACCACCTGGAGTTTTAGTTATGTCAACCGCAGGTATGATCAAGGTCTCAGCAGGGTGTCCTACCTTTGATGGGACGGACTACCCCTACTGGAAGAATAAGATTCGAATGCATCTTGAGGCAATTGACAACGATCTCTGGTATGTTGTGGAAAATGGTGTTCCCTCAGTCACACCTTCTCTGAATGCTGCCGATGTGAAGAGATTCAAGCAACTCGATTCTCAAGCGAAGAATATCATATGTGGCCATCAGAGCAAATGACAATATGGAAGAGAGATTGCTTTGAAACCGCCAAGATCATCCGGGACAGGCTGTCCAAAGTAAATGAAGGAGTCTCAACTCAGCGTGACTCTCGAGTTGATGTTCTTCGCAATCTCTTCAACCGCTTCAAAAGACTCGACAACGAAAATGTTCAACAAACCTTCGATCGCCTCATCGACATCTCAAATGAGCTTCAAGCGCTTACGTTACTTGACATCACCGACCATGAGGTGGTGAAGAAATTGTTGAGATCGCTTGATTCCTCATTTGATACTCCGCACCGATGATACAAGAGCGTGCTAACTACAAGTCACTTGATCCAAATTGATATCCTCAAGAGGCTAAATACTCATGAGTTCGACTTCTTTGAAAAGAGAGATCTCTATGGTTCTAGCTATGGAAAACACGTGCCACGAAGGCCAAGGTTGTGTCTGAATCTGAGTGTGAAGACTCTGGTAGTAGCCTTGGAGATCCTGAAGAATTAGGCCAGGAGCTAGCATTGCTCGTGAAGAAATTCCAGAAGTTCTCAAGACGTGGTCGCTTTTGAAAATCCTCAAGGAGCAGTGATTCCTCATCCAATGACTATAAGAGAAGACTTTGCCATAAATGCAAGAAACCTGGTCACTACATTCAAGACTGTCCTCAGTGGGAAAAGGAATTAAAGAAGAAGAAACACAAGGATTACAGTTCTGATGACGCTAAGAAGAAGAAGAAATCGTCGAAATCTTCATCATCAAAATCCTCAAAGCCTTCTTCTCACAAGAAGAGCAGCTCCAAAAAGGCTCGGGCATTCATTGGCAAGGAAATGGACTCTGAAGCTGAATCAGAGGAACATGAGGAAGAGGAAGCATCGAAGAATCTGAGTCCGGTGTGGCAAGTCTAGCTCTACTCTTTGCTTTTCGTCAGCAAGTCCATCTTCAACTCTGAAGAAAATGACCTCACCAACAATGCTGATGAAGGTAGTGATGACTACGCTCCCACCTATTGCTTCATGGCTAAGGGTGCCAAGGATGATCTACCCAAAGCCACTGAGTGGGTTCTCGATAGTGGATGTACAAATCACATGACTGGTGACAAGAATCTATTGATGGATGCTCCCTTATCACCGTCTCATCTGAAGCATATCATCTTTCTTGACAAAGGCAAAAGTCGGTATTGGGTCTTGGTAAGGTTGCGATCTCTAAGGACATACACATGGACAAAGTCATGCTTGTTGAGTCCTTAGGATACAACCTCATGTCGATCTCAATGCTTTGTGATCTTGATATGGTTGTTATCTTTGGCAAGTATCGTTGTGTTGTGATTATGGAAGCTGACAATTCCAAAGTCTTGAAGGCTTTAGGAGAGGAGACTTGTATATTGTTGATTTCTCTCTGAGACCACAACCGGCTGTGTGTCTACTTGCAAAAGCTTGGAAAAGGCTGGCTATGGCATCGTGACTTAGTCACGCAGGCATGAGGAATTTGAACACGCTTGCAAAGAAGAAGCATGTCATTGGCATTGAGAATGTCAAATTCCTCAAGGATCACTTGTGTGGAGCTTGTGAAGCTGGAAAAATGACCAAGGCCAAGCATCCAAATGAAGACTATCATGACCACTACTCGTCCCTTCGAATTGCTTCACATGGACCTCTTTGGTCCTAATCATTACTCAACATTCACAAATGATGCATCTCTATATGGCTTTGTTATTGTTGATGATTACTCTCGTTACACATGGGTACACATTGTTACTTACAAAAATGAAGTGCAGGAAGTCTTCAAACGATTTTCCTCGAGGGATTCAACTAACTTTGGTGTGAAGATCAGACACATCAGGAGTGACAATGGAACTGAGTTCAAGAATTCCGGTCTTGATGCCTATCTTGATGAACTTGGTATTACTCATGAGTTATCCGCTCCCTATACTCCTGAGCAAAATGGCGTCGTGGAGGAATAGAACTCTTGTTGAGATGGCTCGCACTATGCTTGATGAATACAAAACGCCTAGTCGTTTTTGGATTGATGCAATTGATACTGCGTGCCACATCATCAACAGAGTATATCTTCACACATTCTTCAAGAAGACTGCCTATGAACTCCTTCACAAATTCTTCAGTAAGAAGGCTGCTGAGTCTCCTTCTTACGTACTTCGCCGACATATGGGAGTGCCAGCATCTGGGTCGACGTGTCGTGCACCAGATTAGAGTGGGGAATGGAAGGGGGGCATCACCCCGATCTTAGCGCCAGTAATTCATGACTATAGTGAGTAGTCATATCACAAGACCCCGTCTTTCAAGCAGTAACGCGCCATCAAATCGCACAACCCTACCTTTCCCACAGTAAGTTGAATCCGCTACTCCCTCACCCTCCTAGTCTCTTTGTCAAACCGCCTATGCAAAAACTGCCGCACGTAATGCCCGGGAAAAGCCCCGCCCTGAACTTTTAACTACTCATACTATAATTTTGTATCGATGAATTGCCCCATGGAGTAGAAAACCAAAAGAAAAATGTGGTACATGAACAAATACCGTTGAAGCTCTAGCCAGCGATTTGGAATGTAAACCATGCATGTTTTTATATGTATAGGTTACTTCAAAGTACTGAGTCCATTAATGTTCAAACTGTACCATCGATATCTCAAAGCCAAAATAGTTCGAGTTTGTTCGTTCTATATAAATACTAGTACTGTATGTTTATTCACCCGTGGGGTTGTTCGGTGAATGGAGGGCCGGGGGGCACAAGTGAACAATACTACTGCTAGTAAGTAGGAGTCGTACAGTTAGTCACTTTAAATAGAGAGTTTCTTTTCTTTAATGCCAAGTACACAAATTGAAACGCTTGTTGTGGAGAGAAAAAGATAATCACTCCACTATATAAATAGGAAGGGGCCTGGACGCTTGCTTTACTAGGGTTGCTCCCTTCATTCTCTCATCATCTCCAGATCTAAACAAGACAGGGGTAGCAACATTTTCTCTCTGCTCACCGCTGGTGACAGATCCGGCCAGATCCCTTCGGCTGGTGTGTGTAGAGGACTAGGTGCATCGTTCATGCGGTTATCGGCGGCGAGGGAGGAAACCCATAGCTGCCGGCGGGTCCCGATACTCTGCACGTGTCATTCTCTCCAACACAGCGCCGGCTCAAGAGGTCCTCCGACCCTTCTTCCTCCCTGATGTATTGTACGCAGATCCGACCTGCCGCCGCCGACATCCCGAATACCCTCAGGTATAAGTTCTTCGAAAGCGGCCTTGCTCTACTGCCCCATCTCCCCACATGTCTGCATGTGCATCTTTTTCTACTTCCATCAGCTCTTCCGAAGCCACCTAAATTTTTAGTATTATTGGAGGTAAAGCTACTTCACGGAGTCGAATCTAGGACTTGGTTCAAACAACGAAGAAAGGGGGGAAAGTCGTAGCATGAATCTAGGACTTGATTCAAAGAGGAAATAACAGGGGGCAAGTAGTAGAGACTAGATACCCAACTGGTCTCTTGGTTAAAAAGGGAAATAAAGGGAAAAGGCAGTACAAACTGGATAAGGAACAGATCTATTATTGGTTGAAAAAAGGATAGAAAGCCGCGGCTAGTGGACAAGTCAACAGAGTATGTCCAGGATTAGATTTGTTGCCCTCACATAGTAAAAGGTCTCGAAGATTAGATTTGCTGCCATCACAGGGTATGAACAAACTTGGCATCACCACTTTATGCCTCCTTGTAGGTACATTGTGCTTATGCGTCCACTGTCGCATGTCCTTATACCAACGTTTTGTTGTTGTTAATGTAAAGGCGCATGTAAAATGAAGCGATCACACTGTAACCTTAAGGACATGTCTAACCAGTGTTATTATTAATCTAATGCCTCCAGTGATATGATGCAATTAAACTATCTTACAAATGGTACTCCTGCTGTTTTCCCCAGTATGATAAGTAATTTGTTTCTTTACGCTACTGAGTGTCATGGTGTCCCCATGTCCCATGCCCTTAAACCAATTATTTAGCTGTTGTTGATCTATTGTATCTGGTAAACAATCAATGCCACCATTAAAGTAATCCCACACTTGACGAATGTCATTGTTGATCATAATGCTTCCGGTAACATGAAGCATTGCTGACATTTTAAAATTTCTACTTTCCTTGCGTGATTGCCATGAACATAATCAAGATGCTTCTTTTCATTTCCTGTATGTTTCGTATCTTTTTATTGACCAACAACTGTTTTCTTTCTATCTTTTTGTGCAGATAGGGATATCCATTTCACCTTGTTGCTATTGTGACCTTTTGGTGAACTGCACAAAACACTTTTTTTGGAATGAGTGTCTTGTGCAGTTCAACTAAAATATCACGTGGGCAACATCTCTCAAATTTGGTGGAACTGCACAAAATGGTGATTGGAGTTTCCAAAATCTCCGTCAAATTCTGCTGGTAATCTCGTGCAACATTTTATTACCCTTTGCAAGATGACACTACAAAAAAAGACACATCCGTGACATTTTGGGGCGAACGAATTTTTTTTCTGTCATACTTATGACACTTCTATGACAATAATTGTGACAAAACATGGTATCATCATAGATGTGGTGGGGTCCTACTTCTATGACAAAAAATCATGACAGAAAATTGGCTTTTCGTCCTGGGCGGGCCGGAGACGCAGCTGCATGACATTCTTTGGGACGTCCATGACAGAAAAACCGTGGTATAAGCGAGGGCGAGGAAAATATCGGGGTGTTCCCGGTTACAGTGGGTGGTCAGGGCCGAGGGATGTGTGTTTCTCTGATACACGCACGCGCGTGGGTGCGAGGCGTTGGGCTCTAACTGAACCCGAGCAAGGCGTTGGGCTCTAACTAAACCCGAGCGACAGACCTTTGCAGGCTACGCGCATCGAACCCGAGCGATCGATCGATGGTTGTTAATCGAACCCGATCGGCGATTCCTTCGCCATCGCTGCTTCTGAAGCCGATCGATGTCTGCCTCTGGATGAACCGTGAGCGTTCTTTGGGGGTTTGGATGAACAGTTCCGGTGGGGGTGGATGAATAGGACCACGTGGTGTTGCCTCTGGATGAGCGAGTGGCGTTCTTTGGGGGTTTGGATGAACAGTTCCGGTGGGGTGGATGAACAGGACCCCGTGGTGTTGCCTCTGGATGAACATGACCCCGATCGATCGAGCCGGTTGGGGCTGGATGAACAGGACCCCGCGGAGGGCTGGATGAACAGGACCACCCCGTGGAGGGATGGATGAACAGTAGACAGTGGAGGGCTTGATGAATAGTAGCCCATGGAGGGGTGGTTGAATAGGAGCCCGTGGAGACGGCTGATTGAACAGTAGCCGGTGGGGTAGCACGCGGTGGAGGCTGGATGAACAGGAGCCCGTGGATGAACAGTCACAGGTGGAGGTTGGAGGAGGTCGACGGTGGATGAACAGTAGCCCGTGGAGGCTGGAGGGGGTCGACGATGGAGATGAACAATATCCCGTGGAGTCCCGTTTTGCGGTACGCCACACCCCTCCCGATGAACAGGACCCCGTTTCGACCGTAGCGCTCCAACACAAGTTCGTTTCCTCCGTTTTGCGGTACGCCACACCCTCCCGATCAACGGGACCCCTATTTCGATTGTAGGAGGTCCGTTTCCTCCGTTTTGATGCGCGGACCCCTCCCGATGAACAGGATCCCGTTTTGAACATGGCCGGTCGAACACAAGGCCGTTTCTTCCGTTCTGTGGTACGCCAGGCCTTGTTTCCGTCGGCTGTTCCGTCCAAGCCAGTTGGCTCCCACGCGTTCCGTTGCCTGCCGATGAACACGACACATTCCATTGCCTCCCCATCAACACGAGGACGATGCAGTTTCTCCGTTCCGACCCAGCTATGTAAACGAGCCCTGGCCGTACGTATGCGCGAGTAGGCATTCGAGACCCCGCCCGTATGTACGTACGTGGCCATATTTTCTTTCTTGCACATTGGGCGTTGTACGTACGTGTACATGCTACATGCGCGCCTCAACTACGACACGTGTGTGCTCTACCTCGAAGAGTATGTACGTACACGTTCGTGGCTAGAATGACAATGCCACGTACGCTTCGACCAGGTAGGTCCCGACTATCAGGCACTTCCTTGGATGCGAAGATATAGCTGGTGGGTCCCAGCAGTCAGGGAGGCAAATCGTTTTTTTTTGCCCAGACGCATTTCCTTGCGTGCGAAGATGTAGCTGGTGGGTCCCAACAGTCAGGGGGGAAACATTTTTTCGCAAAATACGGTGGCCCTCCGATGGGTCCCCGCTGTCAGGTACAGGAATAATTATTTTGCGTGTAATAAGGAGGCACTTCCTTGCGGCCGTCGTGGACCCAGCTGTCAGCCTCTCCACGTACAGTACTCTTCCGGTGGAAGTTGGTCGTTGACCACGCCGCGCTGAGAGCACCAAGGCGGTGGACGACGGCGAGGCCTAGGAAGGGGACGACACGGAGCCAGGGAAGACGCGGTAGTGGATGCCCACGCGTAGAGGAGTATGAGGGTTCACCGTTCACAAGGTGTGAGGCTGCCGTCGCCCTTGAAAAAACAGGGGTGCGGGTGAGTAGAGGGATGGCCTGGCCAGCGGTGGGAGTAGTTGGGGGCAGTGAGGCCTCCTCCGCATCGCAGCCGGCCACGGGAGGCAGGAGCAAGAGGCACGACCGGCGCTGGTTTGGGCGGGTGGAGCAAGAAGACCAGAGGTTGAAGAAGCACTACGGCCGTTGGATGGACATCATACGGTCACTGGACCTAGAATCGTGCATATTGACTAAGTTGACAAAGCCCTCCGTCCCCGTCAACTTAGTAGGCCCACAAATTAGTCTGCCACTATACTGGGTCCAAGCTAGCAGGGGGAGTATTCATTTTTTTGTGTGTAATAGGAAGGCACTTCCTTACGTGCGAAGATATAGCTGGTGGGTCCGGTATGTCGGTAGCGGTAACATTTTTCGCGAAATCTGAGAGGCCCTTCCGGTGGGTCCCGGATGTCGGTGGAGGAATCATTATTTTGCGGCGTAATAAGGAGGCATTTCCTTGCGTGCGTTGTGGACCCAGCTGTCAGCCTCTCCACGTCTGATCCCACCAGATGCATGTTGGTCGTTGACCATGTTGACCAGGCCACGCCGAGAGCACCAGGGCGGTGGACGATGGCGAGGCCTAGGAAGGGAACGACACAGAGCCAGGGAAGACTCAGCAGTTTTTTCCCATGCGGAGGGGAGTACGACTATACAAGGGTTTACTGGTTCGTCTGCCGTCGCCGGAGAATAACAGCAGGTGTGGGTGAGTAGAGGGATGGCTAGGCCAGTGATGGGAGTACGATGGGGTGGTGAGGTCACTGCGGCAAAGACAACCGGCCGTGGGGAGGAGGGAGCAGGAGTCCCGCCGGTGCTTGTTTGAGCTGGAGCAGGAAGATCGAGAGATTGAAAAAGCACGGCCGTTGGATGGAAATCCATCGATCCTTTGCTTGTCGTCAACCTTTTTTTAGGAAAGCCTCAAATCTATGGAAAACAGCATACAACCCATCTGCCATTATTTCTAATAATTTACAACCCATTTGCTAATTCTTAAGGTTTTTTTGGAGCCCATGTTCTTTTTGTTAGCATTACAACCCATATTGTGGCCACGGTTAAAAATTTATATGAAATTTTGCATATTTCGGTGCGGTCCGAACTGTTTTTAATCCCGAAATTTCGAGTCACATTCAAACTGATTTTAAAAATAAATGTATATCAATATAAAATCCAACAAATTGTCCATGCATAAAAATCAATGCAATTTAAAATCTTGAAATGAAAAAAAGAAATTTGAACTAATTGCCGGTTTGATGTGTCTTAAAAATGTACAACCCATTTCTCATTACTGATAGGCTATTTTCTCGGCCAGCCGAATGAAGCTCTCCTCGTCTTGAAAGATTTGCAGCCCAACAGGCCTGACAAAGCGACTTACTTGGCAAATCACAAAAAAACTGGGTTGTGGCCGTGGACCCAGCTGTCAGCCTCTCCACGTACAATACTCTTCCGATGGAAGCGGTCATTGACCACATTGACCATGCCGCGCTGAGAGCACCAAGGCGGTGGACGACGGCGAGGCCTAGGAAGAGGATGACACGGAGCCGGGGAAGACGCGGTAGTGGATGCCCACGCGGAGAGGAGTACGAGGGTTCATCGTCTGGCTTGATGCGAGGTTGCCGTCGCCGCAGAATAACAGGGGTGTGGGTGAGTGGAGGGATGGCACGGCCAGCGGTGGGAGTAGTATGGGGCGGTGAGGCCTCCGTGGCAGCACAACCGCCACGAGAGGCAGGGAGGAGGCGGCACGACCGGCGCTGCTTTGCTTTGGGCGGCCGGAGCAAGAAGACCAGAGGTTGAAGAAGCACTATGGCCGTTGGATGGCCATCGTACGGTCATTGGAGCTAGAATCATTCATATTGACTAAGTTGACAAAGCCCTCTGTCCCCGTCAACTTAGTAGGCCCAAAAGTCAGCCACCCACTATGGTGGGTCCCAGCTAGCAGGGGGTATTCATTTTTTGTGCGTCATAAGGATGTGCTTCCTTGCGTGCAAAGATGTAGCTGGTGGGTCCGACCTGTCAGCGGGGAGAACGTTTTTTTCACAAAATGCAGAAGCCCTTCCCGTGGGTCCTAGCTGTCAAGTGGAGGAATCATTATTTTGTGCGTAATAAGGAGGCATTTCCTTGCGTGCGGCCGTGGACCCAGCTGTCAGCCTCTCCACGTACAGTCCACTTTTCGATGGATGTCGTTCATTGACCATGTTGACCAGGCCGCGCCGAGAGCAACCGGGCGGTGGACGACGGCGAGGCCTAGGAAGGGAACGACAAGGAGCCAGGGAAGACTCGGCAGTTGTTTCCCACGCGGAGGAGTACGAGGGTTTACTGGTTCGTCTGCCGTCCCCGGAGAATATATCTGGCCATGGGCCGGGCCGGGCCGGGCTTGGGCCGGGCCTAAAAAAGCCCATGGCAGAAAACTGAGGCCCAGGCCCTTGCAGGTCCTACCATTGGGCCTACTTTTCATGCCCAAGCCTGTCCCATCTGGTAAAAATCCCTGAAAAGCCCTTAGGGCTTAGGGCCGTGGGCCGGGCGTCTTCCTTAAAATGCCAATATGCCAAGCCCAAGCCCGTCCAGGCCCTGCTGGTGGGCTCAAAACTCAGTCCCAAGCCCAGCCCACGGACAAGCCCATCAGGCCTAGGCCCTGGATTTTAGGGTCGGGCCTGGGTGGACCAACAGGGCCGGGCCTGAGATGGCCAGGACTACCGGAGAATAACAACAGGTGTGCATGAGTAGAGGGATGGCTAGGCCAGCGATGGGAGTACGGTGGGGCGGTGAGGTCACATGGCAAAGATAGCCATGGTGGGAGGAGGGAGCAGGCCTCACGGCGCTTGTTTGAGCAGATGGAGCAGGAAAAGCAGAGATTGAAGAAGCACGACAGCCGTTGGATGGACATCCAACAGTCACTGCTCTCGTGTGCATTATTTGTAATAATGTACATCCCATTTTCTAATTCTTAAGAATTTTTTTGGAGCCCATCTTCTTTTTGTTAGCATTACACCCCATATTGTAGCCACGGTTAAAAAGTATACAATTTTTTGCATATTTCGGTGCGGTCAACTGTTTTAATCCCGAAATATCAATTCACATTCAAACTATTTTGAAAAATAATTTATATAAATATAAAATCCAAATAATTGTCCACGCATAAAAATAAATGGAATTTAAAATCTTGTAAGGAAAAAATTGAAACTAATTCCCGGTTTGATATGTTTTAAAAATGTACATCCCATTTCTGAGCAAACTGAATGAAACTCTCCTTGTCTTGAAAGATTTGCACCCCAGCAGGGCTGATAAAGCAAGTAGGCCTCGTTTGGGTATTTCTTTAAAAAAATAGAACTGGGCTAGTCATTTTCAGCAAGAAAAAAACACAACTGGGCTCATGATGTGGTAAACATAAATAAAACCACAGCTAGGCAGACGACCCCCACTGACCTCGTTGTTACCTTGATCCGTCGCTAAAACTAGTATAAATAACAACTGATTGTTCCTAAAAAAACTGCGCGACC
This sequence comes from Aegilops bicornis, assembly GCA_021605145.1. Taxonomy (NCBI): domain Eukaryota; kingdom Viridiplantae; phylum Streptophyta; class Magnoliopsida; order Poales; family Poaceae; genus Aegilops; species Aegilops bicornis. The sequence goes on along the minus strand of CM038669.1, from coordinate 373,753,995 downwards.
TGCTGGGTCCCTGGTGTCAGCCGCTCCTAGTGTAATTCTCTCGTTTATTGACTATGTTGACAATGGCGTGTGCCCCAGATGTCCAACCATTAGGAGGAACCATATTTTTGGGCTTGTAATATAGAGGCACTTGCTTGCGTACTGCCATGATGCTGGTGGGTCCCTACTGTCATCCTCTCCATGTACAGTCATCTCTTTATTCCTCTCGGTTGTTGACGACGTTGACAACGCAAGAGGGCGGCACACCATGCACGGTGAGCGAACCAAGGCCGCAAGGCGGAGGACGACGGTGAGGCCTCGGACGGAACGAACAGGAGCCGTGGAAGATGCGCCAGTCCAGTCGCAGGCGGAGGGGAGTACGAGGGTTGACTGGTTCGGGTGCGGGTGCGTGTTGGGGCTGACGTCACTGGAGAATAACATGACGTGTGGGGGAATAGAGGGAGGGACTGTCCAATGTTGGAGAATGCGTGCGGTAGGGCGGCGAGGCGCGACCGACCATGGGAGGCGGGAGCAAAGCGGAGCCGACGGGTGGTTTGGTTTGGGTGGCTGGAGGAAGAAGAAGGCAAGAGATAGAAGATACACGACGGATGTTGGATGTCAATCCAACTACCGGTAAGCGTAATCGCTTGTTGATCGGCTAGTAAGTCGACACCACCTTGGATGGGCTATTTCCTCATGGGTCCCAAATGTCGAACCCAAATCTGTCACGGTCATGCAACCTTTCCTATGAAAATTTACAACCCATTTGATGTGCTAGTTGAAATAAGTTTGTGGGTCTGGTGGGGCTAATCACTTGGCTTCAGAATGCAGTGAGCTCAAGCAACCCCGAGTGATGTTATTTCCCTTGGTTGGGATTTGTTAGTTGTTACAATATTTCACTCTAAATTAAACGACTGGCAAGCCATTTGCCTTGCTTCAAATAAAATATGATAGTCACAGCCGAGTTGGAAAGAGCAAGAACATCTAACTCCACTTACAAAATATACAAAAGCACGAGGGTTAATTGTTCATCAGGTTTACAAAGAAACCCAGGTTGAAAAGGGCAACAACATCTAACTCCAGCACTGTTTTTGGCAGTCACAGTCAAATGGACCGGTCAGGTCCATATAATGAACATCTTGGGTCGTAAAATTTACTGGATTATGACCACAATATGTTGTAAATAGAAGCCCGTCACGTTCAGAAGCTCTTTTTCCCACCTGAAACTCCTTTTTTTGCTCTTCCACATACCCATCCGTCAAAACCATGCTGCTGATAAACTTAAGCCTGATGGACAATAGTAACCTCGCATTCAGCAGGAAGAATGTGACAAATCTAGTGTTTGCACGGTTGGCTACATATCGTTCTAGCGTTATTGTCTTCAATCGAATCTCATGAGAAGTGAGAAAATCCCGATGCTTACGAATCCACCGATTGGTTATAACTTTCTTACCCTGTCCTGTTGCGTAAACAGACATGAAGATTGAAAATAGTTAAGGTCTAAAAAAAGAGTGTTGAAAGAGCAACAACTAAACGGTTATTCTAGTACACTATATGCAGGCTTCCAATGTGCGTGAAATTATCACCTTTATATACAATTTCTCCAGACATGGAAAGCATGGCAGCAAGCCAACAATCTTGTTCAGATCAAAACTATTCATTTGGATATATAAGATCTTGACAGAATACAGCACCATTGATAGGCCATCCATGGAGAAACTCTTCATTGAGCATAGAACATAATATTAGTACCAAAATGTGTACTCCAAGATGACATATAACTTGTGCGCAAAAATTTAAAATGCAGCTTATGGTTACAAGTGTAGATGACAATGTAAAGTACCTGAAGAACTGTGGAGCCAAACATCATATTGAAATGAGCACAGAGATCATGTATTACACCCAAGGTCTCCAGTTTAGGCGCAGAGAGGACGATTATTTGCAACGGTGAATAACTAGAATCAAGGATCAACCTTTGAAGTGAAGGGGCATCTCGGATGATGAGCTGCCTTCCTCAAAACAAATTCCAATTCTTACAAGGTTAGGTGACTTTATTTGGAGACAGCCGATTCTAACTGTGAAAAGAAGCACCAAGCACTCCAGGGCAGGGCAACTGGAGTGGATGATGATGTGCAATGAGGCCTCCGATATACGAACCCGCACAAGTGAAAGTTTCTTGAGAAATGGGAGTCGAAGGTTTAGTACCAGATTATGCGGTAGGTCACCTGGCAAAAGGTGGCGGTGTGGAGAGAGAGGAGGAAACCGTGAGATGGACATCGGTCTTTGAGGGCAGGGTAGATGGCGTTCAGTATCTGGTAGGTAATTTCCAGGGGAATAGTAGAACTCAAGAAGCTGTAGTTCTGTGAATTCAGGGGATTTTAGCCAGGCGTCCACCGTGCAGGGCATGGTATGCTTGCTCAGGTAGCATGATGGGATGCAGAGGCTTTGAACGAAGCCCTGGTGGGAGGAGATGATGGCTCTGGGGATTTCAAAATCATTGAAGAGAGATAGCTGACGACAGTCGAGATTAAGGGGCACAGCGCGCCATAGAGGGCACCACCGAATTGAGAGGACCTGGGTGCGGCAGCAATCCTTGGTGGGGAGAAGCGAGATGATCTCCCCAAGGACGGCGTCTGAGAGATTGCTGATGTGGTCCACCCGAGATTCTAGTTCCTAGGATTCGATGGGGGCGGGGTCACCGCTTCTCCCCGCGCTGCCGGGTGCGGGATCTACAACAGGCGTCACTGCTGGCGGGAGCCTCATCTTCTTGGCACTGGGGTCAGCCGACTCCATTTTCCTCGAGGGCGTCATGTCGCGCTCACGGATTTGAGCAGAGTAACAAATGACGAGCCTAGTTGTAGAAAAGCAGTGAAGAAGAAGGAGCTGGGGTTTTTACGTAGTAGTGAGGAAGAAGGGGAGCTGGGGTTTTCAGAGGGAGTGAGGTGAGGAATTTGGGGGTACGAGTGGAGCAAGCTGACGTGAGGTGGGTGGGAGTGAGGAGGAAGAAGAACACCCAGGATTTTTTGGGGGGCGGTGTGCTGGGTGTGGGTAGCGCCTCTCATTCAGTAAATATATGGACTTTTGAATTGATTTTACTATTTACTAGCATGGATGGGTTGTTTTGTCTTGGTCCCAGAGAAACAATTACTACTAGTACTGTGGAGACACTCTACAGCTACCCAGAAAAACAATTACTACTAGTACAGTGGATACAATACCGCTTCTGGCTCCTCCTAGGTCATCGAAACGTCTCCCTCTACTGAATGTCGTTATACTTTTGTTCACCGACATGCGGGCCATGCAGCGCGCGGGCCCAAATGCCATCCACCAAATTAGAAGGCAGTATGCAAAGCGGAGAGTCACCCCGGTCAGAAGGCGGCAATAACGAAGCCAGATCACAAAACCCCACCTCCCCACAGTCTAAGTTTGACGGACGAAGCAACCATCATTTCACTCTTCGCTGAATCCCTTCTCCCTCACGGTTTCAAGAAAGGCAACACTCAGATTCGCCACTATTCTTCTCTCCCAACGAAGGGAAGGTAAGCGGATCCGTGATGTTGGTATATTTTCGTTCAGAAAAAAAGAACTTTTGCAAAGCAAAGAATCGATCCTCACTCTCTTTTTTGTTTCATTGTCATTGCAATTGTGTTTTCCTTTCAGTGGTCTCCTAGTATTCGTCAGTTTCTTGATGGAACAAGGAGAACCAGGCAAAGATCTGCCGATATTGGAGCAGACTCGGGAGGCTGATCCCCACGAGATAGAGAGCTCCAAGAAGATGGAGGCAGCCACCGAGCCGACCCCAGATACGCTCACGGCCACTACTGAGATGGTCAACGCCCCGTTTGAGGTTACAACCCCCGTGGCACTGCAGGAGCAGTTTTCCCCCTTCGAGGATGTATCCCCCCCGCTGAGCTGCCCAAGGTGATTTTCTTCTTGCCGATCTCGCTTGTGGTTTTTCATCTAAGTATGTGGTGATGAATAATGCAAAATTCTATTAGCTTCGATGTCATGCTAGACATAGTGGTTTAAATAACTTGTGTTTCTTATACTGGAAAGTAATTCAGAATTTGTTTCTCTTTCAATTAGAGCCCTGATGCAGACAAGGATTGTGTGGTTGTACATGTCACTCGCTATGAGGCGGATGACCTGAATATACGCACTGGGAAAACAGAGTTTTTATGCTATTGGATCCTGGAAGCCATTTGCGCTTATACTAATGAAGAGTTTTATTCCAGCCCCACTGTTGTCAGGCATGTTGTCTAGGGTGTACTAAAGCACAAGAATTTCAAAGCTACTCCTTCATTTGTGAGGCATACTGTTCTTGTCAAGCTTACGTAGGAAGATCACGCGGCATGCCTCCACAAACAAGTTTATGAGTGGCAAGGCCACAAGGTTGTCTTCATGAAGCTTCACAGGATTGAGCTGCTGCCGGACGTCCTCGATGATGTTCATGGCAAGGTCCGTCTTCTGTCCAGCCCAAGTTAGATCGAGGCATGAAATACTTGCCCCAGCTAGTGTTTAATAGTAGTTTGGATTCTGTCTAATTATCCGAACCTTTCCTGTTATCAAGCCCTCTTGGGCTAGTACTCTGTTTGAATCCGTCTATGGGAACTGCTGCTACTTTTGTGTGCCAGTGAATCATCAAAATTGTTGCCGAAACAGATGCGTCCTCACTCTTTTATCATACGAGCAGTGTGTGTTTTGATGAAATAGAGTACTCGTTTGAGAACTGTGCGCCGACGTATACATAAGTACTTGTCACTGTTGGTGCTACCCCACTTGTAAGCAGTTTTGCGAAAGACGGCACATTGGCCCAGCTCGCTTCAACACTAGGCTATCGACCAACTAATAATCAACAATCTGCTGTCTGACATATAAGCAACTATGTATCTTGTTATAGTGGTTCATGCAGTTAACTGAGGCCACAATGTAAATTCCAAACGTTCACACGCTAGTCCAGCGTTCATGTGGAACACTCACATTAAACTCGGCTTCACAAAAAACTTGAAAAGCATAAGTTACGCAATTTTATACATCTCAATGATTCATAGAACATAACAAACATATACTAGTTCACAAAGAAAAGACAAAGTTGTGAGAAGGTTTACAAATCAGGAAAAACAAGCAAGGCTTCTTCCGAGCAAAGGGCCTCCGGTAGGCTTAAATTTCCTAGAGTTCACTCGGTTTTTTCTTGTTGCCACCATCCGTGGTTAGGTTCTCTCATTCCAGAATAACCAATTATAATTGTGTTCTCAGTTGGAATGCTGAACTGAACCATGTAGTGTACTGACCAGCTGAAATTCTTGTGCATTCCACTAAATTTAAGCACCGCTATTTGCAGAAATAAGCAGATCACAATGCCTCTTTTCCGTGCACCTGTCCAAAAAACCGCCGTGCAGCCGTGCCAGCTAGTCCTTAGTCCATGGATGAACTGGTAGAAGGTGCATTCCGGACTAGGATGCAGTTGTTCTCACTCGTCCCTACACTGCAATCAGGAAGTAAAACGTACGAATCAACTTCTTTTATATTGCGTTGGTCATTCTACCTAGTAACTACCAATGTAGGAATACCTGGAAGACAGGTGGTTAGACGACGGCAATGAGGGATAGCCATCTCATTTTGCGCAGTTCTACTAAAACCGAGGTGTGTGCTTTTGATTGCGTGGATAGAAACGATACGGAGACAGACATCCCGAAACGATATGGAGACAGACATCCCTATTTGCGCAAATACGAAATATGGTTATTTAAACAAAGGATGATATTTGCGTGGCATATGATTAACAGCAGCATCTATTGTGTTATAATTGGCACTAGATTGACAAAGATGAAAGTGTCCTTAAGTAAGTAGCATCACATCACATCAACACTACCACTAGTTTAACATGCATGACAATAGCATTAGTATTACTGTCATGAGAGTAGCACATGGTCAGTAAATGTGCAATCAAATTTGTGCAGTTCCACTTGGATGAAGCAATGTTAGCAGTGTAAGATTTAAGTGTAACTGCAAAAACACAATTCATGGGAAATAAAGCAAGACGGAAGCACTTCATAAAATGGTGGTGGCATTTCTTCAATTTATCGACGACACTAGACCATTACTTATAGCGACATTAGGTGGCATTGCTAAATGCTTCATGTGATTTTACATTCACGGTGGCGATATGGGCGTAGGGACAGCAGGGGCATAAAGTGGTGAGGCAGATGTGGTTGCCAAGAGCAGCAAACACTCAGGCAGCATGTCTGCATTTGTCCCATTTTTTATCTCCTCGGCGACATTTTCCTATGTGAGCACAGGAAATCTAGACCTGGTCATTCTCATTTGCGTTGTCCCCCAACACCCGTCACCTTCTTTCCTTTTTCAACCAAGAGATAGGTCCACTTCCCCCCACCCTTCTCCATCCACCATGCTTTCTTCGTCTTTTCAACCAAGTGACCGGTTGGGTAGCCAGTATCTACTACTTTCCCCCGTTTCCTCTTAGAACCAAGTCCTAGATTCATGCTACAGCTTTCCCACTTTCTTCCCTGTTTGAACCAACTCTTAGAGTCGACTGTATGAACTAGCTTTACCTCTAATAATAGTAAAAGTCTAGGTGGCTTTGGAACAGCGGACGGAAGTACAAAAATATCCACACGAAGCCAAGTGGGGAGCTGGGGCAGTAGAGCAAGGCAGGTTTCGAAGGAATATATACCTGAGGGTCGTCGGTATGTGGCAAAGACAGCGTCGGGAGGCTGCATCTTGGCCACAATACCGCAGGGAGGAAGAAGGGGTCGGAGGCCCTCCGGAGCCGGCGCTCTCTCGAGGAGAATGGCACGGCCGTAGATCGGGACGTGCGGGCAGCCATTGGTCTCCTCCCTCGCCGCCGACGATAGCATGAACCCTAGTAAAGCAAGCGCTAAGGCTCCTACTTATATATATATAGTGGAGTGTTTTTGTTGTACCAGCTTCAAAAAAAAATGCGCTCCTACGTGTACCCGCGAGTGGGTGTGAGAGAACTAGTGCGTGCCTGCACCGCTTCTCTTTGCGAGAGTACAATATACTATGTCCAAAGAATGTTCGCCACAAGAGTAATAGTATAAGTGTGTGACGTGTGAGCTAAAATAAAATGTGCGCAACGTCTTTTGTTTTTTAGAAGTTCTGAGGGTAGGGTGTGAAGAGCAAATATGTGTGTGACGTCTACCTGCAAATAGACGATGGGTGCGAGAGGACTCGGGAGGGTGCGTGTGCGTGAGAGAGAGGGGGGCACATATCAATGCAATGCATGTGTCCGTAGATCATTATCCAACAAACGTTCGCCATAAGCCTTTTCCTGACGAACGCCGTAAGAACCGTTAGATCGGCATCAAGCGATGTCGGTTTTGCCATGTCATTTAATGTAACATCCACTCCTCCTACACACAAATCTTCCACGTGAGTGTTAGCAACTGCCAGATGCTCCCTCTGCTCAAAAAATGCGGTGCATATATCTTTATTGAAAATTGAACCTCGCAAACTTTTACCGAAGTTTTCGTGGTACCAAATTGCACATGTAGAATACCATGTATATATCATTTCATTCATCTTCTAGAGGTAACTATAAAGATGGGGGAGGAGTCTACAAAGAAAGACCATCGTATCACTGCAGCAATTTCAACCATCCTTTGGTGTGGAGGAATATCATAGGAACTCTATATGATATGATTTTTATAGGATTTTTTCCTTTAGAGCCAATTGGTTCATAGGAATAGATTCATATACTCCACATTTCAAAGGAAATAAACATGATATCATTTCTATAGCTTTAGAGCCACTTGGTTCATATGAATGGATTCCTATACTCCCATAATTTCAAAGGAAAATAAACATTAGCGTATATTCAATAGAAAAGTTTCTATGATATGAACCAAATTACATCTCTTTTCTAATCCCTCCTCATAGGAATTGAGATACATGGCATCTCTAGATTCAATGGAAAAGTTCCTATGATGTCAACCAAATGACATGTCTTTTCCAATCCCTACTCATAGGAATTGAGATACTCCATGTCATCTCTTTCCCTACAACTTCCATGTATACATCTTCTATTCCTAAATAGCTAGTACAACCCACTAGTAGCTTTTTTCCAAGACATGCAACTATGGCACAAGAACTATATAGTGTGTGAATAACTTGAAAGATGGTCGCTGGATGAAGCTAATCTGATAGTGCAGAGATGGAAAATCCGAGCACTACTGGCCATTGGATATCATCAACATTCCACCAAATCTGCCACATGTACAATTTAGAAGACTCCATGGTTGAACTTAAGCATAATGCACAAACCTCAAAACACAAGCACTTATCCTTTGTTCTAGAATATTCCGTATCATAATTGATTTTTTTCTAAATGAATTGCTATTATTTGTTTTTTACTTTATGCTTTACAATGTACAACCCCATGAATCTTAACATTTTTATAAAACTAATTGATTTTGAATGAGATGAACTATAAGAACTAAACGAACATCTACATCATGCATATATGACTCAAAGCTTTACATGCTATAGTGTGTATTTATTTATAATTTGGTTTCGAAATCTCATGCGTTCAATGCATGTGTACCTTACTAGTTTTGAGTAGAGTAGAAAATTTCACGCGGCCCCGGGTATATCAAAATGCAGGGCCCATGCATCATTGCCTTTCAGTCGAACCTACGTCCACAATTTTTTGTACGTACTATATCTCCACTGGTCCCCGAACCCAAAATGCTGCCTCATTCCCCTAAAACCAAGTGGCACACACATATTTAAGGCGTCGACTTGAACTCAATCCCTCTCCCGTTTACTATGATGTGGCCCCGCACGCCCTAGTAGTACTCTTACAAACCCTACCGCCGCACGCATCATCGGTTTTCTTCAAGAGGACGAAGGAGAAGCCGATTTGTAGTGGAGGCGCTTTAAAAAAAATGATCTGTAGTGGAGACCCCTACCCTAGGGTGCCCTAGGTAGCTGCCGCACGCATCATTGGTTTTCTCTTTTCTTTATGCTCATGCGCCCTAGAGTGAAATGATGGTTGCTTTGTCCGTCCAGATTAATGCGGGAAAGGTGGGGCTTTGTGATTTGACCCCTCATCGCTCATTTTCTTCTACTGCGGCGCTACGAACGGGGTGCCTCCAATTCCAACCGCTGCTCCGAACTGTAATTTGGTGCATCGCACGTGGAACAAGACGGTGGATAAGCCACATGTCGGCCAAAGGGGTCCTGTTAAGTGTTTCGCCATTTCGTGTGCGGACTGACCCTGCTTGAGTCGCTACGCCAACACGACAGGTGCAGCCTACCACTTGGTTTTGCTCCTTGGTGAATCCTGACTATATTGATCTAAAAAGATACGTACTGAACTACCCTCTCCGTCTCGTTTTTTTAGACGTCTCGGTTTATAGGGCGTGCATATAGTTCTAGGTCATCCATTTGACTAACTAAATCTGAGTTACTATGTCACAAAAAGTATATCATTGGATTATTAAGCGGATCTAGTTTCTAAACATATACTGTTCGTCACATATATAGCCAGTTAAATTCTCAACCTAGAACGACGTGCATGCCATGTAAACCAATACGGAGGAAGTATAGTAGTAAAAATGAGGTGATTTTACCGAGCGATCGGCGGGGGAGCATGGCCTGTCATGCGGTCCCACGTGTCATGATGTACCAAGGCGATGCGCATGTCCCTCTTGAGGCAGAAGCAATACTACGTGGTTTGAGATGATGGCGAACCAAAGTGTGAAATAATGGTTGCTTCGTCTGTCTGGGAAGGTGCGGCATTGTGATTTGACGTCTCATTGCTCATTACTACTACTACTGGGGCGGCACGATCAAAAGGCCCCCCCGCTGTTCTGCACTATTATTTGCTGCTTGACATGTTGACCCGGTTGCTATATGTCCCACATGTCGGCGACAGGAAGTAAAGAATTCATGAAAGCAAGCATCGACAGAGGAGTACAAGACACAGCTTGGGTTTTTGCTACTTCGCGCGATCCATCGACACAAACCCGGACTAAAAAAAGGCGAGGGCGGGTCTTTTTCCGCACGGCAGGCAGGGGAGTTTGGCATAGTCTGTTCGAGGCAAGGAGGCAGGAAGGGAAACAAGCAAATAAGCGACTTGAAGTTTTGGGAAAATCTGATTTTACGGAGTACGTACCCACTAGGGTTTATAGGGCTCATCTAAAAAACATTCGTTTTTCCATTTTATAAGTCTCAATTCTACTACTAGTAGTAGTACCATCACATGTTGGATTTCGAGGTGCGTTAGATCACCCGATGCAAGCAGTGTCAAGAGAAAACTCACCAATGCATGTAGAAGTTCATGGAAATTTAGTGGTCATTCATGCATTCATTCTAATTAATGCCTCGGTAAACATAAGTTCTTGAGAAAAAGCAGGCGTACTAATTACTTGTGCAAACTAGGAGTACGAAATTAATTCGACCACTCACCGTCTACCTTGGTTGGAGAGATTTTGAAATTGAGCCATAAACTGGAAAGGAGGGAGTAGTAACTTTTGTCTCGATTACTATTTGTGGCCTTGTATAGATGCAAAATGTATTCTTTTATAGTGGCCTTGTATAAGTAAATGGAGGGAGTACTAAAGGACATATATATTCCAAACAATATGATAATCTCTCTAACCAAGGTAGTAGGGACGAGGAGTAAACGGAGGGAGTAGTAAAATTTTCTCCTCGTCCTGTGAGCCACCGCGCGCGTGGGCGAGGGAGCGGGCGTAATGCGTACAGTACTACTACTAGTAAGAAAGCTTCACCTCATCCTGCGAGCCACCGCGCCCGTGGGCGGGGGAGACGGCGTACTAAGCAAGCTTCTCCTCATTCTGTGAGTTGACGAGACACATCAAAAGTACTCCAGAGTATAGAGTCTTGCCTCTAAGGTAGGCCCCACATGGTTTGCCTCTTTTTTAACATAACACGTCAGGTTGCAATTTGTTTGTTCACCCGTGGTAGACGATCCTCCCTCCACCGAGTGGACAACTAGTACACGGTCAAATTACCACGTGGGCTGCCTTTTCATACAGAAATGAGCTCCACCGTGTACCCGCGCGGGTGTGGTTGGGAAAGAGACGGGAGTACGTGCGCCGTGCGTGGACCCCTTCTCTTCGTGCACGCCCCCCACCTACGTGGGTGTGTGTGAGAGATACAAACCTAGACAAATGGCTTGTGCAGAATAACTACTCTTCGTAAGCCATTGTAAGAGTGGACAAAATGGTGAAGGAGGAGATAGGGGAGCGGCGGAGGTGTGCGATTCTTGGCCGGCGTTTGGCCTCGTTTAAATAGGAGATTAAATAGATGGCGGACGGGAGGAGCTCAGCCGGCGTTGCGTTTAATGCCGGCCCGGTCATGAACGGACGTGTGTCCAGAGTGGGTTTCTCGGCTTCCACACAGGCGGGTTTCATGGAGGCGTTTGAATGCGGCAAGGAGGCGTGTTGATCGGGCGTCTGGCGAGTGGCGCCCTCGACTCTGACGTAGGACACCGCGCCGTTCTTCCACTGACGTGTGGGCTCTTTGGGTACATGGCCTGCATGTTAGTGACCCAACGTAGGCAGCACACAGCAGAGGAACCTTTGGTGGGCCAAGGCGGTCAGAAGCGGGCATTTCATAAACCGATGATTGTTCATTGAGTGTGACGTCATCCTTTTCATGTAGATAAGCCTACTATGTTGATAGCCCGTTCGATACGTTGTGATTCATAAAGACCGCTGCAAACATCAATGTTCTGCTTATCACAGATAAGATTGATTAGTACCCGTAACAATCCATGTCCTTAAATAAGGGTGCATGCATGTATAGGTTGAGCGTGTGTCTTGCGTCGTGTGTTGTGTGCATGCAGGCGTGCGAGTGTTGCGTCATGAAAAAATACGGAGTTGTACGGGTGAGCCAGTGACTGTATAATCATGACATGTATTTTTTTAACACGGTACAGACACAGGGGCTCATATATACGCGCAAGCACTCACCGCTATAAGCGCATACACGCACACCCTACCCCTATGAGCACCTTCGAGAGAGTGAGCTAGGATATGATCTTGAGATTTTACGAAGTCACCATAGGTGCCTCGTAGTCGAGTGGAACGTCTCCTCCCACTGAACGCACATCCCTGGAAAATACTGAAATTAACCGAGGATAAATGCGAGCACCGGGACTTTAACCCTGGTGGGCTCGAGAAACCACTGTCCTCCTAACCATCCAACCACATGTTGGTTAGCACGACTAATGTATGTGGTGACCGTGATGAGCTTATTCTGAAGTCCAGTGACCATATTGTGCTTTCGCTTCAAATATAATGACCGTAAGTGTCGTCAACAAAATACGGAGCACACATCAAATGCAAAGTCCGTCAGTGTCATCAAGAAAATACGAAGACGTATCGTGAGCTAGATATTGTATGATCACCATGAGAATGTATACGGTGACCGTAATGAGCATATTCTGAACTCCAGTGACCGTATAGTGCTTTAGCTTGAAATACAGTGACCGTCATGCGTGAATGTGTCGTGGGCATGCATACTTTTAGAGGGTCGAGATATAGTTTGTGTGTGTACGTGAAAGTGGTGTAGAAAGAGGGGATGTCCGGTGGAGACAAGGAGAGATATGCCCTTCATTTCTCTTTCCCGTGACTAATATTTTAGGAGAATATATAAACATTCACAATGCAGAACAAATATTTTTGGATGCGCCATGCAATTAACTTTCATGTATAACATTGTACTATTGTATATGCTTATTTTCTTCGTGGCTGATTGCATGTGTGGTGTGGTGGGCACATCATTTCTAGTTGTGGTGGGTCAACATGAGGAGTCATGGGTCGGTTCCATCCTACGCCACATAGGTTGGATCGAGACGCGTTATACGAAGACCCATGTGGAGGACTCGGCGTACAACACGAAGCTAGCTACCAGAGTCGCGGAGGACTCTATCCCCACTGGCGTACAACACAATGTATATTCAAATGTACCACCTCCATTCCAAAATAATCATAGCTTTAGGATTTTCGAGAGTAAAGGTTTGTGAAGTTTGACAAATCCTGAATGTTCAATTCAAGAGAACCGAAAACGTTAATGCTTTTGCTCCCAAATATTGAATGAAGTGCCAAATAGGTCTTTGGTCACTCGAAACCGCGCGAGACTAATGTTTGGTGGTAGGAAATTACTGTCCTGACTCTGGCCCGTGTAGCCTATCGGCCCGATGTCCAAAGGTCTAAACCGGGGTAGGTTTGTAACTTCACCAAGATGCCAGTCTCAACCGCCTCCGAGAGACATTCATACGCCGTGAGCGCCTAAACACCCATGCGCTCGGCCGAAATCTATCCCTCCCACATTTGGGACACCTGAGATTACTGTCCTACCCCCAACCCGCAATATGTCCGAAATTTTAGATGGGGGAAAAGTTTGTAACTTTCCCCGAATTTCAAACAAGCATGTCCCAAACCGAAACATTGTTCCCCCCTTAGTTCCCCGCTTCCCTCCGTTTCCCCATTCATACTCCACGGGCGTCAAAACGCCCTCTCCACCAGCCGCGAAACCCCAGCCTCCTCCGTCCTCCTCCCCATAGCGCCCAATCCACCGCCGCCCTCCTCCATCACGCTGGAGCCGGTACCCCGCCGTCGTCGTCCAATGCAACCGCAACCGCAACGCCCTCAAGGACTTAGCAGTTGAAGCCGAGGTAGAGCTGCCTCCACGACGCCGACGCTGACGTGTGCCGTACCAGAACTACTCTGACCACGCCGTCCTGTGCCTCACTGCTGCCGCTCCACTGTCGCAACCGTCCACCGCACCGGAGTTTTTCCCGCTACGCCGTTGTTCGCCGCCTCGGATCCGCTTCCCTGCCGCCGACAAACGGCCACCGCACCACACTCAACAACTTGGCCATGGGTTCGTCCAAGGCTACACCATCCTCCACAACTTCTCGTTTCAAGCGAACCACAAGAAGATCGTTGGAAAAACAGAAGGAGGATATAGCACTACCAGCAGAAAAGGTACTTCTCTCCCCTTATTCGTGCAAACCTTACGTCTCTTCTCACACCGTATTCATCCCACGAAAGAAACTAGTTGAGCGCTTCTTACTGCATCTTCTTCGTGATACTAAATGCACAAGGTTTCCTCCCTTTACTATTTCACCTTTGATAGAGGTCAGTAGCTACTTTGGATTTCAATTCAGGTCGGTCGAACCGCAATTAAAAGAAGCAGCACCCGCTTAGGCGCGCGGAGCACCTAGTCCGCCTGTTCGCCGGGGAAGCGGCGCATCGGTGTCTATCATAGCGGTGTGGGGCGCAGGAGCTGCTTGCGCCTGATCTGGAGGTCGGCGGGGCTTGAATGGATGGTCGGGGCGGTGCGGTGAGGTCGAGGGGAGGGCACAGGCAGGGGACTGGGCCGGTGGTCGCTGCCGTTTCGAGGAAGATCGTCAACACTGACTGGCTGGAGGTAGATGAAGGCGATCTTCCCGTTCTTTGTACATCAAACGGTGCAGAAAAAATGGACTGACCTTTTTTGTTTTCAGTCGAATGTTATTTTCATAGAATCATGTAGTAATTTAGTGTGCCATGCATGTTGTAGAGAAATCATATGTCTCCCGTCATTTATTTCTCACCGGCCTGCTATCTACTACCTTTACACTATACTAATTGTGCACACACTTCACCCATACTCACACTATTGTTTTTTTATGCATGGGTATTTCAGACTCTGACGTAGTGTTGACGAATGCTGAAAAGAAAAGACAGAAGTCGCTCCAGTGTAATTTGAAGATAAGCACTAAGCTTTTCAGCGCTCTAAAGGATGCAGTGTCAGTAGTTGGAGACAGTAAACGTAGCTCTGCAGTTGATGATCTCAATTGCCACACACGACCATCCCAAGTGCTTGCTTTAACTTCCTGCTGTCAAATGTGGTTGCATGTTTCATATGGTGTCTAGCTTGTATTGCTTCCAATTTGGTTAAATTGCATCTGCTTACTTTTACACATTATACCTTTGATAATGACATGGCTTGCTATTTTTGATACATACTACATATGTCTATTAACCATATTCGTATATCAAACTAATGCTCTATTGTATCCCTCGTCAATCACTTATGATGAGACAATCACCCGAGTGGGTTACTGTGAGACGCCATACTCATTTAAAGAGTGCAGTGTCATCCTCCCCACATGATTCTCAAGAAACAACAAGGCTAAATGAAGATAGTCAACGTAGCTCTCTAGTTGATGACCGCAATTCCCGCACACCACCATCACAGGTGCTTGCTCTAACTTCAAGTGTGATATGTGGTTGCATGTTGCATACGGTGTCTAGCTTGTAATGCTTCTAATTAGGGTAAATTGCACCTGCTTAGTTTACACATTATACCTGTGAATATGACATGCCTTCCTATTTTTGGTACGCACTACATCTATGTGTTAACCTTGTTCTTACATGAAACTACCTCTCTTCTGTATCTTGCATCAATCACTTACGATGAGTCACCTTTATTCGTTGCATATTGCATATTATTTCTAGCTTGTTGCCATGTATTGCTTCTAATTTGGTCAAATAGATTTGTTAGGGCACCCTTTTAATTTGGCAGAGTGATATTGGTTTCATCTTTCATATGGTTTCTAGCTTGCATTGATTCTAACAAGTTCAAGCAGCTTGTGCTTAGTTTACACTTTATATATCATAGATGTCAATATGTCACGCCGTCCTGTTTTTCATACATATTCCATCCTCCTATCATGCGGCTGCCTTACATGAAAGTAGTGTTCGTCAGTATCATGCATCAATGAGTTCTGCAGAGCAAATTTTATTCCTTTTTCTTGTGGGTTTGACTTGACAAGGAAAAATCAAGAAAGAGTAAGGAAAAGAGTAAGGAAGGCGATGATGGTGGTCCTCTGCAGCAACGTAAATGGAGCATCTGTATCGATTCTCCTTGTACTTATAGTGCATTACAAGGTCCATGTCTCCGCTCCCCTACTCCACCATCCAAGGTGCTTGCTCTAACTTGGCAGTGTGATATCTGGTTCCATATTGCACATGGTGTCTAGCTTGTATTGCTCCTAATTAGTGTAAACTGCATCTGCTTAGCTTACACATGATACGTGTGAATATGACACGCTTTCCTATTTTTGGTACATACTATATCTGTCTATCACACCACGTTCTTACATGAAACAACTCTTCTTGTGTATCTTGCATCAGTCACTTATGATGGAACACCTTTAAGTTGGCAGTGTGATATTGGTTTGCACCTTGAATATGATTTCTAGCATGTATTTCTTCTAGTTTGATGAACGCCACCTATGACGAGACAATTTTAACTTGGCAGAATGATATTGATTGCACCTTTCATATGGTGTCTAGTTTGCAGTGCTTCTAATTTGTTGAAGTGCCTTCTGCTTAGTTACCACATCATAGGTGTGAATAAGTCAAGCCGTCCATTTTTTTGTACATATTCCATCCTCGTATCATGACTTTGCCTTTCATCAGAGTAGTGTTCATCAGTATCATGCATCAATGAGTTCTAAAGAGCAAATTTTATTCCTTTTTCTTGAGGGTTTGACTTGACAAGGCAAAATCAAGAAAGAGGAAGGAAAAGAGTAAGGAAGGCGATGATGGTGGTCCTCTGTAGCAACGTAAATGGAGCATCTGTATCGATTCTCCTTGTACTGATAGTGCATTACAAGGTCCAAGTCTCCGCTCCCCTACTCCACCATCCAAGGTGCTTGCTCTAACTTGGCAGTGTGATATCTAGTTGCATGTTGCATATGGTGTCTAGCTTGTATTGCTCCTAATTAGTGTAAAATGCATCTGCTTAGCTTACACATGATACGTGTGAATATGACACGCCTTCCTATTTTTGGTACATAATATATCATACTATAAAAACATGTTCTTACATGAAACTACTCTTCTTGTGTATCCTGCATCAGTCACTTATGATGGAACACCTTTAAGTTGGCAGGCGATATTGGTTTGCGTCTTGAATATGATTTATAGCATGTATTGCTTCTAGTTTGATGAACGCATACGCACGATGAGACAGTTTAACTTGGCAGAGTGATATTGATTGCACCTTTCATATGGTGTCTAGTTTGCAGTGCTTCTAATTTGTTGAAGTGCCTTCTGCTTAGTTACCACATCATAGGTGTGAATATGTCAAGCCGTCCATTTTTCCGTACATATTCCATCCTCGTATCATGACTTTGCCTTTCATCAGAGTAGTGTTCGTCAGTATCATGCATGAATGAGGTCTGAAGAGCGAATTATATTCCTTTTTCTTGTCGGTTTGACCTCACAATGCAAAATCAATAAAGCTGAAGGAAATTGGCAAGGCATTGGATGATGGTGGTCCTTCCGAGCAACTGAAACGGAGGTTCTCTACAGATTCTACTCCGCCATCCTCCCAACAATATTCTCAAGACAACGCAAGGCTAGACAGTCAACGTAGTTGCGTAGATGATGAGCACATCTCCCCTACTCCACCATCACAGGTGCTTGCTCTAACTTGGCACTATTATATGTGGTTGCATGTTACGTATGATGACTAGCTTGTATTGCTTCTAACTTTGTTGAATTGCATCTGCTTACTTTACACATAATGCCTGTGAATATGACACGTGTTCCTGTTTCTAGAACATACGTGTACATGATGAGCACATCTCCCCTACTCCACCAACACAAGTGCTTGCTCTAAGTTGGCACTATAATATGTGGTTGCATGTTGTGTATGATGTCTAGCTTGCATTGCTTCTCACTTTGTTGAATTGCATCTGCTTACTTTACACATAATGCCTGTGAATATGACGTGTGTTCCTGTTTCTAGAACATACGTGTACATGATGAGCACATCTCCCCTACTCCACCATCACAGGTGCTTGCTCTAACTTGGGCTATTATATGTGGTTGCGTTTTCCGTATGATGTCTAGTTTCTATTGCTTCTGATTATGTTGAATTGCATCTGCGTAGCTTACAACTTATACCTACAACGATCACTTACCCATAAGACACATTTAACTTGGGACTGTGATGTAGGTTGCATCTTGCATTGTCTTCTAGCTTGTACTGCTTCTAATTTCTTGAAATGGCACTTATGACGAGACACTTTTTACCTGATAGAGTGATATTGGTTGCATTTTCATATGGTGCCTAGCTTTCATTTCTTCTAATTTTGTTGAAATGCCTTCCTATTATTGTTTTTTCATACATATTCCATCCTCCTATCGTATGTGCGAATATGAAACGCTGTCTTTTTTTGAATATATTCCATCCTCCTATCCTGCGCTTGCCTTACATCAAAGTAGTGTTCGTCTGTATCATGCATCAACCAGTTATGAAGAGCTAATTTTATTCATCTTCTTGTGGTTTTGAGATCATAAGGCAATATCAAAAAATAGGAAGGAAAAGAGTAAGTTAGGTGATGTTGGTGGTCCTCCGCACCGACGCAAACAGAGACTCTCTAGATTTGCCACTACTACTGCTAATGAAGTTGAAGTCCCAAGTCTACATGATGAGTTCATCTCCCGTACTCCACCATCGCAGGTGCTTGCTCTAAGTTGACAGTGTGATAATTGGTTTCATGTTGCATATGTTGTCTAGCCTGTATTTCTTCTATTTTGATTAAATTGCACCTGCAAAGTTCATACGTTATACATGTGCATATGACATGGCGTTCTGTGTCTAGAATACACTACATCTATCTATCATACCATGTTCTTACATCAAAGTACTGATGTTGTGTATCCTGCATCAGTCACTCATGATTGGACACTTTTAACATGGCAGTTTGATAGTGGTTGCATCTTGCATTGATTTATATGTTGTACTGCTTCTAATTTTTCGAATTGCCACTTATGACAAGACACTTGTAACTTGGCAGAGTAATATTGGTTGCATCTTTCATATGGTGTCTAGCTTGCATTACTTCTATTTTCTTGAAAATCCTTCTGCTTAGTTTACACATCGTAGCTGTGAATATGTCATGCCATCCTGCTTTTTTCTTACATATTCCATCCTCATACGGTTGTCTTACATCAAAGTATTGCTTATGCATGTCATGCATCAATGAGTTCTGAAGAGTGATTTTATTCTTTTGTGTTGTGGGTACGGCTTGACATGGCAAAGTCAAAAAAGAGCAAGGAAAATAATATAGTAGGGAGTGGTGTTACTCGTCGGGTGAAACATAAAAGGATTTGTCGTCCGGATTCTGCTGGTACTTATAGTGCAGTAGAAGGTCCAAGTCCACCGGCTAAATCTACAAACACAGTATCACCTGATCCACCAGCTGCAGCATCCGCTTCAACTGTACTAGCATCTCAACGAGTTACTCGTTCGTTTGCTCTAATCGCCGATTCCCAAGCTGCCTTCACACCTAACACTACTTACGAAGCTGCGACACAACAGGACTTGGAAAGATCAGATGAACCTCATGAGCATCAACACCAAGATGGTATCTGACCGAGTCAAGTTGCAGTTGCATGCTCTTTTATATGTACTCTCACAGTTTGATGTACACTAACACTTTCCATATTCGTTGTTGAACTAGCACCACGACGCAAGCGGAAACAGACATCAGGGATAATGCTTGACAGATTAACAAAATCTAAAGGACGAAGAATGGAGATCCATTTTGAGGCAGGTTTAAAAAGGCCATGTGATGCTACAGAGTCAGCCAAGTTAGTATCCGAGGCAGCCGTTGCCGTTAGGTGTCATGCACGTACCCTCCCAACATGGATCCAGTACAGGAATGAGAAAGACAATACCCAGTTTAACACCTTCCTTACCATTTATCCATAAGTAATGTTATTCATCGCAATTAGTAATATTGTCTTGCTCTGTCCCATACTTTTTAGCTTCCTCCTAATAAGACTCACATTCTTTTTTCAACAGATGAGGTTCAAGTTGGATCCGAAAGACGATGCAACTAAACAAGCATGCACTCATGTTTTTTAGTCTGCTCTGTGACAGTATCGGTACCACCTTAGAAAATCTCACTTTGAAGGCAAGGCTAACAGTCAAATCGCCCAAACATCTCCAGTGGAATATATTATAGATGAAGACTGGACAACCCTCGTTAAACATTGGTCTGATCCAAAGTAACAAGTAGGCTATATGTATTTGATCAGACCACATATTGAACTTGTATTTATGTATGTGCCTTACAAGTGTATCTTATTCTAGGCTAACTGTTTGAAGAACAAGACCAACCGTTCTAAAGTGAAATTCCAACAGACAACAGGATCTCGTAGCTATATTGCACACTGCGAGGCTCTTGTAAATAGTTGCTACTTCCTTCTTTTTCTGTGCCATATTACCGTATCTATATTGACTTGTTCCAAATACGGAGGAAAGCACATGCGGACCAAAAAGAACTTGAACCGAATGCGATTGCAAATCTTCAAGGATTGCCACACCAAAGAAGATGAAGGGCATGAGCACACCAGTTCAAGCTGCTATTGTAAGTCCTTACTCCTCCTGCCTTTGAACTGATTGGTACTGTGATGTGTTCATTTAACTACTTGGTTTGCAGCCAATGTCAGTTACTCTGTTCACTTTTATACACAGTTGTCTTATCGTATCATTTCACCTTACACGGTTTAAAAGAGATGAAGGATATTCTTTTGGTCTTGATCTGTATTCTAGTTGTTATGTTCACGTGCGCATACAATGATAAAATATCCTGTTTGTTTTATATCTGTTTGCCCATGTATGAAAGATGTCATACTATGTTCATCCTACTTTAAACCATGTCTCTTTGTCCTTAGATGTCAATGAATGTGAGGAAATAGACAATACAGTAGGCATGCTACATGGACATATGTTCCGAAAGTGATTTTATTATGTAGTTGGCACTACAATACATGCCAATGTATTACAGTAGTTCACCAAAATAAGTTATGTATAAACGTGTAACCTACTTTGTTTGTTTTTGTCTCATTAGTAACTTATCTGGTACACTAATCTACAAGTTCAAACTTTCAGGAAGCTATGGAACAAATGATTGAACAACCACAACCACCTAAAGGTGACGAGGCTACCACAGGCAAAATGTCACCTCTTGCTGCAGTGCGTCAGTATCTCTCCACTAATAATGCAAAAAGCACCTTCCTGTGTAATTCTGGGTTGGTTGTCAAGGTAACCACGACCAAATCGCCCTCTTGAACAAAATCTTCACGCTAGATGAGTGATATATCGTGCTCCGGACACAAGTCCAATCCCTAATGGACGCTGTTCTGGAAATAAGAATAGTGGTTGACAAGTGTCGTCAAGATATGAATGGTTTTGAAGCCAGACTATCAGACATTCACTTCGTTCTTCAAGAGCAATGGCGGAAAAAAGGTGAAGATCGTGCTGCTCCATCAGATTCTACATCCTGAAACATTAGCACTCAGGTCAAATGATCTGTGCTTCTATACATCTGATGGTGCTTTTATCTGCAAGGAGTGTAAACTTTATGCCAATAGGCCTTTTGTTGTATGGTTGGAATTTATTTTGTTGTAATACAACATTTATGATGTTGCCAAAGGCTACAATAATTAAGATGCTATTTCTGTATAGTGTAGGTTTATCTTAGTAATGTATTCGGCCGAAAGCTTCATAGGAGCCCAACATGCCAACATTCGTCGGGCCCATTCCAATTGGGCTAAAAACGATTATGGGCCAAAATTTGCGTGTAGTCCACTAAAAATATCTAGGCCTAAATCAGCATAAGATTTCATATTTTTCTGGTAGGCATGTGCCCATAGTGGGCCTTTAACAGGCCTAAACATAATTTGGGCCCTCAGTAACAATAGGCCGTTTACAGGTGTAAATATCTCGAGCCCATAAAAAACATGGTCCTTTAAAAGACCGAAAGTGAGATTGGGCCCTGATTGTGCACAATAACCCACTGGTCTTAGCAGGCCGAAATGGTGGCCCATTTACGATGCGGATCTTTCATAGGCCGAAATTCAGACGGGCTATAAATGCACTGACCTAATACACAGGCCTTTAACAGGCTGGAAGTTCGGTTGGGCTAGATTATCGTCATTTTTATATGGGTCGTTAATGGGCCCGATGTGACGTCATATGGCCCATGGATTTCGTCCGATGTTAACAGGCCGAAAATCACAACAGCCGAAAGTGGCCCAAATCTATAGTGGGCCTCTAACAGGCCGAATGTCAAACATGGCCGAATATGGCCCAAATCCTTCACGGGCGTTTATGGGCCGAAAGTTTCAATGGCCTGTAAATGGGCCCAAATGAAGCAGGACCTTCAACAGGCTGGAAATACACCGGGCCGTAATTCGGCCCATATACTTAGCGGACTGTTAACGGGCCAGAAGTGACCATGGGCCGCGATGATGACAAGTTTAGGACAGGCCGTTGATGGGCCGATTTGACACTAGCCATACGGGCCTTAACTGAGAATGTCGGGCCTTTAGCTGGGCCGGCCCATTATGGTCTGCAAAATCTTGTGGGCCTTTAGCTGGGCCGGCCCATTAAGGCCCGCAAAATCTCGTGGGCCTTTAGCTGGGCCGGCCCATTATGATACGCAAAATCTCGTGGGCCTTTTGCTGGGCCAGCCCATTATGGACCGCAAAATCTTGTGGGCCTTTAGTTTGGTCGGCCCATTTAAACTTTATGGGCCACTTTTGGGCCGGTCCACGTGTCAACATATCATAGGCGCATCTCACCCATTGGATGAGTGACACCTGTGCCAACACGGAGCTGACACGTGTTTCCGTCAGCTAATCAGAATTTTACACGTAGAAAATCCCCATTGGTCCGGCCTGTTAACGGGTTATCAGATCGAAAACCGGACCCGATAGCTTAACGACGTTCCATTACGGTGGATGCCACGTGTCGGTCACCCTTGACGAAAGCACTTCTGTGACGCGCGATTTATCGTCATGGAAGTGGACACTTCCGTGATGATAATTTTGGTAATGTCATGGAACACTTCTCTGACGATGTGGTATGACTATCTTGATTACATCATAAATTTGTCATGGATGTACATGCATGACAGAAAACGTGACCTACTGTGACAAACACGTATCATCACGGAAGTGTATTTTTTTGTAGTGTGAGCCGTCACCATCACCACAATGGCACTTTATTTTAGTGGAACTGCACAAAAGGATAAGCAAAATATAGTTGCACCTTACATGAGTTGGACAGCCAACCTTAATTTGCTCAATTTTAGTGCAACTACTAAAGAAGAACCTGCCAGCTCACGAGAGCAAGTACTTCTTGCTAGTTGAATGATGCAATCTTTGCTTCATTTCAGGTGAACTGCAGCAAAATTCGCATGAATTGAATCATCGAGTGGAGTTGCAGGTTGACTTAAACTAGTGCCACTATTAATCATGCTCTTTCTTATCTGTGCAAATAGGAATACTCAACTATAGATGTTGTGATGGTCAAGAGCATTTGCCAAGTTCTTGGGTTGTATGACACGACTAGCCAAGATGGATTTAATCCCAATATTCACTTTATCAAAAGGCTCTAAAGGGTTGGTTCTGAATCTTGCAAGCTGGGCAATGAGATGTGTAGGCATCTTTGTTGTAGTTATTATTTGAATGTTATTTGTTGGTTCTGAATCTTGCAAGCTGGGAATTGCTACCTCTTGAGCACTGCGTTGGATTTCCTTGAAGAGGAAAGGGTGATGCAGCAAAGTAGAGTAAGTATTTCCCTCAGTTTTTGAGAACCAAGGTATCAATCTAGTAGGAGGCTACGCGCGAAACCCTTGTACCTACACAAAGCAAATAACTCCTCGCAACCAACGCGATAAGGGGTTGTCAATCCCTTCAGGTCACTTACAAGAGTGAGATCAGATAGAGATGATAAGATAATATTTTTGGTATTTTTGTGATAAAGATGCAAAGTAAAATAAAAGCAAAGTAAAAAACGCAAAGGAAATAACTAAGTATTGGAGGATTAATATGATGAAGATAGACCCGTGGGCCATATATTTCACTAGTGGCTTCTCTCATGAGCATAAGTATTTTACGGTGGGTGAACGAAGTATTGTTGAGCAATTGACAGAATTGAGCATAGTTATGAGAATATCTAGGTATGATCATGTATATAGGCATCACGTCCGAAACAAGTAGACCGACTCACCTGCATCTACTACTATTACTCCACTCATCGACCGCTATCCATCATGCATCTAGAGTATTAAGTTCATGAAAGCAGAGTAACGCCTTAAGCAAGATGACATGATGTAGAGGGATAAATTCATGCAATATGATAAAACCCCATCTTGTTATCCTCGATGGCAACAATACAATATGTGCCTTGCTGCCCCTCATCACACCGGAAAGGACACCGCAAGATTGAACCCAAAGCTAAGCACTTCTCCCATTGCAAGAAAGATCAATCTAGTAGGCCAAACCAAACTGATAATTCAAAGAGACTTGCAAAGATAACTAATAATACATAACAGAATTAAGAGAAGATTTAAATATTGTTCATAGATAATCTTGATCATAAACCCACAATTCATCGGTCTCAACAAACACACCGCAAAAAGAAGATTACATCGAATAGATCTCCACGAGAGAGGGGGAGAACATTGTATTGAGATCCAAAAGAGAGAAGAAGCTATCTAGCTACTAACTATGGACCCGAAGTCTGAGGTAAACTACTCACACTTCATCGGAGAGGCTATGGTGTTGATGTAGAAGCCCTCCGTGATGGGTTCCCTCCAGTGGAGCTCCTAACAGTGCCCCAAGATGGGATCTCGTGGGTGCAGAAGGTTCGGCGGTGGGATTAGGTTTTGGCTCCGTGTCGATCGTTTGGGGTGCGAGGGTATATATAGGAGGAAGGAGTACGTCGGTGGAGCAACAGGGGGTCCACGAGGGTGAAGGGCGCGCCCTGGGGGGTGGGCGCGCCCCCTGCCTCGTGGCTTCCTCCTTTGTTTCTTGACGTAGGGTCCAAGTCTCCTGGATCATGTTCGGTGAGAAAATCACATTCCCGAAGGTTTCATTCCGTTTGGACTCTGTTTGATATTCCTTTTCTGCGAAAGTCTGAAATAGGCAAAAAACAGCAATTCTGGGCTGGGCCTCCGGTTAATAGGTTAGTCCCAAAAATAATATAAAAGTGGATAATAAAGCCCATTAATGTCCAAAGCAGTAGATAATATAGCATGGAACAATAAAAAATTATAGATATGTTGGAGACATATCAGGAATCAATGTGATGTGTAGGCATCCTTGTTATACTTATTATTTGAATCTTATTTGTTGGTTCCGAATCTTGCAAGCTGGGAATCAATGAGATGTGTAGGCATCTTTGTTGTACTTATTATTTGAATCTTATTTGTTGGTTCTGAATCTTGCAAGCTGGGAAACACGGCATGATGATGCAGAGGACAGCAACCATAACAAACAGTTCAAACTTGGTAGTATTATCTGTGAAAGTGTGACAAATGTGTCGATCGTAAAAGGCCCCGAGAATAATAATTCTAATTGTTGTGCATGTTGATCCTGTGGCACTGATAGAACGAGCCAATGCATTGCTTGTTTTAAGAATAAATTTTAATTAAGGCTAATTAAATTTAATTAAAGTGACCACTAACACTTGTTATTACAGTACCAATACAGACCCGCTCGTGAACCGACGTGTGGACGAAATAGGTTTCTTAATGGAGGAGTTTAAATGCGCCGAGGGTGCATGTTCTACCGGGCGTGCAGCGGGCGAGGGAGGGGTAGTAACTGTTGTCACATGTACACACTCAGTTTACTGTTGAATCCAGTTCCCCAAGAGCTGAAAAACGAATTGCTGCCGCCGCCTACCCACTCGTTCACTTGAAGAGACTCCAATGGCAATCCGAGGGGTGAGCGTGCTGGATATGGACTTCTACAAGGAGTTCACCTTTGACTTTGTCGTTTAGTCCCATGGCTGCACCAAGTTGAATGTGATGTACACCGACGATCCGGACTCGGTGAAGCTCTGCCTCAGCGAGTTCAAGCAGTACCTACAGGACGAGAAAGAACAATGTCGCAGGACTAGAGCGTGTGCCCATCCATTCATCTCCTGACAGGGACCAGCGGATCACCATCGCCTAGGTATGCGTGTGGGACGAGGTTCTCATCTACCACTGCTGTAAGGCCATCAGAGGTTCTGGACCATTCGCCCCTTTCATCGGCAGCGCCGACTGCACCTTCGCTACGCTGGAGAGAAGGAAGAATGCGACGATTCGGCCATCTGGTGTAACAAGCTTGTCAACATCCAGAAGCAATATAGGATCATCAGCAACGGGCAGGAGAAGGACTCCATGGTTGACCTCACCGAGACCATCATCGACCCCTACCACGCTAACATGAAAGAAGACAACGATAGCAAGGACCTGAACACGTGGGAGGTACCTCTAGATCTAGCCTACATAACCTACGCGTCCAAGGACGCATACGCATGCTACAACATGTAGAGGCAGATCTTGGACATGAGGGCGTGTCTGCTTCCCGTAACCGACGAGTACATGGACAGCCGCAACGTCATGATCAAGCGTGCCAGGAAGGTCTAGATGATGTACTTTATCTGTTTAAGCACCTTTATCATCTGAGTGTTTCATGCATTAGCCTATGTGCCGTAATTATCTGTTTTGTCCGAAATATTTTGTCTAAGAACCCATTAAACTGTTTGCTTTTTTTAGTGGCTATTTGCTTATGTATGTAACTAGTTCACTAGGCTGTCGTGCTTTGAATCTCCTTCCTCCCACCATATTCCCCTTCTCTGGTGGACCCAGCAGGTCTCGTACACAGACATCTGGGACCAACCACCTATCCATTTGTATTTCTTTGTTTTGTTCAATCTTTCGTCCTCTTCCTATACAGCGGCTGGCGGCGCTGCCGCACATGCATTGGTGACCCATCATAGCCTATGGCGTTGGCTAGGACATCCCTCTACTCCCACACATTGTCTGGCGGTGGCAGCTCCACCGGCCCACCCTGCACGCGAACAAGTCAACCCTCGTACTCCCCTCCGCCCGCGTCTTCCCCCGCTCCAGTTCGTTCGGTCCGAGGTCTCGACGTCGTCCTCCGCCTTGGTGCTCTCGCCACGGCGCCACCGTCTGTCATTCCCAACATGGTCAGCAGAACAAGAAGAATCGGGACACGACTGTTCGTTGAGAGGCTGACAGTCTCGGGCCCACCAGGTCCATGGCCTAGGTTTCGTTGTTTAACATGCGCATCCCACGACATGTTTCAACTTTTTTTTGATCCAGCAGGTCTCAAGCAGCCTCTGAGCCTCCCAGCCTAGCTTGTCTATAACATCAGCAACCCAAGTTATGTTTATTTTTTCAAGACGACACACGGCTCAGTTCTATTTTTCTATAAGAATGGAAAACTGAATGTATGTTTTCCCTTCTATAATAGTATATATATATATTTATATCTTATTTTATTACATATATATAATAGAAACAACATAAGGTTCCGCTAAAACTGTCATTCTTCCAACCATTTTATAGACCTTCCCACTTCCTTTATTTTTCGTTTTCGTTAATCCTATATCTGAATTTTCTCCCACTTTCTTTTTCGATGTAATCTGAGTTTTCTCCCAGTACTTTTCCCTAGAACCAACTCAACTGTCCCACGTCTATCCTAAAATATAATAATACCCCAGGTCCTATTAACTCATCAAATTAAAATGATATTTTATTTCGTAAATCGAAAGTTCTTACAAAATAATAATAATAATTGTTTACATATAACTTGGCAAGTTAACTCCTGGTGATTGCGTACATAAGCTTGCAAAGATTTTACTGACCACTGCAGTAATAGATGTGCAATCATGTGTTTATGTTTTTATAACAATTGTCCGTCTAGCCCAACATGATATTTTCACCCAACCCAGCAAGTCCGCGGATTTCGAGAAAAATGCAAATGGGCTTTAAATTCTACCATAATATATAAACAGGCTGCATAGGCGCTACATCATTGTTTCACCCAGCCAACCAAATGGACTAAAAAAATGGACTGGTTGACATGTGGGCCAGTAGATCGAAGCCGGAGCACTTCTGCAAAAAATAAAAATACAAAGGTCGAAGCCTAAGCAAGGCGTTGGATTTACATCCAAGGGCTGACATTCTTCTTCAATCTCTCGTCATCTTCCCCCAACACGGCTGGGACCGCCTGCTCTAGCCTCTGGCGTCCAGCGGCGCTGTTTTGCGCGCCTCGCAGGGAAACGCTACCCCACCGACGGCCATGCCATCCCTCTGCTCCTCCGCACCTCCTGTTATTCTCTGCCGAGTGTAGGCCCACCCCGCACCCGAACCAGTCAAGTTTCCCACTCCTCTCCGTCTGTGAATCCACTGCCGCATCTTCCCCATCTCGAGGGCATTCTAGTCCGGGGCCTCGCCGTCGTCCACCGGCTTGGTGCGTGCTGCACGTTGTGGTCAACGTGGTCAACAAATGAGAGTCATCAGAAGATGACTGTACATGGAGAGGCTGATAATGGGAACGCACCACGCCCATGGACGCATGCATGCAACTGCATCCTTTTTACCCTAAAAATAATGTTTTCTCCCCCTGACAGTTGGGACCCACCAGCTACATATTCGCACACAAGGAAGTGCATCCTTATTATGGGCAAAAAAATGATTCTTCCCCCTGACAGCTGGGATCCACCAGCTATATCTTCGCACGCAAGGAAGTGTGTACATACGGGTCGATAGGTCTGTCTGCCATGATGAACCGTGGCCGAGTAAGGAGCGGTAGCAGTTCAGGCAGTCAAGTCCAAACCGTGTACACGTACGTACAGCCAGATGCCAAAAAATATGGCCACGTACGTACATACGGGCGGGGTCTTGAACGTGTACTCGCGCATACGTACGGCCAGGGCTCGTGTACATGGAGAGGCCATAGACGGCAGCAACAACGTCCTGTTCATAGGAAGCCAACCGGCTGGGTCGGAACGGAGAATCTGCGTCGTGTTCATAGGGAGGCAACGAAATGCGTCGTGTTCATTGGGAGGCAACGGAATACGTCATGTTCATCAGGAGCCAACCGACTTGGACGGAACAGCCGAAACGAGGTCTAGCGTACGGTAGAACGGAGGAAAAGGGCCTTCTGTTCGACCGCGTACGGTCGAAACGGGGTCTTGTTCATCGGGAATGGTGTGGCGTACCGCAAAACAGAGGAAATGGACTTTTGTTCGACCGCGTATGGTCGAAACGGGGTCCTGTTGATCAGGAGGGGTGTGGCGTACCGCAAAACGGAGGAAATGAACTTGTGTTGGAGCGCCTACGGTCGAAATGGGTCCTGTTCATCGGGAGGGGTGTGGCGTACCGCAAAACGGGACTCCACGGGCTACTGTTCATCCACCGTCGACCTCCTTCGGCCTCCACCTGCTACTGTTCATCCACCGTCGACTTCCTCCAGCCTCTACCGGCTACTGTTCATCCACAGGGTCCTGTTCATCCAGCCTCCACCGGCTACTATTCATCCAGCCCTCCATGGGGTCCTGTTCATCCAGCCTCCATCGACTACTGTTCAACCAGCCCTCCACTGGGTCCTCTTCAACCATCCCTCCATGGGGTCCTGTTCAACCAACCCTCCATGGGGTCCCTCCATCGGCTACTATTCATCCACCCCGCCTCCTCGACCAGAGTCCTTTCATCCAGCGGCAACAACCTCTACTACCATGGGATCCTGTTCATCCAACCCCCACTGGGAACTGTTCATCCAACCCCCACCAGGAACTTTTCATCAAGAGGTAGCTTCGATTGGCTTCAGTTAGCAGCAATAGCAAAGGAATCACTCGGGTTCAGTTAATAGCAAGGGTTCGATTTGGGTTCAGTTACGTAGCTACTGCAATCGCTCGGGTTCAGTAAGAGCCCAACGCCTCGCTTGAGTTTAGTTAGAGCGCAACGCCTCGCACACACGCGCGTACGTGTACAAGAGAAACATGCAAACCTCCGTGCATCGCTCGGCCCCGACCACCCACCGTAACTGGGAACTCCGCGAAATTTTCCTAGCCCTCACTTCTACCACGATTTTTTTCGTCATGGACGGCCCAAAGAATGTCATGCAGGTGCGTCTCCGACCCACCCAAGATGAAAAGCCCATTTTCTGTCATGATTTTTTGTCATAGAAGTAAGAGCCCACCACATCTATGATGATACTGGGTTTTGTCACAATTATCGTCATAGAAGTGTCATAAGCATGATATAAAAAATTCATTCGGCCCAAAATGTAACGGATGTGTCTTTTTTTGTAGTGAATCCCCTTTGACGTATATGCTGCATGTGGCACATTTTATCCAAATGTAGCAATATATAGTATATGTTCAGGAGGGCTAAGTGGGTGGTGGCCTGGGAGTCGGTGTGGCCCCTAAGTGGGCAGGAGGGCTTGGGATCCCTAACTTACACTGGTTAAATGTGGCCATGCAGGCGCGGTGTCCATGGCTGAAAAGGGCGGATAGTAGTAGACCGTGGAGTGAATTCACTGTAAAGGTGCCTAAGGAGTCCATGCAACTCTTCCTGGCTGCAACTAGGGTGGAGGCTAGGGATGGGAGGACTACCTTGTTTTGGGAAGACAGGTGGTTGGATGGCATGAGGGTGCAAGAGTTGGCTCCGGACTTGTATAAGAGGATTTCGGCAAGGATCATACGAGGCACTATGGTTGGTCAGGTCGCCGCTAGTGGAGAGTGGGCGGAAGTTGTTGGGCCGGACATCGATGAGGTTACTCTACAACAGTTCCTTGAGCTGTGGATGAGGGTGGAGTCTTGGAAGTCACGTGATAAGGAGCAGGACACGGTCTCCTGGTCCTCGGAGACACATGGTCAGTTTTCCGTGAGATTGGCGTATGCGAGCCAGTTTTGGGGACGTGACGTGGTGTCTACATCGAATCTGACTTGGAAATCATGGGCACCTTTGGAATGCCGCTTCTTTGCATTGGACCTCGGATCGGTTAGCCACGAGGGGTTTGCCACACCAGGATGTGTGTCTGTTTTGTGATCAGGAAGAGGAAATGATAAATCACATCCTACTTACGTGTGTGTTCGCCAGGATGGCATGGACGGTGGTTGGAGAGGCTCTTAGCAGGACTGACTGGACGCCGAACCAGGAAGACACTCTTGGGGCCTGGTTGTGTAGTAGAAATACAGATAGTGCTACCCGCACCAAGGACATACATACCGTGTTGCTACAAGTCATGTGGGAGCTATGGAAGCATCATAATGCCATTGTCTTCGATGTCGATTCCCCATCGATCGAGAGGCTCATCGCCAAGGTGAAGTCTGAGGCCAAGGTGTGGGCTACGGCAGGGCTGATCAAGAGGGAGTTGGAGGGTTTTTGTAACATCCCAAATTTTCAATTTGGAATGTTATACATAGAGCATCATTGCATATCATATTTTTCATTGCATTTTCTTTGCATTTTGCTCGATCCTAGAAATTCTACACAACTCAAGGACCCTGAGAGAGTTGGATTTTCGTTATTTTCATATTTGAGTTTTCTCAAATTTTGAAAATAGGATCGTTGATTTTAATTATTTTATCTTCAATTATTTCTGTTACAAAAATATGAGAGAGGGAATAAAATGACTTTCCCAAAATAAAGAAATAATGAAGATTTAATAATAAAATCAAATAAGATTTTATTTTGGAGTTTTTCGCCTTTTTATTTGAATTTAGGAAAAATGCGCATTTTCAAAATTGCATCTAGGCCCCAAATAAATGTTCGTTAAATCCGGCTTGATTTTAGAAACCGGGGAAAATTTATTTCGGGATTTTTGGAGTCCGTTTGGTACTTCTTTTGATTTTTTTTCTACGTGTAATGTTTTATTTATAAAAAAACGAATCACTTTTACTGGTCGCATTCGAAGCGGGACTCCGCTCGGGGGCGCCTTTAAATAGCGGCCGCCCCGGGAGCCCCAGCCCACCCGAGCCGGCAGCCCAGCCCACCCGAGCCCGCCAGAGTTCGTAGAATGAATTACCGAGCAACAAGGCTTTACGAGGTTCGCCGCGCCTCGATTTCCGTGCCGATTTTTATTTTTTTTAAAAAAAACGATCGGTTTTCTACGGTTTTTTTCGGTTTTCTTTTTGGTTTTTCTATTTTTTATTTTTTATTTTTTTCCGTTCGAATCTGTTCGTCGTATTTTTCTTTTTCTCGGATTTAATCTGTGATTTTTCTGATCGCGATTCCAGATCCGATTTTCGTTTTAGTATAACTTTTCGCTCGTTTATCGGAATCAGGCGATTCAAGCGCGGAGTTTAAATCTCAAAACCCTCTTTCCGAATAATCTACTTAAACAAGTTTTTGCATCTGTAAAATTTGACCTAGATCCAGATTAGTAAAACGAAGCTGTTTTCTTCCGCCGTTTGACTTTCGTTGCTTCGTTTGATTTGATTCTTTTTGCAAACCGTTCTTAATTTGAACTATCTGGTTAGATCTATTTGAGTTTTACCTGTGCATTAGATGAGTACTTATTGTATGCTTGTTTGTTTGTCTGCGATAGAATACCCGGAGTACGCCGCTTGTTACTTCGAATCTCTAGGTTTCTCGGATCATCAGCAAGGCAAGTAACACTTTGATCATACTCTTCTCATACCCAGTTTTTATGCATTAGATCTATTCCTTAAACACTTGCATGATTAGGATCTAATTAAATTGTGGCATGGGAAGTAGATGAGGTAGTACATATTACCTGTTTTATTATAAACCCTTGGGAGTTACTTCTACGTTTGCTTATTATGCCATGCTATGCTAGTAGACGTGGATTGGGTGAGTGTATTCCATGACAGATTTGAGATTGTTATTTAATGGTTTATTTAAGGTGGCAACTTAAACACACATCCTGGGTGGATTGAGGCACCTGGTTTCTATCAGACTTGCTGTATTTCTTGGACCGCCACCCGTGCTCAAAGGGATCATGAGATTATTCAAACTAGAAACTTCCGTGTGCAGCCACAAGCCATTATGGGCTCTGGCGTAGTTGATTAAGTTGTGCGAACTCTTACGGGTAGGCTAGCTGATGTAGGGGATGTAGGTTGGTACGGTCTACCCACATGTAAGGTGCTAGCGCTTACGAAAGACTATGTCTTGGTCATCCGCTTCTCAAACACCATGTAGTGCGAGAAACCAAACGGAGGCGATCGAGTCTTGTGGGGAAAAGTGCAAACCTCTGCAGAGTGTATAAACTAATCATGGTTAGCCGTGTCCCGGTTATGGACAATCTTGAGTATCTAGTACCGGATATCATGTGAATCTCATCATGTTACTTCTAATTAATATTGTTGGGTTTTAATGAGTACTTTTAATTGGGATTGAGAATGCTGTCAACCATTCTCATTGTTTCACAACCACCATAATAGTTAAATAAATTTATTCCTTTGCAGTAGGGAAAAATTGGCTTTATGCAAAACTGTAACCATAGAGCTTTCCACCAGCCATATATGCATGTAGTATAGGCTTATCATTCCATTATTCTCTATGTGTTACATTGCCAAAGATATTCCATGTGTCAATTGTTTTCGGGCTGCAACGCTTCATGTTGCAGAATTTTCGCATTTACGATTAAGGTGCTTAGGTCGTGGTTCTATACTCGATGATGTCGTTGGAGTTGATGGACTCGCTTATTCTTCCAAGCCTTCCGCTGTTATCGTATTAGATGGCCTTAAGCCATATTTATTTTATTAAATTCTCTCTTGAGACATTCGATTGTAATAAGTGTGTGATTGCTACTCTGTTATAAATCCTTCAAAGTACTGTGTGGTGTCAGCATTACTGATCCAGGGATGACACTGAGCACAGAGAATTGATCCATTGGGTCGGGTCGCTACAGAGATGGTATCAGAGCACACGCTGACTGTAGGACACGACCATTAAGCTAAATCCCTAGATCACTACTCTCTCTTCTCATTTCTGACTCCTCATCTTTTCTACTCTTTTAGGATGACGGAAGCGAGGATCAAGTTCACCCAGCCGGATGAAGATACACCCTTTGGATGACACCTAAAGGAAGTCACTAGGTACCTTAACATAGGATTACCAAGCTTCACTGGGACCTACAATTCCACTTTACCCGAAGAGGAGCGCTGGAAGATTCAAGCTCAAGTTCCCGGAAGGACGTTTGCGCCAATCACGGAGCCCATAGAGTGTGTTTTCAATGCACCAACCTGGAGTCTGGGAAAGAGTATGGCAGCTCACATAACCATGGGACGCATTGGAGAAGTTTACAAAGAAGACCTCAAGGATACTATCTACCAGATTTGCGGACGCCGAGATGAACAATGGGAGATAGTTGGCACTAAGAAGGATCGATCCATTGCAGCATTCATCCAGGAGTTAAACCAGCACATTCGGCGCCAGGAGAACCAGATGTGTGCAGACATGATGGAGTTGAAGACAGCAAAAGCCAAGATTATCGAACTAGAAGGAGAACTGAAGGCCACTCGCAAGGACTACATGGAGGAGATTGTAGCGCTAGTGAGACAAAACGGCGATCTTAAGGAGAAGATTGAAGAACTCATGGGAAATACAGCACCCGGAGGAGAAGATGAAGATAGCACCTATCCAGAGAACTATATCATCATCGAATTTACACCGATTCCGATCCTAGTGATGATGATTACGAAGATGAAGTCGGAGCAGATATCATGGAGTCTTCATCGGAGCAGTTTTTCTAGTTGACCACCATAACAAGAGTAGATTACCCCATGTTATTTTAGTTTTAGTTTCAAAGACTTTGTAATGATAGATAGACCGTTGTATGCCCTTGTTTGAATTGATTGGAGTGATATTGTGTGATTTGTCTCATGTGCATATGGGTAGTGTTTCCCTCTAGACCTCATTCTATTCTAAATTCTCGCCTTTTCTTAAACCCTCGATGCCTCCGAGACGCTTAACCGAATTTGTTTTCCCGCCAGAGATCACCCAGTTGATTCAGCAGCAGAATACCTTGATTCAAACATTGGTACAGAACCAATGCAACAACAACAACAACAACCCACCGCCACCACCACCTGTTGACCATTTGACCCGTTTCCTAAGGCTGAATCCGCCGGTGTTTTCCAATAGCACCGAGCCGATTGTTGCACATGATTGGCTCCGTAAGATAGGGAGGGAGTTGACCACTGCAGGATGTACAGATGGAGAAAGGGTGAAGTTTGCTGCACATCAGCTTGAAGGACCAAAGAAGAAAGATGGTGGGAGAATTTTACTACCACTTACCCAAGAGACACCATCACATGGGATCTGGCCAAAGAAGCTTTCCAGATCGCCCATGTTTCAGCAGGAGCTATGGCCATGAAGAAGCGTGAGTTTCGCAACTTGCGCCAAGGAGGATGGATAGTTGGCCAAGATGTAGATGATTTCGAAGCTAGCACGTTATGCCCCAGATGACGCGTTACTACGGACGCAGCTAAGGTGAGAAGTTTCTAGAAGGACTGAATGATGAGTCGAGCATGCAGTTGATGGTAGCCACCTTCAATAACTACCAGGAGTTAGTAGATCGTGCGCTTATGATTGAAGGAAAGCAGCAACAGATTGAAAATCGCAAGAGGAAGTATGGACAGGGGAAGAATAACTCTGGAGCTCAGCAGAAACTTCGTTTTACCCCGAAGCAAGGAGGACAGTTTCAGCATACCCATGGAGGAGGTAGCTCGCACAACCATAATGGCACCAAGAATGGGAACGGGAATGAAGGAAGCAACGGACAAAACTGCACCAACCCGTCAACACCATCCAAGGTAGACCGGAGCCACATAACTTGCTTTAAGTGCCGCAAGACTGGGCATTATGCAAACGAGTGTCCAGAAGGCCAGAATGGAAATGGCAATGGAAGCTCAGGAAAGAAGCCGAACCCTTTCAATAAAGGACAA
Source organism: Aegilops bicornis (assembly GCA_021605145.1). Classification (NCBI taxonomy): domain Eukaryota; kingdom Viridiplantae; phylum Streptophyta; class Magnoliopsida; order Poales; family Poaceae; genus Aegilops; species Aegilops bicornis. The sequence continues at coordinate 373,718,208 of CM038669.1, read as the reverse complement.
GTGAACCACGTTACCGTGGAGGAGGTTGAAGCTCAGCCAGATGCAGTAATAGGTAAGTTTTTGGTTAAGTCATTTACTGCAGTTGTTCTTTTTGATACTGGTGCATCGCATTCATACATATCAAGGGGATTTGTGGATAAGTACAAATTACCAACCCAAGCCCTTAGGTCACCCATGCTAGTAACCTCACCCAGAGCAGAATACATGGCTAGTATATGGTGTGATCGACTGCCATTAAGGATTGGACACTATGTTTTTCCCTCGGACCTAATAGTTACGGAATCCCAAGGATTGGATGTGATATTAGGCATGGATTGGTTATCGAAGTATGGAGGAACATAGATTGCGCCAAAGAAGTCAATTTTGCTTACCACCCCAGAAGGGAGGAGAATCAAGTATGTATCACGGCATGAGCCGAGGAGAGCACATGTAAATTCCTTATCAGGAGTTGTGCAGGAGGAAGTACCAGTGGTAAGGGATTACCCGGACGTGTTTCCTAAGAGTTGCTGTGCATGCCACCGGATAGAGACATTGAGTTTCGATTGAACTATTGCCGTGCATCGGGCCGATATCTAAGAGACCGTATAGGATGCCACCCAAGATTTGGAGGAAATTAAGAAGCAGATTAAGGAGTTCTTGGATAAAGGTTTTATTCGCCCAAGTTCTTCGCCTTTGGGGATCACCAAGATTTCGGTGGAGAAGAAGGATGGATCCTTAAGAATGGTTGTTGATTATCGTGGATTGAATGAAGTGACCATTAAGAACAAATACCCATTGCCGATGATCAATGACTTGTTTGACCAGTTGCAAGGAGCTAAGGTGTTTACAAAGATCGATTTGCGATCGTGGTACCATCGCTTGAAGATTCGAGAGCGTGATATACCTAAGACAGCTTTTACCACTGTGCACGGGTTGTATGAGTACACCGTTATGTCATTTGGTCCGACTAACACACCGCCTATTTTATGAACATGATGAACAAAGTGTTTATGGAGTTTCGGATAAGTTCGTCGTGGTGTTCATTGATGATATTTTGGTTTACTCGAAGAATGAAGAGGAACATAAGGAGCATTTGCGTTTGGTACTCGAGAAGCACAGAGAACATCAGTTATATGCCAAGTTCAGCAAGTGTGAGTTTTGGTTGAAGGATGTTGGATTTCTCGGACATGTTATATTTGGAGAAGGTATAGCAGTAGACCCCACTAAAGTTGTCACCAGAATAAATCGGGAAGCGCCAACAACAGTTGAGAGAGATCCGGAGTTTCCTTGGACTAGCAGGATACTACCGGAGATTCATTGAGAATTTCTCAAGGATTGCGAAGCCTATGACAGAATTGTTGAAGAAGGATACCAAGTTCATTTGGACCGAGGAGTGTGAAGCTAGTTTCCAAGAGTTGAAGAAACGTTTGGTTACCTCACCAGTGTTAATTCTGCCAGATCAGACCAAGGATTATGAGGTGTATTGCGACGCTTCACATAGAGGACTTGGAGCTGTGCTTATGCAGGAGGGGAGAGTTGTTTCGTATGCTTCACGACAGCTTAAGCCTCATGAGTTAAATTATGATACGCATGATTTGGAGTTAGCAGCCGTAGTGCATGCGTTGAAGACATGGAGACATTTCCTCATTGGAAATCATTGTGAGGTGTATACGGATCACAAGAGTTTGAAATACATCTTCGCTACAGTATGAGCTAAATCTCGTGCAAAGGAGATGGTTGGAACTCATCAAAGATTATGATATGAGATTGCATTATCACCCGGAAAGGCTAACGTTGTAGCAGAGACGCGTTGAGTCAGAAGAGTCACGCCAATACATTAATGACGGAGAAATACCAAAGGAGTTAGCCGAGGATCTTCGAGAGCTATGTTTGGAAATAGTTCCAGAGGCTATGTAGCAGCATTGGAGATTCAAATAACTTTGATGGACAAGATCGTGGAAGCATGTAAGACTGACAAAGAGATTGCCTCTATAAAGGAGAGAATGAGCGAAGGAAAGGCTAAGGGATTTCGTGAGGATGAGCATGATACCTTATGGTTTGAGGACCGTGTTTATGTGCCCAATGACCCGGATATCAGGAAGTTGATTTTGCAAGAGGCACATGATTCACCATATTCGATTCACCCAGGAAATACCAAGATGTATTTGGATTTGAAGAATACTTTCTGGTGGACCGGAATGAAGAAGGGTATTGCAGAGTACGTAGCAGTTTGTGATGTATGTCAGAGGGTGAAGGCAGAACATCAGAAGCCAGCAGGATTGTTACAGCCATTGCCTATACCCGAATGGAAGTGGGATAAACTAGGTATGGATTTTATCACGGGATTGCCCAGGACTCGTTCAGGCTATGACTCGATTTGGGTTATAGTCGCCTGCTTGATTTAAGGTAGCTCATTTCATTCCAAAGAAAGACTACCTACAAGAAGGTGCTAAATTGGCCAAGATATACATGACCAGGATTGTATGCTTGCATGGAGTTCCGAGGAGTATCAGACGATAGAGGAACCCAATTTACCTCAAAGTTCCGAAGGCGGTTGCATGAAACTTTAGGAACCAGACTGGAGTTTAGCACAGCTTTCCATCCACAGACGGATGGACAAACCGAGAGAGTCAACCAGATTTTGGAGGATATGCTTAGAGCTTGTGCTTTGGATTATGGATCAAGTTGGGATGAGAATTTGCCGTATGCAGAGTTTTCTTATAACACCAATTACCAAACCAGTCTGAAGATGGCCCCTTTCAAAGCCTTGTACGGAAGGAGGTGCAGGACCCCGTTGTTGTGGGATGAAGTTGGAGACCGCCAGTTGTTTGGACCGGATTTGATTAAGGAGTCTGAACAGAAGGTAAAGTTGATTAGCGATAGGCTCAAGGTAGCCCACCAAGACAGTAAGAGTTATGCAGATTCAAAACGCAAGGAGATGTAATACGAAGTCGAGACAGTTTATCTTGAGTATCGCCACTTCGAGGAGTTAAGCGCTTTTGGAGTTAAGGAAAGTTAGCACCTCGATTTGTAGGACCTTATCGTGTTTTGCAACGTATGGGAGAAGCTGCGTACAAGTTGGAATTACCCGAGGGATTGTCAGGAGTTCATGATGTGTTTCACGTTTCACAGTTGAAGAAGTGTCACGCAGAGATGGCTGATATACCACTGAGAGATACCGTACACCGGAAGCGATTCGGTTGAATGATGATTTGACCTACGAGGAGAAACCGTTAAGATTTTGGAGTATGCCAATGAGTCACTCGCAAAGAAGGTCATTAAGTTTTGCAAAGTTCAAGGAGCCACCACACAGAGGATGAAGCCACCTGGGAGCGAGAGGAAGATTTGCTTAAAGACCACCCTCACCTATTTTCTAGCCAACCCGAATCTCGAGGGCGAGATTCATCTTAAGGGGTTAGGTTTGTAACATCCCAAATTTTCAATTTGAAATGTTATACATAGAGCATCATTGCATATCATATTTTTCGTTGCATTTTCTTTGCATTTTGCTCGATCCTAGAAATTCTACACAACTCAAGGACCCTCGGAGAGAGTTGGGGATTTTCGTTATTTTCATATTTGAGTTTTCTCAAATTTTGAAAATAGGATCGTTGATTTTAATTATTTTATATTCAATTATTTCTATTACAAAAATATGAGAGAGGGAATAAAATGACTTTCCAAAAATAAAGAAATAACGAAGATTTAATAATAAAATCAAATAAGATTTTATTTTGGATTTTTTCGCCTTATTATTTGAATATAAGAAAAATGCGAGTTTTTCAAAAATGCAACTAGGTCCAAAATAAATGTTAATTAAATCAGGCTAGATTTAAGAAATCGAGGAAAATATATTTCAGGCTATTTGGAGTCCGCTTTGGTACTTCTTTTGATTTTTTTTTTCACGCGTAATGTTTTATTTATAAAAAACGAACCGCCTTTACCGGGTCAGTACTGAGCGGGACTCCGCCGGGGCGCTTTAAATAGCAGCCGCCCGGAGCCCCAGCTCACCCGAGCCCGCCGGAGTTCGGCCACGCCGCCGACCACGGAGCAAAGACGCCTTTACGAGGTTCGCCGCGCCTCGATTTCCGTGTCGATTTTTATTTTATTTAAAAAAAACCGATCTATTTTCTTCGGTTTTTTTTCTGTTTTTTTTTATTTTTTATTATGTTTTTTTCGTTTGAATCTGTTCGTCGTATTTTTCTTTTTCTCGGATTTAATCTGCGATTTTTCTGATCGCGATTCCAGATCCGATTTTCGTTTTAGTATAACTTTTCGCTCGTTTATCGGAATTAGGCGATTCAAGCGCATGGAGTTTCGTCTCGAAACCCTCTTTCCGAATAATCTACTTAAACAAGTTTTTGCATCTGTAAAATTTGACCTAGATCCAGATTAGTAAAACGAAGCTGTTTTCTTCCGCCGTTTGACTTTCGTTGCTTCGCTTTGATTTGATTCTTTTGCAAACCGGAGTTCTTAATTTGAACTATCTGTTTAGAACTATTTGAGTTTTACCTGTGAATTAGATTAGTACTTATTGTATGCTAGTTTGTTTTTCTGCAATAGAATACCCGTGAGTGCGCCGCTTGTTACTTGAATCTCTAGGTTTCATGGATCATCGCTAGAAGGCAAGTAACACTTTGATCATACTCTTCTCATACCCAGTTTTTATGCATTAGATCTATTCCTCAAACACTTGCATGATTAGGATCTAATTAAATTGTGGGATGGGAAGTAGATGAGGTAGTACCTATTACCTGTTTTATTATAAACCCTTGGGAGTTACTTCTACGTTTCTTATTATGCCATGCTATGCCAGTAGACGTGGATTGGGTGAGTGTATTCCATGACAGATGTGAGATTGTTATTTAATGGTTTATTTAAGGTGGCAACTTAAACACACATCTGGGTGGATTGAGGCACCTGGTTTCTATCAGGACTTGCCTGTATTTCTTCGGACCGCCACCTAGGCTCAAAGGGATCATGAGATTATTCAAACTAGAAACTTCCGTGTGCAGCCATAAGCCATTATGGGCTCTAGCGTAGTTGATTAAGTTGTGCGAACTCTTACGGGTAGGCTAGTTGATGTAGGGGATGTAGGTTGGTACGGTCTACCCACATGTAAGGTGCTAGCGCTTCTGAAAGACTATGTCTCGGTCATCCGTTTCTCAAACACCATGTAGTGCGAGAAACCAAACGGAGGCGATCGAGTCTTGTGGGGAAAAGTGCGCAAACCTCTGCAGAGTGTATAAACTAATCATGGTTAGCCGTGTCCCCGGTTATGGACAATCTTGAGTATCTAGTACCTGGATATCATGTGAATCTCATCATGTTACTTCTAATTAATATTGTTGGGTTTTAATGAGTACTTTTAATTGGGATTGAGAATGCTGTCAACCATTCTCAATGTTTCACAACCACCATAATAGTTAAATAAATTTATTCCTTTGAAGTAGGGAAATTTGGCGTTATGCAAAAACTGTAACCATAGAGCTTTCCACCAGCCATATATGCATGTAGTATAGGCTTATCATTCCATTATTCTCTATGTGTTACATTGCCAGCATATTCCATGTGCTGACCCGTTTTCGGGCAGCAACGTTTCATGTTGCAGACTTTTCAGACGGCGATTAAGGTGCTTAGGTCGTGGTTCTATACTCAGTGATGCCGTTGGAGTTGATGGACTCGCTTATTCTTCCAAGCCTTCCGCTGTTATCGTATTAAATGGCCTTAAGCCATATTTATTTTATTAAATTCTTTGAGACATTCGATTGTAATAAGTGTGTGATTGCTACTCTGTTATAAATCCTTCAAAGTACTGTGTGGTGTCAGCATTACTGATCCAGGGATGACACTGAGCACATAGACTTGATCCATTCGGGTCGGGTCGCTACAGTTTTCTAGGTAGATTGTATAGGTGGGCTATCGGGGAGGAGTAGGGTAGTTGCTTGTAAGTGGAGTGGATGCAGGCTAAAAGCCGCGCTGTCTTGTACATGTAAATTGTCGTGGAGGATTTCTTTGCCTTTCTTCTTTAATATATGATATGCACACTCGTACATGTAAGATCACCAAGAGTATATCCAATAGCAGCACGATGCTTCTTCAGAGTTTTCAATAATCTCTTTTCTTCATGCTCTGAAAGGTTAGCACTAATAATAACATGATATATCTTTTTATCATCAAGATAAGCATATTTAAGAGAATCGGGTAATGGTTTAAGCTCAAACACGGGATCTCCCTTGGGTGGAGGAGGATCCCCTAGGATTTCAACAGGCAAGTTGTGTTTCAAAATAGGTCCCTGTTTAAAGAATACTTCATCTATTTCCCTTCTTTCGTTCATAAACATATCATTTTCATGGTCGAGCAAATATTGTTCTAAAGGATCATTAGGAGGCACGGCAATAGAAGCAAGACCAATAATTTCATCTTTACTAGGCAATTCCTCATCACGGGGTTGTCTATGAAATTTAGCAAAGTTAAACTCATGAGACATATCCCCCAAACCAATAGTAACAACATCCTTTTCGCAGTCTATCCTAGCATTAACAGTTTTCAAGAAGGGCCTACCAAATATGATGGGACAAAAGCTATCCTGTGGGGAACCAAGAACAAGAAAATCAGCAGGATATTAATTGTACCACACAACACTTCAACATATCTAACAATCCCAACTGGTGAAATAGTGTCTATATTGGCAAGCTTAATTATGACATCAATTTCCTTTATCTCAGCAGGTGCAATATCATGCATAATTTCTTTGTATAGGAATGAGGTATTGCACTTGCACTAGCACCCATATCACATAAGCCATGATAACAATGATCTCCTATTTTAACGGAAATAATAGGCATGCCTACAATAGGTCTATGTTTATTTTTAGTATCGGGTCTAGCAATTCTAGCAGCTTCATCACAGAAGTAAATAACATGCCCATCAATATTATCAGCCAAGAGATCTTTAACCATAGCAACACTAGGTTCAACTTTAATTTTCTCAGGGGGTGTAGGTGTTCTAGTGTTACTCTTACGAACCACAGTTGAAGCTTTAGCATGATCCTTTATTCTAACAGGGAAAGGCGGTTTCTCAATATAAGCAGTGGGAACAATAGGATCAACATTATAAGTGATAGTCTTTTCTTCAACTTTAATAGGTGCAGCTACTTTTACTTCAATGGGAGGATTATATTTAAACCACTTCTCCTTAGGGAGATCAACATGAGTAGCAAAGGATTCACTGAGAGAAGCTACTATCTCAGAGTCAAGTCCATATTTAGTGCTAAATTCACGGAAAACATCGGTATCCATAAAAGATTTAACACAATCAAACTTAGGTGTTATACCTGACTCCTTACCTTCGTCGAGGTCCCAATCTTCAGAGTTGCGTTTAATTCTTTCCAATAAATCCCATTTGAATTCAATAGTCTTCATCATAAAAGAACCAGTACAAGAAGTATCGAGCATGGAGCGGTTATTGAGTGAAAGCCGAGCATAAAATTTTTGAATAATAATTTCTCTTGAGAGCTCATGATTGGGGCATGAATATAACATTGACTTAAGCCTCCCCCAAGCTTGAGCGACGCTTTCTCCTTCGCGAGGCCAAAAATTATATATATAATTATGATCATGATGAACAAGATGCATAGGATAAAACTTCTGATGAAATTCCAATTTCAATCGGTTGTAGTTCCATGATCCCATATCATCACATAGCCTAAACCATGTCGATGCCTTTCCCTTCAAAGATAAAGGGAAGACCTTCTTATTGATCACATCCTCGGGCATACCTGCAAGCTTAAATAATCCACAAACTTCATCCACATAGATTAGGTGCAAGTCGGGATGTAATGTTCCATCACCTGTGAAAGGATTAGCTATCAGTTTCTCTATCATACCCGAAGGAATTTCAAATTAAACATTTTCAGTAGGTTCAGTAGGTTGAGGAGCAACTCTTTGCTCTACTTGTCGGGGTGAAGATACCCCGAACAAGCCCCTCAAAGGATTATGTTCCATAGTAACAAGTGACCGTAAATTTCAGCACACTATATAAATTTTTCCTTACCAAATTCCACCTACCAAAGGCGCTTTACTCCCCGGCAAAGACGCCAGAAAAGAGTCTTGATGACCCTCAAGTATAGGGGATCTATCGTAGTCCTTTTGATAAGTAAGAATTTCGAACCCAACGAGGAGCAGAAGGAAATGATAAGCGGTTTTCAGTAAAGTATTCTCTGCATGCAGTGAAATTATCGGTAACAGATAGTTTTGTGATAAGGTAATTTGTAACGGGTAACAAGTAATGAAAGTAAATAAGGTGCAGAAAGATGGCCAAATCCTTTTTGTAGCAAAGGACAAGCCTGGACAAACTCTTATATAGAGAAAAGCACTCCCGAGGACACATGGGAATTATCGTCAAGCTAGTTTTCATCACACTCATATGAGTCGCGTTCGTTACTTTGATAATTTGGTATGTGGGTGGACCTGTGCTTGGGTGCTGTCCTTTCTTGGAAAAACATCCCACTTATGATTAACCCCTATTTCAAGCATCCGCAACTACAAAAGAAGTATTAAGGTAAACCTAACAATAGCATGAAACATATGGATCCAAATCAGCCCCTTACCAAGCAACTCATAAACTAGGGTTTAAGCTTCTGTCACTCTAGCAACCCATCATCTACTTATTACTTCCCAATGCCTTCCTCTAGGCCCAAACAATGGTGAAGTGTCATGTAGTCGACATTCACATAACACCACCAGAGGAGAGACAACATACATCTCATCAAAATATTGAACGAATACCAAATTCACATGACTACTTATAGCAAGACTTCTCCCATGTCCTCAGGAACAAACTAACTACTCACAAACCATATTCATGTTCATAATCAGAGGGGTATTAATATGCATAAAGGATTTGTACATATGATCTTCCACCAAATAAACCAACTAGCATCAACTACAAGGAGTAATCAACACTACTAGCAACCCACAGGTACCAATCTGAGGCTTTGGGACAAAGATTGGATACAAGAGATGAACTAGGGTTTTAGAGGAGATGGTGATGGTGAAGATGTTGATGTAGATTGACCCCCTCCCGATGAGAGGATCGTTGGTGATGACAATGGTGATGATTTCCCCCTCCCGGAGGGAAGTTTCCCCGGCAGAACAGCTCCGCCGGAGCCCTAGATTGGTTCCGCCAAGGTTCCGCCTCGTGGCGGCGGTGTTTCATCCCGAAAGCTTGCTTATGATTTTTTTTCCATGGTAAAAGACTTCATATAGCAGAAGATGTGCACCGGAGGCTTGCCACGGGGCCCACGAGGCAGGGGCGCGCCCAGGGGGGTAGGGCGCGCCCCCACACTCGTGGATGGTGGGTGGCCCCCCTCTGGTACTTTCTTCACTCAGTATTTTTTATTAATTCCAAAAATAAATTCCGTGGATTTTCAGGACTTTTGGAGTTGTGCAGAATAGGTCTCTAATATTTGCTCCTTTTCCAGCCTGTAATTCCAAATTACCGGCATTCTCCCTCTTCATGTAAACCTTGTAAAATAAGAGAGAATAGGCATAAGTATTGTGACATAACGTGTAATAACAACCCATAATGCAATAAATATCGATATAAAGCATGATGCAAAATGGACGTATCAAGGTACTCAGCATACGTGGCATGCACCACCCTGCGAGAATACTTTTGTCTGAAGGAGCCAACGGCTCGTCCTCTTGCATGCGCCAGAACACTTTGATGCGCGTCATGAAGCTTTTGGTTGCAAAATGGGCATTGAAAGCCCCCGCTCCAGGTCCTAATACGCATGTTATGCATTCCCACATAAAGCTCCCTGAGGATTTGCCTCTTGTACCTCCTCTGGCCATCTTCATCCTCGTTGTCAACATCGTCAGATAGCACCTATACATATAGTAAAAAATATGTGGCGTCAAATTTGGAATGAAAACTAATGTCTAGCGAACATTTTTCAGTTACCAAAATTTGGCATCAAATCAATTTTTACATGTCGTAAAGTAGGATTAGGAATTTATGGCTATTTCTTTAGACATATCCAGAGATTATGGTTCAATTTTTAAGCACAATCCTCTATGTATAGACCAATCTTGAAAAAAATGGCACAAACATATATGTAGGTCATTCAAAATCAATTGTCAAGACCTGGCTAGGAATTATTAGCATGAACACTAACCCTAGTTGAATTATTAGCAGAAATCATTTGCACAGATAAAACAACTAATCACTTATCATTTGTACCATTCAAACAATCAATACACTACACGGATCTAACGAAACTTACTTGGATTTTATGGATTGAGAGAACATAACTATAAGATTTCTATTCCAAAAAGGGGGAGGTGGGAGTAACCAGAGAAACCCTAGGATGTATTTGACACATAAATGGGTATAGATGACTAACCGGTTGTCTGTCGTCATCGGAGTCGTCGCCCGAGTCATCACCAGAGTCATCGTGGGAGTCGGTGTGGACCTCCGGCTCCGGATATGGAAGCACGACACAGTCGACAACGTCAAGGTGCAGCGATACCTCGCCGGCGGTGACGACAACCTCTATCTCCATCTTCACGCCGTGATCCAGTGCTTCGGCAATCCCGGCATCGCCACTCCCTCCGATGGGGCGCTTCGGCGACATCCTTATACACTGACGACTTTGAGGACTGAGGGCAGCATCGAGGATGCAGGCAGAGAATGAGGATTGTGTGTGTGGCGAGGATGGGGGGTGCGGCCGCTCGGGTGCGCCATTAATATAGAGAAGTGGAAGAGAGGCGGGCGGCGGTAAACCGCTGGCTCGCCTCCCGGTGTGCCTGCGCACCAGACTACTGCCATGCCTACCGTCATTTCACACAGCTACTCGCATGCCTCCCGATGACACTGCACAGCGAGCACGCCTCCTGTAATTCACACACATGCACGCACGCCTCTCGGCCTGCCTGCGCGGTGGACTGCTCGCATGCGTCCCGTCAACTCACGCTTGCTTGCACGACACACGAGTCGCGTGGCGGCACGTATATTGCTTTTCTATTTTGATGATTAATGTTGCCGCTTTATTGCTTAACTGAAGCATGACACGTATCCATTGTTGGCCTAACGCCCATGGTTTGAATAAATAATCCGTTTGCAATATTTGTTCCCAATTATTAATAATCTCCCGTTTGTAAGAAGATAAAGATTACATCATGTACTAGATTTTAAAAAGCAAGATTCTCAATGTTTGAAATTTCTTGCACGAGGAGTAAACATGCACCTAGTGAGACACATGTGTTTTTTCAATCCATTCAGGTGCACTATCACTTGTGCATGTAGCTCAAATTTGGATTTTGCACATTGTACCCCTAGAAAATCAATCAATGTACTAACACGTCTTAATGATCTCTGTTTTTTTAAATTAAAATGTCCCTCCTTTGGTAACATATGTTCACCGCGGGAAAATTTAACATGCATCGTAGTTATGGTGGATGCGTGGTGTGTGTGTGTGTGTGTGTGTGTGCGTGCGTCTGGGGTGGGGGGTTGGCAGTACACTACGAGTCCTGAGCCACCGTGTGGGTTGGCCATTTTGTGAGGCAGGTCCCACATCAAACTCGTGAATTCGTTATTCAAAACATTACACAACCCTTCTATACATACATGTTTGGGCCACATACAGTTGGTGGTTGTCCTACACGACACTCACTCGCGTGTGACGCTTTCTGTGGGCCCGCGAGGTCATCGTCCATCACTTCGACCAACAGCCGACTGAGAGGTTAACTTGAACAGCAAGGTTGATTATTTTTTGTTCGTGTTACGGTGGGAGTATATAGTGTTGGGGAACGTAGTAATTTCAAAAAAAATCCTACGCACACGCAAGATCATGCTGATCATAGCAACGAGAGGGGAGAGTGTTGTCCACATACCCTCGTAGACCGTAAGCGGAAGCGTTGTGACAACGCGGTTGATGTAGTCGTACGTCTTCACGATCCGACTGATCCAAGTATCGAACGTACGGCACCTCCGAGTTCAGCACACGTTCAGCTCGATGACGATCCCCGGACTCCAATCCAGCAGGGTGTCGGGGATGAGTTCCGTCAGCACGACGGCGTGGTGAAGATGATGATGTTCTACCGACGCAGGGCTTCGCCTAAGCACCGCAACGATATGACCGAGGTGGAATATGGTGGAGGGGGCACCGCACACGGCTAAGGAACGATCACGAAGATCAACTTGTGTATCTAGAAGTGCCCCCCTGCCCTCGTATATAAAGGAGCAAGGGGGGAGGCCGGCCGGCCCTAGGGCGCGCCAAGGAGGGGGGGGAGTCCTCCTCCTAGTGGGAGTAGGACTCCCCTTTCCTAGTCCAACTAGGAAGAGAGGGGTGGTAAGGAAAGAGAGGGAGAGGGAGAGGGAAAGAGGGGCCGCGCCCCCCTCCCCTAGTCCAATTCGGACTCCTCATGGGAGGGGGCGCGCCACCTCCTGGGCTGCTGCCCTCTCTATCCCCTCAGGCCCACTAAGGCCCAATACTTCCCCGGTGTGGTTCCGGTAACCCCTCCGGCACTCGATTTTCTCCGAAATCACCGGAACACTTCCTGTCCGAATATAGTCGCCCAATATATTAATCTTTATGTCTCGACCATTTTGAGACTCCTCGTCATGTCCGTGATCACATCCGGGACTCAACAATCTTCGTACATCAAAACATATAAACTCATAATGAAACGGTCATCGTAACGTTAAGCGTGCGGACCCTACGGCTTCGAGAACTATGTAGACATGACCTAGAACTGTTTCCGGTCAATAACCAATAGCTGAACCTGGATGCTCATATTGGCTCCTACATATTCTACGAAGATCTTTATCGGTCAAACCGCATAACAACATACGTTGTTCCCTTTTCATCGGTATGTTACTTGCCCGAGATTCGACTGCCGGTATCCACTACCTAGTTCAATCTCGTTACCGGCAAGTCTCTTTACTCGTTACGTAATGCATCATTCCGTAACTAACTCATTAGCTACATTGCTTGCAAGGCTTATAGTGATGTGCATTACCGAGAGGGCCTAGAGATACCTCTCCGACAATCGGAGTGACAAATCCTAATCTCGAAATACGCCAACTCAACATGTACCTTCGGAGACACCAGAGAGCTCCTTTATAATCACCCGATTACGTTGTGGACGCTTTGGTAGCACACAAAGTGTTCCTCCGATAAACGGGAGTTGCATAATCTCATAGTTGTAGGAACTTTGTATAAGTCATGAAGAAAGCAATAGCAACATACTAAACGATCAAGTGCTAGGCTAACGGAATGGGTCAAGTCAATCACATCATTCTCCTAATGATGTGATCCCGTTAATCAAATGACAACACATTTCTATGGTTAGGAAACATAACCATCTTTGATTAATGAGCTAGTCAAGTAGAGGCACACTAGTGACATTCTGTTTGTCTATGTATTCACACATGTATCATGTTTCCGGGTAATACAATTCTAGCATGAATAATAAACATTTATCATGATATGAGGAAATAAATAAAAACTTTATTATTGCCTCTAGGGCATATTTCCTTCAGTCTCCCACTTGCACTAGAGTCAATAATCTAGATTACACTGTAATGATTCTAACACCCATGGAGTCTTGGTGCTGATCATGTTTTGCTTGTGGAAGAGGCTTAGTCAACGGGTCTGCAACATTCAAATCCGTATGTATCTTGCAAATCTCTATGTCTCCCACTTGGACTTGGTCCCGAATGGAATTGAAGTGCCTCTTGATGTGCTTGGTCCTCTTGTGAAATCCGGATTCCTTTGCCAAGGCAATTGCACCAGTATTGTCACAGAAGATCTTCATTGGTCCCGATGCACTAGGTATGACACCTAGATCGGAAATGAACTCCTTCATGCAGACTCCTTCATTTGTTGCTTCTGAAGAAGCTATGTACTCCGCTTCGCATGTAGATCCCGCCACAACGCTTTGTTTAGAACTGCACCAACTTACAGCTCCATCGTTTAATAAAAACACGTATCCGGTTTGCGATTTAGAATCGTCCGGATCAGTGTCAAAGCTTGCATCGACGTAACCATTTACGACTAGCTCTTTGTCACCTCCATAAATGAGAAACATATCCTTAGTCCTTTTCGTGTATTTCAGGATGTTCTTGACCGCTGTCGATGATCCACTCCAGATTACTTTGGTACCTACACCAAGCTTATTGCTAAGCATATGTCAGGTCTGGTACACATCATTGCATACATGATAGAGCCTATGGCTGAAGCATAGGGAACATCTTTCATTTTCTCTCTATCTTCTGCTGTGGTCGGGCATTGAGTCTGACTCAACTTCACACCTTGTAATACAGGCAAGAACCCTTCCTTTGCTTGATCCATTTTGAACTTTTTCAAAACTTTATCAAGGTATGTGCTTTGTGAAAGTCCAATTAAGCATCTTGATCTATCTCTATAGATCTTGATGCCCAATATGTAAGCAGCTTCACCGAGGTCTTTCATTGAAAAACTTTTATTCAAGTATCCCTTTATGCTATCCAGAAATTCTATATCATTTCCAATTAATAATATGTCATCTACATATAATATCGTAAATGCTATGAGCTCCCACTCACTTTCTTGTAAATACAGGCTTCTCCAAAAGTCTCAGATAAAACCATATGCTTTGATCACACTATCAAAGCGTTTATTCCAACTCCGAGATGCTTGCACCAGTCCATAAATGGATCGCTGGAGCTTGCACACTTTGTTAGCACCTTTTGGATCGACAAAACCTTCTGGTTGCATCATATACAACTCTTCTTCCAGAAATCCATTCAGGAATGCCGTTTTGACATCCATTTGCCAAATTTCATAATAATAAAATGCGGCAATTGCTAACATGATTCGGACAGACTTAAGCATCACTACGGGTGAGAAAGTCTCATCGTAGTCAACCCCTTGAACTTGTCGAAAACCTTTAGCAACAAGTCGAGCTTTGTAGATAGTTACATTACCATCAGCGTCAGTCTTCTTCTGAAGATCCATTTATTCTCAATGGCTTGTCGATCATCGGGCAAGTCAACCAAAGTCCATACTTTGTTCTCATACATGGATCCTATGTCAGATTTCATGGCTTCAAGCCATTTTGCGGAATCTGGGCTCATCATCGCTTCATCATAGTTCGTAGGTTCGCCATGGTCAAGTAACATGACTTCCAGAATAGGATTACCATACCACTCTGGTGTGGATCTTACTCTGGTAGACCTAAGAGGTTCAGTAGTAACTTGATCTGAAGTTTCATGATCAATATCATTAGCTTCCTCACTTATTGGTGTAGTTGTCACAGGAACCGGTTCTTGTGATGAACTACTTTCCAATAAGGGAGCAGGTATAGTTACCTCATCAAGTTCTACTTTACTCCCTCTCACTTCTTTCGAGAGAAACTCCTTCTCTAGAAAGGATCCGAATTTAGCAACGAAAATCTTGCCCTCAGATCTGTGATAGAAGGTGTACCCAATAGTCTCTTTTGGGTATCCTATGAAGACACATTTCTTCGATTTGGGTTCGAGCTTATCTGGTTGAAGTTTCTTCACATAAGCATCGCAGCCCCAAACTTTAAGAAATGACAACTTCGATTTCTTGCCAAACCACAGTTCATAAGGCGTCGTCTCAACGGATTTTGATGGTGCCCTATTTAACGTGAATGTAGCCGTCTCTAAAGCATAACCCCAAAACGATAGTGGTAAATCAGTAAGAGACATCATAGATGGCACCATATCTAATAAAGTACGATTATGACGTTCGGACACACCATTTCGTTGTGGTGTTCCGGGTGGCGTGAGTTGCGAAACTATTCCACATTGTTTCAAATGTAGACCAAACTCGTAACTCAAATATTCTCCTCCACGATCAGATCGTAGAAATTTTATTTTCTTGTTACGATGATTTTCCACTTCACTCTGAAATTCTTTGAACTTTTCAAATGTTTCAGACTTGTGTTTCATCAAGTAGATATACCCATATCTGCTCAAATCATCTGTGGAAGGTGAGAAAATCACGATACCCGGCCATGAGCCTCAATATTCATTGGACCACATACATCAGTATGTATGATTTCCAATAAATCAGTTGCTCGCTCCATAGTTCCGGAGAACGGCATTTTAGTCATCTTGCCCATGAGGCACGGTTTGCAAGTACCAAGTGATTCATAATCAAGTGATTCCAAAAGTCCATCAGTATGGAGTTTCTTCATGCGCTTTACACCGATATGACCTAAACGGCAGTGCCACAAATAAGTTGCACTATCATTATCAACTCTGCATGTTTTGGCTTCAACATTATGAATATGTGTATCACTACTATCAAGATTCAATAAAAATAGACCACTCTTCAAGGGTACATGACCATAAAAGATATTACTCATATAGATAGAACAACCATTATTCACTGATTTAAATGAATAACCGTCTCGCATCAAACAAAATCCAGATATAATGTTCATGCTCAACGCTGGCACCAAATAACAATTATTTAGGTCTAAAACTAATCCCGATGGTAGATGTAGAGGTAGCGTGCCGACCGCGATCACATCGACTTTGGAACCATTTCCCACGCCGCATCGTCACCTCGCCCTTAGCCAATCTTCGCAATTACGTAGTCCCTGTTTCAAGTTGCAAATATTAGCAATGTAACCAGTATCAAATACCTGTGTACTCATGCGAGCATTAGTAAGGTACACATCAATAACATGTATATCATATATACCTTTGTTCACTTTCCCATCCTTCTTATCTCGCCAAGTACTTGGGGCAGTTCCGCTTCGTGTCCACCGCTTGCGAGAAGCACTCGATCTCGTGCTTAGGTCCAGACTTGGGTTTCTTCTCCTGAGCAGCAACTTGTTTCTTTGTTCTTCTTGAAGTTCCCCTTCTTCTTCCCTTTGCCCTTTTTCTTGAAACTGGTGGTCTTGTTAACCATCAACACTTGATGCTCCTTCTTGATTTCTACCTCCGCAGCCTTTAGCATTGCGAAGAGCTTGGGAATAGTCTTGTCCATCCCTTGCATATTATAGTTCATCACGAAGCTCTTGTAGCTTGGTGGCAGTTATTGAAGAATTCTGTCAATGACACTATCATCAGGAAGATTAACTCCCAGTTGAATCAACTGATTATTATACCCAGACATTTTGAGTATGTGTTCACTGATAGAACTATTCTCCTCCATCTTACAGCTATAGAACTTATTGGAGACTTCATATCTCTCAATACGGGCATTTGCTTGAAATATTAACTTCAACTCCTGGAACATCTCATATGCTCCATGATGTTCAAAACGTCGTTGAAGACCCGGTTCCAAGCCGTAAAGCATGGCACACTAAACTATCGAGTAGTCATCAGCTTTGCTCTGCCAGACGTTCTTAACATCGTCAGTTGCATCAGCAGTAGGCCTGGCACCCAGCGGTGCTTCCAGGACGTAATTCTTCTGTGCGGCAATGAGGATAATCCTCAGGTTACGGACCCAGTCCGTGTAATTGCTACCATCATCTTTCAACTTAGCTTTCTCAAGGAACGCATTAAAATTCAACGGAACAACAGCACGAGCCATCTATCTACAATAAACATAGACACGCAAAATACTATTAGGTACTAAGTTCATGATAAATTTAAGTTCAATTTAATCATATTACTTAAGAAATCCCACTTAGATAGACATCTCTCTAGTCATCTAAGTGATCACGTGATCCAAATCAACTAAACCATGTCCGATCATCACGTGAGATGGAGTAGTTTTCAATGGTGAACATCACTATGTTGATCATATCTACTATATGATTCACGCTCGACCTTTTGGTCTCCGTGTTCCGAGGCCATATCTGTATATGCTAGGCTCGTCAAGTTTAACCCGAGTATTCCGCGTGTGCATCCGTTTTGCACCCGTTGTATTTGAACGTAGAGCCTATCACACCCGATCATCATGTGGTGTCTCAGCACGAAGAACTTTTGCAACGGTGCATACTCAGGGAGAACACTTCTTCATAATTAGTGAGAGATCATCTTATAATGCTACCATCAATCAAAGCAAAATAATATGCATAAAGGATAAACATCACATGCAATCAATATAAGTGATATGATATGGCCATCATCATCTTGTGCTTGTGATCTCCATCTCCGAAGCACCGTCGTGATCACCATCGTCACCGGCGCGACACCTTGATCTCCATCGTAGCATCGTTGTCATCTCGCCACCTATTGCTTCTACGACTATCGCTACCGCTTAGTGATAACTAAAGCATTACAGGGCGATTGCATTGCATACAATAAAGCGACAACCATATGGCTCCTGCCAGTTGCCGATAACTCGGTTACCAAACATGATCATCTCATATAATAAAATATAGCATCACGTCTTGACCATATCACATCACAACATGCCCTGCAAAAACAAGTTAGACGTCCTCTACTTTGTTGTTGCAAATTTTACGTGGCTGCTACGGGCTGAGCAAGAACCGATCTTACCTACGCATCAAAACCACAATGATAGTTCGTCAAGTTAGTGCTGTTTTAACATTCGCAAGGACCGGGCGTAGCCACACTCGGTTCAACTAAAGTTGGAGAAACTGACACCCGCCAGCCACCTGTGTGCAAAGAACGTCGGTAGAACCAGTCTCGCGTAAGCGTACGCGTAATGTCGGTCCGGGCCGCTTCATCCAACAATACCACCGAACCAAAGTATGACATGCTGGTAAGCAGTATGACATGCTGGTAAGTAATATGACTTATATCGCCCACAACTCACTTGTGTTCTACTCGTGCATATAACATCAACGCATAAAACCTACGCTTGGATGCCACTGTTGGGGAACGTAGTAATTTCAAAAAAAATCCTACGCACACGCAAGATCATGGTGATGCATAGCAACGAGAGGGGAGAGTGTTGTCCACGTACCCTCGTAGACCGTAAGCGGAAGCGTTATGACAACGCGATTGATGTAGTCAGACGTCTTCACGATCCGACCGATCCAAGTACCGAACGCACGGCACCTCCGAGTTCAAAGCACACGCTCAGCTCGATGGCGATCCACGGACTCCGATCCGGCAGGTGTCGGGGATGAGTTTCACAAGACGACGGCATGGTGACGATGATGATGTTCTACCGACGCAGGGCTTCGCCTAAGCACCACAACAATATGACCGAGGTGGAATATGGTGGAGGGGGGCACCGCACACGGCTAAGGAACGATCACGAAGATCAACTTGTGTGTCTAGAGGTGCCTCCCTGCCCCCGTATATAAAGGAGCAAGGGCGAGGCTGGCCGGCCCTAGGGCGCGCCAAGGAGGGGGGGGAGTCCTCCTCCTAGTGGGAGTAGGACTCCCCTTTCCTAGTCCAACTAGGAAGAGAGGGGGGTGAAGGAAAGAGAGGGAGAGGGAGAGGGAAAGAGGGGCCGCGCCCCCCTCCCCTAGTCCAATTCGGACTCCTCATGGGAGGGGGCGCGCCACCTCCTGGGCTGCTGCCCTCTCTCTCCCCTCAGGCCCACTAAGGCCCAATACTTCCCCCTTGGGGTTCCGGTAACCCCTCCGGCACTCCGTTTTCTCCGAAATCACCCGAACACTTCCGGTGTCCGAATATAGTCGTCCAATATATTAATCTTTATGTCTCGACCATTTCGAGACTCCTCGTCATGTCCGTGATCACATCCGGGACTCCGAACAATCTTTGGTACATCAAAACTTATAAACTCATAATAAAACTGTCATCGTAACGTTAAGCGTGCGGACCCTACGGGTTCGAGAACTATGTAGACAGGACCTAGAACTATTTCCGGTCAATAACCAATAGCGGAACCTGGATGCTCATATTGGTTCCTACATATTCTACGAAGATCTTTATCGGTCAAACCGCATAACAACATACATTGTTCCCTTTGTCATCGGTATGTTACTTGCCCGAGATTCGATCGTCGGTATCCAATACCTAGTTCAATCTCGCTATCGAAAGTCTCTTTACTCGTTACGTAATGCATCATTCCGTAACTAACTCATTAGCTACATTGCTTGCAAGGCTTATAGTGATGTGCATTACCGAGAGGGCCCAGAGATACCTCTCCGACAATCGGAGTGACAAATCCTACTCTCGAAATACGCCAACTCAACATGTACCTTCGGAGACACCTGTAGAGCTCCTTTATAATCACCCAGTTACGTTGTGACGTTTGGTAGCACACAAAGTGGTCCTCCGGTAAACGGGAGTTGCATAATCTCATAGTTGTAGGAACTTTGTATAAGTCATGAAGAAAGCAATAGCAACATACTAAACGGTCAAGTGCTAGGCTAACGGAATGGGTCAAGTCAATCACATAATTCTCCTAATGATGTGATTCCGTTAATCAAATGACAACACATGTCTATGGTTAGGAAACATAACCATCTTTGATTAATGAGCTAGTCAAGTAGAGGCACACTAGTGACATTATGTTTGTCTATGTATTCACACATGTATCATGTTTTCGGGTAATACAATTCTAGCATGAATAATAAACATTTATCATGATATGAGGAAATAAATAATAACTTTATTATTGCCTCTAGGGCATATTTCCTTCATATTGTACGCTTCGAAGAGGTGGGAGGGGACCAGCATATATACTACATACGCGTCTGTGAACACACCTCACTCAGTGTCGGGACTTTAGTGTTTCCGAGTCACGTGCCAAATCAAAGTTGTGCATTGGCTATTCAAACATCACACAACACCTCTTTGGGCCACATGCATGCAGATGGTGGTTATCCTAGGACACTCACGTGTGACGCTTCCATCTGTGGGCCTGCGAGGTCGTCAACCATGCATGCATCACTTTGACCTACATCGGGAGAGGTTAATCAATTTCACCATCAAGAAGGATTCTTTTTGGTTTGTATTATGGTAGGAGCATATAGTATGCCTCGAAGAGGGGGAAGGGGACCAACATATGTAGTACGCTTCATGAACCTCGCTCTGTGTGGGGACTTTCCAATTTTCAAACAATTTTCAAAGTTGTGCATTTTGGGTATTCAAACATCACAACCACACACACCTCTCCATACATATGTTTGGCCACATGCAAAGCGATGGCAGTTGTCCTCTGGCACCCACTCACGCAGTTATCAGCGATATCGATGCTTTCCATCTGTGGGACCGCCTGGTCCATCACTACTTTGCTCGACAATGAGAGAGGTTAATTTGACTTAGGAGGGGATTATTTTTTGGTTTGTATTACGGTATATATATAGGTCATGCTCTGGGATGACATGATATAGTTTGAGCACACATGCATGTGTACGCATGAATCCCTCCCACCGAGTTGAAGTGGGTAGACTACTAGGAAAAACCTTATACACATAGGTATAGCAGTAGCGTTGGTCAGACCAAAGTGCTACTGCTACTTAGTAGTAGCGTGCATCAACAGAGCGTGCTACAGATATGGTTGTAGCAGTAGCGCGTCTGCATGCAAAAGCGCTACTACAGTTCCCACACTGTTGCGAGTAGGCTAAGAATAGTAGCAACGATTCTACGGAAAGAACGCTACTGCTAAGTGCCTTGTAGCAGCGTGTTTCTGGTGTAGAGCGCTACTGCTAAGAAAAATAAAATAAATATAAAAGTAAATGAAAATGAAAGAAATAGAAAAAGGAGAAATAAAAAAAGAAAATGTAAAGAAAAACAAAAGAAAAAGAAAAATAAATAGAAAGGCATAGCAGTAGCCCTTGCTCTCACACACCACTATAGCTACTTTAGCAGTAGTGCTCTATGCAGGACCGCGCTATAGCTAAGTTCCTTAGATAAAAGGAAAAGAAGATGCAGGCAGGAGTCGGTCTACTAATCTTGGACGTGATGCCTATAGAATGATCATTGCCTGGATATCGTCATGATTATTTGAAGTTCTATCAATTGCCATACAGTAATTTGTTTACCCACCGTTTGCTATATTTCTCTAGATAAGCCACTAGTGAAACCTACGACCCCCGGGTCTCTTTCTCATATTATTTTCCTTTGCGATCTACTTTTCCTTTGCTTTTATTTTCAGATCTATTAAACCAAAAATAAAAAATACCTTGCTGTGTTTTATTATTATTTATTTTATTTGGCATTCGACCTATCAATCTACTACAATTTATCTCACGTCCGTTTTACCAACTTCTGGTGTCGTTACCCGAAAGGGATTGACAACCCCTTTAACACGTAGGGTTGCGAGTAGTTGTTATTTGTGTGCATGTGCTATTTACGTTGTGTTGCTTGGTTCTCCTATTGGTTTGATAACCTTGGTTTCATCACTAAGGGAAATACATACCGCTGCTGTGCTGCATCATCCCTTCCTCTTTGGGGAAATACCGACGTAGTCTAGCAGACATCAAAACGAATTTCTAGCGCCGTTGCCGGGGAGGATCAAGTCAAGATAGTCTCCCGTTAACGCACCAATTTCTGGCACCGTTGCCGGGGAGGATCTTCAACATATACCGGGTTCCTAATCACAAATCTCATCTCCTCGCAATTTACATTATTTGCCATTTGCCTCTCGTTTTCCTCTCCCCCACTTCACAAAATTTTGCCGTTCTATTCGCCCCTCTTTCGCTCACCGTTTTCTTGTCTGCTTAAGTTCTTTTCTCTGTCACCATGACCGATCCTAAAAAGGATAGGGGTTTTCTCCCGAGTTTTAATGCTTTGTATAGCCCCTGTGTCCTCTCTAAGCTCATAAACAATGATGCTATGGAAGGACTTGCCGGGGTTGTTAAGGAAAATCTTAAATTTTTTGATGAAGACGATCCCGGAATTTTTTGTTATTTACTTGATGAATCTTTGAAATATGCTTGGGATAAGCTGCTGAGAATTCTAGCTAGCTATGTGCCCCAATATCTGATAGAGATATACTTGAGAAGTTTTTATGTTGGTTTACCTTCTTCCTTCAGACAAGTTTTGGATTCTATATTTGAAAACGGTTTTCTTGGAGGGGATGCCATTGATACTTATGAAAAATATGAAAACCATCTTTGGGCACCCAAAGGGGATAAGGTTGAATAAACTACCCTTTTGTGCTTTCATCAAAATGAAATAATCAAAGAGATGAAGGCTAGTTTAGATACAAATTCTCTCAATGTGCTTAATCTTTCTTCTGCTATCAATGGCAATGTGCTTTCACAAAATAGAAAATTAAATTCCATTGATAGGAAATTTTCTCTTTGCTTTCAAAAGGACAAGGATGACAAAACTTAGATCCTTGCTTTATGCCTAGCTAAGGGCGTAAAACTATAGGGCTTGTTGGGAGGCAATGTTGGAAATATGCCCTAGAGGCAACAATAAATTAGTTATTAGTATATTTCCTTGTTCATGATAATCGTTTATTATCCATGCTATAATTTTATTGAAAGGAAACTCAGATACATGTGTGGGTACATAGACAACACCATGTCCCTAGTAAGCCTCTAGTTGACTAGCTCGTTAATCAATAGATGGTGATGGTTTCACGACCATGGACATTGGATGTCATTGATAACGGATCACATCATTAGGAGAATGATGTGATGGACAAGACCCAATCCTAAGCCTAGCACAAAGATCGTAGTTCGTATGCTAAAGCTTTTCTAATGTCAAGTATCATTTCCTTAGACCATGAGATTGTGCAACTCCGGATATCGAGGGAATGCTTTGGGTGTACCAAACGTCACAACGAATCGGGTGGCTATAAAGGTTCATTACAGGTATCTCCGAAAGTATCTGTTGGGTTGGCACGAATCGAGACTGGGATTTGTCACTCCGGTTGGCGGAGAGGTATCTCTGGGCCCACTCGGTAGGACATCATCATAATGTGCACAATGTGACCAAGTTGTTGATCACGGGATGATGTGTTATGGAACGAGTAAAGAGACTTGCTGGTAACGAAGTTGAACAAGGTATCGGATACCGAGGATCGAATCTCGGGCAAGTACAATACCGCTAGACAAAGGGAATTGAATACGGGATTGATTGAATCCTCGACATCGTGGTTCATCCGATGAGATCATCGTGGAACATGTGGGAGCCAACATGGGTATCCAGATCCCGTTGTTGGTTATTGACCGGAGAACATCTCGGTCATGTCTGCATGGTTCCCGAACCCCTAGGGTATACACACTTAAGGTTCGGTGACGCTAGAGTTGTTATGGGAAATAGTATGTGGTTACCGAAGGTTTTTCGGAGTCCTGGATGTGATCCCTGACGTTACGAGGAGTTCCGGAATGGTCCGGCGGTGAAGATCGATATATTGGACGAAGGGTATTGGAGTCCGGAAGTGTTCCGGGGGTACCAGGCTATGGCCAGCATGACCGAAAGGTGTTTCGGGAGCCCCGACAAGTGTTGGAGGGCCTCATGGGCCAAAGGGGAAGGGGCAAACCAGCCCACTAAGGGGTGGTGCGCCCCTCCCAGCCCCTCTCACGTAACCAGGAGAGGTGGGGCGCCTCCTAGGGCAGCCCCCTTCCCGGCTTGGGGGCAAGTTTCCTAGGGGTGGGGCGCCCAAACCCATCTAGGGTTTCCCTGTGGCCGCCGCCTCCCTAGGGAACCCTAGGGCGCCTCCTCCACCCCTTACCCCTATATATAGTGAGGAGAGAGAGGAAGCCGCACCTTCCTCGGCGCAGCCCCTCCTCCTCCAACACTTCCTCCTCCTCCGTAGTGCTTAGCGGCTCACGGAGAACCACGAGCTCCATCACCACCACGCCTGGGTGTTGTCGGAGTTTCCCTCAACTTCTCCTCTCCTTGCTGGATCAAGAAGGAGGAGACGCCCCGGCTGTCACGTGTGTTGAACGCGGAGGTCCCGTTCGTTCGGCGCTAGGATCATCGGTGATTTGGATCACGACGAGTACGACTCCATCAACCCCATTCTCTTGAATGCTTCCGCTTGCGATCTACAAGGGTATGTAGATGCACTCTCCTTCCCGTTGTTGCTAGTTTCTCCATAGATAGATCTTGGTGACACGAGGGAAAATTTTGAATTTCTGCCACGTTCCCCAACAATGGCATCATGAGCTAGGTCTATTGCGTAGATTCTTTGCACGAGTAGAACACAAAGTAGTTGTGGGCGTTGATTTTGTTCAATATGCTTACCGTTACTAGTCCAATCTTGTTTCGACGGTATTGTGGGATGAAGCGGCCTGGACCGACCTTACACGTACACTTACGTGAGACAGGTTGCACCGACTGACATGCACTTGGTGCATAAGGTGGCTAGCGGGTGCCAATCTCTCCCACTTTAGTCGGAACGGATTCGATGAAAAGGGTCCTTATGAAGGGTAAATAGCAATTGGCATATCACGTTGTGGTTTTATGTAGGTAAGAAACGTTCTTGCTAGAAACCCATAGCAGCCACGTAAAACATGCAAACAACAATTAGAGGACGTCTAACTTGTTTTTGCAGGGTATGCTATGTGGTGTGATATGGCCAAGAAGAATGTGTTGAATGATATGTGATGTATGAGATTGATCATGTTCTTGTAATAGGAATCACGACTTGCATGTCGATGAGTATGACAACCGGCAGGAGCCATAGGAGTTGTCTTTATTTATTGTATGACATGTGTGTCACTGAACAACGCCATGTAATTACTTTACTTTATTGCTAACCGTAGCCATAGTAGTAGAAGTAATAAGTTGGCGAGACAACTTCATGGAGACACGATGATGGAGATCATGATGATGGAGATCATGGTGTCATGCCGGTGGCGATGATGATCATGGAGCCTCAAGATGGAGATCAAAAGGAGCAATATGATATTGGCTATATCATGTCACTATTTGATTGCATGTGATGTTTATCATGATTATACATCTTATTTGCTTAGAACGACGGTAGTAAATAAGATGATCCCTCATTAAAATTTCAAGAAAGTGTTCCCCTAACTGCACTGCTATGTAAAGTTCGTTGCTTCAAGCACCACGTGATGATCGGGTGTGATAGATTCTTACGTTCACATACAACGGGTGTAAGCCAGATTTACACACGCCGAAACACTTAGGTTGACTTGACGAGCCTAGCATGTACGGACATGGCCTCGGAACACAAGAGACCGAAAGGTCGAGCATGAGTCGTATAGTAGATACGATCAACATGAAGATGTTCACCGATGATGACTAGTCCGTCTCACGTGATGATCGGACACGACCTAGTTGACTCGGATCATGTAATCACTTAGATGACTAGAGGGATGTCTATTCGAGTGGGAGTTCATGAGATGAACTTAATTATCACGAACATAGTCAAAAGATCTTTGGAAATTATATCGTAAGCTCGCGCTTTAGTTCCACTGTTTAGATATGTTCCTAGAAAAATATAGTTGAAAGTTGACAAGAGCGATTATGCGGACAAGAGAAAGCTTATGTCCTTAATGCACCGCTTCAGTGTCTGAACCCCAAACGTCGTTCTGTGGATGTTGTAACATCAGACATACACATTTTGATAACTACGTGATAGTTCAGTTAAATGGTTTAGATTAGAGGCACCAAAGACGTTTCTCGAAACATATAAGATGTTTCGAGGGCTGAAATTGGGATTTCAGGCTTGTGCCCATGTCAAAAGGTATAAGACCTCCGACGATTTTCTTAGCCTGCAAACTAAGGGAGAAAAGCTCAATCGTTGAGCTTGTGCTCAGATTGTCTGAGTGCAACAATCACTTGAATCGAGTGGGAGTTGATCTTCCAGATGAGATAGTGATGTTTCTCCAAAGTCATTGCCACAAAGCTGCTAGAGCTTCATGATGAACTATAACATATCAGGGATAGATATGATGATCCTTGAGGTATTCACGATGTTTGACACCGCGAAAGTAGAAATCAAGAAGGAGCATCAATTGTTGATGGTTGGTGAAACCACTAGTTTCAAGAAGGGCAAGGGCAAGAAGGGATACTTCATGAAACGGCAAATCAGCTGCTGCTCTAGTGAAGAAACCCAAGGTTGAACCCAAACCCGAGACTAAGTGCTTCTGTAATAAGGGGAACGGTCAATGGAGCAGAATTACCCTAAATACTTGGTAGATGAGAAGACTGGCAAGGTCGATAGAAGTATATTGGATATACATTATGTTAATGTGTACTTTACTAGTACTCCTAGTAGCACCAGGGTATTAAGATACCGGTTCGGTTGCTAAGTGTTAGTAACTCGAAATAAAAGAGCTACGGAATAAACGGCGACTAGCTAAAGGTGAGCTGACGATATGTGTTGGAAGTGTTTCCAAGTTTGATTTGATCAAACATCGCACGCTCCCTCTACCATCAAGATTAGTATTAAACCTGAATAATTGTCATTGGGTGATTGCGTTGAGCATAGATATGATTGGATTATGTCTATCGCAATACGGTTATTCATTTAAGGAGAATAGTGGTTACTCTATTTATTTGAATAATACCTTCAATGGTCTTGCACCTAAAGGAATGGTTTATTGAATCTCGATCGTAGTGATACACATTTTCATGCCAAAAGATATAAGATAGTAATGATAGTACCACCTGCTTGTGGTAATCGCCATTTGAGTCATATTGGTATAGAACGCATGAAGAAGCTCCATGTTGATGGATCTTTGGACTCACTCATTTTTGAAAAGTTTGAGACATGTGAACCATGTATATTGGTGTATATGCATGAAGAAACTCCATGCAAATGGACCGTTTGGACTCACTTGATTTTGAATCACTTGAGACATGCAAATCATACCACATGGGCAAGATGACTGAAAGCCTCGTTTTTCTGTGAAATGGAACAAGAAAGCAACTTGTTGGAAGTAATACATTTTGATGTGTGCAGTCCAATGAATCTTTGAGGCACGCAGTGGATATCGTTATGTTCTTACTTCACAGATGATTTGAGTAGATCTGAGTATATTTACTTGATGAAACACATGTCTGAATTATTGAATGGTTCAAGTAATTTCAGAGTGAAGTTAAAGATCATCGTGACAAGAGGATAAAATGTCTATGATATGATCATAGAGATGAGTATCTGAGTTACGAGCTTTGGCATGCTATTAAGACATAGTGGAAATTGTTTCACAATTAATACCACCTGGAACACCATAGTGTGATGGTGTGTCCGAACATCATAGTTGCACCCTATTAGATATGGTGCGTACCATGATGTCTCTTATCGAATTACCACTATCGTTCATGGGTTAGGCATTAGAGACAACCACACTCACTTTAATAGGGCACCACGTAATTCCGTTGAGACGACCCTGTTTGAACTATGGTTTGGAGAAACCTAAGTTGTCGTTTCTTAAAAGTTTGGGGTTGCGACGCTTATGTGAAAAAGTTTCAGGTTGATAAGCTCGAACCCAAAGCGGATAAAATGCATCTTCATAGGACACCCAAAACAGTTGGGTATACCTCCTAATTCAGATCCGAAAGTAATAGGGATTGTTTCTTGAATCAGGTCCTTTCTCGAGGAAAAGTTTGTCTCAAAAAGTTGAGTAGGAGGATGGTGGAGACTTGATATGGTTATTGAACCGTCACTACAACTAGTGTGTAGCAGGTCAAAGGAAGTTGTTCTGTGGCACCTACACCAATTGAAGTAGAAGCTTATGATAGTGATCATGAAACTTGGATCAAGTCACTACCGTACCTCGTGGGGTGACAAGGATGCGTCGCTTGGTGAGTGGTACAGTAATCCTGTCTTGAAGGTCATGTTGCTAGACAACAATGAACCTACGAGCTATGGAGAAGCGATGGTGGGCCCATATTCCGACAAATGGTTAGAGGCCATGAAATACGAGATAGGATCCATGTATCAGAACAAAGCATGGACTTTGGTGGACTTGCCCGATGATCGGCAAGCTATTGAGATAAATGGATTTTTAAGAAGAAGACGGACGTGGACGGTAATGTCACCGTCAATGAAGCTCGACTTGTGGCAAAGAGTTTTTCACAAGTTGACTACGATGAGATTTTCTCATCCGTAGCGATGCTTAAGTCCGTCAGAATCATGTTAGCATTAGCTGCATTTATGAAATCTAGCAGATGTATGTCAAAACGAGTTTCCTTACCAGTTTCCGTAAGGAAAGGTTGTATGAGATACAATCGTAAAGGTTTTGTCGATCCTAAGGATGCTGAAAGGTATGCTAGCTCCAGTGATCCTTCCATGGACTGGAGTAAGCATCTCGGAGTTGGAATATACTCTTTCATAAGATGATCAAAGATTTTGGGTTTATACAAAGTTTATGAGAAACTTGTATTTCCAAAGAAGTGAGTGAGAGCACTATAGATTTTTGATGAGTATATGTTGTTGACATATTGTTGATCAGAAATGATGTAGAATTTCTGGAAAGCATATAGGGTTATTTGAAAAGTGTTTTTCAAGTGAAAACCTGTATTAAGCTACTTGAACATTGAGCATCAAGATCTATAGGGATAGATCAAAACCGCTTAATGGTACTTTCAAATGAGCATATACCTTGACATGATCTTGAAGGTGTTCAAGATGGATCGACCAAAGAAGGATTTCTTGCACGAGATGTAAGGTATGAAGTTAAGACTTAAAGCTCGACCATGGCGAGCAGAGAGAAAGGACGAAGGTCGCCCCTATGCCTTAGGCGTAGGCTCTACGGTATGCTATCTTGTGTACCGCACGGAAGTGTGCCTTGCCATGAGTCGGTCAGGGGTACAAGAATGATCCAGGAATGGATCATTGGATATGATCAAAATTGTCCTTGGAGTAAATAAGGACATGTTTCTCAATTATGGAGGTGATAAAGAGTTCGGCGTAAAGGGTTACGTCGGTGCAAGCTTTAACACCTATCCGAGTGACTCTGAGTAGCAAACCGAATACGTATAGTGGAGCAACCATTTGGAATAGCTCCAAGTGGAGCGTGGAAGCAGCATTTACAATATGACCTAGAAATTTGAAAAGCACACACGGATCTGAAAGGTTCAGACCCGTTGACTAAAACCTCTCTCACAAGAAAAACATGATCAAACCTCAGAATTCATTGAGTCTTAATCACATGATGATGTGAACTAGTTCTGACACTAGTAAACTCTTTGGATGTTGGTCACATGGCGATGTGACCTATCAGTGTTAATCACATGACGAGGTGAACTAGATTATTAACTCTAGTGCAAGTGGGAGACTGTTGGAAATATGCCCTAGAGGCAATAATAAATTAGTTATTAGTATATTTCCTTGTTCATGATAATCGTTTATTATCCATGCTATAATTTTATTGAAAGGAAACTTCAGATACATGTGTGGGTACATAGACAACACCATGTCCCTAGTAAGCCTCTAGTTGACTAGCTCGTTAATCAATAGATGGTTACGGTTTCCTGACCATGGACATTGGATGTCATTGATAACAGGATCACATCATTAGGAGAATGATGTGATGGACAAGACCCAATCCTAAGCCTAGCACAAAGATCGTAGTTCGTATGCTAAAGCTTTTCTAATGTCAAGTATCATTTCCTTAGACCATGAGATTGTGCAACTCCGGATACCGTAGGAATGCTTTGGGTGTACCAAACGTCCTGGCAACATCGGGTGGCTATAAAGGTTCATTACAGGTATCTCCGAAAGTATCATTGGGTTGTACGAATCGAGGCTGGGATTTGTCACTCCGGTTGACGGAGAGGTATCTCTGGGCCCACTCGGTAGGACATCATCATAATGTGCACAATGTGACCAAGTTGTTGATCACGGGATGATGTGTTACGGAACGAGTAAAGAGACTTGCCGGTAACGAAATTGAACAAGGTATCGGATACCGACGATCGAATCTCGGGCAAGTACAATACCGCTAGACAAAGGGAATTGAATATGGGATTGATTGAATCCTCGACATCGTGGTTCATCCGATGAGATCATCGTGGAACATGTGGGAGCCAACATGGGTATCCAGATCCCGCTGTTGGTTATTGACCGGAGAACATCTCGGTCATGTCTGCATGGTTCCCGAACCCGTAGGGTCTACACACTTAAGGTTCGGTGACGCTAGAGTTGTTATGGGAAATAGTATGTAGTTCTTGAAGGTTGTTGAGTCCGGATGTGATCCCGGACGTCACGAGGAGTTCGGAATGGTCCAGCGGTGAAGATCGATATATTGGACAAAGGGTATTGGAGTCGGAAGTGTTCCGGGGTACCGAGCTATGGCCAAGATGACCGAAAGGTGTTTGGAGCCCGACAAGTGTTGGAGGGCCTCATGGGCCAAAGGGAAGGGGCAAACCAGCCCACTAAGGGGTGGTGCGCCTCCCAGCCCCTCTCACGTAACCAGGAGAGGTGGGGCGCCTCCCTAGGGCAGCCCCCTTCCCGCTTGGGGGGCAAGTTTCCTAGGGGTGGGGCGCCCAAACCCATCTAGGGTTTCCCCTGTGGCCGCCTCCCCTAGGGAACCCTAGGGCGCCTCCTCCACCCCTTACCTCTATATATAGTGAGGGAGAGAGGGCAGCCGCACCTTCCCTGGCGCAGCCCTCCCTCCTCCAACACTTCCTCCTCCTCCGTAGTGCTTAGCGAAGCTCTGCCGGAGAACCACGAGCTCCATCACCACCACGCCGTCGTGTTGTCGAAGTTTTCCCTCAACTTCTCCTCTCCCCTTGCTGGATCAAGAAGGAGGATACGTCCCCGGGCTGTACGTGTGTTGAATGCGGAGGTGCCGTCCGTTCGGCACTAGGATCGTCGGTGATTTGGATCACGACGAGTACGACTCCATCAACCCCGTTCTCTTGAACGCTTCCGCTTAGCGATCTACAAGGGTATGTAGATGCACTCTCCTTCCCCTCGTTGCTGGTTTCTCCATAGATAGATCTTGGTGACACGTAGGAAAATTTTGAATTTCTGCTACGTTCCCCAACAGGCAACCCAATGAATAAATTTTATGTTTGCTTTTTGCTTTATGTTCTTGAGTGTTTGCACAATTATGCTACTTTTATGATTGTATGTTTTGTGTTTTAATTAGTGTTTGTGCCAGGTAAAGCCTTTAGGATCTTCTTGGGTGATAGTTGTTTGATCTTGCTGAAAAACAGAAACTTTTGCGCTCACAAAAAAAATCTTATTTTTTTATCAGAGCGTGATGAAATGCCAATTCCTTTTGCAGAAGATTAATATACAAATTTCTGAGATCGTCCTAATTTTTCAGAATTTTTGGATTTATGGAAGTATTCGAACAATTCAGATTGCTACAGACTGTTCTATTTTTGACGGATTATGTTTTCTTAGCGTTGTGTGCTTGTTTTGATGGCTCTATGGTTTTCTTTGCTGAGTTTTTGCCATAGAGAAGTTGGAATACAATAGATATAATGCAAAACAAAATATGAATAGGTTGAAAGGGTACTTATAGTAGTGATTTATTTTCTTATACTAACGGATCTCACGAAGGTTTTCTTGAGTTTTGTGTGATTGAAGTTTTCAAGTTTTGGGTTATCTTACGATGGATGAAGGAATAAGGAGTAAGAAGAGCCTAAGCTTGGGGATGCCCCGAGTGGCATCCCCTCTTTCTTCTAACGACCATCGGTATTTTACTCGAAGCTATATTTTTATTCGTCACATACTATGAGTTTTGCTTGGAGCGTCTTGTATGATATGAGTCTTTGCTTGTTTTATTTTGTGTTTTTAGTCTTGATTCCTTGCTGGACACACCTATTTGAGAGAGCCAAAATTATGTCATGACTTGTTAAAATTGCTCTCTATGCTTCACTTAAATTTTTATGAGCTATGGACTTGCTCTAGTGCTTCACTTATATCTTTTTGAGCACAGTGTGCTTTAGTATTTTTGAAGAAATACTCTCTTGCTTCACTTAGATTTATTTGAGAGTTAGTATAATTTTCAAGAAATTATCTCTTGCTTCACTTAAATTAATTTGAGAGAAATAAATATTATGCTCATGATCTTCACTTATACTTGTTTGAGCTTATCAAAAGCAACACATGAGAATTAGTTCCAAGGTGATAGATATCCAAGAAGGATATAATAAAAACTTTCATGAAGATCATTGGAAAAAATAAACTTGATTCTTAGTAATAGTTTTGAGATATGATGATGTGATATCTTAGTTATGTTGATGAGTAATTATGCTTTAGTAAGAATATTGGTGTTAAGGTTTGTGATTCCCTATGCAAGCACGAAAGTCAGTAGTCATGCAATGAAATTACATCCTACTTGTGGTGCATTATTCGGTGTGAATTATGCTTAATGCTCGCTTATGAGATTTTTCGTTGTTTGTTAGTCGCTTCTCAATCTTTTGCTAGCCTTCATTTGGCACTAAGTATGATCACTACTTGTGCATCCAAAAACCCTTAAACCAGTTTTGCCACATGAGTCCACTATATCTACCTATTTGCAGTACTCTTTTGCCATTCCAAGCAAATTTGTATGTGCCATATCTAATTTTCAAAATAAACTCTCTTTTGTGTGTTCGTACTTGTCGGTGTCAAAACCGGCGGATCTCGGGTAGGGGGTCCCAAGCAGTGCGTCTTAGGATCAATGGTAACAGGAGACAAGGGACACGATGTTTTACCCAGGTTCGGGCCCTCTTGATGGAGGTAAAACCCTATGTCCTGCTTGATTAATATTGATGATGTGTGTTACAAGAGTGGATCTACCACAAGATCAAAGAGGCTAAACCCTAGAAGCTAGCCTATGGTATGATTGTTGTATATTGTATATCTGTCGACTAGCCCGGCCTCGGTTTATATAATGCACCGAGGCCTAGGATAACAAGAGTCCTAGCCGAATACGCCGGTGGGGAGGAGTCCTTGTCTTGATCGCCAAGTCTTGTGGAATCTTCCTTGTATGCGGCAACTGTCCGGACTGGCCCATGAGTATACGGCCATGGGGGTCCTCGGCCCAATCCAACTGATTGGGAGACGACGTGGTGAGTACCCCCTAGTCCAGGACACCGTTAGTAGCCCCCTGAACCGGTCTTCAAGTTAGGGACGCTCCTTGATTCTTCCGAACTGTTCTTCATGTTCGGTCGTCGGTCTTGAAAACTAGTTCAACAAATCTTCTCATCTTTGATCTTGCGGATCGCCGAAATGCATTCGACGAGTTTACACGTCGGGTATCCGAGGAGCCCCTTTAAGTTTACGGCCTTTATCAATACCTTGTTATTTTTATGCCATGCCTCGGGTTCGAAGTTGTTCCCGGGCGGCAACGTCCTCTTGCGTCCGAGCTCCAACGCCGGACTGCATTCAAGGTATCTTTTGTAGCCGAGCACCAATGCCGGACTGCTTCCCAGCTCTAACGCCGGACTATGTATCCGAGCTCCAACGCCGGACTATGTATCCGAGCTCCAACACCGGACTGTATTCGAGGTGTCGTAAATCACCTTGGTTCAAAGAAGTTTGAAGGAGTTTAGCCGAGCTTAATGCCGGAAATGCCCTCTATGGAGCCAGCCACTAGCGCCCGAGCTTTATGCCGGACTGCTTCCGAGGTGGTGCACCACCCCAAATGTGGGCCGATTTTTGTCAATATTTTTGATTGATGCAATTTATTCTCTGCCGAGATACATGGCCAGTAGCCCTCAAGGTGTGTATCGGTCTAAAACCCGAGATGCCCATGAAGGATGACATAAGGCCGCTGATCCCGGTAGGCTCTTTGAGACTTCGAGTTGATTTGCAAAATCGGTCTGCTCGAGAATACTTTGGGACACAAAAGCGGCGTGCTCGATCCTCAAGACTCAGGTTGGGTGCGGCCGACCAACCCGAGATCAAACTCTCCTCGGAAACTGTATTGCACTTAAAATTTTCTGCATAGAACAGGCAATGCAGTAGCCCCCGAGACACTGGTTGGGTGGCAACACGAGATCAGGGGATTGATGTGCCCCTTCAATATTTATAAATAATAAGCCCGAAGCCCAGTAGCCCCCGAGCCTTAATGCGGGCACGGGTGGCCGAATTAAGGATCGATATCCATAGTAAAATCACAAATTATGTGTAATGACTCAATGTATCCAAGTACTTTATGTGATTAATGCTCGGATCCGCATTGTACAAAACTTTGTTGACCGACCATCGGCTTCAACCTCCTCGGCCAGTAGCCGAGGACTGTTTGTCCTACTTTATAAAGCCTTTATGAGGGTAAAGATTTATGACAAACAAGGCAATCTGGCCATACGGTTTTATAAACAAAGGTACGCAGAGAGATATGTTATATTACTATTTAACAGAAGAAATGTCTTCCAAAGAAAATAGTCCCGTTATCGGTTCCTTTCTTTGGGTTGTCATGCTAAGCATGATCAAGAAACCTCAGCTCCAATGTAAGAGCAAAATATTGAGGGTTTAATTTGGGAGGCGATTACTAGCCCCGGTAGTGTTAATGACAGTTGAGGTCAAGCGGAAACACTTCGCCAATTTTATGAAAGGACCGTCATTTAATATAGTAATCGGATCGCTGACAAGTTTACACCTATTGTGACAGTCGGTTTCGGCTTTCTCCATCGAGGTGCTTGACCATGCAGCTGGAAGCACAATCGCAGTGGTTCTCCCTTTGCACACCTAGCCGAACAAAGCGGGCAACGTAGGAGGCAAGCGTGAGCCGGCAACCCAACTATTGACCGAAGACACAATTCAAAACTGATGCATATATAGCAATATCCGAGAATGTTTTTGCCGAATCTCTAAAGGTGTCCGGCGTTGCACTGCGAGACTTGTGCTGAAAACACACAAATAGGTAAAAGTGCCAAAAGCTTGGAAAACCAAAAAACGTCAGTAAAAACATGACGTCCGAACAAGATCAAGTGTTCGGTGCCAATCCGAAAATTGGACTTTAGAAAAAAAAAAGTGCTTCTGTCGTGCTTTAACTTTGCAACGACTAAGAAGAAAAACACTTAGTATGAAACGGCTCAAATAAACATAAGAGCCACCAACTGACTTGGGTAAAAGTTGACTATATAATGTAAGGTGACATGTAGAATGCCTTCTAGCCGGATTGTAGATCGTTTGTCATAGCGGACCTTTTCGCTTCGACCTCAGGACCCCAATAGTCCGGAGTGTGTCCGAATACCTTCGTGGTTATATAAGAACCGTGGTATGCATGGAGACAAGGCGTAGGGGTCATTAGTGTTGTATCAGACAAGTGCCCAACTAGTTATGTTATATTACATGGGTAGTAAGAAACATCTTCTAGGGAGAATAGTTCCGTTAAGGGTTCCTTTTCGCTGGGATGCATGCCCTAAAGTGCATGTCAAAGCTGCTATGAAAGCGTAAAATCATCTGGGGCAGATGGGTAAATAATTAAAACCATCTTTTAGTTCACCGACCGAATATTCCTTTAAGAACGCTAGCTTTCGGCTTCACCCGGTCCGAGGTACACATCCGGCTGACCCGGCAAGAATAATCGCAGAGGTGCTCCCTTTACCACCTAGCCGAACAATCGGGAACGTAGGGGTAAGCACAGAGCCGTGCAACCCAGCTTGGCCAAAACTTAAGTCATATCGATGCATATAATGGTGAATAAAAGGTACATGCGGAAGTGTGACACATGTGTTGGGCATAAAGCCCGTATTAATAAGCTTCTGTTCAAGAAGCCCCTAGGTATAATGAGCACGGGTAGCGCGTCAAGTATGTGCAAACTAAGTTTGGACAAGGAAAATTTTTACAAGCAACTTTTTTTCCAACAAAGTATAATGCTTGGTCGAACCGAACACAAGTTAGAAATTTAAAACTTTGAGCATGAAGGAAACTTAGCTGGTTAATGTGTTCGGTATTGACGACGCGGTCCGAGCTTGGTGCGGGACAAGGTTCCATCCCCCAAGCCGGTCCCGAGGTGGCGAAGCAAAGAGCTCGGCACTCTGAAGTGGTGACATAGCACGGTTAATGCAGGATGGTAGAGTGATGCCGAAGTCCCCTGCATGGGGTAATGAAGTGTTGACAAAGCCCCCCATCCAGCCGAGGTGACGCCAAAGGATATAGTCCGGCTGGATCGTTTTCCTGTGCACAAAAAATAGTGCAGACCGGGGATAATAGTAATAATAAGAAATAAAAAAATGTTGCATAATAAATAATTTATGCAAAGTGAGTAATAAAAGCCTGGCGCCGAAGTCGATGTCGATGCAGGTCGTCGGCGTAATGCAATAAAGGCGTGGCAAAGCCTGGATTCACAGGTCGGTCCGAGTTCCGGATGCGGCGTTTGCCGGACTGTGTACGGAAACTGACCGAACCATCATGCGACCATCGTTAATGCGGCCACCGTTTGATAGACCTGTGTACATATGATGGACAAACCAGAGTAATAATTCCTTGGGAAAAATTAACCCAAACAAGCAAAAAGAAATACTAGGATTAATAGCACCTGGTTTATTTGTTGTAGCAAACCGAAGGAAGGTGATTCCCAAAATTGGGACTCGATCCGCGCACCCATTGCCTGGTCGGCTAGTGACGCCGAAGTGTCCGGAAGAGGTTGATGAAGAGATGGCGAAGCCCCCGGTCCCGCCGAGATGTCGAAGTAGGTAAGCGTGATGGACACTAGCTTGAAGAAGCAATAGTGCGCCCTCGCGTCTGTGTCGTGACGTGGTCGATGCCGGCTTGATGAAGCGACCGTGTGGCGATGCCGGTATGCCCGCTCCGTGTAATCCGTGGGGCGGC
Organism: Aegilops bicornis; assembly: GCA_021605145.1. NCBI lineage: Eukaryota > Viridiplantae > Streptophyta > Magnoliopsida > Poales > Poaceae > Aegilops > Aegilops bicornis. The sequence goes on along the minus strand of CM038669.1, from coordinate 373,680,719 downwards.
GATGTTGGTGATGATTTATCCTTCGCGATGCCGGACTCTTGTTCGACTTGCCGAGATGATGATCCGAAAAAGTTGAGCTCGGCTCAACAAAGTGACGACGCGTCTAGCGCAGGTCGGCAGCCGTGGAGCAATATTGCCGGACTGGTTTGACACCAGCATGATGTTGAAGATCATGTTCAAAAGATCTTAAAGTTAGTGGGATGTGTTCGGAAACAAAACACAATACCCCATACAATACTTCCTTCAAAAAGGATGTCCAAAATCCCGTTCATAAAAAAGACGAACTCGGGTCGGATTCGTTTTCGCGCAGAAGGCAGATCCGAAAAGTGATGCACTAATCGGAAGCTTCCCGAAGTTTGGACGGTCGGATCGAGCTGAAATTTTGAGGGGTGGTAGATATAGAAATTCCGCAGCCTATCAACGGTTGGATCTTCCAAAGGACGTCCGAGCTAGAAGCTGGACACCACGCCCTAAACTCGTCCGGATTCTCGTCCAGATTCAATGCGGCTCCGGTATATCGGAGATTGCCAGAGATTCCTCCATCGGAACTCGACGAAATTTTCCAAGGTTGTTGTAGACTCAATTCCGCATAATTCCACCAAAGCAATCGTTAAAACGACGCTTGAGGAGGCTGTGGCGGCGGACACAATTTCGCTGTCCAGAAAAACAGTACGGTCGCCCGAGGGCAATGTTGATGTTGAGCCCCCGGGCTCCCTGGATGATTCCTCCATGATCTTGATAGAGATCGGAGTTGATGTTGATGAAGGCCCTCATCCGAACATGACGATCGGAGGTAGGGTGCAGTCCTTGGTCGAACCAAGGTAACGGTATTTGGTGACGAAGATGCCGGTTGCAGTTGATCTGCAGGCGAGCCATTGATCCTTTCGCCGATCACAATGGAACTCTCAATGAAAGCACCAATGTCGGTGTCAAAACCGGCGGATCTCGGGTAGGGGGTCCCAAGCAGTGCGTCTTAGGATCAATGGTAACAGGAGACAAGGGACACGATGTTTTACCCAGGTTCGGGCCCTCTTGATGGAGGTAAAACCCTACGTCCTGCTTGATTAATATTGATGATGTGTGTTACAAGAGTGGATCTACCACGAGATCAAAGAGGCTAAACCCTAGAAGCTAGCCTATGGTATGATTGTTGTATATTGTATATCTGTCGACTAGCCTGGCCTCGGTTTATATAATGCACCAGAGGCCTAGGATAACAAGAGTCCTAGCCGAATACGCCGGTGGGGAGGAGTCCTTGTCTTGATCGCCAAGTCTTGTGGAATCTTCCTTGTATGCGCCAACTGTCCGGACTAGCCCATGAGTATACGGCCATGGGGGTCCTCGGCCCAATCCAACTGATCGGGAGACGACGTGGTGAGTACCCCCTAGTCCAGGACACCGTTAGTACTGCTGGCGGAGCGGTGAGGGGTGGCTAATATTTTCCATGCTAGATGTGTTGGTCTCATGTTGAGTGTTTGTTCACTTATCATTGCACGAGAGTAAGGCAAAGGTATTAGGGATGCCTAGTCCCGAAATGAAAAAATGAATTTAATTTATGTTGTCAAATAATAAATTCCTTGGAAAGTGTTGGTATGGAGGGCAACCGTGGATACAACTAGCCATGGAAAGTGAAAGTATGGTTGAAAAAGGAATAAACTTTATTTTCTGTTTGGGAACCGCCGATGATATATCTAGCATGGAAAGTGTTGGGAACTCTAAGTCGTTTTCGTTGGTGGGAAACACACACCTCCCAAAATATTTTTATCTCTAAGTTTTTTCCTTTGAGCTCTGGCACCTCTACAAATCCCTACTTCCCTCTGTGAAGGGCCTTTCTTTTACTTTATGCAATTTTTATTTTGAATTTTAGTCTCCATCTTCTCTTATAAAAGCACCAACTAGGAGGCAATATGATCGTACTTGAGTATTGGTTGTAGTTAATATGCGAGTTTGTTTCATGAATGGATCATGATGGGCTAGGGATAACTTATTTTAGGGTTGATATTATGAAAGTAATAGTTGCTTGTTGATATGCTTGAGTATTTAAGTTATCATGTCAAAACTAGACTATTGCTTTGAATCACAGAAAAGTCCAAATGTCCATGCTATAAAGAAAAGAACATGATATGACATGTTAGGCAACATTCCACATCAAAAATTCTGTTTTTATCACTTACCTACTCGAGGACGAGTAGGAGTTAAGCTTGGGGATGCTGATACGTCTCCAACGTATCTATAATTTTTTATTGTTCCATGCTGTTATATTATTAATCTTGGATATTTTATAATCATTTTATAGTCATTTTATATCATTTTTTGGTACTAACCTATTGACATAGTGCCAAGTGCCAGTTGTTGTTTTCTGCATGCTTTTTACATTGCGGGAAATCAATACCAAACGGAGTCCAAATGCAACGAAACTTCACAGAGATTTTTTATGGACCAGATGACACCCAGTAGGTCAAGGCTGCGCCAGGGGGGGTGCTCCGAGGGGAGCACAACCCACTAGGACGCGCCAGGAGGCCCAGGCGCGCCCTGGTGGGTTATGCCCACCTCGGGTGCCCCCCGGACCACTTCTTTGCTCTATAAATACACCAATATTCCAGAAACCCTAGGGGAGTCGACGAAAATCAATTCCAGCCGTCGCAGAACCACCAGATCCAATCTAGACACCATCACAAAGGGGTTCACCACTTCCATTGGTGCTTCTCCGATGATGCGCGAGTAGTTCTTTGTAGACCTTCGGGTCCGTAGTTAGTAGCTAGATGGCTTCCTCTCTGTCTCTCTCTCTCTCTCTCTCTCTCTCTCTCTCTCTCTCTGTGTGTGTGTGTGTGTGCGTGTGTGTGTGTGAATTCTCAATACAATGGTCTCTTGTACATCCAAATTATGTAACTCTTTTTGTGGTGTGTTTGTTGGGATCCGATGAACTTTGAGTTTATGATCAGATCTATCGTTCTATATCCATGAAAGTTATTTGAGTTTCTTTGATCTCTTATATGCATGGTTGCTTATAGCCTCGTATTTATTCTCCAATATTTGGGTTTTGTTTGGCCAACTTGATCTATTTATCTTGCAATCGGAAGAGGTGCTTTGTAGTGGGTTCGATCTTACGGTGCTTGATCCCAGTGACAGAAGGGGAACCGACACGTATGTATCATTGGTACTAAGGATAAAACGATGGGGTCTATCTCTACATAGATAGATCTTGTCTACATCATGTCATCGTTCTTATTGCAATACTCCATTTCCCCATGAAATTAATACACTAGATGCATGCTGGATAGTGGTCGATGTGTGGAGTAATAGTAGTAGATGCAAGCAGGAGTCGGTCTACTAATCTTGGACGTGATGCCTATATAATGATCATTGTCTGGATATCATCATGATTATTTGAAGTTCTATCAATTGCCCAACAGTAATTTGTTTACCCACCGTTTGCTATTTTTCTCTAGAGAAGCCACTGGTGAAACCTACGGCCTCGGGGTGTCTTTCTCATATTATTTGCCTTTGCAATCTATTTTTCCTTTGCTTTTATTTTCAGATCTATTAAAACCAAAAATACAAAAATACCTTGCTGCGTTTTATTATTATTTATTTTATTTGTCGTTCGATCTATCAATCTACTACATTATCTCATGTCCGTTTTGCCTATTTCTGGCGCCGTTACCCGAAAGGGATTGACAACCCCTTTAACACGTCAGGTTGCGAGTAGTTGTTGTTTGTGTGCAGGTGCTATTTATGTTGTGTTGCTTGGTTCTCCTACTGGTTCGATAACCTTGGTTTCATCACTAAATGAAATACCTACCGCTGCTGTGCGGCATCATCCCTTCCTCTTTGGGGAAATATCAATGTAATCCTAGCAGACATCAGGTGTCCACATTTGCGTTCTTGAACTCCGTTCCGTTGTCGCTGCGAACCTTCTTGATCTTCACTTCAAATTGATTTTTGGCCTTCCCAGCGAATTTCTTGAATATCTTTTGGACCTGAGATTTATCATCAAGAAATAACGCCCACGTAAATCTTGAAAAATCATCGACTATGACTAAACCAAATGAATTTCCACCGAGACTTTTATAGGTGTTTGGACCAAAAAGATCCATATGAAGCAACTCGAGCGGTCTTCTCGTGGTCATGATGTTTTTCACGGGGTGGCTTCCTCCAACCTGTTTTCCTGCTTGACACGCACTGCACAATCTATCCTTGTCAAATATAACATCTTTCACTCAAAGGATATGATCACCTTTAATAAGCTTATCAAGATTTCGCATGCCCACATGACCTAACATTCTATGCCACAACCAACCTTTAGAAGATTTAGCAATTAAGCAAGTTCTAGGTTGAGCCTTTTTAGTGAAATCAACAATGTATAGATCACCTCTACGTATACCGGTAAAGACCATATTATGATTATCTCTTCGAAACACTTGGCAATCTACTCCGGTAAATAGGACATTGAATCCAAAGTCAGCTCCTCTAGATACGAAAAGTAAATTATAGCCAAGAGATTCGACGAGCATAACATTTTGGATGGAGCTGTCATGTGAGATGGCCATCTTACCAAGGCTAACCACCTTACCCTTTGAGTTATCACCAAAAGTGACATACTTTCGAGGGCCGCCATTTTCAGCAAGCTCACGAAACATATCCTTGTCTGCATGTGATCGGTACATCCACTATCAAGAACCCATTCCTTTCCTCCAGCCATGTAGCTGCGTGCTACCTCTTGAGCACTGCGTTGGTTTTCCATTGAAGAGGAAAGGGTGATGCAGCAAAGTAGCGTAAGTATTTCCCTCAGTTTTTGAGAACCAAGGTATCAATCCAGTAGGAGGCTACGCGCGAGTCCCTCGCACCTACACAAAACAAATAAATCCTCGCAACCAACGCGATAAGGGGTTGTCAATCCCTACACGGTCACTTACCAAAGTGAGATCTAATAGATATGATAGGACAATATTTTTGGTATTTTTATGATAAAGATGCAAAGTAAAATAAAAGCAAAGTAAAAAGCAACGGAAATAACTAAGTGTTGGAAGACTAATATGATGAAGATAGACCCGGGGGCCATAGGTTTCACTAGTGGCTTCTCTGAAGAGCATAAGTATTTTACGGTGGGTGAACAAATTACTGTTGAGAAATTGATGAATTGAGCATAGTTATGAGAATATCTAGGTATGATCATGTATATAGGCATCACGTCCGAGACAAGTAGACCGACTCGCCGCATCTACTACTATTACTCCACACATCGACCGCTATCCAGCATGCATCTAGAGTATTAAGTTCATAAGAAGAGAGTAACGCCTTAAGCAAGATGACATGATGTAGAGGGATAAATTCATGCAATATGATAAAAATCCCATCTTGTTATCCTCGATGGCAACAATACAATACATGCCTTGCTGCCCCTCATCCTTTGGGAAAGGACACCGCAAGATTGAACCCAAAGCTAAGCACTTCTCCCATTGCAAGAAAGATCAATCTAGTAGGCCAAACCAAACTGATAATTCAAAGAGACTTGCAAATATAACCAATCATACATAAAAGAATTCAGAAGATTCAAATATTGTTCATAGATAAACTTGTTCATAAACCCACAATTCATCGGGCTCAAAAAACACACTGCAAAAGAAGATTACATCGAATAGATCTCCACGAGAGAGGGGCAGAACATTGTATTGAGATCCAAAAAGAGAGAGGAAGCCATCTAGCTAATAACTATGGACCCGAAGGTCTGAGGTAAACTACTCACACTTCATCGGAGAGGCTATGGTGTTGATGTAGAAGCCCTCCATGATCGATTTCCCTTCCGGCAGAGCTCCGGAACAGGCCCCAAGATGGGATCTCGTGGGTACAGAAGGTTGCAGCGGTGGAATTAGGTTTTTGGCTCCGTGTCGATCGTTTGAAGTGCAGGTATATATAGGAGGAAGAAGTACATCGATGGAGCAACAGGGGGCCCACGAGGGTGGAGGGCGCGCTTGGGGGGTAGGCGCGCCCCCCTACCTCGTGGCTTCCCTGTTGGTTGCTTGACTTAGGGTCCAAGTCTCCTGGATCATGTTCGTTCCAAAAATCACATTCCTGAAGGTTTCATTCCGTTTGGACTCCGTTTGATATTATTTTTCTGCGAAACTCTGAAATAGGCAAAAAACAGCAATGCAGGTTGGGCCTCCGGTTAATAGGTTAGTCCCAAAAATAATATAAAAGTGAATAATAAAGCCCAATAATGTCCAAAACAGAAGATAATATAGCATGGAGCAATCAAAATTATAGATACGTTGGAGACGTATCAAGCATCCCCAAGCTTAATTCATGCTCGTCCTCGAGTAGGTAAATGATAAAAGCAGAATTTTTGATGTGGAATGCTACTTGGCATAATTTCAATGTAATTCTTCTTATTGTGGCATGAATGTTCATATTTGATATGATTCAAGATAAAAGTTTAATGTTGACATAAAAACAATAATACTTCAAGCATACTAACTAAGAAATTATGTCTTATCAAAATAACATAGCCAAAGCAAGTTATCCCTACAAAATCATATAGTCTGGCTATGCTCCATCTTCCCCACACAAAATATTCACATCATGTACGACCCAAGTTTTAGCCAAGCAATTGGTTCATACTTTTAACGCGCTTCAGCCTTTTCAACTCTTACGCAATACATGAGCGCAAGCCATGGATATAGCACTATGGTGGAATAAGGTATAATGGTAGGGGTTATGTGAGAAGACAAAAAAGGAGAAAGTCTCACATCAACGAGGCTAATCAACGGGCTATGGAGATGCCCATCAATTGATGTTAATGCGAGGAGTAGGGATTGCCATGCAACGGATGCACTAGAGCTATAAGTGTATGAAAGCTCAAAAAAGAAACTAAGTGGGTGTGCATCCAACTTGCTTGCTCACGAAGACCTCGGGCATTTGAGGAAGCCCATCATTGGAATATACAAGCCAAGTTCTATAATGAAATTTCCCACTAGTATATGAAAGTGACAAAATGAGAGACTCTCTATTATGAAGATCACGGTGCTACTTTGAAGCACAAGTGTGGTAAAGGATAGTAACATTGTCCCTTCTCTCTTTTTCTCTCATTTTTTTATTTGGGCCTTTTCTCCCTTTTTTTTATGGCCTCTTTTCTTTTTTTTAGTCCGGAGTCTCAACCCGACTTGTGGGGGAATCATAGTCTCCATCATCCTTTCCTCACTTGGGACAATGCTCTAATAATTATGATCATCACACTTTTATTTACTTACAACTCATGAATTACAACTCAATACTTGGAACAAAATATGACTCTATATGAATGCCTCCGGCGGTGTACCGGCATATGCAATGAATCAAGAGCGACATGTATGAAAGAGTTATGAACGATGGCTTTTCCACAAATACAATGTCAACTACATGATCATGCAAAGCAATATGACAATGATGGAGTATGTCATGATAAATGAAACGGTGGAAAGTTGCATGGCAATATATCTCGGAATGGCTATGGAAATGCCATGATAGGTAGGTATGGTGGCTGTTTTGAGGAAGATATAAGGAGGTTTATGTGTGAAAGAGTGTATCATATCACGGGGTTTGGATGCACCGTGAAGTTTGCACCAACTCTCAAGGTGATAAAGGGCAATGCAGCATCAAGAGGCTAGAAAATTGCGGAAAGGTAAGTGTGCGTATAATCCATGGACTCACATTAGTCATAAAGAACTCATATACTTATTGCAAAAATTTATTAGCCCTCGAAGCAAAGTACTACTACGCATGCTCCTAGGGGAAGGGTTGGTAGGAGCTAACCATCGCGCAATCCCGACCGCCACACAAAGGAAGACAATCAACAAATACTTCATGCTCCGACTTCGTTACATAACGATTCACCGTACGTGCATGCTACGGGAATCACAAACTCCAACACATGTATTTTTCAATTCCACAATTACTCAACTAGCACAACTATGATATTACCACCTTGATATCTCAAAACAATTATCAAGCATCAAATTTCTCATGATATTAATTAACGAAAATTGCCATGCTGTTTTAAGACTCTCAAAATAATATAAGTGAAGCATGAGAGATCAATAGTTTCTATAAAACAAATCCACCACCGTGCTCTAAAAGATATAAGTGAAGCACTAGAGCAAAACTATATAGCTCAAAAGATATAAGTGAAGCACATAGAGTATTCTAATAAATTCCAAATCAAGTGTGACTCACTCAAAAGTTCTGTACAGAAAGGATGATTGTGGTAAACTAAAAAAATAAAGACTCAAATAATACAAGACGTTCCAAGCAAAACACATATCATGTGGTGAATAAAAATATAGCTCCAAGTAAAGTTACCGATGGAAGTAGACGAAAGAGGGGATGCCTTCCGGGGCATCCCCGAGCTTTGGATTTTTGGTGTCCTTAGATTATCTTGGAGGTACCATAGGCATCCCCAAGCTTAGGCTCTTGCCATCCCTTGTTCCATAATCCATCAAATCTTTCACCCAAAACTTGAAAACTTCACAACACAAAACTCAGCAGAAAATCTCGTGAGCTCCGTTAGCGAAAGAAAACAAACGACCACTTCAAGGTACTGTAATGAACTCAATCTTTATTTATATTGGTGTTAAAACTACTGTATTACAAATTGTCTATGGTTTATAAACTCTTTTACTAGCCATAGATTCATCAAAATAAGCAAACAACACACGAAAAACAGAATCTGTCAAAAACAGAACAATCTGTAGTAATCTGTAACTAACGCAAACTTCTGGAACTCCAAAACATCAGCAAAAATAGGACGGCCTAGGAAAATTTTTTATTGATCAGAAGAAATTGGAATCAGTATTTTATCACGTTCTGGTGATTCTTAACAATTGTTTTCATGAACCGAAAGTTTCTGGAATTTTCTGCAAGATCAAATAACTATCATCCAAGAAGATCCTATAGGTTTAACTTGGCACAAACACTAATTAAAACATAAAAACATATCTAAACAGAGGCTAGAACAAACATTTCTTGCTAAACAGCAAGGATAAATATTGGGTTGTCTCCCAACAAGCGCTTTTCTTTAAAGCCTTTTAGCTAGGCATTGATAATTTTAATGATGCTCACAAGAAAGACAAGAATTGAAGCGCAAAAAGAGCATCATAAAACACATGACAAACACATCTAAGTCTAACATACTTCCTATGCATATGCATTTTATAAGCAAACAAATTATAATAGCAAGCAAAAATTAGCATATGCAAGGAAGAACAAAGAGATGATAGCAAACTTAACAAGACGAGAGGTAATTTAGTAAGATAAAAATTTCTACAACCATATTTTCCTCTCTCATAATAATTACATGTAGGATCATAGGCAAATTAAACAAAGTAGCTATCACATAACATATTCTCAACACGATCCACATGCATGTGAAGTTGACACTCTTCCAAAATAGTGGGATTATCATTAACTAAAGTCATGACCTCTCCAGACCCACTTTTATCAAAAATATCATAAGATTGAACATACTCCAAATATGTGGAATCTAAAGTTGACACTCTTCCAAACCCACTTTCAATATTATTTCAAACACTATTATCAATCTCATATTCATCACGGGGCTTAAATAAATTTTCAAGATCATAAGAAGAATCACCCCAATCATGATCATTGCAACAAGTAGTAGACATAGCAAAACTAGCATCCCCAAGCTTAGGGTTTTGCATAATATTAGCACAATTGACATTAAGAGAATTTATAGTAGCATCATTGCAATCATGCTTTTTATTCAAAGATCTATAGTGAATCACTTCATAAAGCACTTCATCACAATTTTCAGATACACGGATTTCAAGCAAAACCTTATAAAGATAATCTAGTGCACCCAAATCACTAGGAATTGGTTCATCATAATTGGATCTCTTAAAAAGATTGGTAAGCGGATGAGGATCCATAGATCTTAGCTTCTCTGTTTAGGAATAAATACTCAACTATTTCAACCAAATGAGCAAACGAGCCAAGTAAGACATCAAGGCAAACGAAAAGACGAACGGAAAAAGGGCGAATAAAATGGCAAGCGTGAAGTGGGGGAGAGGAAAACGAGAGGCAAATGGCAAATAATGTAATGCGGGAGATAAGGGTTTGTGATGGGTACTTGGTATGTTGACTTTTGCGTAGACTCCCGACAGCGGTGCGGAAATCCTTCTTGCTACCTCTTGAGCTCTACGTTGGTTTTACCTTGAAGAGGAAAGGGTGATACATCAAAGTAGCGTAAGTATTTCCCTCAGTTTTTGAGAACCAAGGTATCAATCCAGTAGGAGGCTACGCGCGAGTCCCTCGCACCTACAAAAAACAAATAAATCCTCTCAACCAACGCGATAAGGGGTTGTCAATCCCTACACGGTCACTTACGAGAGTGAGATCTATAGATATGATAGGATAATTTTTTTGGTATTTTTATGATAAAGATGCAAAGTAAAATAAAAGCAAAGTAAAAAAAGCAACGAAAATAACTAAGTGTTGGAAGATTAATATGATGAAGATAAAGCCGGGGGCCATAGGTTTCACTAGTGGCTTCTCTCAAGAGCATAAGTATTTTACGGTGGGTGAACAAATTAATGTTGAGCAATTGACAGAATTGAGCATAGTTATGAGAATATCTAGGTATGATCATGTATATAGGCATCACGTTCAAGACAAGTAGACCGACTCCTGCCTGCATCTACTACTATTACTCCACACATCGACCGCTATCCAGCATGCATCGAGAGTACTAAGTTCAAAAGAACAGAGTAACGCCTTAAGCAAGATGACATGATGTAGAGGGATAAATTCATGCAATATGATAAAAACCCAATCTTGTTATCCTCGATGGCAACAATACAATACGTGTCTTGCTGCTCCTACTGTCACTGGGAAGGACACTGCAAGATTGAACCCAAAGCTAAGCACTTCTCCCATTGCAAGAAAGATCAATCTAGTAGGCCAAACCAAACTGATAATTCGAAGAGACTTGCAAAGATAACCAATCATACATAAAAGAATTCAGAAGATTCAAATATTGTTCATAGATACACTTGATCATAAACCCACAATTCATCGGGCTCAACAAACACACCGCAAAAGAAGATTACATCGAATAGATCTCCACGAGAGAGGGGGAGAACATTGTATTGAGCTCCAACAAGTGAGAGGAAGCCCTCTCGCTGATAACTATGGACCCGAAGGTCCGAGGTAAACTACTCACACTTCATCGGAGAGGCTATGGTGTTGATGTAGAAGCCCTCAAGATGATCGATGCCCTTCGTGAGCTCCTAACAGGCCCCAAGATGGGATCTCATGTATGTAAGGTTGCGGCGGTGGAACTAGGTTTTGGCTCCGATCGATCGTTTGGGAGTACGAGGTATATATAGGAGGAAGAACTACGTCGGTGGAGCAACAGGGGGCCCACGAGGGTGGAGGGCGTGCTTGGGGGGGGGGGGGTTGATACGTCTCCGTCATATCTACTTTTCCAAACACTTTTGCCCTTGTTTTGGACTCTAACTTGCAAGATTTGAATGGAACTAACCCGGACTGATGCTGTTTTCAGCAGACTTTCCATGGTGTTATTTATGTGCAGAAACAAAACTTCTCAGAATAACCTGAAATTCCACGGAACGTCTTTTCAGAAATAATAAAAAATCCTTGCCAAAGATGAAGACCAGGGGCCCACACCCTGTCCACGAGGGTGGGGGGCGCCCCCCTAGGGCGCGCCCCCTACCTCGTGGGCCCCCTGGAGCTCCTCCAACGCCAACTCCAACTCTATATATTTGCTTTCGGGGAGAAAAAAACAGAGAGAAGAAATCATCACGTTTTACGATACGGAGCCGCCGCCAAGCCCTAAAACCTCTCGGGAGGGATGATCTGGAGTCCGTTCGGGGCTTCCGAGAGGGGGATTCGTCGCCATCGTCATCATCAACCATCCTCCATCACCAATTTTATGATGCTCACCGCCGTGCGTGAGTAATTCCATCGTAGGATTGCTGGACAGTGATGGGTTGGATGAGATCTATCATGTAATCGAGTTAGTTTTGTTAGGGTTTGATCCCTAGTATCCACTATGTTCTGAGATTGATGTTGCTATGACTTTGATATGCTTAATGCTTGTTACTAGGGCCCGAGTGCCATGATTTCAGATCTGAACCTATTATGTTTTCATGAATATATGTGAGTTCTTGATCCTATCTTGCAAGTCTATAGTCACCTACTATGTGTTATGATACGGCAACCCCGAAGTGACAATAATCGAGACCACTCCCGGTGATGACCAAAGTTTGAGGAGTTCATGTATTCACTATGTGCTAATGCTTTGTTCCGGTTCTCTATTAAAAGGAGGCCTTAATATCCCTTAGTTTCCATTAGGACCCCGCTGCCACGGGAGGGTAGGACAAAAAAAGTCATGCAAGTTCTTTTCCATAAGGACGTATGACTATATTCAGAAAACATGCCTACATTACATTGATGAATTGTAGCTAGTTCTGTGTCACCCTATGTTATGACTGTTACATGATGAACCGCATCCGGCATAATTATCCATCACCGATCCAATGCCTATGAGCTTCTCCTATATTGGTTCACGCTTATTTACTTTTCCGTTGCTACTGTTACAATCACTACAAAACACCAAAAATATTACTTTTGCTGCTGTTACCTTTTGTTACCGTTACCACTACTATCATACTACTTTGCTACTAAATACTTTGTTGCAGATACTAAGTTATCCAGGTGTGGTTGAATTGATAACTCAACTGCTAATACTTGAGAATATTCTTTGGCTCCCCTTGTGTCGAATCAATAAATTTGGGTTGAATACTCTACCCTCGAAAACAGTTGCAATCCCCTATACTTGTGGGTTATCAAGACTATTTTCTGGCGCCGTTGCCGGGGAGCATAGCTCTATTCTTTGAGTCACTTGGGATTTATATGTGCTGGTCACTATGAAGAACTTGAAAGACGCTAAGACTACAATTTATCCCTCTATTACGAGAGGAGGTAAGGAACTGCCATCCAGCTCTGCACTTGATTCACCTTCTGTTTTGAGTAAGCTTGCGACACCTAAACCTGCTTTTGCTATTCGTTCTGATATGTCGCATGTTATTGATGATGCCACTTCTGCTATGCATGATACTTATGATGAAACTACTTCTATGATTGATACTATTGTGCCCCTTAGTGAATTTCTTGACGAACAAATTGCTAGGGCTAGAGAGAAAGAAATTATTGAAACTGATTGTATTGATGAAATTGATGATGAAGATATGCCTGTTATTCCTGAGGGTTATATTTTCGATAAAGAAGCTTCTGCAGCTATTTTAGCTTGCAAAGATAGATCTGAGCTCAAGAGGCTATTAGCTAAATGGAATAAGCAATCTTTTATTGATAGAATGAGACCCGACCCTGCTTTTTCTACTTCATCTATCTGTGTTACCGATAAGGATTATGAATTCTCTGTTGATCCTGATATAATTACTTTGGTTGAATCTGATCCTTTTCATGGCTATGAATCTGAAACTGTTGTGGCACATCTTTCTAAATTAAATGATATAGCCACCCTGTTCACTAATGATGAGAGATCCCGCTACTTTTATATCCTTAAAATATTTCCGTTCTCATTAAAGGGTGATGCTAAGATATGGTTTAATTATGTTGATCCTGTTTGTGTGCGTAGTCCCCAGGATATGATTTATTACTTCTCTGCTAAATATTTCCCTGCTCATAAGAAACAAGCTGCTTTGAGGAAATATACAACTTTGTGCAAACTGAAGAAGAGAGTCTCCCACAAGCTTGGGGGAGGCTTCTCAAGTTACTTAATGCTTTGCCTGATCATCCTCTTAATAAAAATGAAATACTTGATATCTTTTATAATGGACTAACCAATGCTTCCAGAGATTACCTGGATAGTTTTTATGGTTCTGTTTTCAGGGAAAGAACACTAGATGAAGCTGAAATTCTATTGAATAATATGTTGGCAAATGAAAATAATTGGACACTTCCTGAGCCAGCTCCCGAGCCAATTCATGAGCCTATTCCTAAACCAACTCCGAAGAAGAGAGGTGTTCTATTTCTCAGTCCTGAAGATATGCAAGAGGCAAAGAAATCTATGAAAGAAAAAGGTATTAATGCTTAAGATGTTAAGAATTTACCTCCTATTGAAGAAATACATGGTCTTAATTTACCGCCTGCTGAAGAAATATATGATCTCAATCCATTACCTATTGAAGAACCTCATGGTCTTGATAACCCGACACAGGTAGTAAAGGTAAATTATCTCTATAGATATGATAGAGCTGAAATCCCTCCTACTAAAATTGCTAGCCAATGCTTGGATGAGTTTGATAACTTTATGGTTAAGCAAGAAGATTTCAATGCTTATTTTGGTAGACAATTGAAATACAATTCCGATATGATTAAACACTTGGGTAATTACATGGCTAATGTTAGAGGTGAACTTAAACTCATTACTAAACATGCTTCTATGGTTATCACTCAAGTAGAACAAGTGCTTAAAGCTCAAAATGATGTGCTCAATGAAATGAGGAGTAAGAAAAATGATTATGCTGTTAGAGTGGCTACTAGAGCTGGTAGAATGACTCAGGAATCTTTGTATCCTAAAGGCCACCCTAAGAGAATTGAGCAAGATTCTCAGAGAAATAATATTGATGCACCTAGTTCTTCCAAAAGCAAGAAAAAGAAAAATGATAGGACTTTGCAAACTTCTAGTGAACCTATTGCTGAACCACCTGAGAATCCAAATGATATATCTATTTCTGATGTTGAAACACAATCTGGTAATGAACATGAACCTAGTGAAAATGTTAATGATGATGTTCATGATGATGCTCAACCTAGTAATAATAATGATGTAGAAATTGAACCTGCTATTCATCTTGATAACCCACAATCAAAGAATCACCGATATGATAAGAGAGACTTTGTTGCCAAAAACATGGTAAAGAAAGGGAACCGTGGGTTCAAAAACCCATGCCTTTTCCTCCCAAACCATCCAAGAAAAAGGATGATGAGGATTTTGAGCGCTTTGCTGAAATGATTAGACCTATCTTTTATGCGTGTCACGATTAACTGATATGCTCAAAATGAATCCTTATGCTAAGTATATGAAAGATATTGTTACAAATAAGAGAAAGATACCGGAAGCTGAAATTTCCACCATGCTCGCTAATTATACTTTAAGGGTGGAATACCTAAGAAACTAGGAGACCCATGAGTACCTACTATACCATGCTCCATTAAAAGAAACTATGTTAAAACTGCTTTATGTGATCTTGGAGCCGGTGTTAGTGTTATGCCTCTCTCTTTATATCATAGACTTGACTTGAATAAGTTGACACCTACTGAAATATCTTTGCAAATGGCTGATAAATCAACTGCTATACCTATCGGTATTTGTGAGGATGTGCCTGTTGTGGTTGCAAATGTTACTATTTTAACGGACTTTGTTATTCTTGATATTCCCGAGGATGATAGTATGTCTATTATTATTGGAAGACCTTTTTTGAATACTGCAGGGGCTGTTATTGATTGCAACAAGGGTAATGTCACTTTTCATGTTAATGGTAATGAGCATACGGTACACTTTCCGAGGAAACAACCTCAAGTTCATAGTATCAACTCTATTGGAAAAATTCCATCGATTATATTTGGAGGTTTTGAATTTCCTCTTCCTCTGTCAACAAGAAATATGATATTCTTATTATAGGGGATGTGCATATTCCCGTTGAGGTAACATAGTGTTATTCGAAATTTCTCCGGTTCCATGTTAGTCGGAATGAGTTTGTTAACAAGACCTGATCAACCTTGTTAGTGGATTCCTTTTGATGAGCATGAGATGGATGAAACTAGAAGACACGACCTTCTGTACCCTTTCTCTACTTTTTGTTATTTAGTTTAAATAAAGTAAAAATAGTATTTTTCTGCATTTTACGATTTATCGATTGCAATATAAAAATACCCGAAAATAAAAGTTCTCCAAATGCCCTGAAAATGAAATATGATTTTTTCTAGAATATTTGAGGATTTATGGAACTGAGAACACAGCAGGGGGTCAACCACCTGGCCACGAGGGTGGAGGGCGCGCCCCTGCCTCGTGGGCCCACGGTGGCCCTCCTCCACTTATTCCTGCACCCATACAGTCCTTCTTCCTCCCACAAACACCAATATCCAGCTCAAGCACGAGTTCTAGCTCACTTTGCTGTGATTTTCGATCTCCTTGCTCAAAGCACCTCTCACAAAACTGCTTGGGGAGATTGTTCCTTGGTATGTGACTCCTCCATTGGTCCAATTAGTTTTTGCTCTAGTGCTTTATTCATTGCAAATTTGTGCTGCCTAGGTGACCATGTTCTTGAGCTTGCATGTCAAATTTATATGGTTCCAAGTAGTTCTAATGCTTGATATAGGCTCTATGCACTTGTAGGAGTAGTTGCTATCAATTTTATTGAGTTTGGTTCACTTTTGTTTGAAGTTACTAAAAATTTCAGAAATTTTTCAGAGGAAGAAATATGTTTAGGAAAATGTTCCAAGGTGGTTCTTCAAGGAAGCAAGGACCCAGGCTTGCAATGCGTGATGCTGACGAGGAGCCACCAAGGGACGCTCCTGTGTGGCCCTGTGAATGGCCCTCAGAAAATTTTATGGATCGAGTGGGAATCAAGGAAGAATTCAACGCATATTTGCGTAACGCTGATCTTGTGAGCTTTGAGGCAGACAAATGCCCCTAGTACCATCATCTCACTACTACTTGTGTGAGGAGGTTTGAATTTTCATCTTCATGTAATTCTCCAACTGTCCTGTTTGATCTTTATGAGAAATCTTATACCATGGACTTAGAGGATTTTACTTCTGCTTGCAAACTTCCACAATGGGCAGTATTAGTGATCCCCGTAAATATGAATTTAGAGACTTTCTTGCTGGTACAACCGTGGGTGAATCTAGAGATATAGCACAAGCTACCATAGGGAGCATTCACTTTCCTGCTATACATTATTTTGCTCTCTTCATAGGTAGGTGCATCAATGGTAAAGATGAAGCATGTCCGATGTGTGTGCGATCTCGGTATTCTTAGGAGTCTTTGTGTTAGGAGACCAATCTTATAATTTGGGAGCCATTGTTGCACGTAGGTTGCATCATAATAGATTTAATGGAGATTTCTTTGGAGGAATTTATGCAACCTGCTTAGCTAACTTTCTTGATGTGGACGTTCGTGAGGATGATATGGAGTTGCCTCCTACTTATTTAGACTATAATGTTATGGTCCACCACTAGTTTATCGAGAGGAATGAATCACCTCTCTAGTATCGACTAATCTTTGATAGACGGCGTGATGTCCGTATTACTCTCCCTACTCCTGCCTTCTTTGATTATCAGGCAAAAGGAAGATATATTATTACCAGAGAGGAGGCAGATGAGTACGAGAGAAGGGCAGAGGCAGCTCGACACCACGCTGCAGTTCAAGAGGCGATAGCCGCTGCATCATAGTACGACCCCAGCTACACCTATGGATATCCGCCAGGCTATCCCTGGCAATGAACCAACATAGGCCAAAAGCCTAAGCTTAGGGGAGTACGTATTTCCCACTGACATTACATTTATGTTCACACACTCATTGCTAGATGTCGATGCTCATACTTTTTCACTGTAATATACATGCTAGTTTATTTTCTTGCTTTCTTCTTGTGTGTTTGTTAAACTTTAAGAAAAACCAAAAAAAATAGTGATAGCTTTTAGTTAGTTTACTTTTTTTGCTGTAGTAGTAATAATTAAAAGAAAACCCAAAAAAATATTTCCCGTTCTTCTTTTGCTTGTTGGGAGCTTTCCCGTGTAAATAGGTTTATTTATTTTCTTTGGGGGTCGATAGGAGAAGACCATGATTAAATTGTTGAAGTGGCTCTTATATGCATTACTGTTGATTTAACCAAGAGCCCATATTGCCTTGTCTTCTCCTGTTTATTGAATGCTCGCAGATTCCAGCTTAGTCCAATGCGCGTGCACTCTTATTATTTTTACATCATTCTGACATGCAAGTGAAAGGCAATTATGATGATATATGATCGACTGACTGAGATGAGAAAAACTGGTATGAACTCGACCTCTCTTGTTTTTGTAAATATGATGAGTTCATCGTTCCTGATTCAGCTTATTATGAATAAACATGTTTGCAATGACAATTAGAGATCATAGTTGCTCGTGCCATGCTTGATTAGCTATGAGTTATAATGGTTTACCTTGTGTGCCAACATGCTATTAAAATGGTTGTGATGTGGTATGATGGGGTGGTATCCTCCTTTGAATGATTTAAGTGACTTGACTTGGCACATGTTCACACATGTAGTTGAAACAAATCAACATAGCCTTCATGATATTTATGTTCATGGTGGATTATATCCTACTCATGCTTGCATCCAATGTTTATTAATTTTAATGCATGTTCATGACTGTTGTCGCTCTCTAATTGGTCGCTTTCCAGTCTTTTGCTAGCCTTCACTTGTACTAAGCGGGAATACTGCTTATGCATCCAATCCCTTAAACCCCAAAGTTATTCCATATGAATCCACCATACCTTCCTATATGCGGTATCTTCCTGCCGTTCCAAGTAAATTTGTATGTGCCAAATTCTAAACCTTCAAATAAACATTATGTTTCGTATGCTCAAATAGCTCATGTATCAACTAGGGCTGCCCTTATCTTCCATGTTAGGCGGGTTATTCTCAAGAGGAGTGGACTCCGCTCCTCACTCACGAGAAAGGCTGGTCACCGGGATGCCCAGTCCCATGCTTTATGCATACTAAATCAAAATAATTGCAACCAAAACTCCCCCTGGGACTGTTGCTAGTTGGAGACACTCGTTGTTTCGAGCAAGTCATGGATTGATGCTTGTTGGTAGAGGGGGAGTATAAAATTTACCATTCTGTTTGGGAACCGCCTATAATGTGTGTAGCATGGAAGATATCGCTATCTCTTAGTTGTTATGTTGACAATGAAAGTATGCCGCTCAAAATATTATTTATCTCTATTTCAAAACCGAGCTCTGGCACCTCTACAAATCTCTGCTTCCCTCTGCGAAGGGCCTATCTATTTACTTTTATGTTGAGTCATCACCCTCTTATTAAAAGCACTAGCTGGAGAGCACATCTATCATTTGCATTCATTAATATTAATTTATATTGGGTATGACTATGATTGGATCTCTTTTACCATGAATTACAATGTCTACTCAGTCCTTGATCTTTAAAGGTGCTCTGCATTTATATTTTGCGGTCTCAGAAAGGGCTAGCGAGATACCATCTTGTTATATTATATCATGATTGTTTTGAGAAAGTGTTGTCATCCGAGATTTATTATTATGACTCGCTAGTTGATTATGCTATTGATATGAGTAAACATGAGACCTGAGAGTTATTGCGAATGTGGTTAGTCATAATCTTTGCTGAAAACCAGAATGTTGGCTTTACATATTGACAACAACAAGAGCAAACAGAGTTTGTAAAAGTTTTTCTTTATCACTTTCAGTTTATCAACTGAATTGCTTGAGGACAAGCAAAGGTTTAAGCTTGGGGGATTTGATACGTCTTCGTCGTATCTACTTTTCCAAACACTTTTGCCCTTGTTTTGGACTCTAACTTACATGATTTGAATGGAACTAACCCGGACTGACGCTGTTTTCAGCAGACTTTCCATGGTGTTATTTATGTGCAGAAACAAAAGTTCTCGGAATGACCTGAAACTCCACGGAACGTCTTTTCAGAAATAATAAAAAATCCTTGCCAAAGATGAAGACTAGGGGGCCCACACCTTGTCCACGAGGGTGGGAGGCGCGCCCCCTAGGGCGCGCCCCCCTACCTCGTGGCCCCCCTGGAGCTCCTCCACGCCAACTCCAACTCTATATATTTGCTTTCGGGGAGAAAAAAATCAGAGAGAAGAAATCATCATGTTTTACGATACGGAGCCGCCGCCAAGCCCTAAAACCTCTCAGGAGGGCTGATCTGGAGTCCGTCCAGGGCTCCGGAGAGGGGGATTCGTCGCCATCGTCATCATCAACCATCCTCCATCACCAATTTCATGATGCTCACCGCCGTGCGTGAGTAATTCCATCGCAGGCTTGCTGGACGGTGATGGGTTGGATGAGATCTATCATGTAATCGAGTTAGTTTTGTTAGGGTTTGATCCCTAGTATCCACTATGTTACGAGATTGATGTTGCTATGACTTTGCTATGCTTAATGCTTGTCACTAGGGCCTGAGTGCCATGATTTCAGATCTGAACCTATTATGTTTTCATGAATATATGTGAGTTCTTGATCCTATCTTGCAAGTCTATAGTCACCTACTATGTGTTATGATACGGCAACCTCAAGTGACAATAATCGAGACCACTCCGGTGATGACCAAAGTTTGAGGAGTTCATGTATTCACTATGTGCTAATGCTTTGTTCGGTTCTCTATTAAAAGGAGGCCTTAATATCCCTTAGTTTCCATTAGGACCCGCTGCCACGGGAGGGTAGGACAAAATATGTCATGCAAGTTCTTTTCCATAAGCACGTATGACTATATTCGAATACATGCCTACATTACATTGATGAATTGGAGCTAGTTACTGTCACCCTATGTTATGACTGTTACATGATGAACCCCATCCGGCATAATTATCCATCACCGATCCAGTGCCTACGAGCTTCTCCTATATTGGTTCTCGCTTATTTACTTTTCCGTTGCTACTGTTACAATCACTACAAAACACCAAAAATATTACTTTTGCTGCTATTACCTTTTGTTACCGTTACCACTACTATCATACTACTTTGCTACTGAATACTTTGATGCAGATACTAAGTTATCCAGGTGTGGTTGAATTGACAACTCAACTGCTAATACTTGAGAATATTCTTTGGATCCGCTTGTGTCGAATCAATAAATTTGAGTTGAATACTCTACCCTCGAAAACAGTTGCGATCCCCTATACTTGTGGGTTATCAGGGGTAGGCGCGCCCCCCTACCTCGAGGCTTCCCTGTTGGTTGCTTGATGTAGGGTCCGAGTCTCCTGGATCATGTTCGTTCCAAAAATCACGTTCCCGAAGGTTTCATTCCGTTTGGACTCTGTTTGATATTCTTTTTCTGCGGAACTCTGAAATAGGCAAAAAACAACAATTCTGGGCTGGGCCTCCGGTTAATAGGTTAGTCCCAAAAATAATAAAAAAGTGAATAATAAAGCCCAATAATGTCCAAAACAGAAGATAATATAGCATGGAGCAATCAAAAATTATAGATACGTTGGAGACGTATCACTGCGAAGGTTAGCCATAAGGCCAAAGTGTCTCATAGACTCATCGAGATCGAAGTCACTATCATCATCCTCATCATAGTATCCATGTTCAACATCGTCGTGTGATCGATCATTACCTAGAGAGGGTGATTCATTAGATGTATGACCATTGCAATGCTCATCTTTATGAATTCTAATGATTTCCGAGATGATATTACTAATGATTCCAACATCTCCTTTGGCACGCATAAGATTCCAACATCTCCTTTGGCACGCATAAGGCCACGAAGCTCAAATAAACAATCACCAAACTTAGGATCATTAGGATTCATTTTATTTAAAGCAATGGAATTTTGAAGAATCACATCTAGATTTTTCAAGGAATAGTTTGGAAAACGTTCCTCAAGAAATCTCTATATGGTGTAAGCACAATCAAGAGTAGGCAAGCAACCAATCAAATTTCTAGGCAATTCTCTAATGATAAGGTTAATAGTCCTAAGATTGTGGATCATGTCAAGTGACTCATCGGGGGTAGATGCAAGGGGTCAACAAGGGGCACACAAGGGCTAGTAATCTACTTGTTCAAATGATATTCATTGAAAATCTCAAGCATCTCATTTTTCCAAGCATGAAAGAACTCTCCATCAAGTATAGGCACTCTATGTCTAAAACTACCCATCATAGACTCATCCATCTTCCTCCAATGGTGATTAAACCAAAGCAATGGAGACCAATGCTCTGATACCAATTGAAAGGATCGAGAGGAGGTGTCTAGAGGTGGGTGATTAGACTCTCAATAAAGAAAAGTAGCAGTTTTTAAGTTCTTCAAGTTAAGGTGGAGTTTTAGCACAAGTTCAAACATTCACAATACATTTAAAGCAAGCATGACAAGAGTATATGATCAGTAGAAAGTAAACCATGCAAGTTGCAAGAAAGTAAAGGGATGTGATTGGAGTGTGCAAAAGCAATTGGAGACACGGAGATTTTTGGCGTGGTTCCGATAGGTGGTGCTATCGTACGTCCACGTTGATGGAGACTTCAACCCACGAAGGGTAACGGTTGCGCGAGTCCACGTAGGGCTCCACCCACGAAGGGTCCACGAAGAAGCAACCTTGTCTATCCCACCATGGCCATCGCCCACGAAGGACTTGCCTCACTTGGGTAGATCTTCACGAAGTAGGCGATCTCCTTGCCCTTACAAACTCCTTGGTTCAACTCCACAATCTTGATGGAGGCTCCCAAGTGACACCTAACCAATCTAGGAGACACCACTCTCCAAAAGGTAATAAATGGTGTGTTGATGATGAAGTCCTTGCTCTTGTGCTTCAAATGATAGTCTCCCCAACACTCAACTCTCTCTCACAGATTTGGATATGGTGGAAAGATGATTTGAGTGGAAAGCAACTTGGGGAAGGCTAGAGATCAAGATTCTTGTGGTAGGATTGGAATATCTTGGTCTCAACACATGAGTAGGTGGTTCTCTCTTAGAAAATGAGTAGTGGAAGTGTAGGCACGTTCTGATGGCTCTGTCACAAATGGAGAAGGGGGTGGAGGGGTATTTATAGCCTCCACACAAAATCTAACCGTTACACACAATTTACCAAACTCGGTGGGACCGAATAGTAAAACTCGGTGAGACCGACCTGGTTCAAAATGTGAACGCTAGGCTTTTCGGTGGGACCGATATGATCAACTCGGTGGGACCGATGTGCTAGGGTTAGGGTAAAACATAAACTCGGTTTGACCAATTACACAAACTCGGTGAGACCGATTTTGGTAATAAGCAAACAAAGACTTGGTCAAGCAAACTCGGTGGGACCGACTGCATATCTTCGTGGGACTGAAATAGTTGCAACAGGTAACAGAGAGTTTGCAAGCCCATCTCGGTGAGATCGAGATCCCATCGGTGAGACTGAACTGATTAGGGTTTCTGGCAGTCGTTATGACAAGTGAACTCGGTGGCGTTGTATAGATCAAATCGGTGGGGCCGAGTTTGACTTTAGGTTCAGGACATATGTGGAAATGAGTGTGTGTTTGAGGGCTTTGGAGCATATCACTAAGCACTTTGAGCAAATAGACCATTAAGCAACACCTCATCCCCTATTAATAGTGTTGGCTTTCCTATGGACTCAATGTGATCTTGGATCACTAAAATAGAAATGAAGAGTCTTGAGCTTTTGCCAATCTTTGTCCTTAGCTTCTTGAAGGGGTTCCACATCCTCTTGTCCATGCCATGCCTTTGTTGAACTTTCTAAAATATACTAGATGAAAATATTAGTCCAACAAGAGATATGTTGACATTAATTACCAAAATCACCCAGGGAGCACTTGTGCTTTCACTTATGCCTCTCCCTCATATGAAATTGCAATGACGACTACCGATCTTGTTAACAATTGCCTAGGATAATTCCACACATCGACCCATCATTATTCCACACTCGCTATTTATAATATATAGTAATATGTTCTAACTTTATGATAACAACACCTACTTTTATATTTTAGTTCACCGATATCATGCAAAGTTCCTCTTCATACCCACAACGTAGTTTTATTTCCCGTTTCTAGTTGGAAGCAAAGGTTCGGTGTACGTAGAGTGGTATCAGCGGCAGATAGGACTTGAGAGAATATTGATCTTACCTTTAGCTCCTTGTGGGTTCGACACTCCATACTTATCACTTCAACCTTTGGAAATTGCTACGATGGTTCCTTGCACTTGGGGATTATCACCCGCCTTCGGCCATAAGACTGACTTCTGCTGCATCCAGCAACCGAGTGGTACTCTGAGTGATGGATTCTATTTCCTCCACCACATGGTGGAGCATGACCGGTCACAGAACCTTCGCATGTCACCTAGATCCAGCGATGCCCATATTCTGCAATTGGCAAAGAACCTAGGAGATATCCCGGATCATCGACTTCGAGCTGAGTTCTATCACATCCAACATGAACTTGCCCAAATCATCATGAAGGAGGTCGTCGATAAAACAAGGATGTTCTACGAAGAAGGGCAAATGTCACGGGAAGATGTCCGAACACGCGTATTGGCTCAGCGTCTCGACCTGAAGCCTTTCACTGCACTCGGGGACTATCTCCCTGACTTGGACGAATGGCACGACATGTTGGAGTGATTGACGATATATGACAAAGTGTCTATTTAGTCCATACTTTCTCTATGACGAAACTTTGAGTTATGCATGATGAAACTTTATTTGTGATGTAATTAAACCGTCCTTCTTAACTAGCGAAGATCACTCTAGTTAGGGAATTTTGGGTACGATGAACTATGTTATTTATGCTTATGATATGTTTCTTCTATTTTTTCCAAGTCTATCCCTTTCTGTTGCTCAACTATATATGTTGCATATTATCGACTCATGTGACGATGCAGGTACATAGATCATCGATGGCGAAGAAGTGCTACGCCAGGAGTATACGATGAGTGGCTGGAGTGTCAGGCCCAGGTGTACCGATTTCCGAGCGACAGCCAGAGAGGGCTCGATAGCAGAGCCAAAGCGGAAAGTAGTTAGTTTAGGTTCACGCTAGTGCGAGAGAGGGATACGAACTAGTGCATCATGAAGTACTACATTATGTATGATGAGACATGACATGTAACTTGTATAGCTATATCATGATTATGATGTGACGACATGATTTGTGTTGGATGATATGATGAGACTATTATGTGTATGATATGATGATCATATTGCCAGTTTATGATATGATTAGAATACTGTATAAAATTTGTACAAAAACATCGCAAATACGTAGCAAAAAAAGATATGTGAAAATATAGTAGTAGCGCTCTTTAGCGCTGAACAGAAAAACGCTACTGCTAAGCCACTTAGCAGTAGCGCTGGTATGGAGAGCGCTACTGCTAAGTAGTTATAGCAGTAGAGTGGGCGGAAACGCGATACTGCTAAGCTTTAGCTGTAGTGCCGTATCAGTAGCGCGGTGCCCCGCGCTACTGATAGCCCTTAGACCCGCGCTACCGCTAGGCTTTTCCCTAATAGTGACTACACGTCATGAATGGTCTCGCTCTATGTGGGGACTGTACGATTTTCGACGCACACACCACATCAATGTTGTGCATGGTATTCAAACATGCACGCATCACCTCCATATATACATACATATGCATGCAGTGGTTGTCTTCGAACGGTACACTCCCTCATGTGGTTATCGGCGACAAGCCTAGCATGGACATCCATGATCACTTTGATCGACAACGAGATAGGTTACCATGGTGGATTCTTCCTTTTGTTTGTGTTATCGTAGTAGGTCATTGTGAGATTCAGACCTAAGTTTGAGCGCATACTACGCATGCATGCATAAATCCCCGTCATCGGCTCGAAGTGTGGTGTGACATACATATATACAATGCGTCATCAACTGACCCTCGCTTCATGTGGGGATTTCTGGTTCCAAAGCAGGGTGCCACAACAAAGTTGTTCCATTGTGTATTCAAACATCAACACTCCATACATATGTTTGGGACACATGCGGGCAGTGGTTGTCTTCGGGCACTAGCTACTTGCGTGATTATTAGCGGCTAGCCCATCTCTGGGGTCGCATGGACGTCCATCACTTTGACCAACAACAAGAGAGAGGTTGTACGACCAAGGTGGATTCTTCTTGGTCCGTTTTACGACACATCTGGGTGAGATGCCCTCTCCCACCGACTGAAAGTGTGTGTGTGTGTGTGTGTGTGTGTGTGTGTGTGTGTGTTTGATGGGGGGGGGGGGGACTGCTACTTCGCACTTTGCTAGGTGAACCTCCATGGGGGCGGGCATGCGTTCATAGCTTAGGATTCCCCTCCCACCGACACAAAGGAAGGGGGCAAGCAAAACCGTCCGCTTTGTGAGATAGGTGCCACATCGAAGTTGTGCATTTGGTATTTGAACATCAAACCACCCTTTTCATACATATATTTGGTCCACATGCATGTCTGTTCATGTTCTGACCCTTTCTCGCATCATTTTCGCCAAAGTTATGAACATTAGACAATTCAGATGACACGACAGACACGGTCCACTCAAACTAACCGTGTGCCACGCCGGTGCCCCTGTCACGCACATCAGCATAGTACATTGGGCTCCACGACGCCTCCCCTCCCAAAAATATCTACCCGCTCCCACCTCCATCCCTCGAAAATATCTGCCCGGCTCGAGGGTTTTTCTGTTTCATAACACACGGTTGTTATTTTGGGACCGTGAGCGATGCACCATCATCCAAATTTTCAGTAGCCCTGGCATTTACTCCCGCGTTTGACTTCTACATAGTAAAATTTTCAGTAACCGCGTCATTTCCTCAAACACCCCCTCCACAAACACACCCCAAAAATTCCTCCGGCGCGCGCGCGAGCACACACACACACGCAACCCCTCCCTTGCTCGAACCCCTAGCAAGGTCGCTGCCCCAAGGCCTCCATTGTCAACATCTCCCGGTCTGCCCGTGCAGCTTACCCACCGATCTCCATATCATAGCCGCCCTAAGTTTCTTAGATGACGCCTGCGAAACGCCCCATTTCCCACAGATCCCAATCCCCATCCCCACCCCCACTGCAAAGCGTCGCAGCCTAAGCCTGGCTACGCTTCTTGTGGAGCTCGAGGAGCGACTGGCCCAAAAGAGGTGTATCACGACCTCTTTGCCTGACGTCGCCGAGGAAGCTGACGACCATTACTGGCCGCAGGCTCTCAATCAGCGGGCTAGAGTATGCGGGTATGTCCCGGACACCGGCTACGACATCGAGGTCGTCAACAACACTTGCCTGACGCGGGCTATGACACAGGTTAAGTGGCCCACCCCCAACCCCTCGGATTCAACCGCCATCGATCTCAACCATGGCCCAGCCGCTAATCTCCTCTGGCTCGCTGTCAAGAATTTGCCATCCTACATCGCCATCGAGCCCCTTTTGTCATTTCCGAAGGACAAGTTCTGCACGCTGGCTTGGGATCCACAGCTTCAAAGTTAGACCTCATCGACGGTGACCACGAGGAGGGCACCCTCTCCGGCTCTCCCAAGAGGAAAGAGCCCATTTGCGACATTAGGGAGGGCACCCTACAGCCATGCTCTTCCAGGGGAAGGAGCCCATCTGCGACAACATGAAGCGCACCCAGGGTTCATGCTCTTCCCACGGGAACGAGCCCATCTGTAACAAGTGAGGAAACCCATGATTTGTTTTGTCATGCCTCTTCACAGGAGGAACCCATGATTTGTTTTGTTGAGTCCCTTTTGCAGTGTAGTGAGAATATGTCCAGTTTTAATTGCTATAGTTGGTTGTTTGCAGTATGCCTTGTTTATTTCAGTTGTTCACAATGTGATGCTCTATACGTGCAGCTATTTACTGTGCAGTACATTTTCATCAATACCTATTTTAAACATACCGATAGGAATGCATATATTTGCTTGCTCTTAAGCCTGTTATAGCTAACGTATGGCTCTTTTACAGTTTTTCGGTTGTTCGGTTGTTTGTAGTTAGCATATGTCAAATGCTATCTTTGGTTGTTTGTAGTATGCCTTGTTTATTCCATTTATTCACAACGTGATGTTCTATATGTGCAAGTATGAACTGTGCAACTATTTACTGTGCAGCACATTTTCATCAATACCTGTTTTAAACATACCGATAGGAATGTATATATTAGCTTGTTGTGAAGCCTGTTATAGCTAGCATATGGCTCTTTTATAGTTTTTTGGTTGTTTAGTTGTTTGTAGTTAGCATATGTCCAGTTTCAAATGCTATCTTTGGTTGTTCGCAGTATGCCTTGTTTATTGCAGTCATTCACAACGTGTTGTTCTATATCTGCAAGTATGAACTGTGCAGTTAGCACACCTTTCTACTTGTTTTGCTTAACTAGTGTGCTTAAACCTGCACACATAAGCTATTGTTTGGAGATTATTTTGTCTGCCCCAGATATATTTGGTGGATGCTTAGCCTGTTGTGCTTAACATGCCTCTCGATGTACTTACACACAAATTTTTTGGGAAGGACTGTTGTTTTCCATCGAGGTTAGTTTCATCCCATGGCTTATATATACTCACTGTTCAGGATATCGGCAGCTGGTACCATATAGGTTGGGGGCTGATAAGGGATTAATCGGTGATACAGACTTTTAACTGAATATATCTGTAACCCATTTGTCGGTAGGTTAACTAGGGTCATATCTAATATATCTAAGGCTACATAGCAAAATGAACTATACTGAGCGCCTAAATACGCAATCCTAGGCTACATAGCAACAAGGAAGAGTGTTACCTTAATGTTCTAATGATGTCTAGATGTACGTAGAAGAGCAGCAACAACAAAAACAACAACATAGCAGCAGTTAACTACAGCTAATCAGGCGATAATTCATAAAAATGCAATAAATTCCCTCCGGCCCATAATATAAGATGTTAATTCATCCAATATCTGAGTATATTGGATGTTATAAGATATTATATAATGGGGTGGAGGGGGTGTTGTACTACATCATTGTGCAATCGTTGTTTAGCTTCTAATATTAAATTGGTGCTTTTAGGTACATATGTCATTGGTAAAGATCCGCAATTCCACCCTTTCTGCATATGGGGCAATGAGATATTGATGAACCAGCATCAAGAGAGGAAGCTGATAAAGATTGTTAGTAAAATGGGTCAAAATATGGCTGATACGTCTCCAACGTATCTATAATTTTTGCTTGTTCCATGCTGTTATATTATCATGCTTGGATGTTTTACAATCATTTTATAGCAACTTTATATCATTTTTTGGGGACTAACCTATTGACATAGTGCCCAGTGTCAGTTCTTGTTTTTTGCTTGTTTTTTACTTCGCAGGAAACCAGTACCAAACGGAGTCCAAATGCAGCAAAACTTTTTGCAGAATTTTTCTGGACCAGAGGACACGTGTTGGGCCAAATAAGTACCAGAGGGGGCTCCAAGGGGAGCACAACCCACCTGGGTGCGCCCTGGTGGGTTGTGCCCACCTCAGTCGCCTCCTGCGCTGTCTCTTTGCCCTATAAATACTCCCGAAGATCCAAAAAACCTAGGGGAGTTGACAAAACACAATTCCAGGCGTCGCAAGTTCTAGAACCACCAGATCCAATCTAGACACCATCATAGTGCGGTTCATCATCCTCTCTCCGATGATGTGTGAGTAGTTCATTGTAGACCTTCGAGTCTGTAGTTAGTAGCTAGATGGCTTCCTCTCTCTCTCTCTCTTTTGATTCTCAATACAATGGTCTCTTGGAGATCTATTTGATGTAACTCTTTTTGCGGTGTGTTTGTTGGGATTCGATGAACCTTGAGTTTATGATCAGATCTATTTTATCCATGAAAGTTATTTGAGTCTTCTTTTGAGCTCTTATATGCATGAATATTTATAGCCTCGTATTTCTTGTTCAAATCTATTGTTTAGTTAGGCCAACTAGGTACATTTTTCTTGACATGGGAAGAGGTGCTTTATGATGGGTTTGGCCGTGCAATGTTCTTTCCCAGTGACAGAAGGGGCAGCAAGACACGTATTGGTCGCTGCTATTAAGGATAACAAGATGGGGTCTATTCCTACATGAATAGATATTTTCTACATCATGTCATCGTTCTTATTACATTACTCCATTTCTCCATGAACTTAATACACTCGATGCATGCTGGATAGCGGTCGATGTGTGAAGTAATAGTAGTAGATGCAGGAAGGAGTCGGTCTACTAATGTTGGATGTGATGCCTATATATTGATCATTGCCTGGATATCGTCATGATTATTTGAAGTTCTACCAATTGCCTAACAGTAATTTGTTTACCCGCCGTATTGCTATTTTTCTCGAGAGAAGCCACGAGTGAAAACTACGGCCCCAGGGTATATACTTTATCATATTTGCTTTCCAATCTATTATTTGCCACTTTTATTTTCAGATCTATTATTCTAAAAACCCAACGTTTGTTTGTTAAATATTTTATTTTGCGTTTTATCGAGACATATTTATCCACTACTAAAAACCAGTCTATCTTTTACCCGAGAGGGATTGACAACCCCTCTTACGCGTCGTGTTGCAAGTATTTGTTCTTTGTGTGCAGGTGCCGTTTACATAGTGTTGCTTGGTTCTCCTACTGGTTCGATAACCTTGGTCTCATAACTGAGGAAAATACCCGTAGCTGTGTTGCATCATTGCTTCCTCTTAGGGGAAAAACTGATGCGGACACAAGCCATCAAGAAAGGATTTCTGGCGCTGTTTCCGGGGAGACATCATCAACATCTAGCAGGTTCCTAATCACAAATCTCATCTCCTTGCAATTTACATTATTTCCCATTTGCCTCTCGTTTTCATCTCCCCCACTTCAGAAAAAATTGCCGTTTTATTTGCCCTCTTTTTCGTTCGTCATTTTCTCGTCAGATTTGTGTGTTTGCGTTCTTGTTTGCATAGTCACAATGTCTCAAGAAAATACCAAGTTGTGTCATTTTTCCAATACCAATAATAATGATTTTATTAGCACTCCGATTTCTCCTCGCGCCACTAGTGCGGAGTCTTGTGATATTAATGCCGCTTTGTTGAATCTTGTTATGAAAGATCAATTTTCCGGTATTCCTGATGAGGATGCCGCGTCGCATCTTAACACATTCGTAGAATTATGCGATATGCAAAATAAAAAGTATGTGGACAATGATATTGTGAAGTTGAAATTATTTCCATTCTCTTTGCGGGATCATGCAAACATTTGGCTTTCTTCTTTGCCTCGGAATAGTATTGATTCTTGGGATAAGTGTAAAGATGCTTTTATTACTAAGTATTTTCCGCCCGCGATTATTTCACTTAGAACTCGGATCATGAATTTTAAGCAACTTGAGCATGAACATGTTGCACAATCTTGGGAAAGAATGAAATTAATGCTACAAAATGTCCTACTCATGGTTTAAATCTTTGGATGATTATACAAAAATCTTATGCGAGATTGAATTTTGTTTCTAGAAATCTGCCGCAGGTGGTATTTTTATGGAAATTACTTTGGGTGAAGCTACTAAATTTCTAGATAATATTATGGCAAGTTATTCACAATGGCATACCGAAAGAGCACCTACTATTAAAAATGTTATTTTGGTTGAAGAAATTTCTACTTTGAGTGAAGAATTTGATGCTCTTTTGAAATTGGTTTAAAATAAAAGTGCTCCTATTGATCTTAATGATGTGCCTTTGTCTACTTTGATTGAGCAAAATAGTGATGCCGTAGATGGGAATTTTATTTCGCGAAACAATTTTAATAAAAATGTTTATAGAGGTAGTTTTAATCCTAGGAATTTTTCGGGAAATTCCTCTAATAATTATGGTAATTCCTATGGTAATCCTTCTTACAATAATAGTAGTAACACCTCTGATCTTGAGAATAATATTAAATAATTTATCAATGCTCACAAAGTTTTCAACAATACGATAGAAGAAAAGTTGAATAAGATTGATGGTATGTCTAGAAGCATTGATACAATTTCTCATGACGTAGAAAATCTCAAGTTGAAAATTTGTGTGCCTAAGGTTGAAGAATAATTAAAGCTTTATATGTTTCTATGGATGAAAGTAAGAAAAGAACTGCTATGCTTAGAGCTAAAAGAGAATTTTTGGAAAGAGCGTTTTCTACTGATTGCTTTCATAAAAATGATGAAGATCTTAAAGTGATTGGTGTTTCTTCTATTGCTTTGTTTAGTAAGACTCAAATTGATGATAAAGGGACTGAAAAAGAGTCAACTTTAGTTAGAAGGTGTCCCGATAATTTGGAGGGTGAAAATCCTGATGATTTTTTTTGATAAAAGTGAGTTTGGAGAGGTCAAAACTTTAACTAGTGATGTGCCCACTCTTTCGGATTACAAAGAATTTAATTATGATAATTGTGCTTTTATTGATTGTATTTATTTGTTGTAATCCCTGATAAATTCACCCCATGCTTATGAACAAAATAAAGCTTTTACTAAACTTATCGTAGATGCCGTGATGAAAGCTTTGGAAGAAAAGTTGGAATTAGCTAGAGATCTAAATTCCTAGAAAATTGCACAAATGGGAACCCAATATTAAAGTCAACATTAAAAATTATGAGTGTTTTGCTTCGTGTGGTTTTGGTGCTAGTATTTCCGCAATTCTGAAATCTCGATGTGATGTGCTTGGTCTTACCGATTTGGAAGAGTGTTCTTTAAATTTGCACTTGGCGGATTCTACTATTAAAAAGCCTATGGGAAGAATTAATGAAGTTCTTATTCTTGCAAATAGGAATTATGTGCCCATAGATTTTATTGTTCTTGATACTGATTGCAATCCGTCTTGTCCAATTATACTTGGTAGACCGTTTTTACGCACTATAGGTGAAGTGATTGATAAGAAAGAAGGCAATATTCAATTTCAATTTCCACTAAGGAAGGGCATGGAACACTTCCCTAGAACAAGAATCAAGCCACCATATGAATCAATCATGAGGGTGTAACATCCCAAATTTTCAATTTGGCATGTTATACATAGGTCATCCATGCATATCATATTTTATTGCATTTCGTTTGCAATCCTCGAAATCCTAAGCAACTCAAGGACCCTCGGAGAGAGTTGGGGATTTTCCGATTTTCATATTTGAATTTTATCAAATAATGAAGACAAGGATTTTGGATTTTATTATTTTTCTCTCCGTAAAATATTTCATGTTTAATAAAAATGAGAGGAGATAATATGACTTCTCCAAAAATAATTGAAATATCGGAGGAAAAATGTTAAAATCATTATTTGGATTTTATTTTATTTATTTGGAATTTATTTGCCCTAGAGAAAAATTTGCATAATTAAAAAAATTGCATTTTAGGGGCCAAGAAAAGTTCAACTTGTTCTACATATTTTATTTAGGCAAAGAAAACTTGTTTTGGCATTTTTAGATTTTTATTTATTTTTCTAAGATTTTTTTTTTTAAGTTTAGTGAACGTTTTAAAAAAATTGACCCTTACTGGGCCAAGGGCCCAGAGGCAGCAGCCCGACCAGCCGCCGCCGCCACTTTGTCTTGGCAGCCCGCCCTTTTCGTCTGGGAGTCCGAGCGGACTCCGCCTCCCGCCTTGCCCCCTCCTCCAAGTCGTCGCCCGCCCCTTTAAATAGCCACCCCCCCTCTAGCCACTTGCCGCCCACCCGGGCCGGAGCCCAAGCCCGAGCCAGTCGCCGCCGCCGCCTCCGTGATCCGCCCCTCGCCCGAGCCGCCGCTTCTAGCCGCCCTCGCCGCCTCGAAACCCCGCCGCCGCCCACGGGCGACCTCATGGGAGGTAACCTCGACGCCGTTTTAAAAAACCCTTCGCTTTTTTTTTAAGAAAAACCCTAGCCCGTTTTTTTATATAGATCGGTTTTATTTCTCCGGTTTATTTGTTTTGCGAGCGTTCGCTCGTTTGTTCGTCTTAATGAACGTGTTCGTTGTTTAGTTTCTGCTAACGAACGTTCGTTCGTTTAGCCGTTCGTCGTTTTCTTTTATCGGATTTATTCCGCGATTATTCCGATCGCGATTTCTGATCCGATGTTTGAACTAGTATAACTTTTCGCTCATTTATCGGAATCAGGCGATTCAAGCGCCTGGAGTTTCATCTCGAAACCCTCTTTCCGAATAATCAACTCAAACAAGTTTTTGCCTCTTTAAAATTTGACCTTAGTTCAGATTAGTAAACGGATCTTGTTTCTTTCGCCGTTTGAGTTTCGTTGCTCGGTTTGGTTTGATTCTTTTTGCGAACCGGAGTTCTTAAGTTGAACTCTCCGGTCAACCTCTTTCAGTTGAAGTTTCGTTTGTGCATCTTTGCTTGTTGCTTATGTATGTGTTGTTTGCTTGCGATAGAATTCCCGGAGTGCGAAGCGTGTTACTACGAGTCTCTAGGATTCACGGATCGTCAGCAAGGCAAGTAACACTTGATCATATTTCCTTTCATACCCAGTTTTTATGCATTAGTCCAACCCTCAACATTGCATGGTTAGGATGTCATTAATTTGTGGGTTGGGAAGTAGATGATGAGGTAGGAACCTATTGCCTTGTTACTATCAAACCCTTGGGAGTTACTTCTACGTATTGCTTATATTGCTATGCTATGCTCAGAGACGTGGTTTGGGTTTGAGAGATATTCACGACAGATGTGAGATTGTTAATTAATGGTTTACTTTAAGGTGGCAACTTAAATACACATCCGGGTGGATTGAGGCACTGGGGAACCCAAAGTGTTGTCTGCATTTTATTTTTTGGAAATCCGGGGTACCTGTGTGATCTTCCTATGGACCGCCACCCAGGCTCAAAGGGAACTGAGATTATTCATGCTAGAAACTTCCGTGTGCAGCCACAAGCTATTATGGGCTCTAGCATAGTTGAGTAAGTTACGTGAAGCTCTTGAAGAGGTAGATCAGCAGGTAGTGGGTTTTGTAGGTTTGGTATGATCTATCCGGAGTAGAGAGTTAATGTTTCTGAAAGACTGTGTCTCGGTCATCCGTTTCTCAAACACCATGTAGTGCGAGAATTCAACGGAGTCTTGTGGGGAAAAGTGCGCAAACCTCTGCAGAGTGTGCAATCTAATCATGGTTAGCCGTGTCCCCGGTTATGGACAATTCTGAGTATCTAGTACTTGAGTAATTACATGTATCTCATCACTCTAAATTAATATTGTTGGGTTGTTAATTACTTTAATTGGGATTGAGTTGGGGTTATACCTTCTCAATGATGTTTCAACCACCATGATAGTTAAATTAAAATTTATTCCTTTGCTGTAGGAAAGAAATGGGCTTTCCAAGAAATCAGAATCAGAGAGCTTTCCACCAGCCAAACTTGCATGTAGTGATAGCATTATTCTATTATTGCTCTATTGTGTTACATTGCCAGCATATTCCATGTGCTGACCCGTTCTCGGGCTGCAACGTATTATGTTGCAGACTTTTCAGACGAGGAGTAAGGTTCGATAGGTCGTTGCCGTGCAGCTCAGCTATGCCGTTGGAGTTGATGGACTCACTTTACCTTCCAAGCCTTCCGCTGTTATCGTCTTAGATGGCCTTAAGCCATATTATTGTAATAAGTTCTCTTTTGAGACATTCGATGTAATAAGTGTGTGATTGCTACTCTGTTATAAATCCTTTTGAGACACGGAAGCACAGAGACTTGACCATCTGAGGTCGGGTCGCTACAAGATGGTATCAGAGCACACGCTGAGTGTAGGACACGACCACTAAGATAAAACCATAGGTCACTCTTCTCTACTCATTTCTGACTCCTCTCCATTTTTCCACTCTTTAGGATGACGGAGATGAAGTACAAGTTTGCACAACCGGATGAAGACACACCTTTTGGACGCCACTTGAAGGAAGTCACTAGGTACCTGAATATTGGAATACCAAGCTTCACCGGACGCATAACGCCACCTTACCGTAAGAAGAGTCCGGAAGATTCAAGCTCTAGTTCGGGAAGGACGTTTGCCAAGCACGGAGCCCATAGTGTGTGTTTTCAATGCACCAACATGGAGTTTGGGAAAGAGTATGGCAGCTCACATTACCATGGGACGCATTGGAGAAGTCTACAATAGGGAGCTTAAAGACACCATATATCAAATATGTGGGCGCCGAGACGAGCAATGGGAAGTAATCAGCACCAAGAAGGACAGATCCATTGCAGCTTACATCCAGGAGCTAAACCAGCACATTCGACGTCAGGAGAACCAGATGTGCGCAGACATGATGGATTTGAAGAAGGCGAAAACTAGAATCATCGAGCTGGAGGAAGAACTCAAGTTTACACACGATGAATATGAGGAAGAAATCAAGACCCTACTGGAGAAGAATGACGACCTAGTCAAGAAGATCGGAGTCTTCATGGGAGGACCAACACCGAAAGAAGAGGAAGAAGATCCCACTTGTCCGGACAACTACATCATCATCGCATTTACACCGACTCTGATCCAAATGATGATGACTATGAAGACGAAGCTGGAGCAGACATCATGGAGTCTTCCACCGATCAAAGTTTCTAGATGACCCCCATATAATAGTAGTATTCCCCCATGTAACTAGTAGTAGTTGAGCACTTATGTGATAGTCCTAGACCGTTTTGTATGCCCTTGCTTGATTGAATGAATGTGTGTGTTTGCCTCATGTGCATATGGGTAGTGTTTTCTCGCTAGACCTCTTTCTATTCTAATCTCTTCCATCTAAACCCTCAGATGCCTCCGAGACGTGACCCCAGTTTTGCTTTCCCACCGGAGCTCACCCAGTTGATCCAGCAGCAGAATGCCTTGATGTAGTTGCTAGTTCAGAATCAGGGCAACAACAACAACAACAATAACCCACCGCCAGTGGACAATTTAGCCCGCTTTCTGAGGTTACAACCGCCGGTGTTTTCCAGTAGCACCGAGCCAATAGTTGCTGATGATTGGCTACGCCGTATTGGAAGGGAGTTAACCACCGCAGGATGCACGGATGCTGAAAGGGTGCACTTTGCCGCACATTAATTGGATGGACCAGCAGCCGCATGGTGGGAGAATTACACGGCTACTTTTCCTATAGCCAACGTCACATGGGACCAGTTCCAACAAGCTTTTCACACGGCCCCTGTTTCAACTGGAGCCATGCAGATAAAGAAGCGTGAGTTTCGCAACTTACGCCAGGGGAGCCGCATCGTGGCTCAAGACGTGGATGAGTTTAGCAAGTTATCACGCTATGCCCTCGATGATGTGGCCACAGATGCCGTGAAGCAAGAGAAGTTTATGGAAGGGCTAAATGATGAGATGAGTATGCAGTTGATGGTGGCAACCTTCAACAACTACCAGGAGTTGGTAGATAAGGCCCTAATGATTGAAGGGAAGCAACAGCAGATTGAGAACCGTAAAAGGAAGTATGGACAAGGGAAGTATAACACAGGAACACACCAGAAGCCTCGCTTAACCCCGAACTCGGGAGGACTTGTCCATGGAGGACATAACCATACTGGAGGAGGACAGCGTAATCAAAATGGTGCGAAGAACGGGAATGGGAATGGAGTCAACAATAATCAGAATCGCTCTAACCCAGCTACACCCGCCAAGAGGGACTTAAGTCAAGTTATTTGCTTCAAGTGCGGGAAGACAGGGCACTATGCCAATGACTGCCTCAAGGAAAGAATGGAAACGGAAATGGAAGCTGGGAAGAAGCCCAATCCATTCAACAAAGGACAAGTGAACCACGTTAACATGGAGGAAGTTGAAGAGCAGCAGACGCGGTTATAGGTAAGTTTTTGGTTCGGTCATTTATCGCTATTGTTCTTTTCGACATCTG
Organism: Aegilops bicornis; assembly: GCA_021605145.1. Lineage (NCBI taxonomy): Eukaryota > Viridiplantae > Streptophyta > Magnoliopsida > Poales > Poaceae > Aegilops > Aegilops bicornis. Next base: position 373,643,188 of record CM038669.1, on the reverse strand, counting down.
GTGCATCGCATTCATACATATCAAGGGATTTGTGGAAAAGTTTAAGTTACCAACCCAAACCCTTAGGACCCCTCTTCTAGTGAGCTACTTTGGAGCAGAGTACATGGCTAGCAGATGGTGCCCCGGATACCCCTAATCATTGGCACGCATGTTTTTCCGTCTAACCTAATTATCTTGGAGTCGCAAGGATTGGATGTGATATTAGGTATGGACTGGATGTCAAAGTATGGAGGAAGTATTATCTGTGCTAGCAAGTCAATTTATCTTACCACCCCAGAGGGAAAAAGGATTAAGTATGTATCTAGGCATGTGCCTAGGAGGAGCCAAGTGAATGCCCTCACGGGAGTTGTACAGGAGGAAGTACCTGTAGTAAAGGATTATCCGGATGTTTTTCTAGAGGAGTTACCAGGCATGCCACTAGATCGAGACATCGAGTTTCTGATAGAACTATTGCCAGGTACAGGGCCAATATCAAAGAGACCCTACCGGATGCCCGCAAATGATCTGGAGGAAATTAAGAAGCAGATCAAGGAGCTATTGGAGAAAGGTTACATTCGTAGAAGTTCCTCACCTTGGGGAGCCCCCGTACTTTTGGTGGAGAAGAAGGATAAATCCCTAAGGATGGTTGTTGATTACCGAGCTCTGAATGAAGTAACGACAAAGAACAAGTATCCATTACCAATGATTAATGATCTGTTTGATCAGTTGCAAGGAGCTAAGGTGTTTCGAAGATTGATCTACGATCGAGGATACCATCGATTGAAGATCCGAGAGAAGGATATACCAAAGACAGCATTTACCACACGGTATGGATTATATGAGTATACGGTCATGTCATTTGGGTGACTAACGCCCTGCCTATTTCATGAGTATGATGAACAAAGTGTTCATGGAGTATTTGGACAAGTTTGTTGTGGTGTTTATTGATGATATTATGGTCTACTCGAAGAGCGAAGAGGAGCGCGGAACACTTGCGTTTGGTTCTCGAGAAACTTCGTGGAACACCAGTTATACGCCAAATTCAGCAAGTGCGAGTTTTGGTTGAAGGAAGTTGGATTTCTTGGGCATGTTATATCGGGAGAGGGTATAGCGGTAGATCCCAAGAAGGTTCGATCAATCATCGAATGGTTGGCACCCACTTGATCGAAGTGAGATTCGCAGCTTTCCTTGGACTGGCGAGGATATTATCGGAGATTCATTGAGAATTTTTCCAAGATTGCTAAGACAATGACTCAATTGCTAAAGAAGGATACTAAGTTCAAATGGATGAGGATTGCGAGACAAGCTTTCAAGAGTTGAAGAAAGCGATTGACTACAGCCCAGTCTTGACATTGCCAGATATACATAAGGAGTTTCAAGTGTATTGGGACGCCTCTCGATTGGGACTTGGATGTGTTCTTATGCAGGACGGAAAAGTTGTTTCGTATGCCTCACGACAGTTAAAGCCACATGAGTTGAACTATGCCACGCATGATTTGGAGTTAGCAGCTGTAGTACATGCTTGAAGACACAGGAGACATTATCTTATTGGAAACCGTTGTGATGTGTACACGGATCATAAGAGTTTGAAGTACATTTTCACACGAAGGAGTTAAACCTCAGACGGAGGAGATGGCTGGAACTCATAAAGGATTACGACATGAAGCTACACTATCATCCGGAAAGGCCAGCGTCGTAGCGCACGCTTTGAGCCGGAAGAGTTATGACAATATCCTTGAAAGTAGAGGACTGCCAAAGGAGTTAGCTGAGGATATTATGGAACTTCGTTTGGAGATTGTTCCAAGAGGTTTTCTTGCAACAATGGAGGTTCAGTCGACGTTATTGAACAAGATTCGAGAAGCTCAGAAGAAGGACAAAGAGATTGCTGAGATAAGAGAGAAGATGGGCGAAGGAAAAGCCAAAGGTTTTCGCGAGGATGAGCACGATACCTTGTGGTTTGAGGACCGGATATATGTGCCCAACAATTCGGAGATCAGGAAGTTAATACTTCAGGAGGCCCATGACTCACCATACTCGATTCACCCCCGAAACACCAAGATGTATTTGGACTTGAAGGAACGTTTCTGGTGGACTGGTATGAAGAAGGATATTGCCGAGTATGTAGCCGTTTATGATGTATGTCAGAGAGTGAAGGCAGAGCATCAAAAGCCAGCAAGACTGTTGCAGCCTATGCCAATACCCGAATGGAAGCGGGACAAACTTGGCATGGACTTTATTACCGAATTACCCAGAACCAAGGCAGGATATGATTCAATATGGGTAGTTGTGGATCGTTTGACCAAAGTAGCTCACTTCATTCCAGTGAAAACAACTTATACAAGTGCCAAGTTGGCCAAGATATATATGACCAGGATCGTATGTTTGCACGGAGTTCCGAGGAGCATCGTATCAGATAGAGGAACACAATTTACTTCAAAGTTTTGGCATCAGCTACACCAGAATTTGGGTACCAGGTTGGAGTTTAGTACCGCGTTCCACCACAGACGGATGGATAGACAGAGAGAGTCAACCAGATTCTGGAGGACATGTTGAGAGCCTGTGCGCTAGATTATGGATCTAGTTGGGATGACAATTTGTCGTACGCAGAGTTCTCGTACAACAACAGCTACCAGGCCAGTTTGAAGATGGCACCGTTCGAAGCTCTGTATGGACGCAGATGTAGAACACCATTGATGTGGGATGAGGTTGGAGACCGTCAGTTGTTTGGACCAGATTTGATCAAGGACTCAGAGGAGAAGGTTAAAGCGATGGGAGGCAGGACTAAAGATTGCTCGGTCTAGATGTAAGAGTTACGCAGATTCAAAACGCAAGGAAGTAACCTATGAAATTGGAGACAGAGCCTATCTGCGAGTATCACCCTTGAGGGGAGTGAAACATTTTGGAGTAAAGGGAAAGTTAGCCCCGAGATTTGTAGGACCGTATCGTGTTTTGGAACGGATGGGAGAAGTTGCCTACAAGATGGAGTTACCTGAAGGATTGTCAGGAGTTCAAGATGTGTTTCACGTATCACAACTGAAGAAGTGCCACGCTGAGATGGCCGATATATCGTTAAATGATACAGTGCCCCTAGAGGCGTCTGATTGGATAGTAATTTGACTTATGAGGAGAAGCCGGTAAAGATTCTTGATTTCGACAACGAATCACTCATGACAAGGTTATCAAATTTTGCAAAGTTCAATTGGAGCCACCATACCGAGGAGGAAGCCACTGGGAGCGAGAAGAAGATATTCGCAAGAACCAGCCTCAACTATTTACTATCCAACCCTAATCTCGAGGGCTAGATTCAAATTAATGGTGTAAGGTTTGTAACATCCCAAATTTTCAATTTGGCATGTTATACATAGGTCATCCATGCATATCATATTTTATTGCATTTCGTTTGCAATCCTCGAAATCCTAAGCAACTCAAGGACCCTCGGAGAGAGTTGGGGATTTTCCGATTTTCATATTTGAATTTTATCAAATAATGAAGACAAGGATTTTGGATTTTATTATTTTTCTCTCCGGAAAATATTTCATGTTTAATAATAAATGAGAGGAGATAATATGACTTCTCCAAAAATAATTGAAATATCGGAGGAAAAATGTTAAAATCATTATTTGGATTTTATTTTATTTATTTGGAATATTATTTGCCATAGAGAAAATTTTGCATAATTTAAAAATTGCATTTTAGGGCCAAGAAAAGTTCATCTTGTTTTAAATATTTTATTTAGGCAAAGAAAACTTGTTTTGGCATTTTTAGATTTTTTTATTTATTTTTCTAGGATTTTTTATAAGTTTCGGCGGAACGTTTTAAAAAAAATGACCACTGATTGGGCCAAGGGCCCGGCAGAGCCAGCCCGGCCACCAGACCGCTGTCTTGTGCCACCACCAAGCCCTTTTCGGATCGGAGTCCGAGCGGACTCCGCCTCCGCGCCGCCTTGCCCTCCTCCAAGTCGCCGCCCGCCCCCTTTAAATAGCCGCCACCCCCCTCTAGCCACCGGCCGCCCACCTCGAGCCCGGGCAGAGCCTGAGCCCGAGTCGCCGCCGCGCCGCCTCATGTGATCCGCCCCTCGCCGAGCCACCGCCGCCTCTAGCCGCCCTCGCCGCCCCTCGCCAAAACCCTTGGGCCCGCCCGCCCCGCCGGACGACATCGCCGGAGGTAGCCCCTCGACGCCGGTTTTTTTTTAAAAACCCCTTCGGTTTTTTAAAGAAAAACCCTAGCCCGTTTTTTTATATAGATCGGTTTTATTTCTCCGGTTTATTTGTTTTGCGAGCGTTCGCTCGTTCGTTCGTCCTAATGAACGTGTTCGTCGTTTAGTTTCTGCTAACGAACGTTCGTTCGTTTAGCCGTTCGTCGTTTTCTTTTATCGGATTTATTCCGCGATTATTCCGATCGCGATTTCTGATCCGATGTTTGAACTAGTATAACTTTTCGCTCGTTTATCGGAATCAGGCGATTCAAGCGCCTGGAGTTTCATCTTGAAACCCTCTTTCCGAATAATCAACTCAAACAAGTTTTTGCCTCTTTAAAATTTGACCTTAGTTCAGATTAGTAAACGGATCTTGTTTCTTTCGCCGTTTGAGTTTCGTTGCTCGGTTTGGTTTGATTCTTTTTGCGAACCGGAGTTCTTAAGTTGAACTCTCCGGTCAACCTCTTTCAGTTGAAGTTTCGTTTGTGCATCTTTGCTTGTTGCTTATGTATGTGTTGTTTGCTTGCGATAGAATTCCCGGAGTGCGAAGCGTGTTACTACGAGTCTCTAGGATTCACGGATCGTCGACAAGGCAAGTAACACTTGATCATATTTCCTTTCATACCCAGTTTTTATGCATTAGTCCAACCCTCAACATTGCATGGTTAGGATGTCATTAATTTGTGGGTTGGGAAGTAGATGATGAGGTAGGAACCTATTGCCTTGTTACTATCAAACCCTTGGGAGTTACTTCTACGTATTGCTTATATTGCTATGCTATGCTCGTAGACGTGGTTTGGGTTTGAGAGATATTCACGACAGATGTGAGATTGTTAATTAATGGTTTACTTTAAGGTGGCAACTTAAATACACATCTGGGTGGATTGAGGCACCGGGGAACCCAAAGGTTGTCTATGCTTTATTTTTTGGAAATCCCGGGGTACCTGTCGTGGTTTTGTCACGGCAGATGTCCTCATGAAAGGACTTAGTCGTGGAGCCATCGCTATGGGTTAACTTGAAGGGGTTAAAGCGGACGCAAAGACACAAGAGTTATACTAGTTCGGCCCCTTCGATGAAGGTAAAAGCTTACGTCTAGTTGTGATGGGATTGATGTGGTCTCGATGACTAGGGAGAAAATAAGCTTCGCCTAGGCCTCGAGTTGTTGTTGTCTGTCCTTGAACCGTCCCTGTGTCGTCCCCTTATATACACGGGTGACGCCCGGGTTCGTGAGAGTCCCAATCTCCGGTTCATACTCATATCCGGTTGGTCTCTCTCTATTCCTAACTTACAATACAAGTTTACATACCATGCCGGTTTACGGCCATGTGTTCTAAACCGACTTCGGCCTTGGGCCCTTACTTTCATGCCTCTTGGGCTTTTACATCGTTGAACTATCGATGAAGTTAACTCCGCCCAGATAGGCGGTTTACGCCCAAAGAGTAATATCCCCAACATTAGTCCCCAGATTGATTTGAACAGGTTCATGTCAATCCTTGATAAAAACCTTCATCTTCAATACCTTCTTGAAATCGTTGAACCGCCGTGATGTCACCTTCTCCGGATGCTGTAAACCGGCATGACGTCCCCATAAAGATAGCATTCACGATATCTTCTTTGTTGAACAGATCCACAATAATCGAGGCGACAACTCTGCTTCCTAGATTTGTGGCTCCTTGATTCACGCTACCGACACGTATCTAGCCTTATAAATAGGACCGAAGGGTCATTCCTTTTCTCCCCTCCGTCCCCTTTCTCTTCGTCTTCCTCGTGTCGCTAGCCTCGGAGCTCCGCCGCCGCCATCGACCTCTGCACCATCTTGAGCCGCTGCATCAACCTAAACGCACCAGAGAAACGCAGCACTCTTCCGCATCTTCTCAACTCCGGTAGGTCCTCGGTTCCCCTCGACCTAGATCCGTTCTAGGGTTTCTTGTTCTTACAGTGCTCCATTAACTGTCCATGCTCATACCAGACTCCTGGATAGATCTATGACACCTTGCTCTGATTAGTAGTCACTTTTAGCATCCACTTGTAGTCTCGTGCTCACGTTCATAAATCTCGCACATTATCTCCTGCTCATTGCATCAATACTGCTCTGCTTTATTATTTTTTGGATATTTTTCTTCTTTTACGATCCGGCTTGGATCCTTCGTTGTAGAGAAATCTTGCGAAACCTATTTCTGCACACTTAGCCGTTTGCAACCTCAATTGTTTTCCATATTTAGACCAAAGCGATTTAACTTAACATAGAAAAATTAAATAAACGGTATACACCATTAGTCCCCTTGTTGAACCGCCGTAACTCCTTAACTGCATAATCGCCGCTTCAAAGAACTCCGGTTTAGATGTATTTGTCTCCGATTTAGCATTGTACACCGGTTCTATCTTTGTCCCAACACATTTCTTGAACCGGATTTATAATTTTTGTAGATGGCCAAACAAGTATATGAGTGCAACTGGGCTCCTTCCCGTGTCACCGAAACTCAATTAAACAATCTGGTCCTGACTGGGCGCTTTAAGCAAAGAAAATACCATCCATTGGAGGGTTCACGGCAAAGAATGTCCACCCACACCTCAAGAAGGAGAGGTTGTAGTTTTCACAGATCACTTAGCCCGGGGTTTCAACCCGCCCGGTTCAAAATTTTACCGGGATGTGTTAGCCAATTTTCAGCTCCGTCCGCAAGATACGGGCCCCAATTCTGTTACCAATATTTGTCACTTCCAAGTGCTTTGTGAGGCATACTTTCAAGAAGAACCCGCAGCTGAACTGTTTAGAGACTGCTTCCATCTAAACCGCCGCATGTAATTCACCGACGGCCCAACACGTAATTGGGTGGTGTGGCGATTCAAAAAGAAAGGAGGTCACTTATCCTCATGTCAAACTGCACAGCCACCCCAAGGAATGGAATCAAACATGGTTCTATTGCAGAGACACTTCTCCCGCCAATGAGAATCCTTTGCCCGGTTTTCGTCCGGAGCGACTCAGTAATACACATCCCTTTCCACAAAGATTAACCGCCAATGAGAGAAGTAAATATGCTCCTCAACTCTCCAAGCTCAGAGCCTTCCTGGCCAATGGTTTAGCCGGAATTGATCTCGCACGCTGTTGGATATCATGGAGCATACTGCCCCTCTCCCAGCGCTCCGGTTTAATGTGTGAGTATACTGGTAGCGTTAACGACCCCCTCCGACATGTTAATATCCAGCTTATCGATGATGAGGTCACCGAGGCTGTGAAGAAAATGCTGAACGAATCGGAACACCTCTATGCCCGAACTGGTCTGCTCCCCTTCTGTGCTACCAACAAACCACCATCTGTAAGACTTCTGACTATTTTTACTGAATATATTACTGCCATTTCTGGTATCACTTTTAACATCAATTGTTGCTTAATCAGGGTGATGATCCATTCTGGAGCAAGAAACATCCACAAGAGAAACCAGAGAAGCCAGACAAACCGGAAAAACCAATTCGGCAAAAGACCAAAGCTGTCAAGAAAACTGCTCATAAGAGGAAAACCACTGCATCTTCTGATCCGGCTATGGATGACGATGTGGGTAATCCGGACCTTGAGGTAGAACTTGATTCGCTTGGCTTACTTTTCACACGACTAATTAATGATGATATTTGTCAGGATGATGCTGAAACCAGTAATGCTGATGTTGTAGAGGTAACTATTCTCTCCTCTGACTCAAATCCTTTGCCTTCACTAAAAATCCGTCGGGCAAACCGGAAAATTAAATTTTCTCATCCCCTTGCTTACTTGGATCCCAAATTTCTTATGAAGACTCAACAACATGAAGCTCGCCGCACAACTGGCTAAGACAAGGCCAGTAGTTACCTCCACCGGTTTACCGAACATTCCGGTTCGGAAACATCGTTCAGAGGTCTCTAAATTTCTTGTCAGTGCTTATCCTAAAGCAGGTTGTTTTCGTCAACCCCTTAATCCATCTGACTCCGATTATCAGGTCACTTCCCATTCCTCATCTGGCGAGTCATCAGCTACTCAGCTGCCACCACTTAAAACGGTGCTTGGGTAAGTTATGCATTTCATATTGTTTCTACTGCATCATTGTGTAGTATATGTCGTATCTGACTGTTATTGTGCCTTTTCAGGGCCAAGCCTAGGCCGAGCAAAAAGGCTCGTCTGGATAAAACGGCCGACGAAGAGACTGCCCCTAAACCGGACAGCGCCCCAAATCTTGAAGCGGCTGTTTGTGAAGATACGCCCAATGATCCGCCACTGCAGGATGACGATTTTGTTGTCAAGAAAGGCTCGTTGACACTTCCCGCCCCGCCGACCAGCCCGAAGCCCAACCCGGATTGAAAAATCCACCAGTCCAATCCGGCTGGCGACAAACCGATCGTCTCGGTCAAACCGGTGATACTAAGGACGACGACGTTGTGATTACTGGCTTTGGCCACAACGAACCAGGTAATTCGGTCGCTTTATCCAAACATTCTGCCAAGGAAGAATTTGCCACTATGAGCAAAGGCAAGTGGGATGTTGATCTGGCAACTTACACTGCTCTGAACCCCCAAGACCTTCATTACAGCTACTTGAACCGGCTGTATACGGCCCGTGATTATGAAGCTGGCCTGGTAAAGATGATGAAAGAAAAATTCGAGGTAACCTCCATGTTCCTTTCCCGCTTGGATACTTCAATTTTTGTTAACTTTCCTAGCCCACAAGGGCCGGTTCAACTTAGTATAGTTAAACCGGGACTTAACACAAACTTAATGCTTCAGAATCCACTGATGTAGCCCCCAAGGGCCGGTTCAACTTAGTATAGTTAAACCGGGTCTGTAATTCGTATTGCCGCATCAGAACATGTTCGAGCAAATAGCCATTAGCCCCCAAGTGCCAAGTTGAATACCTGTATTGAGCTTGGGACTTTGTGATTTTATTGGCAGATGAAGATCAAATATGCATTAGCCCCCAAGTGCCAAGTGTATGACTGGTTACGCACTTGGGACTTGTAATGAAGATATTTAACATCCTCCCTTTTTGTTGCAGAGTGAGATACGCCAACAAGCCTCACAAATCAATGATCTTCAAGAAAATCTGAAATCTCAACAAGCAGAAACCTCCAAGGCCAAGGATCGAGTTGAAAACCGCCTTTGACTACTATGGAGTAGCTCAAGGAGTGGTTCAAGTCTCGAGCGGGCGGCTGGGATACTGAAAAGGCCGCTTTAACCAAAAAGGTTGAAAATGCTGAAGCTGCCCTTAAACCGGTGGTAGATGAGCTGACCAACGTGAAGCGGCAAGTGCATTCCATGACTGCTGCCATCTTTGGTAAGCTTCCTTTGGCTTCTATGATAATCTTGGCCTCTTATGATAAGTCTGGTTTGTGATTTCTCTTGTAATGCTGTAGGCACACGCATTGGTCACTTGGGGTCAGATGTTCGGATGAAATTGAAAGCTACCTATACTTTAATCGAGCAACAGAGATCGGAGCGCAGCGGATCATCTCCAACGCATCACACAACAATCCAACACCCTCCTTAATTCAAGATACTCTCGGGAGGTTGTCAATGCTTCCCGCCGGGTTGAAGAGCTGAAGAAATCTCATCGTCGAACCGGTGCCATTAACGCCTTAATCCGGGCAAAAGCATGGGTGCCAGATTTCGATCCTGTTGAGGCAGCTCAGGGCTATCCCAGTCTAAAGGAAGACGGTTCAGAGTTCAATGAAGATGACCTGAGAGCGATAAACTGAGCGGTGCACCCTCTGGCTTGCCAATTGGCCGAAGAGGCAAACTTGTCGCATTATCAAGCTCAATATGACGATCAGAACAAGCGAGTAGCCGCACCTATTCCTGAAGCGGAGAACCTGATCCCTCCGACCCGTAAGCATACTTACACTCCTGATATTGAACCATCTTCCCTGATCCATGAGGAGGCTGTCTTTCAAGCTTTAATGGGAATCGACTGGACCACTATTGACTTCCAGCCACTGGGTAGAGATGAAGAAGCTGAAGCGGCACAGGACGACCCACAACCCTCAGACCGGGGCGGCGAGCAAGCATGAACCGGAAGCCGGTTTGAATAGCCGCTTCATTATATTCTGCTAAGAAACAATGATCTTATTTGGGCACCATGTTGCCTTGTTATAGGATAGCCAACACTCTTGCTTTTAATATGCCTTCGTGCATAGGTGTTGATACTTTTGCTTGAATGATCGAATCTTTGAATCTATATTGCCTGCAGTCACAAAATCTTAAACCGCCACGGCGGTTTGTGCCGCCAGCCGGCTTGTGATGTTCATATGAAATGAAATATTGAGATATATAATCAATATTTATGATACAAAATACCTTCCATCGCTGGGCATAAAGTTGGCTTAGCCAATCTTGAAGGGAGGTTGTATAAACCTCACCGTCGAGGAGGAGAACAGCTCCTGTGTTTATAATGCCGGTTTACCATGTAAACCATGCCGGGTCATGATAAGCCCCCTGTTACTCCATAATGGGATGTTAACAGAAAAAGTCAAACCGGAAGAATTATCTCCGGATAAAAAATGGACCGAATTCCGTCAATTGACAGGTTGAACCGGTTTAAAAATGTTATCGGTTTAAGAAACGCAAAAAAATCAAATAACAGTTATGAAAAAACATGGAAGCAAAGGAAATGATAAACCGTTTGCAAAAAAGAAGGCTTTGCTGAACCGATCAGATGGTGTTACCATGGTCGGACACGACCAAGCTCCCTATAAGGTGTAGCCATGGTTCAAGTCAGCCAGGTCCCTAACTGAAACCGTGGCATTATGCCGATCAAGTGGCGTGGCAATGGTTCGGGGTCGACCAAGCCCCCAAGTGACTCTATGGCCTTAGGCCGATCAAGAGGCGTGACTGGTTCAGACTTGACCATGTCCCCAAATGATCTGGTGGCTTTCGCCTATCAAAAGGTATTGCATTGGTTCGGATGCGACCAAGCCCCCAAGTGATATCATAAAGCTTTTGGAAAGCAAACTCAAGGGGTAAACCGGAGGCCGCTTTGAGACAGAACAACTCCATGTAACCTCGCATGATGTAACAGAACAGATACCCCACTTTAGCTGAGGCTCCGGTTTATTACTTTATTCATAATATATACCCTGTCATAATATGTACATAAGTAGAGCCGATGGCTCAGGTATAATAAGGCCGAAGATGAGCTATGTTCCACGGCCTGTTGGTCTCCTCCTCTGACGTGCGTGAGTCTTTATGCTCTCAAATATCAATCAGATAGTACGACCCGTTGTGCAGATTCTTGCTGACCACGAAAGGTCCCTCCCAAGGTGGGGATAGCTTGTGCATATCAGTCTGGTCTTGGATGAGCTGAAGCACCAAATCCCCTTCTTGAAAAGTTCTGGTTCTGACTCGGCGACTATGGTAACGACGAAGATCCTGTTGGTAAATCGTCGAGCGGGCAGCTGCTATGTCACGCTCTTCATCCAACCGATTCAAAGCGTCCTGCCGTGCCGTCTCGTTGCCTGCTTCAACATAAGCCGCCACATGAGGTGAGTCATGACGGATGTCACTGGGAAGAACCGCCTCTGCTCCATAGACCATAAAGAACGGCGTGTATCCCGTGGATCTGTTAGGCGTAGTATTGATACTCCATAACACAGACGGTAGCTCTTCTACCCAACAACCCGGTGTCCTGCTGCAAAGGGACCATAAGCCGGGCTTGATGCCTCTCAAGATCTCTTGATTAGCCCTTTTCGCTTGACCATTGGACCGTGGGTGGGCTATCGAGGAAACGTCAAGCCGGATGTGCTCACGTCATAGAACTCTTTCATGGCACCTTTGGACAAATTGGTACCATTATCTCGTGATGATACCGTGTGGAAAGCCAAACCGGAAAATCACCTTTTTGATGAATCGAACCGCCGTAGCCGCGTCACACTTGCTAATGTGTTACGCCTCCACCCACTTTGTAAATTTGTCAACCGCCACCAGGAGGTGGGTCTTTTTGTCCTTGGACCTTTTAAAAGGTCCAACCATATACAGCCCCCAAGTCGCAAAGGCCAAGTAATTGGAATCATCCTCAATTCTTGGGCCGATACATGAGCACGTCTGGAAAACTTTTGGCAACCATCACATCGTCTGACCAGGTCTTCCGCATCAGCATGGGCAGTCAACCAATAGAAACCGTGGCGGAATGCCTTAGCCACCAAGGATTTTGAACCGGCGTGGTGACCACAATCTCCTTCGTGGATCTCATGCAATATTTCACAGCCTTCCTCAGGGGACACACAGCGTTGAAACGCCTACGACACGCCGCAATGATGCAATTCGCCATTAACAATGGTCATAGACTTAGATCGCGGACTATCTCGCCGCCAATGTCTCGGCTTATGGTAACTTCGCCCGGTTCATGTACGCAAGATAAGGAAGCGCCCAATCCGGAGTGACGTGAAGAGCTGCCACCAATTGGGCCTCCGGATCAGGAATAGCCAAATCCGCTTCAACAGGAGCTTGACCGACGGGTTGCGCAGCACGTCCGTAAAAACATTAGGCGGACCGGTTTTGCGTTGAGAGCCCAACCGGCTTAAAGCGTCCGCCGCTTCATTCTTCCGACGGTCCACGTGGTCCACCGATAGCCCTTGAAATGACCTGCGACCATATCCACCTCACGACGATATGCAGCCATGAGTGGGTCCTTTGAATCCCAAGTGCCGGACAATGTTGAGCCACTAGGTCCGAGTCACCGAAGCACTTAACCCGGCTTAGATTCATCTCCTTAGCCATCCGAAGACCATGGAGCAAGGCTTCATACTCAGTTGCATTGTTAGTACAAGGGAACATTAAGCGGAGAACGTAACAAAACTTGTCACCTCGTGGGGAAGTTAATACGACTCCAGCCCCCGAGCCCTCCAAATGCCTATATCCATCAAAAAGGATGGTCCAATATGTATGATCCGCTTTTCTTCGGTGCTTGCAACTCCGGTCAATCATTAATGAAATCCACAAGTGCTTGAGACTTCACCGCCATCCGAGGCACGCATTTCTTGACCGCGGCGCCCAAGCTCTATAGCCCACTTGGCAATCCGACCGACCGCTTCCGGTTACGTATGATATCACCTAAGGGAGCAGAATCGACCACCGTGATGGGGTGCCTTGGAAATACTGCTTCACTTCCGGCCATAAAAACTCCATACACCAGCTTCTCGCCAATGCGGATACCTTTGCTTAGATTCGATAAGTACCTCGCTGATATAATAAACCGGACGTTGAACGGATGCTCCTTCCCGCCTCCTTCCGCTCTACCACAATGGCCACGCTGACCGCTGGCGTTAGCAAAGAACATATAGCGTAACCGGATTGCCGCTTAAGTCCTCCAACGCTTCATCGGCGGTGGACTCTGCATAAACCGATTTGTCTTCTTCAAAGATTCGGTACAAAGGGATGGCCTTCTCTCCGAGGCGGCTGATAAACCGGCTCAGCGCGGCAATCCGGCCTGCCAAACGCTGGACATTGTTAATACACTTCGGTTTAGCCAGGGAGGTGATAGCCGTAATCTTATCCGGATTAGCTTCAATTCCACTGTTGGACACGAGAAACCCCAATAACTTGCCTGCCGAAACACCAAAGACACATTTGGCTGGGTTGAGCATCATCCTGTAAACCCGCAGGTTGTCAAAGGTTTCCTTCAAATCGTCAATCAGTGTCTCCTTTTCCCTTGACTTGACCACAATATCATCAACATAGGCGTGCACATTACGGCCGATCTGTTTATGCAGGCAATTCTGTACACAGCGTTGATAAGTTGCTTGGGCGCTCTTGAGCCCAAAAGGCATAGACACATAGCAGAAGGCTCCAAAGGGAGTGATAAACGCCGTCTTCTCCTGGTCCTTAACTACCATCTTGATCCGATGATACCGAATACGCATCCAAAAACTCAACGCTCACAACCCGCGGTGCCATCAATAACCGTCAATGCGGGAGGGCAAAGGATCTCTGGGCAAGCCTTGTTAAGATCCGTGTAATCCACACATGCGCCAAGTGCCGCTTTTTCTTAAGAACCAAAGACCGGATTAGCAAGCCACTCTGGATGGAAAACTTCAACGATAAAGCCACCGCTAAGAGCCCGCCACCTCCTCTCCAATGGCCTTACGCTTTTCTTCATTAAACCGGCGGAGAAACTGCTTCACCGGTTTGTACTTGGGGTCAACATTAAGAGTGTGCTCAGCGAGTTGCCTCGGTACACCCGACATGTCAGAAGGCTTCCATGCAAAAATGTCCCGATTCTCATGGATGAACTCGATGAGCGTGCTTTCCTATTTCGGATCCAAGTTGGCACTGATGCTGAACTGCTTGGACGAATCGCCAGGCACGAAGTCAACAAGCTTAGTCTCACCGCCGATTTGAATTTCGGGCGGATCATGCTCTGTAGTTGGCTTCTTTAATGGAGTCATGTCCGCCGGATCAACATTGTCCTTATAATACTTCAGCTCCTCGGTGGCACAAACCGACTCTGCATAAGCCGCATCACCTTCCTCACATTCCAAAGCGATCTTGCGGCTCCCATGAACCGTTATTGTCCCCTTGTGACCCGCATCTTGAGCTGCAAATAGATATAACAAGGTCGTGCCATGAACTTGGCATAAGCCAGCCGCCCAAATAGGGCGTGATATGGACTTTGGATTTTTACCACTTCAAACGTCAATGTTTCCGATCTGGAATCATATTCATCTCCAAAGGCCACTTCGAGCTATTTTACCAACCGGATATGCCGACTTGCCGTGTACCACACCAAGGAACACCGTATTGGACGGTTTGAGATGCTTATCTGTTAACCCCATACGACGGAAGGTCTCATAGTACGAGGATGTTAATGCTGCTCCCTCCGTCCCATGAGCACCTTGGTGAACTTATAACCTCCCACCCGAGGTGCCACCACTGGATAGATGACCCGGATTGTCAACCCGGGAGGATGATCCTCTCTACTCCATACAATGGGCTGCTCGACCAGCAGAGGGTAATGAGGCACGGCCGGTTCAATAGCGCTGATCGCCCGCTCAAGCTTCCGGTCTCGCTTGTCTAAGCTGGTGGTGAAGACATGGTATCGCCCACTATTCAACCGCTTTGGGTTGCTCGATAACCCGACTATTGCTTGGCCCGGTTGTAACCACCTTGGTTATTCTCGATTGTTACGATTGTTATGTCCGCCGGATTACCATTAAATCCTGAACCGGAATTTCCTCCACCGTAACCCGGCCCGGATCTTGAACCGCCGCCGGAACCTTGATCATACCGGAAAGCATTAGAACTCTTGAACTCCTGCATAATGTAACAATCCTTCCAGAGGTGGTTTGCTGGCGCCTCTTTCGTCCCATGCTTCGGACAGGGTTGATTCAACAGATAGTTCAAGCGGTCCGGATTGGGATTAGGTGCTCCACTTTGATTCGGCTGTTTACCCTTGCGCCGCTGGCCCTTGTCCTGCGCGTTGGTGTTGGCTACGAAGTCCATGTTGCCATTCGCTTTACGCTTGCCTCCACCATTTCCTGCCGAGTGATGTTGCTGGCCCTTGGAGTTGCAGCTCTTCCTTCCCTTCCCTGTCTCGTCATCGTCAGACTCGGGATCCTTGGTACTATCAGAATCAGCATACTTCACTAAAGCGCCCATGAGAGTGCCCATGTCATTACAAAACCGCTTCATGCGCCCCAACTTCAGCTTTAAAGGCTTAAACCGCGGTTGCCCTCCAGGTTAAGATCGCAGAGTCAGCGTTGATCCGGGTCCGACGAGTGCAAGATTTCAAACGGCGTACTCCAATGGGTTGTTGACTCCTTCCTCGGACACAAGCCACCAAGTCCACTACGGACATGGGCTGTTTACAGGTATCTTTGAAATTTTGGATAAACCGGGTCCGCAACTGGGCCCATGAATTGATAGAATTGGGTGGCAAGCTCTTCAACCAAGTACAGGCCGTGCCTTCGAGCATCATGGTGAAGTAATTTGCACACGCGGCCTCATCCACATCCAGCATCTCCATGGCCATCTCATAACTTTCTATCCACGCTTCTGGAGCCAAATCGGCAGTGTAATTTGGCACCTTGCGCGGACCCTTGAAGTCCTTGGGCAAGCGCACATTGCGTAAAGCGAGGACGAGGCAAGGCACCCCCAAAGAGCTAGAGGTAACCCTGTGCTCGACCGAGATGGTCGGACGAACCGGGCGAAGTCGATAAGCCCGATGTCTTTGGCCGCCAACTCGGCCTCCCTCGGCGCTCGGGCCCGGTCCACCACCTCTGGCGTTATCGACGCCACCTGCCGGAGTGGTTGCCACGGGCGCACCACGCGATGCATTACTTGATACGGCCGGTTCATCCACGCGTTCGCTATAGCTCCGCTTGGGCGGGGGTAGAGTGGATCAGATGGCGGTATCTGAATACGCTTCTGCTGAACCAAAGCTGTCCTAAGGAGCTCCTTGACCCGCTGCCTCTACTGCCTGTGGTGAATCACCTTCAATTGGAATGGCCTCCAACCGTGCCGCAGCTGCAACAAGGTTATCCATCGGGTTGGAGTAGTGACCCGGAGGTGTTTGCACAGCCTGAGGCGCACTGGCGTTATGGCGAGGCAGATCTATTAAGCGGGGCTGGACCGGCGCGCCCGTCCCAGGTGCTTCCGCCCGGTTTACCACCGGCGGATTACTGGTTCCCGCTCCGGGGGTGTTGAAGAGGTCTCTTCCTTCGAAAGCTGACGGCAAACGGGATCTGTATTTCCTCTTCATGACTTCATGTGACACGTTCTGATCCAACATGAGCCTATAAGCCTGCGCATCTAAAGTGGCCCGCTCTGCTGTCATCCTGGCGTCTGTAGCCGCTAGATCCGCTTTAGCCTGAGTGATCTGTTCCTTGACCTTCGCAATCTCCGCGTTATGAGCGTCCTGATCCGTCGGGTTAGCCTCTGCCATGAGCACAGCCAACGCATCGAATAGATCTGATAAAACTTGAGCCGGCGGGCGCACAGGGCCTCCTGCCCCGGCAGCCGTCGCCGTTGTTGAACCGGCGATCATCGCCGCAGCAGTCGAAGAGTGGAGCGCTGCCACAAAGGCACGCTTCACGGCCGGTTTAACCTGGGCAGAACTCGTACGCTGAGCCGTCTCGACGAGGTCGGTGCAGATGTGGGCTCGAGCCCCGCTCACCGATCTTGCCGATGAAAACGTGTATGCCACCAAA
This sequence comes from Aegilops bicornis, assembly GCA_021605145.1. Taxonomy (NCBI): domain Eukaryota; kingdom Viridiplantae; phylum Streptophyta; class Magnoliopsida; order Poales; family Poaceae; genus Aegilops; species Aegilops bicornis. Next base: position 373,625,856 of record CM038669.1, on the reverse strand, counting down.
GCGGACCCGGTATCCGTACTTGATTGGGCCGGCCTCGGGGCCCCATCCTGCATCGTCGATGTAGAGCTTGCCGCGACGACTCTTGGTCATCCGGCCCACAGCATAGCCTTCGAGTCCTTCGAACTTGCCCTCCAAGATCATCAAACCATCGTGCGATAGCCCCACGGTAGGTGCCAACTGTCGTGGTTTTGTCACGGCAGATGTCCTCATGAAAGGACTTAGTCGTGGAGCCATCGCTACGGGTTAACTTGAAGGGGTTAAAGCGGACGCAAAGACACAAGAGTTATACTAGTTCGCCCCTTCGATGAAGGTAAAAGCTACGCCTAGTTGTGATGGGATTGATGTGGTCTCGATGACTAGGGAGAAAATAAGCTTCGCTTAGGCCTCGAGTTGTTGTTGTACGTCCTTGAACCGCCCAGGTCGCCCCTTATATACACGGGTGACGCCCGTCGGTTGAGAGTCCCAATCTCCGGTTCATACTGTGATCCGGGTTGGTCTCTCTCTATTCCTAACTTACAATACAAGTTTACATACCATGCGGTTTATGGCTATGTGTTCTAAACCGACTACGTGCCTTGGGCCCTTACTTTCATGCCTCTTGGCTTTTTACATCGTTGAACCATCGATGAAGTTAACCCGCCCAGATAGGCGGTTTACGCCCAAAGAGTAATATCCCCAACAATGCCGTGTGATCTTCCTATGGACCGCCACCTGTGCTCAAAGGGAACTGAGATTATTCATGCTAGAAACTTCCGTGTGCAGCCACAAGCTATTATGGGCTCTAGCATAGTTGAGTAAGTTACGTGAAGCTCTTGAAGAGGTAGATCAACAGGTAGTGGGTTTTGTAGGTTTGGTATGATCTATCCGGAGTAGAGAGTTAATGTTTCTGAAAGACTGTGTCTCGGTCATCTGTTTCTCAAACACCATGTAGTGCGAGAATTCAACGGAGGTGATCGAGTCTTGTGGGGAAAAGTGCGCAAACCTCTGCAGAGTGTACAATCTAATCATGGTTAGCCATGTCCCCGGTTATGGACAATTCTGAGTATCTTGTTCTTGAGTAATTACATGTATCTCATCACTCTAAATTAATATTGTTGGGTTGTTAATTACTTTAATTGGGATTGAGTTGGGGTTATACCTTCTCAATGATGTTTCAACCACCATGATAGTTAAATTAAAATTTATTCCTTTGTTGTAGGAAAAAAATTGGCTTTCCGCAAAACTGTAACCGTAGAGCTTTCCACCAGCCAAACTTGCATGTAGTGTTAGCATTATTCTGTCATTGCTCTATTGTGTTACATTGCCAGCATATTCCATGTGTTGACCCGTTCTCGGGCTGCAACGTATTATGTTGCAGACTTTTCAGACGAGGAGTAAGGTCCGATAGGTCGTTGCCGTGCAGCTCAGCTATGCCGTTGGAGTTGATGGACTCACTTTACCTTCCAAGCCTTCCGCTGTTATCATCTTAGATGGCCTTAAGCCATATTATTGTAATAAGTTCTCTTTTGAGACATTCGATGTAATAAGTGTGTGATTGCTACTTTGTTATAAATCCTTCGAGTACTGTGTGTGTCAGCATTACCGATCCAGGGATGACACGGAAGCACAGAGACTTGACAATCTGAGGTCGGGTCGCTACAGAGGGCATCCCATGGATGTAGAAATAAAGTTGACAACACTTGCATCTATGCTTTATGCCTAGCTGGGGGCGTAAAACGATAGCGCTAGTTGGGAGGAAACCAAATGAATAAGATTTATTTTTGCCTTTTTCTTTCTGTTCTTGAGTGTTTGCACAATTATGCCTCTGTCATGACTGTGTTTTTTATGTTTTGATTAGTGTTCGGGCCAAGCAAAGCCTTTGGTATTATGCTTGGTGATAGTTGATTTGATCTTGTTGCAAAACAGAAACTTTTGCGTCCAGTAGATAATTGTCAAAAATCATATAAGTGATGAAAGCTTCTGATTTTTTTACACAAGATTGATATACAAATTTCCTACATCATCCTAATTTTTTAGAATTTTTGGAGTTACAGAGGTATAAGAAGTTTTCAGATTGCTACAGACTTCCATTTTTGACACATCCTGTTTTCTTTGTGTTGTGTGCTTATTTTGATGAATCTATGGGTTGTATCGGGGGGGTCTAAGCCATAGCACAGTTGGAATACAGTAGATACAATACAAAAATAAAATATGAATGGGTTTGCAATAGTACTTAGAGTAGTGATTTGCTTTCTTATACTAACAGATCTCACGAAGGTTTTGTTGAGTTTCGTGTGATTGAAGTTTTCAAGTTTTGGGTGAAATCACGATGGATGAAGGAATAAGGAGTAAGAAGAGCCTAAGCTTGGGGCTACCCCATGGCACCCTGTCGTGGAATTGTCACGGCGGATGTCCTTAGTGTCAGGACTTAGTCGCGAGGCCAACGCATCTATGTGGTAGCTTGAGAGGGGTTGAGCGGAATCGAGAGACGCAACACAAGACAGGGATTTAGACAGCTTTCGGCCCCGGGAAACATCATCCGGTAAAAACCCTACATCTTTGTTTGAGGCTAGGTCTCATTATCATCACGAGGGAGTCGGCCACAACCGGCTCTCCTCTTTGTGTCTAGCCCTAAGATTGTTTCTTCTTGCTTTTAGCTTGTCCCCCTTTGGGGAGCCTGTCCCTCCTTATATATGTTGAAGGGCGGGTTACATGTGGAGTCCTATTATTATTAGGACTAGTCTATCTCTAATACAAACCGGATACAAGTCCTGGTCTTAATTCCTTGTAAGGTAAATATTCGTCATGCCTTTCCTCTTAAACTGCCCACCATAGTATGAACTGCCTTCATGAACCGCCAGTTGGGCAACCGGGACTTGTCGCTCCTCTGACCCGCCCGCCGGGTTACTAATGAACCGCCAAGACCGGGCGGGTAGCCCGTGAACCGCCAAGCTCCGGGCAGGTTACGCCACGGGTTACGCCACGGGGTATATCCCCGACATTAGCCCCCAGTTTAATTTGGATTTATCCATGTTAAACTGATCCTGTAAAATAAACCCAAGAACAAATTTGATAGGTTGTGCTCTGGGTTAAGAATTCTTGTAAACCGGCTCCTGATCATCCTTAAGTCTTTGTCATTTCCTCCTTCTAGAAAATCCGGGTCAATAACTAGCTTCATACTCAAATTGCTGACGTTGGTTTCTCATAGAGAAATATTGTGAAGAATAATCCACTTGAGTCGGCTTCCAAAGCGCCGGTTTAAGAAATACTAGTCTTGAAATACTCATCTGATATTCAACCGGTTTGAAGATGCAGAACTTGCCGGTTTTATCATTGCCAAAGACTGTCGGGTTATAAAAACTTGATAATTTCGAGTCATGATTGTTGCAGACACCGGTTCATGATTGTTGCCAACGCCGTTTCATGATTGTTGCCAACGCCGGTTCATGATTATTAATGACGCCGGGTTGCAGCCATAGGGTCATAATGATTGGTGACGCTGGGTCAACCTAGTTTGCTCAATCAGAGAATTTGACAATATTTCTTCGATAATAATATAATGCCTGTAGCCCTCAAGTCTTTGAGCAGAACAAAGTGGTGGCTTAAGACTTTGCTTCAATATAAATACTGCCACTTTCAAAGAAATCCATGTTGTTCATCCCAGTGACTAGTAAAAACTGAATACTCCATACTATGTAGCCCCCAAGTGTCCGGGTTGTCATGCTTAAAAGAACTCGGGACTTGTAATTGTCCTATACTCATAAAAACTTCAACCAATGTAGCCCCCAAGGGCCGGGTCATTATGCAATAATGAGCAGGGACTTTGTAGGTATAATCATGTAGATTTGAGCAATGATGTGTAGCCCCCAAGGGTCGGCTCAGTAAGATAATATTGAGCTGGGACTTAATATATACTTCAATGAAAATAACATCATATGATGTAACCCCCATCGTGGGACTTGAATCCACGTCCACAAGGTTAAGAGCCTCGTGCTTTACCAATCGAAAGCGATGGACCCTTCAATATAATGAATAAAAAGCTTTGTACCTTCAACTGTTGACATGAGCAATTGGTAGCCCCCAAGGGCCGACTCATTATAATGTGATGCGTCGGGTCTTCAATAATATGAGCAAAAAAATTACTTTGCATTAGCCCCCAAGTGTCATGGTGCATGCTTGCAGCGACATGAGACTTGTGTGACGCCCCCGATTCAATCGTACACTAATCATGCACGCAAATGTGTACGATCAAGATCAGGGACTCACGGGAAGATATCACAACACAACTCTAAAAATAAAATAGGTCATACAAGCATCATAATACAAGCCAGGGCCTCGAGGGCTCGAATACAAGTGCTCGATCATAGACGAAGTCGTGGAAGCAACAATATCTCGAGTACGCATATAAGTTAAACAAGTTGCCATAAGATGGCTAGCACAAACCGGGATCTGAGATCGAAGAGGCGCAGGCCTCCCGCCTGGGATCCTCCTAACTACTCACGGTCGCCGTCGGCGGGCTGCACGTAGTAGTAGGCACCTCCAGTGTAGTAGTCGTCATCGACGGTGGCGTCTGGCTCCTGGGCTCCATCGTCTGGTTGCAGCAATCGAGTAGAGATAGGGGGGAAAAGGGGGAACAAGGCAACCGTGAGTACTCATCCAAAGTACTCGCAAGCAAGGAGCTACACTACATATGCATGGATATATGTGTAAAGGGCCATATCAATGGACCGAATCGCAGAAAAGCCGTAATAAGAGGGGGATAGCTAGTCTTATCAAAGACTACGCTTCGTCACCTTCGCCTTGCAATGGTGTAGAAGAGGGTAGTTTGAAGTCCTCCAAGTATCATCACATAGCAATAATCCTACCCGGCGATCCCTCCTCGTAGATCCCCGAGCGAGAGCGACCACCGTTGTATCCGCACTTGGAAGGGTGTGTTTTATTAAGTATCCGGTTCTAGTCGTCATAAGGTCAAGGTACAACTCCAAGTCGTCCTGTTACCGAAGATCACGGCTATTCGAATAGATTAACTTTCCTGGGTCATGCCCGGCCGCGGAAGATCAACACGTCGCAGCCCCACCTAGACACAACAGAGAGGCCCGACGCCGGTTCTAAACCTTGTTGCCAGCAGGGTCCGGGCCCATCGCCAGAGCAGATCAAGACGCTATGCGTGGCGGCCGAAAGCACCTAGCCTAGTGGCGTTCCATTCCAATTCGGCGCTAGCGCTCGTCAGCCGACGTCACGAAGTGCTTCTACCGATACCACGACGCCGAGTGCCCATATCTTTCCCACGTAGTTGGTTAGTGCGTATAAGCTCAGAGCCAACTCGGATCAAATACCAAGATCTCGTTAAGCGTGTTAAGTATCCGCGAACGCCCGAACAGGCCAGCCCACCTCTCTCCTAGGCGGTCCCAACCTGCCTCGCCGCCCGCCACAAGGATCCACTCATGGTGCTCCACCAAATGACCCGATTTTAGTCTCCACATGTATCATGTATAAGTATATAGTATATACCCGTGATCACCTCCCGAGTGATCACGGCCCGATAGTATAGCACATGCAGACGGACAAGAATGTAGGGCCAAAGATGAAAATACTAGCATCCTATACTAAGCAAAGAGGATAGCAGATAAAGGTAACAACAAGAGTAGCAAGGACAAAGGCTATGCAAAGAAAGATAGGATTAATCGAAAGCAAGAATATGCTACACTACTCTAATGCAAGCGATAGAGAAGAGTAGGCGATATCCGGTGATCAAGGGGGCTTGCCCGGTTGCTCGGGCAAGAGAGAGGGGTCACAACTCCATAGTCGAACTGGGCAAAGAAAGAAGGCTTGGCCTCGTGGTCTACCGGAGAGAAGAGGGGAAGAAACAATGAATACCATGCAAACATATGCATATCGATGCATGACATGACAAGTAACGATGCTAGGCGTGCCCTAACATGGTATGAGGTGGTACTGGTTATGGAAACATCCGGAAAATATCCCCTTGTTTCGTGGTTTTCAGCAGAGGAGCCGAGGGGAAAGTTGCGAGTTCGATAGGTTAGGGTGTGTGGCGTAAGAACGGATCGCGATCCGGATTCATCTCGCTGCTCCGGAAAGCAACTTTCATGTTGGAAATATTTTAATCCGAGTTACGGATTAAAAGATATGATTTTCTAAAGATTTTATTAATTTTTGAAATTTAATTAATTATTTAATTATTTCGAAAAATGGATTTATGACGTCAGCATGATGTCATGCTGACGTCAGCAGTCAACGTTGACCGTTGACCTGGTCAACCTGACATGTGGGTCCAGTGGGACCCACTTGTCATCCTCTAATTAGGTTAATTAGGGTTTACGTTAATCTAATTACAGTTTAATTAAACTTAACTAGTTAATTAAATTAATTAAACCGGATTAATTAATTGCCTGATTAATTAATTAATTAATTAATAATTTTATTAAATCATCTTTATTTTTATTAATTATATTTATTTCATTTTTTTAAATTCCTTTTTTTCTTTTTCAAAAAAAAAACGTTTTGGAGCGGGGCCCTGTGGTCAGTGGCCCACGGGGCAAATCGGCGGCGCGGAGTGCGCCGCTCGAACGGGCGCGCAAGTAGCAGAGCCGTGGCGGGCGCGGCGCCAAGGGGAAGCGGGCGAGGCCCGACGGTGGTAGTGGCCGGACGGCCGACGGAGAGGCGAGCATGTTGGGGCGCCGGAGCGCGAGGCGCTGGCGGTCAGTAGGGAGCCGCACGGGATGCGGGAGGGGCCGGGGCGGACGGCCCAAAGACGGCGCCGGCAGTGGCGTGGGCGACGGCGCCGAGCGCTGCCGAGCGGCGACGGCCGAGGCGACCTAGGGGAGAGGGAGGCGAAGGGGAAGAGGCCCCTACCGAACGGGAGGAGGCGCGAGGGGAGGGCACGCGGGCGCGGCCGTGCGGAACGAGGCTGCACGCACGGGCCGCCTGGGAGGGACCGCGACGGCCGCGTCGTGGGGAAGAGGAGAGGAGGCGAGGCTCACGACGGGAGGCGCCAGGGTCTAGGCAAGGCTCGGGACGGCCGGGATGACCGGCGAGGAGGAGGGCGAGGAGGCGGCGTCATGGGCGGCACGAGGTCCTGCAAGGTGGAGGACGGAACGGCGAGGCTCGGGCGATGGCAGCGGGCGGACGGCGCAAGGCCCACGCGGCCCCGGCGAGGAGGAGGGGTGAGGACGAGCGGCGGTGGTTGGGGTCGTCGGCCTGATCCCGATCCAGAATCGGATCGGGGAGGGAAGGGATCATGGGGAGTGGGGTGTCGGCGCCTAGGGTTTGCGGGGAATAAGGAGAGGAGTGGGGGCGGATGGGCGAGTTGGCCGGCTGGGCTGCTTGGCCGATTAGGCGAGGAATCAGCAGGGGGCTTCTCCCCCCTTTTGTTTTGTTTTTTTTGTACTTTCTTTCTTTTATTTATTTTCTTTTCTGTTTTAATTCATTGAAACATATTTAGGCATTTTATAAAAATGGGTTTGCTGCAACATAATTAACTTTGTAATATTTGACAACCACCGAACTTTTTAGTTTTAAATTTTTGAAAACTTTTATTGTATCATAATTTGAATTTGAATTTCGAAACAGTTTTGAATTAACCCGAGATTAACTACAGTGACAGAGGTGACGTGGCACCATCAACGTGAGTTTACTGTAGCATGATTATCCGGGCATTACAAATCTCCTCCACTACAAGAAATCTCGTCCCGAGATTTAGGAGGTAGAAGGAAAGAGTACGGGGTATTCATCACGAAGACGATCCTCGCGTTCCCAGGTGGCTTCGTCTTTCAGAGTGATTCGACCATCGGACTTTGGGGAACTTGATCGCTTTCCGACGCAAAGCGGTGTTCAGCTTGGTCGAGAATGCGGACCGGATGCTCTTTATAGGAGAGGTCCTGTTGCAATTTGAGCACTTCATGGTCCCTTTGCTTTCGGATTGGGTCCTTGAAGCGGCGTCGGAGTTGTGACACGTGGAACACATCGTGAACTCGAGAAAGGTTCACGGAAGCTCCAGTTGATATGCCACTTTTCCACGCCTTTCGGAATAGTGAATGGGCCAATATAGCGAGGAGCTAGCTTGCCCTTGATCCCGAAGCGGTGAGCACCCTTCATTGGTGTAACGCGAAGATAGGCCTTTTCGCCAGGTTGATAGACCATGTCTTTATGATGACGGTCATAATTACTCTTTTGACGAGACCGAGTCTTGAGATTCTCGCGAATAATGCGGACTTGTTCTTCGGCATGTTGGATAATATCCGGACCAAGAGTTGACGTTCCACGCTTGACCCGATTCAGAGGGGTTCGGCACTTTCGTCCATATAACACTTCAAGGGGCCATCTTCGGACTAGCTTGATAGCTATTATTATAAGAGAACTCAAAGATACGGGAGAGATTCCTCCCATTTCTTGTCAAGGAAATAACACAAGCTCGAAGCATGTCTTCGAGAACTTGGTTGACACGCTCAACTTGCCCTTGTGATCGCGGATGAAGCGCTTGATCTTTGAAAGATAAGTGAGTACCCACAGCTTCTTGAAAACTTGCCCGTAATCTTGAAGTGAATAAGCTGCCACGGTCCGAATCGATAACCAATGGAATACCGTGAAGTGAAACAATTACGGACATATAGAGAGTTGCAAGTCGACTAGCGTGATCGCTTCTTTGACCGCCGTAAAATGTGCAACTTTAGAAAGCCGGTCAATGACGACAAGAATAGCATCATTACCTTCTGCGACTTGGGAAATCCGGTGACGAAGTCCATCTCAACATGGTCCCATTTCCATTCAGGAATAGAGATAGGTTGCAGAGTTCCAAAGAGGCCTTTGATGTTCTCGCTTTGATACGACGGCAAACGCCACATTCAAAGAACATAACGAGCAATGTCTTGCTTCATATTAGACCACTGTAATCTCTCGACGAATGTCTTGGTACATCTTTGTACTACCAGGATGGATACATAGAGGCGTATCATGAGCTTCTTTCATAACCTTCTGAGTCATATTCAGGTTTTCCTTCTTACACGTCACCACTAGGAGGCCTTTGAAGTACAAGGCGCCATCATCAAAGAATAGTGAAGAATTAGGGCTTTCCTTCTTTGAGGTCTTGCTTAATCTTGTAGACTTCGTGAGTCATATCCTCGCATTGTCTTGATGGAGCTCACGAGATCGGGTTCGGCAGCCAGGGTATAGAGGGAACCTCGGGAAACAACACGGAGATTCATCTTATGGAACTCGGAGGAGGGGGAGCGAGTGCACCGGAGGAACAATATGGAGGTTCAAATTTTCTCAATTCTTCAACGAGTGAGGGCTGAACTTTGTGAACCCGGAGGTGGTTGCAAGAAGACTTGGCGGCTCAAGGCATCAACCATTACATTAGCCTTGCTCGGTGTATAGGAAATACCCAAATCAAAGTCTCGCAGCAGTCTCCATCCATCTCTCACGACGGAGGTTCAGTGTCTGGCCGAGTAAAATGTGATACTTCAGACTTTGGTGGTCGGTGAAGATTTCGCAACGACACCGAGAAGGTAATGTCGCCAATGCTTGAGTGCATGAATGACAAAGAAGAAGCTCGAGGTCGTGAACTGGGTAGTTCTCTTCGTGAGGGCGTAATTGTCGAGAGGCATAAGCAACCACTTTGGCGCTCTTGCATTAGGACACAGCCTAATCCTTGACGGAAGCGCCGCAAGAAATGATGAAGTCCTTCTTAGTATCGGAGGAGCTAATACTTTGGGGCAGAAGTCAACTTGTCTTTGAGTGCTCGGAAACTTTCCCCGACATTTATCATCCCATTGGAACTTGACGCCCTTATGCAAAGAAAGTTAGTTAGAGGCCTGGCAATCTTGGAGAAGTTCTCGGCGAATCGACGGCAATAGTCAAGTAGACCGAGAAAACTTCCGACTTGCTTAACGCTCTTCGGAGGAGTCCAATCGAGAATAGCCTCGAACTCGTTCAGGGTTGACGGCAATACCATCCTTAGAGATGACATGCCCGAGATAGGTTACTTCGAAGCCGTAATTCACACTTGGAGAACTTGGCATATAGCTGATGTTCTCGTAGCTTTTCCAAAGACAAGACGAAGATGTTCAAAGATGTTCTTCTTCATTCTTGGAAAATATCAGGATATCATCCAGATAAACCACATTTAACTTGTCGAGGTAATCCATGAATATATAGTTCATCAGGCGAGAGAAGGTGGCTGGAGCATTGGTTAAGCCGAAACACATGATGGTGTACTCGTATGAACCATAACGAGTCACAAAGGCGGTCTTGGGGATATCCTCCTCACGAACACGGATCTGGTGGTAACCCAACCTCAAGTCGAGTTTAGAGAACACTGATGAACCAGCCAGTTGATCATACAGATCATTGATCCGAGGAAGAGGATACTTATTCTGAATTGTAGCTTGGTTTATAGGACGGTAGTCTTGGACCAATTGGTTTGTCCCATCCTTCTTCTTGACAAAGAGGGAAGGTGCTCCCCAAGGAGAGCAACTTGGGCGAATGAAACCACTGCGAAGAGACTTGTCGATTTCCTCCTTAAGCTCAAGGAGTTCATGCGGCGGCATCTTGTAGGGGCGCTTGGCTATAGGAGTGGTGCCTGGCTTCAAGTCGATGACGAATTCGACAGCTCCAGCAGGGGGAATCCCTGGGAGTTCTTCAGGAAAGACGTCGAGGAATTCACGCACGACAGGAATGTTTTCAATACCCTCGAGTGGTGCAGCGTTCAATGCATTCAATGCATAGAGCCTTGCCTCGGCATTTTGCACCAGATGAGCTTGGTAAGTGACTATTTCGTCCGGAAGGGTGTAGCAGATGAACGGTCTTAGTGGCGCAAACTATAGAAGCAGTATGCGCCTTTAACCAATTCATTCCCAGAATGAGGTCAATGCTGCAAGACTTCAACACGATGGGTGAGACAAGGAATTCCAGTCCTTCGATTTCAACGGGGACGTCGTTGCAAATCATGGAGGTTCGACATTGGCCCGCGGGGGTGTGCACTAATAGTGAAGCATTCATGTCTTCACAATTAATGTTGTGCAAGCATGCAAAATCTTCTGACATGAATGAATGCGATGCACTCAGATCAAATAAAACGCATGTCGGTACTGAATTTACGAGAAGTGTACCCATCACAAGAGCAGGTGCTGGTCTTGAGCTTCGCTCAGATCAACGTGGTTGGCATGAACTTCGACCATAAGGCTTGGCATTGTTGTTGCGGGCTGGTTGCTTCCACGGCCGATCATTTGGAAGGGCTAGCTGATTCTGGTTCTCCGTTGCATTCTCTAGCACGGTGCCTGGTTGACCACACCAAGCACAAACCATTATTGGGAGTGGGAACAGAGCTTGGGGTGGTGGAGCTGGAAGCTTTGGCTGCCTAGCTCGAGTAGGCGTACGAGGTGCAGCATAGCTCCGCTTTGGGGCAGGTGCATTCGGCCGGTACATGCTGTTGGGAATCCATATCTTGGCGCTCGAGAGGACGGGCCCAAGATGAGCCCGTGTCACAGTTGCGCTGTTAGAGCTCCGGTATTCCTGCAGACCAGTTTCGACATTGATAGCCTTGTTCACCAAGGTGGCGAAATCAGCAAAGTCGCGGCACTAGAAGTGCGAGCTTGATGTCGCCTTGAAGGCCTTCACGGAACTTCTCATGTCTCAAGGCATCGCTTGTAATGTCCTCTTCAAAGATAGCGAGACAAGTCCAGAACTCTCACGATAAGCTTCAACAGTCTTATTGCCTCGGGTGAGGTTATGGAACTCACGCTTCTTCCGTCCATGACTCCTTGAGGATGAAGCGGGCACGGAAAGCAGCTTGTAAGTCTGTCCAGGTGATGATTGTTCCAGCTGGCTGAGTACGCCTGTGGCTGTCCCACCATTGAGCTGCGGGTCCTTTCAGGAAGAAGGAAGCAAAGGTGGCATAGCTGGCAGGGGCTACATCAGCAGACTCCATCTCATAAGTGATGTCACGGAGCCAGTCATTAGCATCCAGGGGCTGGGTTGAGCTGCGGTACACATTTGGGTTGAGGCGCATGAAATCCTGCAGAGTTACTGTGTTTGGCTGCTGGTTCATATTGGGGCGAGGAAACTGAGCCATCATGTTTTCCATGAACTGGCGATTCATCTCAAGCTGTTGGATCATACCAGCCATGTACTCAAAGCGGTGGTGGGAAATTGCCACCACGACCAATGCACGACCGTTGGTCTAACCATCCTGCTAATATGTAACAGGGGTAGTTCAGCATTTGAGAAATTATGCAAAGGACAAGAATCATTCATGATGAAACATGCATAATGAAAGCAGCACGATAGAAACTACATAGTAGTCGGCATATCTTACAAAAGAGATCACGCATAGAGTTCGGTACACAGAGTTCAATACATAGACTAAGACATCATAGGCGCACGCAGGCTTTCATGGCGAATGCATCTAACACTAACAAGCAAGCCTACATCACCCCACGCTGCATCGCGGAGGTAATGTAACTGAAAGCTGGTAGTGTGGCAGCGGATAGTCCTCCACGCCGCTGACTGGGGGCAGCGGATATTCTCGTGCGTAACCCGGCGACCAAGTGGCGGGAGAGGACCAAGTGCGGAGAGTAGCCTCCCACCTTCCGCCAACCGACACCCGGGGCATCACGGTCTGGCTGGGTAGATCGCAGAACGCGCAGCTCTCGGATCGGACAAAGGGTGCAGAGCGTCGAGCACGGTAAAGGTGCCGACGGGTGATGTACAACTCGTGGCGAAGAGCTCGGTTAGCTCGATCCAGCCCATCAAAGATGCGTAACAAAGTGCCGATGGTAGAAGGGCTCTCTGGTGACAATGGAGTTGGCGGCGGTAGTAACCCTCCTCACCAACATCGCACGCGATAGCAATGTGCTCAAGGGGAGGTGTCCAACTCCCGATACTTCCACGAAGACGCAAGAGCAGCATAAGCAACATCGTGGATCGCCATATCGATAGTCACCCGAACACCATGTGTGGTGTGCAAAGACAAGAGTGGAGTCATACTCCCGAGAGTAGAGGTGGACGATGGCTCGGCATCGCTCTGGTTAAAGTCCCGGTACTCCTCAAAGACGGTGTACTCAGGTGCCGCCGATAACCCGGATAGGTCATCATCTCGCTAGCACCGCAGTGATCCCGAGGCACCAATGGCCGCCGTGGTGGCGCACGACCTGCCTCGTGGGTTCCATCCGAAAACAAAGATGTTTCAAAGGAGTCAAATGAGCGGTGGAAATTGATCAACATACAATTCCAAAGAATAACTATGGCTTTATCCAACTTTGGGGTGAATGTGGTCACGGGATCCTAGTGTTAGTTAGTAAATCTGCTTAACCCGAGTAGAAGAGAGTTCAGAGTCCCAGAGTAAAGGTCGAGGAGTAAAAGATCCTAGTACCACCCGATGGCGGCGTGGGCCCGTAAGGCACACAGCCAAGTTAGTAAAAGTTTTTGCAATGTCTAGACTCGACTTCGCCAAGGAGTGTGGAAGGGGATTCCTACAGCAAATGGCTCGATACCAATCTCAGGACGCTTCGATTCAATCAGACACTAATCATGCACGCAAATGTGTACGATCAAGATCGAGGACTCACGGAAGATATCACAACACAACTCTAAAATAAAATAGGTCATACAAGCATCATAATACAAGCCGGGGGCCTCGAGGGCTCGAATACAAGTGCTCGATCATAGACGAAGTCGGTGGAAGCAACAATATCTCGAGTACGCATATAAGTTAAACAAGTTGCCATAAGATGGCTAGCACAAACCGGGATACAGATCGAAGAGGCGCAGGCCTCTGCTCGGGATCCTCCCAACTACTCCTCGGTCGCCGCCGGGCTGGCTGCACGTAGTAGTAGGCACCTCCAGCAGTAGTAGTCGCCATCGACGGTGGCCTCGCTCCTGGCTCCATCGCCTGGTTGCAGCAATCGAGTAGAGATAGGGGGAAAAGGGGGAACAAGGCAACCGTGAGTACTCATCCAAAGTACTCGCAAGCAAGGAGCTACACTACATATGCATGGATATATGTGTAAAGGGCCATATCAGTGGACTGAATTGCAGAAAAGCCGTAATAAGAGGGGGATAGCTAGTCTTATCGAAGACTACGCTTCTGGTCACCTTCGTCTTGCAACAGGTAGAAGAGGGTAGTTTGAAGTCCTCCAAGTATCATCACATAGCAATAATCCTACCCGGCGATCCCCTCCTCGTATCCCTGAGCGAGAGCGACCACCGGTTGTATCTGGCACTTGGAAGGGTGTGTTTTATTAAGTATCCGGTTCTAGTCGTCATAAGGTCAAGGTACAACTCCAAGTCGCCTGTTATCAAGATCACGGCTATTCGAATAGATTAATCACCTGCAGGGTGCACCAACTTACCCAACACGTTTGATCCCATTTGGCCGGACACACTTTCTGGGTCATGCCCGCCGCTGAAGATCAACACGCCGCAGCCCCACCTAGACACAACAGAGAGGCCAAAGACGCCGGTCTAAAACTTGTTGCCAGGGTCCGGGCCCATCGCCTGAAAGCGCACCAAGACGCTATGCGGGCGGCCGAAGCAGACCTAGCCTAGTGGCTGCCCACCAATTCGGCGCGCCCCGTCGCCGACGACGTCTGAAGTGCTTTTGGCCGATACCACGACGCCGAGTGCCCATATCTTTCCCACGTAGTTGGTTAGTGCGTATAAGCTCAGAGCCAACTCAGATCAAATACCAAGATCTCGTTAAGCGTGTTAAGTATCCGCGAACGCCGAACAGGGCCAGTGCCCACCTCTCTCCTAGGCGGTCCCAACCTGCCTGCCGCCTCCGCCACAAGGATCCACTCATGGTGCTCCACCACCGACCCGACTTTAGTCTCCACATGTATCATGTATAAGTATATAGTATATACCCGTGATCACCTCCCGAGTGATCACGGCCCCATAGTATAGCACAACAGACGGACAAGAATCTAGGGCCACAGATGAAAATACTAGCATCCTATACTAAGCAGTAGGATAGCAGATAAAGGTAACAATGAGTAGCAAGGACAAAGGCTATGCAAAGAAAGATAGGATTAATCGAAGTAAGAATGCTACACTACTCTAATGCAAGCAAGTATAGAGAAGAGTAGGCGATATCTGGTGATCAAAGGGGGCTTGCCTGGTTGCTCGGCAAGAGAGAGGGTCGCCAACTCCGTAGTCGAACTCGGCAGCAGCAGCGTCGGTCTCGTGGTCTACCGGAGAGAAGAGGGGGAAGAAACAATGAATACCATGCAAACATATGCATATCGATGCATGACATGACAAGTAACGATGCTAGGCGTGCCCTAACGTGGTATGAGGTGGTACCGGTTAAGGGGGGAAACATCCGGGAAAATATCCCTGTTTCGTGGTTTTCAAAGAGGAGCCGAGGGGAAAGTTGCGAGTTTGATAGGTTAGGGGTGTGTGGCTAAGAACGGACTGCGTGATCCGGATTCGCCTCTGCCGCTCGAGCAACTTTCATGTTGAAATATTTTAATCCGAAGTTACGGATTAAAAGATATGATTTTCTAAAGATTTTATTAATTTCTGGAATTTAATTAATTATTTAATTAATTGAAAAATGGATTTATGACGCCAAGATGATGTCATGCCGACGTCGGCGATCAACGCGTTGACCGCTGTCCTGGTCAACCTGACATGTGGGTCCAGTGGGACCCACCTGTCATCCTCTAATTAGGTTAATTAGGGTTTAGGTTAATCTAATTACAGTTTAATTAAACTTAACTAGTTAATTAAATTAATTAAACCGGATTAATTAATTGCTTAATTAATTAATTAATTAATAATTAATTTTATTAAATCATCTTTATTTTTATTAATTATATTTATTTCATTTTTTAAAATTCCTTTTTTTTTCTTTTACAAAAAAAAAACGTTTTGGAGCGGGGCCTCAGGGTCGCGGGCCCACGGGCAAATCGGCTGGGTGCGGGCGCCGCCTGAATGGGCGCGCTAGCCGGCGTGGCGCTTGGCGCCGCAAGAAGCGGGGCGAGGCCCGACGTGGTGGTGGCTGGACGGCCGACGGAGAGGCGAGGAGCACGGGCCATGGGCGCCGACCGAGCGGAGCGGCGGCCATGGCAGGGGAGCCGCGACGAATGCGGGAGGGGCCGGGCGGACGGCCCGCGGGCGCCAGCGGGCAGTGGCGACAGTGGCGCCGAGTCAGCGGGCGACGGCCGAGGCGACCTAGGGGAGAGGGGGGGAAGAGGCCCCACGAACGGAGGAGGCGCGAGGAGGGGGCACGCGGGCGCCGTGCAGGAACGAGGCCGGCACGGCACGGCCGCCTGGGAGGGACCGGCGACGGCCGTGGGTGGGAAGAGGAGAGGAGGCGAGGCTCACGGCGGGAGGCGCCAGAGGGTCTAGGCAAGGGCTCGGGACGGTCGGGATGACCGGCGAGGAGGAGGGCGAGGAGGCGGCGTCATGGGCGGCGACGAGGTCCCGGCGAGGTGGAGGACGGGACGGCGAGGCTGGCGATGGCGATGGCGGACGGGCAAGGCCCAGCGTCCTGGCCCGGCGAGGAGGAGGGGGGTGAGGACGAGCGGCGGTGGTCGGGTCGTCGGCCCGATCCCGATCCAGAACTGGATCGGGGAGGGAAGGGATCGTGGGGGGAGTGGGGGGTGTCGGCGCCTAGGGTTTGCGGGGGGGGATAAGGAGAGGGAGTGGGGGGCCTGATGGGCGGTGGGCTGGCTGGGCCGTTGGCCTAGTTAGGCAGGGTTCACAGGGGGGCTTCTCCCCTTTTGTTTTTTTTTGTACTTTCTTTCTTTTATTTATTTTCTTTCTGCTTTTAATTCATTTAAACATAATTAGGAATTTTATAAAAATGGGTTAGTTGCAACATAATTAACTTTGTAATATTTGACAACCAATCAAGTTTTAGTTTTAAATTTTTGAAAACTTTTATTGTCATCATAATTTGAATTTGAATTTCGAAACAGTTTTGAATTAACCCGAGATTAACTACAGTGACAGAGGTGACGTGGCACCATCAACGTGAGTTTACTGTAGCATGATTATCCGGGCGTTACAACTTGCATATTTGATATAATCTCAACTTAAATAATGTAGCCCCCAAGTGCCGGGTCAGAAGTTCGCAATGACTCGGACTATTCCCTCCATTGTAGAATAAATCATACCCCTTGATGAAATAATAGCCATTATTTGAAGCGACTTTGAAAACCTCAATCATAATATTGGTTATTGATAACCATAATAAAAATCTAGCCATGTTGGCTTATTCAAGATAATATAATCTGGTATGAAAAACCTTATTCGTTCAATATCATAATGAAAATTCAGCCAAGTTTGGCTATTTGAATAATATAACCCAATGATTTATAAGCGCATGATTCCAATGGCGCAATCCAAATATGTACTGGCGACTTATAGTCCAAAGCCAGGCTGGGCTAACAAACACCGGATAATTTCTCATCATATACTGGCGACTTATCGTCTTAAAGCCAGACCGGTTTAATAAACACCGGATAATTTATCATCATGCTTTATTCAACCTTGTCTCGCATACAACAAGTTTAAAGTGTCTGGCGGTTTACCGCCGGACGGGTCATAATGCCCAACATATAACCCAGGTTTATAACCAAGGCTGCACTTAAGAATAAGCAATCAAATATATCATACCAGTGACATTGAATCACATCATTGGTTTACCAACTTTTTTTAGTAAGGGTGATAACCCCAATCTTGAGTAATGATAACTCCTTTCATCGTGGTCGGTTTATGATAAAACCGCATCGGGTTGTGATAAACACCGGTTTAACCATATATAATCTGGCATCGTAGTCAAACCAGACCGGGCGGATAGTCTCCGGATTATGATTTAATCATGTACTGACAACTTGTAATTGAAAGTCAAGCCAGGTTAATGAACACCGATTTACTCCATAATAAGATGGTAACATAAAATCAAACCGGGCAGATAGTCTCCGGATTAAGATTTGACCGTGTTCCGCCAATTTGTAATTGACAGTCGAACCGGATTAACAATGTCGGCTTAAAAAACATAACAAAAAATCAAATAACAGTTATCAAAAATATGGAAGCAAAGGCAATGATAAAACCGTTTGCAAAAAGAGGCTTTACTGAGCCGACCAGATGGTGTTACCATGGTCGGACACGAATAAGGTGTAGCTATGGTTCAAGTCAGCCAGGTCCCCAACTGAAACCGTGGCATTATGCCGATCAAGTGGCGTGGCAATGGTTCGGGTTCGACCAAGCCCCCAAGTGACTCTATGGCCTTAGGCCGATCAAGAGGCGTGACTGGTTCAGACTTGACCATGTCCCCAAGTGATCTGGTGGCTTTCGCCTATCAAAAGGTGTTGCATTGGTTCGGACACGACCAAGCCCCCAAGCGATATTGTGGCATTGCGCCGATCAAGAGGTGTGACTATGGTTCAGACATGACGAAGCCCCCAAGTGATCAATAATATGATAAGCCAATAAGGCATGATACCCATGTTTGAACCACAAGATCATGGCAACAGTCCTCTTTGGCACCCTTTAACTTTTGCAAGAGATAAATCCTTCTTGAACCGGAATTTTGAACCGGATATTGAGAGCTTCAAAGCTTTGTGGGAGACATCTTTCCCTTGAACCGGATTGTAAACCGGAATCTTCATTTCCAGCCGGAAATTTTCTGATGGCCTTTTAACTCGAACTTGCGAGAAGTTAATTCCTTTTTGAACCGGAAATTCTTAAACCGGATTTGAGAGCTTCATAGCTTTGTGAGAGAACATATTTCCCTTGAACCGGATTGTAACCCGGATATTTGAAAGCTTCAGTGAGACTGACTTCCCTTTAACCGGATTTTAAACCGGAATCCTTTCTGATGACCCGGAACTTCTTCATTGAGCCAGGATTTTGTAACTGTTATATATTTTCTAAGCCGGAAATTTTCTGACCTCCTTTAAATTTTCATCAATATAACAGTAGCCCCGGGGACCGGGTTATCTTTCCCTCCATCGTCCTGGGGTTTTTAACTTTGCTGAAACTGGCAAGATTTGCTGAATTATGTCATTGTAGCCCCCGGGCCTCAAAGGTGACTCGAGGAGTTGGCTTGAGATTCTCCATGTTTGACCGTGATATAAACCGGCATAACTTGTATATCATTGGTGTTGATAGCACGATGTGAATCCACAGAAGGTTGAGGTGACTGCGGTGGGTTATAAATTATCCCATATGAGACATGTCAGCAACTCGGCCAATGGTTCCTTCCAACTGGTGATTTGAAGTTAACCAAACTGTAGTGGCGGCGACTTGTGCGCCTGCCCATTGATCCATCCAAAGGCGGGCGGTTGATAGCATATGATAATTTGCCTCCATTTTGTTGAAAGAAACCGGTCTACCCAAGCCGTGACTTTGCTCATATCCAATAAACAGCTCATGTAGCATAAAAGTGCCCCGGTATGTCGATGTAGACCAGGCCGCGAGAGACGGACAACAGAGACGACCGCATCATCAGTGGCGGCTCTGACAGATGAGTCGGTCGCGGCATTGTAAACCGGCATGGGCAGGGAAATCGTTACTAGTGTCGTAACCCGGCACGGACGGGCAAGTTAACCGCGTCGTTTTGATATAGTGAACAATTGTCCTGCATCAAAAATATTGCAGACCAAGACAAAGATAAACTGCTCCTTGACAATAATATGTGCCAATAAAAGATATTTTAGGTGTATATCACCTGATGTGCGAGGCCGGAAATAATTCGCCATGAAATTGATGATCGCTAGGTGAAATTGAAGTCGCTCACGGGTGAACCGGCCGTGGTGTGGTAAACCGATGTGGACGGGTGAGTCAGCCGCGACGTTTATAAGCCAGCGCAGACAACGAGTCGGCCGCAGCGTTATAAACCGGCGCGGGCGGGAGAATCGGACGAGGGGGCCCCTTTTGCAAGCACCTTTTTGTGAGGCGCTGCAATGGCCGCAGCGGCAGTGAAACGAATCCACGCCCACGACCCCATCCACTCCGGATCGTGGTTGTTTTGATTTTTTTTTACCTTACCGTGAGGATGATCCTGTAGTAGCACTTGCCTCCTTCCGATTCGGATGGATGTAGTCATTAAAGACAGAACACATCTTGATCTAGTACTAGTACTCAAGTAGTATTAGCCCTCTTCCCAAAAAGGAAATAATTGATGTTGGCTTTCACATGACAAAGTACTAGAAGTACTGTAGCGGTTTGACCGAGAGTCCCTGCCATGACCTGCCCGGATGTAGAGAGTCACTTTTTCCCTGATCTTCACGTGCTAACCCTGCGTAGCACCTTCTTCCTTTCTTTAATTCTTGAGTTAACTTCCGGGAAGATTCCTTGTATGTATATAGCAACCATATTTGACAAAAGACAAACCGATCCGGCTTCAGGCAATCGTCTCGGCAACTCCCGCTTGCGACAGCGGCGACTCGGCGAATCATACGGAAATAACAGTATTTTGATGATCTTGATCCGTCGATGAAACCTCCTTTGCACTTGGCTTTTGGCGACGATGCAACGGAAAGTGATACGGCCACGACGGATCGCCTCGGCCGCGTTGACGGTGCACATAGACGCAATCCGGCTCTTCTCATCCGAAAATTATGAACTTCTCCATCCTTAGAAAGATCCTCCAAAAACTCAACACCACTATGCGCGGGCCCCACGGTGGGCGCCAACTGTCGTGGAATTGTCACGGCAGATGTCCTTAGTGTCAGGACTTAGTCGTGAGGCCAACGCATCTATGTGGTAGCTTGAGAGGTGTTGAGCGGAATCAAGAGACGCAACACAAGACAGGGATTTAGACAACCGGCCCCGGGAAACATCATCCGGTAAAAACCCTACATGCTGTTTGAGGCTAGGTCTCATTATCATCACGAGGGAGTCGCCGTCAACCGGCTCTCCTCTTTGTGTCTAGCCCTAAGATTGTTTCTTCTTGCTTTTAGCTTGTCCCCCTTTTGGGGAGCCCTGTCCCTCCTTATATATGTTGAAGGGGCGGGTTACATGTGGAGTCCTATTATTATTAGGACTAGTCTATCTCTAATACAAACCGGATACAAGTCCTGGTCTTAATTCCTTGTAAGGTAAATATTCGTCATGCCTTTCCTCTTAAACCGGCCCACCATAGTATGAACCGGCCTTCATGAACCGCCAGTTGGGCAACCGGGTCTTGTCGCTTCCTCCGACCCGCCATTGGTTACTAATGAACCGCCAAGACCGGGCGGGTAGCCCGTGAACCGCCAAGCTCCGGGCAGGTTACCAGTGAGTCGTCCAGTCCGGCCGGGTTATACTTCCGGCCGGTTTACGCCACGGGGTATATCCCCGACACACCCCAAGTTATTATCCAAAGAGAAACAAGCAACTAAGCTTGGGGATGCCCCGAGTGGCATCCCCTCTTTCTTCTAATGACCATTTGTATTTTACTTGGGGGATATATTTTTATTCGTCAAATATCATGAGTTTTGCTTGGATCGTCTTGTATTATATGAGTCTTTTCTTGTTTTGCTTTTTAGTTTGTGTCATCTATCCTTGCTGAACACACCTATTTGAGAGAGCCAAAATTATGCTATGATTTGTTAGAATTGCAATTTATGCTTCACTTAATTTTTTGGAGCTATGGAATTGCTCTAGTGCTTCACTTATATCTTTTTGAGCACGATGTGCTTTTATATTATTTGAGGAAATTCTCTCATGCTTAACTTAGATTTATTTGAGAGTTAGTAAAATTTTAAAGAAATTCTCTCATGCTTCACTTATATTATTTTGAGAGATGAAAATTTGTATGCTCATGTTCTTCAGTTAAATTTGTTTGAGCTTGCCAAAAAGCAACATATGAAACTAGTCCCAAAGTGATAGATATTCAAGAGGGATATACTAAATACTTTCATGAAGATTGATGCGGCATGAACTACATCGGTATTTCCCCAAAGAGGAAGGGATGATGCAGCACAACTACGGTAGGTATTTCCCTCAGTGATGAGACCAAGGTTATCGAACCAGTAGGAGAACCACACAACACTACGTAAACGGTACCTACACACAAAGAACAAATACTTGCAACCCGACGTGAAAGAGGGGTTGTCAATCCCTCACGGGTAAAAATATAGGTAAAATTGTAGTAGATTGGATAAATAGATCTCGCGGGAATGCGAGATAAAATAAATAATAATAAATTGCAGCAAAGTATTTTTGTGTTTTTGGATTAATAGATCTGAAATAAAAAGCAAATAAAAATAGATCTCAAAGGCAAATATGATAAAGAAACGGCTAGGGGGGGCGTAGATTTCACTAGTGGCTTCTCTCGAAAAAAATAGCATACGACGGGTAAACAAATTACTGTTGGGTAATTGATAGAACTTCAATTAATCATGACGATATCCAGGCAATTATCATTACATAGGCATCACGTCCAGGATTAGTAGACCGACTCCTGCCTGTATCTACTACTATTACTCCACACATTGACTACTATCCATCATGCATCTAGTGTATTAAGTTCATGGAGAAATGGAGTAATGCAATAAGAACGATGACATGATGTAGACAAGATCTATTTATTTAGAAATAGACCCCATCTTGTTATCCTTAATATCAACGATTCATACGTGTCGTTTCCCCTTCTGTCACTGGGATTAAGCACCGTAAGATCGAACCCATCACAAAGCACCTCTTCCCATGGCAAGAAAAATCGATCTAGTCGGCCTAACTTCACCAAAGATTCGAAGAAGATATACGAGGCTATAAGTAATCATGCATATAAAAGATCAAAATATTCAAATAACTTTCATGGATAAAAACATAGATCTAATCATAAACTCAAAGTTCATCGGATCCCAATAAACACACCGCAAAAAGAGTTACATCAAATAGATCTCCAAGAGACCATTGTATTGAGAATCAAAAGAGAGAGAGAGGAGGCCATCTAGCTACTAACTACGGACCTGTAGGTCTACAATGAACTACTCACGCATCATCGGAGAGGCACCAATGAGGATGATGAATCCCCCCATGATGGTGTCTAGATTGGAACTGTGGTTTCTGGAACTTGCGGCGGCTGGAATTGATTTTCATCGTCTCCCCTAAGGTTTCTGGAATATTGGGGTATTTATAGAGCAAAGAGGCGGTGCAGGAGGCCACCGAGGTGGGCACAACCTATCAGGGCGTGCCTGGGCGCACCTAGGCCACTGAGGTGGGCACAACCTACCAGGGCGTGCCTGGGCCCCCAGGCGCGCCCAGGTGGGTTGTGCCACGCTCGGGGCACCCCTCTGGTACTTCTTTGGCCCATCCCGTGTCTTCTGGCCCAGAAAAATTCTCCAAAAAGTTCCGCTGCGTTTGTACTCCGTTTGGTATTGATTTTCTGCAAAGTAAATAACAAGCAAAAAACATCAACTGGCACTGGGCACTATGTCAATAGGTTAGAACCAAAAATGATATAAAGTTGCTATAAAATGATGGTAACACATCCAAGAATGATAATATAACAGCATGGAACAATAAAAAATTATAGATACGTTGGAGACTTATCAGCATCCCCAAGCTTAATTCCTGCTCGTCCTCGAGTAGGTAACTGATAAAAACAGAATTTTTGATGTGGAATGGTGCTTAACATGTTCATCACATATTGTTTTATTTGTAGCATGGACATTTGGGCTTTTATATGATTCAAAGCAATAGTCTAGTTTTGACATGAAGATTTCAATACTCAAGCATATCAACAAGCAACCATGTCTTTCAAAATATCAACACTAAAGCAAGTTATCCCTAGCCCATTATGCTCAATCATTGATCCATTCATGAAACACACTCGCATATTAGCTACACCCAATGCTCAAGTACAATCATAGTGCCCCTTAGTTGGTGCTTTATAAGAAAAGATGGAGACTCAAAATAAAAATTGCATAAAATAAATAGAAAGGCCCTTCGCGGAGGGAAGTAGGGATTTGTAGAAGTGCCAGAGCTCAAAGCGAAAAAAGATAGATATAAAAACATTTTGGGTGGCATGCTTTTCCTGTCAACGAAAAAGATCGAGTAGTTCCCAATACTTTCCATGCTAGATATATCATAGGCGGTTCCCAAACATAAAATAAAGTTTATTCCCTTTTCCACCATACTTTCACATTCCACGGCTAACCGAATCCACAGGTGCTGTCCATACCAACACTTTCCAAGGAATTTATTATTTGACAACATAAAGTAAATTCATTTTTCATTTTGGGACTGGGAATCCGTAATACCTTTGTCGTACTCTCGTGTAATGACATGTGCATAAACGCTCATTTTGAGAACAATACATCTAGCATGGAAATGTATCAGCCACCCCCTACCGTTTCATGAGCGGTACGAGCACACAAAAGAGAAATTTATTTTGAAAATTAGATATGGCACATAAAAATTTGCTTAGAACGGCAAAAGAATACCGCATATAGGTAGGTATAGTGGACTCATATGGCAAAACTGGTTTTAAGGATTTTGGATGCACAAGTAGTGATCATACTTAGTGCAAATTAAGGCTAGCAAAAGATTGAGAAGCATCCAACCAAGAAACAAAAAATCTCATAAGTGAGCATTAAGCATAACTAACACCGAATAATGCACCATAAGTAGGATGTAATTTCATTGCATAACTATTGACTTTCGTGCTTGCATAGGGAATCACAAACCATAAAACCAATATTCTTACTAAAGAATAATTACTCATCAACATGATTCACATATTATATCATCATATCACAAAACTATTAGAAGGAATCAAGTTTGTTTTGTCCAATGATCTTCATGAAAGTTTTTATTATATCCCTCTTGAATATCTATCACTTTGGGACTAATTTCATATGTTGCTTTTGATATCTCAAACAAATCTAAGTGAAGAACATGAGCATAAAAATTTATTTTCTCAAAATAATTTAAGTGAAGCATGAGAGAATTTCTTAAATTTTTACTAACTCTCAAATAAATCTAAGTGAAGCATGAGAGCATTTCTTCAAAAATACTAAAGCACACCCTGCTCAAAAGATATAAATGAAGCACTAGAGCAATTCCATAGCTCATAAAGATTTAAGTGAAGCATAGAGAGCAATTCTAACAAGTCATAGCATAATTTTGGCTCTCTCAAAAAGGTGTGTCCAGCAAGTATTCATGACACAAAATAAAAATCACAAAATGCAAAGACTCATATCATACAATACGCTCCAAGCAAAACTCATGGTATGTGACGAATAAAAATATAGCTCCAAGTAAAATGCCGATGGTCGTTAGAAGAAAGAGGGGAAGCCACTCGGGCATCCCCAAGCTTAGTTTCTTGCTTATCTTTTGATAATAGCTTGGGATGCCACGAACATCCCCAAGCTTAGCCTCTTCTTACTCCTTATTCCTTCATCCATCGTGATCTCACCCAAAATTGAAAACTTCAATCACACAAAACTCAACAAAACCTTCGTGAGATCTGTTAGTATATCAAAGCAAATCACTACTATAAGTACTGTTGCAAACCCATTCATATTTTATTTTTGCAATATATCTACTATATTCCAATTTTTCAATGGCTCAATGCTACCTCTTGAGCACTGCATTGGATTTCCTTGAAGAGGAAAGGGTAATGCAGCAAAGTAGTGTAAGTATTTCCCTCAGTTTTTGAGAACCAAGGTATCAATCCAGTAGGAGGCTACGCGCGAGTCCCTCGTACCTACACAAAGCAAATAACTCCTCGCAACCAACGCGATAAGGGGTTGTCAATCCCTTCACGTTCACTTACGAGAGTGAGATCTGATAGAGATGATAAGATAATATTTTTGGTATTTTTGTGATAAAGATGCAATGTAAAATAAAAGCAAAGTAAAGAGCAAAGGAAATAACTAAGTATTGGAAGATTAATATGATGAAGATAGACCCGGGGGCCATAGATTTCACTAGTGGCTTCTCTCAAGAGCATAAGTATTTTACGGTGGGTGAACGAATTACTGTTTAGCAATTGACAGAATTGAGCATAGTTATGAGAGTATCTAGGTATGATCATGTATATAGGCATCATGTCCGAGACAAAAAGACCGACTCCTGCCTGCATCTACTACTATTACTCCACTCATCGACCGCTATCCAAAGATGCATCTAGAGTATTAAGTTCATGGAAACAGAGTAACACCTTAAGCAAGATGACATGATGTAGAGGGATAAATTCATGCAATATGATAAAAACCCCATCTTGTTATCCTCGATGGCAACAATACAATACGTGCCTTGCTGCCCCTCACATCCGGGAAAGGACACCGCAAGATTGAACCCAAAGCTAAGCACTTCTCCCATTGCAAGAAAGATCAATCTAGTAGGCCAAACCAAACTGATAATTCAAGAGACTTGCAAAGATAACCAATCATATATAAAAGAATGTGAGAAGATTCAAATATTGTTCATAGATAATCTTGATCATAAACCCATAATTCATCGATCTCAACAAACACACCGCAAAAAGAAGATTACATCGAATAGATCTCCACGAGAGAGGGGGAGAACATTGTATTGAGATCCAAAAAGAGAGAAGAAGCCATGTAGCTACTAACTATGGACCTGAAGGTCTGAGGTAAACTACTCACACTTCATCGGAGAGGCTAAGGTGTTGATGTAGAAGCCCTCCATGACGGGTGGCCCCTCCGGCGGAGCTCCGGAACAGGCCCTAAGATGGGATCTCGTGGGTACAGAAGGTTGCGGCGGTGGAATTAGGTTTTTGGCTCAGATTCCGATTGTTTGGGGTGCAATGAGGTATATATAGGAGGAAGGAGTACGTCGGTGGAGCAACAGGGGGGCCACGAGGGTGGAGGGCGCGCCCCCTACCTCGTGGCCTCCTCCTTTGTTTCCTAACGTAGGGTCCTGGTCTCCCGGATCATATTCTTCCTAAAAATCACGTTCCCGAAGGTTTCATTCCGTTTGGACTCCGTTTGATATTCCTTTTCTGCGAAACTCTGAAATAGGCAAAAAAAACAACAATTCTGGGCTGGGCCACCGGTTAATAGGTTAGTCCCAAAAATAATATATTAGTGAATAATAAAGCCCATTAATGACCAAAACAGTAGATAATATAGCATGGAGCAATCAAAAATTATAGATACGTTGGAGACGTATCAAGTATCCCCAAGCTTAATTCCTGCTCGTCCTCGAGTAGGTAAATGATAAAAAATATAATTTTTGATGTGGAGTGCTACTTGCCATAATTTCAATGTAATTCTTATTAATTGTGGTATGAATATTCAGATCCAAAAGAATCAAGACAAAAGTTTAATATTGACTTAAAAATAATAATACTTCAAGCATACTAACAAAGCAATCATGTCTTCTCAAAATAACATGGCCAAAGAAAGTTATCCCTACAAAATCATATAGTCACGCTATGCTCTATCTTCACCACACAAAGTATTTAAATCATGCACAACCCCGATGACAAGCCAAGCAATTGTTTCATACTTTTGACATTTTCAAAACTTTTTCAATCTTCATGCAATACATGAGTGTGAGCCATGGATATAGCACTATATGTGGAATAGAATGGTGGTTGTGGAGAAGACAAAAAAGGGAGAAGATAGTCTCACATTAACTAGGTGTATCAATGGGCTATGGAGATGCCCATCAATAGATATCAATGCGAGTGAGTAGGGATTGCCATGCAACGGATGCACTAGAGCTATAAGTATATGAAAGCTCAACAAAAGAAACTAAGTGGGTGTGCATCCAACTCGTTTGCTCAAGAAGACCTAGGGCATTTTGAGGAAGCCCATCATTGGAATATACAAGCCAAGTTCTATAATGAAAAATTCCCACTAGTATATGAAAGTGACAAAATGAGAGACTCTCTATCATGAAGATCATGGTGCTACTTTGAATCACAAGTGTGGTAAAAGGATAGTAACATTGTCCCTTCTCTCTTTTTCTCTCATTTTTTTATTTTTTTTATTTGGGCCTTTTCTCTTTTTTCGTGGCCTCTTTTCCTTTTTTTTGTCCGGAGTCTCATCCCGACTTGTGGGGGAATCATATTCTCCATCATCCTTTTCCTCACTTGGGACAATGCTCTAAAAATGAAGATCGTCACACTTTTATTTTCTTACAACTCAATAATTACAACTCGATACTTAGAACAAAATATGACTCTATATGAATGCCTCTGGCGGTGTACTGGGATATGCAATGAATCAAGAGTGACATGTATGAAAGAATTATTAATGGTGGATTTGCCACAAATACGATGTCAACTACATGATCATGCTAAGAAATATGACAATGATGGAGCATGTCATAATAAACGGAACGGTGGAAAGTTGCATGGCAATATATATCGGAATGCCTATGGAAATGCCATGATAGGTAGGTATGGTGGTTGTTTTGAGGAAGGTATATGGTGGGTGTATGATACCGGCGAAAACTGCACGGTATTAGAGAGGCTAGAAATGGTGGAAGGAAGAAAAGTGCGTATAATCCATGGACTCAACATTAGTCATAAAGAACTCATATACTTATTGCAAAAATATACAAGTTATCAAAGCAAAGTATTACGCGCATGCTCCTATGGGGTTAGATTGGTAGGAAAACACCATCGCTCGTCCCCGACCGCCACTCATAAGGAAGACAATCAATAAATAAATCATGCTCCGACTTCATCACATAACGGTTCACCATAATGCATGCTACGGGAATCACAAACTTTAACACAAGTATCTCTCATATTCACAACTACTCAACTAGCATGACTCTAATATCACCATCTTCATATCTCAAAACAATTATCAAGCATCAAACTTCTCATAGTATTCAACACACTCATAAGAAAGTTTTACAAATCTTGAATACCAAGCATATTAGGATTATTTAAGCAAATTACCATGCTATTTAAGACTCTCAAAATAATCTAAGTGAAGCATGAGAGATCAATAGTTTCTATAAAACAAATCCAGCACCATGCTCTAAAAGATATAAGTGAAGCACTAAAGCAAAACTAAATAACTCAAAAGATATAAGCGAAGCACAAAGAGCATTCTAACAAATTCCAAATCATGTATGGCTCTCTCAAAAGGTGTGTACAGCAAGGATGATTGTGGTAAACTAAAAAGCAAAGACTCAAATCATACAAGACGCTCCAAGTAAAGTTACTGATGGAAGTAGACGAAAGAGGGGATGCCTTCCGGGGCATCCCCAAGCTTTGGCTTTATGGTGTCCTTAGATTATCTTGGGGGTGCCATGCGCATCCCCAAGCTTAGGCTCTTGCCACTCCTTGTTCCATAATCCATCAAAATCTTTCACCCAAAACTTGAAAACTTCACAACACAAAACTCAACAGAAATCTCGTGAGCTCCGTTAGCGAAACAAAAAAAAAAGACCACTTCAAGTTACTGTAATGAACTCATTCTTTATTTATATTGGTGTTAAACCTACTGTATTCCAACTCTCTATGGTTTATAAACTCTTTTACTAGCCATAGAATCATCAAAATAAGCAAACAACACACGGAAAACAGAATCTGTCAAAACAGAACAGTCTGTAGTAATCTGTAACTAACGCAAACTTCTGAAACTAAAAAACATCAGCCAAAATAGGAAGACCTAGACAATATTTTTATTGACCAGCAGCAATTGGAATCAATATTTTATCACGTTCTGGTGATTTTTAACAATTATTTTCGTGAACAGAAAGTTTCTGGAATTTTCTGCAAGATCAAATAACTATCATCCAAGAAGATCCTATAGGTTTAACTTGGCACAAATACTAATTAAAACATAAAAACACATATAACCAGAGGCCAGATCAAATATTTATTCCTAAACAGAAGGAAAAAGCAAATAACTAAAAATAAAATTGGTTTGCCTCCCAACAAGCGCTATCGTTTAACGCCCCTAGCTAGGCATCTATAATTTTAATGATGCTCACATGAAAGACAAGAATTGAAGCACAAAGAGAGCATCATGAAACACGCGACAAACAGATCTAAGTCTAACATACTTCCTATGCATAGGCATCTTATAGGCAAATAAATTATCATAGCACGCAAAAACTAGCATATGCAAGGAAGTGGAAAGAAACAGTTGCAATCTCAACATAACGAGAGGTAATTTTGTAACATGAAAATTTATACAACCATATTTTCCTCTCTCATAATAAATACATGTGGGATCATAAGCAAATTCAACAAAATAGCTATCACATAAAATTTTCTCTTCATGATCCACATGCATGCAAAGTTGACACTCTTCCAAAATAGTGGGATTATCATAAAATAAAGTCATGACCTCTCCAAACCCACTTTTATCAAAAATTTCATAAGATTGAACATCCTCCAAATATGTGGGATATAAAGTTGACACTCTTCCAAACCCACTTTCAATATTATTGCAAACACTATTATCAATCTCATATTCATCATGGGGCTTAAATAAATTTTCAAGATCATATGAAGAATCACCCAATCATGATCATTGCAACAAGTAGTAGACATAGCAAAACTAGCATCCCCAAGCTTATGGTTTTGCATATTTTTAGCACAATTAACATCAAGAGAATTTATAGTAAAATCATTGCAATCATGCTTTTTATTCAAAGATCTGTCGTGAATCGCTTCATAAAGTACTTCATCACAATTTTCAGATTCACGAATTTCAAGCAAAAGCTCATAAAGATAATCTAGTGCACTTAACTCACTAGCAATAGGTTCATCATAATTGGATCTCTTAAAGAGATTAGCAAGTGGATGGGGATCCATAAACTGTTAGCAAGCAAAGATGCAAGCAAAAAGAAGGCACATGGTAACACAAGATCAAACGGAAGGAGGGCGAATAAAAAGGCAAAGGTGAAGTGGGGGAGAGGAAAAAGAGAGGCAAATGGCAAATAATGTAATGCGGGAGATAAGGGAGTGTGATGGGTACTTGGTATGTTGACTTTTGCGTAGACTCGCAAGAACGGGCGCCAGTAAATCTTCTCTGCTACCTCTTGTGCATCTGCGTTGGATTTCCTTGAAGAGGAAAGGGTGATGCAAAGAAAGTAGCGTAAGTATTTCCCTCAGTTTTTGAGAACCAATGTATCAATCCAAAGAGGAGGCTACGTGCAGTCCCTCGTACTCACGCAAGAAAGCAAATAACTCCTCACAACCAACGCGATAAGGGGTTGTCAATCCCTTCACGGTCACTTACGAGAGTGAGATCTGATAGAGATGATAAGATAATATTTTTGGTATTTTTGTGATAAAGATGAAAAGTAAAAATAAAGCAAAGTAAAAAAGGCAAAGTAAAAAGGCAAAGGAAATAACTAAGTATTGGAAGATTAATATGATGAAGATAGACCCGGCGGCCATAGATTTCACTAGTGGATTCTCTCAAGAGCATAAGTATTTTACCGTGGGTGAACGGATTACTGTTGAGCAATTGACAGAATTGAGCATAGTTATGAGAGTATCTAGGTATGATCATGTATATAGGCATCACGTCCAAGACAGGTAGACCGACTCCTGCCTGCATCTACTACTATTACTCCACTCATCGACCGCTATCCAGCATGCATCTAGAGTATTAAGTTCACGGAAACAGAGTAACGCCTTAAGCAAGATGACATGATGTAGAGGGATAAATTCATGCAATATGATAAAAACCCATATTGTTATCCTCGATGGCAACAATACAATACGTGCCTTTGCTGCCCTCATCACATCGGGAAAGGACACCGCAAGATTGAACCCAAAGCTAAGCACTTCTCCCATTGCAAGAAAGATCAATCTAGTAGGCCAAACCAAACTGATAATTCAAGAGACTTGCAAAGATAACCAATCATACATAAAAGAATTCACGTAAGATTCAAATATTGTTCATAGATAATCTTGATCATAAACCCACAATTCATCGGTCTCAACAAACACACCGCAAAAAAGAAGATTACATCGAATAGATCTCCACGAGAGAGGGGAGAACATTGTATTGAGATCCAAAAAGAGAGAAGAAGCCATCTAGCTACTAACTATGGACCCGAAGGTCTGAGGTAAACTACCCACACTTCATCGGAGATGCTATGGTGTTGATGTAGAAGCCCTCCGTGATGGGTGGCCCCTCCGGCGGAGCTCCAGAACAGGCCCCAAGATGGGATCTCGTGGGTACAGAAGGTTGCGGCGGTGGAATTAGGTTTTTGGCTCCAGATTCCGATCGCTTGGGGGCAATGAGGTATATATAGGAGGAAGGAGTACGTCGGTGGAGCAAAAGGGGGCCCACGAGGGTGGAGGGCGCGCCCCCTACCTCGTGGCCTCCTCCTTTGTTTCTTGACGTAGGTTCCAGGTCTCCCGGATCATATTCTTCCTAAAAATCAAGTTCCCGAAGGTTTCATTCCGTTTGGACTCCGTTTGATATTCCTTTTCTGCGAAACTCTGAAATAGGCAAAAAACAGCAATTCTGGGTTGTGCCTCTGGTTAATAGGTTAGTCCCAAAAATAATATGAAAGTGAATAATAAATCACATTAATGTCCAAAACAGTAGATAATATAGCATGGAGCAATCAAAAATTATAGATACGTTGGAGACGTATCACTCAAACCCCCCGAAAGAGTTCATAGATTCATCAAAATAAGCACACAACGCAAAGATAACAGAATCTGTCAAATACACAACGGTCTGTTGCAATCTGAAAACTTTCAATACTTCTGTAACTCCAAAAATTCTGAAAACTTAGGAAAACATGGAAAATTTGTATATCAATCTAGCGTAAAAAATTTAGAATTTTGCGTTGCTTCTGTGATTTTTAAAAATTATTTTACTTGATGCAAAAGTTTATGTTTTCCAACAAGATCAAAGCAACTATCATCCAACATGTTCCCAAAGGCTTTGCTTGGCACAAACACTAATTAAAACATAAAAAAGATAACCATAACAGTAGCATAATTGTGAAAACACTCAAGAACAGAAAGAAAAAGACAAATAATAAATTTTATTCATTGGGTTGCCTCCCAACAAGCGCTATCGTTTCACGCCCCTAGCTAGGCATAATGCAAAGATTCAAGTATTGTTATATTTATTCTCCAACTGTTCAATCAAACACTTAGAATTCTTCAAAGATTCAGCATATAAATTTTCAACAACAATACTTCTAGGAACAAGTTTGAGGAATTCATTCTTGCCGATAGGGTCTCTTATTACTTCAATAAAATCGGGGTGAATACTAATCTTCTTAAGGTCTCCTTTATTACTAGAAGTTGCACCCTTGTTCTTAGTAACTTGAGTAATCTTCTTAATTTTTACAGGAGTTTTTCAATAGTTTTAGCGGAAGCAAAAGCCGTGCTTAGATTACTAAAGATTTCTTCCAGTTTATCAATCCGAGATGGGCTTTCTTCAATTCTTTCATGAATTACCGTCCCCTTTTCTTTTAACAACTTAAAAACTACTCCTGCTTTTGACCCAAATTTAGTAGAAAAATTATTCATCTTTTTGTCCAAGTTTTCAATATGTTCTTCGGTAAGCATTTTATTTTCAATAGCATCTAGTCTTTCCATAACATGCTCAAGAGTTAAAATTGTTTCATTAAACAAAAGAGGTGGTGATCCCATAAGATTTCCCATAGCATTAAAAGCATCTAGAGAAGGAAACATCAAGAAATTACCACCAGTAATCATATCACCAACGAATCTATACCAAGTGGTTATGCCCACATAAAAACAACGAAGAAGAACCACGGTAGATTGCTTGTGAATAGATCTATTATGAGCATTGCAAATCCTGTACCAAGCATCTTTTAGATTATCCCATCCCCTTTGTTTGAAATTAAGAACTTCATTCTCGGGGGTGCACGCAATAAAGGAGGAACTATCCATAACGACAAAAGATGAAAAACAAAGTTACAGACAAAATAGATCTGACGAGAAAAATGACAAACGAAAAAGAGTGCGAATAAACGGCAAATTTTTGTGAAGTGAGGGAGATGAAAATGACAGGCAAATGGCAAATAATGTAAATTGCAAGGAGATGAGATTTGTGATTAGGAACCTGGTAGATGTTGATGATGTCTCCCCGCCAACGGCGCCAAAAATTCCTTTTGATGCGGCTTGAACTACATCGGTATTTCCCCAAAGAGGAAGGGTTGATGCAACACAACTACGGTAGGTATTTCCCTCAGTAATGAGACCAAGGTTATCAAACCAGTAGGAGAACCACACAACAGTACATAAACGGTACCTGCACACAAAGAACTAATACTTGCAACCCGACGTGAAAGAGGGGTTGTCAATCCCTCATGGGTTAAAAGATAGGTAAAATTGTAGTAGATTGGATAAATAGATCTTGCGGGAACGCGAGATAAAATAAATAACAATAAATTGCAGCAAGGTATTTTTGTGTTTTGGCTTAATAGATCTGAAAATAAAAGCAAATAAAAATAGATCTCAAAGGCAAATATGATAAAGAAGAGACCCGGGGGCCGTAGATTTCACTAGTGGCTTCTCTCGAGAAAAATAGCATACGGCGGGTAAACAAATTACTGTTGGGTAATTGATAGAACTTCAAATAATCATGACGATATCCAGGAAATGATCATTACATAGGCATCACGTCCAAGATTAGTAGATCGACTCCTACCTGCATCAACTACCATTACTCCACACACCAGCCGCTATCCAGCATGCATCTAGTGTATTAAGTTCATGGAGAAACGAAGTAATGCAATAAGAACAATGACATGATGTAGACAAGATCTATTTATTTAGAAATAGGCCCCATCTTGTTATCCTTAATAGCAACGATACATACGTGTTGCTTCCCATTCTGTCACTGGGATCAAGCACCGTAAGATCGAACCCATCACAAAGCACCTCTTCCCATGGGAATAAAAATTGATCTAGTCAGCCTAACTAAACCAAAGATTCGAACAAGAAATACAAGGCTATAAGTAATCATGCATATAAGAGACCCCGCGGATGTGGGATTGTTCAGACTTGGCTGTGGCGAAATCCTCGCCGCTTGCCGTCGATGTCGACAATGGCGACGTCACAGGTGCCGCTTCCTTCTTGGAGGCGCTTGTCATGGCCCCTTTACGTGTCCTTTGAGGATCGGGGAAACCCTGTGTCCCGCTCTTGGATCGGACAACGACGGCGCCATAACGCTGCTCCTTCTTGAAGGCGTTGTCTTATTTGCTCAGCGTCCTTGGCGTTGGATTTTGAGTTTTGGGAACGATCGTGTCGGTTTGGACTACATCTCATGGCTAGGTGGTTTTAGTTGTGTGTGTTCTCTTTGGGCTGAGCATCCCTCTTCCCTCTGCTTAGGGCACAATACTCGCACCTGTTGTACCCTATCCTGTACTTTCTCTATCATCTTCTATCAATGTAAAGATACACAAGCTTTGCGTATTCGCGAAAAAAAAACTTCCATGGATAAAAACATAGATCTGATCATAAACTCAAACTTCATCAGATCCCTACAAACACATCGTAAAAAGAGTTATATCAAATAAATCTCCAAGAGACCATTATATTGAGAATCAAAAGAGAGCAGGAAGCCATCTAGCTACTAACTACTTTAACATCCCAAATTTTCAATTTGATATGTTATACATAGGTCATTCATGCATATCATATTTTATTGCATTTCGTTTCGTGATCCTCGAATTCTAAGCAACTCAAGGACCCTCGGAGAGAGTTGGGGATTTCACCGTTCTCATATTTGAATTTTATCAAATAACGAAACAAGGATCATTTTGGTTTTAATTATTTTCTCTCCCAAAATATTTCATACTAAAAAGATGAGAGGAGATAATATGACTTCTCCAAAATAAAGGATATATTGGAGGAAAAATATTAGAATAAATTATTATATTTTATTTGGTTTTTATCGCTATTTTATTTGAATTAGGAAAAATATGCGTTTTTCGAAATTGCATTAGAGGCCCAAATAAATGTTCACTTGGTCTGCTATATTTTTAGAGGACCGTGAAAATTTATTTCAGGATTTTGGAGTCTGCTTAGTATTTATTTTCTTTATTTTTCAAGGCCAGTTTAAAAAACGCGAATCGGATTTATCGGGCCGTGTTCGACCGACATCATACGGCGCGATTTTATAAGCCGAGGCCCGTGACCCCGAGGCCAAAGTCGCGCCGCCGCTTCTAAACCAGAAGGCCGCTTCGATCCGCCGGCTTGTCGCGATTCAAGGCCATTGCCGCCAGAGTTCGCCGCCGCTTACCATGACAACAGACCGCCAAGACTGCTCATTGCCGCCGAGTCCGCCGCCTAACGCTTGCCACCGACCCCGCCGCCGCCGGAGTCGCCATCGCTGTCGGAGTTGCCGCCGCCGCCCCCACCAAATGAGGTAGCCGCCGTCGCGGCTAGTTAGAAAACCGTATGGTTTTTTTTTAAACCTTAGGTTTTTTATATAGATCGGTTTTTATTTTTTTCGGTTTAGCTATTTAGCGAACGCTCGTTCGTACATTTGTTTTAACGAACGCCATTCATCCGTTAGTCACACACAGCGAACGTTCGTTCGTTAGCCTGTTCGTCATTTTTTCTTTTTCCAGGGTTTTCCGCAATTATTTTCGATCGCGATTTATGCCGTGATTTTCGTTTTAGTTTATCTTTCCGCTCGTTTATCGGAATCAGGCGATTCAAGCGCCTAGATCTTCCTCTTGAAGTTTTGTTTCTGTTTAATCAACTTGAACAAGATTTTGATACAATAAAATTTGACTTTAGTCCAGATTAGTAATCGGATCTTGTTTCTTTTGCAGTTTGAGTTTCGTTGCTCCGTTTGATTTGATTCTTTTTGCAAACCGGCGTTCTTCATCTGAACTTTTTGGTTAGATCTTCTTATTTGAGTTTTATCCATGCTTCATTGCTTGATTGCTTATGTATGCTATTGTTTGTTTGCGATAGAATTCTCGGAGTGCGAAGCGTGCTACTACGAGTCACTAGATTTTGCGGATCGTCAGCAAGGCAAGTAACACATTGATCATACTCTTTTCATACCCAGTTTTTATGCATTAATATCAATCCTAAAACATTGCAAGATTAGGATGTGATTAACTTGTGGGTTTTGGGAAGTAGTTGATGAGGTAGAACCTATTGCCATGTTTATTATCAAACCCTTGGGAGTTACTTCTATGTTATGCTTATATTGCCATGATATGATCGTAGACGTGGATTGGGTATGGGTGTATTCATGACAGATGTGAGATTGTTAATTAATGGTTAACTTAAGGTGGCAACTTTAATACACATTTGGGTGGATTGCTTGTGTACACCTGGAGAATCCAGTGATGTCCTAGGATATCCCGGAGTACCCGTGTGATCATCCTACGGTCCGCCACCCAGGGTCAAAGGGATCATAGGATTATTCATGCTAGAAACTTTCGTGCGCAGCCACAAGCTATTATGGGCTCTAGCATTGTTGAGTATGTTGCATGACCTCTTTCAGTGGTGGGCTAGCAGATGTAGAGGGAAAGTAGGTGTAACTGTCCATCCGGAGTAAAGAGTTAATGTTTCTAAAAGACTATGTCTCAGTCATCCGTTTCTCAAACATCATGTAGTGCGAGAAATCCAACGGAGGAGATCGAGTCTTGTGGGGAAAAGTGCGCAAACCTCTGCAGAGTGTACAAACTAATCATGGTTAGCCGTGTCCCCAGTTATGGACATCTTGAGTATCTGGTTCTTGGATTATTATATGGATCTCATCACTCTAAATTAATTTTGTTGGGTTGATAATTACTTTTAATCGGGATTGAGTTGGAGGAACCTTTTCAATCATGTTTCAACTACCATGATAGTTAAATAAAATATATTCCTTTGTTATAGGGAAAACTTGCTTTTCGCAAAACATATTAACCATACAGCCTCCACCGGCCATATATGCATGTAGTGATAGCATTTATCTGTTCATTACTCTACTGTGTTACATTGCCAACATATTCCATGTGCAGATCCGTTTTCGGGCTGCAACGTATCATGTTGCAGAATTTTCAGACGAGGAGTCGATGGACTCACTTTATCTTCCAAGCCTTCCGCTGTAATCGTATTAGATGGCCTTAGGCCAGATTTATTGTAATAAATTATCTTTTGAGACATTCGATGTAATAAGTGTGTGATTACTACTCTGTTATAAATCCTTCGAGTGTTGTGTGTGTCAGCACTACCAATCCAGGGATGATACTGAAGCACTGAGACTTGACTATCTGAGGTCGGGTCGCTACAAGATGGTATCAGAGCACACGCCGAACGTAGGACACGGCCACTAAGATAAGCCATAGGCCAATATTCTCTACTCATTTCTGACTCCTCTCCATTTTCTACTCTTTAGGATGGCGGACTCAAGGAAAAAGTTTGCACAACCGGATGAAGACACTCCTTTTGGACGACACTTGAAGGAAGTTACTAGGTACCTAAACATTGGAATACCAGGCTTCACCGGGACCTACACCACCACTTTATGAGACGAGGATCGATGAATGATTCAAGTTCAAATTCCAGGAAGGACATTCACGCCAGTTACGGAGCCCATAGAATTTTCCTTTGATGCACCAACCTGGAGTCTAGGAAAGAGCATGGCAGCCCGCATCGCCATGGGGCGCATCAGCGAAGTTTACCACAAGGATCTTAAGGATACTATCTACCAGATACGTGGGCGCCGAGATGAGCAATGGGAGATAGTCAGCACCAGGAGGGACAGGTCTATTGCAACTTTCATCCAGGAATTAAACCAACACATTCGACGCCAGGAGAACCAGATGTGCGCCAACATGATAAATTTGAAGAAGGCGATGACCAGGAAAATGGAGCTAGAAGAGGAACTCAAGTCTACGTGCGACGGATATGAGGAGGAAATCGCAATACTATTGGAGAAGAATGACGACCTGATAAAGAAGATCAGAGTGTTCATGGGAGACCACGCACCAGGAAGAGATGACGGCGAACCCAAGGAGATACGTTCTGAAGACTACATCATCGCGATTTACACCGACTCAATTCCGACAAAGAGTGATGATGACTATGAAGATGAAGCTGGAGCAGATATTATGGAGTCTTCCACCGATCAAAATTTCTAGAAGACTACCATACGACCAAGTAGTTTCCCCCATGTATATAGTATAGTCTGAGCATTGTATGATAGTTAGACCGATTGTATGCCCTTGCTTGATTGAGTGAGTGATATGATATGATTGTGTTTGTCTCATGTGCATATGGGTAGTGCTTTCTCACTAGACCTCATTCTATTCTAATCTCTTCCCTCTAAACCCATCAGATGCCTCCGAGACGTGATACCGGATTTGTCTTCCCACCGGAGCTCACTCAGTTGATCCAGCAGCAGAATGCCTTGATGCAGTTGTTAGTCCAGAACCAAGGCAACAACAATAACAACAACAACAACAACAACAACAACAACAACAACAACAACAACAACAACAACAACAACAACAACAACAACAATAACAACAACAACAACAACAACAACAACAACAACAACAACAACAACAACAACAACAACAACAAAAACAACAACAACAACAACAACAACAACAACAACAACAACAACAACAACAACAAAAACAACAACAACAACAACAACAACAACAATAACAACAACAACAACAACAACAACAACCCGCCACCACCACCTCCAGTTGACAACTTAGCATGTTTTCTGAGGTTGCAGCCGCCGGTGATTTCTAGTAGCACCGAGCCAATAGTTGCGGATGACTGGCTGCGCAGGATTGGAAGGGAGTTGACCACCGCAGGTTGCACAGATGCTGAGAAGGTGCGTTTTGCCGCACATCAATTGGATGGACCTACAGCCTCATGGTGGGAGAATTACACACCACTTTTCCTATAGCCAATATCACATGGGATCAGTTTCAGCAAGCATTTGGCACATCCCACGTCTCAACTGGAGCTATGAGCATGAAGAAGCGTGAGCTTCGCAACTTACGCCAAGGGAACCGTATTGTGGGGCGGTACGTGGCTGAGTTTAGCAAGTTATCCAGCTATGCCCCAGATGATGTGGCCACTGATGCCACGAAGCAGGAAAAGTTTATGGAAGGACTGAATGATGAGATGAGTATGCAGTTAATGGTGGCAACATTTAACAACTACCAGGAGTTGGTAGATAAAGCTCTCATGATCGAAGGGAAGCAGCAACAGATAGAGAGCCGCAATAGGAAATATGGACAAGGGAAGTACAATTCAGGAGCTCAGCAGAAGCCTCGCTTTGCCCCGAACTCGGGAGGGCTTACCCATAACCATGGAGGACACACTCACAATGGAGGAAGTTCTCATAATCATAATGGCCCAAAGAATGGGAATGGGAATGGAGTAAGCAGCAATCAGAACCGCTCCAATCCAGCCACACCCGCCAAGAGGGACCTAAGTCAAATTACATGTTTCAAGTGCGGGAAGACTGGACACTATGCCACTGAGTGCCCTGAAGTGAAGAACAGAAATGGTAATGGGAGCTCTGGGAAGAAGACCAATCCATTTAACAAAGGACAAGTAAACCACGTGAACGTGGAGGAGGTTGAAGAGCAACCAGATGCAGTTATCGGTAAGTTTTTAGTTAAGTCGCCATCGCAATCGTTCTTTTTGATACTGGTGCATCGCATTCATACATATCAAGGGGATTTGTGGATAAGTATAAGTTGCCCACTAAAGTTCTTAGGACACATATGCTAGTAACCTCACTCGGAGATGAGTATATGGCAAGCAGTGGATGTTTTCAGATGCCATTAACCATAGGTAGTCATGTTTTCCCCTCTGACTTGATAATTCTGGAGTCACAAGGATTGGATGTGATGTGATATTAGGAATGGATTGGCTGTCGATGTATGGAGGAAACATCGATTGCGCCAGTAAGTCAATTCTGCTTACCACCCCGGAGGGAAAAAGGATCGAGTATGTATGCACCAAGGAGAACCCAAGTAAATTCTCTCATGGGAGTTGTTCAGGAGGAAGTGCCTGTTGTGAAGGATTACCCAGGTGTATTTCCACAGGAGTTACCAGGCATGCCGCCAGATCGAGACATCGAGTTTTTGATAGAGCTATTGCCAGGCACCGGGCCTATATCAAAGAGACCATACCGGATGCCCGCGAATGATCTTGAGGAGATCAAAAAACAGATTAAGGAGTTATTGGAGAAAGGTTACCTCCGACGCAGTTCATCACCATGGGGAGCCCCAGTACTCTTAGTTGAGAAGAAGGATGGATCATTGAGAATGGTTGTTGATTATCGTGCGTTGAATGAAGTGACAATCAAGAACAAGTACCCACTGCCGATGATAAATGATTTGTTTGACCAGTTACAAGGAGCTAAAGTGTTCTCGAAGATCGACCTGCGATCAGGATATCACCGGTTGAAGATTCAAGAAAAGGATATACCTAAGACAGCTTTCACCACAAGGTACGGGTAAGGATGGCAATTTTACCCATGGGTACGGGTACCCGCGGATATTGTACCCGCATGGGCAGGGTATGGGTACCATTTTATACCCACGGGTAGTACCCATACCCTACCCATTAAGTCATGGGTAGGGCACGGGTATAGCCTTTTACCCATGGATATACCCATACCCTACATGTTTATACTGACATGTGAAACTTACCCATGATTCACAAGTGTACATATGTTAAAGTTGTGTCTTCAGCTTGTGAACCATGTTAAA
This sequence comes from Aegilops bicornis, assembly GCA_021605145.1. Taxonomy (NCBI): domain Eukaryota; kingdom Viridiplantae; phylum Streptophyta; class Magnoliopsida; order Poales; family Poaceae; genus Aegilops; species Aegilops bicornis. Next base: position 373,584,267 of record CM038669.1, on the reverse strand, counting down.
GTTGTCACCAATTGTCAATTTAAATTGAGATAATTGTCATGTACTCATCTATCTGTTATTGAGTTGAGATCAGTGTTTTTTTGTCAAATGTGTTATAGATGAATGTAAATTTGTGAATAACTTGTGCACTGTTTGATCTACCCGTTGGGTACCCAATGGGTATGGGTACCCATCTGGTATGGATACGGGTAAAGTTTCATACCCATGGGTACGGGCACGGGTAGAATTTTATACCCATTGACTACACGGGTATGGATATGGTATTGCTCGACCCGCCCCATACCCTACCCATTGCCATCCTTAGGTACGGGCTATATGAGTATACGGTTATGTCATTTGGATTGACTAATGCCCCTGCCTATTTCATGAGTATGATGAACAAGGTGTTCATGGAGTTCTTGGATAAGTTTGTTGTGGTGTTCATTGATGATATTTTAGTATACTCAAAGAATGAAGAGGAACACAAGGAACATTTGCATTTAGTTCTCGAGAAACTCAGGGAACATCAGTTATATGCCAAGTTCAGCAAATGTGAGTTTTGGTTGAAGGAAGTTGGATTTCTAGGACATGTTATATCAAGTGAAGGTATAGCCGTGGACCCTACCAAGGTTCAGCCTGTCACTGAGTGGTTGGCACCCACTTCATTTGGAGAGATCTGCAGTTTTCTTGGACTTGCGGGATACTATCGGAGATTTATTGAGAATTTCTCTAAAATTGCGAAGCCCATGACGGAGTTGTTGAAGAAGGACACTAAGTTCAAATGGGCAGAAGAATGTGAGGCCAGTTTCCAGGAGGTGAAGAAACGTCGACTACAGCCCCAAAGGTTGATTCTGCCGGATATACGCAAGGATTTCTAAGTGTATTGCGACGCATCTCGCTTAGGACTTGGAGGAGTACTTATGCAAGACGGAAGAGTTGTTTCATATGCCTCACGACAGCTTCGGCCGCATGAGTTGAATTATGCCACGCATGACTTGCAGTTAGCAGCAGTAGTGCATGCGCTTAAGACCTGGAGACATTTTCTTATTGGAAACTATTGCGATGTGTACACGGATCATAAGAGTGTGAAGTACATATTCACCCAGAAGGAGCTGAACCTCAGACAGAGGAGATGGTTGGAGCTTATAAAGCATTATGACATGAAGTTGCATTATCACCCAGGAAAGGCCAATGTCATAGCAGACACTTTGAGCTGGAAAAGTTATGTCAATACTCCCTTAATGGGAGGGATGCCAAAGGAGTTAGCCGAGGATCTTAGGGAACTTCGTTTGGAGATTATTCCTAGAGGTTTTGTTGCAGCAATGAAAGTTCAGTCTACATTGTTGGGAAAGATTCGTGAAGCCCAGAAGGATGACAAGGAAATTGCTGAGATAAAGGAGAGAATGAGCAAAGGAAAGGCCAAAGGTTTTCGTGAGGATGAGCACGACACCTTGTGGTTTGAGGACCGCATTTATGTGCCCAATAACGCAGAGATCAGGAAGTTGATACTATAGGAAGCTCATGACTCACCATACTCGATACACCCCGGAAACACTAAGATGTATTTGCATTTGAAGGAGCATTTCTGGTGGACTGGAATGAAGAAGGATATTGTTGAGTATGTAGCCGTATGTGATGTATGTCAAAGAGTGAAGGCAGAACATCAGAAGCTAGCAGGATTACTGCGGCCTATGCCGATACCCGAATGGAAGTGGGATAAGCTTGGCATGGATTTTATTACCGGATTACCCAGGACCCGATTGGGATATGATTCTATCTGGGTAGTAGTGGATCGCTTGACCAAAGTAGCTCACTTTATCCCAGTGAAAACCACCTATACCAGTGCAAAGTTGGCCAAGATATACATGACCAGGATCGTATGTCCGCATGGAGATCCGAGGACCATCGTACCAGACAGAGGAACACAGTTTACTTCAAAGTTTTGGCATCAGTTGCACTGCATTTTGGGAACTAGGCTGGAGTTCAAGATAACTTTTCACCCGCAGATGCATGGATGCATCGAGAGAGTCAATCAGATTCTGGAGGACATGTTGAGAGCTTGTGCACTAGATTATGGATCTAGTTGGGATGATAATTTGCCATACGCGGAGTTCCCATACAACAACAGCTACCAGGCCAGTTTGAAGATGGCACCTTTCGAAGCCCTGTGTGGAAGAAGATGCCGAACCGCGTTGATGAGGGATGAAGTTGGAGACCGTCAGTTTTTTGGACCGGATTTGATTAAAGAGTCAGAAGAGAAGGTTAAGCTGATTCGAGATATACTGAAGGTAGCTCAGTCCAGGCAGAAGAGTTATGTCGATTCAAAACGCAAGGAGGTAGCCTATGAAATCAGAGAGATAACATATCTTCGTGTGTCGCCTCTGCGAGGAGTTAAGCGTTTTGGAGTTAAGGGAAAGATAGCCCCGAGATTTGTAGGACCATACCGAGTTTTGGAACGTATGGGAGAGGTTGCCTACAAGTTGGAGTTACCCAAAGGACTGTCGGGTGTTCATGATGTGTTTCACGTTTCCCAGTTGAAGAAGTGTCATGCAGAGATGGTCGATATTCCTCTAAGAGATACAGTGCCCCTGGAGGCAATTCAGTTAGACAGTTATTTGACATATGAGGAGAAACCAGTCAAGATTCTCGAATTTGCCAACCGAGTTACTCGCAAAGAAGGTTATCAAGTTTTGCAAAGTTCAGTGGAGCCACCATACCGAGGATGAAGCCACCTGGGAAAGAGAGGATGATCTACGGAAAGACCACCCACACCTATTTTCTATCCAACCCGAATCTCGAGGGCGAGATCCATCTTAAGGGGGTAGGATTGTAACATCCCAAATTTTCAATTTGGTATGTTGTACATAGGTCATTCATGCATATCAGATTTTATTGCAGTTCGTTTCGTGATCCTCGAAATTCTAAGCAACTCAAGGACCCTCGGAGAGAGTTGGGGATTTCACCGTTCTCATATTTGAATTTTATCAAATATCGAAACAAGGATCATTTTGGTTTTAATTATTTTTCTCTCCGAAAATATTTCATACTAAAAATACGAGAGGAGATAATATGAATTCTCCAAAATAAAGGATATATTGGAGGAAAAATATTAAAATCAATTATTATATTTTATTTGGTTTTTATCGCTATTTTATTTGAATTAGGAAAAATATGCGTTTTTCAAAATTGCATTAGAGGCCCAAATAAATGTTCACTTGGTCACAAACAGCGAACGTTCGTTCGTTAGCCTGTTCCACAGTTTTTCTTTTTCCAGGGTTTTCCGCGATTATTTTCGATCGGGATTTCTGCCCTGATTTTCGTTTTAGTTTATATTTTCGCTCGTTTATCGCCAGGCGATTCAAGCACCTAGATCTTCGTCTCTAAGTTCTCTTTCTGTTTAATCAACTTGAACAAGATTTTGATACAGTAAAATTTGACTTTAGTCCAGATTAGTAATCAGATCTTGTTTCTTTCGCAGTTTGAGTTTTGTTGCTCCGTTTGATTTGATTCTTTTTGCAAACCGGAGTTCTTCGTCTAAACTTTCTGGTTAGATCTTATTATTTGAGTTTTACCCATGCTTCATTTCTTGATTGCTTATGTATGCTATTGTTTGTTTGCAATAGAATTCCCGGAGTGCGAAGCGTGCTACTACGAGTTACTAGGTTTTGCGGATCGTCAGCAAGGCAAGTAACACATTGATCATACTCTTTTCATACACAGATTTTGTGCATTAGTATCAATCCTCAAACATTGCATGATTAGGATGTGATTAACTTGTGGGTTTTGGGAACTAGTTGATGAGGTAGAACCTATTGCCGTGTTTATTATCAAACCCTTGGGAGTTACTTTTACGTTATGCTTATATTGCCATGCTATGCTTGTAGACGTGGATTGGGTATGAGTGTATCCATGACAGATGTGAGATTGTTAATTAATGGTTAACTTAAGGTGGCAACTTTAATACACATCTGGGTGGATTGCTTGTGGGCACCTGGAGAATCCAGTGTTGTCCTAGGATATCCCGGAGTACCCGTGTGATCATCCTACGGTCCGCCACCCAGGCTCAAAGGGATCATAAGACTATTCATGCTAGAAACTTTCGTGTGCAGCCATAAGCTATTATGGGCTCTAGCATAGTTGAGTATGTTGCATGACCTCTTTCAGTGGTGGGCTAGCAGATGTAGAGGGAAAGTAGGTGTAACTGTCCACCCAGAGTAAAGAGTTAATGTTTCGAAAGATCGTGTCTCGGCCATCCGCTTCTCAAACACCATGAAAAGTAGAAATCCAATGGAGGAGATTGAGTTTTGTGGGGAGAAGTGCGCAAACCTCTGCAGAGTGTACAAACTAATCATGGTTAGCCGTGTCCCCGGTTATGGACATCTTGAGTATCTGGTTCTTGGATTATTATATGGATCTCACACTCTAAATTAATTTTGTTGGGTTGATAATTACTTTTAATTGGGATTGAGTTGGAGGAACCTTCTCAATGATGTTTCAACTACCATGATAGTTAAATAAAATATAGTCCTTTGTTGTAGGAAAAAAATTGCTTTTCGCAAAACATATTAACCATACAACCTCCACCAGCCATATATGCATGTAGTGATAGCATTTATCTGTTCATTACTCTACTGTGTTACATTGCCAGCATATTCCATGTGCTGACCCGTTTTCGGGCTGCAACGTATCATGTTGCAGACTTTTCAGACGAGGAGTAAGGTTCGCTAGGCCATTGTCGTGCACTTAGCTATGCCGTTGGAGTTGATGGACTCGCTTTATCTTCCAAGCCTTCCGCTGTTATCGTATTAGATGGCCTTAAACCATATTTATTGTAATAAGTTCTCTCTTGAGACATTCGATGTAATAAGTGTGTGATTGCTACCCTGTTATAAATCCTTCGAGTACTGTGTGTGTCAGCATTACCGATCCAGGGATGACACCGAAGTACAGAGACTTGACCGTCTGAGGTCGGGTCGCTACAACTACGGACTCATAGGTCTACAATGAACTACTCACGTATCATTAGTGAGGCACCAATGAGGACAATGCACCCCTCTGTGATGGTGTCTAGATTGGATATGTGGTTTCTGGAACTTGCGGCGGCTGGAATTGATTTTCGTCGTCTCCCCTAGGGTTTCTGGAATATTGGGGTATTTATAGAGCAAAGAGGCGGTGCGGGAGGCCACCGAGGTGGGCACCACCCACCAGTGGCTCGTGATTGGTACCTGTGCGTGCTCAGTGGGTTGTGCCCCCTGGGCACCCTCCGTACTTCTTTGTCCCATCTTGTGTCTTCTGGCCTAGAAAAATTCTCCAAAAAGTTTCGCTGCGTTTGGTATTGATTTTTCGCGAATTGAAAAACAAGCAAAAATAGCAACTGGAACTGGGCACTATGTCAATAGGTTAGTCCAAAAAATGATATAAAGTTGCTATAAAATGATGGTAAAACATCCAAGAATGATAATATAACAACATGGAACAATAAAAAATTATAGATACGTATCAAAGATCATAGGACAAAATAAACTTGATTCTTTGTAATAGTTTTGTGATATGATGATAGCGATATGTGAGTCATGTTGGTGAGTAATTATGCTTTAGTAAGAATACGGGTGTTAAGGTTTGTGATTTCCTATGCAAGCACGAAAGTCAATAGTTATGCAATGAAATTATATCCTACTTGTGGTGCATTCTTCGGTGTTAGTTATGCTTAATGCTTGCTTATGTGATTTTTCGTTTCTTGGTGGGATGCTTCTCAATCTTTTTGCTAGCCTTCACTTGTACTAAGTAGAGATACTACTTGTGCATCCAAAATCCTTAAACGCAGTTTTGCCATATGAGTCCACCATACTGCTACATCTTGAGCTTGCGTTGGTTTTCCTCGAAGAGGAGAGGGTGATGCAACAAGTGTAGCGTAAGTATTTCCCTCAGTTTTGAGAACCAAGGTATCAATCCAGTAGGAGGCTCCTCAAAACTCCCATGCACCTACACAAACAAACTCAGAACTCGCAACCAACGCAATAAAGGGGTTGTCAATCCCTTCACGACCACTTCATGTAAAGTGAGATCTAATAAAGATAGTAAGATAAGATAAATATATTTTGGGTATTTTATAATATAGATGCAGAAAGTAAAGATGCAAATAAAAGTAGATTGGGAGCAAATATGATAAGAGATAGACCCGGGGGCCATAGGTTTCACTAGTGGCTTCTCTCAAGATAGCATAAGTATTACGGTGGGTGAACAAATTACTGTCGAGCAATTGATAGAAAAGCCCATAGTTATGAGATTATCTAGACATGATCATGTATATAGGCATCATGTCCATAACAAGTAGACCGACTCCTGCCTGCATCTACTACTATTACTCCACACATCGACCGCTATCTAGAATGCATCTAGAGTATTAAGTTCATAAGAACAGAGTAACACATTAAGCAAGATGACATGATGTAGAGGGATAAACTCATGCAATATGATATAAACCCCATCTTGTTATCCTCGATGGCAACAATACAATACGTGCCTTGCAACCCTTTTCTCACATCGGGTAAGGACACCACAAGATTGAACCCAAAGCTAAGCACTTCTCCCATGGCAAGAAAGACCAATCTAGTAGGCCAAACCAAACTGATAATTCAAAGAGACTTGCAAAGATAACTTAATCATACATAAAAGAATTCAGATAAGATTCAAATATTATTGATAGATAAACTTGATCATAAACCCACAATTCATCGGATCTCGACAAACACACCGCAAAAAGAGTTTACATCGAATAGATCTCCACAAAAGAGGGGAGAACATTGTATTGAGATCCAAAAGAGAGAAGAAGCCATCTAGCTAATAACTATGGACCCAGAGGTCTGTGGTAAACTACTCACAACTCATCGGAGGGGCAAGGATGTTGATGTAGAAGCCCTCCGTGGTTGATTCCCTCCGCAGAAAGTGTTGGCGAAGGCTCCAAGATGAGATCTCATGGATACGTAAGGTTACGGTGGTGGAAATTGTGTTTCGTGGTGCTCCCGGATGTTTTCGGGCACGAGGTATATATAGGAGAAAGAAGTACGTCGGTGGTCGCCTCGAGGGGCCCACGAGACAGGGGCGCGCCTATAGGGGGCCTCCTATCTTGTGGAGGCCTCGGCTGCTTCTTGACTTGCACTCCAAGTCCTCTGGATCATGTTTGTTCCAAAAATCACGCTCCCGAAGGTTACATTCCATTTGGACTCTGTTTGATATTCCTTTTCTTCGAAATACTGAAATAGGCAAAAAAACCCAGCAATATGGGCAGGGCCTCCGGTTAGTAGGTTAGTCCCAAAATGATATAAATGTGTAAAATAAAGCCCATAAACATCCAAAAGGGGTAATATAATAGCATGGAACAATCAAAAATTATAGATACGTTGGAGACTTATCAAGCATCCCCAAGCTTAATTCTTGCTCGTCCTCGAGTAGGTAAATGATAAAAAAGAATTTTTGATGTGGAATGCTACCTAGCATAATTCATAATGTAATTTTCTCTATTGTGGCATGAATGTTCAGATCCAAATGAATACAAAGTAAAAGTTAATATTGATAAAAAAATAGTAATACTTCAAGCATACTAATCAAAGTAATCATGTCTTCTCAAAATAGCATGGCAAAAGAAAGTTCATCCCTACAAAATCATATAGTTAGGCTATGCTTCATTTTCACACACAAAGATGTTCCCAACTTCTATACCCCGATGACAAGCCAAGCAATTGTTTCATACTTAAATAATCTCAAACTTTTTCAACCTTCACGCAATACATGAGCGTGAGCCATGGATATAGCACTATGGGTGGAATAGAATATGATGATGGGGATTGTGTGGAGAAGACAAAAAGAGAGGAAGTCTCACATTGACGAGGATAATCAACGGGCTATGGAGATGCCCATCAATTGATGTCAACATGAGGAGTAGGGATTGCCATGCAACGGATGCACTAGGGCTATAAATAAATGCTCAACAAAAGAAAACTAGTGGGTGTGCATCCAACTTGCTTGCTCACGAAGACCTAGGGCATTTGAGGAAGCCCATCGTAGGAATATACAAGCCAAGTTCTATAATGAAAAATTTCCACTAGTATGAAAAAGACAACTTATGAGACTCACTATATGAAAAACATGGTGCTACTTTGAAGCACAAGTGTGGAAAAAGAGATAGTAACATTGCCCTTTTTATTTATTTTCTTCTTTTTTTTGGGCCTTTTTTTCTTGGCCTTTCTTTTTATTTATTTTTTTGATTGGGCAATGCTCTAATAATGATGATCATCACACTTCTATTGATTACAACATAAGGATTACAACTCGAAACTAGAACAAGATATGACTCTATATGAATGCCTCCGGCGGTGTACCGGGATGGTGCAATGAATCAAGAGTGACATGCATGAAAAATAATGCATGGTGGCTTTGCCACAAATACGATGTCAACTACATGAGCATGCAATGGCAATATGACAAAAGTAAAGTATGTCATGATGATGATGAACGGAATGGTGGAAAGTTGCATGGCAATATATCTCGGAATGGCTATGGAAATGCCATAATAGGTAGGTATGGTGGCTTTTTTGAGGAAGATATAGGGAGGTTTATGTGTGATAGAGCGTATTGTATCATGGGGTTTGGATGCACTGGCGAAGTTTGCACCAACTCTCAAGGTGAGAAAGGGCAATGCAGTGCATCAAGAGGCTAGCAGAGGCGGAAAGGTAAAAGTGCGTATAATCCATGGACTCAACATTAGTCAAAAGAACTCATATACTTATTGCAAAAATTTAGAAGTCATCAAAAATCAAGTACTACGCGCATGCTCCTAGGGGGATAAATTGGTAGGAAAATACCATCGTCATTCCCCGACCGCCACTCATAAGGATGCACAAGCCAGGTACACTTCATGTTTCAAATTTGTTACACAACTTTTACCATACGTGCATGCTACGGGACTTGCTAACTTCAACAAAAGCATTCGTTAAATTCATAATCACCCAACTAGCATGACTTTAATATCACTACCTCCATATCTCAAAACAATTATCAAGTATCAAGTTGATCATAGCATCCAATTCACTTCCTATGTTAGTTTTTATTATACCCAACCTGGATGCCTACCCTTCTAGGACCAATTTTATGACCATAGAAAATACCATGCTGTTCTAAAAGAATCTCAAAATAATATAAGTGAAGCATGAGAGACTAGCAATTTCTTCAAAATTAAGACACCACCGTGCTCTAAAAGATATAAGTGAAGCACTAGAGCAAAAACTATCAAGCTCAAAAGATATAAGTGAAGCACATAGAGTATTCTAGCAAATTCTAATCAAATAGGCTTCTCCCAAAAGGTGTGTACAACAAGTATGATTGTGGTAAACTAAAAATCAAATACTAATATAATACACGAAGCTCCAAGCAAAACACTTATCATGTGGAGAATAAAAATATAGCTCCAAGTAAAGTTACCAATGAACGAAGACGAAAGAGGGGATGCCTTCCCGGGGCATCCCCAAGCTTAGGCTTTTAGCTATTATTGAATATCTTGGGGTGCCTTGGGCATCCCCAAGCTTAGGCTCTTTCCACCCTTTATTCCATAGTCCATAAAAGCTTTACCCAAAACTTGAAAACTTCACAACACAAAACTCAACAGAAAATCTTATAAGCTCTGTTAGTGAAAGAAAAGAAAACCACCACATAAGGTACTGCAATGAACTCATTCTTTATTTAATTTGGTGTTAAACCTACTGTATTCCAACTTATCTATGGATTATAAACTATTTTATTGGCCATAGATTCATCAAAATAAGCAAACAACACACGAAAAACAGAATCTGTCAAAAACAGAACAGTCTGTAGTAATCTGTAACTAGCGCAAACTTCTGGAACTCAGAAAATTCAGACAAAATAGGAAGACCTAGGCAATTTGTCTATTGAGCAGAAGAAATTGGAATCACTATTTTATCACTTTCTGGTGATTTTTAAAAATTGTTTTCGTGAACCAAAAGTTTCTGAAAATTACAGCAAGATCAAATCAACTATCATCCAAGAAGATCCTATAGGTTTAACTTGGCACAAACACTAATTAAAAGATAAAACCACATCTAAACATAAGGTAGATGGATTATTTATTTAATAACAGCAAGGAAAAATATTGGGTTGTCCCCCAACAAGCGCTTTTCTTTAAAGCCTTTTAGCTAGGCATTGATAATTTTAATGATGCTCACATGAAAGACAAGAATTGAAGCGCAAAAAGAGCATCATGAAACACGTGACAAACACATCTAAGTCTAACATAATTCCTATGCATAGGCATATTATAAGCAAACAAATTTGCAAGGCAAACAAAAACTAGCATATGCAAGGAATAAGAAAGAGACGATAGCAATCTCAACATGACGAGAGGTAATTTAATAAGATAAAAATTTCTACGACCATATTTTCCTCTCTCATAATAATTACATGTAGGATCATAGGCAAATTCAACAAATTATCTATCACAAAACATATTCTCAAATGATGCACATGCATGCAAAGTTGACACTCTTCCAAGATAGTGGAATTAACATTAACTAAAGTCATGACCTTTCCGAACCCACTTTTATCAAAAATATCATAAGATTGAACATACTCCAAATATGTGGGATCTAAAGTTGATACTCTTCCAAACCCACTTTCAATATTATTGCAAACACTATTATCAATCTCATATTCATCATGGGGCTTAAATAAATTTTCAAGGTTATAAGAAGAATCACCCCAATCATGATCATTGAAACAAGTAGTAGACATAGCAAAACTAGCATCCCCAAGCTTAGGGTCATATTATTAGCACAATTGACATCAAGAGAATTTATAGGAAAATCATTGCAATCATGCTTTTTTATTCAAGGAGTTATTGTGAATCTCTTCATAAATTTCTTCATCGTAATTTTCAGATTCACGAATTTCAAGCAAAACTTCATAAAGATAATCTAGTGCACAAAACTCACTAGCAATTGGTTCAACATAATTGGATCTCTTAAAAAGATTAGCAAGCGGATGAGGATCCATAGATCTTAGGTTCTCTTTTTAGCAATAAATAACCATCTAATCCAACCAAACGAGCAAACGAAAGGGCAAGCAAAAGAGAGAATAGAAGATTGGGAAAGAGAGGGCGAAAAAAAGCGGCAAGGGTGAAGTGGGGGAGAGGAAAACGAAAGGCAAATGGCAAATAATGTAAATGTGAGGGAGATGGGTTTGTGATGGGTACTTGGTATGTCTTGACTTAAGCGAAGACCTCCCCGGCAACGGCGCCAGAAATCCTTCTTGCTACGTCTTGAGCTTATGCTGGTTTTCCTCGAAGAGGAGAGGGTGATGCAGCAAGTGTAGCGTAAGTATTTCCCTCAGTTTTGAGAACCAAGGTATCAATCCAAAGAGGAGGCTCCTCAAAAGTCCCACGCACCTACACAAACAAACTGAGAACTCGCAACCAACGCAATAAAGGGGTTGTCAATCCCTTCACGGCCACTTCATGTAAAGTGAGATCTAATAAAGATAGTAAGATAAGATAAATATATTTTTGGTATTTTATAATATAGATGTAGAAAGTAAAGATGCAAATAAAAGTAGATTGGGAGCAAATATGATAAGAGATAGACCCAGGGGCCATAGGTTTCACTAGTGGCTTCTCTCAAGAGAGCATAAGTATTACGGTGGGTGAACAAATTACTGTCGAGCAATTGATAGAAAAGCGCATAGTTATGAGATTATCTAGGCATGATCATGTATATAGGCATCCCGTCCATAACAAGTAGACCGACTCCTTCCTACATCTACTACTAATACTCCACACATCGACCGCTATCCAGCATGCATCTAGAGTATTAAGTTCATAAGAACAGAGTAACGCATTAAGCAAGATGACATGATGTAGAGGGATAAACTCATGCAATATGATATAAACCCCATCTTGTTATCCTCGATGGCAACAATACAATACGTGCCTTGCAACCCTTTCTGTCACTGGGTAAGGACACCGCAAGATTGAACCCAAAGCTAAGCACTTCTCCCATGGCAAGAAAGACCAATCTAGTAGGCCAAACCAAACTGATAATTTGAACAGACTTGCAAAGATAACTTAATCATACATAAAAGAATTCAGAGAATATTCAAATATTATTCATAGATAAACTTGATCATAAACCCACAATTCATCGGATCTCGACAAACACACCGCAAAAAGAGTTTACATCGAATAGATCCCCACAAGAGAGGGGAGAACATTGTATTGAGATCCAAAAAGAGAGAAGAAGCCATCTAGCTAATAACTATGGACTCGTAGGTCTGTGGTAAACTACTCAAAACTCATCGGAGGGGCAAGGATGTTGATGTAGAAGCCCTCCATGGTTGATTCCTCCTCCGACAGAGTGCCGGCGAAGGCTCCAAGATGAGATCTCGCGGATACAGAAGGTTGCGGTGGTGGAAATTGTGTTTCGTGGTGCTCTTGGATGTTTTCGGGGTACGTAGGTATATATCGGAGGAAGAAGTACGTCGATGGCCGCCCGAGGGGCCCACGAGATAGGGGGCGTGCCCTATAGGGGGGAGGCCCTCCTATCTTGTGGAGGCCTCGGCTGCCTCTTGACTTGCACTCCAAGTCCTCTGGATCACGTTTGTTCCAAAAATCACACTCCCGAAGGTTTCATTCCGTTTGGACTGCGTTTGATATTCCTTTTCTTGAAATCCGAAATAGGCAAAAAACAGCAATATGGTCTCGGGCCTCCCACAAGAGGTTAGTCCCAAAAATGATATAAATGTGTAAAATAAAGCTCATAAACATCCAAAAGGAGTAATATAATAGCATGGAACAATCAAAAATTATAGATACGTTGGAGACGTATCACATACCTACCTATATGTGATATTCTCGTGCCGTTCTAAGCAAATTTGTATGTGCCATCTCTAAATTTCAAAATAAATTTTCCCTTTTGTGTTCTCGTACTACTCATGAAGCGGCAGGGGGTGGCCAATATTTTCTATGCTAGATGTGTTATTCTCGAGATGAGTGTTTATTCACTTGTCTTTGCACGAGAGTATGACAAAGGTATTAGGGATGCCTCGTCCCGAAATGAAAAAAATAAATTTACTTTATGTTGTCAAATAATAAATTCCTTGGAAAGTGTTGGTATGGACGGTACTCGTGGATACGGCTAGCCGTGGAATGTGAAAGAATTGTGAAAAAAGGAATAAACTTTATTTTCTGTTTGGGAACCGCCTATGATATATCTAGCATGGAAGGTGTTGGGAATTACTCGATCGTTTTCGTTGACGGGAAAAGTATGCCTCTCAAAATTTTTATCTCTTAATTTTTGCTTTGAGCTCTGGCACCTCTACAAATCCCTACTTCCCTCTGCGAAGGGCCTTTCTATTTACTTTATGCAATTTTTATTTTTACTTGAGTCTCCATCTTCTCTTATAAAGCACCAACTAAGGGGCACTATGATCGTACTTGAGCATTGGGTGTAGCTAATATGCTCGTGTGTTTCATGAATGGATCAATGATTGAGCATGATGGGCTAGGGATAACTTGCTTTAGTGTTGATATTTTGAAAGACATGGTTGCTTGTTGATATGCTTGAGTATTGAAATCTTCATCTCAAACTATACTATTGCTTTGAATCATGTAAAACTCCAAATGTCCATGCTACAAAAGAAAAGATTATGTGATGAACAAGTTAGGCAGCATTCCACATCAAATTTTTTGTTTTTATCATTTACCCACTCGAGGACGAGTAGGAATTAAGCTCGAGATGCTAAAACGTCTCCAACGTATGTATAATTTTTGCTTGTTCAATGCTGTTATATTATCATTGTTGGATGTTTTACAACAGTTTTATAGCAACTTTATATCATTTTCTTGGGACTAACCTATTGACATAGTGCCCACTACCAGTTTTTGTTTTTTGCTTGTTTTTTACTCCGCAGGAAATCAGTACCAAACGGAGTCCAAACGCAGCAAAACTTTTTGGAGAATTTTTCTGGACCAGAAGACACCTATTGGGCCAAAGAAGTACCAGAGGGGGAACCAAGGGGAGCACAACCCACCTGGGCGCGCCTGGGGGCCCAGGCGCAGCCTGGTGGGTTGTGCCCACCTCGGACGCCTCCCACACCACCTCTTTGCTCTATAAATACACTGAAAATCTAAAAACCCTAGGGGAGTCGACGAAGCACAATTCCAGCCGCCGCAAGTTCCAGAACCAGCAGATCCAATCTAGACACCATCACGGTGGGGTTCATCATCCTCATTGGTGCCTCTTCGATGATGTGTGAGTAGTTCATTGTAGACCTTCGGGTCCGTAGTTAGTAGCTAGATGGCTTCCTCTCTCTCTTTTGATTCTCAATACAATGGTCTTGTCATGGTGGGTGCACGGCAGATGCCAAGGGATGGCTAAAGAGAGGAGGAGGCTCGAGGGCGCTGGTGGGCTTCGGAGGCGAGGTTGATATGCGCGGGCGCGGGACGCCGGACATACCCAGGTTCGGGGCTCTCCGGAGAGATAACACCCCTAGTCCTGCCGAGTTTAGTTGGATGGTTGATAGTACAATGTTGCTCCTGGAGCTGTTTGGAGGAGGAAAGAGACTGGCCAAGGCTCTGGCTACTCCTTCTCCTTGGTGTCGCTATGTCTCTGTTGAATATCTTGTGTTGTCTCTCTATCTTGTCTCCTGTGTTGGTGGGGACTCCTGGGGGGGTTTATAGACCAACCCACCCAGGGTTACAATGGTAATATGCCGAGTCGGTGGGTCCGTATAGTCGGTGTCCGGGGTGCCGGGCTGGGTCCCGCTTGGGGGCTTGTGGTTCGCCGGGTTCCCCTAGGTGCGGGCCCTGCGTGCCTAGGGGGACTGTGGCGCCGCCTTGTCGATCGTCTGGGCGTGGCTGGTCGAGTCGCGCATGTTGTTCTCCGTCAGCCTCCGCTTGTTGTCATCAGTGTAAGGGCGGAACACTGCTGTTGCCGTGCCAGCCTCGGTCGTGGTAGGTAAGGGGCACTGTTGCCACGCTCTGGCTGACCACGGGCATGGGCGGGGGCACTATAGTCTTGGTCATCAGTGACTGAGGTCTCGTCCCATCGTGCGACCTGGATGGGACGGGAGTTGACCCGTGGCTGGGTTGCCATGTGAAAGTGCTAGTTATCGACTAGAGGGGGGGTGAATAGGCGATTTTTATGAAAGTCTTCAAAACACGGATGTTTCAAAGACAAACAACAGAAATGACCTAATTGATATGCAATGAAGATAAACTACAACAAGCAAGCCATAGTCAAGTATGCAATAATGTGAACAGACAAGACTAATAGCAGCTATGTAGTAAGGATCAGGATGGAAGATAGTATGAAGCCAAACAACGATAGTAGTCAAGCAATGAAGTCAAACAGATAGGACATATAAGCAATGACTTCACGAAGACAAACTCATGGTAAAGGAGGGAAGGGTTAGAACCAGTCACTTATTGACCAGTTCCAGTTGCTGTGACAACTGTACATCTGGTTAGGGAGGCTGAGATTCAACTCAGAAGACTGCGTCTTCACCTTATTCCCCTTGAGCTAAGGACTCACAGTCCTCGCCCAATCACTCTGGTAAGTCTTCAAGGTAGACTTTCGAACCTTCACAGACTTCGTTCACCGGCAATCCACAATGACTCTTGGATGCTCAAAACGCGACGCCTAACCTGCTGGAGGATTCACATTCCTCACGTGTAATAAGTCTTTAGGTCACATGACAGAAAACTTCAGTGATGCCTAACACTCTTTGGCTCTGGGTGTTTTGGCTTTGTCCTCGCAAGGATTTCTCTCTCTCAAAGGCTTCGAGGTGGGTTGCTCTCAAACGACAAAAGCCGTGCATTAACTCTGAGCAGCCAACAATTTATGGTGTAGGGGGTGGGCTATTTATAGCCACTAGGCAACCCGACCTGATATGTCCGAAATGACCCTGGATCACTAAGGAACTGACACGTGTTCCAACGGTCAGATTTCAAACACACACGGCAACTTTACTTGGGCTACAAGCAAAGTTGACTCATCCAACTCTGGATAAGTTTTTGCTCTCATTGTCTTCCCTCGAAGAGATAGGATTTGGGTTGAGCATCACTTCAGTCATTCTGACTATGATCACTTGGACCCCACTTAACAGTACGGTGGTTCTTACGACTCAACAAAGAAGAAAAGGAAACAACGAGACAACACAGTCTTCGCGCTCCATAGTATTCACTCAATGTCTTCTCATGTCATAGTCTTCAATGTGAATATCTTCACAAACCACCATTGTCTTCAATGTCTTCATACATTTTTAGGGGTCATCTCCGGTAGGTAAACCGAATCAATGAGGGACACTACCTGCGTTATCCTGCAATTCTCACAAACGCATTAGTCCTCAACCACATTTGTCGTCAATACTCCAAAACCAACTAGGGGTGGCACTAGATGCACTTACAATCTCCCCTTTTGGTGATTGATGACAAACTGGTTGAAGTTTTCAACGGGGATAAAATATGTGAAATTGTAAAGGATATGGAATTGTCTTCATAAGTGGCAAAGGCTCCCCCTGAAGATGTGCATATAAGTAGTTTGCTTTTGGAAGGCAAATGCACATGGCAGGTTGTACTTGTGGAGATCCTCTTAAACTTATGAAGATAATTCATCATGCATGAAATGATATAGCTAAGAGAATGACATGCATAATGAAAAACGGACGTCTGCAGAATGATCTAAGTGCGGAAGTTATCGTCGCACATGCGGAATTTATCATCGCACTGCAGTAAAGCAAATAAGTAGCGTATTTACCATCGAGTTTAAGTGTTACAACTCAAAGAACCAAATGTATCAAAAGCGAGAGTTGTAAACACTAGGGAAAATATAATGCAACCGCCCTTATGAACCCGCTTGAAGACTATCAAACTCATATGCTTCTCCCCCTTTTGTCAGTAAGGGCCAAAATGGTTTGAAGACATAGAGCATCTACTCGTCTTCTTCTGATGAAGATGATGCAGCAGGGTTGTCGTTGTTGGTTGGCGGTGCAGACGAGCTTGGCACAAAGGTCGCTTCGCGTGCGTAAGTAGGGGCGGTGAAGTAGCATCGGCTTTATCATCGATCACTCTGGCATTGACTGCTGCGGAGGAAGAATAGTCGAGTCTTCAAGAGATGGAGTTCGCCAGGGACTGCATTCCATGGAGGAGTGGAGTCAAACTTGAAGCGTTCGGGAAGCCATCGTCTTGAAGATCAGCTTCAAAGATCGAAAGGTGGTCAAACTCTTCCATGATCGCCGACAAGTCTCATGAGTGAAAAAAGCATTCTTGGTGGCAAGGTTGCGAATGCGATTGACGTCCACCAAGAGGCTTTGCATTTGACGCTTGAGCCAGGAGTGATGCCTATCTTGTTTTTGATGCAGCACCACAAGAAGTTCTCGGTCATTGAGGACTCGAGAGCGCTTCCGAGGCCTTTGGCCAATTGTGCTCTCAGTGGCTTTAGTCCGTGCACGATGAGGCATACATGTGTTCCCAGCCAGGGGATAGACACGAGATACCGCTTGGACGCCTTCCATGGGTTGAGAGAAGCTGTGGTGATCTGCGTTCTGAAGACTTAGTGGCGTTTTAAGGTGCTCGTGGTATATGGCTTCAATGGACATATCAACCTCTCGTAGAAAGATCGATGATTGCGGCGGAGGGTTGATAGTTGATAGCAGAGTGCATCTTGATGAGGCGCATGACCCATGGAGCATAGAACTTCAGACCAAACAGATCAGATCCAGACGCAGCCAATTTCCTGATGAAGAAATCTTGCGTGTTGAAGCTGATGCCATTAAGGATGTAGAAGACCAATGTCTTCATTGCTCCTTCAAGCTTTGTGGACGATGGATGCCCTTTGATTGGCCATAGAGTTCGCCTGATGATGTGATATATGGTGCGAGGCAGATACTCAAGGTCATCAACAAAGAAGTGCTGAGGGTATTCAGCATCGTGTGGCAGTGGCTTCATCATGCTCAAAGATCGACTCATGTCCGGTTCTCGCTTATGAAATATGCTCTCAAGCCATCGCGGTGGAGTTGACATCCGAGTTCAAACAACTCTCCGGAGTGGGTAGGCCTGTGAGCTCAATGATGTCAAGAGCTTTGGCTTCATGATGGACATTTCCTGTCATCCACTCGAGAACCCATGTCTTTGTGTCTCTGTTGTAGCCGCGGATGTGGAGGGTAGCATAGAATTGAAGCACAAGTTCTTCATTCTAGTGCTCTTTGTCTGTTACGAAACCAAGCAGACCTGCATCATGAAAGCAAGCAAGTGCTTCTTCTAAGCACGCCAGTCCGGCAATGGCTTCAGTGTCAAGGCGCATATGAGGGAAAATGCGGCCTTGGTCATACAGAACACAGGAGTAATATCTTCTTTGCTGATAGCTCCAGAAACGGTCAGATGAGATCCTTGGCCTTGTGTAGGGGTTCTTTGCACTGTCAAAGAAAGTATTGTGGGCTTTTAAGCCATTTGCATTGAAAGAACCTGTTAAGGTGGCAGTGCCTGGAAACCTTGGCAGTCTTGGCTTCGGCTTCTGGACCTGAGACCTATGCTCAATATGATAGTCAAACTGAGGACCAGAGGCATGAGGCGGAGGGACCAGAACATGCCATCTTACTGTGACTAGCTCGCCATAGTTGTATGCTTTCTCGATTGTGTAGGGCCTTGGTGGCGGAACAGGAGCAGTGGCAGTAACTGAGGCTTCAGGCTGCTGAGCAGACGCTTCGGGAGCAGTGGCCTCATTGGCTTCAGGCACATTTCCTTCAGTGGCTTCAGGAGCAGTTGGGACAGGCTCCACATTGGCTTCAGCCATGACCACGTCATTGGCTTCATTGGTGTTGGAGGTGGCAGCCTCAATGTTTTCAACCTCCACTTGAGGAGCTGGAGGGTCGGGCACTGGCAGGTTGATATCTGGAATAACTTGTTTACTTACAGGGGGTGTAGGGACACGTTCTTCTTCTTCTTCTTGGGTGTCAGCGGCTGATGCAGCCGGATTGTCTTCAGCAGCTTTAGCTTCAGACTCAGAGACGTTCACAGTTGGAGTGGCTTCTGAAAACACTTGACGTGCAACAGGTTGGTGGTGCACTTCTCCTTCTGGAACGCTCGGAAGAGGTACTTGAGGCCTTTGACCTTTGCGAAGCCTGCGAAATGTCAAGCGACGCCTTTGGAGATGGGGTTGCACAGGCCTCAAAGTCTTCCTCTTCTTCTTGGTGTTGCTGTTGGGGAGTGACTTGTTGTTGGGGAGTGACTTGTTGTTGGGGAGTACTGGGGAGTCTTGTTGTTGCAGGCGATCAGCCCATGAAGCATCTGAGCAATTGGCGTCGAGGGCGACCAATGTCGATGAGTTCGCTGTTCGCATTTAACAGCGATGATACCACATTGTACTCGATTTGAGGAAGAACTTCATCATCTTCAACATTGTCATGGTGACCAATGTCTTCAGCAGATGATGGGATCACCGGAATCTCTTCACCTTGAGGAGCCTCTGTGGAAGTGTGCTCATGAACAGTCATTCAAAGTTCTTGGGTTGCAGACGGGGACGAACCACGAAATGGGTTCAACAATCAAGGGCCTGTGGGAGCGGCCCGATTTTTTTTTGGTCTTTAGCTTCTTCTTGGAGGGAGCAGCATCGAGGCGTCAGATTTTTCCTTTTTCGGCTTCACCTGCAGCCCTCGTCTTCTTTGTTGAAGCGGTTGACCGGGCCTTTGGCTTCGAGCCAGTCATGCTGCTTGGGAAGACTATGCGGGGCTCTTCCTGCCTTGAAGGTGCAGCTTGGTCAGTTGAAGACTTCTTTTTCTTTGCAGCCATCCTTGGGTCGATGCTAGGACGGCCAAGAGCCTTGCGCTGCTCAGCCTCATTGTAGGCAAGCACACACTTGTCAGCCAGAGCCTTCATGCGGTCGCGAGAGCCTCTGGCCTCTTCACGCTTCTTGAAAAAGTTTTCTTTGAGGTCGTGCAGCATGACCTTGAAGTTTTTGACGTCTTGCACACTGAGTGCAGCCATATGATTCTTGAACTGAGCCTTTTCATAATCTTGTGCTTCAGTTCAACAATCCGCTGAGCTAGAGCTAGCTCAGAAGCAATGGCGCCGTTGAAAGAGACGCTGATGCCAATAGGAAGTTGCAGATCTTCAAAACTGATGTTTGGGGTATCAAATCATTCATCAATGAAGTGATGGATGATTGCCACATCAAAGAGAGGCAAGTTGTTGAAGATTTCGCT
The DNA here is from genome assembly GCA_021605145.1 of Aegilops bicornis. Lineage (NCBI taxonomy): Eukaryota > Viridiplantae > Streptophyta > Magnoliopsida > Poales > Poaceae > Aegilops > Aegilops bicornis. Next base: position 373,564,029 of record CM038669.1, on the reverse strand, counting down.
TCTTCTTTGCTCTTGATAAGTTGCTCAAGAGCATCATCCGCAAGATCGTCATCACTTGACAGATCAATGTGCTCTTCACGCAGAATAGCGGCAGGGTCGATGTCGATTCAGTATTCTTGACACTTTTCTTTCTCTTCTCCGCCTTCTTGGAGATGCGGATTGGTCCTCGACTGCAATCGGCTTCGTGGAGGTGCGATGGCATGCTGGCTTCACACGTGAAGCTTTTGGAGGAGCGGTGACTTTGGAGCCTTGACTTTCTTAAGCCTGCGGCTTTGGAGCAGGAGCAGAGCTGGAGCTGGGGCTTCATCTGAATCAGCCTCGTCATCAGAGTGATCCACTTTGGCACCTTGGACCAAGATGTAGGTGATGAGGCCATCAAGGTTTGAAAAGGGACCGATGACATTGGGTTCAGCGTCACGTGAGTCATCAGCACGGGGAGCAGAGGGACCAGGGTTGAAGTCTAATCCCAATGAGTTCTTGTTTTCCTTTGCAGAAGCCTTTGCGTCTTTGGAAGTTGCGCTTGAAGAGATTGTCATCACGACACGAGCAAAGACGTCGGTCGGCATTTTGAGCCGAGGTCCACGGACCATGCAAGGATAGAAACCTTGTGCAATAGCTTCACCATGCTCTTGGGAGGGAGGCCTCGAACAGAATATCACCCCAAGGGCTTCGATGGCATTCTTCTCGGCATATTCTTGTGTGACGACATTGTACTTGAACCAATCGTTCAGCCCAATAGCGTCGAATCCATTGGATTCGCGTCTTACCGATTATAAGTCTCTTCAGGATCTGTCTTGTACAGCTCTGCGAGGTCATCGAGCAGATCTTTTGAGGTTCCCTCACGACGCTGTGCCGCCACCCTTCCCCGACTGATTTATTCAGTAGCCATGAGCTTCAAACTGAATGGCTTCACGCTCAAAGGCTTCAAAGGCTTGCGTTTGCTTGATGACGAGGAACGGCTTGGGAGAGTTAGTTTGATCTTGTAAGAATTCTGCAAACGAATGCAGACTATGAGAACCAAGGGATTCTCCCACGGACATGTACTGTGACAGCATTAGAGATGCGAGGAAGGGAAGAGGTCATATGCATTCTCAGAAGATTTTTAAGATAAATCGGTTTGAAGACATTGACCTCATGATGCGAAGACATTCACTTATACGCTGAGAGTTGGTTCCAGATTTGTACGAATCCGTGAATAAGTACAAGTGAGGAATCTAACAAGTTGTGAAGCTTAAGTGAATATACTAGGCAGTACGAGATGCAGACAGAATAGATGTAACTTTGTATGGGCAGAAACCATTTTTGGGAAGTAGGATGAATCTTGAAGATAAAAAAGATGGTAAAAATAGAGATATATTTACCGCTTCGAAGAACTGCTAGACGGAAGGAAAGGAGGCCGAGCAGTTCAATCCACCGTGCCCTAACTTGGCGACAGAGGACACCTACGGCGGCGGCGGAGATGAAGATGTTCGCGGCCGGCGTGAGGACGGCGTCGGAGAGGTCGCGGCAGCTAAGCGCTTCGTCGCCGGCGTTGTTGAGAGCTAGCGGTGGCGCTAGGGTTTTGACGAGGTGGAGAGGTGGAAGAAGATTTTCTTTACCGCAGGGGACAGGTATTTATAACGAGGCGTGCGGCGCAACACAATTACGCAGGTGCCCCTGGCGGTTCACATCTGAGGGGCACGTGGCACACATGCAACATACTGTGAGTTATCCCACGTTCCCACGCTCGCCCGGTTTGTCGGATGGTCGTTCCGGCTTCTCCGGAGTTCAACAAGATAATGATGAATCATTTAAAACAGACTTAAAGTTTGTCTCGTGTCTTCTGGCCGACAAGGACGCAGAGAAGACATTCGACGATTGCAAGAGAATGCATATGATTTGGACAGATAGAGTTTGAGATAGAAAGCATAGAGAGATTAGGGTCCGATCACATTCACTTAGTTCAAAAGATTCAACTTGAAGACATAGCTATAAGTGAATGTCAGAGGATGTAAATATATATGTATATCGATGACAGCAACCAAATCAACATAGTGAAGAAGATCATGAAAATAGGTTGAAGTTGAAGACAAATCAAATGCGAAGATATTGCAGAAATAACGCCATGAGTGAAACACTTCAAACAAGGAAATTTGGTGGTGGCGTTACCCACCGTATAGGAAGTATTAGACCCAGACACGGCGCACAATTATCATGGCGCTCCGAATTCAAATTCCACGTTAATGTATTCACACTTAGAATGTAAGTCTTCATTGATTGAAGATATACGTTACTTCGTGTGTTGCACATCTAAGTCATCAACATGCATAAGTGTTAGGATGTGTGCTTGATCACATGACATTTGAGGATTCCAAGATATTTAGCTCACACCGTAACTTGCAAAACCTTTTCTCATCCAAGGGCTTTGTGAAGATATCGCCATTGCTCTTCAAGATTGACGTGAATGATGTCAATATCTTTCTTCATGACATGATCCACGAGAAAATCTTGTGAATTTCAATGTGCTTTGTCTTCGAGTGCTGGACTGGATTTTTGGCAATCTTGATGGCGCTTTCGTTGTTGCGGAAGAGAGGTACTTGTGTCGATTGATGCCATAGTCCTTGAGAGTTTGCTTCATCCATAGAAGCTGAGCACAACAAGATCCAAAGAAGCAATGTATTCAGATTCTGCAGTTGAGAGTGACACAGTTACGCTTCTTTGAAGACCAACAAACGAAAGTGATCGTCGAGAAAGTGACATGTGCCCGATGTAGACTTGCGATCCACCTTGTCACCAAAGATAATCAGCATCCGAAAATCCAACCAAATCAAATTTTGAGCCCTTTGGATACCATAATCCGAGTGTTGGGGTGTGAGCCAAATATCGAAGAATTCACTTCACAGCTAAGTGATGCGATTCTTTTGGTGCCGCTTGGAATCGAGCACACATGCAAACACTAAGCATAATATCTGGCCTAGATGCACATAGGTAAAGTAAGGAACCAATCATGGAGCTCTATACCTTTTGATCGAACTCTTTACCATTGTCGTGGGGACCCAAGTGGTGTTTGGCTGGCATTGGCGTCGTGTATCCTTTGCATTCTTGCATTCCAAACTTCTTCAGGCAATCTTGGAGGTATTTTTCTTGAGATATAAAGATGCCATTCCTTTGTCGATTTAATTTGAAGACCAAGGAAGAACTTGAGCTCTCCCATCATGGACATCTGATATTGCTCTTGCATCATGTATCCAAACTCATCACTATACTTCTGGTTGGTGCAGCCGAAGATAATGTCGTCCACATATATTTGGCATACAAACAGTTCACCATCATATGTCTTCGTGACGAGTGTGGGATCAAGGGATACATGTTTGAAGCCTTTGCTCTTCAGGAAGTCTTTGACTGTATCATACCAGGCACGAAGAGCTTGTTTGAGGCCATACAGTGCTTTATTCAGCTTGTACACCATATCATGATGTTTTGGATCTTCAAAGCCAGGTGGTTGAGCGACATATACTTCTTCTTCAATCTTGCCGTTGAGAAATGCACTCTTCACATCCATTTGATAGAGCAAGATGTTGTGGTGGTTAGCATAGGCTAGTAGTATGCGAATGGCTTCAAGCCTAGCTACAGGAGCAAATGTTTCATCGAAGTCAATTCCTTCTACTTGAGTATTTCGTTGAGCCACAAGCCGTTCTTTGTTTCTGACGTCTTGACCATTCTCATCTTGCTTTTTTCGATATATCCATTTGGTGCCAATAATGTTATGCTTATGAGGGTCAGACGCTTGACAAGTTCCCAAACATTATTCAGCTTGAACTGTTGAAGTTCTTCTTGCATAGCTTGAATCCATTCTGGTTCCATAAAAGCTTCGGCAACTTTCTTGGGCTCTGATATTGATACAAAGGAAAAGTGCCCACAGAAATTTGCTAGCTGTGTTGCTCTTGACCGAGTAAGCGGACCAGGTGCATTGATGCTATCGATTATCTTCTCAATCTGTACTTCATTTGCAACTCGAGGATGAACTGGACGAAGACTTTGCTCATGCCGATCATTGTCATCATTGGGAGGATTGTCTTCAGCTGAGCATTGTCTTCAGTTGGTTAGGTGCAGAAATGATAAGTTCCTCTTCAGGTTGTGCTTCATTTGGCATGATTTCACCAGTACCCATCAGCTTGATAGATTCGTTGGGTGGAGCTTCGTCTAGTGTACTTGGCAGGAACTCTCTTTGTGAACCATTGGTTTCATCAAATTGCACATCTACAGTTTCGACGATTTTGTAGAGATAGAGATTGAAGACTCAGAGGAGCGTGAGTCCTTTCCAGAATCGAGCATGAAGCCTTCGTGAGCTTTGGGTTCAAATTTTGACTTGTGATGGGGATCCTTGATCCAACACTTAGCCCCAAATACTCAAGTAACCGACATTTGGCTTCTTGCCAAGAAGGAGCTCATAGGAAGTTTTGTTCGAGAAGCTTATGGATATAAACACGGTTGATGACGTGACAAGTTGTATCAATGGCTTACGCCGTAACTTTCTTGGTGTCTTGTACTCGTCGAGCATTGTTCGAGCCATCTCAATGAGGGTTCTGTTCTTGCGCTCCACGATGCCATTTTGCCGGGGTGTGTATGGAGCAGAGAACTCATGAGTGATTCCCATGGTATCCAGATAAAGATCAAGTACGGTGTTCTTGAATTCAGTGCCGTTATCACTCGATATGCTTGATCTTGACGCCATAATTGTTCATTGCTCGATTGGCGAAGCGTCTGAAGACATCTTGCACTTTAGTCTTGTAGAGAATTATGTGCACCCATGTGTATCTTGAGTAGTCATCAACAATGACGAAGCCATAGAGACAAGCAGTTGTTGTGAGGGTAGAGTAATGAGTAGGGCCAAACAGATCCATGTGTAACAGCTCGAAGGGTTGAGATGTTGTCATGATTGTCTTCGAGGGGTGCTTTGCCCTAGTCATATTTCTAGCTTCGCAGGCACCACACAAATGATCCTTCTTGAACTTGACACCTTCGATGCCTATGACATGCTTCTTCTTGGCGAGTGTGTGTAAGTTCCTCATGCCAGCATGCCCCAGCCTCCGATGCCAGAGCCAGCATTCTGAAGCTTTTGCGAGAAGACATACGGCAAGTTGTGGACCTGCTGAGAAATCTACCATGTATAGATCATCTTTCCTATACCCTTCAAAGACTAGAGACTTGTCAGATTCCATTAGTACAAGGCAACGATATTTTCCGAATATCACAATCATGTTTAAGTCACAAAGCATTGAGATAGACATCAATTTGAAACCAAGGGATTCAACAAGCATCACTTTATCCATGTGTTGATCCTTTGAGATTGCAACTCTACCTAGACCCAATACCTTGCTTTTACCAAAGGTCAAGAAATGTGATATGACTCTTGTCTGATGGACGTAAGGTTGATTCCATGAGAAGACTTCGATCACCAGTCATATGATTAGTGCATCCACTGTCCATAATCCATTCTGAAGCATGAGGTATCATACCCTACAAGATGCAGTTAGGGGATAGGCTTCACAAAGAGCATTGTGAAGCATAAACATTTGACAGGCAAGTGGATTATTGAAGCTTAAATCAAGATTAGGACTGATAGGATGAATGGCAAACGATTTAGGAACAAAATACATAGTGAGACCATTTGGGCATTTGATCTTGTGCCCTACAAGATGTTTTAGGTCCCCAAAGAATAGCATCGACGCCTTTGATTTTCGGTGGAGACCCTTTCCTACAAAAGAGAGTTAATTCTTCTTAACCACCCACATCTTCGTGGGTGGCTTAGAAGCAATGAGTCTAAGTGCAGACATCTCGAGAATTTTGGCTTTGGAGCCCTAGCAAATAGCCTTGCAGGAGATGAATGATACTCATATGAATAAGCAAAAAGTTCTTAGATCTATGAACATAGCGGTTTGAAGACACACGCTCATATTCATAAATTTGAGTACGGTTTCCTCGCAAAACATTGGCGTTAGGGTGACTCGGTGAGTCCTCGATCCGTATGAAGCCTTTGGACCATATGACGCCTTAGGTGCTGGGTTTGTCTTCTTCCTGTGTGGTGTCATGATGACATTCATCGGAAGATTCTCAAGACAGCTTTTGGGAACCCAGATCTTCTTCATAGGCGGTCCATTCCTGAGTTAGTTCCAATATACCGCAAACACTTCACCATTCTCGATTCTTGAACAGCTTATAGTTTGCATCAAAGGATTCATCAATGATAATAGGGTTAGCACAGGTAAAGCCGGATAAGGTGGATGGATCCATTGAAGGTCCCTTTGCGCAACCCATGTGATTTTGGGATACCGCTCAAAGCTTCCAAGAGGAACCATCAACGTTCATTTTCCTCTCGAACCCAACACCCTCTTTCCTAGGGTTTCGGTTGAGAATATGCTTTTAAGGACATACATAAAGTGTCGATGCCCTTTCGGACTTTTATACATCCTCGCTTTCAAGCAATGTCTTCAATCTAGCATTTTCATCAAGAATAGCAGTGGTATCCTCCGCAGAGGGGTTAGTTACCACATTAGTAGTTGAAGACAATGCAACAAGAGCGAGTTGAACATTCAGCAACAGAGGTAGCGATATCATGCTCAAGACATTTTAGACATGGTGGTTCAAATCCATCCTGAGCGGAACTGATCTGTTGAGCACTAAGTGACTCATTCTCTTTTTGAAGATCTTCATGAGCCGCTCTCAATTTCTCAAGCTCTTGCTTCCTTTGAAGATAATCATAGGAGAGCCTTTCATGAGTAGTTGAGAGCGTTTCATGACGACTTTCAAGTTCTTGGTACTTAGCGTGAAGATTTTTAATGTCTTCAACTAAGGATTGTGAACATGTCATTTCCGCGTCCAACAAGTCATCGCTTTTGTCTAACAGTTTTTGAGTATGTTCCATAGCTCTTTGTTCTTCGGTTGCAATTTTAGCAAGTGTTTTGTAGCTGGGTTGGATTCACAATCAGAGTCATCTTCACTCGATGTTTGAAAGTAAGCATCACGTGATTTTACCTTGGCACCGCGTGCCATGAAGCAATAGGTGGGAGCAGGGTCGTCCTTGTCATCAGCTTCAGCGCTGGTGTAGAAGTCATTGTCTTCAGTGTTGAAGATGGACTTGGCAACATAGGCTGTGGCTAAAGCCAGACTTACTACGCCAGGGTCGGACTCCTCTTCAGACTCCACCTCCACCTCCTCGTATGCAGACTCCTCCTCTGAATCCATTTCCTTGCCAACAAAAGCACGAGCCTTGCCGGATGAACTCTTCTTATGCGATGAAGACTTTGATGAAGACTTGGAAGAAGACTTTGAAGATTTCTTCTTTTCTTGTCATCGTAATCATATTCCTTGCTCTTCTTCTTCTTCTTCTCATTGTCCCACTGTGGACACTCAGAGATATAGTGTCCAGTTTTCTTGCACTTGTGACAGGTTCTCTTCTTGTAGTCATGAGTGGAAGCTTTATCATTTCTTGAGCTGGATCATGAAGACTTTGTGAAGCCTTTCTTCCTAGTGAACTTCTGGAACTTCTTCACAAGCATAGCAAGCTCCTTTCCAATGTCTTCGTGGATCATCGTAACCATGATCAGATTCTTCTTCAGATGAGGAAACAACTTTTGCCTTCAAAGTGCGAGTTTGGCCATATTTGGGACCATAGATATCTCTTTTCTCAGATAGCTGGAACTCATGCGTGTTGAGCCTCTCAAGTATATCAGATGGATCGAGTGTCTTGAAGTCAGGACGTTCTTGTATCATGAGGGCAAGGGTGTCAAAAGAGCTGTCAAGTGATCTCAGTAGTGTCTTGACGATTTCATGCTTGGTGATCTCGGTGGGCGCCGAGGGCATGAAGCTCATTTGTGATGTCGGTGAGGCGATCAAACGTGAGTTGGACATTTTCATTGTCGTTTCTCTTGAAGCAGTTGAAGAGGTTGCGAAGAACACTGATCCTTTGATCTCTCTGGGTTGAGACGCCTTCGTTGACCTTGGATAGCCAGTCCCAGACTAGCTTCGACGTTTCCAGAGCACTCACGCGGCCTATCTGTCCTTTGGTCAGATGACCACAGACGATGTTCTTTGCAGTGGAGTCCGGTTGAATGAACTTCTTGACATCAGCAGGGTGACACCTTCACCAGATTTAGGAACGCCGTTCTTGACGGCATACCAGAGGTCGACATCAATGGCTTCAAGATGCATGCGCATCTTATTCTTCCAAAGAGGGATAGTCGGTTCCATCGAACACGGGCAAGCAACGGAGACCTTGATTATCCCTGCGATCGATATAGCTAAAACTCGTGTGGTTAAACCGAATCACACAGAACAAGGGAGTACCTTGCTCTGATACCAATTGAAAGTGCTAGTTATCGACTAGAGGGGGGGTGAATAGGCGATTTTTATGAAAGTCTTCAAAACACGGATGTTTCGAAGACAAACAATAGAAATGACCTAATTGATATGCAGCGGAAGATAAACTACAACAAGCAAGCCATAGTCAAGTATGCAATAATGTGAACGGACAAGACTAATAGCAGCTATGTAGTAAGGATCAGGATGGAAGATAGTATGAAGCCAAACAACGATAGTAGTCAAGCAATGAAGTCAAACAGATAGGACATATAAGCAATGAGTTCACGAAGACAAACTCATGGTAAAGGAGGAAGGGATAGAACCACCACTTATTGAAGACACGGGATTTGTTGGACCAGTTCCAGCTTGTCGTGACAACTGTACATCTGGTTAGGGAGGCTGAGATTCAACTCAGAAGACCGCGTCTTCACCTTATTCCCCTTGAGCTAAGGACACACAATCCTCGCCCAATCACTCTGGTAAGTCTTCAAGGTAGACTTACTAACCTTCACGGACTTCGTTCACCGGCAATCCACAATGACTCTTGGATGCTCAAAACGCGATGCCTAACCGGCTGGAGGATTCACAGTCCTCAAGTGTAATAAGTCTTCAGGTCACAGACAGAAAACTTGATGCCTAACACTCTTTGGCTCTGGGTGTTTTGGCTTTGTCCTCGCAAGGATTTCTCTCTCTCAAAGGCTTCGAGGTGGGTTGCTCTCAAACGACAAAAGTCGTGCACTAACTCTGAGCAGCCACCAATTTATGGTGTAGGGGTGGGCTATTTATAGCCACTAGGCAACCCGACCGATATGTCAAAATGACCTGGATCACTAAGGAACTGACACGTGTTCCAACGGTCAGATTTCAAACACACTCGGCAACTTTACTTGTGCTACAAGCAAAGCTGACTCATCCAGCTCTGGATAAGTTTTTGCTCTCATTGTCTTCGCTCAAAGACATAGGATTTGGGTTGAGCATCACTTCAGTCATTCTGACTATGATCACTTGGACCCCACTTAACAAAGACAAAGGGTTCCTACGACTCAACAAAGAAGAAAAGGAAACAACGAGACAACACAGTCTTCGCGCTCCATAGTCTTCACTCAATGTCTTCTCATGTCATAGTCTTCAATGTGAATATCTTCACAAACCACCATTGTCTTCAATGTCTTCATACATTTTTACGGGTCATCTCCGGTAGGTAAACCGAATCAATGAGGGACACTACTTGCGTTATCCTGCAATTCTCACAAACGCATTAGTCCCTCAACCACATTTGTCGTCAATACTCCAAAACCAACTAGGGGAGGCACTAGATGCACTTACACCATGGACGCCACAGGTGGGTTGGCTTATTGGGGAAGCCAAGGCTGCGCCGGGGTGAGTTGCCTTGTGTCAGCCGCTGCGACCGGGTTGACGTACCTTGCTGAGTCGAGGGTCTTGGCCGGGTCGCGCGCATTGCCGGGTCGAGCGACCCGGCTTGGCGCACGCCGGTTTGTGAGGCGATGCGGGCCCCGCTGTTTTTGAAATAGATCCGGGTTCCGTTGCCTGCCCGGGGTTCATCCCCCCGACAGTAGTCCCCGAAGCTGTGAAGGTCCGCCGTCTTTGGATGAGGGGGCCTTTGCAGCTTTCCCCTTGAGCAAGGCGGAGTCTGTGAACGCCTGGTCCGGCAACACCCACTGTGTGCCGGGTTTTTCGGAAACCGAATCGCGGCGTCCCGGTCGTGGCGGGAACCGAGGAGTCTACCGAATCTTGAGGCCATCCCTCGGGCTTCGTGCTGGCGCCACGTGGTGCTCGGAAGCCGGAGGGCTCGACAGCCCGCGTCGCGTGACGGGACCGGCGACGGGCGGGTTTCGCCGTTGCGCGCCCTTGGCCACACGTGCGGATTTATTGCGGCGTCTGGGGGCCGGTTGCACTTCCCCGCGCAGTTAGTGCGTGCGTACGTGCGCACTTATTGCGGGGTAGTGGAACAGGCGCGTGTAGACGATCCCACTTCCCCATGTTGGAACCTGGGCTTATAAATTGAGGGGGGCAAGGGAGCGGCGGGAATTATTCTCGCTCTCTCCTGTCCCCCTGCTCTCGCCCTGCTCCTTGCTCTTGGCCTTACAGCGCCGCAGCCCGAAAGCAAGCTCTTCTCCGTCGTCCTTCTTCCTTCCGCTTCCGTCCATGGCGCTGCCGAGGCTCTTGGATGGGTTCCAATGTCACCGACGGCGACATCACGCAGCCGAAGCCAGCGGCTTGCCGCTTGCGGAGATGGACGTTGGTGTCCGCCGCCAGCAGCGTAGCAAAGGCCCCGACCCGAGGGGCAGGAGCGTCGTCTTCCTTACCCACTTCGAGTGCGGGCTTGGGCTGCCGGCGAGCGCCTTCTTCCGCGCCTTTCTGGAGTTCTTCGGGCTTCAACCGCACCATCTCGGCGTCGGCGCCATCGTCCAACTCTCCGGCTTCGTGACCCTGTGCAAGGGGTACCTGGGGGTCGAGCCGACGATCGACCTCTGGGCGTGCTTCTTCTCCTTGAAGCAGCAGGGCCCGTCGGTCGGGGAGTTTGCCGACTACGGCGCCGCCGTCATCTCTAAGCGGCCGGGGCAGACTTCCCCAAGATTCCGCTCGAGGATTCTGCCAAGAAGTGGCAGAATTCTTTCTTCTACGTCCGCAATCTTGGCGTGGACCACATCTATCTCCCCCTTTCTCCATGGTGCCGCCGCGGGCGAAGACGAACTGGGGCTACTCGCCCCGGCGCCCGTCGCAGGAGATCGTCAGCCTTTGCGAGCGGGTGACGGTGATGAGGACGCAGAGGGCTCACCGCACGGATCTTCTCGCCACGTTCATCACCAGCCGGGTCCTCCCGCTTGAGGCGATCCTGCCTCATCGGCGATGATCGGCCTTCAGGACCCCAACCGAATGGGGTCGACGCGGCTGTCTGAGGGAGCAGGCAGCGGCGCCGTCAACGCCATCTCGGGCCAATCTTGAGAGGCGATTCGGCAAGCGCCCGTATAGCGAGCGAACCAGCGCCGCAGTCAAGACTGGTCTCCTTACTTTGCCACCGCATATCTTCTTGTTCGTCCCGATCGTCCACGGGCGGTTCTTCTGCATGCGAGCCGGCATCCTTATGCGGGCTCCGGCCAATAGGTAGCGCCGGTGGCACCAGAGGAGCCCGCGCCCAAGGCGGCGAGGAGGTGGCAGTCGCCGGGCGCTTATCGGCGCCGAGCCGGTAAGCTTCAAGTCTTTCTCTTGTTCATTTTCTCTTGATTTGTTGCCCGTGTCGCGGTGAAGGCGATGCTGATGCCGGTTGCTTGGTGCAGCGGCGTTGGGCGGGGGAGGCGGCGATGGCGGTGAGCTGGGCCTACGCATGGGCGGCGCCGAGCCGCCAGCGTGGCAAGGATACGATGTCGCGCCGCGACTTCGCCGGATCAAAGCACGCAGCGGACCCGACCGAGCCCGGAAGGCGGCCAAGAAGAAGCGCCGATCCCGGTCCCGGTCTTGACGGGGTAAGTTCTGTTCACCGCTTGCGCCTGGGTTTCCTGTCTTTTTGCTTATTTTGCCTTCTTCTTCAGGTCTCCGATCGCGCTGGCGAGGGTAGCGGCGGAGGCCGCGGCCACCGAGGGGACCGCGTTCCGCAGGAGCCGGTCCGACCTCACTGGTCTGGCCGGGGAGGAGGGGCGAGGCGACTCGGACCTCGGCCTGGACCCGGATGACGCCAAGGCCTTGGCCTGGCGTGACAGGAACCGGGCCAAGGCGGAGCTGGAGGCGGCGTCGACCCGGCTTGACCGACGCGGGCGGCGGCGTGGCGCGAGGCGGCGCAGAGCCGGCTGGCGCGAAGCCGGAGAGGGCATGGTGGTGGAGGCGACAGTTTTTGAACCATCGTCGGTGAGAGAGCGCGGCCGTGGGGGCCGGCCCGAGGTGGTGCTCCTCGACCAGGAGGTCGTGGAGGTGGGGGCGATACCCCGCCGCGAACCAACATTGTCGAGCGCGCGGGGGCTTATGGTGGTGGAGGCGGCGTCCCGGAGTGGGCACCGCTGGCGGCGGCACCGGAGGCGCCGTCGGCTATGGAGGAGGCACCGCAGGCGGCGGTGCCTGCGGTGGCGATGCGAGGCGCCCGATGTCCCGGATCACCGTCGGCGCCGGAACGGGCGTCAGAGGTGGTGCTGGCCGCGTCGCAAGCGGCCAGCGGGGGGCATGCCTTGGTGCCTCGGCAGAGCGGGCGCCGAGCTGCTGTGCCACAGCCCATGCGGAGCGGGGGTGTGGCCGTCTTCGGGCCCCAGACCCAGGAGGAGGTGGCGCTGGATGCCGTCAGCCGTCTGCGAGGCCGGACGGAGCGCTTTGAGGCCTTCGCCCAGGCCGAGACGGAGCGGACGCGCGACCTGGAGCGTGATGTCCTGGTAAGTCCTTCTTCTTCTTGTTTTCTTGAGATTTTATCTCGTAGAGCGGCGCCCTACCACTAGGTGTAACCTCCGAGATTCCGGGCCAAGCGTGGTAACAGTTGGGCCAAATCTTAAACCTTGTCTTATTTTTCCTTCTGCTGAGTTCTTCTTCTTTGCAATGAGGTGCTGTCTTGGCGGACCAAGAACCGGGCCGATCATCACTATGACCGCCTGTCGATTCCGCCGTCTCGGCCGAGGCGGCGCAGGCGTAGGGCGGAGGCGGGTCGGGCGGTCTCGACGAGGCAGGCCGCACGAGCAGCTGGCAGGTCACAAGAGCCGCCTTGAGGCTGAGGTGGAGCTTCTTAAGGTGGAGGCCGCCAAGGCGGTGGAGGCGCAACAGGCCCTGATCGAGGCGAACCAGCAGCGCGACCAGCTGGCCGACGACAAGGGCCGGCTCCAGGCCGAGGTGGAGCGTCTGCGGGAGCAAGCCACCGCAGCAGATGAGGCCCGCCAGGCCGAGGCTCACTGCCGTGAGGCGGCCAAGAAGGCGACCGAAGACAAGGACGCCGAGCTGAAGGCGTCCCTTGCTAAGGCGGCCGACCTGGAGAAGGCGCTCAGGGAGCGGGACCATGTCTTGGAGCGGGAACGACGTGGTACGTTGCTCGAGGCGCAGCACCTGGAAGAGTCCTTCTCCAGTAAGTGTTGCTTCTTTGTTGTTTGCTGGGTCGGGACCCGGCCCTTTCTTCCTTGTTGCCCTTCTGACTTGCTTCGCCTTTGGCTGTAGGGGCCTTTCCGGAGACGCGGCGGCTGGCGGAGGAAGTCGTCCTCTATCGGGCCAGCGACCCGACCGGCGTTGTCGGGTCCGGACGGAATCTGGCCGACGGCTTGGACCTTCCCGGAGATCGTTGCCGGGCCGAGGCCCGGCTAGGGCCTTGGGAGCATGAGATGGAGAAGCTGTCCCGAGCAGGTACCGCAATGACGGCGGCCTTGTGGCCGGGTTCCGTCCATCCGCGCAGCTTCTCGCGTCTGGCACGCTGGTTGGAGATGGGCCCGGATCACCTTAGCGATTGGCGCGTTTCTGCCGCCCGGGCCGGTGCTGAGATGGAGCTCCGGATCGCGTTGTCTTGGCATCCGGATCTTCAGCTAGACACGCTGATGGGTCAGCGCGCTGGCTCGGAGCCGTTGCTGCAGGAGCATGCCGGCCGGATCGCCTTCCACGACGAGTTCCATCCGGAACGGACGGAAGACGGGGCGGTCGTGGCTGGCGACGACTACGACTTGCTTCTTCGTGACCCGAAGGGAAGCTCGGAGGAGACGGGTGTCTACGGCGACCCGGAGGTCGGAGAGGACACCGGTGCCAGCTGGACCCGGAGGCCGGCCGGGAGCCGTCGGCGTCGCGGCGTGGCGCTGGGAATGCGTGAGAATCTTTGTAGGAAATTTCGTTATAGCAGGTCCACCCATCCACTGGGGTTTTCAGGGTGTAATGAACTCGGGCCGTTGGCCTCTGCTTGAAACATTTATGTGTAAATGTTGTGAGTGTTTATTTGCTTTTTGCCTTCTTCTTTTTTTGAACTTATTTCATGCGTTGCTCCTCCCTGAAGCTTTCCCCCCGCGAGTCAGACGGCCGAGGCTCCGGTCCTTGACAAGGCGTTCGGCTCTTCGAGAGGCGGCTGCAGGAGTTGGGTCCTTTAAAAACGTTGGGCGCGAGCGAAACACCCACTGGGCCGGCTGGCGTCAATCCGGCTTGGCCGGTTGGTGAGCAGCCGGTCGTGCGGCTAACTTAGTTGACGAGCGTCGGGCCGGGTTGGTCGACCCGGCGGCTTTGACTTAGTGTATGAGTCGTAGGGGAGCTTTACCTGTTGCACTTGCCCGCCGTCAGCCAGAGCTGGATCTGTGGTTTTAGGGCGAAGTGGGGGGGGGGGGGGCGGCATCCTAACTTATCAGGAATCACTAAGCAAAGCGGCGGGGTGATGATCAAGCCAGCCAGCCCCTGAGCCCCCGGGTCGAGCTTGTCGAGCCGGCGACCGGGTTCGGTAGTGAGGTGGTGTGAAATATGGACGCAATAAATTGGTCGGCAAAAGGCAGCCCCCGAGTCCTGTTCGGGGACCCCATAGTTTCATATGCTTACAAAAGGCGTGGATACATACATTCGTTCGGCTAACTGTAAAACGAACGGAGGAGTTCCGTGTTCCACGGCCGGGCCGTTTCTTTGCCGGGGGTGTCCCTCTTGTGCTTCTTCGATTTGTGTGCATCGATGAGGTAGTAGGCGTTGCGGTCGCGCAAAGCCCTGCTCACGATGAACGGGCCTTCCCATGGAGAGGACAGCTTGTGCTGGCCTGCCTGCTCTTGGACGAGTCGGAGGACGAGGTCGCCTTCGCGGAATGCGAGAGGCTTGATCTTCTTGCTGTGGTAGTGCCTCAAGCCTTGCTTGTAGATAGCCGAGCGGCTAAGTGTCAGAAGGCGCACCTCTTTGAGCAGGTCGACGCCGTCTTCGCGTGCTTCTCTTGCCTCTTCTTTAGTGTACATCGTGATGCGTGGCGAGTCGAACTCGACGTCGGTCGGGATGATGGCTTCTGATCTGTAGACGAGGAAGAACGGGGTGAACCCGTTCGACCGGTTTGGTGTCGTGTGCAGACTCGAGAGAACCGTGGGCAACTCGTCGAGCCAACTGCCGGCTGAGCGGATAAGTGGCTCGACGAGTCGCGGCTTGATGCCGGACAGGATGAGTCCATTGGCCCGCTCGACCTGCCCGTTGGACTGCGGATGTGCCACGGAGGCCAGGTCGAGGCGGATCTTTGGAGACGGAGCAGTATTGCTCGAGCGCTCTTGGCGAAGTTGGTGCCGTTGTCGGTGATGATGCTGTTCGGCATGCCGTAGCGCACCACTATGTCCTTGATGAACCGGACGGCTGTTGGCCCGTCCAGTTTCTTGAATGGTCTTGCCTCGATCCATTTGGTGAACTTGTCCACTGCCACTAGCAGGTGCGTCATGCCGCCTCGAGCGGTTTTGAAGGGTCCCACCATGTCGAGTCCCCAGACCGTGAAGGGCCAAGCGATCGGTATGGTGCGGAGTGCTGATGCCGGCTGGTGGCTGCGTTTGCTGAAGCACTGGCATCCTTCGCACTTAAGGATGAGCGACTCGGCGTCTTCGAGGGCCGTTGGCCAGTAGAAGCCGTGGCGGAACGACTTGGCCACGATGGACCGAGACGCGGCGTGGTGCCCGCACTCGCCCTGGTGAATGTCGAGGAGGATGTCAATGTCGCGGTCCTGCTCGACACAGCGCTGGAACACGCTGGTAGAGCTGCGTTTGACGAGCTCGTTGTTGATGATGGTGTAGGCGGATGCCCGGCGCTGAACTTGCCGAGCCTCGGTCTCGTCCATGGGGAGAACCATGTTCTCCAGCCATTCTGATATTGGCAGGGCCCAAGATGGGGCCGTGATGGTGCTGAAGACGGCCACCTGGGTGGGTTCCGAGTTGACGGCTCCTGGGCCAGGTTGAGCAGCCCCCGGGTTGGTGGCGGCGACGGCCGGGTCCGGGGTGATGGTGGTCGGGTTGAGCTGAGTAGCCCCCGGGCCGGGTTGAGCAGCCCCCGGGCCGGGTTCAGCAGTCCCCGGGCTGGGTTTGGCAGTCCTTGGGTCGGGTTGAGCAGTCCCCGGGCTGGGTTGAGCAGTCCCCGGGCCGGCTTGCGGCGCGGCCGGGTCTTCTGGGACGTGGATGGACTCGGAGTCCGGCGACGGCTTGACGGATGGCTTGCGCAGGTGCTCGAGGGAGACGTCGGACGGGATAGCTTGACGTGACGAGTCAATTTTGGCGAGCGTGTCGGCTGCCTCGTTCTCCGTGCACGGGACATGGAGGAACTCGCAGCCATCGAAGGATTCGGACAGCTTCTGGATGAGGAAGCGATAGCTTGCCATGTTGGGGTCGCGGGCGTCCCACTCGCCGGAGCACTGCTACACCACCAAGTCCGAGTCGCCGTAGCACAGGATGCGTAGGATGCCGAGTTCCTTGGCAAGCCGGAGGCCGTGCACAAGGGCTTCGTATTCGGCGATGTTGTTGGAGGCAGCGAAGTGGATCGGGAGTGCGTAGCGGAGACGGTCACCCTTCGGGGATGACAGTACGATGTCGGCCCCTAAGCCGAGTCGCATCTTGGATCCGTCAAAGTGCATGCGCCAGTGCGACGAGTCGGGAGGTGGCGGCAGGTACTGGGTCTCGGTCCAGTCGAGGAGGAAATCGCCCAGGGCCTGAGACTTGATCGTGGTGCGGAGCTCGTAGAGGAAGGTGTGGCCAGCTAGCTGGATCGCCCACTTGGCGACCCGACCGGAGGCATCCCGGCACCCGATGATTTCTCCGATAGGGGCCGTGTTGATGACAGTGACGACATGCTCTTGAAAGTACTGATTCAGCTTCTTGGCGGTGAGGTACACGCCGTAACACATCTTCTGGTAGTGCGGGTACTTCTGCTTGGAGGTGGAGAGCACTTCGCTCAGGTAGTAGACCGGACGCTGGACGGCCTGGATCTTGCCCTTCTCCGGTCGCGCGGCCAGGACGGGTGCGGTGGAGAGCATGCGCTTGAGGTCTTGGAAAGCTTCGTCCGCCTTGTCGTTCCACTCGAACGAGCTTGTTTTCTTCATTAGCTGGTACAGGGGCAGTGCCTTCTCGCCCAGCCAGCTTAGAAACCGGCTGACCGAGGCCAGGCAGCCTGTGAACATCTGGACATCGCGCCGTCGGGTTGGCTTGAGCATGTGCTCGATGGCCTTGATCTTCTCCGGGTTCGCCTCGATGCCGCGTTCCGAGACGAGGAAACCGAGCAGCTTTCCGGCTGGGACGCCGAAGACACACTTTTCCGGGTTGAGCTTGACCTTGTATTCGCGGAGGTTGGCGAATGTTTCCTTCAGATCGTCGAGGAGCGTGAGGTGCTGCTTGGTCTTTACCACGATATCGTCCATGTACACGTGGATGTTCTTGCCGAAAGGCGGTAGCGAGCACTTCTGCATGCAGCGTTGGAAGGTGGCGCCGACGTTCTTCAACCCGAACAACATGGTGATGTAGCAGTACGCTCCAAGGGGCGTGATGAAGGACGTCTTCAGGGCATCGGCCGGGTCCAGCTTGATCTGGTGATAGCCGGAGTAGGCGTCCAGGAAGGACAGCAGCTCGTACCCGGCGGTCGAGTCGATGACTTGGTCGATCCGCTGGAGGGCGAACGGATCCTTGGGACAGGCTTTGTTGAGGCTGGTGTAGTCGATACACATGCGCCAGGTCTTGTTCTTCTTCAGGACGAGGACTGGATTGGCCAACCACTCGGGGTGAAACACTTCCATTATGAAGCCGGCCGCCAAGAGCTTGGCGACCTCTTCCCCAATGGTTCTTCTCTTCTCTTCGGAAAATCGACGGAGGGGTTGACGGACAGGCTTGGCGTCCTTGTGTACGTGGAGTTTGTGCTCGGCGTACTTCCTCGGGATACCCAACATGTCTTTGGGGGTCCATGCGAAGATATCCCGATTCTCACGGAGGAAGTCGACGAGCTCTCCTTCCTATTTGCTGTCGAGGCGGGCGCCTACGACAACGTACTTGCTGCAGCTGGGGTCTTCCGGGTTCAGCTTCACTTTCTTGGTTTCCTTGGAGGGCTTGAAGGCAGCCTCATCGGCCAGGTCCGGGGTTGGGATTAACGCGTCGGAGGCCTCGCCGGCCAGGGCGACGATCCGGTCGATCTGACGCCGCTCCACGGCAATGACCAGCGGCTCGGCCAGCTTGGCGCCGCCTCGGGCGCACTCCAGAGACTTGCGGTAGTCACCGGTGATAGTAATGAGGCCCTTGGGACCCGGCATCTTCATCTTCATGTACGCGTAGTGGGGGACCGCCATGAACTTGGCGAGCGCGGGCCGGCCCAGCAGAGCATGGTACGCGCTGGACAGGTCCACCACCTCGAACCAGATTGGTTCGCGTCGGAAGTGGCTGCTGTTGCCAAACAGGACATCGAGCCGGACCCGGCCAATGGGCGAACAGGAAAGGCCGGGTACGATGCCGTGGAAGACGGTCCGGGTTGGCTCCAGGTCTTCGGCCTTGAGGCCGAGCTTGGTCATTGTGTCGCGGTAGAGGATGTTGATGTTGTTGCCGCCGTCGATGAGGACTCGGGAGAACTTGCAGGTGCGCCAGCGACGCATCGTGCAGTTGAGGGCGGGCGTACCCACCCGGACTCGGCATGACTGCCGGGTGATCCTCCCGAGTCCAGGTGATCGGGCGCTCCGACCAATGCATGAAATCCGTCTTGGCCGGGACGACGGTGTTCACCTCCTGCCGGAGGAGGCGCTCGCTGCGCTTGTCGTCGCCGAGGCTGGTGAAGACGACGTAGGCCGCGTTCTGGTCCGGGTAGGCGTCGTTCCGCATCGCGCCGCCGGCGGGGGGCGGCGGTGGAGGCGGAGGCGGTTGTCCCGCGCCCGGAGCCGGAGCCGGAGCCGGAGGAGGCTGGACGTCGCCCCTCATGAGGCGCTTGGTGATGGCGCATTGTCGGAGGGTGTGCGTGGAGGGTCTTGCGCCCCTGTGGTGCTTGCACGGAGCGTCGAGCATCTCTTCAAAGCTCATGGCGGGTTGCCACGCCATCTTGCCGGTCTGCCGGCGCTTCACTGCCGGGTCTGCCGCGGGCTCGGCGACCGCGATGAGCCGGTTGTCGTGACGTTGCGCCGGCTGCTCAGACTTGCGCTTGTTGTTCTGGTGGTGCTGCTGCCGGCTGCCTTCGCCGGCCGGCTTCTGTGGAGGGACCGGCTTCGCCTTGCCGGCCTCGTCCAGCGCCACTTGGATCTTCATGGCGGAGTCGGCGTTGGCGTGCTGTCCGCCGTCACCATGGCAGCGCCATGGTGGCGGCTGCAGTGTAGAAGCTTGTGCTTGAGGAGGTGCCGATCGGCACCCGTTAATAAGTATTGGATCGCCTGGACTTCATGGACGCCCTCACAGCTGTTCCGGAGCTTGGTCCAGCGTGCGAGGTACTCGCGGCCGGTCTCCGTCGGCCCCTGCACGCACATGGCAAGCTGACTGGGGCAACCGGGTCGCTTGTACGTCCCCGTGAAGTTGCGGACAAATGCTTCCTCGAAATCGACCCATGCATTGATGCTGCCCGTCGGCAGGCTGTTCAACCATGTGCGAGCCGATCCTTGGAGCTTGAGCGGTGCGTAGCGCACGGCGAGACGACGATTGGCACTGGTGATGCCAATGGCCGTGGTGTAGTCGGTGAGCCAGTCTTCTGGCTTCACGGTCCCATTGTACTTGGGTGTGTCGCGGGGGAGCGCGAATCCCTTGGGGAAGGGCTCCTCCCGGATGCGTGAGCCGAAACACACCGGCCCGATAGCGCCGCTCTCCTCCACCTCCATGGAGCGAGCGAGCTGATCGAGGCGGTGGCGCGCGTCGGCGTCGTCGATGGCGCTGGGCCGAGTCGATCGTGGCGGCGGGCCCGAGGAGCCGGGTCGGCTGGAGCCGGACGCCGGCCAGGCTGGTCGGGTCCACGCTGGGTCTCTGGGCGGGCTCGTTGCCCAAAGCGTTGGTGGCGGTGCCGGCCGGGTTGCTCCGGGTTCGGCCCCGGCCGGAGTGCGCCTCGCCGGGCGGCGAAGAGGCCGTGTGTAGGAGTTCGCCGGGTCCGCCAAGGCGGCGGGCGGACCCGCCCGGCTTGGCGAGCTGGTTGAGGCGATCCTGCTGCGTGTTGGCGGCGTGGAGGAGCTCGCGCATCCGCCCGATGCGCTCCCTGAGCTCCTCGCCCGCGAGTTGGTCGAGGCCGACCGCGACTGCCTCTGCGGTGCGCATGTTCTTGACTGGGGGCTCGTAGACGGCCCGGCCGGCGTCGAAGGCCCGGCCGATCGCTCCTCCCCGGGCACGAGTATCAGCGGCCCGGCTTGGCTCGGTCACGGCAGGCGTGAGTCCGTGGGCGGTGTCGTGCTCCATCTGAGCAGCTTCCAAGCGGCGTCTGGTGGCGTCCAGCGTCTCGGACAGGTCCAGCATTTGCTGGCGCCTGTCCTTGAGCTGGGTTCGGGCTTCAGCAACCTTGGTGGCGTCGACGTTGGTGCCGATGGGAATGCGAAGGCTCTGCATCACGGCGCACAGCGGGTCAGTCGTCTTCGTCTGAGCCGCATCAGCCGCGGCTTCGGCAGCTCTTCTCGTCTTGCTCGACGAGGAAGAGGCGCCATCACCGGTGACGAAGACCTCTACGTGGGCGTCCATCGTCCCGGCAGTGAATCCGCCGCTGAGAGAAAGCGGGGAGTCGGAGATGTTGAGCACCCATTTGGGGTACTCGTCGGCCGCAGGCGCGTCGGAGATGCACAGCGCGATGAAGGAGGCGGCGAGCGCGCCGATGACATCGTCCGCCAGAGCGACGGACTCGTCGGAGTAGGAGAAGGGCCCCGTCCGAAGCATGCTTCCGGCCAGTTCCTCGTGCTGCCCCACGGTGGGCGCTTAACTGCGTGGTGGGCGCAAAGCAGATGCCAAAGGATGGCTAAAGAGAGGAGGAGGCTCGAGGGCTGGTGGCTTTGAGGTGAGGTTGATATCTTGTGGCGCTGGACGCCGGACATACCTGTGTTCGGGCTCTCCGGAGAGATAACACCCCTAGTCCTGCCGAATTTAGTTGGATGGTTGATAGTACAATGTTGCTCTTGGAGCTGTTTGGAGGAGGAAGGAGACTGGCCAAGGATCCGGCTGCTCCTTCTCCTTGGTGTCGCTATGTCTCTGTTGAATATCTTGTGTTGTCTCTCTATCTTGTCTCCTGTGTTGGCGCAGACTCCTGGGGGGTTTTATAGACCAACCCACCCAGGGTTACAATGGTAATATGTCGAGTCGGTGGGTCCGTATAGTCGGTGTCTGGGGTGCTGGGCTGGATCCCGCTTGGGGGCTTGTGGTTCGCCGGGTTCCCCTAGGTGCAGGCCCCGCGTTCCTAGGGGGACTGTGCGCTGTCTTGTCGATCGTCGGGGCGTGGCCGGGTCGAGTCGCGCACAGTGTTCTCCGTCAAGCCTCCGCTTGTTGTCGTCAGCGGTAAGGGCGGGAACACTATTGCCGTGCCAGCCCTGGTCAGCGGGTAGGTAAGGGGCACTGTTGCCACGCTCTGGCTGACCACGGGCATGGGAGGGGGCACTGTAGTCTTGGTCATTAGTGACTGAGGTCTCGTCCCATCGTGCGGCCTGGATGGGACGGGAGCTGACCCGTGGCTGGGTTGTCGTGGACGCCATGGGTGGGTTGGCTTATTGGGGAAGCCAAGGCTGCGCCGGGTCGAGTTGCCTTGCGTCAGCCGCTGCGGCCGTGTTGACGTACCTTGCCAAGTCGAGGGTCTTGGCCGGGTCGCGCGCCTTGCTGGGTCGAGCGACCCGGCTTGGCGCACGCCGGTTTGCGAGGCGATGCGGGCCCCGCTGTTTTTGAAATAGATACGGGTTCCGTTGCCCACCCGGGGTTCATCCCCCCGACAGGTCTCTTGAAGATCTATTTGATGTAACTCTTTTTGTGGTGTGGTTTTTGGGATTCGATGAACCTTGAGTTTATGATCAGATCTATTTTATCCATGAAAGTTATTTGAGTCTTCTTTTGATCTCTTATATGCATGATTATTTATAGCCTCGTATTTCTTCTTTGAATCTTTGGTTTAGTTAGGCCAACTAGATCGATTTTTCTTGCCATGGCAAGATGTGCTTTATGATGGGTTCGGTCGTGCGGTGTTCTTTCCCAGTGACAGAAGGGGCTGCAAGACACGTATTGATCGTTGCTATTAGGATAACAAGATGGGATCTATTCATGCATGAATAGATCTAGTCTACATCATGTCATCGTTCTTATTGCATTACTCCATTTCTCCATGAACTTAATACACTAGATGCATGCTGGATAGTAGTAGATGCAGGCAGGAGTCGGTCTACAAATCTTGGACGTGATGCGTATATATTGATCATTTCCTGGATATCGTCATGATTATTTCAAGTTCTATCAATTGCCCAACAGTAATTTTTTTACCCGTCGTATTGCTATTTTTCTCGAGAGAAGCCACTTGTGAAATCTATGGCCCCCGGGTCTATTCTTTATCATATTTCCTTTCCGATCTATTTTTTGACACTTTTATTTTCAGATCTATTATTCTAAAGACCCAAAAATACCTTGCTGCAATTTTTGTTATCTATTTTATTTTGCATTTTATCGAGATCTATTTATCCAATCTACTACAAACCAATCTATCTTTTACCTGAGAGGGATTGACAACCCCTCTTACGCGTCGGGTTGCAAGTATTTGTTCTTTGTGTGCAGGTATCGTTTACATAGTGTTGCTTGGTTCTCCTACTAGTTCGGTAACCTTGGTCTTATAACTGAGGGAAATACCTATCGTAGCTGTGCTGCATCATCCCTTCCTCTTCGGACGCAGACACGAGCCGTCAAGAAAGGATTTCTGGCACCGTTGCCGGGGAGACATCATCAACATCTATCAGGTTCCTAATCACAAATCTCTCCCCCTTGCAATTTACATTATTTTCCATTTGCCTCTCATTTTCATTTCCCCCACTTCACAAGAATTTTCCATTTTATTCACCCTCTTTTTCATTCGCCGTTTTCTCGTCAGATCTGTTTTGCTTGCGTGATTGTTTGCGTAGTCACAATGACTTAAGAAAATACCAAGTTATGTGATTTTCCAATATGAATAATAATGATTTTATGAGCACTCTGATTGCTCCTCCCGCCACTAGTGCAGAGTCTTGTGATATTAACGCCACTTTGTTGAATCTTGTTATGAAAGATCAATTTTGTGGTACTCCTAATGAGGATGTCGCGTCCCATCTAAACACATTCGTAGAATTATGCGACATGCAAAAGAAAAAATATGTGGACAATGATATTGTGAAGTTGAAATTATTTCCGTTCTCTTTGCGGGATCGTGCAAAAATTTGGTTTTCTTTTTTGCCTCGCAATAGTATTGATTCTTGGGATAAGTGCAAAGATGCTTTTATTACTAAGTATTTTCCGCCCGCGAAAATTATTTTCCTTAGAACTCAGATCATGAATTTTAAGCAAGTTGAGCATGAACATGTTGCACAATCTTGGGAAAGAATGAAATTAATGCTAAGAAATTGTCCTACTCTTGGTTTAAATCTATGGATGATTATACAAAAAAATTATGCGGGATTGAATTTTGTTTCTAGAAATATCTTAGATTCCGCTGCGGGTGGTACTTTTATGGAAATTAATTTGTGTGAAACTACTAAATTGCTAGATAATATTATGGCAAATTATTCATAATGCATACCAAAATAGCACCTACTAGTAAAAAAGTTAACTCGGTTGAAGAAATTTCTACTTTGAGTGAAAAAGTTGATGCTCTTATGAAAAGTAGTTTACTCAATATTACCTCTCAAACTACATGATTGGTGGGCATGCAAAGGTTAAAGTATTTCTACCAGAACACGATGACTATCTAGATGAGTTCATGAAGATAGTGAAGGATGGGCGGTCGGCCATCACAAGGGGTTGGACTAGAGTCCCACGTGTCTTCTGCATGGAGGAGGGCACAATATCGGAATTCCGCTTCACCTTGTTTAGCAACCAGAATGTATTTTGCCTCTTTCTCTACCTTCTTTAATAGTACAAGTATACAACTGTGATTCATCATTTTTATTTGGTGCTTATGTAATTCTTGAACATATGTACATGTGAATCGAATAATGCATTGGTTGTTCGAAGCTGATGGATACGAATAAAGCTATAGCATACTTTCGAATTCAAATCCGGTATAGTTTTAAATAGCAGCAACTAAATTACAGTGAAATTATGCTCTGCAGGTTGTTACGGCGCACACGGTCGGTAGAACACAAGTGTTTGTGATATACACCATAATCCAACACAGTTCACAGAGAGGAAACATGTGCGAGCATGCACATAGTTGCCATTTGCAAAGCGTGTGTGATGTCGGACAATATGAAAAATGGTGCGGGGAAACTAAATGTTTGTGATACTTGCCTTATCATACACGATTTGCAATCATGAACTGTTTCCGATGTGGTACCATCGTAAAAATTGCACCACTAAATAGCGTGTGCAATAGTTATCATGTACGACGTTGTTATGATGGTCCGATGTTTCGTAATCCTATCCAACACTCGTACGATAATTAGCTAATCTTCTTAATTACTTATCGCATACGGTTCGGGAAAAATGAATGTGTGTGATTGTCTGCTTATAACCCACAAGTATAGGGGATCAATTGTAGCCTCTTTCGATAAGTAAGAGTGTCGAACCCAACGAGGAGCTAAAGGTAAAATAGATATTCCCTCAAGTTCTATCGACCACCGATACAACTCTACGCACACTTGACGTTTGCTTTACCGGAAACAAGTATGAAACTAGAAGTACTTTGTAGGTGTTTTTGGATTGGTTTACTAGAAAGTAAAGAGCGAGTAAATAAAAGCTAGGGGCTGTTTAGATGAAGACACAACTAAGTTAGTTTTAGTGGAGAGTTTTTGTCAACAAGAAAGTTATTTGTCCCTAGACAATCGATAACTAGACCGGTAATCATTATTGCAATTTTATTTGAGGGAGAGGCATAAGCTAACATACTTTGTCTACTTGGATCATATGCACTTATGATTGGAACTCTAGCAAGCATCCGCAACTACTAAAGATCATTAAGGTAAAACCCAACCATAGCATTAAAGTATCAAGTCCCCTTTATCCCATAATAAAACAACCTACTTACTGGGTTTGTGCTTACATCACTCATGCCACCCACCATAAGCAAATCATGAACATATTGCAAACCCTACAAAGAGATCCCTCACGCTTGCGCGACACGGAGAGCACCATAGGACAGCACCAATAATAAAACATGCAACTCAAACCAATCTTGATCATCAAATAGCCATTAGGACAAAACTGATCTACTCAAACATCATAT
This sequence comes from Aegilops bicornis, assembly GCA_021605145.1. NCBI lineage: Eukaryota > Viridiplantae > Streptophyta > Magnoliopsida > Poales > Poaceae > Aegilops > Aegilops bicornis. The sequence goes on along the minus strand of CM038669.1, from coordinate 373,538,436 downwards.
GATAGCCATACATCATTGGAAATAATATATAGCGTTGAGCACCATGTTTAAGTAGAAATTACAACGGGTACGAGAGAGGTTACACCGCTGCATAGAGGGGGGAAGAGTTGGTGATGATGGCGGTGAAGTTGTTGGTGAAGATTGTGGTGATGATGATGGCCCCCGGTGGCACTCCGGCGCCACTGGAAGCAAGGGGGAGAGGGGCCCCCTTCTTCTTCTTCTTCCTTGACCTCCTCCCTAGATGGGAGAAGGGTTTCCCCTCTGGTCCTTGGCTCCCATGGCATGGGAGGGCGAGAGCCCCTCCAAGATTGGATCTATCTCTCTGTTTCTCTCTGTTTCTGCGTTTTGTCCTGGTCCCCTTTCACCGTTTCGTATATATATGGAGATCCGTAACTCCGATTGGACTAAAACCTTCGCCGTGATTTTTTACCAAAAAATAGCTTTCTTGCGGCCAAAGAAGGGCGTTAACCGCCTTACAGGTGGGTCACGAGGGTCAGGGGCGCCCCCCCCTACCTCGTGCCCACCTCGGACACTGGTTCGCGTTGATTTTTCTTCCAGGTACTCCAAATATTCCAAAAAAATCTCCGTTCGTTTTTATCCCGTTTGGACTCCGTTTGATATGGATATTCTGCAAAACCATAAACATGCAAATGCAGGTGAACTAGCACCGGGCCTTTGGATCAATATGTTAGTCCCAAAAATAGTATAAAAAGTTGCCAAAAAGTATATGGAAGTTGTAGAATATTGGGATGGAACAATCAAAAATTATAGATACGACGAAGACGTATCATATGCTTATCATACACGTTCTATAGTCGGGAACTGTTTGTGATGGGCCGCACATCGTAAACGTAGCACCACAGAATACGGATTGCGATGGTAATGCCAGCACACACAAGTACCAATTAAGTATGGAGCGTTTGGGATATTCGAGATATCAGAAACAGTTTTATAGGGACAACTGTATGCATCATGGCTCCTTATCCCCGACGGTTTCTAGGTCATGTGGGAAGGACCCCCCCCCCCCAATCGCACACACTCACTTGGCGACGGTTTAAAAGGCCGTCAAGGAAAGGAGTTAAAACCGTTTGTATAGCAGCTTGCTGTACCGGTGTTTAGAGAAATCTACAATATACAAATCACCTCTCCTAAAGCCTTCAAAACTTTGGACTTGTCAGATTCCATTAGCACGATGCATCTATATTTTCCAAAGATGACAAAGCATTGAGACACACATGAGGTTGTACCCTAGGGACTTGATACGTCTCCAACGTATCTATAATTTTTTCTTGTTTCATGATATTAAAGTATCGTTCTTGGATGTTTTATACCCATTTACTAGCAACTTTATGTCATTTTTTGGGACTAACCTATTGACATAGTGCCCAGTGCCAGTTGTTGTTTTTTGCTTGTTTTTTACTTCGCAGAATATCAGTACCACACAGATTCCAAATGCCACAAAACTTTTTGGAGAATTTTTTCTTCCTAGAAGACACCCAGGAGGCCCAAGAAGTGCACCAGAGGGGGCCTGTGAGGCCCACTAGGCACCAGGGCGCGCCAGAGCCGCCAAGCGCGCCCTGGTGGGTAGTGGGGCCCACACGCACCCCCTCCACCGACCTCCGGCTTTATAAATACTCTAAAATCCCCAAAACCCTATGGGTGTCAACGAAACACAATTCCAGCCAGGCAAGTTCCAGAACCATGAGATCCATCTAGAGGCCATTTCCGGCACTCTGCCGGAGGGGTCAACGATCATGGAGGGGTTCATCATCATCACCCTTGCCGCTCTGATGATGTGTGCTACTTCTTGAGCTTGCGTTGCTTTTTCCATCGAAGAGGAAAGGGTGATGCAGAAAATTAGAGATAAGTATTTCCCTCAGTTAAAAACCAAGGTATCAATCCAGTAGGAGGCACAAGCAAATCCCCAATACATGCATCTGCACAAACTAACAAACACTTGCACACACCGTGAAAAAGGGGTTGTGAATCCCTTCACAGTCATGAACAAGAGTGAGATCTAATAGAGATAGGTATAAAAGATAAATAAAAGAGCAAACTAAAGTAAATATAAATAAATTGCAGCAAGGTATTCTTAGGTTTTTTGTTTATAGATCTGAAAATATATGAAAGAAAAAAGACCCGGGGGCCATAGGTTTCACTAGAGGCTTCTCTCTTGAAAGAAAACATATGACGGGTAAACAATTTACTATTGAGCAATTGATAGAAAAGCGCTTAATTATGATGATATATAAGGCAATGATCATGAATATAGGCATCACATCCGTGACAAGTAGACCGACTCCTGCCTGCATCTACTACTATTACTCCACACATCGACCAACTCCAGCTTGCATCTAGAGTATTAAGTTCATAAAGAACGGAGTAACGCTTTAAGTAAGAAGACATGATGTAGAGGAATAAACTCAAGCAATATGATGTAAACCCCATCTTTTTATCCTCGATGGAAACAATACAATACGTGCCTCGCTATCCCTACTTTGTCACTGGGCGAGGACACCGCAAGATTGAACCCAAAGCTAAGTACTTCTCCCATTGCAAGAAAAACCAATCTAGTTGGCCAAACCAAACCGATAGTTCAAAGAAAAATACAAAGATATCTTAATCATGCATAAAAGAGTTCAGAGAAGACTCAAATAATATCCATAGATAATCTGATCATAAATCCACAATTCATCGGATCTCAACGTACGCACCACAAAAAAATATTACATCGGATAGAACTCCAAGAACATTGAGGAGAACATTGTATTGAAGACCAAAGAGACAGAAGAAGCCATCTAGCTACTAGCTATGGACCCGTTGGTCTGTGGTAAACTACTCATGCTTCATCGGAAGGACAACAAGGTTGATGTAGAGGCCCTCCATGATCGAATCCCCCTCCGGCAGGATGCCGAAAAAGGCCCCAAGATGGGATCTCACGGGAACAGAGGCTTGCGGTGGCGGAAAAGTATTTTGGTGGAAGCTTATGATGTTGTGGGAAAATTTGAGAATATATAGAGGTGGAATTAGGGTTAGAACACTCCCGACGGGCCCACAAGCCAGGGGCGCGCCCTAGGGGCTTGTGGCCTCCTCGGGACTCTTCTTGCGCTCTCTCCAAGTCACGTAGGTGTCTTCTAGTCCAAGAAAAATCATTGTAAAGTTTTATTCCGTTTGGACTCCGTTTGATATTTCTTTTCTGTAAATGTCAAAAACAAGGAAAAACAGAAACTGACACTGGGCTCTAGGTTAATAGGTTAGTCCCAAAAATAATATAAAATAGCATATTAATGCATATAAAACATCCAAAGTAGATAATATAATAGCATGGAACAATAGAAAATTATAGAACATTGGAGACGTATCAAGCATCCCCAAGCTTAATTCCTACTCGTCCTCAAGTATGTAAATGATAAAAATAGAATTTTTGTTGTGGAATGCTACCTAACATAATTATCCATGTAATCTTCTTTATTGTGGCATGACTATTCAGATTCATAAGATTCAAAAAAAGTTTAATATTGACATAAAAACAATAATACTTCAAGCAAACTAATAAAGCAATCGTGTCTTATAAAAATAACATGGCAAAAGAAAATTATCCCTAGAAAATCATATATTATGGCCATGCTCCTTCTTCATCACACAAAGTATTTTATCATGCACAACCCCGATGACAAGCCAAGCAATTGTTTCATACTTTTGGTGTTTTCAAACTTTTTCAACTTTCACGCAATACTTGAGCGTGAGCCGTGGAGATAGCACTATAGGTGGAATAGAATATGGTGGTTGTGGAGAAGAAAAAAGGAGAAAGTCTCACATAAACTAGGCGTATTAACGGGCTATGGAGATGCCCATCAATAGATATCAATGTGAGTGAGTAGGGATTTCCATGCAACGGATGCACTAGAGCTATAAGTGTATGAAAGGTTAAAAAGAAACTAAGTGGGTGTGCATCCAACTTGCTTGCTCATGAAGACCTAGGGCAATTTGAGGAAGCCCATCATTGGAATATACAAGCCAAGTTCTATAATGAAAAATTCCCACTAGTATATGGAAGTGACAAAATAGGAGACTCTCTATCATGAAGAACATGGTGCTATTTCAAAGCACAAGTGTGGAAAAGGATAGTAACATTGTCTCTTCTCTCTTTTTATCTCGTTTTTTGGGGCTCTTTGACCTCTTTTTTTATATGGGCTTCTTTGGACTCTATTATTTTCTTTAAAGTCCGGAGACTCATCCCAACTTGTGAGGGAATAATAGCTTCCATCATCCTTTCCTCACATGGGACAATGCTCTAATAATGATGATCATCACACTTTTATTTACTTACAACTCAAGAATTACAACTCAATACTAGAACAAAATATGACTCTATATGAATGCCTCCGTCTGTGTACCAGGATGTGCAATAATCTACATGATCATGCAAAGCAATATGACAATGATGGTATGTGCCATGATAAAACGGAACGGTGGAAGTTGCATGGCAATATATCTCGGAATGGCTATGTACATGCCATAATAGGTAGGTATGGTGGCTATTTTGAGGAAGGTATACGGTGGGTTTAATGCACCGACAAAACTTGCACGGTACTAGAGGCTAGCAATGGTGGAAAGGTGAGAGTACGTATAATCCATGGACTCAACATTAGTCATAAAGAACTCACATACTTATTGCAAAAATTTATTAGCCTTCTAAACAAAGTACTACACACATGCTCCTAGGGGGATAGATTGGTATGAGAAGACCATCGCCCGTCCCTGACAGCCACTCATAACAAAGACAATCAAAAAAATAAATCATGATCCGACTTCATCACATAACGGTTCACCATACGTGCATGCTACGGGAATCACAAACTTCAACACAAGTATTTCTACCAATCCAAAATTACTCACTAGCATTACCTTAATATCACCATCTTTATATCTCAAACCAAATGCAAGGAATCAAACTTCTCATAGTATTCAATGCTCTTTATATGGAAGTTTTTATTATATCCCTCCTGGATGCCCATCATATTAGGACTAGATTCACATCCTAAGAAAATTACCATGTTGTTTAAAGACTCTCAAAATAGTATAATTTAAGCATGAGAGTTCATCAATTTCTATAAAATGAAACCACCGCCGTGCTCTAAAAAGATATAAGTGAAGCACTAGAGCAAACTGCCTAGCTCAAAAGATATAAGTGAAGTACATAGAGTATTCTAATAAATTCATGATTAAAGCATGTCCCTCTCAAAAGGTGTGTACATCAAGGATGATTGTGGCAAATTAAAAAGCAAAGACTCATATCATACAAGAATCTCCAAACAAAACACATATCATGTAGTGAATAAAAATATAGCCTCAAGTAAATTTACCGATGGATTGAAGACGAAAGAGGGGATGCCATCCGGGGCATCCCCAAGCTTAGATGCTTGGTTGTCCTTGAATATTACCTTGGGGTGCCCTGGGCATCCCCAAGCTTAGGCTCTTGCCACTCCTTATTCCATAGTCCATCGAATCTTTAACCAAAACATGAAAACTTCACAACAGAAAACTCAACAGAAAACTCATATGATCCGTTAGTATAATAAAATAAATCACCACTTTAGGTACTGTTGTGAACTGATTCTAAATTTATATTGGTGTTATATCTAATGTATTCCAACTTCTTCATCGGTCATACCCCCCGATACTACCCATAGATTCATCAAAATAAGCAAACAACACATAGAAAATAGAATCTGTCAAAAACAGAACAGTCTGTAGTAATATGGAAATTTTGTATACTTTTATAACTCCAAAAATTCTAAAAAATTAGGAAAATATTGGAAATTTTTATATAAATCTTGTGTATTAAATTCAGATCAACAGCACGCTTATGTGAATTCCTAAAATTCGGGGAATGAGCGCAAACGTTTCTATTTTTCAGCAAGGTCAAATCAACTATCACCATAGACCATCCCAAAGATCTTACTTGGCTCAAACACTAACTAAAGCACCAAAACACAATTACTACAGAGATAATAATGTGTATTTATTCATAAAAACAGAAATAAAAATATTGGGTTGTCTCCCAACAAGCTCTTTCTTTATAGCCATCAAGATAGGCTTGAGATTTCAATGATGCTCACATGAAAGATAGCAATTGAAACACGAAGAGAGCATCATGTAGCATGTGAAAAACAAGTTTAAGTCTAACATACTTCCTATGCATAGGCATTTTATAAGCAAACAAATTATCAAGACAGGGAAAAAGTAGCACATGCAAGGAAGAAGAAAGAAAGAATAACAATCTCAACATGACGAGAGGTAATTTAGTAACATGAATATTTCTACAACCATATTTTCCTCTCTCATAATAATTACATGTAGGATCATAATAAAATTCAACAATATAGCTATCACATAAAATATTCTCTTCATGATCCACATGCATGCAAAGATGACACTCTTCCAAAATAGTGGAATTAACATAAAATAATGTCATTACTTCTCCAAGCCCACTTTTATCAAAAAATTCATAAGATTTATCCATCTCCAAAGTAGTGGGATCATTATTACCTAGAGTTGAAACTCTTCCAAACCCACTTTCAATATTATAACAAACATATTCATCATGAGGCTTAAATAAAATTTGAAGATCATAAGAAGCATATCACCCCAATCATGATCATTGCAATAAGTAGCGGACATATCAAAACTAGCATCCTCCAGCTTGGGGTTTTGCATATTATTAGCATAATTGACATTAATAAAATTTATAATAACATCATTGTAATCATGATTTTGATTCATGGAACTATCAAGTCTGGGTTCGATAGCAATAATTTCATGTTTAACATAAGGAACTATAGCAAGTTCATCTCCATAAGCATAATCAATATTGGCATCTTGGCCACAAAAATAGCAAGCGTCATGTTCATCAAGGGAGGATATCTCAATCAAATCAACGGAATCATAATTATTTATAGATCCATGCATATCATTATTTTCTTCCAAAGCAACGGTCATTCTCTCAATAAATTATTTAACATAGGCATTATGAGCATAATTTTCATAGCAATATTTAAGTATGTCAAAGTTTTCAGATTTGTAGAGAGTAATATCATACTTTTCAATCAAAGAAGCAACTTCATAAGCAACCATAAAAGCAAAAGTTCTTCAATTTGTTTGATATCATAGTAACTATAAACATCCTTTTCATAAGAAGATAAAATTTCATTATCATTAAACTCAAATAGGTAGGGAAGGTGTTTTTAGGGTTCTTAGAGCAACAAGTAAAATCACAAAGTTCACAAAGATTCCAAGCATAATATAGCAAACAATTTATTTGATTCCATAAGAGTCTCCCTTTTTGAGTCAAACGGTGACACACAAAATAAGCATGCTCATCTAAAGATTTTCCCTCAACTGAACTAGTTGGGGTTTCAGCACGAGAACATATGGATCGAAGATGATCCTAGTAGAAAAGTATAAGTGGATCCATAAACCTTTCTGTTTCTGATTTTCAATAAACACACAATTATACCAAGCAACCAAGCAAATGAACCAAGTAAGACATAAAGGCAAAAGAAAAGAAGGCAAATATTTTTGTGTTTTTCTGAAAATGTATTAGAAGTGGGGGAGAGAAAACCGAGATGCAAATGGCAAATAATGTAAGTGCAAGAGATGAGAGATTATGATGGGTACTTGGTAGGCTTGATGTAGAACATCCCCGGCAATGGCGCCAGAAATTCTTCCTGCTACTTCTTGAGCTTGTGTTAATTTTTTCCTTGAAGAGGAAAGGGTGATGCAGCAAAGTAGAGATAAGTACTTCCCTCAGTTAAGAACCAAGGTATCAGTCTAGTAGGAGGCACAATCAAGTCCCCAATACATGCACCTGCACAAACTAACAAACACTTGCACACAACGTGAAAAAGGGGTTGTCAATCCCTTCACGGGCACGAAAAAGAGTGAGATCTAATAGAGATAGGTATGAAAGATAAATAAAAGAGCAAACTAAAGTAAATATAAATAAATTGCAGCAAGGTAGTTTTGGGTTTTCTGGTTTATAGATCTGAAAATATACGATGGAAAATAGACCCGGGGGCCATAGGTTTCATTAGAGGCTTCTCTCTTGAAAGAAAACATACGGTGGCTAAACGAATGTTGTTGAGCAATTGATAGAAAAGTGCATAATTATGACGATATCTAAGGCAATGATCATGAATATAGGCATCATGTCCGTGACAAGTAGACTGACTCCTGCCTGCATCTACTACTATTACTCCAGACATCGACCGACTCCTGCCTGCATCTAGAGTATTAAGTTCATAAGAACAGAGAAATGCTTTAAGTAAGATGACATGATGTAGAGTAATATGATATAAATCCCATCTTTTTATCCTTGATGGCAACAATGCAATACGTTCCTCGCTACCCCTTCTGTCACTGGGTGAGGACACCCCAAGATTGAACCCAAAACTAAGCGCCTATCCCATTGCAAGAAAAACCAATCTAGTTGGCCAAACCAAACCGGTAGCTCGAAGAGAAATACAAAGATATATTTATCATGCATAAATGAGTTCAGAGAAGACTCGAATAATATTCATAGATAATCTGATCATAAATCCACAATTCATCGGATCTCAGAAAAAGCACCGCAAAAGAATATTATATGGGATAAAACTCCAAGAACATCGAGGAGAACATTGTATTGAAGATCAAAGAGAGAGAAGAAGTCATCTAGCTACTAGCTATGGACCTGTAGGTCTATGGTAAACTACTCACGCTTCATCAGAAGGGCAACAAGGTTGATGTAGAGGCCCTCCGTGATCGAATCCCACTCTGGTAGGGTGCCGGAAAAGGCCCCATGATGGGATTTCACGGGAACAGAGGCTTGCGGCGGCGAAAAAGTATGTTGGTAGATGCTTATGATGTTGGGGGAATATTTGAGAAAATATAGAGGTGGAAGTAGGGTTAGAGGACTCCCGAGGGGGCCACAAGCTAGGGGGGCGCCCTAGAGGCTTGCGGCCTCCTCGGGACTCTTCTGGCCCTCTCTCCAAGTCACGTAGGTGTCTTCTGGTCCAAGAAAAATCATCATAAAGTTTTATTCTGTTTGGACTCGTTTGATATTCCTTTTCTGTATAAGTCAAAAACAAGAACAAACATAACTGGCATTAGGCTCTAGGTCAATAGGTTAGTCCCAAAAATAATATAAAATAGCATATTAATGCATATAAAACATCCAAAACAAATAATATAATAGCATGGAACAATAAAAAAATTATAGATACGTTGGAGAGGTATCAATGCGTGAGTAGTTCACCATAGACCTACGGGTCCGTAGGTAGTAGCTAGATGGCTTCTTCTCTCGTTTTGATCTTCAATACAATGTTCTCCTCGATGTTCTTAGAAATATATTTGTTGTAATGACTTTCAACGGTGTGTTTGTTGGGATCCGATGTATTGTGAGTTTATGATCAGATCTATCCATGAATATGATTTGAGTCTTTGTTCAACTCTCTTATGCACGATTGTAGCGATCCGACCTCAGACGGTCAAATCTCTGTATATAAGTGTCATCCCTGGATCGATAATGCTGACACACGCAATACTTGAAGGATTTATAACAGAGTTCAATCACACACTTATTACATCAATGTCCCAAAAGAGAACTTGTTACAATAAATATGGCTTAAGGCCATCTAAATAAGATAACAGCGGAAGGCTTGGAAGATAAAGTGAGTCCATCAACTCCAATGGCATAGCTGAGTGCACAACAATGACCTAGCGCACATTACTCTTCGTCTGAAAAGTCTGCAACATGATATGTTGCAGCCCGAAACGGGTCAGCACATGGAATATGCTGGCAAGATAACACAGTAGAGCAATGAACAAGTAAAAGCTATCAATACATGCATATGAGGCTGGTGGAGGCTCTACAGTTATAATGTTTTGCGAAAAGCCAATTTTTTCCTACAACAAAGGAATATATTTTGTTTAACTATCATGGTATTTGTTAAACATTGAGAAGGTTCCTCCAACTCAATCCCGATTAAGCAGTATTAATAACCCAACAAATCAATATAGATTGATGAGATCAACATGTTAATCCAGGAACCAGATACTCAAGATGTCCATAACCGAGGACACGGCTAACCATGATTAGTTTGTACACTCTGCATAGCTTTGCACACTTTTCCCCACAAGACTCGATCTCCTCCGTTGGATTTCTCACACTACATGGTGTTTGAGAAACGGATGACCGAGACACAGTCTTTCAGAAACATTAACTCTAACCCTGGGTAGACAGTACCAACCTACATCCCCTACATCTGCTAGCCTACCACTGGAAGAGGTCATGTAACATACTCAACTATGCTAGAGCCCATAATAGCTTATGGCTGCACACGGAAGTTTCTAGCATGAATAATCTTATGATCCCTTTGAGCCTGGGTGGCGAACCATAGGATGATCACACGGGTACTCCGGGATATCCTAGGACAACACTAGATTCTCCAGGTGCCCGCAACCAATCCACCTAGATGTGTATTTAAGTAGCCACCTGAAGTTAACCATTAAATAATCTCACATCTGTCATGGATACACTCAAACCCAATCCACGTCTACGAGAAATAGCATGGCAATATAAGCATAGCGTAGAAGTAACTCCCAAGGTTTGATAATAAAGGGCAATAGGTTCTACCTCATCATCTACTTCCCAAAACCCACATGTTAAGAGATCCTACTCATGCAATGTTTGAGGGTTGTAACTAATGCATAAAAACTGGGTAGGAAAAGAGTATGATCAATGTGTTACTTGCCTTGCTGACGATCTGCAAACCCTAGAGACTCGTAGTAGCACGCTTCGCACTTCGGGAATTCTAACACAAATAAACAATAGCATACATAAGCATTCAAGCATCGATACACGGGTAAAACTCAAATAAGAATATCAAATCTGAAAGTGCAACTGAAGAGCTTCGATTTGCAAAACGAGTCAATCGAATCGGAGCTACGGAACTGAAACTACGGTTTAAAGAACTTCGAATTCAAATCTGCTTGAAACCAAATTTTAAATTTTCAAAACCTTGTTCAAGTTGATTAAACAGAAAGAGAGGCTCGAGGCAAAGATTTTGGCGTTGGTTTCACTGGATTTGGACAAACGGTTTAGAAACGGCGAGGGTTTGAAGATCAGGGGCTAATCTGCGATAAAAATAATCACGGATAGGTCCCTGGCCGAAAAAGAAAATAAAAAGAAAAAACTATGGCGTGAACGTTCATTAACAGAGACGAACGGGTGAATCCGTTCGTTAAAACAAATGAACGGACGAACGAACGTTCGCAAATGAACTAAACCGAAAAAAAGAATCTAAAAAACAAACTAGGGTTTTATAAGAACCGGTGGTTTTACCTAAAACCAAAAAAAACAGGACGGCAAGATCCGATGGCGGCGGCTCGGATTCCAAATGAGGCGGGGCGGGCGGGCAGCCCGGCGGCTAGGGCGGCTGGCGAGGCGAGGCGTGGCGGCGGCAAGGCATACAAGAAGCGGCGACGGCAACGGCAGAGGTCATGACTCATGGGCAAGGGTGTTGGGAGGGGCGGCACAGGTGTATATATAGGAGGGGGCAGAGCTGGCTTGGGGGAGGGAGCGACGGCGATGGTGGCCGACTCGGCCACGGCAGCGACGGCGTGCCTGGGCGGGAGTCCCGCTCGGGGTCGGGGACGCGCGAGCTGGGTCGGCTGGGCTTTGGCCAAGTCGGTCCGAAACAATTTTTTTTAAACAATTCCGCCAAGAAAAATCCTACTAAATATATAAAAAATTCTAAAAATGCCAAAACCAATTTTCACCGTCTATATAAAATATTTAGAACTAAGTGAACATTTTATTGGCCTAAAATGCAATTATGAAAAATGCATATTTTTTCTAATTCAAATAAAATAGCGATAAAATCCAAATAAAATATTTATTTGATTCTAATATTTTCCCTCTAATATTTCTTTTATTTTGGGAGAAGTCATATTATCTCCTCTCATATATTCTGACTTTTGAAATATTCAGAGAGAAAAATAAATAAAACCAAAATGATCCTTGTTTTGATATTTGAGAAAATTCAAATATGAAAACGGTGAAATCCCCAACTCTCTCCGTGGGTCCTTGAGTTGCTTATAATTTTGAGGATCGCAAAGCAAGATGCAATAAAATATGATATGCATATGATGACCGATGTATAACATTCCAAATTGGAAATTTGGGATGTTACAATGATTCTTATAGCCTCATATTTCTTCTACGAAACTTTGGTTTGGTTTGGCCAACTAGATTGATTTTTCTTGCCATGGGAAGAGGTGCTTTATGATGGGTTTGATCTTGCGGTGCTCAATCTCAATGACAGAAGGAGACATGACACCCATGTATCGTTGCTATTAAGGACAAAAAGATGGGCTCTATTCCTACATGAATAGATCTTGTCTACATCATGTCATAGTTCTTATTGCATTACTCCATTTCTCCATGAACTTAATACACTATATGTATGCTGGATAGCGGTCGATGTGTGGAGTAATAGTAGTAGATGGAGGCAGGAGTTGGTCTACTAGTCTTGGACGTGATGCCTATATACATGATCATTGCCTTGGATATCATCATAATTATTTGCTTTGCTATCAATCGCCCAACAGTTGTTTGTTTACCCACCGTATGATATTTTCTCAAGAGAAGCGTCTAGTGGAATCTACGGCCCCTGTGTCTATTTCCTACCACATTATTTTCGTATCTATTTATCCAAAAATCCAAAAAATACCTTGCTGCACTTTTTCTTTACTTATTTTATTTTGTATTTTTTCTAGATCTATCTATCAAATCTCATACAATTTAATCTATCTCAATACCGAGGAGGAATTGACAACCCCTCTTACGCGTTGGGTTGCAAGTTTTTGTTGTTTGTGCGCAGGTGTTGTTTAGATAGTGTTGATTGGTTCTCCTACTGGATTGATAACCTTGGTTTCATAACTGAGGGACATACTTACCGTTGCTGTGCTGCTTCATCCTCTCCTCTTTGGGGAATTACCAACGCAGATACAAGCAATCAGGAAGAATTTCCGTGTCGCTGTCGGGAGACATCATCAACATCTATCAGGTTCCTACACACAAACTCTCATCTCCTTGCAATTAAATTATTTGCCATTTGGCTCTCGTTTTCATCTCCCCCACTTCTATTTTTTTTGCAAAAATACAAAAATATTTTCATTTGCCTTTTTCTCGTTTGATCTTTCGTTTGCTTGTGATCTTGTTTGCCTATTTTATCGCTATGGCTAGTTCTTCACCTACTATGTGTACCCCTGAGAATGAAGTTCTCAATTTTAAACAAAGGGGAGGAGAGAATTTAAAGGATGCTTGCTATAGGATTTGCAATGCTCATAATAGATCTACTTGTAAGCAATTCACCACTATTCTTCTTCACAATTTTTATGCGGGCATTACCACTTGGTATAGATTTGTTCTTGATATTATCACCGAAGGAAATTTCTTTATGTGCCCCCCTTTGGATGCTTTTAATGCTATGGGAAATTTACTGGGTTCACATCCTATCATTATTAATGAAACGGTTTTAACTCTTGAGCATGTTATGCAAATGCTAGATGCTATTGAAAAGAAAATGCTCACCGAAGAACATATTGAAAATTTGGATAAAAGGATTCTTAATCTTGCTAATAAAATTGGGTCGAAGGTAGGAGATTGATTACTTGTATCTGCGTTGGTATTCCCCAAAGAGGAGATGATGACGCATCACAGCAACGGTAAGTATGTCCCTCAGTTATGAAAACAAGGTTATCAATCCAGTAGGAGAACCGAGCAACACTATGTAAACAACACCTGCACACAAACCACAAAAACTTGCAACCCAACGCGTAAGAGGGGTTATCAATCCCTCCTCGGTATTGAGATACATTAAATTATATGAGATTGGATAAATAGATCTAGCAAAAAACACAAAATAAAATAAAGAAATAAAAAGTGCGACAAGGTATTTTTTGTTTTTTGGATTAATAGATCTGAAAACAATATGATAGGAAATAGACCCGGGGGCCGTAGATTTCACTAGAGGCTTCTCTCAAGAAAATAACATACGGTGGGTAAACAAATTACTGTTGGGCAATTGATAGAAGAGCAAAAAATTATGAAGATATCCAAGGCAATGATCATGTATATATGCATCATGTCCAAGATTAGTAGACCAACTCCTGCCTTCATCTACTACTATTACTCCACACATCGACCGTTATCCAGCATGGATCTAGTGTATTAACTTCATGGAAAATGGAGTAATGCAACAAGAACGATGACATGATATAGAAAAGATCTATTCATGTAGGAATAGAGCCCATCTTTTTATCCTTAATGGCAACGATACATGCATGTCATGTCTCCTTCTGCCACTGAGATTGAGCACCATAAGATCGAATCCATGACAAAGCACCTCTTCCCATGGCAGTAAAAATCAATCTAGTTAGCCAAACCAAACCAAAGTTTCGGAGAAGAAATGCGAGGCTATAAAGAACATGCATAAGAGAGTTCAGCAAATTCTCAAATAATATTCATGGATAGAACTGATCATAAACTCACAATTCATCGGATCCCAACAAACACACCGCAAAAAGTCATTACCTTGAATAGATCTCCAAGAACATCGAGGAGAACATTGTATTGAAGATCCAAAGAGAGAGGCAGAGATTTGTAGAGGTGCCAAATCTCAAATCGTAGAGGGAGGCAGAGATTTGTAGAGGTGCCAAAGCTCAAATCTTAAATTGAGAGATAAAATTTCTTTTCTCGTCAACGAAAACGATCGATAATTCCCATTACTTTCCATGTTAGATACATCATAGGTGGTCCCCAAACATAAAATAAAGTTTGTTACTTTTCCACCATTCTTTCACAATCCATGGCTACCCGTATCCATGGGTGCCTTCCATACCAACACTTTCCAAGATTTATTATTGACAACATAAAGTAAATTTCTATTTCTATTCGGGACTGGGCATGCATCCCTATTACCGGCCACACTCTCGTGCAATGACAAGTGAATAAAATCTCATCTTGAGACTAAGACATCTAGAATGGAAAAATATTGGCCACCCCCTGCCACTTCATGAGCGGTACAGGCACACAAAAAGGAAATTCATTTTAAAAATTAGATTTGGCACATACAGATTTACTTGGAACGGCATGGAAATACCGCATAGAGGTAGGTATGATGGACTCATTTGGCACAACTTGGTTTAAGGAGTTTGGATGCACAAGCAGTATTCCCGCTTAGTACAAGGGAAGGCTAGCAAATAGATTGAGAAGCAACCAACCAAGAAATGAAAATGATCATAAATGAGCATTAAGCATAACTAACACCGAATAATGCACCATAAGTAGGATGTAACTTCATTGCATAATTGTTGACTTTCGTGCTTGCATAGGGAATCACAAACCTTGACACTAATATTCTTACTAAAGCATAATGACTCACCAACATGACTCACATATTACTATCTCCATCGCAAAACTATTGCAAGGAATCAAGTTTTCATATCCAATGATCCTCATGATAGTTTTTATTATCCCTCTTGAATATCTATCACTTTGCGACTAGTTTCATATATTACCAAAGCTTATAACAATATGCTCATTACCATTAACATGAAAAGTGGGATTGCCTTTATTGCAATCAATAACAGCCCGTGTAGTATTCAAAAGGGTCTACCAAGGATGATCGACATATTGTCGTCCTTGAGTATACCAAGAATAACAAAGTCCGGTAAGATAGTAACATTTGCAACTACGACAGGCACATCCTCGCAAATACTGATTGGTATAGCAGTTGATTTATCAGCCATTTGCAAACATATTTCAGTTGGTGCCAACTTATTCAAATCAAGTCTTCGATACAAAGGGAAAGGCATAACACTAACACCGACTCCCTCACATAAAAGCAGTTTTAACATAGTTTCTTTTAATGGAGCATGGTATAGTTGGTATTCCTAGATCTCCTAGTATCTTTGGTATTCCACCCTTAAATGTATAATTAGCAAGCATGGTGGACATTTTAGCTTCAAGTATCTTTCTTTTATTTGTAACAATATCTTTCATATACTTAGCGTAAGGAGACATTTTTAGAATATTAGTCAAACGTAAGCGCAAAAAGACAAGTCTAAGCATTTCAGCAAAGCACTTAAATTCTTCATCATTTTTATTCTTTGAAGCTTTAGGAGGAAAGGGCATGGGTTTTTGAACCCATGGTTCTCTTTCTCTACCATGTTTCCTAGCAATGAAGTCTCTCTTATCATATCTTTTATTCTTATGTTGTGGGTTATCAAGATCAACAACAGGTTCTATCTCCACATCATTATCATTATTAGGTTGAGCATCAGCATGAACATCATCATTATCATTACTACTAGGTTCATGTTCATCACCAGATTGTGTTTCGGCATCAGAAATAGAAATATCATTTGAATGCTCAGGTGTGTCTACAATAGGTTCACTAGAAGCATGCAAAGTCCTATTAGCTTTCCTTTTCTTTTTAGATGAACTAGGTGCATCAATATTATTTATGAGAACTTGTTCAATTCTCTTAGGATAGCCTTCAGGATACAAAGGTTCCTGAGTCATTTTACCACCCCTAGTCATAACTCTAACAACATGATCATTCATCTTATTGTTCATCTTATTAAGCAAACCATTTTGAGCCTTGAGAACTTCTTCCACTTGAGTTTTTATCATGAAAGCATGTTTACTAACAACCTTGAGATCATTAATAGTTCTAAACATATAGTCACTCAAGCGTTCAATCATATAAGCATTTCATTTCAATTGTCTACTAACATATGCATTGAAGTTTTCTTGTTTAACAATAAAGTTATCAAATGCATCCAAGCATTAACTAGCAGATTTAGTATAAGGAATATCACCTTCATTAAATCTATGGAGAGAATTTACCTCTACTACCTATGTCGCGGTATTAAGACCATGTATTTCTTCAATCGGTGGTAAATTGTTAACCTCTTCAGCTCTAATACCTTTTTATTTCATAGATTTCTTTGCCTCTTGCATATCTTCAGGACTGAGAAATAGAATACCCCTCTTCTTTGGAGTTGGCTTAGGAAGTGGCTCAGGAAGAGTCCAATCATTATCATTACTAAATATATTATTCATTAATTCTTCAGATTGTTCAACAGTTCGTTCCCTAAAAACACAACGAGCACAACTATTTTGGTGGTCCCTAGAAGCATCAGTTAGTCCATTATAAAAGATATCAAGTATTTCATTTTTCTTGAGAGGATGATCCGGCAAAGCATTAAGTAATTGGAGAAGCCTCCCCCCAAACTTGTGGGAGACTCTCTTCTTCGGTTTGCACAAAGTTAAATATTTCCTTAGAGCAGCTTGTTTCTTATGAGCAGGGAAATATTTTTCAGAGAAGTAATATATCATATCCTGGGGACTATGCACAAAACCAGGAGCAAGAGAATTAAACCAATTCTTAGCATCACCCTTCAATGAGAAAGGAAACGACTTAAGAATATAGTAGTAACGAATTGTTTCCTCATGAGCAAATAGGGTGGCTATATCATTCAGTTTAGTAAGATGTGCCATAATAGTTTCAGATTCTTAACCATGAAAAGGATCAGATTCAACCAGAGTAATTAACTCAGGATCGACAGAGAATTCATAATCCTTATCAGTAACAAAAATAGGTGAAGTCGCAAACTTAACATCATATTTCATTATAGCATTAAAAGATTTTTCTTTCAACTTGACAAGCAATTTCTTAGGATCATCTCTATCCTTACAAGAAAGAAAGACCCTAGCTACCTCTCCATCCATAACATAACCCTCAGGTATATCAGGAAATTCATATCTAGAAGTACTAGGTCTAATAGGTGTTTCAAAGTTTTCAGTTTCAAAGACTACATCGCTTTCAATAATTTCACTGGCCAAAGATTCTCAATATCAATAACTCTAGCAAGTTGTTCATCAAGAAATTCACCAAGTGGCACAGTCTTTTCAAACAAAGTACTAGTATCATCATAAGCATCATTCATAGTAGAAGTAGCATCATCAATTACTTGCGACATATCAGGATTAATAGCAGGTGTAGGTGTCCCAAGCTTACTCAAAACAGAAGGTGAATCCAGTGCAAAGCTAGATGGCAATTCCTTACCTCCCCTCATCTTCGAGGGAAAAATCTTGGTTCTGGTATCTTTCATATTCCTCATAGTGATCAACAGATATAAATCCCAAGTGACTCGGCAAATAGAGCTATGCTCCTCGGCACCGCGCCAGAAAAAGGTCTTGATAATCCACAAGTATAAGGGGTCGCAACAGTTTTCGGGGGTAGAGTATTCAACCCAAAATTATTGATTTGACACAAGGGGAGCCAAAGAATATTCATGAGTATTAGCAGTTGAGTTGTTAATTCAACCACACCTGAAAGACTTAATATCTGCAGCAAAGTTTTTAGTAGCAAGGTAGTATGGAAGTAATGGTAACAGTGGTAATAGGAACAGTAGTAGTTTTGTAGTGATTGTAACAGTAGCAACAAGAAAAGTAACTTAGCAAGATCAATATGTGAAAAGCTCATAGGCATTGGATCAACGATGGATAATTGTGATGGATAATATTCATCATGTAGCATTCATAACCTAGGGCGACATAGAACTAGCTCCAATTCATCAATGTAATGTAGGCATGTATTCCATATATAGCCATACGTGCTTATGGAAAAGAACTTGCATGACATCTTTTGCCTATCCTCCCGTGGCAGCGGGGTCTATAAGGAAACTAAGGGATATTAAGGCCTCCTTTTAATAGAGAACTGGAACAAAGCATTAGCACTTAGTGAATACATGAACTCCTCAAACTACGATAACCACCGGAAAGAATACCAATTATTGTCACCTTGGTGTATGTGGATCATAACTCATAATAGGTGTCTACAACTTGCAAGATAGGATCAAGAACACACATATATCCATGAAAACATAATAGGTTCAGATTTGAAATCATGGCACTCGGGCCCTAGTGACAAGCATTAAGCATAGCAAAGTCATAGCAACATCAATCTCAGAACATAGTGGATACTAGGGATCAAGCCCTAACAAAAACTAACTCGATTACATGATAAATCTCATCCAGCCCATCACCGTCTAGAAAGCATACGAAGGACTTACTCAATCCCGGTGGTGAGCATCATGGAATTGGAAATGGAGGAAGGTTATGATGACGACGGCGTCGGATTCCACCCTCTAGAGCCCCCAACGGACTCCAGATCAGCCCTCCCGATGAAGAACAGGAGGTGGCGGTGGCTATGTATCATAAAACACGATGAGTCCTTTTCTCTGATTTTTTTTCTCTGCAAATAGGTATATATGGAGTTGGAGTTAGGGTTGCCGGAGCTCCAGGGGCCCCACAAGCCTGGGAGGCGCACCCTGGGAGTAGGCGCGCCCCCACAGCCTGTGGCTCCTGGGCGGGTCCCCTCTGGTATATTTTCCACCAGTATTTTTTATATATTCCACAAAAATTCTCCATAATTTTTTAGGTCAATCCGAGAACATTTATTTCTGCACAAAAATAACACCATGGCAATTTTGCTGAAAACAGCGTCAGTCCAGGTTCGTTCCATTCAAACATGCAAATTAGAGTCCAAAACAAGGGCAAAAGAGTTTGGAAAAGTAAATACGATGGAGACGAGTCAAATTCCTCCAACTTGTTTTCCTGCTTCGCAAGCACTACAAAGTCTATCCTTCTTAGATATAACATTTTTGACACAAAGGATATGATCTCCTTTAATAAGTTTATCAAGATTTTGCATGCCAACATGTCCTAGTCTTCTATGCCATAGCCAACCTTTAGAAGATTTTACAATAAGACAAGTGCAAGGTTAGGCTCTTTTAGTGAAATCAACAATGTATATATCACCTCTACGGATACCGATTAAAACCATTTTATGATTGTCTTGATGAATTACTTGGCAATCTACTTCGGTAAATAGAACGTTGAAACCAAGTTCGGCTAGTCTAGATACGGAAAGAAGATTGTAACCAAGAGATTCAACGATCATAACATTTTGAATAGAGCTATCATTGGATATGGCCACCTTACCAAGGCCAAGTACCTTACCCTTGGAGTTGTCTGCAAAAGTGGCATACTTGCGTGGACCATCATTTTGTGCAAGCTCACGAAACATGTCTCTATCTCCGGTCATGTGATCGGTACAACCACTATCGAGAATCCACTCTTTTCCTCTGGCCATGTAATTTCAAAGATTAGCCATGAGACAAAGATTTCTCATAGTCTTCTCATATTCAATGTTGAATTCTTTGTCTTCATCATAATAACCATGCTCAACATCACCATCATCATGCATATGATCATCACCTAGATCAAGTGACTCGTTAGATTTATGATCATGACAATGTGCAAGTTTGTGAATTCTAATGGTTTCCATGATAGTGTTGCTAATAGTTCCAACATCACCCTTAGTACGTGCTACTTCTTGAGCCTGCGTTGGTTTTTCCCTTGATGAGGAAAGGGTGATGCAGCAAAGTAGAGATACGTATTTTCCTCAGTTAAGAACCAAGGTATCAATCCAGTAGGAGAAGACCGCACAAATGACAAATACCTGCACAAACAATCAAACACTTGCACCCAACGCGATAGAGGGGTTGTCAATCCCTTCACGGTCACCTGCAAAGGTGAGATCTGATTGAGATAGATAAAACTAAATAAACGATAAAGTAAATATTTTTGGGTTTTTGGTTTATAGATCTGAAAATAAAATATTACAAAATAGTAGATCGGAAACTAATATGATGGAAAATAGACCCGGGGGGCATAGGTTTCACTAGAGGCTTCTCTCTTGAAGGCAAATAATACGGTGGGTGAACAAATTATTGTCGAGCAATTGATAGAAAGGCGCAAAGTTATGACTGTTGGAAATATGCCCTAGAGGCAATAATAAAATGGTTATTATCATATTTCCTTGTTCATGATAATTGTCTATTGTTCATGCTATAATTGTGTTATCCGGAAATCATAATACATGCGTGAATTCATAGACCACAACATGTCCCTAGTGAGCCTCTAGTTGACTAGCTCGTTGATCAATAGATGGTTACGGTTTCCTAACCATGGACATTGGATGTCATTGATAACGGGATCGGATCATTAGGAGAATGATGTGATGGACAAGACCCAATCCTAAGCATAACACAAGATCGTGTAGTTCGTCTGCTAAAGCTTTTCTAATGTCAAGTATCTTTTCCTTAGACCATGAGATTGTGCAACTCCCGGATACCGAAGGAGTACTTTGGGTGTGCCAAACATCACAACGTAACTGGGTGGCTATAAAGGTACACTGCGGGTATCCCCGAAAGTATCTGTTGGGTTGGCACGAATCGATATTGGGATTTGTCACTCCGTATGACGGAGAGGTATCTCTGGGCCCACTCGGTAAGACATCATCGTAATGAGCTCAATGTGACTAAGGGGTTGGTCATGGGATGATGTGTTACCGAACGAGTAAAGAGAGTTGCTGTAACGATATTGAACAAGGTATCGGTATACCGACGATCGAATCTCGGGCAAGTGCTATACCGGTAAACAAAGGGAATCGTATACGGGATTGATTGAATCCTTGACATCGTGGTTTATCTGATGAGATCATCGTGGAACATGTGGGAGCCAACATGGGTATCCACATCCCGCTATTGGTTATTGGCCGGAGAAATGTCTCGGTCATGTCTGCATAGTTCCCGAACCCGTAGGGTCTACACACTTAAGGTTCGATACGCTAGGGTTATAGGGGAAGTTTGTATGTGGTTACCGAATGTTGTTCGTGTCGGCATTCTGGGAACGGGGGTACCCAGACTTGCCTGCCTACGGCCTGCGGCGTGGCTCAAGGGGTGGCCCAGTACGACCCATCTTCATCAGCATAAGCTCAAGACCCTCGCGAGGGGCCAAGCCTCACGGGGCGGACGACAGGAGGCTTCCTCAGGCACGGCCTCGTCAGGCTGGCTCGCGAGGAGGTGGAGAGTTCAAGGCGGGGTACCTCACGAGGTGCCCATGACGCAAGCCATGATGACCAAGGGCGCCAGGCGGGCGCCAGCCCGCGCAGTGTCCTCCTTTCCTCTTTGGTGCAAAGGGGCAAGCGCAGCGAGAGCATCAAGCAAAGGCATCCGCTTCAAAGCAACAAGACCAAGACCGTCGCAACGGCAGGAAGGAAGTCATCGTGGAGCCCAAGTCGGCGTCACCGCCAGAGCCTTTGACAGACGATGACCAACTTTAGTCAGGATAAGTGTACTAGATGTTCCCCTTCAAAATGGCCGATTGTTGGCGCCCTTCCCGCTCAATATTTGGGAAGAGGCCCAGGGCCTTTGCCTATAAATAGGACTAGCCACCCACAAGGTAGTGGGGGATCATCCAAAGAGAGAGAGAGAGAGAGAGAGAGAGAGAGAGTGAACTCCCCCTAGCAGTTCGTTGCACCAGCCAAGAACAGACCCTCGCGAGGCTGTTCTTCCTTGTAGTGTTCATCATCAGCCCAAGAGGCAATCCACCACACCACACACTGGAGTAGGGTGTTACACCACAATGGTGGCCCGAACCAGTATAAACCTTGTGTCTCTTGTGTTGTTCTTTTGGTAGTTTAGATCCTAGCGAGGCGACGAGGTGCAGATAGGTAGAGGGCGAGATCTCTGCGTGCATCCCAGAGTTCGAACCTAGAGGGTCTGCCGGAACCCGAAATCCAACATTTGGCGCGCCAGGTAGGGGTGCGCCGGAATTCGTCTTCCGCCGCCTTGTTCTTCGCCGACCATCGCATCCATGTCAGACGCTCGTCGGGCCCGCGCCGAGCGCCGTGCCGCTCTTGCTACCCGCGTTGCCCAGACGGCCCCCGCCGGCGGCCGCTTCGCCGTTCCCGTCGCCGTCATTAACGCTGCCACCGGCCCGGCGGGGAACGAGCAGCAAGCATCGTCCCAGCATCCGTCCGTGAGGCGAGACGGCCGTACTGCTACTCCTTCACTCGCCCCAGCTGATTCTTCGTCCCACGCGCTCCGCACGCCCATGGAGGTTCGAGCTGCGCTCATCGCGGCAAATGAGCTCCTGCGCTACCGCCCTGTCGACGACGTCTACGAAGAGTGGCTCGACTGCTGCCGAAGCCTGCTCAAGCGCCAAGTAGGGGCTCCGCTGCCCTTCTCGCTTCATCGCGCCCGCGCTGGCAATGAAGCTTCGGGCGCCACCGCCTCCCTTAAGAAGGCGCCTGCCCCAAGGCGCGTGGCCTCGGGCGGAACCCACTCCGTCCGGCGCCAAAGACAAAGAAGAGCAGAGCTGTCCAAGAGGTCCTCGTCCCCAAGAAGCTGCCCGAGTGCTCTCGCACTGCTCGCCACGACATCAAGGCCTCGCTTCCAAAGACGCCAAGACCTCACGCTGCACCTGGGCAGTGCATGGGGACCCGCAAGACCAGGCTCTTCACCAAAGGTCTCCCATGGCTACAGCAAGCTGCCGTGCCTTCACCACCGAAGCTGCGCAGATGTCGCGTGGCCCGGCAAGTTCAAGCTGCACCGCCTCCTCGCCACGACGGCACGGCCGACCTGCGGAGTTCCTCCAGCTTCACGAGCTGGGCATCAAGCCGCCAACAGGACGAGAAGGTCATGGCGAACTGGTTTCCCATGGCACTCAAGGACGGGCCCGCACTGCTCTCGAACTCGGCTCGGCACGATCTTCTCTGGGACGAGATGCGCACCGATTCAACGCCAACTTCCAAGGTACTTCAGAATCGCCTCCTGCCGTGAGCGACATGCACCGCATCAAGCAGTATCCAGGGAGACCCTGCAGAAGTACATCCAGCGCTTCAACAACGCACGCCTCAAGATTCCCAAGGTGACCGAGGAGGCCATCATCTCAGCCTTCTCCGACGGTGTGTGTGACGTCAAGATGAAGGAGGAGCTGGCGATGCATGAAGATCTATGCACATCCTTGGAGTTGTTCAACTTGGCGACCAAGTGCGCCAGGGCTAAGGAAGGTCGCCTTTCCCTCCTCGAGCTTCCAGCCGCTGACCCTGAAGAGAAGAAGTCCAAGGCCAAGGACGTGAAGCGCAAGGGGGCTGTCGTGCTCGCAGTAGAACCAGACACCAAGCGAGGCAGAGATCAGCCCGAGTCTTCCAAGGGCAGCCGGTACTGTGTGTACCACGACCTCCACACCCACAACACCAACGAATGTCAAGAGCTCCGAGCCGTGCGAGAAGGGAGGATCGGTCGACGCCCCGACCGCAACGATCGAGGCTACGGCCGAGGAGGAGGAAGAAACACAGGACGTTGGGAAGACCGTGGCCCTCGCCAAGGGTGGCGCGACCGACCTTGCGAGGATCGCTGGCAGGATCAGCCTCGCGAGGGAGGTTGGAGGGATCAGCCTCGCGAGGATGCCCGCAAGGAAACACATGCCTCCCTCCTCTGCCGCCACAGCCAAGGAGAAACAAGGACCATCATCAGGACTAGGGGGCTGGGGGCTTCCAGGAGCCGCGCGCGATCGCTTGCATCCTGGGCGGAGGTCAAGCCCCAGCCTCTCAATGCATCTTCAAGCAGTTCACCCGCGAAGTGAATGTTGTACTCCCCAAGCTCGAAGCCACGCGCCCTCTCAGGTGGTCAGCGTGCGCCATCACGTTCAGCTCAGCGGATCAGCTCAAGTGCGCGGCCACTGCCGGAGTCCTCCCGATGCTTTGTTCCCCAATCATCAGCAACGTGCAAGTCACCAGGACCCTCGTCGACGGCGGAGCAAGGCTCAATGTCCTGTCCGTAGAGACATTCAACAATCTCCAAGTGCCTTACAATCAGCTTCAGCCAACCAAGCCTTTCTCCGGAGTCACC
Source organism: Aegilops bicornis (assembly GCA_021605145.1). Taxonomy (NCBI): domain Eukaryota; kingdom Viridiplantae; phylum Streptophyta; class Magnoliopsida; order Poales; family Poaceae; genus Aegilops; species Aegilops bicornis. The sequence continues at coordinate 373,513,557 of CM038669.1, read as the reverse complement.
GATGGCTCCACGGTTCCGATTGGGCAGGTCCACCTCCCTGTCACCTTCGGAGCGCGCGACAACCATCAAGACCGAGCTCATCGACTTGATGTCGCCCACATTCACCTGCCATACAATGCCATCCTCGGGTACCCAGCTCGCCAAGTTCATGGCCGTGGACCCATCACGGCTACAACGCCCTCAAGATGCCGTGAAGCGGCGGAGTCATCACGGTGCCTTGTGAAGAAAGAGACGCAGTGTGCTCCCTGGAGCGAGCTTTTCAAGCCGCGTCACTTGAAGACCCAGATCGCAGGAGCGTGAGGATCCCCGAGACCGCTCCCAAGAAGAAGACATCGCCAGGCCCGACCCCTCAGGAGGCAGGCCCCCTAGGGTCCGCGCCTGTTCAGGGGGCACCTCCTTCTGTCGCATAGGAAGGCGCGCCCGGCGCCCTCCTCAAGCACGGCTCGGGGGCTCTCTCCTGGAGGGCCACCGACCTTGCTAAGGTCACGAGGGAGGCGCTTGGGCACCACTTGGAGGTGTGTTTCAAAGCACGTTTCCCTCAGGAAGGAGCGAGGCGAGGAGGGCCAAACCCTCAGGAGTTCTTCAGCCAGATCATTCAGGAGCTGCAGGAGTCAAGAGTCATGAGTGGCAGCCGCCGCTTACCCGCCATAGCTCCCCATCCAGGCGAGGATGGTGGGCTGCGCGTCTGCATCGACATACAAGGGCTCAAACGAACCGCCTCTCAGGAGCGCTTGGCCCCTCACGCTGGGCGCTGCGAAGGTCCACCCCACAACTACGTTCCCATGCCCTACGGCGTGCCGAACGCGGCCGCCACGCGCCAGCGCCTCATGGGGAGTATCCTGGAGGCTCAAGAGGCCAGGCGCTCCGCAGTCCTGGCGGAAATGGAGATGGTCTGCGAGGAGCCACCAGCGCCTCCAGAGCCTCCCGAGGCTCCTGGGCCTGGGGGCTCGTGAAGATCGGCTTCCGCAGCCCACGACGTCCACTACTTCAACATCCCTTCGTCTTCAACGTTATCCGATGAAATCCTTCAAGTTTCATTTCCAGCTGGGAGCGCCCCCCAGGGCTGCATCATTCCCAGGCCGCGTGGGTCCGTCCCTGTGGCGTGTATCCCTTTTACTTCATGTTCCCAGTTTACTTTGTTGGGGGCGCCCCTCGGGCTGCATCATCCCCAAGTCGCTCGGGCCATACCTAGCGACGTCTGCCTTTCCTGCTCCTATCTAAATGAACTTGCTCCTTCGTGATTAACGTGCTTGACCTAGTTGCTCGCTTGACTAACACCAACTGATGGAGCTGCTCCCCAACGGCACGACGCTTGCGCATGGGTCCGTCCCTGCAACGCCGACAAACCTGAATGGCTGAGCTCTGGCCACGGCAGCCCCGCACAACGCCACCTTGTCAGGCCTTCAGTGCCTCGCCACCCCTCCAAAGCAACCAATGACTGACCATCGCTTGTCATATCGGACTTTTGTTCTTCTTGTGGTGAGCCTGCAGGGTCTCTTCAAGGCACAGCGCCAGGCGAGGCCCTCACGGCGTCTTCTTCACTCTCATCCGCGCGAACCTCTTGCACGTTAAAGGGGGGGGGGGTACCTAAGCATCGCGACTCACGGGCTCCTACTGGCTCTCCAGCCCTCACCCTCTGGCCTTGTCCACGGCATCGCGACCTGGCATACCAGCGATGACTGAGACCCGCTAGAGGGCCGGGACCCGAGGACATAGAGCAGAAAGGGGAGCAAAGGCGAGAGGGAAGAGGCACGCGAGGACCTCGCCAGGAAACCCCTCGCCTGCCGATGCGCGGACCTAACGACGCACCAGGAAGCGGTTCCTGACTCCCAAGATAAGTCGCCCTCCGGAAACACTGGCTATCGCAGCGCCAACCTCGTACCTAATGCAATCCCGTGTTAGCAACGTCGCGCTCCTTTCTCGCCGAACGATGGCTGCTTGAGCGCTAAAGGGGACCTCCTGAGCATCACGACTCAGGGGCTCTTACTGGACCCCGGGCCGCTCACCTCCTGGCCTTGACCACGGCATCGCGACCTGGGATACCAGCGACGACTGAAGCCTGCCTTGGGACCGGGACCTGTCGGTGCAGAGCACCAAGCCCTCGTGAGGTTTGAAAGGAAGAACTAAGCTAAGACGGAATGAGCATCTCGCACTACTTCACGACAAGGATCATATTAACAAACAGAACCACAGGCACCTTACAAGCCACCACGGGCGCGCTTTTCGATTCCTCGCAGTGAACAGAGGGAGCAGATCCTAAAAGAACGCTAACTACATGCGCCTCCGCAAAAGATGCCATCATCAATAGTGGGCCGTCAGGCACCGGCGCCAACCTCATCCAGATCAGAGGCGGCGGCGGCCTGACGAGCCCGCCCTGCTCCGAGAGCGGCGCAGGCTTGGGGGCTCGTAGCTGTCGTCGCTCGTCTCCGGAGTCGCGAAGAGCTCGGCGGAGTCGTTGGATCTTCCGCCGCCTCCGCCGCCTGAGGAGCTGCTGAGGGAGCGATCAGCGAGCCTGGTCCTCGCCACGGCAGGGCCCCGACCACCTCTCTCAGGGCAGCACTCCAGCCGGCGTCCGTCCGCGTCGAAGACCTTGAAGAGCATCATGGAAGCGCCATCGTACTCCAGGTGGATCGCGAGGGCGCCCCTCGTCCTGCAGACCCGGGCGATCTCGCCCCAGCCTCGAGTCATGAAGACCTTGCCCAGAGCGACGAACGCGACCTCCGCTTCGGTCGCGAGGGTGTTGCAGCCGGCGTGCTGCAACCAGAGCTCCAAATATCCCCCCTGCGGCATCATGAAGGCGAAGGAGGGAGGAAGGCGGATCCAAGATTGAGGAGGCATGGCGGCGTGGAGCACAAACTCTCGGGAGGAGCCCTCGGCATGGACTCCAGAAGGGACAACGCGCACCACCGTGACCCGCCGACGCCGACGGCGGCGTCGTCCATGGCGCTTGGCGTCAACTCCTTCAGGGCCCTCAAGGTGGGCTTACAAAGGCAACGGGAACCCTGGCGGCGGCCGCTCGCACCAAGGCCTCGACACCTCCTACCGGGCGCCCTCATCTCGACGGCATAGGGCTAGCTGCTTCTTGGTGAGCGGGTCGGGACCCTCTCGGGGAGCCTTTCCCTTCTCTTCCGCGGAGAACCGGCGGATCAGAGCCATTGCCGCAAAGTGGGGCAAGGATGGAGAAGAAGGAGAAGCAAGAAGATATGGACTAGAAGGGCATGCACCGTTCCGTACTTATAGCCGGGGAAGGCCAACCGTCCACCTCCATGATCGCAGGTAATCATGACCCGCTTTGCATGCAGGGACTTGTCAATTCATGCAGTTGCCGAGGAGGCGTGGGGGAACAGGGCCGCCCACGTCCAATCAACCGCCACACGGCGCCCTAGGCCGCATTGTTAGGGGCTCAGCGGCGCTCAGACTTGCCCTTCGCTTTCCTCGCCGCCAAGTCCAGGCGCGCCTTGGGCCCGGGGGCTACTGTCGGTGTTCTGGGAACGGGGGTACCCAGACTTGCATGCATGCGGCCTGCGGCGTGGCTCAAGGGGTGGCCCAGTACGGCCCATTTCATCAACATAAGCTCAAGACCCTCGCGAGGGGCCAAGCCTCATGGGCGACGACAGGAGGCTTCCTCGTGCACGGCCTCACAGCTGGCTCATGAGGAGGCGAAGAGATCAAGGCGGGGTACCTCACGAGGTGCCCATAACGCAAGCCATGACGACCAAGGGCGCCCGGTGAGCGCCAGCCCAGTGATGTCCTCCTTTCCTCTTTGGTGCAAAGGGGGCAAGCGCAGGCGAGAGCATCAAGCAAAGGCATCCATTTTGGTGCAACAAGACCAAGACCGTCGCAACGGCAGGAAGGAAGTCATCTTGGATCCCAAGCCGGCGTCACCACCAGAGCCTTTGACAGGCGAGGACCAACTTTAGTCAGGATAAGTGTACTAGATGTTCCCCTTCAAAATGGCCGATTGTTGGCGCCCTTCCCGCTCAATATTTGGGAAGAGGCCCAGGGCCTTTGCCTATAAATAGGACTAGCCACCCACAAGGTAGTGGGGGATCATCCAAAGAGAGAGAGAGAGAGAGAGAGAGAGAGAGAGAGAGAGAGAGAGAGAGAGAGAGAGAGAGAGAGACTGAACTCCCTCTAGCAGTTCGTCGCACCAGCCAAGAACAGACCCTCGCGAGGCTGTTCTTCCTTGTATTGTTCATCATCAGCCCAAGAGGCAATCCACTACACCACACACTGGATTAGGGTGTTACACCACAATGGTGGCCCAAACCAGTATAAACCTTGTGTCTCTTGTGTTGTTCTTTTGGTAGTTTAGATCCTAGCGAGGCGACGAGGTCCAGGTAGGTAGAGTGCGAGATCTCTGCGCGCACCCCAGTGTTCGAACCTAGAGTGTCTGCCGGAACCCGAAATCCGACAGTTCAGAGTCCTAGATGAGATCCTGGACGTCACGAGGAGTTCCGGAATGGTCCGGAGGTAAAGAATAATATATATAGGAAGTGAGGATTTGGCCACCAGAAGTGTTTCGGGCATCACCGGTAATGTACCGGGACCACCGGAAGGGTTCTGGGGGTCCACCGGGAGGGGCCAACAGCCCCGGAGGCTTGCATGGGCCAAGAGTGGGAAGGGACCAGCCCCTGAGTGGGATGGTGCGCCTCCCACCAAGGCCCAAGGTGCAGCTAGGAGGAGAAGGGGAAACCCTAGGCGCAAATGGGCCTAAAGGCCCACCCTAGGGCGCGCCCCCCTCTCTCCCCCTCTTGGCCGCCCCCTCCAATCCCTTCTAGGGCTGCCGCACCCCCTAGGGTGGGAACCCTAGAGGGGGCACACCCTCCTCCCCTCCTCCTATAAATAGTGGGGGTTTTGGGGCTACCAAAGACACGAGTCTCCCTCTCTCTTGGCGCAGCCTTACCCCTCTCCCTCCTCGTCTCTCGCAGTGCTTGGCGAAGCCCTGCTGGAGTGCCACGCTCCTCCACCACCACCACGCCGTCGTGCTTCTGCTGGACGGAGTCTTCACCAACCCCTCCCTCTCTCCTTGTTGGATCAAGGCGCGGGAGACGTCACCGGGCTGCACGTGTGTTGAACCCGAAGGCACCGTTGTTCGGTGCTTAGATCGGATTCGGCCGCGATCTGAATCGCTTCGTGTACGACTCCACCGACCGCGTTCTTGCAACGCTTCCGCATTGTGATCTTCAAAGGTATGAAGATGCACTCCCCTCTCGTTGCTAGTAAACTCCATAGATTGATTGCGTAGAAATTTTTTAATTTCTGCAATGATCCCCTACAATGGTATCAGAGCCAGGTTTATGCGTAGTTTCTATGCACGAGTAAAATACAAATTGTTGTGGGCGTCGATTTTGCCAATTTACTTGCCGCTACTAGTCTTATCTTGATTCGGCGGCATCGTGGGATGAAGCGGCCCGGACCGACCTTACACGTATGCTTACGTGAGACAAGTTCCACCGATTGACATTCACTAGTTGCATAAGGTGGCTAGCGGGTGTCTGTCTCTCCCACTTTAGTCGGATCGGATTCGATGAAAAGGGTCCTTGTGAAGGGTAAATAGAAATTGGCATATCACATTGTGGTTTTGGCGTAGGTAAGAAATGTTCTTGCTAGAAACCTATAGCAGCCACGTAAAATTTGCAACAACAATTAGAGGACGCCCAACTTGTTCTTGCAGCATATGCCGTGTGATGTGATATGGCCAAAAGGATGTGATGAATGATATATGTGATGTATGAGATTGATCATGTTCTTGTAATAGGAATCACGACTTGCGTGTCGATGAGCATGACAACCGGCAGGAGCCATAGGAGTTGTCTTAATTTATTGTATGACCTGCGTGTCAATGAAAACGCCATGTAATTACTTTACTTTATTGCTAACCGTTAGCCATAGTAGTATAAGTAATAGTTGGCGAGACAACTTCATGAAGACACGATGATGGAGATCATGATGATGGAGATCATGGTGTCATGCCGGTGATGATGATGATCATGGCGCCCCGAAGATGGAGATCAAAAGGAGCAAAATGGCATTGGCCATATCATGTCACTATTTGATTGCATGTGATGTTTATCATGTTTTACATCTTATTTGCTTAGAACGACGGTAGCTTAAATAAGATGATCCCTCGCAATAATTTCAAGAAAGTGTCCCCCCTAACTGTGCAAGTTCACGAAGGTTCGTTGTTTCGAAGCACCACGTGATGATCGGGTGTGATAGATTCTAATATTCGAATACAACGGGTGTAAGCCAGATTTACACACGCAATACACTTAGGTTGACTTGACAAGCCTAGCATGTACAGACATGGCCTCGGAACACGGAAGACCGAAAGGTCGAACATGAGTCGTATAGAAGATACGATCAACATGAAGATGTTCACCAATGATGACTAGTCTGTCTCACGTGATGATCGGACATGGCCTAGTTAACTCGGATCATGTATCACTTAGATGACTAGAGGGATGTCTATCTGAGTGGGAGTTCATTAAATAATTTGATTAGATGAACTTAATTATCATGAACATAGTCTAAAACTTTGCAATATGTCTTGTAGATCAAATGGCCCACACCAATGTTGCCCTCAACTTCAACGCGTTCCTAGAGAAAACCAAGCTGAAAGACGATGGTAGCAACTACACGGACTGGGTCCATAACCTGAGGATTATCCTCATAGCTGCCAAGAAAGCATATGTCCTTGAAGCACCGCTAGGTGATGCACCTGTTTTCCCAAAGAACTCAAGACGTTATGAACGCCTTTGGCGATCACGTAGTGATGATTATCGCCGTTCAAGGCAAGATGCTTTCTGACTTAGAACTGGGGCTCCAAAAGCGTTTTGAGCAGCACTAAGCATATGAGATGTTCCAAGAGCTGAAAATGGTTTTCCAAGCTCATGCCGGGGTCGAGAGATATGAAGTTTCCGACAAGTTCTACAATTGTAAGATGGAGGAGAATAGTTCTGTCAGCGAGCACATACTCAAAATGTCTGGGTTGCACAGCCGCTTATCTCAGCTGGGATTTAATCTCCCGTATGATGCGGTCGTTGACAGAATCCTTCAGTCGCTCCCACCTAGCTACAAGAGCTTTGTGATGAACTTCAATATGCAGGGGATGGAAAAGACCATTCCTGAGGTATATTCAATGCTGAAATCAGTAGAGGTGGAGATCAAAAAGGAATATCAAGTGTTGATGGTGAATAAAACCACTAAGTTCAAGAAAGGCAAGGGTAAGAAGAAGTTCAAGAAGGACGGCAAGGAGTTGCCGCACCTGCAAGCCGATTGTCGGGAAGAAGCCAAAGCATGGACCCAAGCCTGAGACTGAGTGCTTTTATTGCAAGGGAAACGGTCACTAGAAGCGGAACTGCCCCAAGTACTTAGCGGATAAGAAGGCCGGCAATACTAAAGGTATATGTGATGTACATGTTATTGATGTGTACCTAACCAGCGCTCGTACTAGCTCCTGGGTATTTGATACCGGTGCGGTTCCTCATATTTGTAACTCAAAACAGGAGCTGCGGAATAAGCGGAGACTGGCGAAGGACGAGGTGACGATGCGCGTCGGGAATGGTTCCAAGGTCGATGTGATCGCCGTCGGCACGCTACCTCTACATTTACCTATGGGATTAGTTTTAAACCTCAATACTTGTTATTTAGTGCCAGCTTTGAGCATGAACATTGTATCTGGGTCTCGTTTAATGCGAGATGGCTACTCATTTAAATCTGAGAATAATGGTTGTTTTATTTATATGAGAGATATGTTTTATAGTCATGCCCCGTTGGTCAATGGTTTATTCTTATTGAATCTCGAACGTGATGTTACACATATTCATAGTGTGAATGCCAAAAGATGTAAGGTTGATAATGATAGTCCCACATACTTGTGGCACTGCCGCCTTGGTCACATTGGTGTCAAACACATGAAGAAACTCCATGCAGATGGACTTTTGAAGGCTCTTGATTATGAATCATTTGACACATGCGAACCATGCCTCATGGGCAAATGACCAAGACTCCGTTCTCCGGAACAATGGAGCAAGCAACCAACTTATTGGAAATCATACATACTGATGTGTGCGGTCCAATGAGCGTTGAGGCTCGCGGTGGTTATCGTTATGTTCTCACCCTCACCGATGACTTAAGTAGATATGGGTATGTCTACTTAATGAAACACAAGTCTGAGACCTTTGAAAAGTTCAAGGAATTTCAGAGTGAGGTTGAGAATCAACGTGACAGGAAAATAAAGTTCTTACGATCAGATCGTGGGGGAGAATATTTGAGTCATGAATTTGGCACGCACTTAAGAAAATGTGGAATTGTTTCACAACTCACGCCGCCTGGACACCTCAGCGTAATGGTGTGTCCGAACGTCGTAATCGCACTCTGTTGGACATGGTGCGATCTATGATGTCTCTTACCGGCCTACCACTATCATTTTGGGGGTATGCTTTAGAGACTGCCGCATTCACTTTAAATAGGGCTCCGTCGAAATCCGTTGAGACGACACCGTATGAATAATGGTTTGGGAAGAAACCTAAGCTATCGTTTCTAAAGTTTTGGGGATGCGATGCTTATGTCAAGAAACTTCAACCTGAAAAGCTAGAACCCAAGTCGGAAAACTGCATCTTCATAGGATACCCTAGGGAAACTATTGGGTATACCTTCTACCTCAGATCCGAAGGCAAGATCTTTGTTGCCAAGAATGATCATTTCTGGAGAAAGAGTTTCTCTCGAAAGAAGTAAGTGGGAGGAAAGTGGAACTTGATGAAGTAATGCCTCTTGAACCAGAAAGTAGCGCAGCTCAAGAAAATGTTTCTGTGGTGCCTGCACCGACTAGAGAGGAAGTTAATGATGATGATCAAGGAACTTCGGATCAAGTTACTATTGAACTTCATAGGTCCACAAGGACACGTTCCACGCCATAAAATGTTTCTGTGAACCTTAGAACTATAAAGAAGCGATGGCGGGCCCGAATTCCGACATATGGCTTGAAGCCATGAAATCCGAGATAGGATTCATGTATGAAAACAAAGTATGGACTTTGACTGACTTGCCCGATGATCGGCAAGCCATAGAAAATAATATTTAAGAAGAAGACAGATGCGGATGGTAATGTAACCATCTATAAGGCTCGGCTTGTCGCTAAGGGTTATCGACAAGTTCAAGGGGTTGACTACGATGAGACCTTCTCACCCGTAGCGAAGCTGAAGTCCGTCCGAATCATGTTAGCAATTGTCCAATTCTATGATTATGAGATATGGCAAATGGACGTCAAAACGGCATTCCTTAATGGTTTCCTTAAGGAAGAATTGTATATGATGCAGCCGGAAGGTTTTGTCGATCCTAAGAATGCTGACAAGGTATGCAAGCTCCAGCGGTCAATCTATGGGCTGGTGCAAGCATCTCAGAGTTGGAAAATTCACTTTGATGAGATGATCAAAGCGTTCGGGTTTACACATACTTATGGAGAAGCATGTGTTTACAAGAAAGTGAGTGGGAGCTCTGTAGCATTTCTCATATTATATGTGGATGACATACTGTTGATGGGAAATGATATAGAATTCTTGGAAAGCATAAAGGCCTACTTGAATAAGTGTTTTTCAATGAAGGACAAAGGAGAAGCTGCTTATATATTGGGCATCAAGATCTATAGAGATAGATCGAGGCGCCTCATTGGTCTTTCACAAAGCACATACCTTGACAAGATATTGAAGAAGTTCAATATGGATCAGTCCAAGAAGGGGTTCTTGCCTGTATTACAAGGTGTGAGATTGAGCACGGCTCAATGCCCGACCACGGCAGAAGATAGAGAAAAAATGAGTGTCATCCCCTATGCCTCGGACATAGGGTCTATTATGTATGCCATGCTGTGTACCAGACCTGATGTAAACCTTGCCGTAAGTTTGGTAGGAAGGTACCAAAGTAATCCCGGCATGGAACACCGGACAGCGGTCAAGAATATCCTGAAGTACCTGAAAAGGACTAAGGATATGTTTCTCGTTTATGGAGGTGACGAAGAGCTTGTCGTAAAGGGTTACGTCGATGCTAGCTTTGACACAGATCTAGATGACTCCAAGTCACAAACCGGATATGTGTATATTTTGAATGGTGGGGCAGTCAGCTGGTGCAGTTGAAAGCAAAGCGTCGTGGCAGGATCTACATGTGAAGCGGAGTACATGGCAGCCTCGGAGGCAGCACATGAAGCAATCTGGATGAAGGAGTTCATTACCGGCCTAGGAGTTATTCCCAATGCGTTGGGCCAGATGACTCTCTTCTGTGACAACACTGGAGCTATTGCCCTTGCCAAGGAGCCCAGGTTTCACAAGAAGACCAGGCATATCAAGCGTCGCTTCAACTCCATTCGTGAAAATGTTCAAGATGGAGACATAAGATTTGTAAAGTGCATACAGACCTGAATGTCGCAGATCCGTTGACTAAACCTCTTCCACGTGCAAAACATGATCAACACCAGAACTCTATGGGTGTTCGATTCATCACAATGTAACTAGGTTATTTACTCTAGTGCAAGTGGGAGACTATTGTAAATATGCCCTAGAGGCAATAAAAAAATGGTTATTATCATATTTCCTTGTTCATGATAATTGTCTATTGTTCATGCTATAATTGTGCTATCCGGAAATCGTAATACATGTGTGAATTCATAGACCACAACATGTCCCTAGTGAGCCTCTAGTTGACTAGCTCAATGATCAATGGATGGTTACGGTTTCCTAACCATGGACATTGGATGTCATTGATAACGGTATCACATCATTAGGAGAATGATGTGATGGACAAGACCCAATCCTAAGAATAGCACAAGATCGTGTAGTTCGTTTGCTAAAGCTTTTCTAATGTCAAGTATCTTTTCCTTAGACCATGAGATTGTGCAACTCCTAGATACCGTAGGAGTACTTTGGGTGTGCCAAACGTCACAACGTAACTTGGTGGCTATAAAGGTACACTGCGGGTATCCCCGAAAGTATCTATTGGGTCGGCACGAATCGAGACTGGGATTTCTCACTCCGTATGACGGAGAGGTATCTCTGGGCCCACTCGGTAAGACATCATCGTAATGAGCTCAATGTGACTAAGGGGTTGGTCACGGGATGATGTGTTACGGAACAAGTAAAGAGACTTGCCGTAACGAGATTGAACAAGGTATCGGTATACCGACGATCGAATCTCGGGCAAGTGCTATACCGGTAGACAAAGGGAATCGTATCACGGGATTGATTGAATCCTTGACATCGTGGGTTCCTACGATGAGATCATCGTGGAACATGTGGGAGCCAACATGGGTATCCAGATCCCGTTGTTGGTTATTGGCCGAGAAATGTCTGGTCGTATGTTCAAGATAGTTCCGAACCCGTAGGGTCTACACACTTAAGGTTCGATGACGCTAGGGTTATAGGAAAGTTTGTATGTGGTTACCGAATGTTGTTCGGAGTCCCGGATGAGATCCCGGACGTCACGAGGAGTTCCGGAATGGTCCGGAGGTAAAGAATAATATATAGGAAGTGAGGTTTTGGCCACCGGAAGTGTTTCGGGCATCACCGGTAATGTACCGGGACCACCGGGAGGGGCCACCAGCCCTGGAGGCTTGCATGGGCCAAGAGTGGGAAGAGACCAGCCCCTGAGTGGGCTGGTGCGCCTCCCACCAAGGCCCAAGGCGCAGCTAGGAGGAGAAGGGGAAACCCTAGGCGCAGATGGGCCTAAAGGCCCACCCTAGGGAACGCCCCCCTCTCTCCCCCTCTTGGCCGCCCCCTCCAATACCATCTAGGGCTGCCGCACCCACTAGGGTGGGAACCCTAGAGGGGGCGCACCCTCCTCCCCTCCTCCTATAAATAGTGGGGGTTTTGGGGCTGCCAAAGACACGAGTCTCCCTCTCTCTTGTCACAGCCCTACCCCTCTCCCTCCTCGTCTGTCCCAGTGCTTGGCGAAGCCCTGCTGGAGTGCCATGCTCCTCCACCACCACCACGCCATCGTGCTGCTGCTGGACGGAGTCTTCCCCAACCTCTCCCTCTCTCCTTGCTGGATCAAGGCGCGGGAGACGTCACCGGGCTGCACGTGTGTTGAACATGGAGGCACCGTTGTTCGGTGCTTAGATCGGATTCAGCCGCTATCTGAATCGCTTTGTGTACGACTCCACCGATTGTCGGCGTTCTAGGAACAGGGGTCCCTAGACTTGCCTGCCTGCGGCCCACAGCGTGGCTAGGCAGCGGGTCGTACGGCCCATCTTCATCAACAAGGCATCCAAGACCCTCGCGAGGGTCCAGGCCTCGCAAGGCGGACGACGCAAGACTTCCTCTGGAGTAGCCCAGCCAGGCAGGCTCACGAGGAGCGGAGATATCAAGGCGGGGCAAACCTCACGAGGCACTCGTGACGTGAGCCATGATTTAACGGCGCCAGGCGGGTGCGGCGAGCGCCAGTCGCATGACATCCCCATTTCCTCTATGGTGCTAAGGAGGCAAGCGCAGGCGAAGAATACCGAGGCATCAGGCAAAGTTTGCCTTATTGGTGCAACAAGACCAAGACCAGGAGGACGGCAAGGCGGAAGTCATCGTGGAGCCCAAGACAGCGTCACCCCAGGGCTTTTCACAGGCGAAGACCGCTTTTGTCAAGATATCTTGTACTAGCTGTCCCCCTTCAAATTTGCCCGCCGTTGTTGGCTCCCTTCCCGCTCAACATTTGGGAAGAGGACCAGGGCCTATATAAGTAGAGCTAGCCACCACAGAGATAGGGATCGGATCAGATCCAAGCTTGATCCTCGAGAGCCTAGCCACAAGAACACCTCAACCTCAGGAGGCTGTTCTTCCCTTGTATTGTTCATCATCAGCCCAAGAGGCAATCCACCACCACCACATTGGAGTAGGGTATTACACCACAACGGTGGCCCGAACCAGTATAAACCCCGTGTCTCTTTCTGTGTTGTGAGTTCGTCGAGTTCGTCCGCAAGATTTTAGCGAGATAGAGCATAGATCGGTAGGAGGGAAAGACTTCGCGCGCACCCCAGTGTTCGAACCTTAAGGGTTTGCCGAAACCCCACATCCGACACCGACCGCGTTATTGCAACGCTTCCGCATCACGATCTTCAAAGGTATGAAGATGCACTCCCCTCTCGTTGCTAGTAAACTCCATAGATTGATCTTGGTGATGTGTAGAAATTTTTTAATTTCTGCAACGATCCCCTACAATGACAATATCCAAGGCAATGATTATGCAATGTAGGCATCACGTCCGTGTCAAGTAGACCGACTCTTGCCTGCATCTACTACTATTACTCAACACATCGACCGACTCCTTCCTGCATCTAGAGTATTAAGTTCATAAAGAACAGAGTAACGCTTTAAGTAAGATGACATGATGCAGAGGAATAAACTTAAGCAATATGATGTAAACCCCATATGTTTATCCTCGATGGCAACAATACAATATGCGCCTCACTACCCCTACTTTGTCAGTGGGTGCGGACACCGCAAGATTGAACCCAAAGCTAAGCACTTCTCCCATTGCAAGAAAAACCAGTCTAGTTGGCCAAACCAAACCGATAGTTCGAAGAGAATTACAAAGATATCAAATCATGCATAAAAGAATTCAGAGAAGATTCAAATAATATTCATAGATAAGCTGATCATAAATCCACAATTCATTGGATCTCGACAAACACACTGCGAAAGAAGATTACATCGAGGAGAATATGGTATTGAGAATCAAAGAGAGAGAAGAATTCATCTAGCTACTAGCTATGGACCCGTAAGTCTGTGGTAAACTACTCACGCTTCATCGGAAGGGTAATAGGGTTGATGTAGAGCCCTCCGTGATCGAATGCCCCCCCCCCCCAGCAGGATGCCGGAAAAGGCCCCAAGAGGGGATCTCACGGGAACACAAGGTTGCGGCGGTGGAAAAGTGTTTTCGTGGATAATTCTGGTGGTTTGGGAATATATGTGAATATATAGGAGGAAGATCTAGGTCAGGAGGTCACCGAGGGGCCCACAAGGTAGGGGGTGCACCCTACCCCCTGGTTGCGCCTTCCCCCATTTTGCCGCCTGCTACCTCTTGAGCACTGCGTTGGTTTTCCCTTGAAGAGGAAAGGGTGATGCAGCAAAGTAGCGTAAGTATTTCCCTAAGTTTTTGAGAACCAAGGTATCAATCCAGTAGGAGGCCACGCATACGAGTCCCTCGCACCTACACAAACAAATAAATCCTCGCAACCAACGCATAATAAAGGGGTTGTCAATCCCTTCACGGTCACTTACTTAGAGTGAGATCCGATAGATATGATAAGATAATATTTTTGGTATTTTTATGATAAAGATGCAAAGTAAAATAAAAGACAATAAAAATAACTAAGTGTTGGAATATTAATATGATGGAAAATAGACCCGGGGGCCATAGGTTTCACTAGTGGCTTCTCTCGAGAGCATAAGTATTTACGGTGGGTGAACAAATTACTGTTAAGCAATTGACAGAATTGAGCATAGTTATGAGAATATCTAGGTATGATCATGTATATAGGCATCACGTCCGAGACAAGTAGACATACTCTTGCCTGCATCTACTACTATTACTCCACTCATCGACCGCTATCCAGCGTGCATCTAGAGTATTAAGTTCGTAAGAACAGAGTAACGCTTTAAGCAAGATGACATGATGTAGAGGGATAAACTCATGCAATATGATATAAACCCCATCTTGTTATCCTCGATGGCAAAAATACAATACGTGCCTTGCTGCCCCTCATCCTTTGGGAAAGGACACCGCAAGATTGAACCCAAAGCTAAGAACTTCTCCCATTGCAAGAAAGATCAATCTAGTAGGCCAAACCAAACTGATAATTCGAAGAGACTTGCAAGGATAACCAATCACACATAAAAGAATTCAGAGAAGATTCAAATATTGTTCATAGATAAACTTGATCATAAACCCACAATTCATCGGTCTCAACAAACACACTGCAAAAGAAGATTACATCGAATAGATCTCCACGAGAGAGGGGGAGAACATTGTATTGAGATCCAAAAATAGAGAAGAAGCCATCTAGCTAATAACTATGGACCTGAAGGTCTGAGGTAAACTAATCACACATCATCGGAGAGGCTATGGTGTTGATGTAGAAGCCCTCCGTGATCGATGCCCCCTCGTGAGCTCGAGCAGGCCCCAAGATGGGATCTCACAAGTACAGAAGGTTGCGGCCGTGGAATTAGGTTTTTGGCTCCGTATCTGGTATTTTGGGGGTACGTAGGTATATATAGGAGGAAGGAGTACGTCGGTGGAGCAACAGGGGGCCCACAAGGGTGTAGGGTTCGCCTGGGGGGTAGGCGCGCCCCCCTACCTCGTGCCCTCCTGGTTGATGTCCTGACATAGGGTCCAAGTCCTCTGGATCACATTCGTTCCAAAAATCACATTCCCGAAGGTTTCATTCCGTTTGGACTCCATTTGATATTCTTTTTCTGCGAAACTCTGAAATAGGCAAAAAAACAGCAATTCTGTGTTGGGCCTCCGGTTAATAGGTTAGTCCCAAAAATAATATAAAAGTGTATAATAAAGCCCAATAATGTCCAAAACAGAATATAATATAGCATGGAACAATAAAAAATTATAGATACGTTGGAGACGTATCAAGCATCCCCAAGCTTAATTCCTGCTCGTCCTCGAGTAGGTTAATGATAAAAACAGAATTTTTGATGTGGAATGCTACTTGGCATAATTTCAATATAATTCTTCTTATTGTGGCATGAATGTTCAGATTTGATATGATTCAAGATAAAAGTTTAATGTTTACATAAAACCAATAATACTTCTAGCATACTAACTAAGCAATTATGTCTTATCAAAATAACATAGCCAAAGCAAGTTATCCCTACAAAATCATATAGTCTGGATATGCTCCATCTTCCCCACACAAAATATTCATATCATGTATGACCCTGGTTTTAGCCAAGCAATTGGTTCATACTTTTAACGTGCTTCAGCCTTTTCAACTCTTACGCAATACATGAGCTCAAGCCATGGATATAGCACTATGGTGGAATAAGATATAATGGTAGGGGTTATGTGGGAAGGAAAAAAGGAGAAAGTCTCACAGCAACGAGGCTAATCAACGGGCTATGGAGATGCCCATCAATTGATGTTAATGCGAGGAGTAGGGATTGCCATGCAACGGATGCAGTAGAGCTATAAGTTTATGAAAGCTCAAAAAGAAACTAAGTGGGTGTGCATCCAACTTGCTTGCTCACGAAGACCTCGGGCATTTGAGGAAGCCCGTCATTGGAATATACAAGCCAAGTTCTATAATGAAATTTCCCACTAGTATATGAAAGTGACAAAATGAGAGACTCTCTATTATGAAGATCACGGTGCTACTTTGAAGCACAAGTGTGGTAAAAGGATAGTAACATTGTCCCTTCTCTCTTTTTCTCTCATTTTTTTGGGCCTTTTCTCTTTTTTATGGCCTCTTTTTTTTAGTCCGGAGTCTCATCCCGACTTGTGGGGGAATCATAGTCTCCATCATCCTTTCCTCACTTGGGACAATGTTCTAATAATGATGATCATCACACTTTTATTTACCCACAACACATGAATTACAACTCAATACTTAGAACAAAATATGACTCTATACGAATGCCTCCGGTGGTGTACCGGGATATGCAATGAATCAAGAGTGACATGTATGAAAGAATTATGAATGGTGGCTTTTGCCACAAATACTATGTCAACTACATGATCATGCAAAGCAATATGACAATAATGGAGCGTGTCATGATGAATGAAACGGTGGAAAGTTGCATGGCATTATGTCTCGGAATGGCTATGGAAATGCCATAATAGGTAGGTATGGTGGCTGTTTTGAGGAAGATATAAGGAGGTTTATGTGTGATAGAGCGTATCATATCACGGGGTTTGGATGCACCGGCGAAGTTTGCACCAACTCTCAAGGTGAGAAAGGGCAATGCGCGGTGCCGAAGAGGCTAGAAAATTCCAGAAAGGTAAGTGTGCGTATAATCCATGGACACACATTATTCATAAAGAACTCATATACTTATTGCAAAAATTTATTAGCCCTCGAAGCAATGTACTACTACGCATGCTCCTAGGGAAGGGTTGGTAGGAGTTAACCACCAGCGATCCCGACCGCCACACAAAGGAAGACAATCAACAAATACTTCATGCTCCGACTTACGTTACATAACGGTTCACCATACGTGCATGCTACGGGAATCACAAACTCCAACACATGTATTTTCAATTCCACAATTACTCAACTAGCACAACTATGATATTACCACCTTTATATCTCAAAACAATTATCAAGCATCAAATATCTCATGATATTAATTAAAGAAAATTGCCATGCTATTTTAAGACTCTCAAAATAATATAAGTGAAGCATGAGAGATCAATAGTTTCTATAAAACAAATCCACCACCGTGCTCTAAAAGATATAAGTGAAGCACTAGAGCAAAACTATATAACTCAAAAGATTTAAGTGAAGCACATAGAGTATTCTAATAATTTCCAAATCATGTGTGTCTCTCTCAAAAGGTGTGTACATCAAGGATGATTGTGGTGAACTAACAAATAAAGACTCAAATAATACAAGACGCTCCAAGCAAAACACATATCATGTGGTGAATAAAAATATAGCTCCAAGTAAAGTTACCGATGGAAGTAGACGAAAGAGGGGATGCCTTCCGGGGCATCCCCAAGCTTTGGCTTTTAGGTGTCCTTAGATTATCTTGGGGTGCCTTGGGCACCCCCAAGCTTAGGCTCTTGCCACTCCTTGTTCCATAATCCATCAAATCTTTCACCCAGAACTTGAAAACTTCACAACACAAAACTCAGCAGAAAATCTCGTGAGCTCCGTTAGCGAAAGAAAACAAAACACCACTTCAAGGTACTGCAATGAACTCATTCTTTATTTATATTGGTGTTAAACCTACTGTATTCCAACTTGTCTATGGTTTATAAACTCTTTTACTATCCATAGATTCATCAAAATAAGCAAACAACACACGAAAAACAGAATCTGTCAAAAACAGAACAGTCTGTAGTAATCTATAACCAACGCAAACTTCTGGAACTCCAAAAATTCAGAAAAAATAGGACGTCCTAGACAATTTGTTTATTGATCAGCAGCAATTGGAATCAATATTGTATCACGTTCTGGTGATTTTTAACAATTATTTGCTGAACAGAAAGTTTCTGGAATTTTCAGCAAGATCAAATAACTATCATCCAAGAAGATCCTATAGGTTAAACTTGGCACAAACACTAATTAAAACATAAAAACACATCTAACCAGAGGCTAGATCAAAGATTTATTCCTAAAAAGAATCAAAAAGCAAAAAACTAAAAATAAAATTGGGTTGCCTCCCAACAAGCACTATCGTTTAACGCATCTTTGGTAGGCAATCCATAAGTGGCTCTCATGATAGATTCATATGGTAATTTTATTTTCTTTCTAGGGAAGTGTTCCATGCCTTTCCTTAACGGAAACTAGAATCTAATATTTCCTTCCTTCATATCAATAATTGCACCAATCATTCTAAGGAAAGGTCTACCAAGAATAATAGGACATGAAGGATTGCAATCTGTATCAAGAACAATAAAATCTACGGGCACATAGTTCCTATTTGCAACAATAAGAACATCATTAATTCTTCCCATAGGCTTTTTAATAGTAGAACCCGCAAGGTGCAAGTTTAGAGAGCAATCATCAAAATCACGGAAACCTAGCAAATCACACAAAGTCTTTGGAATCATAGAAACACTAGCACCCAAATCACCCAAAGCATAGCATTCATGATCTTTGATTTTAATTTTAATAGTAGGTTCCCATTCATCATAAAGTTTTCTAGGGATAGAAACTTCCACCTCAAGTTTTTCTTCATAAAATTGCATCAAGGCATCAACGATATGTTTGGCAAAGGCTTTCTTTTGACTATAAGCATGGGGAGAATTTAGCACGGATTGCAACAAGGAAATACAATATATCAAAGAGCAATTATCATAATTTAATTCCTTGAAATACAAAATAGTGGGTTCATTAATATCTAGAGTTTTGATCTCTTCAATCCCACCTTTATCAATTTTAGCATCAAGATCTAAAAACTCCGAATTTTTGGATTGCCTTCTAGGTTGTAGCGACCCGACCTCAGACGGTCAAGCCTCTGTGTTACTGTGCCATCCCTGGATCAGTATGCTGGCACACACAGTACATCAATGTATATATCAAAGTGCAATCACATGTATAAATAACGTAAAATGATATATACCTCATAATACTCAGCGGAAACAAACAACGGGTGTGGAGTCCCATCAACGCCAGCGGCAGGTTGAGTGTAGACCGTAACCCTGTATCGTAACTCTTACTCGTCGAGGAAATATCTGCAACATGATACGTTGCAGCCGTGTAGGTCGATTACATTGAATGTACCGCAAGATCACAATATGAGAAAACAGATGATAAAACTATACTATATGCAATATGGCTTTATGGCTCAGATGTCTGAGTTTTGTTTGCATAAAAGCTGATTTTGTTTTCCCTACATCAAAGGAATAAATGAAGTCTGTACTATGGAGTTTTCTATCATGACATGGTTCCGCCAACCGATGTCTCATAGCCCAAAAATCATCATAAGTTGCCCACAATTAAGTTATCAATCCGGTGTTGAGAGTTCCGAGATAGATCCAAGTCCAGATGCTCAAATTGCCCGTGAATCGGGGACACGGCTAATCGATTAGGTTTAAAACCCTCTGCAGAGGTTTGTACACTTTACCCGCAAGATTCGATCCCTCTCTTTACGTTCTCGCACTTGAGTGTTTGAGAACAAGATGACCGAAACATGGTCTTCCAAAGAGTTCCTCGACCACCGTCGGTACTCATCCCATCCTACCGTAGTTCTACATCTGCTAGTACCGTCCCAGCCAGAGTCACAACTAAGGTCAACCAAGCGAGCCCATAATGACTTGCGGTTGCACAGGTAAGCTTCGGGCATGAAGTATTCTTCCGTCTCTTTGAGTCCTGGGTGAAGCTTTCCGCAAGATGTCATGGCGCTTCTCCATGCATCCCTACCAACCACTGGTTTCTCCAGGTGCCCGTCACAAATCCTTCACCCAAAGAGTGTGTATTGAATTCTTGTCTCGAGTCTTGAAGTCTTGAGGTCTTGAAGATGCACGATCCTTGCAGATTCCATCATGGAGTTGTCGTCATTGACATAGGGTCCTCCTTCTTCACACCACTCTCTTGCACTCATACCAAACCCCGTCTACTATAGCGTAGCATCAAAATAAAATATCGTCCCGGGCTTGGTAACAGGGTGATGGGTTCCTACCTCATGCATACTACTCAACTACAAGGATTCAATAACACTATTGAGGGGTGATTGCAAAGATGTCACTAAATGCAATAAAACATAGGTATGAAAGCATGGTCAAGTGAACTTGCACGGTTGACGATCTTGAAAAACTAGGGTTTCGTAGTAGCAATCTTCGCACTCGGAAATTCTACCGAGGCAAACAATAACTATAATAAGCACATAGCAATAGGATCACATAACACAACATAACAAAAGTAACATAACACAACAAAACAACCAAAACCAAATCCAAAAGAAAAACTCAAAGAAATGCCACTCAAGTTTCCTACTTCAACAAATAACAAAATAGTTTTATATCATAAAAATTTTCTAACATAACCTAATCATGGTTTTATGTTAACTTAACGGAAAAGGTTTCACTAAGCAACTAGGAGCAAAAGAAATTAATTAAAAAGCTATTATAAAACTCCTAATAGGCCTAATTCAATTTCTATTAAGAAAAATAAATTAAAACTTTTATTAATTATAAATAAAAGTTCATCTACTAGAGTGACAGAAACTAAACTAGAATAACCAATCACAAGTTAAAAATAAATTAATTTACTAATTAATTTAATAGGAAAACAGGAGCTAGCTAATTAATTAGGATTAATAGGATTCTGCTTAAAACTAATTATTTATTAATCCTAAAATACCCAAGTTAATTTCTATGGTTTGGCAATGTCAAAATAAAGTTGGGACAAAAAGAATCATGCAAAAATAATTTTTCTAACTCAAGTTATAGCAGATTTACTATTCTGACTAAAACTAAATTAAAGCATTTTTATTTATTATTAACACAGCTAAATATATATTCTACAGAATCTACATAAAATTTACAATCCAACAAAAAAAGAATCACTCAAAAATATTGAACAGAATAAAAGATATGAATTTTTGAAAACAGAAACTATTCTGCTAAAACAGAAAATCAAATTAAAAGAAAAAGGCCTAATGGGCCTATACTGTGCCCTGTGCGTAATTTAGTCTAAATGGGCCTCGGGTTAAAACTAAAAACGGGCCGGCTATTTGACTAAAACCCTAACTAATAAACCGGACGAACCGGCCGGTTCTTTTAATAAAAACTTACCCCTTCGGGGGTTCTAATCGTGGCCGTAGACTAGAGATCTGGACGGAGGGAAGATTCCGTGGCTTACCGGAGTCCGGCTGACGGCGGGCGGGCGAGAGTGCTTGTCAGGGCTTCCAAGGCCGGGAGCTTCGGGGAGTCGCCGTGCGGATGCGGGGGAGCACGGGGAGTGGTTCGGTGGGGTCGGGGGTGCTCGGGAGGCTGGGCGTCGACGTGGCGACAATGGCGGCGGAGGGAGCCGGGTCTCCGGCGTGGTCGAACGGAGAGAGAGGGGTCCGCGAGGTCTCGGGAATGGGGTGCGGGGGCCCGGCTTTTATAGCCAAGGGGTTGGCTTCGGGGTCGATCGTGGCGGATCGAATCCCGGATCCTTCGGGATCCGGCGATCTCCCATGAAAGGCGGCGTGGCGAGGGGGAAGAAGATGGGCGGGGCCCACGGTCGAGAGAGAGAGGGAGGGCGAGGCGATCGGGTGGCGAAGCCCGGGGTTTCGGCGAGGGGGGTGGGCCGGCTCGGCTGGGCTGGCCAGGTGGGCCGCTGGCCGGGCCAGGCGGGTGGGGTGCGGCGCTGGCTGGGCCTGGGGTGGCCTGGCTGGCGCCCGAGGGGGGTTTTTCTTTTTAAAATTTATTTTTTTAAATAAAACAAAAACAGAAATAAAACAATATCTATAAATATTTTATATAGGACATATATATACCAAAATGATCAGGGGAATATTCCTATCATTTGAACATTTTTCCAAAGGCAAAATCCAAACTTTATAAAAATTCATTTTTTTCAAATTCAAATAAATCTCAAGTTTGAATTCAAAACTTTTGGCATTGTTTTCCTCTGATATTTTTGGAGTGTCATGTTTACTCCTCTCATACTTTTGATCAAGTATTTATCAGGTTTAGTTTTGAAATGTTTCCCACTTGCCAAAGTTTTGAATTCAAATTCAAAACTCAAAATTTGAAAGAGGGTTTCAAGGCACTTTCAAATGACTTTCAACTTGATACTTTTTAACTTCCAACTCATATTTCATATAATTGAAGAAGTCATTTTATCTTCCCTCATGAAAATCATTGAGTTGCATAAAGCTTTGAATTTGAAATATTCTCAGTTGAAATTCAAATCTTTCCAAAACCCTTTTCATTCCAAATGGAAGAAGTCATGTCATCTTCACTCTAGGGTTTTGGTGTTGGTATGAATTTGAATTCATTGAGATCCAAAAAGGCAAGGGGAAAGTTTGGGAAAGTCATTTCATTCCCTCTCATTCAACTTTCAAAAGTTTTCAAATTCCACTAAATTTCACTAAATCAATCGCATAAACAATCGGACAACAAGCATAGTTATATATCTAATATAACATTCCAAAATTCTAAATTTTGGGATGTTACAAACCTACCACACTTAAAATGAATCTCGTCCTCGAGATTCGAAGAGGCTAGCAAGAAAAGGTTAGGGGTTTGGGGGTCTTCTAGCAAATCCATGGATCGGTATGGTCTAGAGTGCTACCACACTTAGAAGCATGGTTATGTTCCGACAAAACTCATGTACTTCATCCTTAGGGTTGGCGGTGTCGGTCTTCTCATATCTTCGGTATGAATCCTTTACTGATACTCTTCCTAGAGGGCATAACTCTTTCCACAATATCATGTGTCATTTCATCATGGTAAGGTTCTTCCGAGACTGGGTCTTCATATCTGACGGTCTGCCGCCAATACTAAACAACTATCGAAAATCTCATGGTGGTCGACAATTCATGGTTTCTCCTGCAGGAAACGGGTGCAGGTTGAACCTCACCGTATAACCTACGTTTGGCAACGGTTGCACTGTAATGGGGTTCCATCGTCCCTACCATTTTATGGTTTTATGGCTTATCGCGTCGACACTCTTCTAAGTTTTTCAAGGCTCTCGATTTTCCATCAACATATGTTAGTTCATGATAGAAGTCTCCGGTATGGGGGCCAATCCATCCCGTACTTGAATCATTACCACATACGTAAATATCGAATCACGTATTCTAACACTTGGGCATACTCACAAGCATTGCAGAATTTTCTCTTGTTCTCGAACTGGTTTCGAGTAAATCCATGGTTTCTGCAAGCTGAACAAACATCTATCGTTATTTCACCACTCTCAGGTTTTTGCGTAACCTTCTGGGTGTGTCCTATTTCTCCGCAAATATTGCAGGCACAAGGTTTATTTCTTGGTGTATCATTGTGCTTCCGGATAAGACGTGATCTCATCAGGGTCTTCTTGAATTCCTCCCAAGTTCTTGCTCCTTTAAGTCCTTGTATGGATTGATGCATTCTCCACCAGGTTGCAACACTTTCTGTAAAGTACTGAAGAGCGTATTGGACCTCATACTTCCTTGAAACCAAATTGTTCCCAAGTGATTCTCCATGTTCTGCATCCATAGCTCGCGGGCCGAGTCTTCGTCCAGAGAATATCACCCAACTTCTTTCATCATCTATGGGGTTCAAAAGTTTTGGGATGAGATATGAGAGAGGTGGGGAGGATACACACAATCTGAACAATAGTTTTTGAAGAAACAAGTTTTGCTTTGTGACTGTTGGAAAACATCAAACAATTGACAGCTCACAAATCGTTGCATCTAACGAGGGTGTATAACAGGTTTGGTCTTCTAAAGGTCAAATATTTCTTCAGGAACTTCAAATCTTCGGAGTCTTCAACTGTTGTAGCTTCTAATACATGGTGAAATCCTCTTTACTTGGAAGAGGTCATCAGTCCTCCGATATCTTTCTTGGAGTGGCTTTAGGTCAAAAGGGAAAAGGGGTATATCCTAACTATTTTGAGGTGAGAGTGTCTATTTGATAAAATCAGAAGAGATGAGAAGTAAGAGTCTTTTTTGAAAATAAAGTTTTAGAGATTTCCTGTCCTAGGGCTTTCCGGTTTCTAGGGTCACGTCCTACAGTCAACATGTGCTCTGATACCATCTCTCAGAAGCGACCCGACCTCGACGGTCAAGCCTTCGTGGTTATTGTGCCATCCCTCAGATCAAGATTGGCAATAATACAAGACATCAATGTATATATCAAAGTGCAATCACATGTATAAATAACGTAAAATGATATATACCTCATAATACTCAGGGGAAACAAACAAACGGGTGTGGAGTCCCATCAACGCCATCGGCAGGTTGAGTGTAGACCGTAACCCTGTATCGTAACTCTTACTCGTCGAGGAAATATCTGCAACATGATACGTTGCAGCCGTGTAGGTCAGTACATTGAATGTACCGGCAAGATCACAATATGAGAAAACAGATGATAAAACTATACTATATGCAATATGGCTTTATGGCTCTGTATCTGAGTTTTGTTTGCATAAAAGCTGATTTTGTTTTCCCTACATCAAAGGAATAAATGAAGTCTGTACTATGGAGTTTTCTATCATGACATGGTTCCGCCAACCGATGTCTCATAGCCCAAAAATCATCATAAGTTGCCCACAATTAAGTTATCAATCCGGTGTTGAGAGTTCCGAGATAGATCCAAGTCCAGATGCTCAAATTGCCCGTAACCGGGGACACGGCTAATCGATTAGGTTTAAAACCCTCTGCAGAGGTTTGTACACTTTACCCGCAAGATTCGATCCCTCTCTTTACGTTCTCGCACTTCGTGAGTGTTTGAGAACAAGATGACCAAACATGGTCTTCCAAAGAGTTCCTCGACCACCGTCCGTACTCATCCCATCCTACCGTAGTTCTACATCCGCTAGTACCGCCCCACCAGAGTCACAACTAGGGTCAACCAAGCCGAGCCCATAATGACTTGCGGTTGCAGGTAAGCTTCCGGCATGAAGTATTCTTCCGTCTCTTTGAGTCTGGGTGAAGCTTTCCGCAAGATGTCATGGCGCTTTCTCCATGCATCCCGCCAACCACTGGTTTCTCCAGGTGCCCACAACCTGCCCTTCACCCAAAGAGTGTGTATTGAATTCTTGTCTCGAGTCTTGAAGTCTTGAGGTCTTGAAGATGCAGTCCTTGCAGATTCCATCATGGAGTTGTCGTCATTGACGTAGGGTCCTCCTTCTTCACACCACTCTCTTGCACTCATACCAAACCCGTCTACTATAGCGTAGCATCAAAATAAAATATCGTCCGGGCTTGGTAACAGGTGATGGGTTCCTACCTCATGCATACTACTCAACTACAAGGATTCAATAACACTATCGAGGGGTGATTGCAAAGATGTCACTAAATGCAATAAAACATAGGTATGAAAGCATGGTCAAGTGAACTTGCTCGGTTGACGATCTTCAAAAACTAGGGTTTCAGAGTAGCAATCTTCGCACTCCGGAAATTCTACCGAGGCAAACAATAACTATAATAAGCACATAGCAATAGGATCACATAACACAACATAACAAAAGTAACATAACACAACAAAACAACCAAAACCAAATCCAAAAGAAAAACTCAAAGAAAGGCCACTCAAGTTTCCTACTTCAACAAATAACAAAATAGTTTTATATCATAAAAATTTTCTAACATAACCTAATCATGGTTTTATGTTAACTTAACGGAAAAGGTTTCACTAAGCAACTAGGAGCAAAAAGAAATTAATTAAAAAGCTATTATAAAACTCCTAATAGGCCTAATTCAATTTCTATTAAGAAAATAAATTAAAACTTTTATTAATTATAAATAAAAGTTCATCTACTAGAGTGACAGAAACTAAACTAGAATAACCAATCACAAGTTAAAATAAATTAATTTACTAATTAATTTAATAGGAAAACAGGAGCTAGCTAATTAATTAGGATTAATAGGATTCTGCTTAAAACTAATTATTTATTAATCCTAAAATACCCAACTTAATTTCTATGGTTTGGCAATGTCAAAATAAAGTTGGGACAAAAGAATCATGCAAAAATAATTTTTCTAACTCAAGTTATAGCAGATTTACTATTCTGACTAAAACTAAATTAAAGCATTTTTAATTATTTTTAACACAGCTAAATATATATTCTACAGAATCTACATAAAATTTCCAATCCAACAAAAAAGAATCACTCAAAATATTGAACAGAATAAAAGATATGAATTTTTGAAAACAGAAACTATTCTCGCTAAAACAGAAAATCAAATTAAAAGAAAAAGGCCTAATGGGCCTATACTGTGCCCTGTGCGTAATTTAGTCTAAATGGGCCTCGGGTTAAAACTAAAAACGGGCCGGCTATTTGACTAAAACCCTAACTAATAAACTGGACGAACCGGCCGGTTCTTTTAATAAAACTTATTTCTTCTGGGGTTCTAATCGTGGGCCGTAGACTAGAGATCGGACGGAGGGGAAGATTCCGGTGGCTTACGGAGTCCCATGACGGCGGGCGGCGGGCGAGAGTGCTGGGCTTCCGGGCGTCGGGGAGCTCTGGGGAGTCGCTGTCATGGATGCGGGAGCACGGGAGTGGTTCGGGGCCTGGGGTGCTCGGGGAGGGTCAGGCGTCGACGGCAGCGACAATGGCGGCGGAGGAGCTTCGGGTCTCGGCGTGGTCGAACGGGAGAGAGAGGTCCGCGAGGTCTCGGGGAATGGGGTGCGGGGCTCGGCTTTTATAGCCAAGGGGTTGGCGGCTTCGGGGTCGATCGTGGCGGATCGAATCCGGATCCTTGGGATCCGCGATCTCCCAGCGGCGTGGCGGGCGAGGGGGAAGAAGATGGGCGGGGCCCACGGGTCGAGAGAGAGAGGGAGGGCGAGGCGATCGGGTGGTCAAGCCCGGGGTTTCAGGCGAGTGGTGGGCGGCTCGGCTGGCACTGGCCAGTGGGCGTTGGGTGGGCCAGTGGGGTGGGGTCTGGCTGGGCTGGGGTGGTTGGCGCCCTAGGGGGTTTTATTTTTAAAATTTATTTTTAAATAAAACAAAACAGAAATAAAACAATATCTATAAATATTTTATATAGGAAATATATATACCAAAATGATCAGGGAATATTCCTATCATTTGAACATTTTTCCAAAGGCAAAATCCAAACTTTATAAAATTCATTTTTTGAATTCAAATAAATCTCAAGTTTGAATTCAAAACTTTTGGCATTGTTTTCCTCTGATATTTTGGAGTGTCATGTTTACTCCTCTCATACTTTTGATCAAGTATTTATCAGGTTTAGTTTTTGAAATGTTTCCCACTTGCCAAAGTTTTGAATTCAAATTCAAAACTCAAAATTTGAAAGAGGGTTTCAAGGCACTTTCAAATGACTTTCAACTTGATACTTTTTAACTTCCAACTCATATTTCATATAATTGAAGAAGTCATTTTATCTTCCCTCATGAAAATCATTGAGTTGCATAAAGCTTTGAATTTGAAATATTCTCAGCTTGAAATTCAAATCTTTCCAAAACCCTTTTCATTCCAAATGGAAGAAGTCATGTCATCTTCACTCTAGGGTTTTGGTGTTGGTATGAATTTGAATTCATTGAGATCCAATAAGTCAAGGGGAAAGTTTGGGAAAGTCATTTCATTCCATCTCATTCAACTTTCAAAAGTTTTCAAATTCCACTAAATTTCACTAAATCAATCAGACAAACAATCAGACAACAAGCATAGTTATATATCTAATATAACATTCCAAAATTCTAAATTTTGGGATGTTACATAGGTAAAGGTGGATCATATTAAATCTCATCATTATCAAGATTCATACAAAGATTTAATAGGGGACACAACAATAACTTTTCGATCTTCATCTCTATTTTCATAGAAACTAGAAGAACACGCTTTTACAAAGCAATCTTTCTTAGCACGCATCCTAGCGGTTCTTTCTTTGCACTCATCAATAGAAATTCTCATGGATTTGAGAGGCTCATTGATATCATGCTTAGGTGGAATAGATCTAAGTTTCAAAGAATCAACATCAAGAGAAATTCTATCAACGTTCCTAGCCAATTCATCAACTTTAAGCAATTTTTCTTCAAGAAAAGCATGAAATTCTTTTGTGAATTCGTAAATTCTTTAACACTAGTCTCAAGTTCAGAAGGCATCTTATGAAAATTTCCATAACAATTGTTGTAGGAATTACCATAATTACTAGACGAATTACTAGGATAAGGCCTAGGATTAAAGTTTCCTCTATACGCGTTATTACCAAATTTATTCCTACCAACAAAATTAACATCCATAGATTCATTATTATTCTCAATCAAAGTAGACAAAGGCATATCATTAGGATCCGAAGAAACACTCTTAGTAGTAAATAATTTCATAAGTTCATCCATCTTTCCACTCAAAACATTAATTTCTTCTATCGCATGCACTTTTTTTATTAGTAGATCTTTCAAAGGTGCCATTGAGAATAATTAACCATAATATTATCTAGGAGTTTAGTAGCTTCTCCTAAAGTGATTTCCATAAAGTGCCTCCAGCGGCGAATCTAAAATATTTCTAGAAGCAAAATTCAATCCGGCTTAATTTTTTGTATAATCATCCACAAATTCAAACCATGTAGGGAAATTACGTATCATTAATTTCATCCTCTCCCAAGCTTGTGCAACATGTTCATGATCAAGTTGCTTAAAATTCATAATATCGTTTCTAAGAGAGATGATCTTAGCGGGAGGAAAATACTTAGAGATAAAAGCATCTTTGCACTTATTCCAAGAATTAATACTATTTTTAGGCAAAGATGAAAACTAAGCTTTAGCACGATCTCTAAGCGAAAAGGGGAATAGCTTCAATTTAGCAATATCATTATCCACATCTTTCTTCTTTTGCATATCACACAAATCAACGAAGCTATTTAGATGGGTAGCAGCATCTTCACTAGGAAGGCCGGCGAATTGATCTTTCATGACAAGATTCAACAAAGCAGTATTGATTTCGCAAGATTCACTATCGGTAAGAGGAGCAATCGGAGTGCTAAGGAAATCATTGTTGTTGGTATTGATGAAGTCACACAATTTGGTATTATCTTCAGCCATCATGACAAGCAAGCAATCCAACACACGAGCAAACAAGAGACGAGCAAAAAGAGGCAAACAGAAAAGAGAGGGCGAATAAAACGGCAAGGGTGAAGTGGGGGAGAGGAAAACGAGAGGCAAATGGAAAATAATGTAATGCGGGAGATAAGGGTTTGTGATGGGTACTTGGTATGTTGACTTTTGCGAAGACCTCCCAGGCAACGGCGCCACAAATCCTTCTTGCTACCTCTTGAGCACTGCGTTGGTTTTCGCTCGAAGAGGAAATGGTGATGCAGCAAAGTAGCGTAAGTATTTCCCTCAGTTTTTGAGAACCAAGGTATCCAGTAGGAGGCCACGCACGAGTCCCTCGCACCTACACGAACAAACAAATCCTCGCAACCAACACAATAAAGGGGTTGTCAATCCCTTCACGGTCACTTACGAGAGTGAGATCTGATAGATATGATAAGATAATATATTAGGTATTTTTATGATAAAGATGCAAAGTAAAATAAAAGGAAATAAAAATAACTAAGTGTTGGAAGATTAATATCATGGAAAATAGACCCGGGGGCCATAGGTTTCACTAGTGGCTTCTCTCGAGAGCATAAGTATTTACGGTGGGTGAACAAATTACTATTGAGCAATTGACAGAATTGAGCATAGTTATGAGAATATCTAGGTATGATCATGTATATAGGCATCACGCCCGAGACAAGTAGACCGACTCCTGCACGCATCTACTACTATTACTCCACTCATCGACCGCTATCCAAAGATGCATCTAGAGTATTAAGTTCAGAAGAACTGAGTAACGCTTTAAGCAAGATGACATGATGTAGAGGGATAAACCCATGCAATATGATATAAACCCCATCTTGTTATCCTCGATGGCAACAATACAATACGTGCCTTGCTGCCCCTACTGTCACTTGGAAAGGACACCGCAAGATTGAACCCAAAGCTAAGCACTTCTCCCATTGCAAGAAATATCAATCTGGTAGGCCAACCCAAACTGATAATTCGAAGAGACTTGCTAAGATAACCAATCATACATAAAAGAATTCAGAGAAGATTCAAATATTGTTCATAGATAAACTTGATCATAAACCCACAATTCATCGGTCTCAACAAACACACTGCAAAAAAAGAAGATTACATCGAATAGATCTCCACGAGAGAGGGGAGAACATTGTATTGAGATCCAAAAGAGAGAAGAAGCCATCTAGCTAATAACTATGGACCTGAAGGTCTGAGGTAAACTACTCACACATCATCGGAGAGGCTATGGTGTTGATGTAGAAGCCTCCGTGATCGATGCCCCTCATGGAGCTCCTAACAGCCCCAAGATGGGATCTCACAAGTCTGTAAGGTTGCGGGCGGTGGAATTAGGTTTTGGCTCAGATCCGGTAGTTTGGGGTGCACGAGGTATATATAGGTGGAACGAGTACGTCGGTGGAGCAACAGGGGCCCACGAGGGTGGAGGGCGCGCTGGGGTAGGGCGCGCCTACCTCGTGCCCTCCTGGTTGATGTCCCGATGTAGGGTCCAAGTCCTCCGGATCACGTTCTTTCCGAAAATCACGTTCCCAAGGTTTCATTCTGTTTGGACTCGCTTTGATATTCTTTTTCTGAAACTCGAAATAGGCAAAAACAGCAATTACAGGGCTGGGCCTTCGGTTAATAGGTTAGTCCCAAAAATAATATAAAAGTGTATAATAAATCCCAATAATGTCCAAAACAGAATATAATATAGCATGGAACAATCAAAAATTATAGATACGTTGGAGACGTACCACCGCCTCGTGGCTCTTCTGACTTGAACTCCAAGTCTCCAGGGTGTCTTCTGGTCCAAGAAAAATCATCGCGAAAGTTTTATTCCGTTTGGTATTCCTTTTCTACGAAGCTCAAGAACAAGGAAAAAAACATAAACTGGCACTGGGCTCTAGGTTAATAGGTTAGTCCCAAAAATAATATAAAATAGCATATTAATGCATATAAAACATCCAAAACAAATAATATAATAGCATGAAACAACCAAAAATATAGATACGTTGGAGACGTATCAAGCACCCCCAAGCTGAATTCCTGCTCATCCTCGAGTACGTAAATGATAAAAACAGAATTTTTGATGTGGAATGCTACCTAACATATATATCCATGTAATTTTTATTTATTGTGGCATGAATGTTCAGATCCATAAGATGCATAACAAAAGTTTAATATTGACAAAAAAACAATAAGACTTCAAGCATACTAACAAGGCAATTATGTCTTCTCAAAATAACATGGCCAAAGAAAGTTATCCCTACAAAATCATATAGTCTGGCTATGCTCCATCTTCATCACACAAAATATTCAAATCATGCACAACCCCGATGACAATCCAAGCAATTGTTTCATACTTTTGATGTTCTCAAACCTTTTCAACTTCCATGCAATACATGAGCGTGAGCCATGGACATAGCACTATAGGTGGAATAGAATATGGTGGTGGTGGAGAAGACAAAAAGAAGGAGATAGTCTCACATCAAATAGGCGTATCAACGGGCTATGGAGATGCAAATCAATAGATATCAATGTAGTGAGTAGGGATTTCCATGCAACGGATGCACTAGAGCAATAACTTTATGAAAGCTCAAAAGAAAACTAAGTGGGTGTGGCAATTTGAGGAAGCCCATCATTGCAATATACAAGCCAATTTCTATAATGAAAAATTCCCACTAGTATATGAAAGTGACTACATAGGAGACTCTCTATCATTAAGATCATGGTGCTACTTTAAAGCACAAGTCTGGAAAAGGATAGTAACATTGCCCCTTCTCTCTTTTCTCACATTTTTTATTTTTGTGGGCTTCTTGTCCTCTTTTATTTTGTGTGGGCTTCTTTGGCCCCTTTTATTTATTTCCTCACATGGGACAATGCTCTAGTAATGAAGATCATCACACTTTTATTTACTTACAACTCAAGAATTACAACTCAATACTTAGAACAAAATATGACTCTATATGAATGCCTCCGGCGGTGTACTGGGATGTGCAATGACTCAAGAGTGACATGTATGAAAAAATTATGAAAGGTTGGTTTGCCACAAATACTATGTCAACTACATGATCATGCAAAGCAATATGACAATGATGAAGTGTGTCATAATAAACGGAATGGTGGAAAGTTGCATGGCAATATTTCTCGGAATGGCTATCGAAATGCCATAATAGGTAGGTATGGTGGCTGTTTTGAGGAAGGTAATAGGTGGGTGTATGGCAACGGCGAAAGTTGCACGGTACTAGAGAGGCTAGCGATGGTGGAAGGGTGAGAGTGTGTATAATCCATGGACTCAACATTAGTCATAAAGAACTCACATACTTATTGCAATAATCTATTAGTCATCGAAACAAAGTACTATGCGCATGCTCCTAGGGGGATAGATTGGTAGGAAAAGATCATCGCTCGTCCCCGACCGCCACTCATAAGGAAGACAATCAATAAATAAATCATGCTCCGACTTAATCACATAATGGTTCACCATACGTGCATGCTACGGGAATAACAAACCTTAACACAGGTATTTTTCCAATTCATAATTACTCACTAGCATGACTCTAATATCACCATCTTTATATCTCAAAATAATCATAAGGAGTCAAAGTTCTCATAGTATTCAATGCACTTTATATAAAAGTTTTTATTATATCCCTCTAGGATTTCTATCATATTAGGACTAAATTCATAACCAAAGCAAATTACCATGATGTGTAGAGACTCTCAAAATAATATAGGTCAAGCATGAGAGTTCAACAATTTCTATAAAATAAAACCACCTACGTGCTCTAAAAAGATATAAGTGAAGCACTAGAGCAAAATTGCCTAGCTCAAAAGATATAAGTGAAGCACATAGAGTATTCTAATAAATCGCATTCATGCGTGCCCCTCTCAAAAGGTGTGTACAGCAAGGATGATTCTGGCAAACTAAAAAGTAAAGACTCATATCATACAAGACGCTCCAAGCAAAACCCATATCATGTGGTGAATAAAAATATAGCCTCAAGTAAAGTTACCGATAGACGAAGACGAAAGAGGGGATGCCTTCCGGGGCATCACCAAGCTTAGGCTCTTGGTTGTCCTTGAATATTACCTTGGGGTGCCTTGGGAATCCCCAAGCTTAGGCTCTTGCCACTACTTATTCCATAATCCATCAAATCTTTACCCAAAACTTGAAAACTTCACAGCACAAAACTCAACAAAAAATCTCATAAGCTCCGTTAGTATAAGAAAACAAATCACCACTATTGGTACTGTTGTGAACTCATTCTTTATTTATATTGGTGTAATATCTACTGTATTCCAACTTTTCCATGGTTCATACCCCCCGATACTACTCATAGATTCATCAAAATAAGCAGACAACACATAGAAAATAGAATCTGTCAAAAACAGAACAGTCTGTAGTAATCTGGATACTTCGAATACTTCTGTAAATCCAAAAATTCTGAAAACTAGGAAAGCAGATGCAATATGTATATAAATCTAGTGTAAAAATTTTAGAATTTTATCACGCTTCTCTGATTTTTGAAAATTCTGGGACTGGGCGCAAAAGTTCCTGTTTTTCAGCAAGATCAAATCAACTGTCACCGTAAGCTATCCCAAAGGTATTACTTGGCACAAACACTAACTAAAACACCAAAACACATTTATTACAGAGGTAATAATGTGTATTTTATTCAAGAACAGTAGCAAAACAAAAAAACACAAAAATAAAATTTGTTGCCTCCCAACAAGCGCTATTGTTTAACGCACCTAGATAGGCATAAAAACATAGATCTAGGTATTGTCATCTTTGGTATGCAATCCATAAGTAGATCTCATAATAGATTCATATGGAAACTTAATTTTCTTTCTAGGAAAGTGTTCCATGCCCTTCTGAGGGAGTCCTGGATTAGGGGGTCCCCGGGCGTCCGAGCTTTGTGACGTGGGCCGGACTGGTGGGCCATGGAGATAAAAGATAGAAGGCTTTCCCCCGTGTCCGGATGGGACTCTCCTTTGCGTGGATGGCAAGCTTGGCGTTCGGATATGAAGATTCCTTTCTCTGTAAACCGACTCTGTACAACCTTAGGCCCCTCTGGTGTCTATATAAACTGGAGGGTTTAGTCCGTAGATATGATCATAATCATACAAGCTAGACATCTAGGGTTTAGCTATTATGATCTCGAGGTAGATCAACTCTTGTAACCTCTATACTTATCAAGATCAATCAAGCAGGAAGTAGGGTATTACCTCCATTAAGAGGGCCCGAACCTAGGTAAACATCGTGTCCCCGGTCTCTTGTTACCTTCGATCCTCAGACGCACAGTTCGAGACCCCCTACCCAAGATCCGCCGATTTTGACACCGACATTGGTGATGTCATTGAGAGTTCCACTGTGCTGTCGTCAGAAGGCTCGATGGCTCCATCGATCATCTACAACAATGCTGTCGTGAAGGAGACTTTTCTCCCCGGCCAAATTTTCGTATTCGGCGCCTTTTGCACCAAGGGCCAACTCGATTACATCCGAGCAGATCGACAGCCACGCCTGTGTCATCGAGATCAGTTTTGGAAAATCTGAACTATGTCGCTGACATCCGAGGAGACCTGATCTTCCAAGGGTTCTCCGCTTCAACCACCGTCTGGCTTTAGATCCGGAGCCCGTCACCAGGTCCGAAAACGGGAGTTTAGAGCCCGCCTAACTCTCTGCAGCCTTAGAGCTTGTCACCGGAGAACCGGAGGGGATCGCGTCACCCGCAGGCCTGGAGTTACGCCAGGCTCCCTCTATCGTCATAAAGCCGGACTCGCCTCCGGACACTAGCTCCGAACCCTCGAAGTCTATGTTATGTGAGCTTGGCCAGGAAACTTCTGTCCTGCCCAACTCCACGGACTCTCACTTCCCCATCCAAACCTCGCTCTTAAACGAAGCTCTGGACTTAATGCGATCCCTCGCCATTGCAGAAGAATCACTACCAAACTACGCCCAGCCCAGACTAGGGGCTGAGTGCGGGGAATTTTACGTCCCACCCACCACCCACTTCGTAGCCACTGTCGAGGATCTAACCGACATGCTCGACTACGCTTCCGAAGACATCCACGATATGGATGACGATGCCGGAGATGAGAAGAGCCAGAACCCGCCATTCACCGGACACTGGACGGCCACTTCCACATACGACATGCACATGGTGGACACACCCAAAGAGGATGACGACGACGGCAGGAAGGATCCGGTTAAGGACAAACCTGCTGAAGCACCTCCGAAGCATCGACGACAGCGGCGCCGCTCAAAATCGCGTCGCGACAAAGACAGCAACACTAGCACCAGGGACAATAACACCCTGGAGAACACCGACGACCCTGAAGCCCCTATCGAGTCAACATGAGAACATGACGATTGGGAGGATGGGCAAATTAACCCTGACAAGCAGGTCGGGAACGAGGACTCGGAGGATAGTAATTATCTACCACTCTCCGAGGATGATGTAAGCCTCGGCAACAAAGATTTCATCGTGTCGGAGGAACCCCTCGAACAAGAGCGCTTTAAGCGCCGGCTAATAGCCACTGCAAGAAGCCTGAAAAAGAAGCAGCAGCAGCTTCAAGCTGATCAGGATTTGCTCAATGACAGATGGACTAACGTCCTGGCAGCTGAGGAATACGGCCTCGAACGCCCAACTAAGAGTTACCCGAAGCGCAAGCTGCTACCCCAATTCGACGATGAGGCCCTAGAGCCTATACCTCCAACGCGTAATGCCGCTGACGTACCCAACCAGACACCACGTGGCCGGGATAGAGTAGCAACTCAAGCCGAACACCAGCCCGCACCACCTCGCCGTAGAGGCAGAGAGACAGCGGCTGCAGGATACACATATGACCTACGATAGGACCTGGACAATAGAACCAGTCAGACCAGATCCATCTATGGATCAAGGGGGTGTGCCCCAGCGGGAGAAGACGGCCATCAGGCCTGGTGCGACAAGCACAACCTCACCCGGGCTGAAAACCGCATACGGACTTCATCTGAACAGCGTCGTGAGGTTGCCCGATACAAAGGCGCCACACACCCCCTATGCTTCACCTACGAGGTAATGGGGCACCAGTTCCCAGAAGGGTTTAAACCCGTGAACATTGAATCATACGATGGCACAACAGATCCCGCAGTATGGATTGAAGATTTTCTTCTCCACATTCACATGGCTCACGGTGATGACCTACACGCCATCAAATACCTCCCCCTAAAACTTGAGGGACCAGCACAGCACTGGCTGAACAGCCTCCCAGAAAACTCTATTGGTAGCTGGGAAGACTTGGAGGACGCCTTCAGAGACGACTTCCAAGGTACCTATGTTCGGCCCCCAGACGCCGATGACCTTAGTCACATAATCCAGCAACTCGGAGAATCAGCCCGGAAGCTTTGGACCAGGTTCTTAATTAAAAAAACAGATTGTGGATTGCCCGGATGCCGAAGCCCCCGCGGCCTTCAAACACAGCGTCCGAGATGAGTGGCTCACCCGACACCTCGGCCAAGAAAAGCCAAAGTCCATGGCAGCCCTCACCGCACTTATGACCCGCTTTTGTGCGGGAGAAGATAGTTGGCTAGCTCGTAGAAGCAATAGCACCAGCGACCATGGAACCTCCGAAGCCAAGGACAGCAATGGCAAGCCACGACGCAACAAGCACAAGCATCGAAATAATAACGAAGGCACCAAAGACACGGTGGTCAACGCCGGATTCAGTGGCTCCAAATCCGGTCAACAGAAGAAGCCATTCAAAGGAAACAAAGATGGTCCATCTAGTTTGGATAGAATACTTGATTGGCCTTGCCAGATTCATGGCACCCCCGATAAGCCTGCCAATCATACCAACAGAAATTGTTGGGTCTTTAAACAGGCTGGCAAGATCAACACCGAACACAAGGGGAAAGGGCGTCCCAGCGAGGACGACGATGAAGAGCCTCGCCCACCGAACATAGGGGGGCAGAAGAAATCCCCCCCCCCCCCGAGGTCAAAATGGTGCACATGATCTACGTCACTCACATCCCTAAGCGGGAGCGCAAGCGCGCATTAAGGGACGTCTACGCTGTAGAGCCGGTCACCCCAAAATTCAACCCATGGTCGGCTTGTCCAATCACCTTCGATCGAAAGGACCACCCGACCAGTATCCATCATGGAGGTTTGGCAGCTTTGGTCCTCGACCCAATCATCGACGGATTCCACCTCACGCGATTCCTTATGGACGGCGGCAGTAGTCTTAACCTGCTTTATTAGGACACGGTCCGCAAAATGGATATTGATCCGTTAAGAATCAAGCCCACTAAAACTACCTTTAAAGGAGTAATACCTAGTGTAGAGGCATGTTGCTCGGGCTCAATAACATTGGAGGTCGTCTTTGGCTCGCCAGACAACTTCCGCTGCGAAGACCTGATCTTTTATATTGTCCCATTCCGCAGTGGTTATCACGCACTGCTCGGACAAACCGCTTTCTCCCGA
Organism: Aegilops bicornis; assembly: GCA_021605145.1. Taxonomy (NCBI): domain Eukaryota; kingdom Viridiplantae; phylum Streptophyta; class Magnoliopsida; order Poales; family Poaceae; genus Aegilops; species Aegilops bicornis. The sequence continues at coordinate 373,475,716 of CM038669.1, read as the reverse complement.
TTCAACGCGGTCCCGCACTACGCTTATTTAAAGCTCAATATGCCCGGCCCACGTGGCATTATAACAGTCAATGGAAACACGAAACGCTCCCTCCGTACTGAGGAGAACACCACGGCCCTGGCGGCCGAAGTACAGAGCGGCCCTATCAAGCTGCACACCTCATCGGCCATCAAGACGCCGGACATTGTTGAACGAGTCCGGTCAGTTCCGCAAGCTGACAGCTCAATAATACCAGAGCTAGACTAGCAGTTTCGCCTCCGTCGATCGCTGCACCCATCCGCAAAATTCATGCCCATGCATAATTATGCACTCAGAATACCTTGGGCATCAACGGAGGCCCAATACGGACTGGTGTATAGTACGGTTTGACCCTGTTTGACCTTCCACTTTTTCTTCGATTATTTTTTCTCTTTTACCACAGGTGCATTTAAACCTATCTATCCTACGGACTTACAAGGATTCCCTTTGAGCCTGGTTTCGTGCGGATAGCCGAAGACCATTCCTCTTAAGGAACCTCTCTCTCCAAGGCGAAGGCGGTGCAGACGTGCGGCAGGAGTTCCAAAGGGTTTTTTAGACCAAAACTTTATTCAAGGACCTGTATCGAGCTTTTCCCCTTATTCCTAGACCCCCAGCATGTAAAATGGCCTTGGTGATTATGGTGCCCTCTGTAAGAACACGTTTTGACGTATCAATCAAATTCTAGTGAAGACAATTTTTATTCAGTATCGACATTATTCATAGACTGTATTCCGTCTCCTCAGATTGTTTCACTCACACCTCGGCACAAAATTGCCAGGGGATCCATGTGGCCACATATGTGTTCCCAAACAAAATCCCGAATAGCTTTATAGCATACTTCAGCGTCCCGAGCTTGGCATTATATGCATCGGCTCCGAATCATGTCTTTGGTCAATAGTTGGGTTGCCCGGCTCCTGTGTTTGCTACCTTACGTTCCATTTGTTCGCCTAGGGTAGTAAAGGGAGAACTACTACGATTGTGTTTCTGGTTCGTCCGGTCAAGCACCTCAGTAGAGAAAGCCGAAAACTGACTGTCATGATGCAGTGAGAGCTGGTCAGCCACTCGGCGACTTACTAAATCTTTAGCGATTTTTTCCGTATTACATGAAGGACTGTTTTTTCGGTCACATGCGTAACCCATCCTCATCCGGATAGCCGCATACATACCAGGGGCTATTTTATAGCCCATCGTCAAACTCCTATAGCTAAGTGAGAGTGATAAAGCCACATAGTCCGATTGCTTGGTTCGCCGCACTGACACCTCCTTTACAGACCAAGACTTTGGGTCAAGTGTAATCATGCGCTATTCCGAACACCCCCTGTCGGACTTCGGGTTCCGGCAAAACCCTTGAGATTCGAACACTGGGGTGTGCACGAAGATCTCCCATACCTAATCACGCCCTCGGCCTCACCGTGATCTCAAAGCCTAGCTCAACGAACCCGCAACACAAGAGACACGAGATTTATACTGGTTCGGGCCACCGTTGTGGTGTAATACCCTACTCAAGTGTGGTGTGGTGGATTGCCTCTCGGGCTGAGGATGAACAGTTACAAAGGAAGAACAGCCTCCTGAGGAGAGGTGTTCTTGTGCTTGGTGAGTGTGTGGATGGAATGGATCTAGTCCAAGATGAGTTGCCTCCTACTGTGGTGGCTAGTCCTATTTATAGAGGCCCTGGTCCTCTCCCAAAATATTGAGCGAGAAGGGAGCCAACAACGGCCAAATTCGAAGGGAGACAACTAGTACGAGTTATCCTGACTAAAGGTGGTCTTCGTATGCCAAAGGCTCTGGTGTGACGCCGTCTTGGGCTCCACGGTGACCTCTGTCTTGTCGTCTTGCTAGTCTTGGTCTCGTTGCACCGATATGGAAACCTTTGCCTGATGCCTCGGGACTCCTCATCTGCGCTTGCCCCTTTAGCACAAAAGAGGAAACGAGGACACTGCGTGCGCTGGCGCCCCCTAGCTCTGTTCGTCATGGCTTGCGTCACAGGAACCTCGCGAGGTTTCTCCTGCCTTGATCTCTCCGCCCCTCACGAGCCAGCCTGGTGAGGTCGCTCCCGAGGAGGTCTTGTGTCGTCCGCCTCACAAGGCTTGGCACCTAGCGAGGGTCTTGAGTGTTTGCTGGTGAAGATGGGCCGTACAGGGCCGCTGGAGGAGCCACGCCGTTGGCCGCAGGCAGGCAAGTCTGGGGACCCCCGTTCCCAGGACGCCGACACCCCCGTAGTATCTACGTGGGGGCTGAAGCCGACGACTGGAAAACTCTCAGGAATAAAAAAACGGCCGCACGGGAGGAAAGAACCTTCAGACAAAGGCACAAATATATCACAAAGCCTTAATATATAATAAAATCGTCCTGGCAGTTCGGGTACATTCATTCAAACATAATATCCTTTGAGCATTGACCCTCTATCAAGCGGGCACCCTCTAGGACGTCTTCTAAGTAGCGCTCCGGCGTTCGGTGGTCCTTGCCTCCGGGAGGGCCCTCAACTGCAATAACAGCGGACTTCATCTTTGCCAAGTGCATCTTGACGCGGGCGTGTTAGGTTCTACGGTAGGGTGCGTCGACTGCAAATTAAAATTTTCCTATGCGCAGAACATCCAGGAACATGCTACGGGAGATGGGTCACAGTTCGTTACCACTAGACGCGTAGTGTCGTGCAGCGGAAGAAGAGTTGGGGCAGCGCGTTCGCGTGGATCGTCTCCTCCTCGTCCGATCTTCCTCGAACAGCCGATCGTCTATCCCACGTACAAGTTCGCAGGAGTGGCGCAAGCGCACCTCCTCTAACGGTATACGCGCGTGCAGGAGGAACACCGTGCGGCGGACTGCTAGGTCCGACCACACAGTCGGCGGCGAGTGGAGGTGGCTATTCGCAACACATGCAAACCCTAGTCGCAACGCTGAAGCGATCAACCGCATGAGTGTGCCGCACCTCCACTTTATATAGGCGTCCGTCGCGAGCTCCACACTTGGGCCTCGCACGGACCCTAAAGCCCAAAGTCTACTCGGTCACGTTCCTAGTCCAGTTCGGATCACATCCGACCATTGTCCTACGAACCGACCTCGTAGGTTCCTTCCCTTAAGCGCGCGACCCCTTATGTTCAAGTCGGCTTGGTCACAATTCGGATCACCTCCGACCTGCACGGTTGGTAGCGGCCTCTAGCAAGGCGTGCCGACCACCAAGTAGACTATGAAGCTTGTTAGGCAAACCTGTACAACGTGTCACACTTCTGTTCCCTTTGCCGCACGATATATGTTGTTGGGCTCAAGGCGAGACTGTCATCCTTGTGCTAGCCCGGCCTCTTTCTCGTTCCAAAGGATACCGACCACAATCCGGATTATCTCATAATCCTTGTCGCATGGCCATGCTTATCCTGGTCGGATCACACGAGGGTCCTAGAGTATATCTCTGCTGATCGGAGGGGCAAATCCCATCTTGCTCGACCATGTCTCGCAGCATGGGACTGGACAAACCCGAAACCTACCTTTGTAACTACCTAGTCATGGAGTAGCGTTTGGTCGGCCCAAAGCAAGTCTGTCACCATCCCGAGTACATGTGTCAGCTCAGGTCTTAGGACATAGAACGTATGTTGTAATAGAGACTCACAGATGACATATCGTTGTGTCTCTTAGTTGGGTCTGTCCGACTCGGACCTTATCTCGACTCGGATCCGACTACATCAAATCCGACCAGACCTTTCGAAGTCCATATTATCTGGTTAGCATCCAATGCTACATGGCTAGTGAGACCAGGGCATCGACCGTGTCATATGCTAGTCTAGTCGGTTGCGTGTCCACACAACCCCTTCGACTAGGGACCTTTTAGGACGGTTATCATACAATGCATAGTCCCACAAACAAGTCACTCACTTGCTGATACACATCATTGATAATATCCAAGGACTATCTTTATTCATAAACACATAGGAAATATCATCATACATGATTGCCTCTAGGGCATATCTCCAACAGTCTCCCACTTGCACTAGAGTCAATCAAATAGACATCGAATGCCCATAGCTCTAACGTGCCCCTCATGCTTGGGTTGTGGAAGCGGCTTAGTCAACGGATCTGCAACATGTGCATACGTGTGAATCTTGCATAACTCTACATCACCATTCTTTACGATCTTTCGTATCAAGTGATATTTCCGATCTATGTGTCTGACCTTGTGGTGATTCCTCGGCTCCTTGGCTTGTGCGATGGCACCAGAATTATCACAATAAAGGTCCAACGGTTTCACCCAGGCTGGGAAAATACCAAGATCATCCAGAAAATGTCGGATCCAAACACCTTCCTTTGCAGCTTCACAAGCCGCAATGTATTCGGCTTCGTGGTAGAATCAGCCACCGTATCCTGCCGGAACTCATCCAAAGGCAATCGCTCCTCCGCTCAGACGTACCACGAATCCGGACTGTGATCGACAATCATCTCGCCGGTTTGGAAACTAGCATCGGCGTAAACCCTTACGACGAGCTCTTCCTCACCTCCATAAACTAGGAACATCTCTTTAGTCCTTTTCGGTACTTCAAAATAGTCTTTACCGCTGCCTAGTGACTCTCACCGGGTTGGCCTGGTATCTACTTGTTAGGCTTATTACAAAAGCAACATCGGGCCTTGTACATATCATGGCATACATGATGGATCCGATTGCCGAGGCATCTGTAATCCTACTCATCCTGCTTCGCTCATCAGATGTCGAAGGACTCTGAGTCTCGCTTAGCCTTATACCATGTGAGAGTGGCAAGAACCCTTTCTTCGCCTCACTCATGTTGAACCGCTTCAACACTTTATCTATGTACGTGCTCTGGCTTAGGCCGATCAGCCTCCTCGATCTATCTCTATAGATCTTAATGCCTAAAATATAGACTGCCTCACCAAGGTCCTTCATCGAAAACTTGCCATTCAATGATCCCTTGACCGAGTTTAACATCGAAACATCATTTTCGATCAGTAGTATGTCATCCACATACAAGATCAAAAACACTATCGAGCTCCCACTTAACTTCTTGTATAAACAAGAGTCCTCTTCGCTTTTGATGAAACCGAGACGAGTGACGACCTCATCAAAACGAATGTTCCAACTCCGAGATGCTTGCTTCAACCCATAAATGGATCTCTTGAGCTTGCATACCTTACTAGTGCTAGTCGGATCGACAAAACCCTCGGGTTGTATCATATACACGTCCTCGGTTAAATTTCCATGAAGGAAAGCCGTTTTGACATCCATCTGCCATATCTCTTAATCGAAATATGCAGCTATAGCTAGTATGATCCTCACCGATTTCAGCAAAGATCGCTCTTGGCGAGTAAGTCTCGTCGTAGTCAATTCCTTGAACTTGTCCATAACCTTTAGCGACAAGCCAAGCTTTGTGGATCTGAACATTTCCATCCACATCGGTTTTCTTCTTAAAGACCCATTTGCAATCAATGGCAGTTACGACAGGTGGCGGATCAACCAAGTCCTGCATTTGATTCTCATCCATGGACTTTAACTCGGATCTCATGGCCTCCAGCCATGCCTCGGAATCTGGGCTCACCATCGCTTCCGCATACGTGGCCAGCTCGTCGCTTTCTAGCAACAATACACCGCGCACTCTGCGCAATCTTTCCGACCTCCATGGTTCCGGTGCCGCTTCCACTACAGGTTCCCTGACTGACTCCGGTATGATCTCATCACCAGCCGAGCCGTCCCCGAGTGGTCCTCGAATTTCTTCGAGTCAAACCGTCCTCCCACTGGCCTCCCGACTGAGAAACTCTTTCTCAAGGAAAACCCCGTTCCGAGCAATAAACACTTTGTTCTCTTCCCGGTTGTAGAAGCTATATCCCAAGGTTTCTCTCGGATATCCCACGAATATGCATTTATCTAACTTGGGTGTAAGCTTGTCTGACATAAGTCGCTTGACAAATGCTTCACAACCCCAAATCTTTAGAAAATACAAACTGGGACTCTTCCCGGTCCACATCTCATGTGGTGTCTTGTCTACGGATTTTGATGGTACCCTATTAAGTGTGAAAGCTGCAGTTTCTAGAGCGTATCCCCAAAATGACAAGGGTAAATCCGATTTGCTCATCATAGACCGGACCGTGTCCAAAAAGGTCCTATTCCTCCATTCCGACACGCCGTTTCTCTATGGCGTACCCGGTGGTGTGAGCTGAGGTACTATACCACGACTTTTCATATGATCATCAAACTCCTGGCTCATGTACTCACCTCCACGATCAGGTCGCAGAAGCTTTATAGTCTTGCCGAGCTGATTCTCAACCTCGTTCTGAAACTCTTTGAACTTTTCAAAAGTCTCCGACTTGTGCCTCATCAAATAGATATATCCATATCTAATCAAGTCGTCGGTAAAAGTCACGGCATCTTGATAGCCACCTCGGCAGTTGTGCTCATTGGACCACACACATCCTTGTGTGTAAGTTACAACAGCTGGACGCCTCTCACAACTCTTTGCGAAAGGAGACTTAGTCATCTTGCCGAGCAAGCATGATTCACATGTCTCGAACGACCAAGTCGGACGAAGTTAGGAGCCCATCATCATGGAGCTTCTTCATGCGTTCAGACTAATGTGTCCAAGCCAGCAATGCCGTAAGTATGTCGGATTTATCTCATTAGGCTTATGCCTCTTGACATTTACGTTATAGACCGTTTCCTGTTCTAGATTCAATATAAATAGCCCATCAACAATGGGTGCATAGCCGTGGAACATACCATTCAAAAATATCGAACAACCATTGTCCTTTAAATTGAATTCATAACCTTTACTCATCAAACATGAGGCAGAAATAATGTTCGACTAAGTGCAGGAATGTAATAACAATTATTCAATTCCATAATGAATCCGGAAGGAAGGAGCTGCATCGTGCCGACCTCCAACGCAGCAACTCTTGCTTTGTTGCCGACCTCGATGTCAATCTCCCTTATGCCACACGCCTAGTTCTTACCAGCCCCTGCATCGAGTTGCAAATATGAACAACCGATCAGGTATCAAATACCCAAGAGCTGCTAGGTATGTCAGCAAGGTAAATGTCTATAACATACGCAACAAGTGCACCTTTGCCTGAAGCAGCATTCCCGGCTTTCTTGCCATGCTCTGCAAGCCACTTGCTACAGTTCCTCTTCCAGTGACCGGTTTCCTTGCAGTGATAGCAAACGAGCTTTGAGTCTGGTCCAGACTTTGGCGCAACGGCGGAGGTTACCTTCTCCGTGCCCTTTGCCTTAGCCTTTTTCTTGGACCAACTCTTCTTGAACTTAGCCGATTTCTGCACCATCAACACTTGATGCGTGCCTTACTTAATGTCCTGCTCTGCCACTTTGATCATCCCATGCAATTCAGTGAGCTTCTTATCCATGCCATGCATACGATAGTTCGAGATGAACGTCCCATAGCTGGGCGGAAGAGAACCTAGAACAGCATCAGTAGCCAGCTCATCCAAGAGCTGGAAGCCCAAACGATCCAAAGCTTGCACATATCCGATCATCTTGATCACATGTGGGCTCAGTGGATCACCTTCCTTCATCTTGCAATCCATCAAGGATCGCCAGACGTTGAACCTTTCGGTCCTAGCCTGTGTCTGAAACATGCTCTTGAGACTCTCGATCATATCGTAAGCCTCAACATTTTCGAAATGTTTTTTGCAAATCGGGCTCCATACAAGCTTGACATCAGACGGTGATCTCCGCTGATTCATCAACAAGTTTACAGTAGGCATTTTTAGCTGGCACTAGCATTATCGGCAGGTTCCTCTAGAAGTGGATCCTCTAGAACATGTTCCTTTTATCGTGCTTGAGAACAATTCTCGTGTTTCTATACCAGGTGGTAAAGTTTGTTCCATTCAGTTTATCCTTTTCCAGAATTGATTTCAATGCAAAGTTGGGTTGAGCAGGTGGTGCCATTGATCTACAACAGAAAATATGCAATCACTAAGCAATGTGTTTATGTAGATGTCGGGGCAGGCTGATCTGGCCCACGAACACCTATGGGGCCGGCGGACCGAGCCCCTTTCGGTTCGGTGGGGAGCGGAGGTCGCACGAAGAGCAGATCGAGGCGAAGCACGCGAGAGGTTTACCCAGCTTCGGAGCTCTCCGGAGAGATAACACTCCTACTGCTGCATGTATGATTTGTATTGTGTTCGCTTAGGGAGCTGAGAGCTCTGATACCTCCGGATGCTAACGAGACCTAGCGTGAGAGTGTTCGAACCCCTCCCTATGTTGCGCATGGGCCTCCTTTTATATATACAAGGGGCTCCGACAGGTGGCAACGTAGATGGGGGTACAAATGGAAAAATAGTAGTTGGTACACCTACTTGAACAAAGGTTAATACGATTATGTACTCTACCTAACCCCGACGGCAAGGGACAAAAGCATTAAATGCCCGTCCACATCGCCCTAAACAGTCTAGGCAACAGGGACCGTCGGAGCGCCACCATTCGCCACGATGGCAATCTTGTCGGCGCCGCTTATCGCTGCTCCCGGCTGCCTGACCCTCTTGACACACGCCAGCATGGAATGGTCCCATGGCGACACGTTGGTGGATGAGCTGGGCGGAGATGAAGAGAGGTTACTCGCCGTGGCAAGTACCTTGCCGCGGCTGAATCCTTGTCGGCGTCCGGAGGCTCGCCGCTCTCGAGCCTTCCCGGCAAGCTCCTCTTGCCGGGTCTTGTCTTCTGCGTGCCTTGAGTGGCCTTCCCAAAGAAGCTCCTCTTGCCGGGCCTTGTCTTCTTGGTTAAATACTTTGTTCTTGAATGGCTCCAAAGGAACCACGGAGGATCTTGACGGTGATCAGTAAGCCTTGCCATGGTCTTTGAATCGCCTGCCGTGCACGAGTTCGGGATACTAGGGTACCCTACTCTAGTACACCGACAGGAGCCCCTGCTCGGGCCATTACACGGTGCCGAAGCGTCGGGCCAGGCCCAAAACAAGCAGACGGTCACACGCGGCCTTGATCACGCCGTAACTTGCTCTGGACCCACCACGTCCCCACGAACAAAGACGCGTCGAACGTGGCGTTGTGGAAGAGATCGTGGGGGTTTCTTTATTAGGAAAAGCGAACGTCCGCCTCTCCCTTTATAAGTGGGAAGCGAGGGCACGCCGCCTACCTTGCCGATTCTTGTCCCCATCGAAAACCACCGCCGCTCCCCTCTTCCCTTCAAGGCTGAAAAGAGAGAGAGGCGCTCCGCCCCCCATTGCCACCAGCACCAACAACGTCGTCGACCTCCTCCACTGCCTCCGCCATGGGCCCGAAAGCCGATAAGGGGAAGACTGTGAAGTCGGCCGAGGCGCTGCGGCTTTGGGCGTCATGGAAGGAGCGGGCCGTCTTCCCCTCACCGCCACGAGGGAGCTGAGGGAGAACTACTACCTCTTCTGGTCGACGGAGACGCGGGCGCATCCGCGCACGAAGGTACTCCCCGCCGCTGCTGCAGAACTGGCCCCGACGGGGTATCCCTTCTTCGCTCTTCTTCTACTGCGGGCTCTGCCCGCCCTTCTCTGAGTTCTTTTGCGACATTATGAACACCTACGGGTTTTGCCTCCTTGATTTCACCCCCAACGCCGTTCTGACCATGACAGTTTTCGCACATCTCTGTGAAAACTTTGTCGGAGTCCACCCAAATGTAGCTCTTTTCCGTCACTTCTTTTTGCCCCGAGCCGAGAGAGGAGAGCCGCTTGCCGGAGGGATTGCTTGGATCTCCAGGATCGGCAAGAAAGAAGCTTATCTGGAAGGAGAGCTCCGCAGCAAATGGGAGGAGTGGAGAGCCAATTGGTGTTGGATCGTTGAGGAGAACCCGCAGCCCTTTCGACGCTTCGCGCCAAACCCCAATAGTGCGCGGCAACGATTGGAGCAACTTGGCGGGAAGATGCTAGGTTGAAGATTGCTGTGACCGGATCTTGCGCCTCGAGCTTGCCGGACTCACTTGTAGGCACAGCTTGGCGCAGATTTCTTCGCTGGCCGCATCGCTCCCTTGCAGGAGAGGAAGAGACCTGCTTGGGAGTTCCAAAACGCAGCGGACATCATGAGGCTGCGCCCGGGCCTAAACTGGAATTTCACTGTCTTGGAGTTGGATGCGATGCTGCTAGAACTGTTCAAGCATGACCCCGATCACCCCGAGTGGTTTAGGTTGCCGAGGGGTCGCCCCATTGTGCAACAATTCTGCGCCGACCGCATCCGCGCCATGATGCCGCCAGCGATTCTCATGGGATCGTTCCAACTCGGCAAGAGCACGTGGACGACGTCCGGCGGCAATTCTTCGACAGCTTGGAAGAAATGCCGATCCGCCTCGACGAAAGCAGAAGAAGCTCACCCGTGACACCACCGGCATTTAGATGCGCCAAGATTGCCACGAGCTAGAGGAGGCGGCAGCATCTGCCGGCTGGCGTCTTCGGGTACACCGTGGAGGAGGCAGATGTAGCAGAGGCGGCAAGCCTTGCCGAGCGAAGGGAGTTCGCCTGTGAGGAAGAGGTTGCTGAACCCGAGGCCGAGTCGAGCGAACCAGCCGAGGGCGCCTCTTCCCACCATCCAGCGGCTTGCCGCAAACGGAACCCGGCTCCGCCAAGAAAGGCGTCTCCATAAGGCCGGAGAGGCAGACGGGCGGCAGATGGGCCAACAGCCGAAGCGCAAGAACGCAGCTCATCATGCAAAGTAATGTTGCAGCGGAGCACCCCACACTGCTGCGACAACCGGGCGGATTCTCCTGTGCCACCGCCGACACCTCCGCCAAGCGGTCAAGAGAGCCCACCTCCGCCTCGTCAGACCGGAGGCGTAGCCGAGTATGATCTCTCCGCGCTCAGCTCCGACGAGGAAGAAGAAGAGTAAGCTTCAATATTGTGCTTGTATTTCTTCAATTTTGTTGCTTCATCTTGAATCTGATTTGCTTCATTCTGAACTCTTTCCTTTTCAGGACGCTGGCCCAGAGAGCGTCGAAGAGAGCCAAGACCCCGTGGTCGCTATTGAGGACGATCCACCCGTGGCAACAGGAGGCGTCTCGAGACCCCTTGCGGACCCGCAACCCTTCCTCAAAGCAGCCCCAAAGACAGCCCCTGCAGTAAGTATGCGGTTTTCTCCTTACTGTTAGGTGTGCATGGGTGCTCCTTCTTCATTGATATCATTTGTTGGTTTGTGTAGGAGCAGAAAATTTCATCGGAGGGCCCGAAGCCGCCTCGAAATTCTATCTGCTTGACCACGCCGCCAAGGGAGGATTCTCCGGCAAGGGGCGTTCTCGGCAAGGGAGACTACTCCGCAAGGGGCGGCACCAAAGTGATCCTCCAAAGGGTGAGACCATGGCTGCAGATCCCATTGCGGTAATCCTCTTGCGAAAATTTCCCTTGGGCTCGTTTTTCTTCTTTTTCTTTTGAACATTTGCTTGATCGTTCTTTCTTTGTCTGATCGTCGATCCATCATGCCGCAGAGCCAATGGAGACTGAGGTCGCCGGCGAGGAGGGCGCACGCGGCAATACTGACGACGTCGCCACCATGGAGGAAGAGGCTGGCGCCGATGGATCCGCCGGCGAAGAGGCCGCCAAGGCTGCTGCCGCAAAGGCTGGCGAGGGGTTGGGCGATCGCACTGACGACCCTGAGGCCGCGGGAGCGCCAGGCGCTACACCGACCGCCGATCCCTCCGCCACTGGTGCAGCGTCGGGCTCTGGAGAGCCCCAGCCCGGCGCCTATCTGAAGGCCGGCGACGGCGTCTTCATCAAGCTCCCACAGGCGCCGAGCTCTGGGCGTCGGTCAAGGAGAGACCTTCGACGGAGAGCTGCTCGCCTCCATTGGCCGACGCTGTGGACGCGCCAAGCAGCAGCAGCGGCGAAGTTCGAGGAGGAGCAGCCGAAGAAGCCGCTGTCGCTCTACCGCGCCCGACAAGCCAAGTTGGAGTCCCGGAAGCACTTGTCGCGAGGGCGGAGCAGAACATGGAGAAGCGCAGAAGAGCTCCGGGCGCCAACCAAGAAACTCTCCTGAACGTAGCGTAAGAGCGGGAGCGACTTGTCGAAGAGTGCACAGCCTTCATCCTTGAGAAGGCTGAGGTCGAGGAGCAGCAAAGGCTTGCCGCCGAGAAGCTATCCGCGCAAGAAGGCGAGTTGGCGCAGCGGAAGATCAATCTTGACAGCTATGAGGAAGAGCTTGTCGCGCGCGAGGAGTCACTTGGCGGGGCTCTTAAGGAAGCGAAGGATGCTGCCGCAGCCGCCGAGGCCGCCAAGAAAGAGTTGGAGACGAAGGTGACGCAGCCGGAGGCCGATCTCTGTAAGAGCGGTGAGGAGCTACTGCGCTCAAGCACGAGCGTGAGAAGGACGCCTACACTCTTGGCGAGCTGCAGGGCTGCCTCGCCGATAGGGAGCAAGGAGCTCGACGCCGCCAAGGATTCCACGGCAGATCTTGAGCTGAAGTCGACCACTCGATGCAGATACGGCGGGCGGCGCCAAGGAGCGGGAGGTGGGCCTGTTGGAGAAGATCAAGGCCAATGAGGAGCTGCTGGCGAATGCTGTTGCCACCCAGAGCACCTTGAGGGAGAGTGTGGAGCACTAGACCGAAGGTCTCGTGGATACTGCCGCCGCCATCCACAGCGAGTTGATGGAGCTCGGGATGGTGGATCTTGGATACTCCTCCGACGAGCACCTCCAACCCAGCGCAAAGCTTAGCTTATTCTTCAAGGGCGTGGTGACGGCTCTCCAGCGACTCCGGGAAGAGATCCCAAAGCAGCTGGCCCAGGAATAGCGCCATATCTGTGCAGGAGCCCTCAAGAAGGTGTTGATGAAGGTGGCCTTCCGCAATCCAGGCCTCAACCTCAACGGCGTCCTCAGATCCTTGCCGCCAGATGCCAATGTGGAGGCGCTCAAAGCCCTTGTCGCACCCATTGTGGACAAGGTGGGCAAGATCAAGCGGGTTGATGGCGACCGCGTAGACTAGGCCGCCAATTTTATCTTTCCCTTGTCGCTGCTGATCATGTTTAGAACAATTTATTAGATCTGCGACAAGCTATTTTGTAATATAACTCTATCTTAGGCGATGATTGCAATGTTATTTCCTTTACTTGATTCCTTCCTTTGTACGTCTTTGCCCCACGCTTTTAGGGAACTTGTCGGCAGCAGTAATTTTGTCGAAGCGCCGAGTGCGAACGTCGACAGCTTCTTTGGCGGTGCCGCCTCCGACAAACAACCTTGTCGCGACTAGCCGCAGCTCACTTAAGTTCTTGAGCGGACTCGAAACAAAGTAAGGGCGCTGACTAGCTGCAGTTGGTTCCTCCGGCCTTGCAGGTTTTCCATACAAAGTACTATCGCTCGAGGAAGATAACTTAAAATTTAAGAACTGATTGCTCAAACTTGGGCAACTTAGCTTTTCTCGTCGTTTGCTTCCCGATAAGGTGAAACTTCCTTGAGCAACGCTTGGTCCATAGTATTATCTTCTCCTTCCCCTGGTTAACTTGTGCGCGAGGGAACCTTCCTTTCTTTGAGAAAAGAGAAAGAAGAGAAAATAAAGTTATGGAGCCCAGCGGCTCGATATTGCTTACCGGGTGTGGGTGCTGCACAAAGTGTTAGCCAAAACATGCAATAAAATGATGAAAGCATGAATTTGACAAGGTGTGTGAAGCACGCTAGCTTTACTGATGCACGGGTTCATACCGCTTTGTACAAAGGATTACATGCATCAGCGGCAAGACTTGTACAAAAGGTGGTTGCGGAACAAGTTCCGCAACCGCGCTTCTGAGTAAAACTTACGAAGATGCTCAATATTCCAGGAGTTGCTCACGGAATGCCATCTTCGGTTTCATAGCGGACAGCGCCAGCCTAGTGACTAGTTTCACCCGATAAGGGCCTTCCCACTTTGGCGTCAACTTGTTGGAATTCTTGGCGGACTGAACGCACCGAAGAACAAGGTCGCATTCCTCGAGACTTATGGCATTAACCTTGCGGCTATGGTAGCGGCGCAAAGCTTCTTTGGTACCGAGCAGCTCAGACAGAAACTGAAGGCGATCTTCCTCAAGGAGCAGCGTCATCTTGATGCTGTTGCTCTTGCTCAAGCTCATCATAAGCGAGCACTCGAGGCGATCCGTATCACGAGTTCCGTGGGGAGAACTGCCTCTGCTCCATAGACTAGAGCGAAAGGTGTGCGGCGATGGCTCGATTTGGCGTCGTCTGATCGACCAAAGAACCACCGCAACTCCTCAATCCGGTTTCTTCGCACTTGTGCAGCTCGTCGAAAGTTCTGGTCTTGAGCCCACGCAGCACTTCGGCATTTGCCCTCTCCGCTTGACCGTTGCTTCTTGGATGAGCAGCGAAGCGAAGCAGACCTTGGCGCCAAGATCTTGGGCGTCTTTCGCATGAAGGTGCGGCTTGTGAACTGTGTGCCGTTGTCGGTGATGATCCCGTTAGGGATTCCAAAGCGGCAAACAACCGACACGAAGAACTTGACTTACGATTGTGTTGTCACCTTCCTCACTGCTTCCACTTCCGCCACTTTGTGAACTTGTCGATGGCGGCGCATAAGTACTCAAAGCCCCGACGGCTTCGGGAAGGGGCCGAGGATGTTGAGCCAGGCACGAAAATGGCGGGATAAAGGGATCGTCACGGAGAGCTTGAGCTGGCTAGTGTGTCTCTTTGGAATGGGCCTTGCACGCTTCACACTTGGTTACTTGTGCGATTGCATCACGGAGGGCTGTCGGCCAAAAGAAACCTTGCCGGAAAGCTTTGCTTGCAAGTGCTCTAGCGCCAATGTGGTGACCACATATGCCTCCATGTATCTCTCTCGCCAACAGCTTTTGTCCGTCTTCCCGGTGAATACACTTCAATTTCACACCGTTGAGTCTCCTTACATGCAGTGTCTTTGTCGACAAACCGGTACATACTTGATCGCCGGGCTACTCTTTCCGCTTCTTCTTGCTCTTCGGAAGTTCTCCTGTCAAGGAAATGGACAATCTATTGCGCATACTGAGCTTGCGGCTCGACAACAAGGACTAAAGGCACATCTGCTGCTTGGGAACATCATCTTCCACGGCAAGAACTCGCGGCTCAGCCGGAGCTTGATGTTCCCGGCAAGCTTGCCGAGCAAAACTTGTCGGGAGCGCTCGCTTCAACGAAACAAACCACAGGGCTTGTCGGAGCAGACCGCCTCGGCTCTATTGGTGTCGATCTTGGGGACCTTCGTGGCGGCGGCTTCGGGAAGCTCTGCCGGAAAGTAGTCACCAGAGATCAACCTCCTCTTCTTGCTCTGTCCTGTTGGTGGTGTTACGGACGGTTGAGTTAGCTTGAGCACAAAAATCCCTGGTTCCACAGGTAACTTAAGTGCGGCGCACTTTGACAAGCCGTCAGCAATGTCGTTCCGAGCTCTCGGAATATGCTCCACTTGCAGACCGTCAAAGTGCTCTTCTAGCTTCCTCACTTCATCAACATAAGCTTCCATCAACGAACTCTGATAATTCTTGTTCACTTGGCGGATAACAAGTTGTGAGTCACCCCTGACAATGAGCTTCTTGATCCCAAGGTCCACTGTGATCCTGAGACCGGCAAGCAAACCTTCATACTCTGTTGTGTTGTTTGTTGCTTGCTCCTTGGGAAAGTGCATCTGGACTACGTACTTGAGGTGCTCTCCGGTGGTGCGACAAGCAGACGCGTCGCACCGGCACCTTGCAGCGAGAAGGCACCATCAAAGTACATCACCCACTCTTTGCTTGCTTCCTTGACGGGAATGCTCGTCTCGAATTTCTTCATCCGGCGTTGGCATCCATTCTGCTATGAACTCCGCCAATGCTCTGCTTTGGATAGTAGAAGTGCTCTCAAACTTGAGGCCAAAGCTCGACAGTTCCAGTGCCCACTCGACAATCCTGCCTGTTGCCTCTGGATTTTGCAGTATCCTCTTTAGCGGAAAGCGAGTGACAACTGTGATCTCATGTGCCTGAAAGTAATGGCGCAGCTTTCTCGAGGCCATGAGGAGGCCGAAGCAATTTCGCACACCGAGTACCTTGATCTAGCCCCTCGAAGGGAACCGACAAAGTAAAGGGCGCTGCACCATCCTTTTACGCATCCGCTCATGCGTCTGCGTAGATTCGTCCTTGTCGGGACGAGCTTGCCGTGAAGCCTCGCTTGTCGCCGGATGTGTCTGCCGTGGTTGCTAGCTCATCATCCGCCTCCTCTCCGCTACTAACGCAGCACTAACCACTTGATTGGTTGCCGCTATATATAGCAGCAACTTCTCTTGTGGCTTAGGTGCGACAAGTGTTGGAGTGGAGGATGTATCTCTTCAAGTCTCGCGCTGCCTCCGCTTCCGAGTCCATTGCATCGGACCTGCCTTTTTCAAGATTTTGAAAAATGGCGAGTAGCGCTTCAGCAGACCTAGAGATAAACTCGCTGAGAGCAGCTACGCAACCGCAAGCCTACGTACATCCTTGACGCGCTGCGTGCTTCAATCTGCTCAATGGCCTTGATCTTGTCGGGATTGGCTTCAATTCCTCACCGAGACACGAAGAACCCGAGAAGCTTGCCGGAAGGGACTCCAAACACGCACTTCTCGGGATTGAGCTTGAGGTTGATCTTGCGCAGATTTGTATAGGTTTCATCTAAATCTTGAACCAGGGTCACTTTTGTCTTTGCTTTTCACCACTATGTCATCCATGTAGGCTTCCACATTTCTGTGCATTTGCGGCTCAAAAGCATCATGAACTACCCTTGCAAACGTTGAACCAGCATTCTTTAACCCGAAGGGCATCCGTACAAAACAAAGATGTGTCACATGGGGTGATGAATGCGGTCTTCTCCTCATCTTCTTACGCCATGAAGATCTGATGATATCCTGAATATGCATCCGTAAATGAAAGCAAATCACATCCGGCCGTGGAGTCAACAATCTGGTCGATGCGCGGTAAGGGAAATGGATCTTTGGGACAAGCTTTATTGACATCTGTAAAGTCGATACAAAGCCTCCATTTCCCACTAGCCTTGCGCACAACTACAGGATTGGCCAACCACGTAGGATGGAGCACTCCTCTGACAAGGCTCGCCGCTTCCAGCTTTCTTGATTTCTTCCGCGATGAATTCTTGACGCCCACCGCTTGCTTCCTCGACTTTACGCTTGACGGGCGCGCAAGATGAGGACAAACGGCAAGACGGTGCTCAATTACTTTCACAGGAACACCGGGATGTCGACGGTTGCCACGCAAACACGCCGACGTTCGCCGCAGGAAAGCAACGAGCCGCCTTCCTATTTAGGGTCAAGAGAGGCACCGATGGTGAAGGTACCACCGGTGCCGCCCCTCCTTGGCGGACACCCTCTTGGTCTCTGGTGGAGCTGTCATCGTCTTCTTATACTTGCCGGTGGAGCTCGATGGTGCGTCCTCAATGGTAGCGCAGCACTCCGGGGAGGTGCGCTTGCCGGAGTGGGCATCAGAGCTCTTGCCGGACTTGGTCTTCTTCTTCCCCCCGGGAGCTTCAGCGGCAAGTGGCTTGCAATCTATCGCGGCTGCTGCTTCCCGGTAGATCTTGTCGGCGCAGATAAGAGCATCCTTCTTGTCGCCAGGGACAGAGATGACACTTATCGGGCCTGGCATCTTCGGGGAGGTTGTAGGCATAGTGAGAGGCCGCCATGAACTTGGCGAGTCTTTGGGCGGCCAAGTATTCCATTGTAAGGCAATGGAAAGTCATTAACGTCGAATGTGACCCTCTCAGTCCTGAAGTTCATTTCGGCCGCCAAATGTCACCGCAACGTGATCTTTCCCTTCAGTTTGCTCCTTCCGGATTGATTCCTTGAAAAGTGCCGCCTCTTCGAGCTCGCCATCGTGGATCTGGAGTTTCGGAGCCCCGCCACAACTAGCATCTTGGTGACCTTGAGGTTGCGGATAGTTGGTGAAACCAACATCGGCAAGCACCCGACCGCCGTTACGCGATCGGGTGGTACTCAATGTCAAAGATGATAGGCGTCGGACCATTTCGAGGCTTGCGTGACTCGATGGATGGATTCTGCTGCATTGACCTCCGCATCCACTTTGCTTGAGTGGCGGTGGGAGGTGTGCGAGAAGCACCGCCGTCAACGCACAGGACCTCTGTGGCTTTCCGGAACTCCTGCTCATCGGGCGTCGTCATCATCCATGTCTTCATCGTCGTCTTCGTCTTCATCCTTGTCGCGCCGCTGGGAGGCCTGTCTGCTGTCATTGTTTGGCCTTGCCGCGGCGCCCTCCCCGGCGGGGCGTTTCTTCTTGGCTCCTCCAGCACCTTCCCGGAGTTCTCCTTGTCACGCCGTCAGATTCAGCTTTACATTGCTCGACAAGCTGCTCTACCTTCTTGCAGCTCTGGAGGTCATGGCCCTTGGTGCGGTGGATCTTGCAAGATCGCTTGCCGGAGCCGCCCCGCTTGTCGGGCGGCCGCCACAGTGCTGGTGGTTGGTGCCAGCGGCAACCTCCTTGCCGGAGTTACTAGCCTTGGCGTTCTTGTCGCCACCTCCGATTCGGACTGCTCGACGACTAGCACATCTACGCCTTTCTTTTTCTGTTGCCCCGCCACGGCTCTTCTTTGCCGGGCGGTCTCCTCACCGCCGAGATCCTCCCCGCTTCGGTATTCTCTCCGGGAGTCTCCTCCTCCTCAAAGACGTGTGCACTTGTCGGCCAGGGCGTATAGCTCATCGACGTCTTCGATCTTGCACATCGCCATCTCCTCCGCATCCTGCGGTTCCGCATGTTCGATGGAACGCTACTGATCATCTGGCAAGGGGTGGACATCTCGGGATGTTGTGCCGTACATGGCTGAATCTCTGAATATACTTGCTAGGGGCTCTCCTTCCTTCGGGCGCAGCAGATGAAGGTCGCTTTCTTGGCCATGGGGTTTGTGGCCGCTTTGTAAAGGCGCCAACAAACTAATGGCATAGATCTGCCCAAGAAGATATGGAGTTGTCCGGCAAGTGCATGAGCCAGGACTCGACGTTGGGCTTGAGCACGGCAGGAAGTAGTTGGCAAGGATCTTGTCGTCTCGCCCCGCAGCCTGCACCGCGATGGTGTAGATCCGAGGAACTCCGATGGATGCGTCTTGCCGCCGCATTTCTCCGCACGTCGGCTTGAAGTTTTTTCTTGCTGGGCCATTGGACTTGCCGCAGCTCACGAAAGTGAACGCAGGGAAACCTACCGTGTACGGTAAGTCGCTGGTTCCTCCGGGCGCGTGCATGTCGACAGAGGGCCCGCGCGCTTGTCGGATTGACGCCGCTTCTCTTCGACGCTCGGCGCAGTTCGAAAGGCCCTTCTTGATGTCGATCGTGTAGCACTTGGCGCTGATCGCGATGAGCTCGTGGATCGATGGCGACGATGAGAGTCATTTGTCGAGGTGGATCCGGCGAGTCGGCGATCTTGGCCTTCGGGGCGGAGAGTGCATGGTGGTTGCACCCCCACCGGTCTCGTCGCCACTGGCTCGCGTTTGGCGTTCCTGCCGCGGCAGCGACGCACTTGGTTGTCGCGGAGCGTCGCCGTTGGCGAAGCCGATGAGACTCTGTATGGTGGCCCTCCACTCATCGACCTTGTCGGCCGTTGGAGGGTAATCGAGGAGCAGTTGAGCTCTCGCCAGGGCTTCTGCTGGAGTAGTGGGTGGCAGTGGCGAACGGCGCGAGGAGCGGGATATGCTCGGACTTCTATCTATGTTAGAAGGAGCAGATCCCGTCCGAGCGACCGTGTTTCGCTTCGCGCCAAAGCATGTTGGCGCAGCATCTTTGGTCTTGAACGCCCCGAGATCCTCGGCTCGGTCTCGGTCCAACGCAGCGTATGGCATTGTGAATGCCATGACATTGCCGATCCTGCGCCTCCTGAGACGAAGCGCGGTACATGTACGGACGCCGAGGTCTCGCGGCCTTGTCCTTGACTTGGTGGCACCGTGAGCTCCCGTCGCCGTCCATTCTTCCGTCGGCGTCCACCCCACCACCTGTTTGCTCCGGTGGTGGTGGGTTCGACGCGACGGGCTTCGCCGCCGAGGCCTTCTTCTTCGGTGGCATATTGACAAAGATGATGAAGATCTAGCTTCGCGTGGACGCCGGATCAGGTTCACACAACCTCGACGCCCCTACCGGGCGCGCCAAAGATGTCGTGGCAGGCTGATCGCCCACGAACACCTATGGGGCGGCGGACCGAGCCCCTTTCGGTTCGGCGGGGAGCGGAGGTCGCACGAAGAGCAGATCGAGGCGAAGCACGCGAGAGGTTTACCCAGCTTCGGAGCTCTCCGGAGAGATAACACTCCTACTGCTGCATGTATGATTTGTATTGTGTTCTTGCTAGGGAGCGCCGAGAGCTACAAAGATACTCCAGCCAACTTGAGACCTAAGCGTGAGAGTGTTCGAACCTCCCTACGCTGCACATGGGCCTCCTTTTATATGTACAAGGGCTCCGACGGTGGCAACGAGATGGGGGTACAAATGGAAAAATGAGTTGGTACACCTACTTGAACAAAGGTACGATGTACTCTACCTAACCACGGCGGCAAGGGACAAAAGCATTAAATGCCCGTCTCGTCAGCCTAAACAAAGGCAATGTGAGGACCGTCAGAGCGCCACCGTTCGCCACGATGGCAAGCTTGTCGGCGCCGCTTATCGCCGCTGCTCCCGTTGGCTGCAGAGCCTCTTGACATGCGCATGGAATGGTCCCATGGCGACACGTTGGTGGATGAGTGGAGCGGAGATGAAGAGAGTTGCCTGCGCGGCAAGTGCCTTGCCGCATGCTGAATCCTTGTCGGCGTCCGGAGGCTGCCGCTCTCCGAGCCTTCCGGCAAGCTCCTCTTGCCGGGGTCTTGTCTTCTGCGTGCCTTGAGTATTTTCCCGGCAAGCTCCTCTTGCCGGGCCTTGTCTTCTTGGTTAAATACTTTGTTCTTGAATGGCTCCAAAGGAACCACGGAGGATCTTAGCGGTGACCGGGCAAGCCTTGCCGTTAGGTCAGAATCGCCTCTGCACGAAGTTCGGGATACTAGGGTACCCCTACTCTAGTACACCGACAGTAGAGTAATTCTAGCCTAAAACAGAAATACTATGCCTTTTCCCAATTTTAGACTTTGGCAGATTTTAGCTAACTTTGAACAATTCAAGCAATCATCACGCAATTCAAGCAAGCATGCAAAGAGTATATAGGGAGCGGAAAAAAAGCATGCAACTTGCAAGAATGTAAAGGGAAAGGTTTGGAGGATTCAAACACAATTGGAGACACGGATGTTTTTGTCGTGGTTCCGATAGGTGGTGCTATCGTACATCCACGTTGATGGAGACTTCAACCCACGTAGGGTAACGGTTGCGCGAGTCCACGGAGGGCTCCACCCACGAAGGTTCCACGAAGAAGCAACCTTGTCTATCCCACCATGGTCGTTTCCCACGAAGGACTTGCCTCACTAGCGGTGGATCTTCACGAAGTAGGCGATCTCCTTGCCCTTACAAACTCCTTGGTTCAACTCCACAATCTTGTCGGAGGCTCCCAAGTGACACCTAGACAATCTAGGAGACACCACTCTCCAAGAAGTAACAAATGGTGTGTTGATGATGAACTCCTTGCTCTTGTGCTTCAAATGATAGTCTCCCCAACACTCAACTCTCTCTCATAGGATTTGGATCTGGTGGAAAGAAGATTTGAGTGGAAAGCAACTTGGGAAAGGCTAGAGATCAAGATTCATATGGTTGGAATGGAATATCTTGGCCTCAACACATGAGTAGGTGGTTCTCTCTCTAACCGGTAAGTTGGAAGTGTAGGTTTGTTCTGATGGCTCTCTCCACGAATGAAGAGGAGGTGGAGGGATATATATAGCCTCCACACAAAATCTAACTGTTACACACAATTTACCAAACTCGGTGGGACCGAATCATAAAACTCGGTCAGACCGATTTAGTAAACCTAGTGACCGTTAGGGTTTTGATTGGGGACTGACATGCAACTTGGTAGGACCGATATGGTTAGGGTTAGGGCATAACGTAATCTCGGTGATACCGATTACACAAACTCGGTGAGACCGATTTTGGTAATTAGCTAACCAGAGAGTTGGTCAGGTAAACTCGGTGGGACCGATTCGCTCTTTTCGGTGAGACCGAAATGTTACGAAGGGGAAACAGAGAGTTTACATTACAATCTCGGTGGGACCGATCGCTCAATTCGGTTAGACCGAAACGTTACGAAGGGAAACAGAGAGATTACAATCCCATCTCGGTGAGACCGAGATCCCTATCGATGAGACCGATTTGCCTAGGGTTTGTGGCAGTGGCTATGACATTTGAACACGGTGGCGCCGGATAGAAAGAATCGGTAGGGCCGAGTTTGACTTTAGGTTTAGGTCATATGTGGATGTGAGAAAGTAGTTGAGGGTTTTGGAGCATATCACTAAGCACATGAAGCAAGAGGCTCATTAAGCAACACCTCATCCCTCCTTGATAGTATTGGCTTTTCCTATAGACTCAATGTGATCTTGGATCACTAAAATGTAAAATGTAGAGTCTTGAGCTTTTGAGCTTGAGCCAATCCTTTGTCCTTAATATTTTGAGGGATCCACTTTCATCATCCATGCCATGCCATTCATTCAGCTTTCCTGAAATATTTGTCTTGGAATAGCATTAGCTCAATGAGCTATATGTTGTTATGAATTACCAAAACCACCTAGGGATAGTTGCACTTTCAGTAAGCAACTCCTTGCTAATCGTATCTCTATATGACTCCTGTCGGTTGGGAAGGTATCTCATACCCCGGCTCCCAACCTTCTTTGCCACAAGGCCCAAAACCGTTTTGATAGCCTTGTCAAGTTAACCTGATGCAGTGCATGGCTGTGTCCGACACGAACCCTTCAGTTCAAGGACACCCAGCAGCACTCCAATTTTATGAGCCCACTACTAGACGTACTTGACGTGCGAAGGTGCAACATCGGGGATGGCAATTTGTGACACTCCAAAAATTTTCCTTTGGTTTTCTTCAAAATTTTGTTGGATTTGAAGGAGTTCACCAAAACCCTTCCAAAAATCTCTATCAAAAGCTTTTTTTTTCCTCTGGCAAATATTTTACTTTTGCATCTCCTTCAACTCTGGTGTTTAGTTTTTAAATTTTTCTCTGATTTCTCTTTTCTCAAGGATTCAAGAAAAAACTTTGAAGTTTATTATTTCTTTCAAAAAGAAACTATAGGAGTCTTTATTTCTCTCCCATATTTGAGATCATTTATGGTTTGGCCATACACCACATGGTAAAATCTTCCCAAATATGTCTCCTTCCACCTTGGGCAATCCAAACCTTCTGTCTCTACTAGTTGAACCCTCTTCTGAAGTTTTATTTCAATTAATTCTCTCCCAAATCTTTTCTGTCTATTATTTTGAGCCTAGGTAATTTGCAAAGCAAGTACCTTAATGCATTTGAATTTTGACCTCAAACCAACTCCCTTGGATAGTCCTTGGTACCCACAACCTAGAACTATCAAGATCCACTCCTCTCCTGTTCATTCAAATTATAGTCTCTGCAAGTTTGGACCAGATTTGCCAAATTTGGTGAAATTCATATCTACACTACTCCAAAAATTCCACAAATATTCAGGCAGCCTCTAGATGCAATGAGAGGCCCTCCACCAAAAACCAGCTCAAGGAAAAATCCCTACATGCCTAGATCATTCTGTCAACACCTTGCATGCAATCAAGCTTTTGTTCATTTTCGCTTAAGTTCAGAGTTTCAAAGGTCGATCTTCACAAGAATTCAGTCACATGTTCATAGTGCACTTGGCACGTTGCTCACGGCCTAGCTTGCTTGTCCGGAGCCTCACACGCATGCTTGGCGCGTTCTCGGCGCGCCGGTGGCGCCTGGCCCGCCCAAGGCGTGTCTTGCGGTGGCCGAACCACCGTAGCGGCCGACAGGGAGCAGAACGGCGGTGTAACGCTGTTCGGCGCCGCCCAAACCCTCTGGTGGCTCCGCATGGCCACTTCCTCGATAGCGCACGCATGCAGCACCGTCGCCGTGGCGCGGCACGCATAGAGCATGCTACCTGTCGCCGACGGGCCCGCGCCGCCCCGTTCCGTCGAGCTCCCCCTAAGCAACCAAATCCCGACGCAGTTAGCACCTAAACGGAACCAGGGAACACCCACGACGGCGCTCAACCTCTGAACCCTCCCGTGCAACCACAGCGCCAGTAATCACCTCGTCGGAGAACCCCGTTTTAAGAATCACCGGGCGGCTATATATAGCACCCCGAAGCTTGCTCTCGCCTCAAGACACCTCCTCTACCCCTCCAGACCCCGCCAAGTCCCTGGAAGGGCCACGAGGAGCTCTCCTTCCCCGACTCCGGCCACTTTGTTCCGCCTCGGCCTCCACCTTGATTCACTGTGGTGAGGCCATCTCCGGCGCCGAAACCTCGTCTGTAGCCTTCTCTTACACCTAGTGCTCTAACCCCCACCTCAATTCGATCCTTGCAGCCCTCCTCGGCGAGATCCATCAACGCCCGAACCACCGTCACTTGAAGTTGAGACCGCCCGTCAACGTGGTGCTCATCGGCGACTAACTCCACCACCCACCGGTGCGGAAGGACACAGTGAGCACGTTGGTAACCTCCGATCCTCTGCTTCGCCAGATCGCCACGGCGATCACCGCGACCCTCGGCGCCAAATCTCGCTCTGCTTTCAAACCCGACGGTGGGTCCTCCCGTCAGCTTTTTCCTCTTTTGAATCGTTTTGAAACGCCTTGGGCAAAATACGTCTTCCCCCTTTGGTGGACGTATTCGAGACTCAAGCGTTTTCGCTTTTATAAAGAAACCACAGGAAGTTTCGTTTCATTATAGAAAGGTCCACGGACTAAAACGCTAATAACTTTTAAAATGTAAGAGTATTTTTGATTGATTCTTTTCTGTCCTCTTTGAAATTTTGTCTAGTTTTTTATCAGATTTATTTGAAAAATATTTGGAGTAATTTTGTGCATCTCACGGTATTTACGTTAGCGTATGTTTTCTTTATACCGTAGATACCGAAGGAGGTGACGGAACCGCGAACTTCACCGAGCTAGGCTCCGACTACTCTGAACCAGGCAAGCATGTTCGAACTCTTGATATGATGAGTGTTCTGGCAGGTTTGCATTAAGTAGTTCCATGGCATGTTTGTGAGCATACCGATGAATGTTATTTTCATGCAAAGTTGAGGCAAGTGAGTTCGATAATCCATATGTGTTGGATGTGAATGTGCATGGCCATGTGTTGGCATGAGGATGGGTAAGATGGTAGTGTTGTAGTATGCCAGTCTTATGCCATACTATTTGACTTCAGTGTCAACCCGTACCAGTTCGGTTCCCATCCTTTTCCCTTCCTGTACTACCACATGTTTTCCGCAAGGGATATGGCTTAGTAAGTTGCAAACCGCTTTCCTGGTACACACCAAATGGAGAGGCCGTGATGATGGTTCCATGGCCCTGGATTAAAGCCAGTCATCCGTCAGGGCATGGGTGTTTCCGGTTGGGACCGAGAGGGGGGCACCCCTTAGAGCGCGCGAATATAAATTTGATCCCATGCTATTCGAGATTGTGATCTCCCCGTCTCAAAAGTTTTTCTTGGACGATGTCTAGGGTGATTCCTGGCATCGTGAGGTAGGATGGGTGTGTCTTTGGTTAGCTGTGTTTCTTAGAAATACCATAAACGGAACTAGTCCTTCGGGACTACGGAAATCCGTTGGCTGTGGGAAATTTTTAGTACAAACTCTGCAGAGTCATAAATCCTCGAATCATCTTATCCATGTCCAAGTTATGTATTATCTTATCCTGACAAGTGTCAGTTTTGGTGACAGATACTCCGGTGAATCACATGAGTACTAAGTCCGGTTAAATGTTTATTCACGTGGATGGACTAACCCGTTTATATTCATGTGTTGAATATTTATTATGAGTGCTATATCTTTGTGATGAAAGCCCTTTACGTGATGTCGCTCAGACGTCCGATCATGACATTGCTATTATTTATTTTTATTATAAGCCCTTTACGTGATGTCGCTCAGACGTCCGATCATGACATTGCTATTATTTATTTTTATTATAAGCCCTTTACGTGATGTCGCTCGAATTCCATCGCTGCATTGCTATTATTTATTTTATTATATGCCCTTTACGTGATGTCGCTCAGACGTCCGATCATGACATTGCTATTATTTATTTTTATTATAAGCCCTTTACGTGATGTCGCTCGGCCCGTCCGATCATGGCATTGCTATTATTTATTTTTATTATAAGCCCTTTCGTGATGTCGCCAGACGTCCGATCATGGCACGCATGCATATTTATTTCAATATAAGCCCTTTATGAGGTGTCGCCGACGCCTCGAATCGTGCAATATTTTGCTTATTTATTCACCTTCGAGGCGCCGCCTGCAGACACCCGATCGGTTTTGAGTTTGGTCTCTTTGGTTTTCGAGCGGACTACCGCCGACTCCCATTTTAATTATTTTTCTATACTGCTTTAATTGAGCATTGTTAAGATTAACTATGTCGCATTCATGCTTCCATTTGTTATATCTTTTGTCCGAACTGTCTTGTGAGTACTTTCATAGTACTCACCTGGCTTGTTGATTTGGCCAGATGCTGACGAAGGCGATCTCATGGATGAAGAGTTCGATAGCGAGTCCGACGCCTAGAGGAATCCCAGTCAGTCTCGTGCGACCCCTGGATTAGTCCTTGTGAAATATCTGCTTCCGCTACCCAAATAAATTCATCGAGTCTCACCTCGACGCTCGATGAGCCGCCAGTGCAGTAGACTTTTTAACCACCCCACTATGTTATTCCACCAACCACTCATATCTCGAGTCAGTAGTATTTCCACCACCACACGGTTGTGTCATATCCGCCATCATGTATAATTATTGGCGTGTTGTAATAATTGGTTGGGCATCTTCAGTCCGACCCCTGTAATATTGTAATACTACTGGCATCTTGTATCAAGGTTTTGTCTACCGATATGGAGGATTTTCCTCATATTGGGACTCTTAGGTCGGTTGTTCAATAAATATTTTAATTGAAAACCGGTCGTGACACAATTCGCTTGATATTCATGAGGGATCATTCTATCAGTCTAACATGCATAGAAACAAAGAAGCATAACAATCACAAATATAACACATATTGTGAAATAGCATGGCTCCGTCATGGACGTTCTTCCAGGTCGGCTCCGACTCCGATGACCATCTACGAACTCCATCTTGTTTGTCACGCCGGGACGCCAAGCCGCCAACCTGATCTCTATTATCCAACTACTACAACTAGTAATGAGTTTACATAGAGTCACAAGTCGACACGCGGGTCATTATACAATATAATGACAGCACTTTGGCTCCTGTCGGCTGACAAACATGACACGCAGGCCACGTATAAATTACACACATGCATCACATACACATGAGCCATACTATTCACGTCAAACCTGCAAAACAAAGTTATGCATAGAATCGCATTCTACCGGTTTGTGTGTCGGATACGAAATACACGGTGCTACGCACACGTTTTCGGAAATCACAGATCGCATCTGAACTCCGTTCACGCCAAATTTTCTGATCTGACCGATATTATCGATCATCGCGAATCCGATTCGGATTTACGTTTCACTGTTAACCCCAATGGCGGATAACCGACCGGTAGGGGTAGATCGTGTCACGATTTCATCGATCCCGATTTACAGAAAACATAGCCTCAACGATCCCCATGTGCAGTTGATCACATCAACCGTGCACATAGCTGATCTTTTCAACGACAACAGATCTCATCTACCGCCTCCACATATCTAATATGCATACGATCTGAAACCAAATCCTATAGCAGAGGCTCTAATACCACTGTTGGGTTCTATGGTAGGGTGCGTCGACTGCAAATTAAAATTTTCCTACGCGCAGAACATCCAGGAACATGCTACGGGAGATGGATCACAGTTCGTTACCACTAGACGCGCAGTGTCGTGCAGCGAAAGAAGAGTTGGGGCAGCGCGTCCGCGTGGATCGTCTCCTCCTCGTCCGATCTCCCTTGAATAGCCGGTCGTCTGATCCCACGTACAAGTTCGCCAGAGCAGCGCAAGCGCGCCGCCTCTAACGGTATCCATGCGTGCAGGAGGAACACCGTGCGGCGGACTGCTAGGTCCGATCACACAGTCGGCGGCGAGTGGAGGGGCTATTCGCAACACATGCAAACCCTAGTCGCAGCGCCGAAGCGATCAACAGCAAGAGTGTGCCACACCTCCACTTTATATAGGCGTCCGTCGCAGGCTCAACACTTGGGCCTTGCACGGACCCTAAAGCCCAAAGTCTACTCGGTCACGTTCCTAGTCCAGTCATTCACAATCCATTCACAATGCAGAGTACGAATCATAAACTTTATTGAGAACAAACAAACTATAGTCTCGGTCATTGAAGCAATTGCAATTTATCATAACATCAGAAAGAGCCTATGCCAGAGCTTAATAGCAAGTCGACATACTCAACTATCATTTAGTCTTTCATAATTGCTAACACTCACGCGATACTTGTGGTTACGGAGTTTTAATCGGACACAGAGAAAGATAGGGGCTTATAGTTTCGCCTCCCAACCTTTTACCTCAAGGGTAATGTCAACAATAATAACTCATGCCCCTACATCCAATTAGATATATCAATCAGGATCTTTCCAACACACTGTGCTTGCCAAAGGATAAAATGTAAAAAGGAAAGGTGAAGATCACCATGACTCTTGCATAAGGTAGAGGATAATAATAAAAGATAGGCCCTTCGCAGAGGGAAGCAGAGCTTGCCATGCGCTTTTATGGTTGGATGCACAAAATCTTAATGCGAAAGAACGTCACTTTATATTGCCCCTTGTGATATGAACCTTTATTATGCAGTCCGTCGCTTTTATTTCTTCCACAACACAAGATCGTATAAAGCTTATTTCTCCCACACCAATCAATCGTACATATTTAGAGCAATTCTTATTGCTTTGCACCGATGACAACTTACTTAAAGGATCTTACTCAATCCATAGGTACATATGGTGGACTCTCATGGCAAAACTGGTTTAAGGGTTTTTGGAAGCACAAGTAGTATCTCTACTTGGTGCTGAGAATTTGGCTAGCATGAGGGGGAAAGGCAAGCTCAACATGTTGGGAGATCCATGACAACATACTTTATCTCAGATATAAGAAAACATAACTCATTATGTTGTCTTCCTTGTCCAATATCAACTCTTTAGCATGTCATATTTTAATGAGTGCTCACAATCACAAAAGATGTCAATAATAGTATATCTATATGTGAAACCTCTCTTTCCTTATTACTTCCTATTAATTGCAACGATGACCAAAGCTATGTTTGTCAACTCCCAACAACTTTTAATCATCATACTCTTTCTATGTGAAGTCATCACTTTCAATAAGATCAATATGAACTCTTCGTTTCTTTTTATTCTTTTTCTTTCTTTTCTTTTATTCCCTCAAGATCATGGCAAAATAATCAAGCCCTTGACTCAACACTAATCTTTATTATATAGCTCACGGACTCGATTACATAGAGAGATCATAAAGCAAAAACTCAAAACTAGATCATGCCATAAACTTTATTCTACTAGATCAAGATACTAAGAAAAACAGTAAAGATAGGAGATGTGGTTGTGATACGATACCGGGGCACCTCAACCAAGCTTGCCAGTTACCAAGGGGAGTGCCCATACCCATGTGATTATATCTCCTTCTTCAGGGTTGGTGAAACATTCTTGGCGATGATGCCCTTTAGGATACGATTCTCCTCCTCAAGCTTATTGACTTGCTGCTTGAGGTCCATTATTTCCTTGAAGCTTTCACAGAATCGCTAAGGCTCCTTGCACCCAAGTGTGTTGCATAGTTGCGGAAGAACAAGTGACACTCCTCTTCATATTTTCATAAGAAAGAAATCTAACATTGGAAGGGATAACCGAGTTTAGAATAGCTGAGCTCTGTAGTTCCCCCATCGCGAACTCCAAATTTCGAAGCTTAGAAGTGACATCTTGATCCTACATGGCATCTACTCTCATCAAGTCATTCTCCATCTCCTCCTCCGCTTTGGCCCAAAGGGGTCAGGCTTCATTGTTGCCCTTGGTTCCGGTGCCGGATTAGATACCCGGCTCTCCCCGACTGACTCTTGAGAAGACATCTTGCTCTAATCTGCAGCAGCAACAGCTCGAAACAAAAACAGGGGATATTTGCGTGATACGGGATTCAAAACCTTCAGGAGAATATATAATGAATTTTTACCGACCAAGATACGTATCGTGCAAGAAAACGGAGTCCGGAAGGCACACGAGGTGCCCCCTAGGTAGGGTCGCGCCCAGGGGGTAGTGCGCGCCCTCAACCCTCGTGGGGCCCTCGTGTCCTTCCCGGACTGCTACTTATTATTCTATTTTTCTAAATATTCCAAACGAAGAAATATTGCCTTAAAAACTGTTTTGGAGTCGGTTTACTTACCGTACCACATACCTATTCCTTTTCGGAGTCTGAAAAGTTCCGGAAAGTGTCCCTTATGTATTCCTCCGGGGTTACGGTTTCAATAACATTGGTTTCAACATTTATAGGATTACGTGAGATATAATGTTTCATTCTTTGACCATTTACCACCTTCGGATTTGTGCCTTCAAAGTTGTTGATTTTTATGGCACCGGAACGATAAACCTCCTCGATAACGTATGGACCTTCCCATTTAGAGAGAAGTTTTCCTACAAAAAATCTTAAACGAGAGTTGTATAGCAATACATAATCACCTACATTAAAATCACGCTTTTGTATCCTTTTGTCATGCCATCTTTTAACTTTTTCTTTAAATAACTTGGCATTTTCATAAGCTTGGGTTCTCCATTCATCAAGTGAGCTAATATCAAATAACCTCTTCTCGCCGGCAAGTTTGAAATCATAGTTGAGCTCTTTAATAGCCCAATAAGCCTTATGTTCTAGTTCGAGAGGTAAGTGACATGCTTTTCCATAAACTATTTTATATGGAGACATACCCATAGGATTTTTATATGCGGTTCTGTAAGCCCATAATGCATCACCAAGTTTCTTGGACCAATTCTTCCTAGACCTATTGACAGTCTTTTGCAAAATTAATTTGAGTTATCTATTGCTCAATTCTACTTGACCACTAGACTGTGGGTGATATGGAGATGCAATTCTATGATTAACATCATATTTAGCAAGCATTTTACGGAAAGCACCATGAATAAAATGTGAACCACCATCAGTCATTAAATATCTAGGGACTCCAAACCTCGGAAAAATAACTTCTTTAAGCATTTTAATAGAGGTGTTATGATCAGCACTACTAGTTGGAATAGCTTCTACCCACTTAGTAACGTAATCAACAGCAACTAAAATATGTGTATATCCATTAGAGGCAGGAAAAGGTCCCATATAATCAAAGCCCCAAACATCAAATGGTTCAATAACAAGTGAATAGTTCATAGGCATTTCTTGACGTCTACTAATATTACCGATTCTTTGACATTCATCACAAGATAATACAAACTTACGGGCATCCTTGAAGAGAGTAGGCCAATAAAAACCAGATTGCAATACCTTATGTGCAGTTCTATCTCCAGCGTGGTGTCCTCCATAAGCTTCGGAGTGACACTTCATGTAGGATCTGTTCTTGTTCATGCTTAGGTACACAACGCCTAATAACATCATCTACTCCTTCTTTATAAAGATGTGGGTCATCCCAAAAGTAATGTCTCAAATCATAGAAAAACTTTTTCTTTTGCTGGTATGTGAAACTAGGTGGTATAAATTTAGCAACAATGTAATTAGCATAATCAGCATACCATGGAGTACTACGAGAAGTACTTATGACATTTAATTGTTCATCAGGACAGCTATCATCAATAGGTAGTGGGTCATCAAGAACATTTTCTAACCTAGACAAGTTGTCTGTAACTGGGTTCTCAGCTCCCTTTCTATCAACAATATGCAAGTCAAATTCTTGTAGCAAGAGAACCCATCTAATAAGTCTAGGTTTAGCATCTTTCTTTTCCATCAGGTATTTAATAGCATCATGATCCGTGTGAATAGTTACTTTAGAATCAACAATATAAGGTCTGAACTTATCACAAGCAAATACAACTGCTAAGAATTCTTTTTCAGTGATAGCATAGTTTGTTTGAGCATTGTCTAGAGTCTTACTAGCAAAATGGATAACATTTAATTTCTTATCAACTCTTTGCCCTAGAACAGCACTTACAGCATAATCACTAGCATCACACATAATTTCAAAGGGTAAATTCCAATCAGGTGGCTGAACAATAGGTGCAGAGATCAATGCTTTCTTAAGTATTTCAAATGCTTCTACACAATCATCATCAAAGACAAATGGTATATCTTTTTGTAATAAATTAGTCACAGGCCGAGAAATTTTTGAGAAGTCCTTAATGAACCTCCTATAAAATCCGGCTTGACCAAGGAAACTTCTTATACCTTTGATGTCCTTGGGACATGGCATCTTTTCGATAGCATCAACCTTGGCTTTATCAACTTCAATACCTCTTTCAGAAACTTTATGCCCCAAGACAATACCTTCATTAACCATAAAGTGGCACTTTTCCCAATTCAAGACAAGATTAGTTTCTTCACATCTCTGCAAAACTCGATCAAGATTGCTCAAGCAATCATCAAAAGAGGATCCATAGACGGAAAAGTCGTCCATGAAAACCTCACAAATTTTTTCACAGAAGTCAGAGAATATAGCCATCATGCATCTTTGAAAGGTAGCAGGTGCATTACATAAACCAAAGGGCATACGTCTCTAAGCAAAAGTACCAAAAGGGCATGTAAAAGTAGTCTTTGATTGATCTTTAGCAAACCACGGTATTTGAGAGAAACCAGAATAACCATCTAGGAAGCAATAATGTGTATGTTTGCATAATCTTTCTAGCATTTGATCGATAAAAGGTAAGGGGTAATGATCTTTCTTAGTAGCTTTATTTAATTTGCGGAAATCAATTACCATCCTATAGCCTGTAATAATTCTTTGCGGAATCAATTCATCTTTATCATTAGGAACAACAATAACGCCTCCCTTCTTAGGGACACAATGAACAGGACTTACCCACTGACTATCAGTTACGGGATAAATTATACCTGCCTCTAGAAGCTTTAGTATTTCTTTTCTTACCACTTCTTTCATCTTAGGATTAAGCCTTCGTTGATGATCACGGACTGATTTGGCATCTTCTTCCAAATTTATTTTATGCTGACATAGAGTGGGACTAATGCCCTTAAGATCATCAAGAGTATATCCAATAGCAAAGACGGTGCTTCTTGGAGTTTTCCATAATCTCTCTTCTTCATGCTCTGAAAGTTTAGCACTAATAATAACATGATATATTTTCTTTTCATCAAGATAAGCATATTTAAGATTATTAGGCAGCAGTTTAAGCTCAAACACGGGATCACCCTTGGGTGGAGGAGGATCCCTAGGATTTCAACAGGCAAATTGTGTTTCAGAATAGGTTCATGTTTAAAGAATACTTCATCTATTTCCCTTCTTTCATTCATAAACATATCATTTTCATGGTCTAGAAATAATGTTCTAAAGGATCACTAGGAGGTACGGCAATAGAAGCAAGACCAACAATTTCATCCCCACTAGGCAATTCTTCTTCACGGTGTTGTCTACTAAATTTAGAGAAATTAAACTCATGAGTCACATCATCCAAGCCAATAGTAACAACATTCTTTTTGCAATCTATCTTAGCATTAACAGTGTTCAAGATATAATGGGACAAAAGCTATCTTGTGGAGAACTTAGAACAAGAAAATCAGCAGGATATTTAATTTTCCCACACAAGACTTCAACATCTCTAACAATTCCCACTGGCGATATAGTATCTCTATTGGCAAGTTTAATTGTGACATCAATATCTTCTAACTCGAGGGTGCAATTTCATGCTTAATTTCTTTATATAAATCATAGGGTATAACACTAGCACTAGCACCCATATCACATAAGCCATGATAACAATGATCTCCTATTTTAACAGAAATAACAGGCACGCCTACCACAGGTCTATGTTTATCTTTAGCGCCAGGTTTAGCAATTCTAGCAGATTCACCACAGAATTGAATAACATGCCCATCAATATTATCAGACAAGAGATCTTTAACAATAGAAATATTAGGTTCTACTTTGACTTTCTCAGGAGGTGTATAAGTTCTAATATTGCTTTTACGAACCATAGTTGAAGCTTTAGCATGATCCTTTATTCTAACAGGGAAAGGTGATTTCTCAACATAAGAGGTAGGAACGATAGGATCATTATAAGTGATAGTCTTTTCTTCAACTTTAATAGGTGCAACTACTTTTACTTCTATGGGAGGATGATACTTAAACCACTTCTCCTTGGGGAGATCAACATAAGTAGCAAATGATTCACAGAAAGAAGCTACTATCTCAGAGTCAAGTCCATATTTAGTGCTAAACTTACGGAAAATATCGGTGTCCTAAAAGATTTAACACAATCAAACTTAGGTATCATACCTAACTCCTTACCTTCGTCGAGATCCCAATCTTCAGAGTTGCGTTTAATTCTATCCAATAAATCCCGTTTAAATTCAATAGTCTTCATCATAAAAGAGCCAGCACAAGAAGTATCAAGCATGGTGCGATTGTTTTCAGAAAGCCGAGCATAAAGATTTTGAATAATTGTTTCTCTTGGGAGCTCATGATTGGGGTATGAATATAACATTGATTTAAGCCTCCCCCAAGCTTGAGCGATGCTTTCTCCTTTGCGAGGCCAAAAATTATATATATAATTGCGATCACGATGAATAAGATGCATAGGATAATACTTTTGATGAAATTCCAACTTCAATCTTTTATAGTTCCATGATCTCGTATCATCACATAGCCTATACCATGTCAATGCATCTCCTTCAAAGATAAAGGGAAGACCTTCTTCTTAACAACATCATCGGGTATACCCGCAAGCTTAAATAGTCCACAAACTTCATCCACATATATTAGGTGCTCATTAGGATGCTTTGTTCCATCTCCTACAAAAGGATTAGCTAGCAGTTTTTCCATCATACCCGAAGGAAGTTCAAAGGGAATATTTTCATATCCATTTTCAGTAGGTTCATTGGGTTGAGGAGCAACTCTTTGCTCTCGGGTCAGGTGAAGGTACCTGAACAAGCCCCTCAGAGGATTACTTTCCATAGTAACAAGTGACGATAAATTTCAGCACACTATATAAATTTTTCCTTACCAAATTCCACCTACCAAAGGCGCTTCACTCGGCAACGGCGCCAGAAAAGAGTCTTGATGACCCACAAGTATAGGGGATCTATCATAGTCCTTTCGATAAGTAAGAGTGTCGAACCCAACGAGGAGCAGAAGGAAATGATAGGCGGTTTTCAGTAAGGTATTCTCTGCAAATACTGAAATAAGTGGTAATAGATAGTTTTGTGATAGGATAATTTGTAACGAGCAACAAGTAACAAAAGTAAATAAAGTGCAGCAAGGTGGCCCAATCCTTTTTGTAGCAAAGGACAAGCCTGGAAAAACTCTTATATAAGGAAAAGCGCTCCTGAGGACACATGGGAATATCGTCAAGCTAGTTTTCATCACGTTCATATGATTCGCGTTCAGTACTTTGATAATTTGATATGTGGGTGGACCGGTGCTCGGGTGCTGTTCTTACTTGAACAAACATCCCACTTATGATTAACCTCTATTGCAAGCATCCGCAACTACAACAAAAGTATTAAGGTAAACCTAACCATAGCACGAAACATATGGATCCAAATCAGCCCTTACGAAGCAACGCATAAACTAGGGTTTAAGCTTCGTCACTCTAGCAACCCATCATCTACTTATTACTTCCCAATGCCTTCCTCTAGGCCCAAATAATGGTGAAGTGTTATGTAGTCGACGTTCACATAACACCACTAGAGGCTAGACAACATACATCTCATCAAAATATCGAACGAATACCAAATTCACATGACTACTAATAGCAAGACTTCTCCCATGTCCTTAGGAACAAACGTAACTACTCACAAAGCATATTCATGTTCATAATTAGAGGGGTATTAACATGCATAAAGGATCTGAACATATGATCTTCCACCAAATAAACCAACTAGCATCAACTACAAGGAGTAATCAAGACTATTAGCAACCTACTAGTACCAATCCCGTACTTGGAGACAAGAATTGGATACAAGAGATAAACTAGGGTTTTGAGAGGAGATGGTGCTGGTGAAGATGTTGATGGAGATTGCCCTCTCCCGATGAGAGGAGCGTTGGTGATGATGATGACGATGTTTTCCCCCTCCCGGAGGGAAGTGTCCCCGGTAGAACAGCTCTGCCGGAGCCCTAGATTGGTTCCGCCAAGGTTCCGCCTCGTGGCGGCGGATTTTCGTCCCGTAAGGTTGCTTCTGATTTTTTTCTCGATGAAATACCTCATATAGAAGAAGATGGGCATCGGAGGGCCACCAGGGGGCCCACGAGGTAGGGGGCGCGCCCTAGGAGGGGGGGCGCGCCCCCCACCCTCGTGGACAGGGTGTGGGCCCCCTGGCCTTCATCTTTGGCGAGGATTTTTATTATTTATTATAAGATATTCCGTGGAGTTTCAGGACTTTTGGAGTTGTGCAGAATAGGTCTCTAATATTTGCTCCTTTTCCAGCCCAGAATTCCAGCTGCCGGCATTCTCCCTCCTTATGTAACCTTGTAAAATAAGAGAGAATAGGCATAAGTATTGTGACATAACGTGTAATAACAGCCCATAATGCAATAAATATCGATATAAAAGCATGATGCAAAATGGACGTATCAATAGTGAAGCCTGTTTTACCAATCAAATAAGTATGTTACCTCCTGCAGATATCTATAGATCCTCTGTTCGCCCTTCATCATGGGCCAACCAGAGTCTCAGGGGCTACTCTCTATACAGGCATATTTTCATATGGAAAGCGGCTAAAAGACATTACATCACATACCTCGAAGCCTGTTAGTAGGCTCGTGAAGGCGTCATTCAGCCCGCTTTTAGCGGACTGAATATTCTCAACCACCGTGCCCATTAAGGTACGGTGCTCCTCCAGGACGGATGCACTTTGCAGTGCGTCCATCAGAGTGTTCGACGCCTCCGGATTCATGGAGGTCGTCGTAGGAATAGGCGCTCCCCCCTCCCTTGAACGGGGCCGCTTACTCGACTCCGGATCCGTCTCCGGAGCAGTGTTTGGCTGGGGGCCGGACAATTTAGGGGCTCCATTGCCGGTCCCCACGGGGGTCGTGCCCCCCGTATCCTTGACCGCCGAGGTGTTACCCTCTTGTGCCATCTTGATGGTCCCTCGCACCTCTTGGCGATCCGGAGAAATCCTCTGGGATGATACCTCAAGGTCATCCGCCCTAGGGGGCGAGGAAGCTCGCGGAGGCGTCTCGCTCTCCATCATCTCCGGCGGAAAATCCTTGATGAGGAGGATTGTTGAGAAAGATCGCGGGCCGGATTGAAACACATGGTTTAAATATTACTTTCGCAATTCGTAAAAGATTGGATGTATGAAGAGCATCCTTAAGTACTTACGATTCGGCAAGGGGCTTGGCCCGGGAGCGAGGCTTGGGGATAGCCTCGGCGTCCGAGTCTGAATCATCCGAGAGGGATAACTTTCCCCTCTTGGACGCCCCTGCCTCCGGATCTGTGGAGGCCGCCCTCTTTTTCCCTTTGAGAGGAGGGTTATCTTTCTCCTCCTCCTCCTCCTCGACCTCGTCTTTGTCTCCCTCTTGATAAGAGGGAGCCTCGGCCCCTCCGGACAGAGCATCCGAAGTGCCTTCGTGGTGGAGGCCACTTTCGGCCTCCTTGTTCTTTTTCTTCTTGTCCTTCTTCACCGGCGCCTGGTACGGCACCGGAACCAGCATCATCATTAGGAGGGGATCAGCTAAATCTTCGGGGAGGGGGGGGGCAGACACATGATCCGCTCCGCCTTCTTTATCCGGACCTGTTTAAAAGGTGAAATCATTAGTGCGTCCCCTTGGATCAATGAATCAAGCTACAGGCGGAAACGTAACCCTTACCGGGGTGGCCGGATGGTTGCAGTCAAGGCCGACGTCCTCGGATGTCTCTGGCAATGACTTTTGAGATTTAAAGAGAAGCTTCCAGATCTCTTTGTGCGTCGTGCCTAAGAATTGTTGCAGAGTTCCCGGCCCTTCTGGATTAAACTCCCACAAATGGAGAGGACGTCGCTGGCACGGAAGGGTGCGGCGGATGAGCATCACCTGGATCATGTTAGTAAGGCGGGTGTTCATCTCTATGATACTTTTGATGCGCTTTTGCAGCATAAACACCTCATCAGACGATCCCCAGTCTAGACCCTTGTTGGTCCATGATGCGAGCCACAGCGGGGGTCCAGATCTGAATGCAGGAGTAGCCGCCCACTTGGTGCCGCGGGGTTCGGTGATGTAGAACCACTCTTGCTGCCATATTTTGACAGTATCCACGAAGGCCCCTTGAGGCCAGGTAGCGTGGGGAAGCTTGCTCACCATGGCACCGCCGCAATCCGCATGCTCCCCGTCGACCACCTTCGGCTTCACGTTGAAGATCTTGA
Organism: Aegilops bicornis; assembly: GCA_021605145.1. Classification (NCBI taxonomy): domain Eukaryota; kingdom Viridiplantae; phylum Streptophyta; class Magnoliopsida; order Poales; family Poaceae; genus Aegilops; species Aegilops bicornis. Next base: position 373,437,210 of record CM038669.1, on the reverse strand, counting down.
GCCATAGAACGAAGTGTGGGGGGATGCGGAGAAATGCCTCACACATGATGATATACGCCGAGATATGGAGGAAGGAGTTCGGGGCTAGATCGTCAAAATCTAGCCCGTAGTAGAACATGAGGCCACGAACAAAGGAGTGGAGGGGGAACCCTAACCCGCGGAGGAAGTGAGGGATGAACACGACCCTCTCGCCGGGCTCTGGAGTGGGGATGACTTACCCTTTGGCCGAGAGCCTGTGTGCGATTTCCGCGGTCAAGTACCTCGCCTCCCGGAGACACTGGTTATCCTTCTTCGTCACGGAAGAGGAAACCCACTTGCCTTGAGAGCTGGATCCAAACATGGTCGGAGTACGTGGTGGCGACGGAGAAGGGTTTAGACTTGGGCGCTGGAGCTCAAGGACGGAAGGGCAGGGGAAGAAGAAGGCGTGAGGTAAAAGGATGGGTCCTTATCCCTTTATAAAGGCAACGAATATCAAGCGACCCCGCACAAGCCTTAAAATTTGCCTATTCCCAAGGGGTCGTGCGGGTGGCACGGTTGGATTACCCAAGCCCTCATTGATGAGAATCCCGTAATAAGGGGACACGATCTCTGCTTTGACAAGATGTGTCACCAGAGGATGCGTCTCGAAACGCGAAACGAAAGCACAAAAAACGATTTGGGATAATGAAGTGGCCAGATGTAACGTCCTGCCAGTAAAATTGTTAGTAAAGGCATGCCGTTTTTTTATTAAAGTATTATGCCCTTGCGGTTGAGGGTGGTAGCTGTTCGGCAGAGCCGGATACAGTTCGGAAGATTGTTTTGAAGTATTCGGAGGAGGAAACCGCCTTGCAATGCCGTAGACAATCTGCGCGTCGGATATATCGTCATTGAAGCCTGGTTCAGGGGCTACTCAGGGTGTCCCCGGGCATCCGAGCTATGTGACGTGGGCCAGACTGGTGGGCCATGGAGATACAAGATAGAAGGCTTTCACCCGTGTCCGGATGGGACTCTCCTTTGCGTGGATGGCAAGCTTGGCGTTTGGATATGAAGATTCCTTTCTCTGTAAACCGACTCTGTACAACCTTAGGCCCCTCCGATGTCTATATAAACTAGAGGGTTTAGTCTGTAGAGATGATCATAATCATACAAGCTAGACATCTAGGGTTTAGCTATTACGATCTCGTGGTAGATCAACTCTTGTAACCTATATACTTATCAAGATCAATCAAGCAGGAAGTAGGGTATTACCTCCATTAAGAGGGCCTGAACCTGGGTAAAAATCGTGTCCCCCGTCTCCTGTTACCTTCGATCCTCAGATGCACAGTTCGGGACCCCCGACCCGAGATCTGCCAGTTTTGACACAGACACCTTCCTTAAAGGAAATTGAAATCTGATGTTTCCTTCTTTCATATCAATAATTGCACCAATCGTTCTAAGGAAAGGTCTACCAAGAATAATAGGACATGTAGGGTTGCAATCTATAGCAAGAACAATGAAATCTACGGGCACATAATTCCTATTTGCAACAATAAGAACATCATTAATCCTTCCCATAGTTTCTTAATAGTGGAATTCGCAAGATGCAAATTTAAAGAACAATCATCAAATTCACGAAAACCTAACACGTCACATAAAGTTTTTGGAATCATGGAAACGCTAGCACCCAAATCACACAAAGCATGGAACTCATAATCTTTAATTTTAATCTTAATAGTAGGTTCCCACTCATCATAAAGTTTTCAAGGGATAGAAACTTCCAATTCAAGCTTTTCCTCAAAAGATTGCATCATAGCATCAATGATATGTTTAGTAAAAGCTTTGTTTTGATTATAAGCATGAGGAGAATTCAACATGGATTGCAACAAGGAAATACAATCTATTAAAGAACAGTTATCATAATTAAATTCCTTGAAATCCAAAAGAGTGGGTTCATCGCTACTTAAAGTTTTAACCTCTCCAATCCCACTTTTATCAATTTTTGCATCAAGATCTAAAAACTCTGAATCATTGGGATGCCTTTTAACTAAAGTTGACTCATCTCGAGTCCCATCTTTATCAAGATTTATATTGGAAAACAAAGATTCAATAGGAGTCACATCAATCACTTTAAGATCTTCATCATTACTTTCACAAAAACTAGAAGAAGACGCTTTTACAACCAATCTCGCTTAGCACGCATCTTAGTGGTTCTTTTTTTGCACTCATCAATGGAGATTCTCATAGCCTTTAGAGATTCATTGATAGCATTCTTGGGTGGAATAAATCTAATTTTCAAAGAATCGACATCAAGAGAAATTCTATCCACGTGCCTAGCCAAATCATCAACCTTAAGCAATTTTTCTTCAACCAAAGCATTAAAATTATTTTGTGAACTCATAAATTCTTTAACACTATTCTCAAAATCAGAGGGCATCTTATTATGATTTCCATAAGAATTGTTGTAGGAATTACCTTAATTATTAGAGGAATTACTAGGAAACGGCCTAGGATTAAAATTACCTCTATACGCGTTATTACCAAAATTGTTCTTACCCAGAAAATTCACATCCATAGATTGATTATTATTATCAATCAAAGTAGACAAAAGGCATATCATTAGGATCAATAGAAGCACTCTTGCTAGCAAATAATTTCATAAGCTCATCCATCTTTCCACTCAAAACATTAATCTCTTCATTCGCATGCACTTTTTTATTAGTGAAAGATCTTTTGGTATGCCATTGAGAATAATTAACCATAATATTATCTAGGAGTTTAGTAGCTTCTCCTAAAGTAATTTCAAAAGTACCTCCCGTGGCCGAATATAAAAGATTTCTAGAATAAAAAATTCAATCCGGCATAAAATTTGTGTATAATCATCCACAAATTCAAACCATGAGTAGGGCAATTTCGTATCATCAATTTCATGCTCTCCCAAGATTATGCAACATGTTCATGATCAAGTTGCTTAAAATTCATAATATCGTTCCAAAGGGAGATGATCTTAGCGGGAGGAAAATACTTGGAAATAAAAGCATCTTTACACTTATTTCATGAATCAATACTATTTTTAGGCAAAGATGAAAACCAAGTTTTAGCACGATCTCGAAGTGAAAACGAAAATAGCTTCAATTTAACAATATCATTATCCACATCTTTCTTCTTTTGCATATCACACAACTCAACGAAATTATTAAGATGGGATGCGGCATCTTCACTAGGAAGGCTGGAAAATTGATCTTTCATAACAAGATTCAGCAAAGCGGCATTAATTTCATAAGATTCCGCACTAGTGGCGGGAGCAATCGGAGTACTAATAAAATCATTATTACTTGTATTGGAAAAGTCACACAATTTGGTATTCTCTTGAGCCATCGTGACAAAGCAAGCAATCTAACACACAAGCAAACAAAAAGCAAACGAAAAGACAAACGGAAGAAGGGCGAAGAAAAGGGCAAATCTTTTCAAAAATCATTTTAGAAGTGGGGGAGAGGAAAAAGAGAGGCGAATGGCGAATAATGTAATGCAATAGATGAGAGTTTTATGATGGGTACTTGGTATGTCTTGACTTTATGTAGATCTCCCCAAGAACGACGCCAGAAATTCTTCCAGCGACTTCTTGAGCTTGCGTTCGTTTTTCCCTTGAAGAGGAAAGAGTGATGCAGCAAAGTAGAGATAAGTATTTCCCTCAGTTAAGAACCAAGGTATCAATCCAGTAGGAGAAGAACGCACAAATCACCAATACCTGCACAAACAATCAAACACTTGCACCCAATGCGATAAAGGGGTTGTCAATCCCTTCACGGTCACTTGCAAAGGTGAGATCTGATAGAGATAGATAAAACTAAACAAAAGATAAAGTAAATATTTTTGGGATTTTGGTTTATAGATCTGAAAATAAAATATTTCAAAATAGTAGATCGGAAACTAATATGATGGAAAGTAGACCCGGGGCCATAGATATCACTAGAGGCTTCTCTCTTGAAGGCAAATAATACGATGGGTGAACAAATTATTGTCGAGCAATTGATAGAAAAGCGCAAAGTTATGACGATATCCAAGGAAATGATTCTGTAATATAGGCATCACGTCCATGTCAAGTAGACCGACTCCTGCCTGCATCTACTACTATTTCTCCACACATCGGCCGACTCCTGCCTGCATCTAGAATATTAAGTTCATAAAGAATAGAGTAATGCTTTAAGTAAGATGACATGATGTAGAGGAATAAACTCAAGCAATATGATGTAAACCCCATATTTTTATCCTCGATGGCAACAATACAATACGTGCCTCGCTACCCCTACTTTGTCACTGGGTGAGGACACCGCAAGATTGAACCCAAAACTAAGCACTTCTCCCATTGCAAGAAAATCCAATCTAGTTGGCCAAACCAAACCGATAGTTCGAAGAGAATTACAAAGATATCAAATCATGCATAAAAGAATTCAGAGAAGATTCAAATTATATTCATAGATAAGCCGATCATAAATCCACAATTCATCGAATCTCGACAAACACACTGCAAAATAAGATTACATCAGATAGCTATCCAAGAACATCAAGGAGAACATGGTATTGAGAATCAAAGAGAGAGAAGAAGCCATCTAGCTACTAGCTATGGACCCATAGGTCGGTGGTAAACTACTCACGCTTCATCGGAAGGGCAATAGGGTTGATGTAGATGCCCTCCGTGATCGAATCCCCCTCCGGGAGGATGCCGGAAAAGGCCCCAAGATGGGATCTCATGGGAACAAAAGGTTGCGGTGGTAGAAAAGTGTTTTCGTGGATACTTCTGGTGGTTTGAGAATATATGTGAATATATAGGAGGAAGATCTAGGTCAGGAGGTCACCGAGGGGCCCATAAGGTAGGGGCACGCCCTCCACCCTTGCCGCCGCCTCGTGGCTCTTCTGACTTTGCACTCCAAGTCTCCTGGGTGTATTTTGGTCCAAGAAAAATCATCGTGAAAGTTTTATTCCGTTTGGTATTCCTTTTCTGTGAAGCTCAAAAACAAGGAAAAAATAGAAACTGGCACTGGGCTCTAGGTTAATAGGTTAGTCCCAAAAATAATATAAAATAGCATATTAATGCATATAAAACATCGAAAACACATAATATAATAGCATGGAACAATAAAAAAATTAGATACGTTGGAGACGTATCAGTACGCATAAGATCATGAAGCTCAAATCGAAATTCATCAAACTTAGAATCACGAGGCTTCATCTTATGAAAGGCAATGGACTAATGAAGAATTTCATTGAGATTCTTTAATGAGTAATCTGGATAGCGTTTTTCAAGGTCACTGCACATAGTATAAGCATGCTCAAAGTTTTGCATGCAAGTAAGCACATTTCTAGGTAAGCCTCTCATGATAAGATCAATGGTTCTAAGATTACAAAGCATGTCAATTTGCTCTTCATGAGTGGGTTCCAAAGGATCAATAGTAGGTACATAAGGACTTTTAATATACTTACTCAAATCAAATCCATCAAAGATAGCAAGCATTTCATTTTTCCAAGAGTTATAATGCTCTCCATCAAGAATGGGCACTCTACGTCTAAGACTCCCCAAAGTAGACTCGTCCATCTTCCTCCAAAGGTGATGAAACTAAAGAAATGGAGGCCAATGCTCTGATACCAATTGTAGGATCGAAGAAGATAGGTATAGAGGGAGGTGAATAGACACTTAACCAACCAAATGTGCAGTTTTTAATTTTCTTGAAACTTAGGCAGATTTTGGCACAAGTTAAGATAACACCAAGACTTTCTACACATGAATATCTAGAGATAGAGCAGCAAAAATAGTAAATCATGCAATTGTGTGGAAAGTAAGGGTAGAGTCAGAAGATCAAACACAATGAAGACACGATGATTTTTGGTGTGGTTCCGATAGGTGGTGCTATTGTACGTCCATGTTCATGGAGACTTCAACCCATGGAGGGTAACGGTTGTGCGAGTCCACGGAGGGCTACACCCACGAAGGGTCCACGAAGAAGCAACCTTTTTTATTCCACCATGGCTTTCGTCCACGAAGGACTAGCCTCACTCGGGTAGATCTTCACGAGTATACAATCTCCTTGCCCTTACAAACTCCTTGCTTCAACTCCACATGATCTTGGAGGCTCCCAAGTGACACCTAACCAATCTAGGAGACACCACTCTCCAAAAGGTAATAGATATTGTGTTGGTGATTAACTCCTTGCCCTTGTGCTTCAAGTGATAGTCTCCTCAACACTCAATCTCTCTCACACGAATTTGGCTTGGGTAGGAGAAGGTTTTGAGTGGAAAGCTACTTGAGGAGGCTAGAAATCAAGGTTCAAATGGTAGGAATGGAATCTCTTGATCTCAACGCATGAGTAGGTTATTCTCTCTTAGAAAATGAATGGTGGAAGTTGTGTTTCATTCTGATGGCTCTCTTCGAGAGTAAGTGGCGGTGGAGAGGTATAAATAGAAAGAGCCAAAAATCCAACCTTTACAAGTCTTTCACCCAACTCGGTGGCACCGATATGAAAATCACGGTGAGATCGACTAGTGCAAAAGACTTGACCGTTAGCGTTTTTTATGAGACCAATTATACGATCTCGTTGGACCGAAGTGCAATGGCTAGGGCAGAGCCGCGTCTCGGTAATTCCATCGTTTGTCTCGGTGATTCCGAAATGATTCGAATTCATCATAGAAACTTGCCAAGGCCTTCTCGGTGGGACCGAGAACCAATTAAGTCAAACCGATATGTTAGGGTTTTGGCTATGGCAGTAGAATGGTCATCTCAGTGGGTCTGTAGTAGATTGTTTCGGTGGGACCGAAATGATGAATTAGAGTTTGGACAGATGTGTTTTGTGGGAAAGTGATGGAGAGTTTTTGGAGCAATATCACTTAGCACTTTGAGTAACCACCTCATCAACAATACTTCATCCCCTTTTAATAGTATTGGCTTTCCTAAGGGACTCAATGTGATCTTGGATCACTAAAACAAAAATGTAGAGTCTTGGGGTAGCCAAATCTTGTTCTTTACATTTTGAAGGGGTCCACGTCCTCATGTCCTTGCCATGCTGCCATTGGACTTATCTGAAATACTCTAGGTAAAACTATTAGTCCAACAGTATGCATGTTGACATTGATTACCAAAACCACCAAGGGAGAAAATGTGCTTTCATTCACCCTTCCTCTTGGGGGAATCCCAATGACTCCTGTGGGAGTAGCAAACGCCCGCATGCACAGCCAGCTGAACTCCCGTCCGCACAGCCGGCTGAAACCTTTATCAGCTGGCTGAACGACCGTTTGCATAGTCGACTGGGTAGGGCATCACACCACATGTGCGCCGCATGCATGTACCTACGTGGGTCATCTAGACGACTCGAAATAGGCCTCGTGTGCGAGTCGGCGTTGCGACCACAACGCACGCCCCACCTGGCACAACTGAACCAGCTCGGTAGGGCCCAAAGACGTCGACATGCGGGTCCGGTTGGGACTAGCGCCCATGGGGCAGCGCACGGGAGGACCCTTGCGGGTGCACCCAACACATCCCAATGACGGTGGCCTCCGGCCCTTCCAGCGATGCACCCGTCATGGACCTCCCAGTCGATCCGTCGGGTCATGCGCCGTCCAAGCAGATCAGACGGATTGCATCGCCCTAGAGGGGCTCCCACGGCAAGCCACCCGGCAATGGATGGTGTAGAGGACCTCTTCGCCCACAACTGTTAGCCATATCGCAATCCCGCCTGACGCGACCGGACCAACCCAAGACACCGCCAGATGGGTCTGGCTAGCCTCTACCACGCGGGGGAGAGCACGACGAATGTCGCCTAATGACAGTGGCCCTGGGCGCGCCCAATGGTCCACCCGTCATGGACCCTCCAGCCAGGTTGCCTGGGCGTGAGCCGTCTGGGCGGTCAGACGGCTCGCCGCCCTCAAGAGGCTTCAGTGGCAAGCTAGCCGTCAACGGGGGGCCAGGTGGCACTCCCCCCCCCCCCCCCCCCCGAGGAGCCCAGGGAGGCAGATACTCCAACATCCTTTATAGGAGCAATTCTTGGCTATTATTCTTGTGCACCTTAATTCTTGCTTACACACATAATGGCGTAGCGAGGCCCCAGGCAACAGTGGCATTGGCCCAGGGCGTGGCAACAAGTTTCTTTGTTGACTGTAGATATAATGTCACTGTTTGATATTGTTATGCACTATAGCACCGAAGGCTGCCCGGGACATGGTGCTTGGCTGGCTACGCAACCACACACACAATAATTTTCAGCTTCACACCGCTTTTGCTTGGGATATGAAATTACTTGCATGCATAATCCAATAAACTTCTACATGGGGCAAAAGACCATTTCCTCGGCTCTTCATGGGATATATACTCTTACTTTGAAAACAACTATGACTTAACCATGTGCACTTGCTGGATATCAATTGTACCACATAGGTTTTGAGAGGTTTGAGGGTATGGCTTGATTTATGCCCAAGGTGGTGAGGTAAACGCTCCTCGATGTGCTTCTAGTACATTGCTCTCGTTTGATCTTTCCCGATGATATAGACTATTGAGATAAATCTCATGTCATCCCCTCACAAGAAGTATATACCCATCCCGGGTGTAGTTTGCGACAAGAATTGCTTTCTTCCTCGATGATCCAAAGGGTTGGAATTGATCAAATTATGCATCTCAGCCGTATGCACAAGCGACGATAATGTGCCTTCAAGATCAAGATTATTTGTCCCGTCAGAATCACCCATCATACTCTCAAGAAATGATTCGTCATGGATAGTTGACCCCCTCCCCCCCCCCCCAAATCACACACATTGCACATTTTTTCACAGCCACCTCGCATTCAACGAACAAATTACACAAAAGGCAAAGGATGACTTTTTACCTTACCGTTGTTCCTGTTCTGGCGTAGGACTAGGAAGGGGCCCTGGTGTCGCTCGCCGCTAACATGAATGTAGGAGGCGCAACGATGCAACCTGTCGTCTTCTTTTTCAGTCTCTTCACTAGTGGCCGGTGCAGCATTGGCGGGGAACCATAGGGTTTGTCAACTCAACACCTGGCTCGTCACCAACATGGTGGATGAGGCAAGGCCTAGATGGTGGCGGGCGGCCGCCAAAGGCATAACAACCATTGAAGTTGCGGGACCCAACTACAAAACAACAGAATGGGACGTGGGGGTCAATGCAGAGTACATGGAATTGTCGACAGGGACTCGGAATGACCATAAGCGGTCACAAGTGACACTCCGTCATGAGCCGTCAAACATGAGGGCTCGCGGGCTCGATTTAGGGCACCCTCCAAAAATTATGTCGATCGAGGGCGAGATGGAGACTATGCTAGACAACCATTTTCGTCCAAATTGCCATACGCATTGTTACTATGTACGATCGAGGACTTACGACGACTTTTGCTGGAGTTACTCTAATGCGAACAAGAATTATCAACTAGTGGCAAGAAACAGTTTACATGTGAATATTTGCAGATCAATCACTCTTTGTCACGGTGTTCCGGAAAATGGAATATGGCTACATGCCAAAAAAACGGAATATGGCATGTTTAGGACGTACTAGTAAATGCGCAGTTCATGATGACCCACAAGTATAGGGGATCAATTGTAGCTCTTTTCGATAAGTAGGAGTGTCGAACCCAACAAGGAGCAGAAGGAAATGACAAGTAGTTTTCAGTAATGTGTGCAAGTGCTGAAACTGTAAGTAGCAAGTAGTTTAATAGCAAGATAATTTGTAACGAGCAAGTAATGATAGTAGCAATAAGTATGCAGCAAGGTAGCCCAATCCTTTTGAGGCAAAGGACAGGCCAAAACGGTTTCTTATGATAAGCAAAGCGTTCTTGAGGGTACACGGGAATTTCATCTAGTCACTTTCATCATGTTGGTTTGATTTATGTTCGCTACTTTGATAATTTGATATGTGGGTGGACCGGTGCTTAGGTGTTGTTCTTACTTGAACAAACCTCCTACTTATAATTAACCCTCCCGCAAGCATCCGCAACTACGAGAAAAGTATTAAGGATAAATCGTAATCATAGCATTAAACTCTAGGATCCAATCGGTCCCTTACGGAATAGTGCGTAAACTGGGGTTTAAGTTTCTGTCACTCACGCAACCCACCATCTATTTATTACTCCACAATGCATTCCCTTAGGCCCAAATATGGTGAAGTGTCATGTAGTCGACGTTCACATGACACCACTAAGGGAATCACAACATACATACCATCAAAATATCGAACACATATAAAATTTACATGATTACTTGCAACATGATTTATCCCGTGACCTCAAGAACAAAACTAACTACTCACAACTCATCACATGCTCATGATCAGAGGGGTATTAATATGCATAAAATATCTGAACATATAATCTTCCACCAAATAAACCATATAGTAATCAACTACAAGATGTAATCAACACTACTAGTCACCCCCTAGCAACAATCTATAGTTCCGGTAACAAGATTGAATACAAGAGATGAACTAGGGTTTGAGATGAGATGGTGCTGGTGAAGATGTTGATGGAGATTGCCCTCCCCAAGATGGGAGAGTTGTTGGTGATGATGATGAAGATGATTTCCCCCTCCGGGAGGGAAGTTCCCCCGGCGGAATCGCTCCGCCGGAGGGCAAAAGTGCTCCTGCCCAAGTTCCACCTCAAGACGGCAGCGCTCCATCCCGAAAGTATTATTCTAAAATTTTTATAGGTCAAAAGCACTTATATACCAGAAGATGGGCACCGGAGGTGGGCCGAGGAGGGCACAATACACCAGGGCGCACCAGGGGGGCCTGGCGCGCCCAGGTGGGTTGTGCCCACTTGGTGGCCCCCTATGGTGTTTATTGGCTCCAATAATTTTTAAATATTCCAAAAACAATCCTCGTGGAGTTTCAGCTCATTTGGAGTTGTGCAGAATAGGTGGCTTGATGTAGCTTTTTCAGGTCCAGATTTTCAGCTGCCAGAATTCTCCCTCTTGGTGTGTACCTTGCAAATTATGAGAGAAAATGCATTAGAATTACTCCAAAAAGCATTATTATGGATAAAAACATTGTAAATAACAGTAAGAAAACATGATGCAAAATGGACGGATCAGTTCAACGCACGTGTAATCTTAAGATTTGTTTTTGTTTATTCTACTTTATTCGTTGTAATCAAACCAAAGTAATCTCTTCAAGTTGTAGGTTTCAAAATATAAGCTGTGAGGCATGTCAAGATACACTTTCATATGCAACAGGACATTGCCTGTTCAGGGTGCGACTGCATGCCCTACCAACTTACTATGGCATGACCAATTACTGACTAAGTTGCCACAAGTAAATCATTTATCGATCAAATGCATTATGGGTGTTTGAACGATTAGGGGATTGCCTCGTGCCGCAGTGACATGTACAAAATTAGAACATGGTTTATTAAATTTTTGACAAATAAATCGCACGAAATGATGAGCGTTAAAGGTATAACGCACCTGTAGGGATGCAGGACGATGCCCTTAACCTTGAACGTCAGGAGCGGCCACTGGCCATCTTCGACGCCATCTCTCCCTCATCGGTGGCCACCCAGTGCTTGTCCTTCGGCATGATCTTCTTCGCGACCTTGCTGTCGTCGTTCCCGACGGCCGGCACAGCCGGGCAGACGGTGTCCCTGGTCTTCTTTGCGACCTTGTTGCCGTCGTTCCCGATGACCGGCACGGCCGGGCCCCAGGCGGTTTAGTCCCCACGGCCGGCACGGCTGGGCCCCATGTGTTTTAGTCCCCGACGGCCGGCACGGTCGGGCAGGCGGTGTCCCGGACGGCTGGACCACAGGTCATTTAGGGGGCATCCCCGGCTGCTTGCGGCGGTTTCCTTGTGTCAGTTTCCTTTCTACGAAAGGGTATGGAAGGTAGGGGGTCAGGGTGAAGAGATGGTTTGGTTAGCGCTAAACGTGTTTAGTCGCTCACCATTTGGACAATAATGACTGTTCGATTAAGGCGAATGAATGACTGAGATTTGTTGAATCTGCCCCACTGGGTCTTTTTATATTGGTATAGATATAGATATAGATAAATTTTATAATAAACAATTTAATTCTCAGGCACTAGAAGGAACTTAACCAGTGGACTCAAGAAATGTCAACTTAATGGATTCGAAGGTAAATTTCCAATGCTGGATGCTTCAATCAGGGCAAATTTCCAATGCTGGATGCTTCAAAGAGTTCACCAAAAGTTTCGCATAATCCAACAACTCTTAGGCCAATTCCACCGCGCGACCCCAAACGGACGTCCGTTTTGTCCGGTTTCTGTCCGTTTGGGTAGGGATTTGGGGTCGTGTCCTGCCCGTCACGGATGCGGTGGTCGTGCGCCCAGTGTCAAGCATCCATTTGCCCCATCCTGTCCGTCAGGGCCAAAAATGCCCAAATTTGCATCAAAACTAGTTTCCAACCCAAATATTTGTCTAAAAATTAAAAAAGTTTTACAACCCAATTGAAATTGTCTTTAATAAAATAGTTTTACAACCAAATCTAAATTGTCTTGACTGAACATAAAATGGACCAATACATCTATTGGTTGCCAATGTGATCCTGACGTGCTCAACCAAGTCATTTTGAAGATTCAAATGAGTGTGCCAATCGCGCATCTCATGGTGGAATTGGGCAAACTGCTCAAATGTGGCGGGTCTTGGTGCGAGGGCTCAATATTTTCACCTTGATAATCAAATCCTTGAGTCGAAGATACTCTCATCACGCTCGTCCTCGACGATCATGTTGTGCATAATCACACAAGCAGTCATCACCTCCCAAAGCTTCCTTTCATCCCATGACAAAGGTGGGGTTTGAACGATACCCCACGGGATTGTAGCACACCAAAAGCATGTTCCACATCCTGACTAACAATCTCTTGCATTTGGGAAAATCTCTTTCTCTTCTCACCTTGGGGTTTCGAGATTGTCTTCACAAAAGTTGACCACTGAGGATATATACCATCTGCTAGATAGTATCCCTTGTTGTAATGGTGGCTGTTGATCTCAAAGTTGACAGGTGGGGAGTGACCTTACGCAAGCCTCGCGAAGACTGGAGAACTGCAAAGACGTTGATATCATTGTGAGAACACGCCATGTCAGAAGAAAGAATGACATATCCAAAGATCTTGCGATGCCACCGCTTCTAATATGACGATGCACCCGTTAACATGCCCCTTGTAATCGCCCCGCCAAGCAAATGGACAGTTGTTCCACTCCCAATGCATACAATCTATGCCGCCAAGCATGCCCGAAAGCCGCTAGCTGCGTTGGTCGCCAACAATCTCTACATGTCGGCGGTTGGCTACCTCAAGTATTCTAGGCCAAACACCTCGATCATGACTGGCAAAACTTGTACATTGACATCGGACATGTTGTCTCACTCATACGCACATACTCATCCACCGGATCGCTGGAATACCATATGCAAGCATGCGGATGGTCAGCGGTGCATTACGGTAAGAGGAGAATCCAAGCTTGCCAAGGGCATCGGCACTTTCAAGTATAGGTCATGAGCAACCACTCCTCTCGGATACGATTGAACACATGTCTTGCCATACGAAAACGGTGTGAAATTTATCCGCTTGAAGAGCGGGGTGTTGGCAAAGTAATCGGCATAGAGCGGCGTGGCCTCTCTCCCTGTTGCGGTTCAGGTTGGGAGCACGGCCGGGAGTGACCGCATCGAGGAAGCTGCCGTTGAATATGGTCGTGAACGACCAGTGCAGCCACCACAAGATCTTCATCATCCAACGACGAATCGTCCGATGAACAAAGGAAATGATTGAAGAAAAACTCGTCTTCACTTCCATACCTTTGTTGGCAAAAGGTCGAACACCTTGCGGTCGTGGTGGCGAAGAGGCCGCGATGATCACCTCGACGCAGTAGGGATGGTTGCCGGCCGGCTACTGGCCGCTCTGGAGCTCTCGTCGGAATCCGCCTTGAAGAGCGGTCGCCGGCGATCGTGTCCCCTTCGCCACCGGCAAGGACGGCGACGGCCAAACCTCCCCCGATAGACGACCAAAACTACGGCGAAAGCGCGGGCCTGGTGGCGGCCATGTCGAGACGTGGTTTGGTATGGACGACGGGGGGCTGCGCGGTGAAGAGACGGCCGGAGACTAGTGGCGACGCCGGCAGCGGGGCGGGGCTGGGAGTGAGGGTGAAGCGTTGGGAGCAGAGGGACTGCTAGTGTCCCCGACAGACGGATCATGGGGGGACAAGGGCGTGCGTCGCGGCCGTCCGCACGCGTCCGTTTCACCCCAAACCGAGCACAAGTTTGTGCCGAGAATGGATCAAAAACAGACGAAATCCGGACATTTGTCCATTTAAGGCCGTCTTTGGTAGCGCTTTTTATCCTTTTCTTTCTCAAACAGGCATGGGACGAGAATAGGGTCGTACGGTGGAATTGACCTTACAGCGGCATGTAAAAGGTGTAGTAGAGGAGTAAACATGACAAGAAGCGATGTGGCTGATACACTTGCGACGTCTTTTTTCTAGCAACATCCGAAATTCCGAAGGAACGAAAACAAAAGAACTACAGTTGCCGTGGCAGCAGACACGGCGGGCAGGCAGCATGCGGCCAGACTAGCCTGTGGGCGCCATCACCAGCTGCGTCCCGGGTTTGTTTGATTTTTATCTTCTTTTAAAAAACTGGGTTTGTTTGATGGCACGGCACGGTCCCCCCTGTCTACGAGAAAGTCGCTGTCTCAGTCTCGACACGTGGGCTCGCCGGTGTCGGCTGTTCGGCCCGGCATCTCAGTAACGAGCTATCGAGGTCCACCGCCAGGCCCGGCGACGCGACACCACTTACGTCCGGGCCCACCGTGCGGTACGCGTATGAGTCAACATGGCGTGGATACTAGGCCCGGCCAGCCTACTGTTTTGCTCAAAGTACGATTAGCTGGTCCCGCCTCTAATAATCTGGCTACACTGATCTGCGCCACTTGAGTGCGGTGAATCCCGAGTCACCGGGCACCAGGTGCAGTTATTTCGTAGGCCTACATTTACATAGGATGCTTGTTTAACTAGTGCTAGTACTGCTAGTATACGACTTTGATTTTGTTTTGTTTAAGGGCTATTGATTCTCTCTACTCAAAGTATGATGTTCTTTCAAAAGTACCTCTAGATGATATGTTTACGAATCGTTTTGATGTTAGCTACTCCATCCTATATAGATGGAAGGAGGGAGTACCTGTTGCAAGGGTCTATGGGGATAAAAATATATATAGGTCAGCCCACAAACTGGAATCTGGATTGTCCTACCTTGAGCTCCCAAACATTTTCTAGGGTTTCGAGTAGCCTGGCAGGCGTGGGTCATTTTTCAGATCTTCATGATTCAAACCTAGGCCTCTTCAAGTCCAGGTTGATGCAAAGGGCTATGCTTTCGGTGACTGTTTGAGGCTCAGAGTTTGGCCTAATGTGCGTAAATCATTGATGAGGTGGGTGTAGCTGGAGTCAGCAAAGAAAAAGATTGGCGGATTTTTGGATATCCATAGCAAGAACATGTTGTATTTCTGCTTCTCTTGTGCATTTCTGGGATATGCAAAAACTATGTGGTCTACTTTGGCAGGGGGAGGTTAGCTAGGAAGGACATTGTGTCGTGAGTCATTGTGGTATATGTTGTGTTGGAACAAAATCTGGGGTTACGCTCCTGCTGGTTATGAGGGCCAGCAAAGTTTTTGCAAAGGCAAGGAGAGACCCGCGGATGAGGAGGATCAAGTGGATAAGGGAAAGTGGTAACTCCTCGGAGAAGTCGGGCCAGAACAGGGTTCAACTGATAGTCTATCAATTTAATTCTTGGGAAAGAGGTCGATTTGGCCTTGGCAAGGGTTGTGGTAACAAAAGAGAGGTCGACCGTAACATGAGGGGTGTACCGTCGAGTTGATATGCACCAAAAGAATGCCGAAACAGGGAATACGTCATGTACACTTATGCTAGTGGATCAGGAAATGCTCAATAAGAAAATGGCAATGAGGAGAATGCAGAGGCCATATGAATAAAAGAGTAATGATTCTCATTCCTAAAGTTAAAAATCCTCAGAACATTACCTTATATCGTCCCATTTCTCTTTGAATGGAACGTGAAGCTATTGCTCAAGAGAAAGCAATGGAAGAAGAGCCTAGACAAAAGCTTAAAAAGAAGGCTATTAATGAATTATCCAGGCTTGGATTCATTGGGACGGAGTTATTGTGAATGTCGGTAGCTTGTTTGCCAAAGCTCCAGAAGAAATGCATATGATGTTTGCACTTCTGAGGAATCTGAGGATGGAGTATGTTAAGAAAACTCTTGGTAAGTTAACTTCATGCATTATTATCTTGTTATGATGTTAAGTGATAGCTATGCGTTGTTATCTTGTTCTTTCCCTGTTAAAGAATAGTGTGAGCAATACTTTATTGTCACTTGTTTTTATTGTTGCACTCACCATCCCATTGTTGAACCAAACCCGTGCGGCTATCTCACCGAACTTGCTTGTATAGATTCCAACAACTAGGCTATCACATTGACTTATGGGATAAAAAATGCGCAACACTGCCATTTCAGTTTTTATTGTTATTATTATGCAAATTTCCTGTGTGTCACCATGAAGAGATGAAATCCAGCTAGGTAGTAGAATATCCTTCTTACATCTAGAACATTCAACATTTGTTTTCCTTGGTTGGATTCACATCTATTTAGTCCATGCATCAAGATCATTTTTCATGTCAAATCATGTGTGCAAAGTTTTTGTATTCGCAATTCTACAAAACCGGGACATGTATTGTGACCTGAGTTAGAGAAATGATAAGTTTTTGTTGGTTCGGTGTTGTGCGAGTTAAGACAAATCAAAGATAAGGACTACCTCTATCGGCGGTGATAATGAGGAGATGGTGTATTACTTGATGGAGGTCACATGAATAGCATTGTTATTGATCAACAATGAGAAAATGATTTGTATTGTTGGGTACTAATTAGCATGTGTTAACGCATTTTGTGCTAATGGCCCCTTTTATGATGTTAGCTTGAATTATATGTCAATTAGCTTTGTGAATAGCTTGAATTTTGTTCAAATGGTATCTTGAATATTTGCCCATTACTGTCTAGAAGAAGTACATTACGTTGGATGAATGGCATGGACATGTCAACCATGCAGACCAGTGTTAATTTTGCATTCATTCTTGTTCATTTGTTGAGATGCTACTTCGATTACATTGTGTAATCCCAATACATGGGTCAACCAAATGATGCATTGTTTGAGAAATCATCACTTTGTTGGACCAAACAGATCACATTTTCACTCAATGCCGCACCTAACTCTGGAGATATCCAAAGAAATAGCACACCAAGAGAAGGTTCGGGAAACACTCCCAAAAAAGGAAAATTGCAAACCTGCAACTACCAATACATTGACGAAAAAAATTGACCACTGTCGTCACCGAAGTGTCAGACGGAGAGGAGAAGAAACGGTCTCCACTAAGCCAAGATCCAAGATAAAGCCATAGCAGCAAAGCTATGTTGTGATCCTCTGAACAGGCGAGGTCGTGAACGGTGTCGCACTTGTCGTTGTGGGTTGTCGGCCGAAGAAAATCTCCAGCCCTCTTGGATCACGACCCTAAAGGTCTCGAACAACGACGCCGTTGAGAGGCTCCAAAATTGTCACCATTTTCCGCCACCGAAGCAACATTTGGTGCACCATCTCTTGGATCAGACCGGCGCGGCAGCACCAGCCAGCTCCAACACACACTTCCTGTTGGGGAACGTAGCATGTAATTTCAAAAAAAATCCTACGATCACGCAAGATCTATCTAGGAGATGCATAGCAACGAGAGGGGGAGAGTGTGTCCACGTACCCTCGTAGACAGAAAGCGGAAGCGTTAGGTTAACGTGTTTGATGTAGTCAAACATCTTCGCGATCCAACCGATCTAGTACTGAACGTATGTCACCTCCGAGTTCAGCACACGTTCAGCTCGATGACGTCCCTCGATCTCTTGATCCAGTAGAGGGTCGAGGGAGAGTTCCGTCAGCACGACGGCGTGGTGACGGTGATGGTGATGTGATCCGTGCAGGGCTTCGCCTAAGCACTACGACGCTATGACCGGAGGAGTAAACTGTGGAGGGGGCACCACACACGGCTAAGAGAACAATTGATGGTGTGTTATGCGGTGCCCCCCTGCCCCCGTATATAAAGGAGGGGAGGAAGAGGCGGCCGACCAGGAGGCACACACCATGGGGGGAGTCCTACTAGGACTCCACTCCCAGTAGGATTCACCCCCCCCCCCCCTTTTCCTTTCTTCACCGGAGGGAAAAGGAAGGAGAAGGAGAGGGGGGGGAAGGGGGTCGTACCCCCTCCTCCTTGTCCTATTCGGACTCCCTCGGTGGGGGCGCGCGCCACCCCACCCCCCCCCCCCCCGCGGGCTTCCCTCTCTCTCCCTTAGGGCCCATGTAGGCCCAATACTTCCCCCGGGGTTCCGGTAACCCCTCGGTACTCCGGTAAAATACCCGAACCACTCGAAACCATTCCGATGTCCGAATACTAGCTTCCAATATATGAATCTTTACCTCTCGACCATTCCAAGACTCTTCTCATGTACGTGATCTCGTCCAGGACTCCAAACAAACTTCGGTCACCAAAACACATAACTCATAATACAAATCGTCATTGAATGTTAAGCGTGCGGACCCTACGGGTTCGAGAACTATGTAGACATGACCGACACACATCTCCGGTCAATAACCAACTTGGAACACGGATGCTCATATTGGTTCCTACATATTCTACGAAGATCTTTATCGGTCAAACTGCAATAACAACATACGTTATTCCCTTTGTCATCGGTATGTTACTTGCCCGAGATTTGATCGTCGGTATCATCATACCTAGTTCAATCTCGTTACCGGAAAGTCTCACTCATTCTGTAATACATCATCCCGCAACTAACTCATTAGTCACATTGCTTGCAAGGCTTATAGTGATGTGCATTACCGAGAGGGCCCAGAGATACCTCTCCGATACTCGGAGTGACAAATCCTCGTCTCTGTTGGGGAACGTAGTAATTTAAAAAAAATTCCTACGCACACACAGGATCATGGTGATGCATAGCAACGAGTGGGGAGAGTGTTGTCCACGTACCCTCGTAGACCGAAAGCGGAAGCGTTAGCACAACGCGGTTGATGTAGTCGTACGTCTTCATGATCCGACCGATCAAATACCGAACGTACGACACCTCCGAGTTCAGCACACGTTTAGCTCGATGGCGTCCCTCGAACTCCGATCCAGCCGAGCTTTGAGGGACGGATTACATCGACGACGGCGTGGTGACGATGATGATGTTCTACCGACGCAGGGCTTCGCCTAAGCACTGCTACGATATTATCGAGGTGGATTATGGTGGACGGGGGCACCGCACACGGCTAAGAGTTCAAGAGATCAATTGTTGTGTCTAGAGGTGCCCCCTTGCCCCTGTATATAAAGGAGCAAGGGGGAAGAGGCGGCCGGCCAGGAGGAGGCGCGCCAGGGAGGAGTCCTACTCCCACCGGGAGTAGGACTCCCTCCTTTCCTAGTTGGAGTAGGAGAAGGGGGAAGGAGGAGGGAGAGGAAGGAAGGGGTGCCCCCCTTGTCCAATTAGGACTAGAGGGGAGGGCACGCCTGCCCGGCCGCCTCCTCTTCTCCACTAAGGCCCATCTTGGCCCATTAAACCCCCGGGGGGTTTCGGTAACCCCCGGTACTCCAGTAAAATCCCGATTTCACCCGGAACACTTTCGATAACCAAATATAGGTTTCCAATATATCAATCTTTATGTCTCGACCATTTTGAGACTCCTCGTCATGTTCATGATCACATCTAGGACTCCGAACTATCTTCGATACATCAAAACACATAAACTCATAATATAACCGTCATCAAACTTTAAGCGTGCGGACCCTACGGGTTCGAGAACTATGTAGACATGACCGAGACACGTCTCCGGTCAATAACCAATAGCGGAACCTGGATGCTCATTTGGCTCCTACATATTCTACGAAGATCTTTATCGGTCAAACCGCATAACAACATACGTTGTTCCCTTTGTCATCGGTATGTTACTTGCCCGAGATTCGATCGTCGGTATCTTAATACCTAGTTCAATCTCGTTATCGGCAAGTCTCTTTACTCGTTCTGTAATACATCATCCCACAACTAACACATTAGTTTCAATTCTTGCAAGGCTTATAGTGATGTGCATTACCGAGTGGGCCCAGAGATACCTCTCCGACAATCAGAGTGACAAATCCTAATCTCGAAATACGCCAACCCGACAAGTACCTTCGGAGACACACAGAGAGCACCTTTATAATCACCCGATTCACGTTGTGACGTTTGGTAGCACACAAAGTGTTCCTCCGGTAAGCAGGAGTTGCATAATCTCATAGTCATAGGAACATGTATAAGTAATGAAGAAAGCAATAGCGAATACTAAGCGATCGTGTGCTAAGCTAACGGAATGGGTCAAGTCAATCACATCATTCTCGTAATGATGTGATCCCGTTAATCAAATGACAACTCATGTCAATGGCTAGGAACCATAACCATCTTTGATCAACGAGCTAGTCAAGTAGAGGCATACTAGTGACACTCCGTTTGTCTATGTATTCACACAAGTATTATGTTTCCGGTTAATACAATTCTAGCATGAATAATAAACATTTATCATGATATAAGGAAATAAATAATAACTTTATTATTGCCTCTAGGGCATATTTCCTTGATCTCCCACTTGCACTAGAGTCAATAATCTAGATTACACAGTAATAATTCTAACACCCATGGAGCCTTGGTGCTGATCATGTTTTGCTCGTGGAAGAGGCTTAGTCAACAGGTCTGCAACATTCAGATCCGTATGTATATTTCAAATTTCTATGTCTCCCACCTGGACTTGATCCCGGATGGAGTTGAAGCGTCTCTTAATGTGATTGGTTCTCTTGTGAAATCTGGATTCCTTTGCCAAGGCAATTGCACCAGTATTGTCACAAAAGATTTTCATTGGACCCGATGCACTAGGTATGACACCTAGATCGAATATGAAATCCTTCATCCAGACTCCTTTATTTGCTGCTTCTGAAGCAGCTATGTACTCCGCTTCACACGTAGATCCCGCCACAACACTTTGTTTAGAACTGCACCAACTTACAGCACCACCGTTCAATGTAAATACGTATCCGGTTTGCGATTTAGAATCGTCCGGATCAGTGTCAAAGCTTGCATCGACGTAACCATCTACGATTAGCTCTTTTTCACCTCCATAAACGAGAAACATATCCTTAGTCCTTTTCAGGTATTTCAGGATGTTCTTGACCGCTGTCCAGTGATCCACTCCTCGATTACTTTGGTACCTCCTCGCTAAACTTATAGCAAGGCACACATCAGTGTCGGTACACAGCATTGCATACATGATAGAGCCTATGGCTGAAGCATAGGGAACATCTTTCATCTTCTCTCTATCTTCTGCAGTGGTCGGGCATTGAGTCTTACTCAACTTCACACCTTGTAACACAGGCAAAAAATCTTTCTTTGCTTGATCCATTTTGAACTTTTTCAAAACTTTGTCAAGGTATGTGCTTTGTGAAAGTCCAATTAAGCGTCTTGATCTATCTCTATAGATCTTAATGCCCAATATATAAGCAGCTTCACCGAGGTCCTTCACTGGAAAACTCTTATTCAAGTATCCATTTATGCTATCCAGAAATTCTATATCATTTCCAATCAGCAATATGTCATCCACATATAATATCAGAAATGCTACACAGCTCCCACTCACTTTCTTGTAAATACAAACTTCTCCAAAAGTCTGTATAAAACCATATGCTTTGATCACACTATCAAAGCGTTTATTCCAACTCCGAGAGGTTTGCACCAGTCCATAAATGGATCGCTGGAGCTTGCACACTTTGTAAGCTCCCTTTGGATCGACAAAACCTTCTGGCTGCATCATATACAATTCTTCTTCCAGAAATCCATTCAGGAATGCAGTTTTGACATCCATTTTCATAATCATAAAATGCGGCAATTGCTAACATGATTCGGACAGACTTAAGCATCGCTACGGGTGAGAAAGTCTCATCGTAGTCAATCCCTTGAACTTGCCGACAACCTTTTGCAACAAGTCGAGCTTTAGAGACAGTAATATTACTGTCAACGTCAGTCTTCTTCTTGAAGATCCATTTATTCTCAATGGCTTGCCGATCATCGGGCAAGTCAACCAAAGTCCACACTTTGTTCTCATACATGGATCCCATCTCAGATTTCATGGCCTCAAGCCATTTTGCGGAATCTGGGCTCACCATCGCTTCTTCATGGTTCATAGATTCGTCATGGTCTAGTAACATAACCTCCAGAACAGGATTACTGTACCACTCTGGTGCGGATCTTACTCTGGTTGACCTACGAGGTTCAGTAACAACTTGATCTGAAGTTTCATGATCATCATCATTAACTTCCTCACTAATTGGTGTAGGTGTCACAGGAACCGGTTTCTGTGATGAACTACTTTCCAATAAGGGAGCACATACAGTTACCTCATCAAGTTCTACTTTCCTCCCACTCACTTCTTTCGAGAGAAACTCCTTCTCTAGAAAGGATCCAAATTTAGCAACAAAAGTCTTGCCTTCAGATCTGTGATAGAAGGTGTACCCAACAGTTTCCTCTGGGATCCTATGAAGACACATTTCTCCGATGGGTTCGAGCTTATCAGGTTGAAGCTTTTTCACATAAGCATCACAGCCCCAAACTTTAAGAAACTACAACTTTGGTTTCTTGCCAAACCACAGTTCATAAGGCGTCGTCTCAACGGATTTCGATGGTGTCCTATTTAACGTGAATGCAGCCGTCTCTAAAGCATAACCCCAAAACGATAGCGGTAAATCAGTAAGAGACATCATAGATCACACCATATCTAGTAAAGTACGATTGCAACGTTCGGACACACCATTACTGTTGTGGTGTTAGGGTTGGCGTGAGTTAAACTATTCCGCATTGTTTCAAATAAAGACCAAACTCGTAACTCAAATATTCTCCTCCACGATCAGATCGTAGAAACTTTATTTTGTTGTTACGATGATTTTCAACTTCACTCTGAAATTCTTTGAACTTTTCAAATGTTTCAGACTTATGTTTCATTAAGTAGATATACCCATATCTGCTTAAATCATCTGTGAAGGTGAGAAAATAACGATACCCGCCGCGAGCCTCAACATTCATCGGACCACATACATCTGTATGTATGATTTCCAACAAATCTGTTGCTCGCTCCATAGTTCCGGAGAACGGCGTTTTAGTCATCTTGCCCATGAGGCATGGTTCGCAAGTACCAAGTGATGCATAATCAAGTGGTTCCAAAAGTCCATCAGTATGGAGTTTGTTCATGCGCTTTACGCCAATATGACCTAAACGGCAGTGCCACAAATAAGTTGCACTATCATTATCAACTCTGCATCTTTTGGCTTCAATATTATGAATATGTGTATCACTACTATCGAGATTCAATAAAAATAGACCACTCTTCAAGGGTGCATGACCATAAAAGATATTACTCATATAAATAGAACAACCATTATTCCCTGATTTAAATGAATAACCGTCTCGCATCAAACAAGATACAGATATAATGTTCATGCTCAACGCTGGGCACCAAATAACAATTATTTAGGTCTAAAACTAATCCCGAAGGTAGATGTAGAGGTAGCGTGCCGACCGCGATCACATCGACTTTGGAACCATTTCCCACGCGCATCGTCACCTCGTCCTTAGCCAATCTTCTCTTAATCCGTAGACCCTGTTTCGAGTTGCAAATATTAGCAATGTAACCCGTATCAAATACCTGTGCTCTGCGAGCATTAGTAAGGTACACATCAATAACATGTATATCACATATACATTTGTTCACCTTGCCATCCTTCTTATCATCAAATACTTGGGGCAGTTACGCTTCTAGTGACCGGTCTGTTTTGCGATAGAAGCACTCGATCTCGAGCTTAGGTCCAGACTTGGGTTTCTTCTCCTGAGCGACAACTTGTTTGCTGTTCTTCTTGAAGTTCCCCCTTTTCTTGAAACTGGTGGTCTTATTGACCATCAACACTTGATGCTCCTTCTTGATTTCTACCTCCACAGCCTTTAGCATTGCGAAGAGCTCGGGAATCGTCTTATCCATCCCTTGCATGTTATAGTTCATCACGAAGCTCTTGTAGCTTGGTGGCAGTGATTGAAGAATTCTATCAATGACGCTATCATCCTAAGATTAACTCCCGGTTGAATCAAGTGATTGTTATACCCGGACATTACGAGTATATGCTCACCTTGTAACTATTCTCCTCCATCTTACAGTTGTAGAACTTATTGGAGACTTCATATCTCTCAAGCCGGGCATTTGCTTGAAATATTAACTTCAACTCCTGGAACATCTCATATGCTCCATGATGTTCAAAATGTCGTTGAAGTCCCGGTTCTAAGTCGTAAAGCATGGCAATAATCGAACTATCGAGTAGTCATCGGCTTTGCTCTGCGGATGTTCATAACATCCGGTGTTGCTCTGCAAGAAGTGCGGCACCTAGCGGTGCTTCCGGGACGTAATTCTTACGTGCGCAATGAGGATAATCCTCAAGTTACGGACCCGATGCGTGTAATTGCTACCATCATCTTTCAACTTTGCTTTCTCAAGGAACGCATTAAAATTCAACGGAACAACAACACGGGCCATCTATCTACAATCAACATAGACAAGCAAAATACTATCAGGTACTAAGTTCATGATAAATTTAAGTTCAATTAATCATATTACTTAAGAACTCCCACTTAGACAGACATCCCCCTAATCCTCTAAGTGATCACGTGATCCAAATCAACTAAACCATGTCCGATCATCACGTGAGATGGAGTAGTTTCAATGGTGAACATCACTATGTTGATCATATCTACTATATGATTCACGCTCGACCTTTCGGTCTCAGTGTTCTGAGCCAATATTTGCATATGCTAGGCTCGTCAAGTTTAACCTGAGTATTCCGCGTGTGCAACTGTTTTGCACCCGTTGTATTTGAACGTAGAGCCTATCACACCCGATCATCATGTGGTGTCTCAGCACGAAGAACTTTCACAACGGTGCATACTCAGGGAGAACACTTATACCTTGATAATTTAGTGAGAGATCATCTTATAATGCTACCATCAATCAAAGCAAGATAAGATGCATAAAAGATAAACATCACATGCAATCAATATAAGTGGTATGATATGGCCATCATCACCTTGTGCTTGTGATCTCCATATCCGAAGCACCTTCATGATCACCATCGTCACCGGTGTGACACCTTGATCTCCATCGTAGCATCGTTGTTGTCTCGCCAACTTATGCTTCTACGACTATCGCTACCGCTTAGTGATAAATTAAAGCATTACAGGGCGTTTGCATTGCATACAATAAAGCGACAACCATATGGCTCCTGCCAGTTGCCGATAACTCGGTTACAAAACATGATCATATCATACAATAAAATATAGCATCATGCCTTGACCATATCACATCACAACATGCCCTACTAAATCAAGTTAGACGTCCTCTACTTTGTTGTTGCAAGTTTTACGTAGCTGCTACGGGCTGAGCAAGAACTGTTCTTACCTACGCATCAAAACCACAACGATAGTTTGTCAAGTTAGTGTTGTTTTAACCTTCTCAAGGACCGGGCGTAGCCACACTCGGTTCAACTAAAGTTGGAGAAAATGACACCCGCCATCCACCTGTGTGCAAAGCACGTCGGTAGAACCAGTCTCGCGTAAGCGTACGCCTAATGTCGGTCCGGGCCGCTTCATCCAACAATACCGCCGAACCAAAGTATGACATGTCGGTAAGCAGTATGACTTATATTGCCCACAACTCACTTGTGTTCTACTCGTGCATATAACATCTACGCATAAAACCAGGCTCGGATGCCCTTTGTTGGGGAACGTAGTAATTTCAAAAATAATCCTTCGCACACGAAAGGATCATGGTGTTGCATTTCAACGAGTTGGGAGAGTGTTGTCCACGTACCCTCGTAGATCGAAAGCGGAAGCGTTAGCACAACGCTGTTGATGTAGTCGTACGTCTTCATGATTCGACCGATCAAGTACCAAACGTACGGTAAACGGGAGTTGCATAATCTCATAGTCATAGGAACATGTATAAGTCATGAAGAAAGCAATAGCAGAATAATAAACGATCGAGTGCTAAGCTAACGGAATGGGTCAAGTCAATCACATCATTCTCCTAATGATGTGATCCCGTTAATCAAATGACAACTTATGTCAATGGCTAGGAAACATAACCATCTTTGATCAACGAGCTAGTCAAGTAGAGGTATACTAGTGACACTCTATTTCTCTATGTATTCACACAAGTATTATGTTTCCGGTTAATACAATTCTAGCATGAATAATAAACATTTATCATGATATAAGGAAATAAATAATAACTTTATTAATGCCTCTAGGGCATATTTCCTTCAGTCTCGATCTATGCCAACCCAACAAACACCGTCGGAGACACCTGTAGAGCATCTTATAATCACCAAGTTACGTTGTGACGTTTGATAGCACACTAGGTGTTCCTCCGATATTCGAGAGTTGCATAATCTCATAGTCAGAGGAATATGTATAAGTCATGAAGAAAGCAATAGCAATAAAACTTAAATATCATTATGCTAAGCTAACAGATTGGTCTTGTCCATCACATCATTCTCTAATGATACCCCATTTATCAAATGACAACACATGTCTATGGTCAGGAAACATAACCATCTTTGATTAACGAGCTAGTCAAGTAGAGGCATGCTAGGGACACTCTATTTTGTCTATGTATTCACACATGCACTAAGTTTCCGGCTAATACAATTCTAGCGTGAATAATAAACATTTATCATGATATAAGGAAATATAAAAACAATTTTATTATTGCCTTTAGGGCATATTTCCTTCAGTCTCCCACTTGCACTAGAGTCAATAATCTAGATTACATAGTAATGATTCTAACACCGATGGAGTCTTGGTGATGATCATGTTTTGATCGTGGAAGAGGCTTAGTCAACGGGTGTGCAACATTCAGATCCATATGTATTTTGCAAATCTCTATGTCTCCCTCCTTGACTTGATCGCGGATGGAATTGAAGCGTCTCTTGATGTGTTTGGTTCTCTTGTGAAATATGGATTCCTTCGCCAAGGCAATTGCTCCAGTATCGTCACAAAAAAATCATTGGACCTGATGCACTAGGTATTACACCTAGATCGGATATGAACTCCTTCATCCAGACTCCTTCATTTGATGCTTCCGAAGCAGCTATGTACTCCGCTTCACACGTAGATCCCGCCACGATGCTCTGCTTGGAACTGCACCAACTTACAGCTCCACCATTCAATATAAATGTGTATCCAGTTTGCGACTTAGAGTCATCCGGATCAGTGTCAAAGCTTGCATCGATGTAACCATTTACGACAAGCTCGTTGTCACCTCCATAAATGAGAAACATATCCTTAGTCCTTTTCAGGTATTTCAGGATGTTCTTGACCGTTGTCCAATGATCCACTCTGGATTACTTTGGTACCTCCTGCTAAACTTATAGCAAGGCACACATCAGTGTCCGGTACATGACATTGCATACATGATAGAACCTATGGCTGAGGCATAGGGAATGACTTTCATTTTCTCTCTATCTTACGAAGTGGTCGGGCATTGAGTCCGACTCAACTTCATACCTTGTAACACAGCAAGAACCCTTTCTTTGGTGATCCATTTTGAACTTCTTCAAAACTTTATCAAGGTATGTGCTTTGCGAAAGTCCAATTAAGCTTCTTGATCTGTCTCTATAGATCTTGATGCCCAATATATAAGCAGCTTCACCGAGGTCTTTCATTGAAAAATTCTTATTCAAGTATCGTTTTGTGCTATCCAGAAATTCTATACTATTTCCAATCAACAATATGTCATCCACATATAATATTGGAAATGCTACAGAGCTCCCATTCACTTTCTTTTAACTACAGGCTTCTCCAAATGTTTGTATAAAACCATATGCTTTGACCACACTATCAAAGCGTATATTCCAACTCCGAGAGGCTTGCACCAGTCCATAAATGGATCGCTGGAGCTTGCACACTTTGTTAGCACCTTTAGGATCGACAAAACCTTCTGGTTGCATCATATACAACTCTTCTTTAAGATATCCATTTAGGAATGCAGTTTTGACATCCATTTGCCAAATTTCATAATCATAAAATGTGGCAATTGCTAACATGATTCGGACAGACTTAAGCATCGCTACGGGTGAGAAGGTCTCATCGTAGTCAACTCCTTCAACTTGTCGAAAACCTTTCGCAACAAGTCGAACTTTGTAAACAGTAACATTACCGTCACCGTCAATCTTCTTCTTGAAGATCCATTTATTCTCTATGGCTTGCCGATCATCGGGCAAGTCAATCAAAGTCCACACTTTGTTCTTATACATGGATCCCATCTAAGATTTCATGGCTTCAAGCCATTTTGCGGAATCTGGGCTCATCATCGCTTCCTCATAGTTTGTAGGTTCGTCATGGTCTAGTAACATGACTTCCAGAACAGGATTACCGTACCGCTCTGGTTGACCTACGAGGTTCGGTAGTAATTTGATCTGAAGTTTCATGATCATCATCATTAACTTCCTCACTAATTGCTGTAGGCATCACCGAACTGATTTCGTGATGAACCATTTTCCAATTCGAGAGAAGGTACAACTACCTCAACAAGTTCTACTTTCCTCCCACTCACTTCTTTCGAGAGAAACTCCTTCTCTAGAAAGGATCCATTCTTAGCAACAAATATCTTGCCTTCGGATATGTGACAGAAGGTGTAACCAATAGTTTCCTTTGGGTATACTATGAATACGCACTTCTCCGATTTGGGTTCGAGCTTATCAGGTTGAAGCTTTTTCACATAATCATCGCAGCCCCAAACTTTAAGAAATGACAACTTAGGTTTCTTGCCAAACCACAGTTCATATGGTGTCGTCTCAACGGATTTAGATGGTGCCCTATTTAGCGTGAATGCAGCTGTCTCTAAAGCATAACCGCAAAACGATAGCGGTAAATTTGTAAGAGACATCATAGATTGCACCATATCTAATGAAGTACGGTTACGACGTTTGGATACACCATTACGTTGTGGTGTTCCAGGTGGCGTGAGCTGCAAAACTATTCCACATTGTTTCAAATGAAGACCAAACTCATAACTCAAATATTCACCTCCACGATCAGATTGTAGAAACTTTATTTTCTTGTTACGATGATTTTCCACTTCACTCTGAAATTCTTTGAACTTTTCAAATGTTTCAGACTTATGTTTCATTAAGTATATATGCCCATATCTGCTCAAATCATCTGTGAAGGTCAGAAAATAACGATACCCGCCGCGAGCCTCAACACTCATTGGACTGCATACATCAGTATATATTATTTCCAATAAGTCAGTGGCTCGCTCCATTGTTTCGGAGAATGGAGTTTTAGTCATCTTGCCCATGAGGCATGGTTCGCAAGCATCAAGTGATTCCAAAAGCCCATCGGCATGGAGTTTATTCATGCGCTTTACACCAATATGACCTAAACGGCAGTGCCACAAATAAGTTGCACTATCATTATTAACTTTGCATCTTTTGGCTTCAGTATTATGAATATGTGTATCACTACGATCGAGATTCAACAAAAATAGACCACTCATCAAGGCTGCATGACCATAAAAGATATTACTCATATAAATAGAACAACCATTATTCTCTGATTTAAATGAATAACTGTCTCACATCAAACAAGATCCAGATATAATGCTCATGCTCAATGCTGGCACCAAATAACAATTATTTAGGTCTAAAACTAGTCCCAAAGGTGTAGCGTGCTGATGGCGATCTCATTGACCTTGGAACCATTTCCGACGCGCATCGTCACCTCGTCCTTAGCCAATCTTCATTT
The DNA here is from genome assembly GCA_021605145.1 of Aegilops bicornis. Lineage (NCBI taxonomy): Eukaryota > Viridiplantae > Streptophyta > Magnoliopsida > Poales > Poaceae > Aegilops > Aegilops bicornis. The sequence continues at coordinate 373,407,303 of CM038669.1, read as the reverse complement.
AATCTGTAGCCCCTGTTCGAGTTGCAAATATGAGGAATGTAACCGATTATCAAATACACAGGCACTACTACGAGCATTAGTAAGGTACACATCAATAACATGTATATCAAATATACCTTTCACTTTGCCATCCTTCTTATCTCGCCAAATACTTGGGGCAGTTTCGCTTCCGGTGACCGGTCCCTTTGCAGAGAAGCACTCAGTTTGTGCTTAGGTCCAGACTTGGGCTTCTTCCCTTGAGCAGCAACTTGCTTGCTATTCTTCTTGAAGTTCCCCTTCTTCCCTTTGCCCTTTTTCTTGAAACTAGTGGTCTTGTTAACCATCAACACTTGATGCTCCTTCTTGATTTCTACCTCGACAGCCTTTAGCATCGCGAAGAGCTTGGGAATTGTCTTTTCCATCCCTTGCATGTTATAGTTCATCACAAATCCTTTATAGCTTGGTGGCAGTGATTGAAGAACTCTATCAATGACACTATCATCAGGAAGATTAACTCCCAGTTGAGTCAAGTGGTTATGGTACCCAGACATTCTGAGTATGTGTTCACTGACAGAACTATTCTCCTCCATCTTGCAGCTATAGAACTTGTTGGAGACTTTATATCTCTCAACACGGGCATTTGTTTGAAATATTAACTTCAACTCCTGGAACATCGCATATGCTCCATGACGTTCGAAACGTCTTTGAAGTCCCGATTCTAAGCCGTAAAGCATGGCACACTGAAATATCGAGTAGTCATCAGCTTTAGTCTGCCAGACGTTCATAGCGTCCGGAGTTGCTCCTGCTGCGGGCCTTGCACCTAGCGGTGCTTCCAGGACATAATTCTTATGTGCAGCAATGAAGATAATCCTCAAGTTACGGACCTAGTCCGTGTAGTTGCTACCGTCATCTTTCAACTTAGCTTTCTCTAGGAACGCATTAAAATTCAAGGGAACGGTAGCACGGGCCATTGATCTACAACAACATAGATATACAAAAACTATCAGGACTAAGTTCATGATAAGTTAAAGTTCAATTAATCATATTACTTAAGAACTCCCACTTAGATAGACATCCCTCTAGTCATCTAAATGATTACATGATCCATATCAACTAAACCATGTCCGGTCATCACGTGAGATGGAGTAGTTTTCAATGGTGAACATCTCTATGTTGATCATATCTACTATATGATTCACGTTCGACCTTTTGGTCTCAGTGTTTCGAGGCCATATCTGCATATGCTAGGCTCGTCAAGTTTAACCCGAGTATTCTGCATGTGCAAAACTGGCTTGCACCCGTTGTATGTGAACGTAGAGCTTATCACACCCGATCATCACGTGGTGTCTCGGCATGAAAAATTGCAGCAATGGTGCATACTAAGGGAGAACACTTATACTTTAAAATTTAGTGAGGGATCATCTTATAATGCTACCGCCGTACTAAGCAAAATAAGATGTATAAAAGATAAACATCACATGCAATCAAAATATGTGACATCATATGGCCATCATCATCTTGTGCCTTTGATCTCCATCTCCAAAGCACCGTCATGATCTTCATCGTCACCCGCTTGACACCTTGATCTCCATCGTAGCATCATTGTCGTCTCGCCAACTATTGCTTCTACGACTATCGCTACTGCTTAGTGATAAAATAAAGCAATTACATGGCAATTGCATTTCATACGATAAAGTGACAACGATAAGGTTCCTGCCAGTTGCCGATAACTTCTACAAAACATGATCATCTCATACAACAATTTATATCTCATTACGTCTTGACCATATCATATCACAACATGCCCTGCAAAAACAAGTTAGACGTCATCTACTTTGTTGTTGCAAGTTTTACATGGCTACTACGGGCTTCTAGCACGAACCGTTCTTACCTACGCATCAAAACCACAACGATTTTTCGTCAAGTGTGTTGTTTTAACCTTCAACAAGGACCGGCCATAGTCAAATTCGATTCAACTAAAGTTGGAGAAACAGACACCCGCCAGCCACCTGTGTGCAAAGCACGTCGGTAGAACCGGTCTCATGAACGTGGTCATGTAATGTTGGTCCGGGCCTGTAACATCCCAAATTTTGGAATGTTAATATAATTAATTGAATTGTTTGTTTGTTTGCTTGAGTGAATTAAACTTGAGTGAAATTTGAAACTTTTCAAAAACTTTTGAATGAGAGGGAATAAAATGACTTTCCCCTTCTCCGGTAAATTCAAATTCATCCTATTAAAATCAATGAGAGAAGATGACATGACTTCTTCAACTATAAAGAATTTGAACGGAGTTTTGCAATTTAATTCTTTCAAATATTTGCACTTGCTTCTCTATTTTTCTTCCCGAGAAATACCCGAAAAATAAATTCTTGCAAGCAAGAAAGAGCGGAGGAAAATGACCCTCCAAAATCAGGGCATTTTTGAAAATATTTGAGCCAAGAAAAACCAAAGTTTTTATTTAAAAAATTATTTGCAAAAAGAAATAAAGCCTTTAGGGATTTTCTGAAAAACATTTTTTAAGTTTTATTTTGGCCGTGGAATAATGCTCATCATCTACATTTTATTTTTACGATAATTTTAGTATATAAAAACTCTTTATTCGAATTGATTTGATTTCCTTTTATTGTTTTAGTTTCCTAATTTTAAAAATAGGAATGGAATCGTTTTATTAAGAAAAACCTGCTGGCCCATTAAGCACTTTCCTATTCTAGCCCAACAAGAGATCATCTCCTTCCTCTGTTTCCTCTCACGTTACAGGAGCTTTCCATATCCATGGAGACAGGAATCTCCACCTTCCCGATCTCCCTCGTCTTTCCATCCCAGCGCCTCCCGAGACCGCCTATAAAACCCCCTCCCTCTCCTCGTTCCATTTTTCCCATCACCACGCCCCCTCCCTGCCTGTAGCCTTCTCGCCACCGTCCTCCTTTTCCTGCCTAGAAACGCGCACCAGGAGCTCGCCTGGAACCTCCCAAGCGCCGACCCCTCCTCCGCCACCCCCACCTCGCCGGCCGACCTCGCCCCCCGAGCATCCCTCCACATCGCCGTCTCCTTCCTGCCATCTCCGCCTCACGTACAGGTAACTCCCTTGTTGTTTTTTTCGTTTTCAGATTTATTTCCGTAACAGATTTAGTTCCGTTCTTGTTTAGCTTATAACTTTTGATCTAGAAGTCCAATGATGCTTATTCTTTTTGCGTTAGATCACAATTTTCTTGTAGTTTCCAAAAATATATAATTTGTCTATGTTTGGATTTATAAAATTGAGTTAGATCAGATTTGAATTAAAGCTTGTTTTGCTTATTCCGGGAGTTTAAAAATAGGTTTTTAATTAATTCTTTTTGCTCCTGGTCTCTAGGACCTTTGTTTATCCAGTATTATTTAGTATTTTATTTCTAGGTTAATTTAAATTAGGTTTTAGCAAAACAGTACTGTTTTATTATTAGTTCTGTTTTAGCTTTTTCTTTATTGTTTTTATTAGTTTTAAATTATTTCTTTTTGTCACTTTTGACAAAATTAGTTGTGTTTCTGTTAGACAACAGGAAAAAATTATTTTATTTAAAAAATTTATTTAGTTTTGTATGAAACCTTCTATAGGTCATAGTTAGAGTTTTATAAAAGCTTTTTATTTGTTTCTTTTGCAAATAAAATTTTATGGAAAAATACTTTCTGTTAAATTAGTTATTTTACATTTTATTTTCTGTTAATTTATTAGTTTAGTATTTTAATTGTTGTTAAGTTTTTACTTACGGCAAAACTATATTAGATGTTTGTAGCAAAGTCATAGATCTTCGTTAGTAGTTTTTCTTTGTAGTTTTATTTGAAGTTTCTTTTGATTTTGTTTGAGTTTTATTATCGATTTTCCTTGCTGTTTTGATTGTTATTTCGAGTGCTAAAATTGTTTGCTAGGATGTTTGCTTATGTGAATGCTATGTTTGACTATATAGATTTTCAGCGGAGTGGCGATTAGTTCTACCAAGTCATTTTACTGACGTTGTTATCTTCATCAAGTATTACCGTGCAAGTTCACTTTGACCATGCTTTCATACCTATATTTTATTGCATTTAGTGACATCTTTGCAACCACCCCTCAGTAGTGATATTGAAATTCTTGTAGTTGAGTAGTATGCATGAGGTAGGAACCCATCACCTGTTACCAAGCCCGGACGATATTTTATTTTAATGCTACGCTATAGTAGACGGGGTTTGGTATGAGTGCACGAGAGTGGTGTGAAGAAGGAGGACTCTACGTCAATGACGACAACTCCATGATGGAATCTGCAAGGACTGCACCTTCAAGACCTCAAGACTTCAAGACTCGAGACAAGAATTCAATACACACTACTAGGTGAAGGACGGTTGTGGGCACCTGGAGAAACCGGTGGTTGGCGGGATGCATGGAGAAAGCGCCATGACATCTTGCGGAAAGCTTCACCCAGACTCAAAGAGACGGAAGAATACTTCATGCGGAAGCTTACTGTGCAACCGCAAGTCATTATGGGCTCGCTTGGTTGACCTTAGTGGTGACTCTGGTGGGGACGGTACTAGCAGATGTAGAACTACGGTAGGATGGGATGAGTTGGGACGGTGGTCGAGGAACTCTTCGAAGACCATGTTTGGTCGTCTTGTTCTCAAACACCACGAAGTGCGAGAACGTAAAAGAGGGATCGAATCTTGCGGGTAAAGTGTACAAACCTCTGCAGAGGGTTTTAAAACCTAATCGATTAGCCGTGTCCCGATTACGGACAATTTGAGCATCTGGACTTGGATCTATCTCGGAACTCTCAACACCGGATTGATAACTTAATTGTGGGCAACTTATGATGATTTTGGGCTATGAGACATCGGTTGGCGGAACCATGTCATGATAGAAAACTCCATAGTACAGACTTCATTTATTCCTTTGATGTAGGGAAAATAAAACCAGTTTTTACGCAAACAAAACTCGGAATCTGAGCCATAAAGCCATACCGCATATAGTATAGTTTATTATCTGTTTTCTCCTATTGTGATCTTGCCGGTACATTCAATGTATCGACCTACACGGCTGCAACGTATCATGTTGCAGATATTTCCTCGACAGTAAGAATACGATGCAGGTTACGGTCTACACTCAACCTGCCGATGGCGTTGATGGGACTCCACACCCGATTACTTGTTTCCGCTGAGACTATTGAGGTATATATCAGTTTTACGTTATTTATGCATGTGATTGCACTTTGATATATACATTGATGTACTGTGTGTGCCAAAGATATCTTGATCCGTGGATGGCACAAGAATACGTAGGCTTGACCGTCGAGGTCGGGTCGCTCTGAAATGGTATCGAGCACATGTTGACTGTAGGACGTGACCCTAGAAACCGGAAAGCCCTAGGATAGGAAATCTCTAAAACTTTATTTTCAAAAGACTCTTACTTCTCATCTCTTCGATTTTATCAAATAGACACTCTCACCTCAAATAGTTAGAATATACCCTTTTCCTTTTGATCACATGAAGAATCAACTGAAGCCGCTCCAAGAAGGACAAGATATCGGATAACCGATGGCCTCTTCAGAGTAAAGAGGATTTGACCATGCATTAGAAGAGTTGAAGCTACACCAGTTGAAGACTCGGGCGACTTGAAGAATCGGAAGAATTATTTGACCGTTAGAGGACCAAATCCATGTTATACACCTACGTTAGATGCGATGAATTGTGAGCTGTCATTTGTTTGATGTTTTCCGACAGCCACAAAGTAAAACCCGCTTTCTTCAAAAACTATTGTTTGTATTGTGTGTATCCCTCCCCACCTCTCTCATATCTCATCCCAAAACTTTTGGACCCCATAGATGATGATTGAAGTTGGACTGATATTCTCTTGACCGAAAACCCAAATGAGGCGAGCTATGGATTGAACATGGAGAATAACTTGAGCAATTTGGTTTTAAGGAAGAATGAAGTATCAGACGCTCTTGATACTTTGAAGGAAGTGCTGCAACATGGTGGCAGATGCATCAAGCTATCTGAGGATGGAATGGAGCAAAGACTTGGGAGGAATTCAAGAAGACCCTGTTGGGATCACGTCTCATCCGGAGGCACCATGATAACTCAAGAAGAAACCTTATGCCTCCAAGATTTGTGGAGGAATAGGACACACCAGTGAGGAACACAAGGATGGATGCCCTCATTGTGAGGAGAAACACCTAGCCGAGGAATTGGAAACTCCGAGCATTGAAGACCAAGAAATGAGGACCTAGAAACGAAACCATAGTAGAACGGCCCATTACAAACGATAATTTTGTTGATGAGTGGGTAATTGCTTTCTCTTTCTATCTCAACGGACCCCAAAATCTTGAACCATGGACAACTGAACACCAAACTTTTACGGAGACAATTGCAATTTCCCCATGGAGATACATCCCTTGTTATGAGCACCCCACTAATCCTACACATGCAGATGACAAACATTAACGAGTCTTTCCTTAAGGGACCTGAAACGATCAAGACCCTGACAAGTGATCAAGATTGAAGATCTTGAAGGACATGATGAAGCATATTCACCTTGAAGGAGATGCACGGTCTACAAAGGCTACCCTTCATGCAAAAGGGAGTGGAACTTTGGTATGTGGAGGTACACCTCCACCGTTTGAAAGGAGTTTGCCCAAAGAGGATGGGGCATTACTTTTTCATCTCACGTGTGCCACAAGCAACTTTCTTCGATGCCGTTCGTGAAGCAGCCATGGAAGCCATACGCCTGATCGGAGAAATACTTGAAGCAAGACTCCGTTATACTCAGGAATACTTAAGCGAAGTGCATGCAGAGATGATGAAGGTGAAGCTCAAGACCACCATGATGAAACAGAAGATTGAAGATTTCAAGGCTCATGTCGCACACTTCCATTGGGGAGAAGAATCCCGAGGAGGATAAATAAATAAAGTTGGAAGTAATGTCGACCATACCAAACCATGTGGGTGGCAGCATTTGTAACAAAAGTACTTTTTGGAATTTGGATTTACGAAAATGATTAAGGATGTAATGAAGGATTGATATGAAAATAATGAGATTCTATGGATAAACTTGTGCACTTCTTTTGGTCATAGTACTCTATAAAGCCACGGGATCAATGAAGAAAGAAATGTGTTACTCATGACGGTCCATAGGAGGAAGGGACAAAATAAGTTGGAGTTTTGTTTTTGATATGATGGTATGAAGAAGAGTACTATTGGATTTAAAGGAGGTGTAACAAGAGAGTTACTCCAAAGATGAGTTAAAGCTGCACTAGTGTTGAAGTGGGCCATAACCCACAGGCCCAGGATTTTGATAAGGAACAGATTGTAACCTTGATAAAGGAGTACATTTGGAAGAATCGGTGATCCAATCAGCATACGTTTACGTAGGAGGTTACGCAAAAACACGAGAGTGGTGAAGTAACGATAGATGTTTTGTTTGGCTTGCGAAACCATGGAATTACTCGAAACCAGTTCGAGAACAAGTGCAATTCGCAATGCTTGTGAGTATGCCCAAGTGTTAGAATACGTGATTCGATATTTACGTATGTGGTAATGATTCAAATGCAGGATGGATTGGCCCCCATACGAAGACTTCTATCATGAACTATCATATGTTGATGGAAAATCGAGAGAGCCTTGAAAACCTTAGAAGAGTGTCGACATGATAAGCCATAAAACCATAGAATGGTAGTACGATGGAACCCTTTACAGCAACCGTTGCCAATCGTAGGATATACGGTGAAGTTCAACCTGGACCCGTTTTCTGCAGGAGAAACCATTAATGGTAGACCACCATGAGTGTTTCGATAGTTGTCTAGAATGGACACAGACCCTCGGCTAAGAAGATCCGGTCTCGGACGAACTTCAACTTTGTGAACCGACCCAAGCTTTTGAGGAGAACTCTATGATTACGGCGGAAGAGCTTTAATGAAGGAGCTATTGTAAGATATGTGAAGGGACATACATTTTCAGCCCTCCGGAGGAAGTATCCGAGTTTATTGGAACCATGACCTTGTTTTTAAGTGTGGTAGCACCCCTGACCTTTCTGACCAAAACATTTGCTAGGAGACCCCCAACCCCTAACCTTTTCTTGCTAGCCTCTTCGAATCTCGAGGACGAGATTCATTCTAAGTGTGGTAGGTTTGTAACATCCCAAATTTTGGAATGTTAATATAATTAATTGAATTGTTTGTTTGTTTGCTTGAGTGAATTAAACTTGAGTGAAATTTGAAACTTTTCAAAAACTTTTGAATGAGAGGGAATAAAATGACTTTCCCATTCTCCGGTAAATTCAAATTCATCCTATTAAAATCAATGAGAGAATATGACATGACTTCTTCAACTATAAAGAATATGAACTGAGTTTTTAAATTTAATTCTTTCAAATATTTTAACTTGATTCTCTATTTTTCTTCCCGAGAAATACCCGAAAAATAAATTCTTGCAAGCAAGAAAGAGCGGAGGAAAATGACCCTCCAAAATCAGGGGCATTTTTGAAAATATTTGAGCCAAGAAAAACCAAAGTTTTTATTTAAAAATTATTTGCAAAAAGAAATAAAGCCTTTAGGGATTTTCTGAAAAACATTTTTTAAATTTTTATTTTGGCCGTGGAATAATGCTCATCATCTACATTTTATTTTTACGATAATTTTAGTATATAAAAACTGTTTATTCCGAATTGATTTTATTTAATTTATATTGTTTTAGTTTCCTAATTTTAAAAATAGGAATGGAATCGTTTTTATTAAGAAAAACCTGCTGGCCCATTAAGCACTTTCCTATTCTAGCCCAACAAGAGATCATCTCCTTCCTCTGTTTCCTCTCACGTTACAGGAGCTTTCCATATCCATGGAGACAGGAATCTCCACCTTCCCGATCTCCCTCGTCTTTCCATCCCAGCGCCTCCCGAGACCGCCTATAAAACCCCTCCCTCTCCTCGTTCCATTTTCCCATCACCACGCCTCCCTGCCTGTAGCCTCCTCGCCACCGTCCTCCTTTTCCTGCCTAGAAACGCTCACCAGGAGCTCTCCTGGAACCTCCCCAAGCGCCGACCCCCTCCTCCGCCACCCCCACCCTCGCCGGCGACCTCGCCCCCTCGCCGGAGCAGCCCTCCACATCGCCGTCTCCTTCCTGCCATCTCCGCCTCACGTACAGGTAACTCCCTTGTTGTTTTTTTCGTTTTCAGATTTATTTCCGTAATAGATTTAGTTCCGTTCTTGTTTAGCTTATAACTTTTGATCTAGAAGTCCAATGATGCTGATTCTTTTTGCGTTAGATCACAATTTTCTTGTAGTTTCCAAAAATATATAATTTGTCTATGTTTGGATTTATAAAAATTGAGTTAGATCAGATTTGAATTAAAGCTTGTTTTGCTTATTCCGGGAGTTTAAAAATAGGTTTTAATTAATTCTTTTTGCTCCTGGTCTCTAGGACCTTTGTTTATCCAGTAGTATTTAGTATTTTATTTCTAGGTTAATTTAAATTAGGTTTTTAGCAAAACAGTACTGTTTTATTATTAGTTCTGTTTTAGCTTTTTCTTTATTGTTTTTATTAGTTTTAAATTATTTCTTTTTGTCACTTTTGACAAAATTAGTTGTGTTTCTGTTAGACAACAGGAAAAATTTTATTTTTATTTAAAAAAATTATTTAGTTTTGTATGAAACCTTCTATAGGTCATAGTTAGAGTTTTATAAAAGCTTTTTATTTGTTTCTTTTTGCAAATAAAATTTTATGGAAAAAATACTTTCTGTTAAATTAGTTTTTTTACATTTTATTTTCTGTTAATTTATTAGTTTAGTATTTTAATTGTTGTTAAGTTTTTACTTACGGCAAAACTATATTAGATGTTTGTAGCAAAGTCATAGATCTTCGTTAGTAGTTTTTCTTTGTAGTTTATTTGAAGTTTCTTTTGATTTTGTTTGAGTTTTATTATCGATTTTCCTTGCTGTTTTGATTGTTATTTCGAGTGCTAAAATTGTTTGCTAGGATGTTTGCTTATGTGAATGCTATGTTTGACTATATAGATTTTCAACGGAGTGACGATTAGTTCTACCAAGTCATTTTCCTGACGTTGTTATCTTCATCAAGTATTACCAGGCAAGTTCACTTTGACCATGCTTTCATACCTATATTTTATTGCATTTAGTGACATCTTTGCAACCACCCCTCAGTAGTGATATTGAAATTCTTATAGTTGAGTAGTATGCATGAGGTAGGAACCCATCACCCTGTTACCAAGCCCGGGACGATATTTTATTTTAATGCTACGCTATAGTAGACGGGGTTTGGTATGAGTGCACGAGAGTGGTGTGAATAAGGAGGACTCTCGTCAATGACGACAACTCCATGATGGAATCTGCAAGGACTGCACCTTCAAGACCTCAAGACTTCAAGACTCGAGACAAGAATTCAATACACACTACTAGGTGAAGGGCGGTTGTGGGCACCTGGAGAAACCGGTGGTTGGCGGGATGCATGGAGAAGCGCCATGACATCTTGCGGAAAGCTTCACCCAGACTCAAAGAGACGGAAGAATACTTCATGCCCGGAAGCTTACATGCAACCGCAAGTCATTATGGGCTCGCTTGGTTGACCTTAGTGGTGACTCTGGCTGGGACGGTACTAGCGGATGTAGAACTACGGTAGGATGGGATGAGTACCGGACGGTGGTCGAGGAACTCTTGAGGAAGACCATGTTTGATCGTCTTGTTCTCAAACACCCTGAAGTGCGAGAACGTAAAAGAGGGATCGAATCTTGCGGGTAAAGTGTACAAACCTCTGCAGAGGGTTTTAAAACCTAATCGATTAGCCGTGTCCCCGATTCACGGACAATTTGAGCATCTGGACTTGGATCTATCTCGGAACTCTCAACACCGGATTGATAACTTAATTGTGGGCAACTTATGATGATTTTGGGCTATGAGACATCGGTTGGCGGAACCATGTCATGATAGAAAACTCCATAGTACAGACTTCATTTATTCCTTTGATGTAGGGAAAATAAAACCAGCTTTTACGCATAAACAAAACTCAGATCTGAGCCATAAAGCCATACTGCATATAGTATAGTTTATTATCTGTTTTCTCCTATTGTGATCTTGCCGGTACATTCAATGTCTTGACCTACGGCTGCAACGTATCATGTTGCAGATATTTCCTCGACAGTAAGAATACGGTGCAGGGTTACGGTCTACACTCAACCTGCCGATGGCGTTGATGGGACTCCACACCCGATTACTTGTTTCCTGAGACTATTGAGGTATATATCAGTTTTACGTTATTTATGCATGTGATTGCACTTTGATATATACATTGATGTACTGTGTGCCAAAGCATACTGATCCGTGGATGGCACAAGAATACGTAGGCTTGACCGTTCGAGGTCGGGTCGCTCTGTAAATGGTATCAGAGCACATGTTGACTGTAGGACGTGACCCTAGAAACCGGAAAGCCCTAGGATAGGAAATCTCTAAAACTTTATTTTCAAAAAGACTCTTACTTCTCATCTCTTCTGATTTTATCAAATAGACACTCTCACCTCAAATAGTTAGAATATACCCCTTTTTCCTTTTGATCACATGAAGAATCAACTGAAGCCGCTCCAAGAAGGACAAGATATCGGATAACTGATGGCCTCTTGAGTAAAGAGGATTTGACCATGCATTAGAAGAGTTGAAGCTACACCAGTTGAAGACTCAGACGACTTGAAGAATCGGAAGAATTATTTGACCGTTAGAGGACCAAATCCATGTTATACACCTACGTTAGATGCGATGAATTGTGAGCTGTCATTTGTTTGATGTTTTCCGGCTGACCACAAAGTAAAACCCGTTTCTTCAAAAACTATTGTTTGTATTGTGTGTATCCCTCCCCACCTCTCTCATATCTCATCCCAAAACTTTTGGACCCCATAGATGATGATTGAAGTTGGACTGATATTCTCTTGACCGAAAACCCAGCCGGAGGCAGAGCTATGGATTCAGAACATGGAGAATAACTTCGGGAGCAATTTGGATTCAGAATGAAGGAACAAAAGAAACTAAGTGGGTGTGCATCCAACTTGCTTGCTCACGAAGACCTAGGGCATTTGAGGAAGCCCATTATTGGAATATACAAGCCAAGTTCTATAATTAAAAATTCCCACTAGTATATGAAAGTGACAAAACAAGAGACTCTCTATCATGAAGATTAAGGTGCTACTTTGAAGCACAAATGTGGTAAAAAAGGATAGTAACATTGTCCCTTCTCTCTTTTTCTCTCATTTTTTTTGCCTTCTTCTTTTTTATTATGGCATTTCTCTTTTTTTTTAATTTTAATTTTTTCCTCACTTGGGACAATGCTCTAGAAAATGATGATCATCACACTTCTATTTATTTACAACTCAATGATTACAACTCGATACTAGAACAAAGTATGACTCTATATGAATGCCTCGGGCGGTGTATCGGGATATGTAATGAACCAAGACTGACATGTATGAAAGAATTATGAATGGTGGCTTTGCCACAAATACTATGTCAACTACATGATCATGCAAAGCAATATGAAAATGATGAACGTGTCACGATAAACGGAACGGTGGAAAGTTGCATGGCAATATATCTCGGAATGGCTATGGAAATGCCATAATATGTAGGTATGGTGGCTGTTTTGAGGAAGATATAAGGAGGTTTATGTGTGAAAGAGCGTATCATATCACGGGGTTTGGATGCACCGACGAAGTTTGCACCAACTCTCAATGTGAGAAAGGGCAATGCACTGCAATCAAGAGGCTAGCAATGATGGAAAGGTGGGAGTGCGTATAATCCATGGACTCAACATTAGTCATAAAGAACTCACATACTTATTGCAAAAATCTACAAGTCATCAAAAACCAAGCACTACGCGCATGCTTCTAGGGGGATAGATTGGTAGGAAAAGACCATCGCTCGTCCCCGACCGCCACTCATAAGGAGGACAATCTAAGAACACCTCATGTTTCAAATTTGTTACATAATGTTTACCATACGTGCATGCTACGGAACTTGCAAACTTCAACACAAGTATTTCTCAAATTCACAACTACTCAACTAGCACAACTTTGATATCACTGCCTCCATGTCTCAAAACAATCATCAAGCATCAAACTTCTCTTAGTATTCAACACACTCATAAGAAGGTTTTTACTAGTCTTGAATACCTAGCATATTAAGATTAAGCCAATTACCATGCTGTTTAAGACTCTCAAAATAATCTAAGTGAAGCATGAGAGAATAATAGTTTCTATAAAACAAAACCACCACCGTGCTCTAAAAGATATAAGTGAAGCACTAGAGCAAACGACAGACTACCCCGAAAGATATAAGTGAAGATCAATGAGTAGTTGAATAATTATGAAATTATGTGAAGACTCTCTAACATTTAAGGATTTCAGATCTTGGTACTTTATTCAAACGTCAAACAAAGCTAAAGAAAATAAAATGACGCTCCAAGCAAAACACATATCATGTGGTGAATAAAAATATAGCTCCAAGTAAAGTTACCGATGAATGAAGACGAAAGAGGGGATGCCTTCCAGGGCATCCCCAAGATTAGGCTCTTGGTTATCCTTAAATATTACTTTGGGGTTCCTTGGGCATCCCCAAGCTTAGGCTCTTGCTACTCCTTATTCCATAGTCTGTCGAATCTTTACCCAAAACTTGAAAACTTCACAACACAAAACTTAACAGAAAACTCGTAAGCTCCGTTAGCGAAAGAAAAAAAACACCACTTCAAGGTACTGTAATGAACTTATTCTTTATACATATTGGTGTTAAACCTACTGTATTCCAACTTCTCTATGGTTTGTAAACTATTTTACTAGCCATAGATTCATCAAAATAAGCAAACAACACACGAAAAACAGAATCTGTCAAAAACAGAACAGTTTGTAGTAATCTATAACTAACGCAAACTTCTGGAACTCCAAAAATTCTACCAAAATAGGGCGACCTAGAAAATTTGTTTATTGATGTGCTGCAATTGGAATCAGTATTTTATCACGTTCTGGTGATTTTAAACAATTTTTTTTCGTGAACAGAAAGTTTCTGGAATTTTCAGCAAGATCAAATAACTATCATCCAAGAAGATCCTATAGGTCTTACTTGGCACAAACACTAATTAAAACACAAAACCACATACAAACAGAAGCTAGATGGATTATTTATTCCTAAACAGAACCAAAAAGCAAGAAACTAAAATAAAATTGGGTTGCCTCCCAACAAGCGCTATCGTTTAACGCCCCTAGCTAGGCATGATGATTTCAATGATGCTCGCATAAAAGATAAGAATTGAAACATAAAGAGAGCATCATGAAGAATATGACTAGCACATTTAAGTCTAACCCACTTCCTATGCATAGGGATTTTGTGAGAAAACAACTTATGGGAACAATAATCAACTAGCATAACTTTAAAACTTTAAGCACATAGAGAGGAAACTTGATATTATTGCAACTTCTACAAGCATAAATTCCTCCCTCATAATAATTTTCAGTAGCATCATGAATGAATTCAACAATATAACCAGCACCTAAAGCATTCTTTTCATGATCTACAAGCATAGAATTTTTACTACTCTCCACATAAGCAAAATTATTCTCATTCGGAATAGTGGGAGTTTCATAAGAGACTTGAAAACTATAAATTGTTTCCACATTAAAAGAGTAATGTTCAGAAATAGGGTAATCATAATCACGACAAGTTTTATAAATATAGTCATCACTACTTTTTATAGCATAAGTTTCATCACAATAATCATCATAAGTAGCAACTTTGTTTCTCATCATAATCGATTGAAACCTCTTCCAAGATAGTGGACTCATCACTAAATAAAGGCATGACCTCTCCATATCCACTTTCATAAATATTATAAGATTCAACATCCTCCAAAATAGTGGGATCATTACTTCCTAAAGTCGACACTCTTCCAAACCCACTTTCATCAGTATAATCATCATAAGTAGGAGGCATGCTATCATCATTACAAATTTGCATATCAAAACTTGGGAGACTAAAATTATCATCTTCATTAAACATAGCATCCCCAAGCTTGGGACAAACATTAATGGCAGCAAATATATTCTCAAAAACATCATCTTCATCAAACATAGCATCCCCAAGCTTGGGCCTTTTCATATCATAAGCATAATCACTCTCATCATTAATAGTATGGATAGCACCAATAGTATAGCAATTATCATATTCTTCCAAGCAAGTGCCAAAAAGATTTTCAAGATCATAAGAAGTATCATTATCTTCCCAATCATATCATCACAACAAGCAATAGGCATAACGAGATCATCATCAAGTGCATCATCTTCCACAATTATTTTAGATTCATTTTCATGATGCACAACAATAATAGGAGCAACATTATTTGGGAAAGATATCTTTTTACCTCTCTTCCTTTTTCTTTTCTTCTTCTTCTTCACTACATCATGTGTGGGTTCAATCCTCTTTTTGGAGCTCCTTATTAATGAGATTGGTTGAATAGAAGGCTCCTCCTCGTTACCCGATTCATCATAAGAAATAATAGGAGGATATTGGGAAGTCTCTTCCCTTTCATTAGTATTTTCTTCATCTTGTATTTGTTTTCTTTTCTTTATGTAGTTGGAAATATAAGGATTTTCAATGCAATTCATCGCATAATACATATAAATTTCTTCTAGATCAAAATGAAGAACTCTATCAAGGGCAAATTCTGGAATGACCTTAGTTATACGTTTCATTTCTTCATAACCCAAGAGCAAACTAACTTCATTATGATGTGCAAGGGAAATCAAGTCATCGCAATTTTTGGACACGATATGATCATGAAACAATTTGCATTGGGTACTGAAACGATCATGTTCATTGCAAAGTTCACAAGTACGGCTAATAAAATTTAAATTTTTAGCACAAACATCTAGCCTTTCTTGCAACATTTTAGTTTCTAAATGCTTATGCCTCTTGCAATATCTATCTTCCCTATTTGGTGTGTACTTGCAAACCCAATACACTCCACAAAAATCGACATGCTTATAAGAGATATTTTCATCATGACTAGTGCAATCATCATTAGTACTATGGATATTCAAGGAGTTCATACTAACAACATTGCAATCATGCTCATCATTCAAAGATTCGGTGCCAAACATTCTAATGCATTCTTCTTCTAACACTTTGGCACAATTTTCTTTCCATCATTTTCACGAAAGATATTAAAAAGATGAAGCATATGAGGCACCCTTAATTCCTTTTTTTTGTAGTTTTCTTTTATAAACTAAACTAGTGATAAAACAAGAAACTAAAAGATTCGATTGCAAGATCTAAATATATACCTTCAAGCACTCACCTCCCCGGCAACGGCGCCAGAAACTGCTTGATGTCTACTACGCAACCTTCTTCTTGTAGACGTTGTTGGGCCTCCAAGTGCAGAGGTTTGTAGGACAGTAGTAAATTTCCCTCAAGTGGATGACCTAAGGTTTATCAATCCGTGGGAGGCGTAGGATGAAGATGGTCTCTCTCAAACAACCCTGCAACCAAATAACAAAGAGTCTCTTGTGTCCCCAACACACCCAATACAATGGTAAATTGTATAGGTGCACTAGTTCGGCGAAGAGATGGTGATACAAGTGCAATATGGATGGTAGATATAGGTTTTTGTAATATGAAAATATATAAACGGCAAGGTAACTAATGATAGAAGTGAGCATAAACGGTATTGCAATGCTAGGAAACAAGGCCTAGGGTTCATACTTTCACTAGTGCAAGTTCTCTCAACAATAATAACATAACTAGATCATATAACTATCCCTCAACATGCAACAAAGAGTCACTCCAAAGTTACTAATAGCGGAGAACAAACAAAGAGATTATGGTAGGGTATGAGACCACCTCAAAGTTATTCTTTTCGGTCAATCCATTGGGCTATTCCTATAAGTGTCACAAAAAGCCCTAGAGTTCGTAGTAAAATAACACCTTAAGACACACATCAACCAAAACCCTAATGTCACCTAGATACTCCAATGTCACCTCAAGTATCCATGGGTATGATTATGCGATATGCATCACACAATCTCAGATTCATCTATTCAACCAACTCATAGAACCTCAAAGAGTGCCCCAAAGTTTCTACCGGAGAGTCAAGACGAAAACGTGTGCCAACCCCTATGCATAGGTTCATGGGCGGAACCCGCAAGTTGATCACCAAAACATACATCAAGTGAATGAATAGAATAACCCATTGTCACCACGGTTATCCTACGCAAGACATACATTAAGTGTTCTCAAATCATTAAAGACTCAATCCAATAAGATAACTTCAAAGGGAAAACTCAATCCATTACAAGAGAGTAGAGGGGGAGAAACATTACAAGATCCAACTACAATAGCAAAGCTCGCGATACATCAAGATCGTGCCAAATCAAGAACACGAGAGAGAGAGAGATCAAACACATAGCTACTGGTACATACCCTCAGCCCCGAGGGTGAACTACTCCCTCCTCGTCATGGAGAGCGCCGGGATGATGAAGATGACCGCTGGTGAGGGTTCCCCCCTCCGGCAGGGTGCCGGAACAGGGTCCCGATTGGTTTTTGGTGGCTACAGAGGCTTGCGGCGGCGGAACTCCCGATCTATTCTGGTCCTCGATGGTTTTAGGGTATATTGGTATATATAGGAGGAAGAAATACGTCAGGGGAGCCACGAGGGTGGAGGGCGCGCCCAGGGGGGTGGGCGCGCCCCCCTGCCTCGTGCCTTCCTCATTGATTCCCTGACGTGCACTCCAAGTCTCCCTTATTGCTTTCTTTCCAAAAATAACTTTTCCGAAGGTTTCATTCCGTTTGGACTCCGTTTGATATTCTTTTTCTGCGAAACATCAAACAAGGGAAAAACAGAAACTGGCACTGGGCTCTGGGTCAATAGGTTAGTCCCAAAAGTAATATAAAAGTGCATAGTAAAGCCCATAAAACATCCAAGATGGATAATATAATAGCATGGAACAATCATAAATTATTGATACGTCGGAGATGTATCACCCCCTCCCCCCCCCCCCCCGCTTTTCCTTTCTTCACCGAAGGGAAAAGGAAGGAGAGGGAGAGGGAGAGAAAAGGGGGACCGCGCCCCCTCCTCCTTGTCCTATTCGAACTCCCTAGGAGGGGGCGCGCACCACCCCCCCTGCTGGCTTCCCTCTCTCTCCCTTAGGGCCCATGTAGGCCCAATACTTCCCCGGGGGGTTCCGGTAACCCCTCGGTACTCCGGTAAAATACCCGAACCACTCGAAACCATTCCGATGTCCGAATACTACCTTCCAATATATTAATCTTTACCTCTCGACCATTTCAAGACTCCTCGTCGTGTCCGTGATCTCATCCGGGACTCCTAACATACTTCGGTCACCAAAACACATAACTCATAATACAAATCGTCATCGAACGTTAAGCGTGCGGACCCTACGGGTTCGAGAACTATGTAGACATGACCGAGACACATCTCCGATCAATAACCAACAAGGGAACCTGGATGCTCATATTGGTTCCTACATATTCTACGAAGATCTTTATCGGTCAAACCGCAATAACAACATACATTATTCCCTTGGTCATCGGTATGTTACTTGCCCGAGATTTGATCATCGGTATCATCATACCAAGTTCAATCTCATTATCGGCAAGTCTCTTTACTCGTTTCACAATACATCATCCTGCAACTAACTCATTATTCACATTGCTTGCAAGGCTTATAGTGATGTGCATTACCGAGAGGGCCCAGAGATACCTCTTTGATACTCGGAGTGACAAATCCTAGTCTCGATCTATGCCAACCCAACAAACACCTTCGGAGACACCTGTAGGGCATCTTTATAATCACCCAGTTACGTTGTGACGTTTGATAGCACACTAGGTTTTTCTCCGGTATTCGGGAGTTGCATAATCTCATAGTCAGAGGAATATGTATAAGTCATGAAGAAAGCAATAGCAATAAAACTTAACGATCATTATGCTAAGCTAACGGATGGGTCTTGTCCATCACATCATTCCCTAGTGATGTGATTCCGTTTATCAAATGACAACACATGTCTATGGTCAGAAAACATAATCATCTTTGATTAACGAGCTAGTCAAGTAGAGGCATACTAGGGACATATTTCCTTCACTTCCGACTCTGCGATGGTGCTGGAGGAATCATTGACGCGACATGGACAAAGCAGAAGAAACATGATCCCCGACAAGGCCTCCACCGCTATCTTGAAGGCCTCGCATGGACACAAATTTGTGGCTCCTTGATGCCATCGTAGAATGTCGTCGAGGCAGTGGCCCGGAAATGTTTATTCGTGACGAAGGCATCAGCACCGACAAGGTATCGTTACCCAACAAACAAATCCTATACCTAGATGCTCGACAGAAGGAACCAGGGCTCCCCCGCCCACTCGCCGTTATCGGAGCGACGAGCAGAGGGAAGGGGAGCCAGCGGTTGCAACGACATAGGGACAGGAACCTCTTCGCCTTGATATCGCTTGGGAAGAGATAAGAGGCGAATTCCACTAAGAAAACGGAAGTCAGGTACATGCACATAACAAAACGAATACTTCTATGGCTATGGTGGCTGGAGGTCCATCGGCACTGGCCTTTTGGGTCCTCAGATGGGCGATGGATGCAGGGAGACGAAGACCCTTCTTCTTCCTTGTTGGTATGATTTGCTCCTGCTGTTCTTCTCTTTCCTCTGTGGCCCGATCTTTGGTGGGAGATCTGCTTTGCCGGGCGGATGGCCCGGCATGATCTTTGGACCGGTCGGATGACTCGAGTTCTCTTCCTTCCGAAAGGGACACTTTTCAGCGGTACTCAAAGCCAAAGATGGCGGCTACATTGCGTGTACGTTGGATTGATGTCCATGCCCTCTCGGTACCGGTGTCAAGAAAGTAGGATGCAACGAGGCGGAAATTGAAACGAGATCGAAAAAGATGACATGCTTGCGACTGGTTGCAGAACCTTCTGCAGCAGCCTTCTTCTCTCAAGATTCAGGGATGATGACACGGGGCTCCGGAGATCTTCTTGTGTTATGGTTGTCTTAGGGTACTCTAGGTGTTCATGGTCATTTGTGTTTGCGTTTCAGTGTGCTTGTAAGGGTCAACTACTTTGTACTGATTCATGATATGAATGATAAAAATTCTTGAAAAAAACCGAATACTTCTATGGCAATTTTGGTTGATACGGGATGGCAATTTTTATCTACATGAACGACAATTTTCCTGTCAAAAAGTAAACTAAGACAGATTTTGGCATACTTGCCCACGAAACTTTCCGTCCTCAACAAATATAAATTGCTATAAAAAACATTTATTTTGCCATGTGCACGTAAGTTACTTATATCGGCATCCAATTTTTTTTTTATAAAAGGCGAAAACCGTTCATGGAACGGACGTACTCATAGAACACATACGGTTACAGAAAGTTGGATACGTTACCTAAGGTGAACCAAACACGCCCTACGAACTTCCTGCCTGGTGCGTGAGACCTAGAACCAGCAAGAAGTGTACACACAACCACGTGAGAGTTTTATCGGACGGCATGAGAGGTGTATCTTACTCCGCAGCACCGCGTCCCTCACTCACGGGGCGGCCCGGGCATTAAACACTAGCCACCGCAGGACGCACACCCCCACCACCCTCCCTCCGCCGCCGACAGCAAGCGTCGCAGGCAAAGCCCGCGCGGCGTCAGCGGCAGCGGGCCTTCTCTTCCCTCTCACCTGGTGCTCGAGCCTGGAGCTGCGCGGGGATGCTCCCTTGGGCGGAGGAGGCGCTCGGCGGCGGAGGTGCTGGAGGCGGGGCGACGCGGCCTGGCGCGCAGGAGGCGGGGCGGCGCTCACGGACTGAGGCCGCTGCCATGCGAGCGCGTGTCGATTTGGCGTGCCGCAGTCACGGCGGCGGGTATGGCGGACGGCTGGGCGCGGGCGTTGCGGGAGCGTCAAGCTCCTGGGCCTGGTGAGCGGGAGCCGAGCTCGATTTGGACGGATCTACTTGTGGGGCGCGCATTTGGCTTCCCCGATGCAGATCTGTCGGGGTAGCTGGTTGGCGACCTCCTGGGCGCAACCTGAGGGTGAGATGTGAAACAATGCTTGTGTGTCATGGAATTCGTATGCAGGAAGAGCTGGCTAGGTCACGGGTTTGGGTGGGTGAGGCTGCCGGTGAAAGCTGAGCTCCGGTTGTGGCCGAAGCAGTCGATAGCGGTGCCTACGGGCACCGTCCCCTTGTTGGACGCATTGATGTTGCGTTCCCTACCTTCCCTTGCCCGGCATTCTTCAGGAGGGAACCCTAGATCCGGTCTCTCGGGTCGGACGACGACGACGCTATCGGCTTTGCTCGATGTAATGTGTCCTCTTGAGGACATCTTCTTGAAGATAGACTCGGTCAGAAGGACTCAGTGCTCGTGTAGATGGTTGGCGACGGTTTGTGTAGCATCTCCGTGAGAGCAGCAGAAGCATCCTCCACATGCAAAGTCCGTGCGAGTTATGTTAGCCAACCTCGCGCGATTGAAACAACATATGTTTGCTCTATCGGACATAGCGTTCCTCTTTGATGTCGTCGAGTTTTGCGGACATGCTAGTGGCAGCCGGATTGATACAACAGTTTTCGGTGTGCACTTTGGTAGCGGCGAAAGCGCTCGAGTGTCCGGCCGGGTGTGTTGTCGGGTGTGTTGTGGGGTGTTGGTCTTTTGACGTGTTGTATGTATTGTGGTGTTTTAGGCTTAGTCTTGTTAGGCATTGTTTAGGTTTTCGCCCAGCTTTTCTGAATAAACTAAGCAACTCCTTTCATTTCTTCTTTTCTAGCACTCGTCTTTTGTGGTGCATTTCTCCTCTGAGGGTGTTACTTGTAATACCCTTTTTTTGATCAATAAATTTGATAGCTCTCCTGTCAACATTAAAATGAAAATTTTATTCCCCTAAAAAAAAAAATTATTGGACCGCTGAAAACATCTAAAACTAAAGATCTGACTGTTGTTAATGCTAACGGCCTGAGAGAGCTAGTAAGCTCAAAACAATCTCCAAAATGCCAACGCTATCCATCAGAGGCCACCGCTTTTCTGTCTCCCGCCGAGTCCACCTCCACCGTTTCCTACCTGAAGTGGACTCTTCTTCACCTCTCCCCATGGCTGCAGAAGGCCGAGTCCGCCTAGTGCCCGACTCCTCCTTTTCAGCTCGGATTTGTACGGCAACTTCGATTCGAGAACGAAGTCGGAACCAATCCCCTGTTCCGTGGAGGACGAAGCTATAAAGGTAAGCTGAGCCCCTAAAGTTCCTCCTCACATCGCACCACGACGCCACGAAACTTAGCGCGCCGAACTGAATCGAATCGAATCGAATCGAGCATCTGGAATCCGCGCCCCATGGCAATCCACGGCGAGCCGTCTTCCTCCGATGCGAGCGGGAAGAAGGACTACTCCATGGCGATTCTCGAGAGGAAGAAGTCGCCGAACCGGCTGGTGGTCGACGAGGCCACCGGCGACGAGAACTCCGCCGTCGCTCTGCACCCGGACACCATGGACAGGCTGCAACTCTTCTGCGGCGACACCGTTCTGCTCAAGGGCAAGAAGCGGAGAGACACGGTCTGCATTGCGCTCCCAGACGACACGTGCGACAAGACCAAGATCCGGATGAACAAGGTCGTCAGGAAGAACTTGAGGGTCCGGCTCGGCGACGTCGTCTCTGTTCATCAGTGCCCGGACGTCAAATTCGGGAATCGCGTGCACATACTTCCCGTCGACGACACGGTCGAAGGAATCACCGGAAGCATGTTCGATGCCTTCCTGAAACCATACTTTCTCGAAGCCTATCGACCCGTCAGAAAAGGGGACCTTTTCCTTGTGAGAGGCGGGATGACAAGCGTGGAGTTCAAAGTTATAGAGACCGACCCTGCAGAGTACTGCATCGTTGCACCTGATACAGAGATATTCTGTGACGGTGAGCCTGTCAAGAGGGAGGACGAGGAGAAGCTGGACGATGTCGGCTACGACGATGTCGGTGGAGTGAGGAAGCAGATGGCCCAGATCAGAGAGCTGGTTGAGCTCCCACTGCGCCACCCCCAGCTGTTCAAGTCCATTGGTGTGAAGCCTCCCAAGGGCATCTTGCTGTATGGGCCACCTGGGACCGGCAAGACCCTCATTGCTAGAGCTGTGGCTAATGAAACAGGTGCCTTCTTTTTCCTGATCAATGGCCCAGAGATCATGTCAAAGCTGGCCGGAGAAAGCGAGAGCAACCTCAGAAAGGCGTTTGAGGAGGCCGAGAAGAACGCGCCCGCCATCATCTTCATCGATGAGATCGATTCCATAGCCCCAAAGAGAGAAAAGACCAACGGAGAAGTCGAAAGGCGTATTGTTTCACAGCTGCTCACTCTTATGGACGGGCTTAAATCACGTGCACATGTTATTGTTATGGGTGCTACGAACCGCCCAAATAGCATCGACCCTGCTCTCAGAAGATTTGGTAGGTTTGACCGGGAGATCGACATTGGGGTCCCTGATGAAGTTGGACGGCTTGAGGTTCTCCGGATTCACACGAAAAACATGAAGCTTGCTGAAGATGTTGAGCTGGAGCATGTTTCGAAGGACACTCATGGGTATGTCGGCGCTGATCTCGCTGCCCTTTGTACTGAGGCCGCTCTCCAGTGCATTCGTGAGAAGATGGATGTTATAGACCAGGAGGATGACACCATTGATGCAGAGATACTGAATTCCATGGCTGTCACGAACGACCATTTCAAGATTGCACTAGGGACAAGCAACCCATCTGCTCTTCGTGAAACTGTTGTTGAAGTTCCAAATGTCTCTTGGGAGGATATTGGTGGCCTGGAGAGTGTCAAAAGGGAGCTGCAGGAGACCGTCCAGTATCCGGTGGAGCATCCGGAGAAATTTGAGAAGTTTGGTATGTCTCCGTCGAAAGGTGTTCTGTTCTATGGACCTCCAGGCTGTGGTAAGACCTTGTTGGCCAAGGCAATTGCTAACGAGTGCCAGGCTAACTTTATTAGCATCAAAGGACCGGAGCTGCTTACCATGTGGTTTGGTGAGAGTGAGGCCAATGTGCGTGAGATTTTCGACAAGGCTAGGGGGTCAGCGCCATGTGTCCTCTTCTTTGATGAGCTTGACTCAATTGCCACTCAGAGAGGGAACAGTGTTGGTGATGCCGGAGGTGCCGCTGATAGAGTGTTGAATCAGCTTCTTACCGAGATGGACGGAATGAATGCCAAGAAAACCGTGTTCATCATCGGCGCTACCAACAGGCCAGACATAATAGACCCTGCCTTGCTTAGGCCTGGACGCCTTGATCAGCTTATCTACATTCCTCTGCCTGATGTCGAATCCAGGCTCCAGATCTTCAAAGCCTGCCTCAGGAAGTCTCCTGTGGCCAAAGATGTTGACTTGAATGCTCTCGCCAAATACAAACAGGGGTTCAGCGGTGCTGATATTACCGAAATTTGCCAACGTGCATGTAAATATGCCATCAGAGAAAACATTGAGAAGGACATAGAAAAGGAGAGGCGACAGAAGGAAAACCCTGAAGCCATGGAGGAAGACGAAGTGGATGAGGTCGCTGAGATCAAGGCTGCTCACTTCGAGGAGAGCATGAGGTATGCACGCCGGAGTGTTAGTGATGCTGACATTCGCAAATACCAGGCCTTCGCTCAGACGCTGCAGCAGTCCCGTGGTTTTGGCAGTGAGTTCCGATTCCCTGACCAGCCTGCCGCAGGTGCTACCCCGGCGACCGATCCTTTTGCATCCGCTGCCACGGCAGCTGAAGACGATGATTTGTACAGTTAATTGTCTGCTGTGCCATGAACTTAACCTAATTTAGTAATTTCCTTGCTGTAGTTATTTATATTATGCTGGCATGGGAAGACCATGTAATCATTTACGTCCAAGTTGTGATATATATGAACCTTTTTATTATTATTTTCTGTGATATATAAACTGAAGATTGTATCCTCCACCTAAAAGATAAAAAGCATTAGTCTCCGATTCCAGTCTGTGTGACAAGGATATATCACATTTGTCTATGCTACAATTCTCTTGTTCTCTACAGGCTGCAGCAAGGTTATTAGCATCATTGTATGCGATGCTTTTTTTTTTCCTTTTAAATTTACTAGTCCAATTACTTTGAGTGTCATTGCTAATAAACCTTCTGTTATCTGCCCTTTGGTTTGTTTGTTTGTTTTTGGTTGCAAATGGTTACTTCTACTGAACCACAGCCTCTCTGGAATGCTGACAAATTAGTTTAGCATCAGCTGAACCTTTAGTCTCTACAATGTACCAATATCAATTTTTGGATTCTCCAACAAAGTAACTGAAATAATTTACAAGGTAGAAGGTTATCCATGTTGATGTTGATTAGTTATTCACTGCCTTTGGCATCCGATGGTGCGGCAGCTGCAGACCATGATTTATATAGTTGAATTGTCTATTGTGCCAACTTGATGTAAATTTCTTGTTTTGCTTGCTTATGCTGTCATCTGTAAGACACTGAAAGGCCATGTACTTACTTTTACGTTCATGTTCTGATATAATGAAGACTGTTCCACCTAGATGAGGGGGAAAAACATCGCCTGTCTCAGTTATGGAAACAAAATATAAACCTTTGATGTCCTGCTGTCTACGAGTCCATTGATGCCAAGATGCTAACAAGCTGGTGTTATTAAAAGCACATCTCAAAATTAATTTGCTTTTCTTACTGTTTTACAATAGCACATAACATACTCTTCTGAAATTTTAGAGATGACCAATGAATCGCAGGTCTTGAATCAGTTTGTAACACATGTCCAAGTTGCTATTTTCAAATGAATTTAGTCTGCAGGATGCAACCTATCACCAGAATCTATTTCCAATGATAGGATTTTGTAAGCAATGACTGCTCATGAACAGCTCACAAACATGTTTGTAGGATTCTGCCCTCCCATTGACCGTCAAAAGTATCCTATGAGATTAATTAGAATGCTGGTGTGGTGGATTTACTTTTGTTCATTGTGGATGAGTAGGCATCATAGTCTCTAAAATCTACAGTGCATCGATCTCAATTTTTGGATTCTCAGAAAAGTAACTGGATTATTCATGTTGATGTTGATCAGTAATTCATTGTCAGGTCAAGTTGGCTAACACTGAAATATTGATAGAAAGCATAAATGCCACATGAGAAGAATTGTTGTTTGGATGTTTAAACTACTTATGACCTATCTCATTTGATATCTGAAATCTGTAGGAAACTACAAATATATTTCTTTATTTTGTAACCGAAGCTTTTGACTTTTTAGGGAGGGCTCTTGTTCTTGGCAAGTATGTGTGCAGTAGCAGAGGCAATATATGTACTTTCCCTACTATAGTTGGCACCGACCTCAATTTTTGGATTCTCCAGAAAAATAACTGGATAATTCATGTTGATCGTTTAGTTTGTAGTTGGCTTATGTTGAAATATTAATAGGAGGCATACTAGAGACCCCCTTCTTTATAGTGAACTTACTGTTATCCTTGATATAATTTTCTTGTTACGTGTGTAGGAATCCTATGCTGTCATTTGTAAGACACGGAAAGATCATTTACTTATTTTTACGTTCTTCTCATATAATGACTATTGTCATCCACCTGGACGAAATAAAAACATCGTAATGTTTCAACCATGGGAAAAGAAATACAACCTTTGATTTCCTACTTTCTGACAGTCCATTATGTTTGCTGCTCTACTGACTTTGTTGAGCTGCTGGTTGGTTGAGAATGATCAGTCAGTCATACACTCAGTACCTGAATGTCAATGCAGTGCATTAGCATCCAATTACATGGTAGGTACAGTATGTAAAAGATTGGCATTTTATCTTGAAAACCATACCTGCGCAGCCTCGATATATCTCTGACGTACAGTATATGTAGCAGTTTGCAAGAATTTCTTGGGTAAACGATGGGAAACAGGAGCCGGGCTTTCTTCTTCATGGTTTCAGGATAGCCTCCATACACCTACGAGAATCAATATCAGACCACCGAAATCAGGAAGGTAACTTGAAAGGGCAAAAATGAAGCACTCACCAGGCAATAGTGCAGTTCAACTATCTCTGAATTGCTGCAGTGTCTGCAGAGCATGATGATGAAAGACAGTTTCAGAAGCTATACTAGATGTTTAGCAATCGTTGCCCGTGTACATAGCCTGCAACACCAGTATTTTCTTAGAGATTTGGTATCTTTATGTCACAAAGAGTACCGATCAGCCAAATTGGTTGTTGTTTTCAGAAAATCTGATTGCTGATTGATCCCTGCAATGCAGCTGGCTCTCAAAAAATGTCCAATAAATGGACCCAAACTGGTTTCTTCAGCCAAATTGGCATATGATTCTCCAAGTCTCCGAAAGCAAATCATATGGTAACAAAAACACAACATCAACTACCATCAGATAACAGAGACCAGTCAGATAGTTGGGACATGCATCAAACGAGTAACTAGTTCACAACAGAGGCTTCCCAAGAGATGCACCAGATAATTGCTATTTCAGATCGATCAATCAAATGACACGGTAACATCAGCAACCCAACTACAAACTAAACAATATTCCACCGATGTCCATTGAGCAACACTAATTCTAGGTAAACAGCACCCAACTACAGTTGCCAGAGACTGAATCTAAGAGGAGGTGAACTTGGTGACGGCCTTGGTGCCCTCGGAGACGGCGTGCTTGGCGAGCTCCCCGGGGAGGACGAGGCGGACGGAGGTCTGGATCTCCCGGGAGGTGATGGTGGGCTTCTTGTTGTAGCAGGCGAGCTTGGCGGCCTCCCGGCGAGCTTCTCGAAGATGTCGTTGATGAAGGAGTTCATGATGGACATGGCCTTGGAGGAGATGCCGATGTCGGGTGCACCTGCTTGAGCACCTTGAAGATGTAGATCTTGTAGGTCTCGATGCTCTTCTTGCCCTTCTTCCCCCTCTTCTCGCCGCCCTCCTTGGAGGCGGTCTTGCCCGCCAATGACCGCTTCTCGGCCTTGGGCTTCTTCGGCGGGGCCTTCTCGACCTTCTCCGTCGCGGGCTCCTCCTCCATGGGCTTCTTCGCCCGCGGCTTCTTCTTGGCCTTGGGCGCCATCGCTGCCGAGGAGGGGAGCGAAGGGCGCTGGTCTGTTTGTGCGGGAAAGATTGGGAGATTTTGAACGAGATGTGCGGGAATAAGGAGCGGGCTGATGGGTTTATACTGAGGAGAGGTGTGGACGCTGATTGGTGGAGGGTTGGTGGCTCGGATCCGTGACGTGGGACGGTATGAAGCGTTCGCTGTTGTTTCCATGGACGATCCTGATTTGCTGCGGTGGTCGCGAAAACGTGGGTGGGAATAACTTCTTCTTTTTTCTGGGACAGGGCGGGAATAGCTTTTTTTTCACGGGAAGGCGCGAATAGCTGAATATAGTACTATATTATTACTCCCTCTGTCCTAAAATATAAGAACATTTTTGACACATTATGGGACGGAGGAAGTATTATTTTTTAGGGGAATAGCTGAATATATTGATTTGAAAGAGCGGGATTATGCAGACGATGTGGTACTGTTTATCAAGCCTACGATGGCAGGCATTATCTTTGTGAAGAAGATTTTGCGGATCTTTGGCATAGCGTCAGGACTGAGGGTCAATTTCGCCAAATCCTCAACCATTTTGATTAGAGCAAAGGAGGGGGATGAGGAGCTGGTGAGAAGTGCATCGCCGTGGAAAATCGACCGTTTTCCGTGCAAAAATTGGGGCTACAGCTTAGTATCAAGCAACTGAAAGAGGTCTTGATGGCAGCCGATGGTAAATGCAGCTATCAAAATCTTGCCTGCCTGGCAAAGGGGAATGATCACTAGGTCGGGCTGGTGTTGGTGAACCAAGTGATGCGGGCGAGACCCACACATTATCTAATCCTTACAGAAGCTCCTAAGCGGACCTTATACATGGTGGACATGGGGTGTCAGGCCTTTTCTGGGCCGGATCGGAAGAAGTCAGTGCGGGTAAATGCGTGGTGTCCTGGCAGAGAGTTTGCAAGCCTAAATACCTTGGAGGGCTATGGGTGATGGACCTGGGCAAACATGGACTCGCGCTATGTTTTGCGGTGGGAGTGGTTAAGAAGAACAGTTAGCACACTTGGCAGGGCCTCAATTTGGCGTCGGATCGCCACGTTCTCTAGGCGTTCAACAGTTTAAAAAATGACAGCTTGGGGACGGCGTTCAGATCTTGTTTTGAAATTATAGGTGGCTAAACTGAGCTTGCATAGCTGAGGTCGCACCTTTGATCGTTCACAAGGTAAAGACCCAGGTGAAAAACATGAGAGTGGTACAGGAGGGTGTGTTGTCCCACGCTTGGACTATGAATACCAGGTGAGCTCTCCATGGAGGAGCTGGCACAATTCATTCGTCTATGGGAGGTGCTTGTTGAGGTACAACTAACTCCGGGCAATGAGGATATTGTTGTCTTGGCGTCGTGCGTGGAAGGAAAATACACAACGACTCCGACATATAAAATGTTCTACGAGGGAGGGATCCGGTCTCGGTCGTCTGCAGCCATTTGGAAGAGTTGGGCTCCGCTGTCCTGCAAGATCTTCATGTGTTTGGCTGTCCAATACCGAGTCTGGTCATCAAATAGGAGATTCAGACATGGGTTACAAGATCAGACCTCCCCATGTTTCTCTTGCGAACAGGAGGATACGGTTGATCATCTGTTGCTGCAGTGTGTCTTTGTGAGACATGTGTGGTACCTATGCGTCGCTAAGGTTGGTTTAGATCTGGCTCTTTTACCCTCACCATGGTCTAAGCTGGAAGAGTGGTGGGCGATGAGACACAAGCAGATTCCCAAAGCATACCGGAAGGGCTTTGATTCCTTTGTTATGATCAGCTGTTGGACTCTTTGGAAGCAACACAATGCACGAGTATTTGGGAATGCCAATGTGAGGGATGTTTGGGGCACAGTAGAAATTATCTTCCAAGAGTTAAAAATGTGGCCTAGCTGGAGGTTCGGGAGTGTCAACGTATTGTGAGTAGTTGACTTAGAGAGTTGGAGTGGAGTGGGCATGGAGCGCCGACGTGTGGTACTCGGGTCTTATGTAGTCTCTTGTACATATTTTCTACCATCTATAAAGCTAAGGTATGCTATTGGTGTACTCTAAAAAAAGGGATTAAGCTTTTGGTTTCGTTTTCTATATGAGAATGGAGCCGGGGGAGCTCCCCTTTGATCCAAAAAAGAAAGAACTGGATTGCGTGGAGTGTATATAATTTTGACATGCTCTAATTTTTGGTTTTTGCCGAAGGTCCTAAATATCTGCGGACACGTTTGGACTTGTTTGTGGACAATCAATTAGGCGGAGGTCATGCGAACCAACCTGTGGTTGGATGGTTAGAGGGATTGTGGTATTCCCAGCCCAGCAGGGGCTCGGTATGGGAACAAATGAGTTGCCAACAAAGTCCGAACAACTTTACAGCGTACTTCGGCGTCGCGAGTTTGGCCTTATATGCATCAGCTCCGAATCATGTCTTGGGTCAATGGTTGGGTTGCCCGGCTCCTGTGCTTGCTACCTTACGTCCTGCTCTATCGGCTAGGGTAGTAAAGGGAGAACTACTGCGATTGTGCTTCCGGTTCATCTGGTCAAGCACCTCAGTAGAGAAAGCTGAAAACCGACTGTCATGATGCTGCGAGAGTTGGTCAACCACTCGATGACTTATCGGAATCTGTCGTGATTCCCTCCGTGTCACACGAAGGACCTTTTTTTTAGTTCATATATGTAACGCACCATATTGGAATAAGCCGTACGCATGCCAGGGGCTATATCGTAGTCCCCCTATAAAACTCATATGGCTAAGTGAAAGTGTTAACGCCCTATAGTCTGATTGCCTGGTTCGCCGCATTATCACCTCCTTCATGGACTAAGACGTTGGATCAAGAGTGATTAAATGCTTTTTTGAACACCCCCGTACTTCCTACGAGGGTGCTGAAGCCGACGACTGGAAAACTTTCAGATTATATTAAAATGGCCGCACAGGAGGAACATGAGATTTCGAGCAAAAACATAAAAAATAGACTAGCTATAAAACTATCTCTTACAATTCTCATACCCCTCACTCGAATATTATGTCTTTCGAGCACTGACCCTCTACCAAGCGGGCGGCCTCCAGGACATCTTCAAAATAAAGCTCGGGTGTGTGATGGTCCTTGCCCTTGGGTGGACTCTTAGCCGCAACATCGGTGGCCTTCATCTTCCCCCAGAATGTCTTGACACGGGCAAAGGCCATCCATGCACCCTCAATGCACGTCGACCGCTTCACAGTGTCGATACGCGGCACCGCATCAACAAGTCGCTGCACCAAGCCGAAGTAGCTATTCGAAGCAGGCTCGGTCGACCACAGCCGGCTTATGACGTTCTTCATGGCAGCGCCGGATATCCTATGAAGCTCGGCCCATTGAGACATCTGTTCATTCAGCAACAGAGGGCGCTTTGACGCACCAAATTGTGACCAGAAAAGCTTCTCCGTTGCATACCCCTCTTGTGCGTGATAAAACTGCGCCGCATCGAAAGAACTCTTCGGCAAGTCTAAATACTCGCCCGGAGAACTCCACACTTGGTTAAGCTGAGCATAGTTCGGATCACCAAACTTAGCCTATAGCAAAAAGGGCTTACCGGCCGCAATTTCCCCAGCTTGCCGGATCTCCTCACGGGCTGCTCTGGATTCAGACCGCGCTTCTCTCGCCTCTCGTAAGGCCTTGTCAAGTTCGGCCGTTTTGGCTTCATTTTCATTCTCAATAAGTTCACAGCGGTTAGTAGCATTTTTTAATTCGAGCACCATCGTGGATATCTTCTCCTCATCTTGGTGCTACGTCTTGAGCTTGCGTTGGTTTTCCCCGAAGAGGAGAGGATGATGCAGCACAGTAGCGTAAGTATTTCCCTCAGTTTTTGAGAACCAAGGTATCAATCCAGTAGGAGGCCACGCACAAGTCCCTCGTACCTGCACAAAACGATAGCTACTCACAACCAACGCGATTAGGGGTTGTCAATCCCTTCACGGTCACTTATGAGAGTGAGATCTGATAGAGATGATATTTTTGGTATTTTTGGTATATAGATGCAAAGTGAAAAGTAAAAGGAAAAGTAAAAACAAGGCAAGTATAAAAGTGATGGAGATTGATATTATGAGAATAGACCCGGGGGCCATAGGTTTCACTAGTGGCTTCTCTCAAGAGCACAAGTATTCTACGATTGGGTGAACAAATTCTTGTTGAGCAATTGAGAATTGAGCATAGTTATGAGTATATCTAGGTATGATCATGTATATAGGCATCACGTCCGAGACAAGTAGACCAAACGATTACGCATCTACTACTATTACTCCACTCATCGACCGCTATCCAACATGCATCTAGAGTATTAAGTTAAAAACAGAGTAACGCCTTAAGCAAGATGACATGATGTAGAGGAATAAATTCATGCAATATGATAAATACCCCATCTTGTTATCCTCGATGGCAACAATACAATACGTGCCTTGCAACCCTTTACATCCTTTGGGTAAGGACACCGCAAGATTGAACCCAAAGCCATGCACTTCTCCCATTGCAAGAACTACCAATCTAGTTGGCCAAACCAAGCGGATAATTCAAGAGACTTGCAAAGATAACCAATCATACATAAAAGAATTGAGAGAAGATTCAAATATTATTCATAGATAAGCTGGATCATAAACCCACAATTCATCGGTCTCAACAAACACACCGCAAAAATAAGATTACATCGAATAGATCTCCACAAGAGAGGGGAGAACATTGTATTGAGATCCAAAAGAGAGAAGAAGCCATCTAGCTACTAGCTATGGACCCGAAGGTGCGAAGTAAACTACTCATACTTCATCGGAGAGGCTATGGTGTTGATGTAGAAGCCCTCCGTGGTGGATGCCCCCTCAGGGGAGTTCCTAACAGGCCCCAAGATGGGATCTCGTGGATACGAGGAAGTTGCGGCGGTGGAATTAGGTTTTTGGCTCTGCTACGATCGTTTGGGGTACGTATGTAGCGACCTGACCGAATGGATCAAGTCTACGTGGCTTAAGTGTCATCCACGGATCGGTATCTTTGACACACACAGTACTCGAGGATTTATAACAGAGGTAAATCACATGTATAAAGTAACGTAAATACTATTAACTCAATCCAAATAGCGGAAGTAACAAGGTTGTGGATTCCCATCAACACCAACGGCAAAGTTGAGTGTAGAATTCGTAACCCTAACGTATCACTTACTGTCAGAAGATCCCGCAACATGAGACGTTGCAGCCACAAAGGGTCAAGACATTGAATGTAATCGCAAATTCACACCATGGAGCAATGATGAATAATGGCTATCTCTACATGCATATTTGGTGGTGGAGGCTCTATGGTTACAATGTTTTTGCGAAAAGCCAATTTTTCCCTACTGCAAAGGAATAAATTTATTTAACTATCATGGTGGTGGTTAAACATTGAGAATGGTTGACAGCATTCTCAATCCCAATTAATCATCATCATTAAAACCCAACAATATTAATTTAAAGTAACATGATGAGATCAACAGGATAATCCAAGAACTAGATACTCAAGACGTCTATAACCGGGGACACGGCTAATCATGATTAGTTTATACACTCTGCAGAGGTTGCGCACTTTTCCCCACATGACTCGATCTCCTCCGTTGGTTTTCTCGCACTACATGGTGTTTGAGAAACGAATGACCGAGACATAGTCTTTCGTAAGCGCTTAGCACCTTACGATGGGTAGACCGGTACACCTACTTTCCCCTACATACGCTAGTCTACCACTTTGTAAGAGTTCGCACGACTTAATCAATCGTGCTAGAGCCCATAATAGCATGTGGCTGCACACGGAAGTTTCTAGCATGAATAATCTTATGATCCCTTTGAGCACAGGTGGTGGTCCAAAAGAACAGGCAATCCTGGAATAACCAGTACCTCAATCCACCAGGATGTGTATTAATGTTGCCACCTTAAATAAACCATTAATTAACAATCTCACATCTGTCATGGAAAATCACTCACCCAATCCACGTCTACTTGCATAGCATGTCAAAATAAGCAAACGTAGAAGTAACTCCCAAGGGTTTGATAATAAACAGGTAATAGGTACTACCTCAACTACTTCCCATCCCACAATTTAATTAGATCCTAATCATGCAATGTTTGAGGATTGATCTAATGCAATAAAAATTGGGTAGTAAAGAGGTATGATCAAAGTGTGAACTTGCCTGCAATGTTGACGAAGATGATTCACACTCATAACTCTTGATAGTTCTGCTCGTCACACTCCGGTCAATCTATCGTAAGCAAGCAATGGTAACCACACATAAGCCATCACCCAAAAGATCGGAAAGAACGAAGAAAACAATTCGGAAAACATCAAAACCAAGCAAATAAATCTTGCAACATAAAACAATTTCTAACAGTACCAAAATTATGTGAATTTGGCCTTATTAGAAAGTTTAGG
This sequence comes from Aegilops bicornis, assembly GCA_021605145.1. Lineage (NCBI taxonomy): Eukaryota > Viridiplantae > Streptophyta > Magnoliopsida > Poales > Poaceae > Aegilops > Aegilops bicornis. The sequence continues at coordinate 373,372,850 of CM038669.1, read as the reverse complement.
TCAAGATCTTCGATTTGCAAAAAGAATCAACTAAATCGGAGTTACGAAACTCAAGTTATGATCAAACAAAGTTCAAATTCAAATCTGATCTAATTCAAATTTTAAACTTTCAAAAACCTGTTTGAGTTGGATTACTGGATAGAGGAGGTTGTAACAAAGAAGTGAGCGTTGATTTCATCTAATTTGGATGAACGAGTAAAAAGTTATGAGCATTTGAAGTCCAGGGGCTAAATTGTAAAATAAAACAACTACAACTAGGTCCCTGGCAGAAAATTTAAAATAAAAGAAAAAGACTAAATAGCGAACGTTCGTTACAGAACCTAATCTAATGAATTCGTTCACTCCAGAACCTAAACTAGCGAATGCTCACTATTTAAACTAAATAAATAAAAAAACAGGTTTTTAAACAGCAAAACCCAAAAAAAAACCCCAAGGGCGGGCTTATTACCAGTTCAATGGGTTCGGCCAGGTTAGAGTCGGCGACGAGGGAAAGACGGCGGCGGCGTCGACCACGGACGGGACGGCTGACTCGGGGCTCGGCCTTGTATTTAGAGGAGGGCGGCTCAAGTGGCGTGGGCGAGGCGAGAAGAGGCGGCACTGGCCTCCCATGGCGGCGCGGCGGCGTGCCCGAGCGGGACTCCCACTCGGGAAGGAGAGGGCGGCTATTTGGGCATGGCTGATCAGCCTTGGGCCCGGTCATGATGGGGAAAGTTTTTTTAAACAATTGTTTTCTAAAGAAAAGAAATAAAACTAAATAAATCAAAATATACTATAGGCATATAATATATCAAAATTTTCAGAAAAAGATTTCCTACGAGCTGAACATTTTTCTAGAATCAAATAAAATCCACACAAATTCAAATAATTCAAATAATGCTACTGGTTCAATAAAACCTAATAAAAACCATTTTAAAAATACCAAAATGAATTCAATTTTTTTTTCTCCAATTTTCTATTGTAGGGATCATGTTACCCTTATTTCTGTATTTTTTTTATTTTTGGAGAAAAAATAATTTGAATAAAACTCCAATAACTCCAAATTGAAAATAAATTCAAAAGAACTTTGAATTTAATTCTTTTAAAACTCCCAACTCATATTTCATATAATTTGAAGAAGTCATTTTATCTTCTCTCATGAAAATCATTGAGTTGCATGGAGTTTATGAATCGAAATATTTCCAAATGAAATTCAAATATTTTCAAATACCCTTTCTTTTAATTAAATGGAAGAAGTCATATCATATTCCCTCAAGGGTTTTGTATTTGAAAAGAATTTGAATTCATGAAGATCAGAAAAGAAAATGAAAGTTTGGGAAAGTCCTTTTATTCCCTCTCATTTAACTTTCAATTTTTTTTGAATTTCACTCAATCAATCAAATCTATCTATTTATTATAACATTCCAAAATTTAGAATTTTGGGAAGTTACAACGTAGGTATATATAGGAGGAAGGAGTGCGTCGGTGGAGCAACAGGGGGCCCACGAGGCAGGGGGCGCGCCCTAGGGGGGCACCCCCCACCTTCGTGACCGCCCCCGATGTTCCTTGGCGTAGGGTCCAAGTCTCCTGGATCACGTTCGGTGAGAAAATCACGTTTCCGAAGGTGTCATTCCGTTTGGACTCCGTTTGATATTATGTTTCTTCGAAACACTGAAAAAGGCAAAAAACAACAATTCTGAGCTGGGCCTCCGGTTAATAGGTTAGTCCCAAAAGTAATATAAAAGTGGAAAATAAAGCCCATTATAGTCCAAAACAATAGATAGAGTAGCATGGAGCAATAAAAATTATAGATACGTTGGAGACGTATCGGGCATCCCCAAGCTTAATTCCTCGTCATTCCTCGAGTAGGTAAATGATAAAAAGAGATTTTTTGATGCCGAGTGATACTTTGGCATAATTTCAATGTAAATCTTCTTAATTGTGGTATGAGTATTCAGATCCGAAAGATTCAAGACAAAAGTTCATATTGCCATAAAAAATAATAATACTTCAAGCATACTAACTAAGCAATTATGTCTTCTCAAAATAACATGGCCAAAGAAAGTTCATCCCTAGAAAATCATATAGTTAGGCTATGTTTCATTTTCGTCACACAAAGATGTTCCCAACTTCTATACCCCGATTACAAGCCAAGCAATTGTTTCATACTTAAATAATCTCAAACTCTTTCAACCTTCACGCAATACATGAGCGTGAGCCATGGATATAGCACTATGGGTGGAATAGAATATGATGATGGGGATTGTGTGGAGAAGACAAAAAAAGAGAAAGTCTCACATTGACGAGGATAATCAACGGGCTATGGAGATGCCCATCAATTGATTTCAACATGAGGAGTAGGGATTGCCATGCAACGGATGCACTAGAGCTATGAATGCTCAACAAAAGAAAACTAGTGGGTGTGCATCCAACTTGCTTGCTCATGAAGACCTAGGGCATTTTGAGGAAGCCCATCGTAGGAATATACAAGCCAAGTTCTATAATGAAAAATTCCCACTAGTATAAAAAGACAACTTATGAGACTCGCTATATGAAAAACATGGTGCTACTTTGAAGCACAATATATGAGACTCACTACATGAAGAACAAGGTGCTACTTTGAAGCACAATATATGAGACTCACTACATGAAGAACAAGGTGCTACTTTGAAGCACAAGTGTGGGAAAAAGATAGTAGCATTGCCCTTTTTATTTATTTTCTTTTTTGGGCCTTTCTTTTTTGGCCTTTCTCTTTTTTGGGCAATGCTCTAATAATGATAATCATCACACTTCTATTGATTACAACATAAGGATTACAACTCGAAACTAGAACAAGATATGACTCTATATGAATGCCTCCGACGGTGTACAGGGATGGTGCAATGAATCAAGAGTGACATGTATGAAAAATAATGCATGGTGGCTTTGCCACAAATACGATGTCAACTACATGATCATGCAATGGCAATATGACAAAAGTAAAGTATGTCATGATGATGAGCGGAACGGTGGAAAGTTGCATGGCAATATATCTCGAATGGCTATGGAAATGCCATAATAGGTAGGTATGGTGGCTGTTTTGAGGCAGATATAAGGAGGTTTATGTGTGATAGAGCGTATCATATCACGGGTTTGGATGCACCGTGAAGTTTGCACCAACTCTCAAGGTGAGAAAGGGCTATGCACGGCACCTATGAGGCTAGCAATGGCGGATAGGTAAAAGTGCGTATAATCCATGGACTCAACATTAGTCAAAAGAACTCATATACTTATTGCAAAAATTTAGAAGTCAGCAAAAATCAAGTACTACGCGCATGCTCCTAGGGGGATAGATTGGTAGGAAAAGACCATCGCTCGTCCCCGACCGCCACTCATAAGGATGCACAAGCCAGGTACACCTCATGTTTCAAATTTGTTACACAACTTTAACCATACGTGCATGCTATAGGATTTGCAAACTTCAACACAAGCATTTCTCAAATTCACAACTACTCAACTAGCACGACTTTGATATTATCACCTCCATATCTCAAAACAATTATCAAGCATCAAACTTATCTTAGTATTCAACACACTCAAAAGAAAGTTTCACATATCTTGAATACCAAGTATATTAATATTAAGAAAATTACCATGCTATTAACGACTCTCAAAATAATCTAAGTGAAGCATGAGAGATCAATAGTTTCTTTAAAACAAATCCACCGCCGTGCTCTAAAAGATCTAAGTGAAGTACTAGAGCAAAAATTATCACGCTCAAAAGATAAGTGAAGCACTATGAGCAAAACTATCAAGCTCAAAAGATATAAGTGAAGCACGTAGAGTATTCTATCAAATTCCAATTCATGTATTGTAACATCCCAAAATTCTAAACTTTTGGAATGTTATAATAAATAGATAGATTTGATTGATTGTTTGATTGATTGAGTGAATTGAGTGAAATTCGAAACTTTTTGAAAGTTAAATGTGAGGGAATAAAAGGACTTTCCCAAACTTTCATTTTTTTTGCTTTTATGATCTTCATGAATTCAAATTCCTTTCAAATACAAAACCCTTGAGCGAAGATGATATGACTTCTTCCATTTAATTAAATGAAATGGTATTTGAAAATATTTGAATTTCATTTGGAAATGTTTCGATTCATAAACTTCATGCAACTCAATGATTTTCATTGGAGAAGATAAAATGACTTCTTCAAATTATATGAAATATGAGTTGGGAGTTTTAAAAGAATTAAATTCAAAGTTCTTTTGAATTTATTTTCAATTTGGAGTTATTGGAGTTTTATTCAAATTATTTTTCTCCAAGAATAAAATATATGGAAAATAGGGTAACATGATTCCCTACACCAGAAAATTGGAGAGAAATAAATTTGAATTAATTTTGGTATTTTAAAAATGATTTTTATTGGATTTTTCTAGAGCAGAAGCACTCTTTGATTTATTTAAAATTGTGTGAATTTTATTTGACGTTAGGAAAATGTTCACCTTGTAGAAATTAATTTTCTGAAAATTTCGATATATTATATGCCTATATAATATTCTTATTTATTTTTTATTATTTTGATTATCTGGAAAAAACGTTTAAAAAAAACTCTTCGAACAGTTCTAGGCCGAAGCCCAACACTGCTCTCTCTCTCTCCCGCTCTCCGCCGACTTGGCTGGCCCAGTTCACCAAGGCCGCGGCCCAGCCGGACCAGCGCCTTGCCACCGCCCCCATCTCCGGCTTGGGACAGAGTCCCGAGCGAAGCCGCCGTTGCCGGCGACTCGTGCCGCCGCCGGACGTCTTCTCCCTTGCCCCCCGCCCACACCATCGCCTCCCTCTCCCTCCTATAAAGGCCGCCGCCCTTCCGTTCTCCTCTCGCCTCCCCTACTTAGCATCGCGCGCCTTGGATCTCACCGCCGCGCCGAGACCATGACCACCGCCCTCGTCGTCGTCGGCCTTGTAAACGCGCCCTAATCGCCTCGCCCGCGCCGCCCTCCAGGCCCCTTCGCCGCCCTCACGGGACGATAAAACCGCCGCCCGGCCGGACCGAGCCGCCGCCGCCGTCCTCCCGACTCCGTGATCGCCGTGTGTCGCCGCCTCCCATCCGTTGGATCTGGATCGAGCGATCCAGATCTCGTTCTGTTTTTTAAACGTTTTTTTATTATTATTCGGTGAACGTTCGTTAGTTAGGGTTTGCACCGAATGGTTTTTCCGTTCGTTAGCGAACGTTCGCTAAATAGCCTTTTCGTTTTATTTTAGTTTTCTGCCAGGGACCCGTATGTAATTAGTTTCTTCACAGATTAGTCCCTAATCTTCAAACCCTCATAACTTTTCACTCGTTTATCCAAATCCAACGAAACCAACGCCCACTTATTTGTTATGATCCCCTCTATCCAGTAATCCTACTCAAACTTGTTTTTGAAAGTTTAAAATTTGAATTAGACCAGATTTGAATTGGAACTTCGTTTGATCATAACTTGAGTTTCGTAACTCCGATTTAGTTGATTCTTTTTGCAAATCGAAGCTCTTGACATAAACTTTCTGATAAGTCCAAATTCACATAATTTTGGTACTTTTAGAAATTGTTTTATGTTGCAAGAGTTATTTTCTTGGTTTTGATGTTTTCCGAATTGTTTCTTCGTTCTTTCCGATCTTTTGAGTGATTGCTCATGTGTGGTTACTATTGCTTGCTTACGATAGATTGACCGGAGTGTGACGAGTAGACCTATCAAGAGTTTTGAGTGTGAATCATCTTCATCAACATTGCAGGCAAGTAACACTTTGATCATATCCCGTTTTCATACCTAGTTTTATTGCATTAGATCAATCCTCAAACATTGCATGATTAGGATCTAATTAAATTGTGGGTTTTGGGAAGTAGTTTGAGGTAGTACCTATTACCTGTTTTATTATCAAACCCTTGGGTGTTACTTCTACGTTTGCTTATTATGCCATGCTATGCTAGTAGACGTGGATTGGGTGAGTGTATCCATGATGATGTGAGATTGTTAATTAATGGTTTACTTAAGGTGGCAACTTAAACACACATCCGGGTGGATTGAGGCACTGGTTTCCATCAGGACTTGCTCAGTATTTCTTAGGACCGCCACCTGTGCTCAAAGGGATCATGAGATTATTCATGCTAGAAACTTCCGTGTGCGACCACATGCTACTATGGGCTCTAGCATAGTTGACTAAGTTGTGCGAACTCTACGGGTGGACTAACTGATGTAGGGGTTGTAGGTTGGTACGGTCTACCCAAGCGTAAGGTGCTAAGCGCTTACGAAGATCGTGTCTCGGTCATCCGCTTTCTCAAACACCATGTGGTGCGAGAAATCAAACGGAGGAGATCGAGTCTTGTGGGGAAAAGTGCACAAACCTCTGCAGAGTGTATAAACTAATCATGATTAGCCGTGTCCCCGGTTATGGACATCTTGACTATCTAGTACTTGGATTATCCCGTTGATCTCATCATGTTACTCTAATTAATATTGTTGGGTTGTTAATGAGTACTTTTAATTGGGATTGAGGATGCTGTCAACCATTCTCAATGTTAAACAACCACCATGATAGTTAAATAAATTTATTCCTTTGCAGTAGGGAAAAATTGGCTTTACGCAAAATTGTAACCATAGAGCTTTCCACCAGCCATATATGCATATAGTATAGGCTTATTCTTTCATTACTCTCTATGTGTTACATTGCCAAAGATATTCCATGTCTTGACCCGTTTCGGCCGCAACGTTTCATGTTGCAGACTTTTCGGACGACGAGTAAGTGATACGTTAGGGTTATGATTTCTACACTCAACTTTGCCGTTGGTGTTGATGGGAATCCACAACCTTGTTACTTTCGCTATTTGGATTGAGGTAATAGTATTTACGTTATTTATACATGTGATTTACCTTTGTTATAAATCCTCGAGTACTGTGTGTGTCAGCATAACGATCCAGGGATGACACTTAAGCACAGACTTGATCCATTCGGGTCGTGTCGCTACAAGATGGTATCAGAGCACATGTTGACTGTAGGACGTGACCCTAGAAACAGGCAAGCCCATAGGAAAGATTTTCTCTACAACTTCTTTCTTTTCAAAAAGATCTTTTACCTCTCTTCTCTTCTGAGCTTATTCAAATATTCCCTTTTAGTGAGACCATACCCCTTTTCCCTTTTGACCCCTCGAAGATTCGACTGATGAGACCACTCCAAGAAGTACAAGATATCAGACAACAAAGACCACCTTGGAATGAAGAAGATTTTACCGAGCATTATAATGATGGAAACTACGACGGAAAAGACTTCGAAGACTAGGAGAATATGAAGAATTTCCAGTTTTGGTATGACCAAGGAAGGCTACACTTATGGAACTTGTCAGACTATGGAAGCTGTCAATACCCGAGATTAAGGTGTATTGGAGAAAGATCGGAACATGGAGAGTTAGTAACTCAAAGTTTTGTCAGGAAAACCCTAAGGCAGGAGATATCAACTATGGAATGATAGCTCATGGAAATGACAAGAGCAGAAACACGCTATCCATGATGTTATCGCCCGCTTATGCTATTGTCACCGTGCTGGGTTAAGCATGCATATGCATGGAAGAATTGGATGGTAGAAGGCTGAAGGAGCGTCTGTCAGCGAAGGATGCAGTTTTAGCATAGCTGGTGCATCGCCAGGATCTGGAGTATCACATCAAGAAGTTTATGGTGGATCTGCAGGAAGCCGTATTTGACAAGGAAACAGTTCGTGAAGAACCTCCCAGAAGATTAAAATAGCCAAGCAGGAGGATCTAAACCTCGAGATACCGAAGATTTGTCAGGAACTGAAGGACAGTAGGATCATGGTTCATGCCGAGGTTGATGAAATCTAGAAGTTTGGAACACAACTCCAGAAATATTAAAGGACGTCATGATAGACTTTGCGACAACAGAGATGATCTGGCAAAAGAACTTGAGTAGGACAAGCATGATCGGAAGAACCCATCGGAGACATGAACAAGAATCGGAGAGTTTGATGACTTTGAAGATTTATTGACCATTATAAGCCCAAACCCCTATTATATACTTGTGTTAGATGCGGCGATTGTGAGCTGTCATTTGTTTGTTGTTTTTCCGACAGCCACAATAAAATCTGCCTTTTCAAAACTTTTGTTTGTATTGTGTGCATCCCTCTCTATCTCTCTTACCCCACCCCAAAACCCTTGGACCCAATAGAGGATGAATGGAGATGAGCTCGTAATTTTTGGACCGATGAGTCAATCGAAGATGGACCGATGGATTTAGAACATGGAGGATTACATGGAGAATAACCCTATAGCCGGAAAGGATATGACCCAGCATGCTCTTGAGTGCTTTGAAAGAGGTGCCACTACCTGGTAGAGGATGTACCAAACCATCAATGGATTGCAAGGAGTAACCATTTGGGAAGAATTTAAGTTGAATCTACTAAAGTCTCAGTTGTGTCCCAGAAGTTGAAGCCTTATGGAAAGGATATGAAGAAATCTTGTGCATACAAGCTTTGTGGAGAAATAGGACACAACCATAAAGAAAACAAGGACGAATACCCTCATAAGTGGGGGATTACCAAAGGAGTTAGCCGAGGATCTCAGGGAACTTCGGTTGGAGATTGTTCCCAAAGGTTTTGTTGCAGCAATGGAAGTTCAGTCTACATTCTGGGAAAGATCTGTGAAGCTCAGAAGGATGGCAAAGAGATTGCTGAGGTAAAAGAGAGGATGAGAAAAGGAAAGGCCAAAGGTTTTCGTAAGGATGAGCACGACACCTTATGGTTCGAGGACCGTGTATATGTGCCCAATAATGCAAAGATCAGTAATTTAATGCTTCAGGAGGCTCATGACTCACCATACTCGATTTGCCCTGGAAACACCAAGATGTATTTGGATTTGAAGGAGTGTTTTTGGTGGACTGGTATGAAGAAGGATATTACGGAGTATGTAGTCATAGGTGATGTATGCCAGAGAGAGTAAAAGCAGAGCATCAGAAGCCAGTAGGATTACCACAACCTATGCCGATACCCGAATGGAAGTGGGATAAGTTTGGCATGGATCTCATTACCGGATTTCCCAGAACCCGAACTGGACATGATTCTATCTGGGTAGTAGTTGACTCGCTTGACCAAAGTGGCTCACTTTATCCCAGTGAAAACCACCTATATAAGTGCGAAATTGGCCAAGATATATTTGACCAGGATCGTATGTCTGCATGGAGTTCCGAGGACCATTGTATCAGATAGAGGAACCCAGTTTACTTGAAAGTTTTGGAATCAGCTGCACCAGACTTTGGGTACTAGGCTAGAGTCCAGTACAGCCTTTCATCCGCAGACAGATGGATAAATCGAGATAGTCAATCAGATTCTGGAGGACATGTTGAGAACGTGTGCGCTAGCTTATGGATCTAGTAGGGATGATAATCTACCTTACGCGGAGTTCTCATTCAACAACAGCTACCAAGTCAGTTTGAAGATGGCCCCTTTTAAAGCTTTGTATGGGAGAAGGAGCCAGACACCGTTGATGTGGGACGAAGTTGGAGACCGTCAGTTGTTTGGACCAAATGTGATCAAGGAGTCAGAAGAGAATGTTAATTTGATTCGAGATAGACTGAAGGTAGCTCAGTCCAGGCAGAAGAGTTATGAAGACTCAAAAACGCAAGGAGGTAGTCTATGAAATTGGAGACAGAGCATGTCTTCGTGTGTCCCCTCTGCGAGGATTTAAACGATTCGGAGTTAAGGGAAAGTTAGCCCTGATATTTGTAGGACCATACCGAGTTTGGAACGTATGGGAGAATTGGCTAACAAGTTGGAGTCACCCGAAGGACTGTCAGGAGTTCATGATGTGTTTCTGCTTCCCAGTTGAAGAAGTGCCATGCGAGATGGCCAATATTCCCTGTAAGGACGCTTGACCTCGAAAGGATAATGATGTTCCACGAAGTGGAGTATGGACTTCATAAGTATAAGTTTTTATCTCGGTATGTGGGACATCCTACGAGGATGAAGAGATGAATTACTATTGGATATAAAGGAGGTATGATGTTGGAAATATGGATCAAAGTAAATTCCATTATGAGTCTGAGTAATCATGTCCTAGTTTGGTGCCAATAGAAGGAAGGAAGACAATACAATTGGATGGATTTTAAGTATGCTAGGAAGCAGGAAGTTGGAAGTTGGAATAATGATCGAAGCCCGAGGATAAGTTCAAGGACTACAAGTGATGAGATGGGCCATAACCCATGTGCCCAGGGACCTGCCAAGAAGCAAGCACATTCTTCTTTGAAGGAAAAACCCTGGAAGAAGGTTATGATTTTATCAACCGACGATTCTATAGGAGTTTACGCAAAACCTGAGAGTTGTTAAGGAACGATAGATGTTTGTTTGGCTTGCAGAATCAATGGATTTATCCAAACTTGGTTCGTCGACAAGAGAAATTCTGCAATGCATGTGAGGATGACCGAGTGTTAGAATGCGAGATTCGCTAAACCATGTACAAGGTAATGATTTGGGTGCGGGATGGATTGATCACCATACCGACTTACTCTTATTATTCGCTTTGCCATATGGGATGGTAAATCTGAGTGACTTACCTATAGTAGAGAGACAACGATCAAAACCTTGTTTAAACCTTAGAATGGTATAGCAATTTCTTTTTTCCCTTGCACAAGGCAGCTGTTGCCAACCGTAGGTTATACGGCGAGGTTCAACCCAGACCCATTTCCTGCAGGAAAAACCATAAATTGATGACCACCATGAGATATCGATAGTTGTTTAGAATTGGCGCCAGACCCGTCAGCTAAGAAGACCCAATATCGGAATAACCTTACCAAGATGAAAGGACCGAAGAATTGAGGAAAAAGGTTATGCTATTGTCACTGTGCTGGGTTAAGCATGCATATGCATGGAAGAATTGGATGGTAGAAGGCTGAAGGAGCGTCTGTCAGCGAAGGATGCAGTTTTAGCATAGCTGGTGCATCACCAAGATCTGGAGTATTACATCAAGAAGTATAGGGTGGATCTGCAGGAAGCCGTATTTGGCAAGGAAACAGTTCGTGGAGAACCCAGGTCCCAGAAGATTAAAATAGCCAAGCAGGAGGAGCTAAACCTCGAGATACCGTAGATTTGTCAGGAACTGAAGGACAGTAGGATCATGGTTCATGTCGAGGTTGATGAAATCTAGAAGTTTGGAACGCAACTCCAGAAATATTAAAGGACGTCATGATAGACTTTGCGACAACAGAGATGATCTGACAAAAGAACTTGAGTAGGACAAGCATGATCGGAAGAACCCATCGGAGACATGAACAAGAATCGGAGAGTTTGATGACTTCGAAGATTTATTTGACCATAATAAGCCCAAACCCCTATTATATACTTGCGTTAGATGCGACGATTGTGAGCTGTCATTGGTTTGTTATTTTTTCGACAGCCACAATAAAATCTGCCTTTTCAAAACTTTTGTTTGTATTGTGTGCATCCCTCTCTATCTCTCTTACCCCACCCCAAAACCCTTGGACCCAATAGAGGATGAATGGAGTCACCACGGAGGACCATATTTTCCTCTCTCATAATAATTACATGTAGGATCATAGGCAAATTCAACAAAATAGCTATCACAAAGTATATTCTCAACACGATCCACATGCATGCAAAGTTGATACTCTTCCAAAATAGTGGGATTATCATTAACTAAAGTCATGACCTTTCCAAACCCACTTTTATCAAAAACATCATAAGATTGAACATTCTCCAAATATGTGGGATCTAAAGTCGACACTCTTCCGAACCCACTTTCAATAATTGCAAACAATATTATCAATCTCATATTCATCATGGGGCTTAAATAATTTTTCAAGATCATAAGAAGAATCACCCCAATAATGATCATTGCAACAAGTAGTAGACATAGAAAAACTAGCATCCCCAAGCTTAGGGTTTTGCATCTTATTAGCACAATTGACATCAAAAGAATTTATAATAAAATCATTGCAATCATGCTTTTTATTCAAAGATCTATCGAGTCACTTCACGGATTTCAGGCAAAACCTTATAAAGACAATCTAGTGCATCCAAATCACTAGTAATTGGTTCATCATAATTGGATCTCTTAAAAAGATTGGAAAGCGGATGAGGATCCATAGATACTGGCTTCTTTGTTTAGGAATAAATACTCAACTATCTCAACCAAACGAAAGGCATTTGCGCCAAGTAAGACATCAAGGCAAACGAAAAGAGAGGGCGAATAAAACGGCAAGGGTGAAGTGGGGGAGAGGAAAACGAGAGTCAAATGGCAAATAATGCAATGCGAGAGATAGGGATTGTGATGGGTACTTGGTATGTTGACTTTTGCGTAGAATCCCCGGCAACGGCGCCAGAAATCCTTCTTGCTACGTCTTGAGCTTGCGTTGGTTTTCCCCGAAGAGGAGAGGATGATGCAGCACAGTAGCGTACTTATTTCCCTCGGTTTTTGAGAACCAAGGTATCAATCCAGTAGGAGGCCACGCACAAGTCCCTCAAACCTGCACAAAACGATAGCTACTCGCAACCGATCCGATTAGGTGTTGTCAATCCCTTCACGGTCACTTACGAGAGTGAGATCTGATAGAGATAATATTTTTGGTATTTTTGGTATATAGATGCAAAGTGAAAAGTAAAAGGCAAAGTAAAAACAAGGCAAGTATAAAAGTGATGGAGATTGGTATTATGAGAATAGACCCGGGGGCCATAGGTTTCACTAGTGGCTTCTCTCAAGAGCATAAGTATTCTACGGTGGGTGAACAAATTACTGTTGAGCAATTGATGTAATTGAGCATAGTTATGAGTATATCTAGGTATGATCATGTATATAGGCATCACGTCCGAGACAAGTAGACCGAAACGATTCTCAAGATCTACTACTATTACTCCACTCATCGACCGCTATCCAAAGATGCATCTAGAGTATTAAGTTAAAAACAGAGTAACGCCTTAAGCAAGATGACAAGATGTAGAGGAATAAATTCATGCAATATGATAAATACCCCATCTTGTTATCCTCGATGGCAACAATAAAATACGTGCCTTGCAACCTTTTCTGTCACTGGGTAAGGACACCGCAAGATTGAACCCAAAGCCATGCACTTCTCCCATTGCAAGAACTACCAATCTAGTTGGCCAAACCAAACGGATAATTCGAAGAGACTTGCAAAGATAACTCAATCATACATAAAAGAATTCAGAGAAGATTCAAATATTATTCATAGATAAGCTGGATCATACACCCACAATTCATCGGTCTCAACAAACACACCGCAAAAAGAAGATCACATCGAATAGATCTCCACAAGAGAGGGGGAGAACATTGTATTGAGATCCAAAAAGAGAGAAGAAGCCATCTAGCTACTAGCTATGGACCCGAATGTCTGAAGTAAACTACTCACACTTCACCTGGAGAGGCTATGGTGTTGATGTAGAAGCCCTCCGTGGTGGATGCCCTTCCCATGGAGCTCCGTGAACAGTGCCCCAAGAAGGGATCTCGTGGATACAGTGAAGTTGCGGCGGTGGAATTAGGTTTTGGCCCTGCTACGATCGTTTGGGGGTACGTAGGTATATATAGGAGGAAGGAATACGTCGGTGGAGCAACAGGGGGCCCACGAGGCAAGGGGCGCGCCCCCCACCCTCGTGACCGCCTTCGATGTTCCTTGGCGTAGGGTCCAAGTATCCTAGATCACGTTCGGTGAGAAAATCACATTTCCGAAGGTTTCATTCCGTTTGGACTCCGTTTGATATTCTGCTTTTCTTGAAACATCAAAAAGGCAAAAACAGCAATTTCGGGCTGGGCCTCCGGTTAATAGGTTAGTCCCAAAAGTAATATAAAAGTGGAAAATAAAGCCCATTATAGTCCAAAACAATAGATAAAGTAGCATGGAGCAATCAAAATTATAGATACGTTGGAGACGTATCGTGCATCCCCAAGCTTAATTCTGCTCGTCCTCTAGTAGGTAAATGATAAAAGAGAATTTTTGATGCTGAGTGATACTTTGGCATAATTTCAATGTAAATCTTATTAATTGTGGTATGAGTATTCAGATCTGAAAGATTCAAGACAAAAGTTCATATTGACATAAAAATTAATAATACTTAAGCATACTAACTAAGCAATTATGTCTTCTCAAAATAACATGGCCAAAGAAAGTTCATCCCTACAAAATCATATAGTTAGGCTATGTTTCATTTTCATTACACAAAGATGTTCCCAACTTCTATACCCCCAATGAAAATCCAAGCAATTGTTTCATACTTAAATAATCTCAAACTTTTTCAACCTTCACGCAATACATGAGCATGAGCCATGTATATAGCACTATGGGTGGAATAGAATATGATGATGGGGATTGTGTGGAGAAGACAAAAAAAGAGAAAGCCTCACATTGACGAGGATAATCAACGGGCTATGGAGATGCCCATCAATTGATGTCAACATGAGGAGTAGGGATTGCCATGCAACGAATGCACTAGAGCTATGAATGCTCAACAAAAGAAAACTAGTGGGTGTGCATCCAACTTGCTTGCTCATGAAGACCTAGGGCATTTTGAGGAAGCCCATCGAGGAATATACAAGCCAAGTTCTATAATGAAAAATTCCCACTAGTATAAAAAAGACAACTTATGAGACTCACTATATGAAAAACATGGTGCTACTTTGAAGCACAATATATGAGACTCACTACATGAAGAACAAGGTGCTACTTTGAAGCACAATATATGAGACTCACTACATGAAGAACAAGGTGCTACTTTGAAGCACAAGTGTGGAAAAAGAGATAGTAGCATTGCCCTTTTTATTTATTTTCTTTTTTTGGGCCTTTTTTTTTGGCATTTCTCTTTTTTTTGGGCAATGCTCTAATAATGATGATCATCACACTTCTATTGATTACAACATATTACAACTCGAAACTAGAACAAGATATGACTCTATATGAATGCCTCCGGCGGTGTACCGGGATGGTGCAATGAATCAAGAGTGACATGTATGAAAAATAATGCATGGTGGCTTTGCCACAAATACGATGTCAACTACATGATCATGCAATGGCAATATGACAAAAGTAAAGTATGTCACGATGATGAACGGAACGGTGGAAAGTTGCATGGCAATATATCTCGGAATGGCTATGGAAATGCCATAATAGGTAGGTATGGTGGCTGTTTTGAGGCAGATATAAGGAGGTTTATGTGTGATAGAGCGTATCATATCACGGGGTTTGGATGCACCGCTAAGTTTGCACCAACTCTCAAGGTGATAAAGGGCAATGCACTGCATCAAGAGGCTAGCAAAGGTGGAAAGGTAAAAGTGTGTATAATCCATGGACTCAACATTAGTCAAAAGAACTCATATACTTATTGCAAAAATTTAGAAGTCATCAAAAATCAAGTACTCCGCGCATGCCCCTGGGCGGATAGATTGGCAGGAAAAGACCATCGCTCGTCCCCTACCGCCACTCATAAGGATGCACAAGCCAGGTACACTTCATGTTTCAAATTTGTTACACAACTTTAACCATACGTGCATGCTACGGGATTTGCAAACTTCAACACAAGCATTTCTCAAATTCACAACTACTCAACTAGCACGACTTTGATATCATCACCTCCATATCTCAAAACAATTATCAAGCATCAAACTTATCTTAGTATTCAACGCACTCAAAAGAAAGTTTCACAAATCTTGAATACCAAGTATATTAATATTAAACAAATTACCATGCTATTAACGACTCTCAAAATAATCTAAGTGAAGCATGAGAGATCAATAGTTTCTTTAAAACAAATCCACCGCCATGCTCTAAAAGATCTAAGTGAAGTACTAGAGCAAAAATTATCACGCTCAAAAGATATAAGTGAAGCACTATGAGCAAAACTATCAAGCTCAAAAGATATAAGTGAAGCACGTAGAGTATTCTATCAAATTCCAATTCATGTATGGATCTCTCAAAAGGTGTGTACAGCAAGGATGATTGTGGTAAACTAACAAGCAAAGACACAAATAATACAAGACGCTCCAAGCAAAACACTTATCATGTGGTGAATAAAAATATAGCTCCAAGTAAATTACCGATGAAAGTGGATTTAAAGAGGGATGCCTTCCGGGCATCCCCAAGCTTTGACTTTTGGTGTCCTTGGATTATCTTGGGGGTGCCATGGGCATCCCCAAGCTTAGGCTCTGCCACTCCTTGTTTCATAATCCATCAAAAGAATTCACCCAAAACTTGAAAACTTCACAACACAAAACTCAATAGAAATCTCGTGAGCTCCGTTAGAGAAAGAAAACAAAATACTACTTTAAGGTACTGTAATGAACTCATTATTTATTTATATTGGTTTTAAACCTGCTGTATTCCAACTTCTCTATGGATTATAAACTATTTTACTAGCCATAGATTCATCAAAATAAGCAAACAACACACGCAAAACAGAATCTGTCAAAAACAGAACAGTCTGTAGTAATTTGTAACTAAAGCAAACTTCTGAACTCAAAAAATTCTACCAAAATTAGACGATCTAGACAATTTGTTTATTGATCAGCAGCAATTGGAATCAGTATTTCATCACGTTCTGGTGATTTTTAACAATTCGGGCACTGAGCGCAAAGTTTCTGGAAATTACAGCAAGATCAAATAACTATCATCCAAGAAGATCCAATAGGTTTAACTTGGCACAAACACTAATTAAAAGATAAAACCACATCTAAACAGAATCTAGATGGATTATTTATTACTAAGCAGCAAGGAAAAATATTGGGTTGTCTCCCAACAAGCGCTTTTTCTTTAAAGCCTTTTTAGCTAGGCATTGAGATTCAATGATGCTCACAAGAAAGACAAGAATTGAGGCACAAAGAGAGCATCATAAAACATGTGACAAACACACTTAAGTCTAACATACTTCCTATGCATAGGTATATTATAGGTAAACAAATTATTGTAGCAAGCAAAAACTAGCATATGCAAGGAAGCGGAAAGGAAGAATAGCAATCTCAACATAACAAGAGGTAATTTAGTAACATGAAAATTTCTATAACCATATTTTCCTCTCTCATAATAATTACATGTAGGATCATAGGCAAATTCAACAAAATATCTATCACAAAGTATATTCTCAACACGATCCACATGCATGCAAAGTTGATACTCTTCCAAAATAGTGGGATTATCATTAACTAAAGTCATGACCTTTCCAAACCCACTTTTATCAAAAACTTCATAAGATTGAACATTTTCCAAATATGTGGGATCTAAAGTTGACACCCTTCCTAACCCACTTTAAATATTATTGCAAACAATATTATCAATCTCATATTCATCATGGGGCTTAAATAATTTTTCAAGATCATAAGAAGAATCACCCCAATCATGATCATTGCAACAAGTAGTAGACATAGCAAAACTAGCATCCCCAAGCTTAGGGTTTTGCATCTTATTAGCACAATTGACATCAAAAGAATTTATAATAAAATCATTGCAATCATGATTTTTATTCAAAGATCTATCGTGAGTCACTTCACGGATTTCAGGCAAAACCTTATAAAGATAATCTAGTGCATCCAAATCACTAGGAATTGGTTCATCATAATTGGATTTCTTAAAAAGATTGGCAAGCGGATGAGTATCCATAGATATTGGCTTCTTTGTTTAGGAATAAATACTCAACTATCTCAACCAAACGAGTAGACGAGCCAAGTAAGACATCAAGGCAAACGAAAAGAGAGGGCGAATAAAATGGCAAGGGTGAAGTGGGGGAGAGGAAAACGAGAGTCAAATGGCAAATAATGCAATGCGAGAGATAGGGATTGTGATGGGTACTTGGTATGTTGACTTTTTATGTAGAATCCCTAAGAACGGCGCCGTAAATCCTTCTTGCTACGTCTTGAGCTTATGCGTTGGTTTTCCCGAAGAGGAGAGGATGATGCAGCACAAGATGGCGTAAGTATTTCCCTCGGTTTTTGAGAACCAAGGTATCAATCCAAGAGGAGGCCACGCACAAGTCCCTCAGACTGCACAAAACGATAGCTACTCGCAACCAACGCGATTAGGGGTTGTCAATCCCTTCACGGTCACTTACGAGAGTGAGATCTGATAGAGATAATATTTTTGGTATTTTTGGTATATAGATGCAAAGTGAAAAGTAAAAGGCAAAGTAAAAACAAGGCAAGTATAAAAGTGATGGAGATTGATATTATGAGAATAGACCCGGGGGCCATAGGTTTCACTAGTGGCTTCTCTCAAGAGCATAAGTATTCTATGGTGGGTGAACAAATTACTGTTGAGCAATTGATGAATTGAGCATAGTTATGAGTATATCTAGGTATGATCATGTATATAGGCATCACGTCCGAGACAAGTAGACCAAACGATTACGCATCTACTACTATTACTCCACTCATCGACCGCTATCCAACATGCATCTAGAGTATTAAGTTAAAAACAGAGTAACGCCTTAAGCAAGATGACATGATGTAGAGGAATAAATTCATGCAATATGATAAATACCCCATCTTGTTATCCTCGATGGCAACAATACAATACATGCTTTGAAACCCTTTCTGTCACTGGGTAAGGACACCGCAATATTGAACCCAAAGCCATGCACTTCTCCCATTGAAAGAACTACCAATCTAGTTGGCCAAACAAAACGGGTAATTCGAAGAGACTTGCAAAGATAACTCAATCATACATAAAAGAATTCAGAGAAGATTCAAATATTATTCATAGATAAGCTGGATCATAAACCCACAATTCATCGGTCTCAACAAACACACCGCAAAAAGAAGATTACATCGAATAGATCTCCACAAGAGAGGGGAGAACATTGTATTGAGATCCAAAAAGAGAGAAGAAGACATCTAGCTACTAGCTATGGACCCGAAGGTCCAAGTAAACTACTCACACTTCATCGGAGAGGCTATGATGTTGATATAGAAGCCCTCCGTGGTGGATGCCCCCTCCGGAGGAGCTCCAGAACAGGCCCCAAGATGAGATCTCGTGGATACAGGAAGTTGCGGCGGTGGAATTAGGTTTTTGGCTCCTGCTCGACTGCTTGGGGGTACGTAGGTATATATAGGAGGAAGGAGTACGTCGGTGGAGCAACAGGGGGCCCATGAGGCAGGGGGCGCACCCTAGGGGGGAGAGCGCCCCCACCCTCGTGACCGCCTCCGATGTTCCTTGGCGTAGGGTCCAAGTCTCCTGGATCACGTTCGGTGAGAAAATCACGTTTCCGAAGGTTTCATTCCGTTTGGACTCGCTTTGATATTCTATTTCTTCAAACACTGAAAAAGGCAAAAACAACAATTCTGGGCTGGGCATCCAGTTAATAGGTTAGTCCCAAAAGTAATATAAAAGTGGAAAATAAAGCCCATTATAGTCCAAAACAATAGATAAAGTAGCATGGAGCAATCAAAAATTATAGATACGTTGGAGACGTATCACTTGGCGCCGAGCAGCTTGTTCGGCTTTCAACTCAGCCGATGCCTTCTCGGCAGCTGCATTACTAAACCGGGCCTGCTCCTTGGCCCGGGCCAGCTCCGCCCGAAGAATTTCAATGGCGGCATCACCGTCTGCAGTCATGCATATTCCAGTATATAACCTTCAGTGTCATGCTTATATAATAAAAATGTATGTGAAGGGACTACCCCAAATACATATCTCGCGACTCGTCCAGGTGCATATTGATCAATGCAATGTCATCCCCTGCCACATCAAGCTTCCTCTGCAGCTCGGCAATATCCATAGTTTGGGAAGTAGCCAGGGGGGAGCAGCCTGTGTTTCAGTTAACCAGATTAGTCCTTGAGTATTTCTTCTTGATCCTCCGTTCGCCTCCCATGTGGAGCCAACCCGAGTCTCAAGGGCTACTACCTATACACAGGTGCATCTTTGCAAATAAAATATAGTTGAAAACATTATATTACAAACCTTGAAGCCTCTTAGCAGGCTCGTGAAGGCTTCATTCAATCCGCTCTTCGCAGACAGAATCTTCTTAACCACCGTACCCATCAAGGTACGCTGTTCCTCCGAGACAGATGCTTTTTGCAGCATGTCCCGCAATATATCCGGTGTCACCGGGTCTCCGGAAGCCGCTCTGGGAGCACGCCCATCCTTTGAAGGAACCCGTTCACCCGTCTCCAGAATCATCGTTGGCTGAAAACTGGACAGTCCGGGGCCTCCATTATTGGCCCCCGAATCCCGAACGATTGGAGGTCCACCTTCGGTTACTGCCTCATTCATCCCCTGCACCGCTTGTTGATCAAGAATAACCCTCTGAGATGACACTTCGGAGTCGTCCGCCTTATTGGGCGAGGAGGTCGGGGGAGGCGTCTCGCTTTCCATCATCTCTGGGAGGAGATCTCCCGAAGAAGAAGAGTGCCCAAAAGGACTCTGTGCCGGATTGTAAAAATACACAGGCACGTTATGTATTTCTTTGGTAACAGGAAAGAAGCGGGATGCTATCAAAGTACCCCGGATTCACTTACCGTTTGGTCGAGGGCTTGTCCTCATGACGGAGCTGTTCACTGGCATCGCCTTCCAATCCCGAGCCGCTCGACGGTGGCATCTTGCCTCTCTTAGGAGACCGCCCCTCCCAACCTTCGAAGGCGGTCCTTTTCCTCCTGGATGGAGAAGGGATACTGGCTTCTCTTTCAACTCTGTCTTCGGGCGAGGAAATATCGATTTCTCCGGACTCAGTATCTGATTTACCTCTGGAACAAAGGTCATCCTGGGTCTTCTCACTCTCCACCTTGCCCTCCCCTGCCGGTATCTGGTACGGTGCCGGTGCCAGCATCTATGTTAACACATAGTCTGCTGAGTCTTCGGGAAGAGGGGTCGGACACCTAATCCGTTCCGCTTTCTTTATCCAGCCCTAGAAAAGGATGGGTTTCTCAGTATCTATTCACAGGATATCTAATTATGAGGTGTTCGGCGGATGAGTACTTACCGGGGTGTCCGGATGGTTACAGTCTAGGCTAGTATCTTCGATGGTGTCCGGCCATTGTTTTCGTCTCCCGAAGAATAATTCCCACATTCCTTCGTGCGTAATGCCGAAAAAGTTCTAAAGAGTCTGTGGCCCTTCTGCGTTAAACTCCCATAGGCGGAGGGGCCGTCGCTGGCACGGAGGGGTCCGGCAGACTAACATTACCTGAATAACGTTGGCGATATTGATATCCTTCTCAATGAGGCTTCGAATGCGATTTTGCAGAATCCGCACCTCGCCAACTGATCCCCAGTCTAACCCCTTGTTAATCCATGATGTAAGCTTAATTGGGGGGTTGGATTGAAACGCAGGCGCAACTGCCCACTTGGAACCACGGGGCTCGATGGTATAGAACCACTCCTGCTGCCATAAGTCGGAAGATTCTTTGAAGGATCCTTTTAGCCAAATCGCACTGGTAAGTTTGCTCCTTTGAAGCACCACCAAGATTCTACCGCTCCCCTCTATCACTTGCGGTTTCACATTGAAGGTCTTGAGCCACAAGCCGAAGTGTGGAGGAGTTCGGAGGAAGGCTTCGCACATGACGATAAACGTCGAGATGAGGAGAACAGAGTTCGGGGCGAGATCGTGAAAATCAAGTCCATAATAGAACATGAGCCCTCAGACGAAGGGATTAAGGGCAAACCCTAACCCTCGGAGGAAGTGGGAAACGTACACGACCCTCTCGCCGGATCTAGGGGTAGCGATAACCTGCCCTTCCGCAGGAAGGCGATGGAGGATTTCTGCGGTCAGATATCTTGCCGCCCGAAGCTTCGCGATATCCTCCTCTGTGACAGAAGAAGCCACCCACCGGCCTTGACGGCTGGGTCCGGACATGACTGAGGCTCGCGGAGATTGAAACCTGGGTGTTGGAACTCGAGGTAGTAAGGGTTGAGGAAGAAGCAAGCGTGGAGAAGAAAGACGGGTCTGTACCCCTTTATAAAGGCTGTGAATATCGAACGCCTCCTCCCGGGCCTTAAACCTTGCCTATTCCCAAGGAGTTGTACCCTAAGGACGGTTGGGTTACCCACGTCCGTGTCGATAAAAGAATCCCTTAATAAGGGGACACGATCTCTGCTTGGATAAGACGTGTCAATGATACCCACGTTTCGGAACATGGGGCCACAGGCGAAACAACGGTCCGAAATTATGACCGGGCAGGTGTGATGTCACGTTGTAAAAAGTCGTCAATGGATTGGACCCGTGGAATATTATGTTCTCTTTGCGGTTGTGTGCGGTGAGTGTTATAGGTCCGGATACAATCATCACATCCGGAGGCTATCTTGGAGTTCGGAAAGAAGGGAACCCGCCTTGAAATGCTGAAGACAAATCTGCGCGCCGGACTCCTCGTCATTGAAGCCAAGTTCACGGGTTACTGAGGGAGTCCTGGACTAAGGGGTCCTCGGGCGTCCGGCCTGTTAGCCATGGGTCGGACTAATGGGCTGCAAAGACATGAAGACCGAAGACTGCGCCCGTGTCCGGATGGGACTCTCCTTGGCGTGGAAGGCAAGCTTGGCGACTGGATATGTAGATTCCTTTCTTTGTAACTGAGTGTAACCCTAGATCTCCTCGGTGTCTATATAAACCGGAGGACTTAGTTTGGAAGGGGAGAGACTCATTACCATAGTCATACAGGCTGGACTTCTAGGGTTTAGCCATTATGATCTCGTGGTAGATCAACTCTTGTAATACTCATATTCATCAAGATCAATCAAGCAGGAAGTAGGGTATTATCTCCATAGAGAGGGCCCGAACCTGGGTAAACATCGTGTCCCCTGTCTCCTGTTACCATTGACCTTAGATGCACAGTTCGGGACCCCCTACCCGAGATCCGCCGGTTTGGACACCGACAACTGCACGTTAAGAACAAATTTTGTATCGCAACAAAACAAATTACAACCATAAAACAAAACGAAGGTTGGCATAAAAGTTAACAGTCTGGCAGATAAATGCACCACTAGAAGTTCAGAAGCTCAGTTCATTTGACCGATCATATGTTTTCATCTTTGTACTATCCGATGGAGCAGCATAACCTTCGCCTTCATTTCTCCTAGGCTCCTGAACAACATAGCAAATGTATGATAGCCTGGTTTCAAAACCATGCATATCTTGACGACATTGAACAATGGCTGTCCTTGTTTCACAAAGGGTCTCTGTTAGGGAATGGACTTGTGTCTGGAGCGCAGATATAACATTGTTTTGAGCCTGCATATCTTGATCATGAGGCAGTTTGGACGATATTGCCTTAACAACCAACCTAGTATTACGCAGGAATGTGCTTTTGGCACTGTTAATGGACAGGTACTGACCCACTACAACAAGGTGACATTGTGGTTGTAGTTGCCTCGTCACCTTCAGAAGGTGGTGGTTCCACCATTTTTTCCGTAGCTTGCTGAAAAGTTGAGTTTTTACATTAGTAGTACCAGAATAGAAGATATTAAGGAGGCAGCAAAACCAAACAAAATAGCTTTGGTCTATATACAGAACTTATGCTGGTGAACCCGTGTAAAATATTAGTTGTATTTTACTACAAAGTACATAATAAAACCATGTTCCAAACATATGACCATGTACCATGGCTAATGTATTGTTTATTTCTTCACATTGTATTGACAGCTAAGGATAAAGAGACAAAGTTTATAATACGGTAAGCATAGTATGACATCATTCATATCACAAAACAACTGAGAACAGACAAACAGGCAATTGTAACATTGTGTGGGCAAGTCCAGCACGGAACTATATTATAGATCAAGATCAAAGGAACATCACTCCTCTCTTTTAAACCTTGTAAGGTGCAATGATACGCTAAGACAATTGTGTATAAAATATTAAAAGAGTAATAGACATTGGCTGCAAACCATGCAATTCAATGCACAAATCAGAGTAAATAGTAGTTAAAAGGCATGAGGATTAAGGACTTATAAGAGCGGCTTTGACTGGTGTAGTCATGCCCTTTGTCCTGCTGGTGTGACAGTCCTTGAAGATTTCCACAGCATTTGGTTCAGGTAATTTTTGGTCCTTGCGGGCTTTCCTCTGCATTTGGAACAAGTCAATATAGATCTTATAATATGGCACAACAAAAAGAGTGAAACAACAGTTAATTACAAGAGCCTCGAAGTGTGCAATATAGCTACGAGATCCTGCCGTCTGTTGGAATTTCACTTTCGTACGGTTGGCCTTTTTCTTTGAACAGTTCACCTACAAGAAGGTAGATTTGTGAGGCACATGCATAAATAGGAGTTCAACATGTGATCTGATCACACACACACACACACACACACACACACACACACACACACACACATATATATATATATATATATATATATAACGTACTTGATACTTTGGATCAGACCAGTGTTTAACGAGGCCTCTCCAGTCTTCATCCGATATATTTTCTACTAGAGATGTTTGGGCAAGTTCACTGTTAGCCTTGCCTTCAAAGTTATTTTCCTCAAGTTATACCGATACTATCATAGAGCAGACTTGAAAAATTGGGTGCAAGTTTGTCTGGTTGCATCATCTTGGCTATCCAACTTGAACCTCATCTGTTGAAAATTATGGGAGTCTCATTATCAGCAACCTAGAAAGTATGGGACAGAGCAAGACGATATTACTAGTTTCCATACATAACCATACTTACAGACAAATGGTCAAGGAAGGTGTTGAACTGGGTTTCGTCTTTGTCATTCCTGTACTGAATCCATGTTGGGAGGATACGTGCATGACACCTAACGGCAACCGCTGCCTCTGATACTAACTTGGCTGACTCTGTAGCATCACGTGGCCTTTTTAAACCTGCCTCAAAACGGATCTCCATTCTTCCTCCTCTAGATTTAGTTAACCTATCGAGCATTATCCACGATGTTTGTTTCCTCTTGCGCCTAGGTGCTAGTCCAACAACGAACATAGGAAGTGTTAGTGTACATCAAACTATGAGACTACATATAAAGAAGCATGCAAGCGTAACTTGACTCCAAAGCAACTACCTTCTTGTTGTTGAAGCTCACAAGGTTCATCAGATCTTGCCAACTCATCTTGTGTCAAGAGTGCTTCGGAAGTAGTGTCAGGTGGCAAGGGAGCTTGGGAACATGCTGCTAGCTGAGTTGACAAATGAGTAACTCATGCAGCTGGTGGTACTGTGGAAGGTGTTGCAACAACTAGGGTTGTTGCTGCTTGTTTGGTGGCAGTACTAGTTTCTATTTGGCTTGTTTTGCAGCTCATGTGGCACGGTATACCTCGTTTGTACAATTTTCCAGTGGACTTTGACCTTCTATTGCACCATTAGTACCAGCAGAATCTGCATAATTCTTCCGCTTCCATTTCCGTGTGTCCTTAGTAGTAACACCATCCCCTGTCATTCTGTGTTCCTTCCTCTTTCTCTGTGCCATGTTAAGTCAAGCCGACAAGAAAAAAGAATAAAAACTTAGTTCTTCAGAACAAATTGATGCGTGATACAGACGAACTAAGCTTTGATGTTAGACAACCACATGATAGGAGGATGTAATATGTACGATAAACAGGACGACATGAGATAATCAGAACTATGATGTGTAAACTAAGTAGAAGGCATTTCAATAAATTAGAAGCAATGCAATGGAAGGTAGACACCATATGAAAGATGCTACAAATATCACTCTGCCAAGTTAACAGTGTCTAGTCATAACTGGCGTTTTAACAAATGTGAAGCAGTACAAGAAATAAATCATATGCAAGATGCAAACAACATCACACTACCAAGTTAAAGGTCTCTCGTCATTAGTGCCATTGCATATTCACAGCTTATGATGTGTAAACTAAGCATAAGGAATTTCAACAAATTAGAAGCAATGAAAGCTAGACACCATATGTAAGACGCAACGAATATCACTCTACAAAGTTAAAACTGTCTCGTCATTAGTGCCATTTCAACAAATTAGTAGTACAAGCTAGAAAATAATGTGAGATGTAAACTATATCAGACTCCCAAGTTAAACGTGTCTTGTGAAAAGTGATTGTTGTAGGTTACACAACAGTAGTACTTTGATGTAAGAACATGGTGTGATAGACAGATATTGTATGTTCTAGAAACAGGAACACGTGTCTTATTCACAACTATAATGTGTAAAGTAAGAGATGGAATTCAACAGAATTAGAAGCAATACAAGCTAGACATCATACATAACATGCAACCACATATAACGGTGCCATGTTAGAGGGAGCACCTGTGATGGTGGACAAGGGGGGACGTGCTCATCATCAACACAACTACTTTGAGTGTCTATGCATGTGTTGTCTTCCAAATCTTGTTGGGAGGATGGCCGAGTATAACGTGTAGAGGCCCTCCATTTGGAAGACGCACCTTTATCCACTGCCTTGCTAATTTCCTTCTGCTTTATTGATTATGCATTGTCAAGTAAAACCGACAAGAAAAAGCAATAAAATTCACTCTTGAGAACTCATTCATGCATGATACTGACAATCACTACCTTGATGTAAGGCAGACACATGATACGAGGATGGAATATGTACGAAAAATAGGACACCATGGCATATTCACAACTATTTGTGTAAACTAAGCAGAAGTAATTTTATCAAATTACAAGCAATACAAGTGAGACACCGGATGCAACATGCAAGACAATATCACACTGCCAAGCTAGAGAAAGCACCTGGGATGCCGGTTTCGCCGGAAGACCGCCATCAGTCCGTGCCTTATTTTTTCCTTCCTATTTCTTAATTGTATTGCCTTGTCAAGTCAAACCCACAAGAAAAATGAATAAAAATTTGCTTTTCAGAAGTCATTGATGTAGGATGTTGACGAGCACTACTTTAATGTAAGGTGACCACATGATAGGACGATTGAATGTGTAATAAAAAAGGACAGCATTGCATATTCACAACTATGATGTGTAAACTAAGCAGAAGGCATTTCAACAAATTAGAAGCAATGAAAGCTAGACACCATATGAAAGATGCAATGAATATCACTCTACCAAGTTAAAACTGTCTCGTCCTAAGTGCTATTTCAACAAATTAGAAGTAGTACAAGCTAGAAAAGAATGCGAGATGTAACCTATATCACACTCTCAAGTCAAACATGTCTTATGATAAGGGATTGTTGCAGGTTACACAACAGTAGAACTTTGATGTAAGAACATGGTGTGATGGACATATATTGTATGTTCTAGAAATAGGAACACGTGCCTTATTCACAAGTATAATGTGTAAAGTAAGCAGATGGAATTCAACAAAATTAGAAGCAATACAAGCTAGACATCATACATAACATGCAACCACATATAATAGTGCCAAGTTAGAGGGAGCACCTGTGACGGTGCACTAGGGGAGACGTGCTCATCATCAACATAGCTACGTTGAGTGTCTATGCATGTGTTGTCTTACAAATCTTCTTGTGTGTAAGGGGGGGGGGGGGCAGAGTAGAATCTGTAGAGGCCCTCCGTTTGGAAGGAGCACCTTTATCCACTGCCTTGCTAATTTCCTTCCGCTTTATTGATTTTGAATTGTCAAGTAAAACCGATAAGAAAAAGCAATAAAAT
The DNA here is from genome assembly GCA_021605145.1 of Aegilops bicornis. NCBI lineage: Eukaryota > Viridiplantae > Streptophyta > Magnoliopsida > Poales > Poaceae > Aegilops > Aegilops bicornis. Next base: position 373,345,353 of record CM038669.1, on the reverse strand, counting down.
TCACTCTTCAGAACTCATTCGTGCATGATACTGACAATCACTACTTTGATGTAAGGCAAACACATGATACCAGGATGGAATATGTACGAAAAACAGGACGACATGGCATATTCACAACTATTTGTGTAAACTAAGTAGAAGCCATTTCAACAAAAAAGAAGCAATGCAAGCTAGACACCACATGAAAGATGCAACCAATATGACTCTGCCAAGTTAAAAGCGTCCCTTCATAAATGGCGTTTTAACAAATTAGAAGCAGTGCATGCTATAAATCATATGAAAGATGCAACCAATATCACACTGCATATACTAAAGGTGTCTCGTCATATTGACTGATGCGGGATACAAAAAAACAATAGTTTTATGTAAGGACATGCTTAATATACAGATGTACTATATACTAAAAAACAGGAAGGCATGTCACGTTAACAGGTATAATGTATAAACTAAGCAGAATAGCACGTGCAATTTAACCAGATTGGAAGAATTACAATCTAGACACCATATGCAACATGCAACCACATATCACGTTGCCAAGTTAGAGCAAGCACCTGCGATGCTGCTGTAGGGGAAATGCGGTCATCAACTACAGAGTTACGTTCACTATCTTCATCTAGCCTTGCTGTTTCTTGAGAATCATGTGGGGAGGCTGACACTACATTCTTTAAAAGAGCATATTTTCTCACAGTAACCCACTGGCGTGACTGTCTCATCCTAAGTGATTGATGAGGGATACACAAGAACATTAGTTTGATGTAAGAACATGGTTAATAGACAGATGTACTAGTATGCACGAAAAACAGGAAGCATGTCATATTCAAAGGTATAATGTGTAAGCTAAGCAGATGCAATTTAACCAAATTGGAAGCAATACAAGCTAGACACCATATGCAACATGCAACCACATATGACACCGCGAAGTTAAAGCAAGCACCTGGGATGGTGGTTCATGGCGAGCGAGATCATCAACTCCAAAGCTACATTTATCGTCTCCATCTGTTGAACATGCAACCTTTTAAGTTCCGAGCGTGTCTTGCCTGCCAACGAAGAAAACAGGAGCGACTTCTCTCTTTTATTTCGTGCTTCTGTCAAGGTAGAGTCTGAAATACCCATGCATAAAAAAACAATAGTGAGAGTATGGGTGAATTGTGTGCAGAACTAGTGCACTGTAAAAGTAGCAGATAGCTGAAAAATAAATGACAGGAGACATATGATAGCTCTACAACATTATATGGCAAACAAAATTAGATTCTACTCCATATGATTTTGTAATATATGAGCACAGGGATGGCTGGGAAATGCAGGTACTCTTCCAGCACACCACCACATGTGGTCGTATCAAAATAACAGTCGACTGAAAATAAATAGGTTAGTCGATTTTTTTATGAACCGTCCTATCTACAAGGAACGGGCAGATGGCCTTCGTCTACCTCCCGCCAGTCACTGTTGACGATCTTTCTCGAACCGCCAGCGACCACCGGCCCAGACCCCTGCCTCCGCTGCCCCGCCCTCCCCTTGACCTGACACCACCGCCGTGCTTGGCAGCACCACCTGACCATCCCTTCAAACCCGACCGACCTCCAAATCGGGCGCCAACAGCTCCTAGGTTCCACACACCCCTAAGATAAACACTGATGCGCTGCTTCCCCAGCATAATAGGCGGACTAGCGCCTATTACACTAGGGAATGCTTCCTTTGATTGGGAATCAACTGACCAGGAATTGAAATTCAGGGGGGCGACGGACCTCTAGCTAAGGTGAAATACTATATGAGGGGAAACCTTGTGCATTGCGAGTTACTAGGAACATCTAGTATCAGGAAGAAGGTGTAGGAAGAAGCGGTTAACTAGTGTCTTCTGTGGGATGAATGCCGAGCAAGCAAACACGTAAGATTTGCACGAATAAGGGAAGAGGAGTACCATTTCCGGTTGCCAGTGCTTGATACGTCTCCAACGTATCTATAATTTATGAAGTATTCATGCTGTTATTTTATCATTCTTGGATGTTTTACAATAATTTTATAGCAACTTTATATCTTTTTTGGGACTAACCTATTGACCTAGTGCCCAGTGCCAGTTGCTATTTTTTGCTTGTTTTTTACATCGCAGGAAATCAATACCAAACGGAGTCCAAACGCAACGAAACTCCACAGAGATTTTTTATGGATCAGAAGACACCCATTGGGCCAGAGCAGCACTTGGGGGTGCCCCGAGGGGGGCACAACCCACCAGGGCGCGCCAGGGCCCCCTGCTGCACCCAGGTGGGCTGTGCCCACCTTGGTGGCCTCCCGCACCCCCTCTTTGCACTATAATTTCCAAAATATTCCGAAACCCATCGGGGTTAACCTAGATCAGAAGTTCCACCGCCGCAAGGCTCTGTAGCCACCGAAAATCAATCTAGACCCGTTTCGGCACCCTGCCAGAGGGGGGAATCATCTCCGGTGGCCATCTTCATCATCCCGACGGCCACCACGATGAGAAGGGAGTAGTCCACCCTCGGGGCCGAGGGTTTGTACCAGTAGCTATGTGTTTAGTCTCTCTCTCTCTCTCTCTTGTGATATATATCATGGGATTTGTTAATATAGATGGATCATATGAAGTTTCTCCCCTCTATACTCTTGCTGTGATGAATTGAATCTTTACCCTTTGAAGTTTTGTCTTGTCGGATTGAATATTAGGATATGAGAACACATGATGTATGTCTTGCGGTATGAATACTTGAGGTGACAATGGGGTATCGTATTGATTCACTTGATATATGTTTTGGCACTCAACTCGCGGATTCCCGAGGTGACATTGGGGTAATCTATGCATAAGGGTTGATGCACGTTTTTATTATCTTTTCTCCGATATAAACTTTGGGGTCTCTCTGTAGTTCTTTGTGTGGATTGAGTATTATGAATATGAATTTGCTTTGGTGTTATTTTAGTATGAAATCTTGATTAGATCGATTGGAAAGAATAGCTTGCGTTATTTTAGTACAAACTCTAGGATAGATCGATCGGAAAGAATAGCTTTGAGGTGGTTTCGTACCCTAACAATTTTTATCTTTTGTTCTCCGCTAATAGGAACTCGGGAGTGATTCTTTATTATACTTTGAGGGATAATCATATGATCCAACTATGTTAGCATTGTTGAGAGGTTGCACTAGTGAAAGAACAGACCATAGGCCTTGTTTTCAAGCACTGCAATACCGTTTTTGTGCCCGTTTACTATTTGCTACCTTGCTGTTTTTATTTAGTCAGATTATAAAAATATATTTATGCCATCCATATTACACTTTTATCACCATCTCTTCACTGAACTAGTGCACCTATACAATTTGCCATTGTATTGGTTGTGTTGGGGACACAAGAGATTTCTTGTATTTGGTTGCAGGGTCGTTTGAGAGAGACCATATTCATCCTACACCTCTCACAGATTGATAAACCTTAGGTCATCCACTTGAGGGAAAATTGCTACTGTCCTACAAAACTCTGCGCTTGGAGGCCCAACACGTGTCTACAAGAATAAAGTTGCGTAGTAGACATCAGTGATGTGTCCTCCTGATATCGCGGTGATGTTCTTATTTTTACTGGGGGAACCGATGTTTTGGAGGAGGGTGGAGCCTTGGACAAACCCATGGCCAAATTGTTGACTGTGTTGCAGTGGCCGTCTGTCGACGGAGGGGAATTAGATCTGAGGCGGCGAAGGACGGCGTAGCGGGAATAGCTCTAGTGCGGTGGATGGTGGCGACATTGAAATAACAACGGTGAGGCGCAGGACGACGTGGTTGAACTGGCTCAGGTATAGCGCACATCGGCGTCCTGGAGGCAGCTCGGCCTTGGCTTCAACTACTAGCCGTGGAGGGCATTGCAGTTGTTGTTGCGGTGGATCAGGGTATCGGCTCCGGCGTGATGGAGGAGGGCGGCGGTTGATGGGTGGGATGGGGTGGCGGACGGAGGACGCCGGGGTTTCGCGGCTGGTGGAGAGGTAGTTTTGGCGCCCACGGAGTACGAATGGGGAATCTAATAGGAGGGGGGAGCTAGGGGGAACCATGTTTCATTCTGGGACGCGCTTGTTTTTGGTTTTTTGAACAGATGGGACGCGCTTGTTTGAAATTTGGGGAAAGTACAAACTTTGCCCCCCTCTTAAATTTTGGACCTACTGTGGGTCGGGGGTAGGACGGTAATCCCAGGTATCCCAAAGAGTTGGCGGGAGCGATTTCGGCCGAGCGCATGTGTGCTTAGGCGGCCATGGTGATGAATGTTTGTCGGAGGCGGTTGCGTGGCGTCTAGATGAAGCTACAAGCCTACCCCGGTTTAGACCTTTGGACGTCGAGCCAGTAGGTTTCACGGGTCGAAGTTAGAAAAGTAATTTCCTTCTACCAAACATTGGTCTCACGCGGTTTTGGGCGAGTAGAGGCTCTTTTGGTGCTTTGTTCGAAATTTTGAAACAGAAGCATTCACGTTTAAAGTACTCTTGAACTTTGAGGATTGACCTAAATAGACAACGTTAAATTTGACCTTGTATGTTTGGAAACCTCATTAAATTATGCACTTCTTTTTGAAATTTTGACACTTGAAAATCCTATAACTATGATTATTTTGGAATGGAGGATGTCGGTGTCAAAACCGGCGGATCTCGGGTAGGGGGTACCGAACCGTGCGTCTAAGGTCGATGGTAACAAGAGATGGGAGGACACAATGTTTACCCAGGGTCGGGCCCTCTCTATGGAGGTAATACCCTACTTCCTGCTTGATTGATCTTGATGAATATGAGTATTACAAGAGTTGATCTACCACGAGATCATAATGGCTAAAACCCTAGAAGTCTAGCCTGTATGACTATGGTTATGAGTATATCTATCCGGACTAAGGCCTCCGGTTTATATAGACACCGGAGGGGACTAGGGTTGTACAAGGTCGGTTACAGAGAAATGAATCTTCATATGTGGTCACCAAGCTTGCCTTCCACGCCAAGAAGAGTCCCATCCGGACACGGGTAGAGTCTTCGGTCTTCGTTTCTTCACAGCCCATCAATCCGGCCCATGGCTAACAGGCCGGACGCTCGAGGACCCCTTAGTCCAGGACTCCCTCAGTAGTCCCCGAACCAGGCTTCAATGACGAGGTGTCCGGCGCGCAGATTGTCTTCGACATTGCAAGGCAGATTCCTCCTCCGATGACTTCAAAGAGATGTATTAGGCCTTCCATTTAATATCATACCCCTCGGCTTCTGTGCATCAGCAACTTCAGCCTCCATGTGTTGAGCGAATGCGAGAGGTCGGGGTATTTTTATAGATAACACCCCAGCCATGTAAGAAAAGTGTCTATAAAGAGATTGGATCTCAGATCCATTTAGCGCCACACAAAAAAATCCTCAGAGACTCGCCAGAGAAGTCCATTCCAGCATGGCTAGCATTCCCAACTCTTCTTCCCGTCCCTGCGGCCCAGAAAAAGGCGAGTGGGAGAGGTGCTCCATTCCCCATAGTCAGCTGGATAAGCTGCAAACACAGGGATTTCTTCCTCCTGCGGATCTGGTCCCTGTTCGAGTAGGGTTGACCTCCTTCAATGGTGAGGCCCAGGCGGAGAATTTCCCCAATCCGTCTGAGGGGGAACGAGTCTGTCTCGTCCCCTATCTGCTGAGAGGCGTCGAATTTCCAATTCATCCGTTCCTCTGAGGGCTTCTGGAGTATTACGGCCTCCAACTGCACAACTTTACTCCTGCCTCCATTCTGCATATCGCGGGTTACGTCGCTCTTTGTGATCTGTTCCTGGGTTATGAGGCCCACTTTGAATTGTGGAGGATGCTATTCTGTCTTGTCCCGCGTAACCACGAGGGATCAATATTTGAAGTGGGCGGATCCTAAATATGGCGCATTGCCGAGACCGGATTCTTATCCGGCACACCGAATAAGGCATCCGAAGAGTGGCCTTCCGAATGGTTCTATATTGAGGACGTCGCACTTCCGCACTCCAGCCGAGGGGTCTTCCCAAGTTAACAAGCGTTCCTTTGAAGAAACGCCACAGCTGGCGCCCTCGGAGCCTCGAGGAGGAAGATAGTGCGAATGTTCGTCAACTCATGAGCAAGATAAGGATGCTCGCTCAGTCCGGATTATCAATAGTCGAAGTAATGGCGACTTTCATAGTGCGGGGGGTTCAGCCGCTCCAGTACCGAGGGCTTCCCATGTGGCACTACAATGGGGAGGATGATGCCTCCCACTGTGGCAGGAAAGGTCCGGATACCCCCGTCGCTCTGGCCAAAATATTGGCCGAACTGTTCAAAGGGGAGGAAGAGGAATTTTTACGTATCAAGCGCAGAGATGGATTTTCCATGTATAGTCCTCCTAGCTGGGTAAGTCCCAACTCCTCTGCTCTACTCACCCCACTCCCTGAGGTACTTTTAATAAATATTCTTCCGTCCATTTATAATAGCACTGGCGAAAGATTTCCGAAGGGCTTCACAGCCCAGCCCCGCAGCCCGAGGGCCACAATCGGGACCTTGACCCCGGATTCGAAGAGGATCTGGATATATTCGTGGTGCTCGAGGATGGGGTGTTTTACCACGCGAGCTACGACGGCACAGAAGTGGCCATCATCGCCGATTACCCCGGTCTTCTCCCTGCTTCACACATAAGTAGTCAGGAGACATCTCATCTGAAAGAGTTCTCTCATTCTGCCTCACCCACCGCACCGTCCTATGCTCAAAAGGGGAGGCGTTCGGCGCGCCATGCTGCCCCAGGGGTATCTCCAAAGAGAGCGCCCCCTACGCCGGGCAAGCCTTCTAAGAGGAAGGCAAACAAAGATACGGCCGAACCTTCATCGAAGAGGTATGGATTCGCGAATATGTTCTTTAGCAGTCGCATCCAACTGTGATTTTTATGTTCGCCCTGCATCAGGAAAAGGGTTTATCGGACTATGTCCGGGGATCCGGCCAGTCGTACTCCCAACACCCGGGACTCAGTCCCAGCCGAGGAGACGGGGGTCGATATGGGGGCGACGCCGGACTGTACTTCGGCTGAGGGCTCGGAAGATATGTCCGTTACCAACTCGGAAGTGGAGAGCGCCATGAATCATCGGTGCCGGAGGGCCGTTTTACGAGATCCTCACTTCTGAAAAGAGACGTTCAGTGCCTTCAGCTCGGTTGATGCATACATCTGGGCTGCTCAAGATGGTCTTAATAGGGTCATAGAACAACATTTAGAAGATGTACAGGTAAGTTTAATTTGTCCGAATATGCTAACCATATGCCAGTAGCCCTTGAGACTTGAAGTAGTTGGCCCAACTGATTTAAGGATCGTTGTACAACCAGGTTCTTACAGAGAAGAACATCCTACTAGCCCAAGAGCTAGAAAAGTGCTCTGGACACGACTAACTGGCTGCCATCATTAACTGGAAAAGTCCAAGAAGGCGTCTTCTGGTAATATTTCCCTCCATCGAGAAATAATAATTATATACTAGTTATGCTAACACTGTTGCTTATCTCATGACAGGATCGTCAGATCAACTGGAGGAGAAGCTGAAAACCGCACATGCGGGAGAGAAAGAGGCCAAAAGACTACACGCCGCGGGCGAGCGAGTGCTGACCCGAGCCAGGGAGGAAAAAAACAAGCTCCAAATTTGAACACCTAGCTGGGCGAAGAGCTGAAAGATGTGCGGGCCCAGCTGGCTGACTCCGTAAAAGAAAATAAAAGGCTGCGAGGCGGCATATTCAGTATGTGATCGAACTTTACCTTATAGTAATTTGAAGATGAAGGGATCTGACAGAGCTATGTTTGTAGGTATGCTAACGGGCCATCCCGAAGAGGAGGTATCCGGATCGTCGAGCGATCTACTGCAAGGGCTGTTCCAAATGCACGAGCAAGCTCGGCAGGCAATGCGGAGTGTTGCCAAGGCTTATGGTCATCCGCCTCCCCTCCAGGAAGTATGGACGAGCTTGTAGAGCTATTCAAGGGAGCACGGCGGCGTATCCGATTATGGAAAATATCAGCCTGCTGGGAGGGTGCGTGAGAGGCCTGGGCCACGGTGAAAACACGGTATACCAAGCTTGATCCGAATCGCATGGCCCGAGTCGGACCTCTAGGGTCGGATGGGAAAGAAGTTCCTGTAAATTTGGTGTATGACCAAGTAGAAGAAGCCGCCCGGTATTCCGAGCAGGATTGTAAGTTAGACAACCTGCTGAGCGGCATAGAGGAGGAAATTTATGAGTACAAGTGACTATGTACTTTCCTTGATATATGTAACTCTAGCTGAATTGTAAAATGATTGTCATGGCAGATCTTTTCGCTTCAACCTCTGGACCCGAAGGTGCGGAGTGTTTCCGAATACCAGAGCGGCTGAATGGACCGGGGTATGTGTGGAAACCAGGCGTAGGGGTCATAGTTGCTTGAACAGACAAGTTGTATCCGGCTAGTTATGTTATATTACATTTATAATTGTAAGAAACATCTTCCAGAGAGAATAGTTCCGTTAAGGGTTCCTTTCCTTGGGTGTCCATGCGTTAATGTGCATGTCCGAACTGTGATTGAAAAAATCACAGTGTATGTAACTTCTGGGGGTTCACAATGGAGTGAATGCAAGAAACATCTTTAATTCACCGGCTGAATATTCCCTTAAGAACGCTAGCTTTCGGCTTCACCCAGTCTGAGGTACACATCCGGATGACCCGGCAGTAACAATCAGGTGCTCCCTTTATGCCCTAGCCGAACTAACGGGAACATAGGGCATAAGCACAGGAGCCAGGCAACCCAGTTTGGCCAAAACTTAAGTCATATCAATGCATATAATGGCGAAGAAAAGGTACAGATGGAAAAAACACATATGTGATGAGCTTGATGCTTGAGAAATAACAATAGCAAGCTTTTTTCCAAGAAGCCCCCAGGTATAATGGACGTACATAGTTGAAGATGTATGCGTCAGGGGTGCACGGTCTAGCCGCACGAAAGCTTTAAGGCTAAAGATAAAAAACAAAAAGAGAGAAAAAATGATGGAAACAACAGGGGGAAGGAGACGAACAAAGAGTTCGGCGCTAGGCATAGAATCTTTGTGTCTGGCCGCATTCCAAGGGTTCGACTCTAGGCGATTATCTGACGCATCACGCAGGCGGTACGCTCCTCTGGTGAGAACTTCGTCAATGATGAAGGGACCCTCCCACTTGGGCTTGAGTTTGTCCTTTTTCTTCTCCGACAGGCGTAGAACGAGTTCGCCAACATTGTAAGTATTGGCCCGCACTTCTCTGCTTTGGTACCTGCGAGCCTGCTGTTGATAAAATGCGGAACGGGCCTTTCGACGTCGCGCTCCTCCTCGAGGGCGTCTAAGCTGTCCTGCCGATCAAGCTCGGCCTATCTCTCTTCGTACATGCACACTCGTGGTGAGTCATGAATAATGTCGCAGGGTAATACTGCCTGTGCGCCGTACACCATGAAGAAGGGTGTATATCCGGTGGTCCGATTGGGCGTGGTCCGCAGCCCCTAGAGTGCAGAGTCGAGCTCCTCAACCCAGTGCTTGTCTGATTCTTTCAAAGAACGCACTAGTCTAGGCTTGATGCTGCTCATGATAAGACCATTGGCTCATTCGACTTGACCGTTTGTTTGCGGGTGATAGACAGAGGCGTAATCATGCTCAATGCCCAGATTAGCACACCAGGTTTTCACCTCATCGGCTGTGAAACTGGAGCCGTTATCGGTGATGATGCTGTGTGGAACACCATAACGGTGTACAACGCCGGATATGAATTCTATCACCGGCCCGGACTCGGCCGTTTTAACTGGTTTGGCCTCTATCGACTTAGTGAATTTATCCACCATGACCAGTAGATATTTTTCCTTATGGCTTCCTCCTTTAAGGGGTCCAACCATATCCAGTCCCCAGACCGCAAAAGGCCAAGTGATGGGGATTATTTGTAGGGCAGTGGGGGGCATATGGCTTTGGTTGGCAAAGAGTTGGCATCCGGCGCAACGTTGGACAAGGTCATGTGCATCTGCTCGGGCCGTCAGCCAATAAAACCATGTACGGAAGGCCTTGCTAACAAGGGCCCGAGCTATGGCGTGGTGCCCACCGAGATCGGCATGAATTTCAGCCAGGAGCAGCCGCCCCTCTTCTTCGGAGATACATCTTTGAAGGACTCCGGTAGAGCTTTTCTTGTAGAGCTCTCCGTCGTGAACCTTGTAGGCCTTCGAACGCCGGACAATGCGGCGGGCCTCATTCTGATCCTTAGGGAGTTCTTTCCTATTAAGGTAGGCCAAGAAGGGTTTGGTCCATGGGGCAATGACTGCCATAATGAGGTGGGCCGATGGTGTTATTTCGGTGGCTGAGCCCCCGATGATATCGGTGTGTTCGGGATATGGGGTTGTGTTCGGATCCGGACTGGTGTTGCCGCTCTCCCCTTGCCACACAACGGATGGGTTAAAAAGCCTTTCCAGAAAGATGTTAGGTGGGACGGGGTCGCGCTTGGCGCTGATGCAAGCAAGGACGTCCGCCGCTTGATTACTTTCTCAGGCCACGTGATGAAACTCGAGCCCCTTGAACTGAGCCAACATTTTTAGGACGGCATTGCGATAAGCGGCCATCTTCGGATCTTTGGCATCGAAGTCTCCATTTATTTGAGATATTGCGAGATTTGAGTCCCCATGCACTTCCAGGCGTTGTATGCCCATGGAGACAGCCATCCGAAGACCATGCAATAAGGCCTCAGATTCACCGCATTATTAGAGTTCATGTATAATATCCGGAGTACGTCGACGACGCCTCTCGATGGGGGACGTTAAAACGACGCCCGCTCCTAGTTCTGCCAGCATTTTGGAACCATCAAAATACATAACCCAGTTGGAATATGTGCCATACTCTTTAGGGAGTTCGGCCTCTGCCCATTCGGGCGCACGGTTAGCCAAGACTTTGGGATTTAATGGCTCGACACGGTTTGTATGTTATGTCAAATGGAAGGAGCTCAATGGCCCATTTGGCAATCCGGCCCATAGCATCTCGGTTGTTTATTATGTCATTGAGTGGTACTTCAGAACCCACCGTGATCGAACACTCCTGGAAGTAGTGTTGTAGCTTCTGGGATGCCATGAAGACCGCGTATGCTATCTTTTGATAATGAGGGTACCGGGATTTGCATGGTGTGAGGACAGTGGATACGTAATATACTGGCTTCTGAAGCGGGAATTTGTGTCCATCCTATTCTCGTTCAACGACGAGCACGGTGCTCACCACCTGGTGTGTTGTTGATATGTATAATAACATGGGTTCGCCGATGCTCGGCGCAGCCAGGATTGGGTTGCTCGCCAGAAGGGCTTTTATTCTTCCAGTCCGGCCATTGCCGCATCCGTCCACTCGAAGTGATCGGTGCGCCGTAGAAGGCGATAGAGTGGCAATGCCTTTTCTCCCAATCTGGAGATAAAATGGCTTAAAGCTGCCACGCAACCGGCGAGTTTTTGGACCTGTTTAAGGTCCGTTGGCGTAGCCAACTATGACAAAGCTCGGATTGGAAATGATGAAGCCCAACAGTTTTCCAGCGGGGACGCCGAAAGCACACTTTTCTGGATTGAGCTTAATGTCATATGCGCGGAGGTTGTCGAATGTGAGACGTAAATCGTCTATAAGTGTTTCGATGTGTCTAGTTTTGATGACGACGTCGTCCACATATGCTTCAAATGTCTTGCCGATCTGTTTCTCCAGGCATGTCTGAATCATGCGTTGGTAGGTGGCGTCGGTGTTTTTGAGCCTGAAAGGCATGGTGTTGAAGCAGAATGGCCCATATGGGATAATGAATGCTGTTGCAGCTTGATCGGACTCCTTCATTTTAATTTGATGGTATCCGGAATATGCGTCGAGGAAGCACGGTGAGTCATGTCCTACGGTAGCATCAATGATCTGGTTGATGCAGGGGAGGGGGAAGGGATCCTTGGGGCAAGCCTTATTGAGGTCTTTGAAATCGACGCACAGGCACCAAGATTTTTCCTTCTTTGGCACCATCACCAGGTTTGCCAGCCAGTCCGGTGTTTTATTTCTCTAATGAATCCGGCCTGGATTAGCTTGGCTAGCTCCTCCCCCATAGCTTGACGTTTGGGCTCGGAAAAACGCCGCAGTGTTTGTTTGACCGGTTTAAATCCGTACCTGACCCAATTTTGGATCCGGAGTCTGGAGATCTTCCAAACTTAACAGTTCGGGCTCCGTGATATCAACTGATTTCTTAGGTCTGTCGTCCGATTCCATGTTCGGAGGGCAGGATGCATCTCTTCGCAAGTGGGTGTCCGGCTTCTCAAGGTCGGAGATCTGGACGTAGTCCGTCCTCAATATAGAGGAAGAGTTATCATCTCGCTCCTCGACTACCGCTATCTGGTGGGTGATCGGTGGAGATTTTATTTCTCTCTGATCAGGTTTAAGCCCAATTTGATCGTAGTCTGTAGCAACCCCCAGGGTGGTGATGCGATCTAGGAGCTCGTTTAAAGACGAAAGCTCCGCCGGATCCATCTGCTTGGAGTGTTCGGAGTCAATATGAAGGGAATTTTCGATGACCCGAGAGGTCATCATCGGCTTAACGGCTGAACGGGCGGTCATGGTAAAGCCACCCAGCCGGAGGGTTTGGCCTGGGGCCAGTGCTCCTCCAGAGGTGATGTTGTCCTTGAGAACAAGGCGAGCCATCGATCCTATCTTCGACGTCACAGTGGAACTCTCAATGAAAGCACCAATGCCGGTGTCAAAACCGGCGGATCTGGGGTAGGGGGTCCCGAATTGTGCGTCTAAGGTCGATGGTAACAGGAGACGGGGGACACAATGTTTACCCAGGTTCGGGCCCTCTCTATGGAGGTAATACCCTACTTCCTGCTTGATTGATCTTGATGAATATGAGTATTACAAGAGTTGATCTACCACGAGATCATAATGGCTAAAACCCTAGAAGTCTAGCCTGTATGACTATGGTTATGAGTATATCTATACGGACTAAGCCCTATGGTTTATATAGACATCAGAGAGGACTAGGGTTGTACAAGGTTGGTTACAGGGAAAGGAATCTTCATATGTGGTCGCCAAGCTTGCCTTCCATGCCAAGGAGAGTCCCATCCAGACACGAGTAGAGTCTTCGGTCTTTGTATCTTCACAGCCCATCAATCCGGCCCATGGCTAACAGGCCGGACGCCCGAGGAACCCTTAGTCCAGGACTCCCTCAGAGGAGGTAAATTTGAATCTATTTTGTACACTACTATATATGCTATTATGTACAAAAGCAGAGCAAAGATTGGTGCCCCCATAATTTAGGTATGATTTACAAATGCCATGATATCGAATTCAAATAATTGAATGGACTTCATGTTGAATTTGAATTTTTTAGACCACCTTAAGTTGAATTCAAATATATGCTAGTTCATAGCTAGCTATCTATAATGTTCATTGTGTAACTTTTGTATGTATAATGTGCTTTACACAAACAACATGAACTATACTCACGTTTATATTTGATTGCTAAAGTGATGCATTGTCTGGAGTTCAAAATACTAACTCTGTGGATCAATTATGTCGAATAATAACATAGACATGCTCAAATTCGATAGAATATATGTGTCTGATGGATCAATGACCATTCCTTACACGAATTACAAATATTATGATCCCATCCTAATATTTGGATACAATTTATATTTTTAATCAATGTGTACATCAGTCTTTTACGTGTAGTTTCACTCTCCATAGGCCCCTCCTCACACACACGCTGACTTTCTCTCTCACACATACATGCACACGGTGTATATCCATCGCTGGTCTCTCACACATGCTCACACACTCTCTCCCGAGGTGTCTTTCTCGCAGACATGCTCTCGATAACCCTCCCTCCCTCTCGTAACCATTTACGACTGTTTTCACTAACCTTTATCACAAGCACTCTTCCTCTCACAAGCATACACACACACACACAATCCCCATCAACCCTTTCTATATACATAGACCTGCCTACATGTCTCCGGCATGCTAATTATCTTTAGGCCTGTCTCTCACGCATTGTCTCCACCTCTCTTCCTAATTGACGAGTATGATTCTGGCAGAGCATTCTGTAGGACGCCCAAGTTACGTTGGATGAATAGTAATATCAGAGATAAGGGGTTACCTTAGTCTGAGGACCTAGGTTACAAATCCTAGCCGGCTTTGTCAGTGGACACAGAGTCCTTCATGACTCTGCTATCTTTGTCTTGTACGACTAGTCCTCCATGGGTCTACCTAAATGCGTCACGGGCCGACCAATGTGGCGCAGGATGGAACCGAACCAAGGGCCTCACCTCAGCCCACCGGACCTCACGCAGTGACACACCCTCTGCCCCCAGGTCTCGTTATCTACTCACACCCATACATACCAACACAGACACCACACAAAATATTTTCTCTTCGTGCCTCTATCCCCTCCCCCCTTACATATACACACTCAAGGGCATCTCTCACCGTGACATCCTATTCATCTCTCTCTCTCTCTAGACCTCTCTCATTTCTCGTGCTATCTCTCCCATGTCTCCCCCGCCGGCCCCTCTATACATGCCTATCTCGAATATGTAATACACACACATACCTCTCTAGGCCCTGCCAAATACATCAACTACACATTCACACATGTTACATCACGTACCCCATTGATCTAAAAAGCCCTCTCTTCAAATTTAGTTCGCAGACAACATTCCTTTTGAATAAAACCCCACAAAGTGTGGCCAACAAATCATTTTAGAATTTCTACATATATACAACATTACACAGTTATATGGAGGAGTATGAACATTAATTTGCATTGCATGGTGCCCCAATGATATTTATTCTCAAGACCGTGAATTTTTATATTTTTATACTATATATAAAGTTAGTCATAATAAAGAGAAACAAAGAGCATCTCTCTCCATCGTGATACACCCCTCTCGCGCCCTTTCACGACGCACACAAACTATCTCCAGGTCCTCTAAAAGTACGCCCCCAACACATTCACGCATGTTTCATCTTTCTCTCGCGATATATATAGTGACGATCATTGTATTTGAAGCGAAAGCACGATATGCACATTGGACTTCATAATCCACTCATTATGGTCACCATTTATGTTTTGTGGTTATTATACAGTCACGAGCTCACCGTACAACTCTGTATTTGCTCAAGACAAGACTAGTGACCAGTTAAACGCTCCACGTGGCACCTCTAGTGTTGCATCACATTATCTCACTACCATTGGGCCCGCCTGTCGGCGTGTATAAGAATGAAAACAAACGATAAAAAATATTGGACGGTGGTTCGAAGTCATGACCGCGGGCACATTGGACAAGGTGGCTTTGTATTGGTATGGTGAGCTGTCTGTTTTAACACACAAGAGCTGGTGTGGTGATTATACACACATGCACCCATGCACACGAACTGTATGCATGCAACACTCACACGAAAACATGCAACCACGCACGCACGCAACACTCACACGTACACACAACCACGCATGCACGCAACACTCACACGCACACATGCATGCATGCACACACCACACGACCAACACACACTCTCACGCTCAAGTGCTCAACCTACACACGCATGCGCACACATCAGGCCCTGACAGGCACATACACAACCAGGTGGTTCCCGCACACGGGTTGGAGTCTTGTCGCGCTTGCATAAATTTGTGTTTATCTGACCTTTTTCCTATGCAACTAGTCAACATAGTGCCACGCGGACTATTTGGCCGGTCAACAGAGTGCAATCCGATGCTGAACGGTGAGCAAGTGACTGTATAACCAAGTGGTACGGTTAAGGGCATCCACAATGTGTAGCCAAATGTGAAAATAGCTTTTGGCATCGATGGGAACCATTGTGGATGGTGCTGCCAAAGCCAAAAAGATGGAACCGAAGCTCCCTAATTGATTGATTGAAGGAATAGAAAAATGCAACCTCTCCCCTCTTTCTCCCGTGCTTGGACGCATGTACGATAGAGCATGAGTCTACTCCCCTGTCCCTTCTATCACAAATCACAAAGCAGTGAGGCATCAAATCACAAAGCACGAATGAAGCAACCATAATTTCACTCTTCGCTTCTCCATCATCTTCTTCGAGAAACCACCTTACCACACTAAGCTGGACGGACGATGCTATTGTGTAGTACTAGTACATTTACGCGTCCTTTGGTTCAACGGACTTCCTGGATGCAAATAAGGCGCTTGTCTCGGCTTGCAAAGCGGCACTTGCGAGCGACTTACCATGGTCTCCCTCAATGGTGTTCTCCATCAAACGCACTTCGCCAAACCACAACGCTCGAGATATCATCGACGCCATCATGTGGGGAAGGAAGTAAAATAGTTACTACCTCCATTTTTGTACACAAGGCCGAGATCTAAATTACAATTTGCGTAAAGCCACTAATAAAGAATCGAGGCAAAATTGATGGGTTTGCCTCGTACTAGCAACCAAGGACATTAATATACCCTTGCATGCATGCGGAGGTGAGAAGGTTGGTTTGCATGGCGCTGCATTAATCAAGCGATGAGGAGTGAGATGGTTAGCTCTTTGGGCGTTGGAGAAAAAAATACGCATTAATTGACACATCAAATGAGGATTTGTATCGATCAATCCCGCGAAGGAAAACCCCGCCTTTCTTTTTTAACACAAGTAGTACTCCTACGTATGTACTTGTATCCTATTTGGGTCTTCCTCTTCTGCCGTTCCTTCAGTTACTTGTCCAACACCCAACCTGCTGGTATTGGGATTCCTCGACTAACAAATAATCGCCAGAGTTGCATTCCCCACATCGAACTTCCCGTAAATACAAACCACACGAATCTTCCCTTTTCTGCACGAATCAAATTGGAAGATCATCAACCAAACTATTAAAAAATCAGCAACTGAAAGCAGCGGAACAACACTTAAACATATTATTACCCCATGGGCATTTATAGAAGACTCGGCCAGGGTTGAGGATTGTGGTTGAGACACGACAGATGACTCTGCGTGATTTGCAGCAGTGGCACCACACCAACGGCGGGTTGCGACACTACAAAAAAATACACTTCCGTGATGATACGTGTTTGTCACAGTAGGTCACGTTTTCTGTCATGCATGTACATCCATGACGATTTTATGACAAAATCAAGATAGTCATACTTGTGCTATCGTAGAAGTATTCCATGACATTACCAAAATTATCATCACGGAAGTGTCCACTTCCATGACGATAAATCGTGCGTCACAGAAGTGCTTTCGTCAAGGGTGACCGACACGTGGCATCCACCATAACGGGTTGTTGTTAAGCTATCGGGTTCCAGTTTGGATCCGATAACCCGTTAACAGCTCGGACCAATGGGGATTTTCCACGTGTAAAATTCTCATTGGCCAGAGGAAAGACTTGTTGGCTCACCGCTAGGACAGATGTGATCCACTGATTGGACAGGTGTCGGGGAGGCTGATCGTAACCCACGAACACCTATGGGGCCGGCGGACCAGGCCCCTTTTGGTTCGGAGGGGGGCGGAGATCGCACGAAGAGCGGATCGAGGCGAAGCACACGAGCAGTTTTTACCCACCTTCGGAGCTCTCCGGAGAGATAATACTCCTACTGCTGCTTGTCTGATTGTATTGCGTTCTTGCTAGGGAGCGATGAGAGCTACAAGGCCTAGCGTGAGTGTCTCTGGTCTCGAGTGAGTCGAATGGACCGAACCCTCTCTACGTTGCGCATGGGCCTCCTTTTATATGCTCAAGGGGTCTCCGACAGGTGGCAACATAGAGGAGGGTACAAATGGAAAAACAGTAGTTGGTACACCTACTTGAACAAAGGTATGCAGTAATATACCTAACTCGACGGCAAGGGACAAAAGCATTAAATGCCCGCCCCTCGCTGCCTAAACAAAGGTAACAGAGCGCCACCGCTTTTCCACGATGGTAGGCTTGTCACGCCGCTTATCGCTGCTTCCCCGGCTGCACAGTTTCTTGACACGCCAAGCATGGAATGGTCCCATGGCGACACGTTGATGAATGAGCTGGAGCGGAGATGACGAGAGGTTGCTCGCCGCAAGTGCCTTGCCGCGATCAATCCTTGTCGCCCGGAGGCTTGTCGCGCCTGAGCCTTCCCGGCAAGCTCCTCTTGCCGGGTCTTGTCTTCTGCGTGCCTTTGAGTGGCCTTCCGGCAAGCTCCTCTTGCCGGGCCTTGTCTTCTTGGTCAAATACTTTGTTCTTGAATGGCTCCAAAGGAACCACGGAGGACCTTGGCGGTGATCAGCAAGCCTTGCCGCTGGTGTCAGAATCGCCTGCGGCACGAAGTTCGGGATACTAGGGTACCCCTACTCTAGTACACCGACAGGAGCCCCGGCTCGGGTCAAGACACGGTGCCGAGCGCTGTCGGGCCAGGCCCAAAACAGTGCACGGTCACACGCGGCTTTGATCACGCCGTAACTCACCTCGGACCCACCACGCCCCCCACTAACGGCACGCACCGAACATGGCGTCATGTGAGAGATCATGGGCAAGGTCGTGGGGGTTTCTTTATTAGGAAAAGCGGAACGTCCGCCCCCTCTCCCTCCTTATAAACAGGGGAAACAGGGGCAGGCCGTCCACCTCGCCATTGCTGTCTTGTCCCAAAACCACCGCCGCCCCCCCTTCTTCTCCGGCGAAGAGAGCAGCGCTCCGCCCCTTTCGCCACAACGCCATCAACACCGCCGTCTTCTCCACCGCCTCGCCATGGCTCCGAAGCCGACAAGGGGAAAGGCGTGAAGTCGGCCGAGGCGCAGCGGCTCACGGCATCGCGCAAGGAGCGGCCATCTTCTCCCCCAGCTCGACGCTAAAGGAGCCGAGGGAGGGTACTACCTCTTCTGGTCGATGGAGACGCGTGCGCATCCGCGCACGAAGGTACACCCCCCCACCGCGTCGGAATTATCCCCAACAGGGTATCCGTTCTTTGCCCGTTTATTCTATTTCGGGCTCGCCCGCCTTCTCGAAGTTCTTCTGCGACATTATGAACACATACGGGTTCCGCCTCCTTGATTTCACCCCCAACGCCATTCTGACCATGGCAGTTTTCGCACACCTTTGCAAAAACTTTGTCGGGATCCACCCCAACGTAGCCCTCTTCCGCCACTTCTTCATGCCCCGCGTTGAGAGAGGGGAGCCGCTGTCGAGGGATTGCTTGGGTCTCTGTGGTCGGCAAGAAGGAGGCCTATCTGGAAGGAGAGTTCCGCAGCAAGTGGGAGGAGTGGAGTGCCAATTGGTGTTGGATCGTAGAGGAGAACCCGCAGCCCTTCATTGCCGTGCGCCAAGCCCCAATAGTGCGCGGCAACGATTGGAGTAACTTGGCGCCGGAGGATGCTAGGTTGAAGATAGCTGTGACCCGGATTTTGCGCCTCAGGCTTGCCGGACTAACCGTAGGCGCAGTTGGTGCAGATTTCCTTCGCCGCCGCATCGCTCCCTTCCAGGAGAGGAGGAGGCCTGCTTGGGAGTTCCAAAATGCGGCGGACATCATGAGGCTGCGCCCGGGTCTGAACTGGAATTTCACCGTCTTGGAGCTGGATGCGATGCTGCTAGAGTTGTTCAAGAATGACCCCGATCACCCCGAGTGGTTTAGGTTGCCGAGGGGGGTCGTCCCATTGTGCAACAACTCTACGCTCGACCGCATCCGCGCCATGATGCCGCCAGCGATTCCCATGGGATCATTCCAACTGGCAAGAGCCTTCCGACGACATCGCGGCAGCTTCTTCGACAGCTTGGAAGAAGTGCCGATCCGCTCCGACGAGCAGAAGAGGCTCACCCGCGACACCACCGACAAAGAGATGGTGCGCATTGCCACCAGGCTGGAGGAGGCGGCAGCAGCTGTTGCCGCTGGCATCTTCGGGTACACAGTGGAGGAGGCGGACGCAGCAGAGGCGGCAAGCCTTGCCGAGCGGAGGGAGTTCGCCGGTGAGGAAGAGCTTGCCGAACCCGAGGCCGAGTCGGGCGAACCAGCCGAGGGCGCTGCTTCCCCACCACCCAGCGGCTTGCCGCAAACGGAGCCCCCGGCTCCGCCAAAGAGGCGTCTCCGCAAGGCCGGAGACGAGACGGGGCGGCAGACGGGCCCACAGCCGCAGCGCCGCGCGACGCGCTCTACCGCGGCAAGCGATGTTGCCGCGGGAGCACCCCACACTGCTGCGACAACTGGGGCGGGATCCTCCCAGGCCACCGCCGACACCTCCGCCAAGCGGCCAAGAGAGCCCACCACTCCGCCGCCGTGACCGGAGGCGAGACGGAGTTTGATTTCTCCGCGCTCAGCTCCGAGGAGGAAGAAGAGTAAGCTTCAATATTGTGCTTGTATTTCTTCATTTTTGTTGCTTCATCTTGAATCTGACTTGCTTCGTTCTGAACTATTTCCTTTCCAGGACGCTAGCCCAGAGAGCGTCGAAGAGAGCCAAGACCCCGGTGGTCGTCGTTGAGGACGATCCACCCGTGGCAACAGGAGGCACGTCTGAGACCCCCTTGCCGGACCTGGCAACCCTTCCTCAGAGCAGCCCCCAGCACAGCCCCCAGGGTAAGCATGAGGTTTTCTCCTTACTGTTAGGTGTGCATGGGTGCTCCTTCTTCATTGATATCTGACTGTTGGTTTGTGTAGGAGCAGAGCAGCCTCATCAGGAGGGCCCGAGGCCGCCTCAAATTCTATCTTCTTCGACTATGCCGCCAAGGGAGGATTCTCCGGCAAGGAGCTGCCCTCCGCAAGGGAGGCTACTCCGCAAGGGATGTAACCAGTGACCCTCCAGTGGTCGAGACCATGGCTGCAGATCCCATTGCAGGTAATCCTCTTGCGCGAAAATTTCCCTTGGGCTTGTTTTCTTCTGTTTTTCTTTGAATATTTGCTTGAATGTTCTTTCTTTGTCCGCCACAGAGCCGATGGAGACTGAGGTCGCCGGCGAGGAGGACGCGCGCGGCAACACTGACGAAGCCGCCGTCGTGGAAGAAGAGGCCGGCGCTGACGAGCCTGCCGGCGAGGAGGCCACCGAGGCTGCCGCCGCAGAGCCGGGCGAGGGTCTGGCGATGACCGACGGCCTGGGCCGCAGGAGCGCCAGCGCTACACCGACCATCGACTTCCCGCTGCCGCCGTCACACAGTTCAAGAGCCCCACCGCGCTTACTTGAAGGCCGACGACGGCGTTTTCATCAAGCTCCCGTGGGAGTCGAGCTCAGGCGCCGGTCGAAGGAGAGACCTTCGACGGAGAGCTGCTCGCCTCCGCTGGCCGACGCTGGTGGACGCGCCAAGCAAGAACAAGAAGTTCGAGGAGGAGCAACCGGAAGAAGCCGCTGCCGCTTACCGCTACCGCAAGCCCAGTTGGAGTCCCGGGAAGCACTTGTTGCGAGGGCGGGAGCGGACATGGAGAAGCGCGCAGAGGAGCTCCGGGGCGCCAACCAAGAAGCTCTCCGGTACGTAGCGGAGGAGCGGGCGCAACTCGTCGAGGAGCGTACGGCCTTCATCCTCGAGAAGGCCGCAGCTGAGGAGGAGCAGCGGCTTGCCGCCGAGAAGCTGTCTGCGCAGGAAAGCGAGCTGGCGCAGCGGAAGGTCAACCTGGACAGCCACGAGGAAGAGCTTGTCGCGCGCGAGGAGTCACTTGGCGGGGCGCTTAAGGAAGCGAAGGATGCTGCCGCAGCCGCCGAGGCCGCCAAGAAGGAGCCGGAGACAAAGGTGGCGCAATTGGAGGCCGATCTCGTAAGAGCGGCGAGGAGCTTGCAAGGCTCAAGCACGAGCGAGAAGGACGCCTACACTCTTGGAGAGCTGCAGGCTGCCTGTTGATAGGGAGCAAGGAGCTCGACGCCGCCAAGGATTCCAAGGCAGATCTCCAGCTGAAGCTGACCACTCTGACGCAGACGCTGGACGGCGCCAAGGAGCGGGAGGTGGGCCTGTTGGAGACAATCAAGGCCAAGGAGGAGCTGTTGGCAATGCTGTTGACACCCAGAGCGCCTTGAGGGAGAGTGTGGAGCACTGGACCGAAGGTCTCGTGGATACCGCCGCCGCCATCCACAGCGAGCTGATGGAACTGGGGATGGTGGATCTTGCATACTCCTCCGACGAGCACCTCCAACCTAGCGCCAAGCTTAGCTTATTCTTCAAGGGCGTGGTGACGGGCCTCCAAATGACTCGGGAAGAGGTCCCAAAGCGGCTGGCCGAGAATCACGCCAGATCTGCAGGCAGAGCCCTCCGTAAGGTGTTGATGAAGGTGGCCTTCCGCAATCCATGCCTCAACCTCAACGGCGTCCTCAGATCCTTGCCGCCAGATGCCGATGTGGAGGCGCTTAAAGCCCTTGTCGCACCCATTGTGGACAAGGTGAACAAGATCAAGCGGGTTGATGGCGACCGCATAGACTAGGCCGCCAATTTTATCTTTCCCTTGTCGTCACGATCATGTTTAGAACAATTTATTAGATCAGCGACAAGCTATTTTGTAATATACTCTATCTTAGGCGATGATTGCAATGTTATTTCCTTTACTTGATTCCTTCCTTTGTAATGCTTTTACCCTATGCTTTTAGGGAACTTGTCGGCAGCACCTTTGTCATAAGCGCTGAGTGCGAACGTCAAGCCTTCTGGCGGTGCCGCCCGACAAGCAACCTTGTCGCGACTAGCTGCAGCTTACTTAAGTTGTTGAGCGGACTCGAAACAAAGTAAGGGCGCGACTAGCCGCGAGTTGGTTCCTCTGCGCATAGGTTTTCCATACAAAGTACTATCGTTCAAGGAAGATAACTTAAAAATTTAACAACTGATTGCTCAAACTTTGGCAACTTAGCTTTTCTGTCGTTTGCTTTTCAAACAGCAGCGCGAGCAAGAGCAGACCAGGCAGGGGATCGAGAGCAAGAGCAGAGCAGCAACACGAGCGAGTGCTAAAGCAGCAACAGCTCCTACTGATGTGGACGTCACCGCGGAGGGAGCGACGCCGTGGAGGAAGTGGTCGGCGACACCGCCGTGGATGGAGCCGCGCCATGTCGGCTCGGGACCGAGCGCCAGTATCACCGTGCGATCGAATCAAGAAGAAAATGTGGCGATTAGTGTACAACCTCTTTGGTGGCGCCGATTAGGCCTTAGCTTCATCCGAGGAAACGGTGATGATGCTGCTCTTCCGGTGGTGCAGGTGAAGATGGCGGTGTGGGAATGGAGGTGGCGCGAAAGATGAGGGGAACATCGGGCCAGCTCCTTGGAGGTGGAGGATGGGGTGGCTGAACGGGTGGGACGACAAAGTCGACACCGGATCCTCGTCCAATACGGTGGATGAGGGACGTTGAGGTGTTGCTGTGGATGACGTCGTCGGGGAAGAGGCTCCGGTTGGGTGGCGGACGGAGGAGGGTGTGGGGCTTCGCGGGTTTTCGCGGCCTCGGTGTACGAATGGGTGGGCGGATGGGATGGGAGTGGGGAACCATGGCTTAGGGACGCGCTTGTCCGAAATGTGAGGTAAGTTACAAAAGTACCCCCACCGATTTGAGCTAGGCGGTTCTTTCGGTTTAGGGGTATCACGGGCATTTCACGTGTCGGGATTTCGCAGGAGGTGGGAGTTTTCGCGCGCGTTGTAATTTTGGGATAGCAAGGCGCGGGTTGAGATGGAGGGACTTTTTGGAGCACAACGAGACAAAGATATATCTTAAATATTCCGGGGTAACAAGGCGCGGGTTGAAGATGCGGAAGTTTCGCAGCACGATAGACAAAGATGCTAGCTTGAAATTTCGGCATAACAAGGCGCGGCTTGAAATTTCGGGAGAACAAGCTTAACGTGTACCAAAAAAAAGACAATTCTCACCTAATCACTAGAGAGAGCCATGTCCCGTTTTACTATATTACTAGGAATGCATTCAAATACAACAACAAGAAAACTAAAAAAATCGGGACAACAAACATAACTTGTACAGTATCAAAATAATTTGCACTTCGCTCAACAATAAAAAAACAATGTGTGTTGTCTAGCATATGGACTAAATTTGAGTACATTTTCCCTGTTTGAATGGGATTGTACTTGGGTTAGTTATACAACCATCTAAATATTATCTTCACAACACATGACATGAATATAGGAGAAGTAAATTCCTATATAAATACGAACTACATGTACATACGATCTCAAATTCAAGTATATGTATCCATTTTATGTTGAATTCAAATCATAGTACATGTATGCTCTAGCTAGATGTTCGGAATCTAAACCATGTATGGTACTATGTACAATGTGTTTAACACGCACAACACACACACAAACACCATTTAGACTAGTAAGGTACACGTGCATTGCACACATGAGATTTGGCAACCAAATTATGAATAAATACCACATTATAGCATGTAAGCTTTGAGTCATATATGCATGATGTAGATGTTCGTTTAATTCTTATAGATCATTTCATTCAAAATCATCTAGTTTTTATAAGAAAGCTAATCTATTTTAAGGTTCATGGAATTGTGCGTTGTAAAGCATAAAGTAAAAACAAATAATGGCAAATCATGTAGAAAAGCACTTGGGCAATTCTGATACAGAAGATTCTAGAACAAAGAAGAAGTGCTTGTGTTTTGAGGTTCGTGCATTATGCTTAAGTTCAACCATGGAGTCTTCTAGATTGTACATGTGGCAAAATATGGTGGAATCTAGATGATATCCAACGTCAAGTAGTGCTCGAATTTTCCATCTCTGCACCATCGGATTGGCTTCATCCAACGACCATCTTCCAAAGTTAAAGTTATCCGCACACTATATAAAAAATATAAAATATAATATATAGGGGTATAGATATAGATATGTGATGTGAAAGCCACCCACCATCTCCAATTAGAATAGTGTGTCCATGCATGGATGCAATGTTGCCAAACGATGTCTGCCATCGGTATCTCAAATTCAAATCAGTCTGACCTTGTTCAATGTGTATACAATACAACATGCTCGTTTCCAAACCACACCGCGCATATCTCAGTTATATTCATGCATGCATGGGTTTCAAACATCATGATCTCTTACTCAAATATTTTAATTCAACTTTACATTGATTATGATCTCACCTAGTCTTTTACACCCACACAGTCGTCTTCTCTTTATAATTGTACCACTAACTTTCTCTCGTGCATGCATGCACACACACTACCACTCGACATTATTCATCGCACACATGCAATCTTTTTCTTCAGGTCGTTCACCCATGGATGCACACACACACACACCTCCCCCTCTTCATCATATCGGGCATTCTTTATCTCTCACGTGCATGCGCAACGATCGATGTTTCTCTATGTGTGTGTATATATAGCTAGGTCTTTCCCAGTTTTCCACACAAACCGATCAATATATATATATATATATATATATATATATATATATATATATATATAGCGAGGTTTCACCCTCTTTCCCAAGTACACATCGATCAATCTATACCTCTCTATATAGGGTTACATAGCTAATACACCCACATTAATTATATATCCAATGTCCCCCTCTCATCATCCATGCCTTCCGCTTCATCTCTCGGGACAAGACAAGGATGTAAGAGGGGGCAGCAAGGGCCCTGCCCCCCCCCTAACATCACTATATATTGAGGCTAATATGAATGTGATCATTAGATCAATTGTCGGTAAAATGGTTTAGCTTGATGAATTGGCCCTCCTCGTAAAGGATTAGCAATGCTTGGCCCCCTAGCTCATTTATTTTTCATGGCTCGCCCATCTGCAAGCAACAGCACGCTCGCCTCTCTTTAAATATCGATCTCGCACTTGTGCACTCCTTCATAGTCTCCCTCCACTTGGCCCCTCACACCATCTTCTAGCCCCCACCGGATTTTTGCCACATGTACAATCTAGCAGACTCCATGGTTGAACTTAAGCATGCACAAACCTCAAAACACAAGTGCTTCTCCTTTGTTCTAGAATCTTCCGTATCATAACTGCCCAAACTTTTTTTTCTAGCTGAATTGCCATTATTATTTTTTTACTTTATGCTTTACAACGCACAGTTCCATGAATCATAAAATAGTTAATGGCTTCTTTGATTTAAAGGATTCTCAAAGGAATTTTGGAGGATTCTAATCCTTAGGAACTTTTCCTATCTTGGTTGTTTGATTCGTAGGATTGTAAACCATAGGATTTTTCCATAGGGTTCATTTGCACACATTCCATCCACTCAAATCACTTTTAAAGAGTCCTATGTTTTTTCCATGCACAATCAAACACTCGTACAATCCTATAGGATTCAAGACGACATTCCACTCTAATCCCATGTTTTACCTATTCCCGCGTTTTGGAAATTCTACGAATCAAAGAGGCCCTAGCTTTTTTATAAAAACTAATTGATTTTGAATGAGATGAACTATAAGAATTAAACAACGCCTACATCATGCATATATGACTCAAAGCTTACATGCTATAGTGTGGTATTTATTCATAATTTGGTTGCCAAATCTGATGCGTGCAATGCACGTGTACCTTACTAGTACTTCTAGTATGTGCAAAACACGTAAATTAGAATTCCAATGGCACGCTACACAATGTCTCTCTTTCAGTTCATGAAGCCACATGGCACATGTGGAGGCATTGTTGCGACCTCCTTGTGTGGATTGATCATAGTGACATGCTGCTGGTTCCAGAAGAATGTACTCGTCCTCTCTGAGGCACACTGGCAGTACATGCACGAAGCGAAGATGTGCACGCACGCGACGCACACACTCATTCCCCCGCACACACACGCGGGTACACGGGGGCGATTTTGTACGTAAGATCCACCCATGTGATAATTTGACGCTGTAAAGTCCTTCACTTCATTGATGGTCAATTAATACAAAGACATGCAAATTGAGTGGACGTGAGGGAGGAAGTAGTTGAGAAAGACATTACTACTCCACTGCGTGCATGCGAGTAGCTAAATCATGGGTTGCTACTTCCATTGGTCTCGTTCGTATTTTGTGCCAATTTTTGACCATATTTTAAATAACATAACATTTATGCATGTCAGAAAAAGTGGCACAAAAAAGGGGGCCAATAAACCAGGACGCATGCAACATGATCAATTTTTGCCAGGGCTACTGTTGGTGGCCTTTGTATTTAAATATGGACGGAGTGGAGTAGTACTATCTTTATCTTAGCCTTGTAGGGCTCTCCCAGCGCCTAGGCTCGCCTCCCCGCCTCGCCCACCGATCCTGCAATGGAGGATCCCGCCATGGATAATCCCTTAGATCCGAGGATCCCGCGGGCTGCCCTCTCGCTGTGGGCCGCAGCACTGCCGCCTTTGAGCGAAACCCACATGTGTTTTAGAGGAGATCCATTGCTCTGGAATCACAGATCGGTGGTGTCGGAGGACATGCCAGGGCTGCGTTTCAGGTGGTGGGCAGCAAGGGCAAATCGGATCGAGGAAGGCCGATCGATTGGAAAGAAGTTCCAAGGAGTTGCGCCTGGTACAGCACAAGGCGGATGCGCAAGTCGATCTCAGGGGAGAGATGCTGAGGGATGTCAGCATCTGGCAGCGTCGCGTTGATTTCGAGCTAGGGCTAATGGCAAAGATCATATTCACGGAGTCAAGTGCGGAGGAAAGAACGCGCATGCCTGCGGAATGGCATGAGCAACCGGTCCAATTGTTCAATTGGGCGGTAGGAGAAGCCAAATCGCGGGACAAGCTGCCTCGGCGCCACTAGGCATGCATCATAGGCGAGGTGAGCTGCCCTCCTTCCCCGCCGGCGATGTAGTGACCTACTCGGTTGCTGCTGCATTGAACTTGCGGCGCCATGGCGGTTTGCAACCGTGACAATCACTCCATCTATATGTATTGTATTCCTGTGAAAATACTTGGTCGTTTGGAAAAGATGGTAATTGATTTATCACTAGTTTTTGAATGCTTGGTCGTGACAGTCACCCAAAGCCACAACCAGAAGTCTCCATCGTGTAATACTTAGGGTCGGTCGCACCAACAGACGGTCGGTCGAATCCGTGACACACATCGGCTTGGTCTGACATGTACGACCAGTTATACATCACTGACTTGTGCGACCGTATTTGACCAGTAGTACTTGACATTTGTGTTCCAGGAAACTCATCGGGAGCCGTTTCGGGCCTCGAAACCAAAACCATCAATTAATATTTAGCTTTTTTGACGCAAATTAATCTTTAGCTTGTTCCCATCACATTCCAAAGTGACAGTATAATTAAGTGCAAACCTGCTCACACCCTAGTACGTATCAAACCTGAACGTGTTCCCACTTCCCACTATGCAGGTTTTAGTTTTAGTGCTAGTACTAGGTTATAAAAAGGGGAACTATTACCTAGCCGAAAATCACTCTACCTCTTCCTCCTCATAAGTATTTCTTGTTTGACTGTCCTTGCCATGGCCGGTGTACAGAGCTCTAGGTCGAGAACTACTCTTAACAAGGGAGCGGCAACCAAGGCCACGGGAAAAAAGAGGGCTCGCCACCTCGCAGAGACCTCGAAAGATCTCTCACAGGCAGGTGAGGGCTCCCAGGAGCGCCCTAGCCGTGGAGGCGAACATGCCGAGCTGGCGGCGCTGGAGTCGTTATCCGTCAACGACATGCCCGATCAGCTCAATACGGTGGAGGAGTTCATCGGCTGCTTGGTGGAGCTGTTGAAGGAGAGCCTCGACGACATGCCCGCTGAGCTCTATGAGCAGGGGGAGTTGACCGCCGGCTTGGTGATGCTGCTGAAGAAGAGCATTGCCTCGGATAAGAAGGCGACTGGCGAAATCCTACAACTTCAGGAGGACAAGGCGAAGCTCTGCCACGAGGTCGACCTGCTGAAGGAGGAGAGCGCCGGCTGGAAGAAGCTGCATGAGAAGAGTAGTTCCTCGATGAAGATGTTGCAGGCCCTCGTCATGGAACAAAAGAGGTAGTTGGCGAAGCTCCGCATCGAGCACCCGACTGCTGTCAAGGTATGTAATGCGGCCGTGGAACAGATGATGAAGGCTCGCGTCGATAAATCCTGTGTCATGGACATAATGATGAAGATGGCGGAGGAGATGCGCAAGGAGATGGAGGGCGTGGAGGTGATGAAGAAGCAGTTATGACTCCGCGGCTAGCAATCCTTCATGTAGTAGAGAGCAGTGCCCAGACTTGTGTGTGCGTCTTCCTTCTTTTTGGGGGGTGATAATCTTCCTTCTTCTTTTGCTCCTGTGTTTCTTCTTTTGCTTCGGGTGTTTTGCCGCACGTGTCACATTCTCTGCGAGGCATGAATAGAACAATGCTAACGATGAGCGGCACCGTGGATCAATTACTAGCAAATTAGATCATTTTTATCGCCATATGGCACTGGGCTGTCGTGTTTCCTACTCCTCTGTCGTACTAGTACTCCAGTGGAAAACTTGAGTGTACCGCACGGTTCTTTGCTCCTCCTCAGGTTGTCGGCAACATTTATATGAGCAGTCAAATCACAAGGCCCCGCCTTCTAGCAGTAATGAGCCATCAAATCACAAAGGCCCTCGCCTCTCGTGAAACCGACCAAGCGAGACTGCCCCGCCCTCTAGCATTTTAAAAAATGTATACTTTTGTACAGTAGTAGTATCGATGGATTGCGCCATGGAGCAAAACTAACAAGATGAAATTAAAGAAAAAAGGTGGTAAATATAGAGAGCGCTCGTCGCCAAATTATGCATATAGTACTATTAAAAAAGCTAGTACGTGCTTAAATGGGGTGCTAAATTCTATTAAAGAAATTGGCATACCTATTTAATTCTTGGGTTCTGATTATTTATGCCACTAGTTGTGTATCACTGCACAGTTTTGCCATTAGAAGTTACAACTACTCAAAAATGCCATCGATCCGTGAGATGCTTGCTCAAAGATGCAATTAGATATATAAAAAATGCCATCGTTCCATTAGATGTTTGCTCAAAAATGCCATTAGACATTGTTATTTTCACGTCAAACACGTTGATCATGTTATATGACAAAAATAAGCCGATTCTCTCTATCTCACAATGATAAGTGTGGCCTCGCTTGTCAGGAGTAACCAAGCTTATAATTTTACAGGAAAATAAGAACGCTGTTCGAATCAAGTAGGCCCCACACTTTCTTGTACTGTAGTGAGATAGAGGGAGGGCTGGCATGTTGGTCCATAGGTGTATTTATGTCATTATAACATGGCAAAAGAGATTTGAATCACAATAATGGTGTCCAACACAACAGACCCCTCAAATAAAACTAAGCACCCTGAAATTCTTTGACAACTGAACTGTTGGCTATATGATGTTGGCCATATATATTGTAAGTATATAATGTGAAGAAATGAGTGATAGTACTACCAACTAAAAGATGAACTGTATGAAATACTAGTATGTACATACTGAAGAGTTAAATTAACAAGAAGGAACATAACATAATTCTGCTGGGGGCTTAGCACAACACACCCCTCAAATAAAACTAAGCACCCCTAAAATCAAACTAAGCAACTAATCTGGTAGACACTGCATTAGAACCACCATGAGCAATGACACTGCCACCTTACTCGGACTCCTTGTCCACGTCCTCGACTTCATCCGTGTCCCTCTTCCTCTTGGCTGATACTTCTTTGCTTGAACCGCACACTTGGCTCTTGCTCTTCATCCAACCCTTGTAGATATTGAAACAAAGGTAGGCATCCATTGCAGCGTACTGGATGTAGTCTATATCTAGTACATCCCACTGCCATGCATGACGATGAAACTTGGGCGGAGGTTTCTTCAGTTTGCTGTACGAAGGATGAACCATGGCTCCTGTCTGGGTCATCATTGAAGGCTGATCACGGGACGGCACCAGCCCATTCTTCTGGAGGTCGAAGGGCTCACCTACAACAAGGCCTATCCAACCCAGGACTCTTCTGTCGGTCGTAAAGTCTACAATAATGAATTTGACTAGGCTTCCCACGAGGAACTTCTTAAATTCCTCGCACTCAACGTCGGCATGGCATATGTGGTAGACCAAGCACAAGTTATGCACGCAAACCTAGATCACGGCGGGCTTCATTGTAGCGACCAGACCTCAAACAGCTCGATCTCAGTACTTCAAAGGTCATCCTGGATCAAGAATGTCGACACGCACAAGATTTCTGAAGGATTTATAACAGAGTAGCAATCACACACTTATTACATCGAATGTCTCAAAAGAGAACTTGTTACAATAAATATGGCTTAAGGCCATCTAATAACGATAACAGCGAAAGGCTTGGAAGATAAGTGAGTCCATCAACTCCAATGGCATCACTGAGTATAGAACCACGACCTAAGGCACCTTACTCGCCGTCTGAAAAATCTGCAACATGAACGTTGCAGCCCGAAAACGGGTCAGCACATGGAATATGCTGGCAATGTAACACATAGAGAGTATTGAACAGAAGTATGCTATACTACATGCATATAAGGCTGGTGGAAAGCTCTATGGTTACAGTTTTGCATAAAGCCAATTTTTCCCTACTGCAAAGGAATAAATTTTATTTAAATATCATGGTGGTTGTTAAACATTGAGAGTGTAGACACCCTCTCAATCCCAATTAAGCATCATCATTAAAACCCAACAAAATTAATTAAAGTAACATGATGAGATTCACATGATAATCCAAGTACTAGATACTCAAGATGTCCATAACCGGGGACACGGCTAATCATGATTAGTTTATACACTCTGCAAAGGTTTGCGCACTTTTCCCCACAAGACTCGATCTCCTCCGTTGGATTTCTCGCACTACATGGTGTTTGAGAAACGGATGACCGAGACATAGTCTTTCAGAAGAACTAGCACCTTACGATCGGGTAGACAGTTACACCTACTTTCCCCTACATATGCTAGTCTACCACTTTAAGAGTTCGCACGACTTAATCAACTATGCTAGAGCCCATAGTAGCTTGTGGTTGCACACGGAAGTTTCTAGCATGAATAATCTCATGATCCCTTTGAGCCTGGGTGGCGGTCCATAAAGAAAACCAGGCAATCGCTGGAATACCCAGCCTCAATCCACCCAGATGTGTGTTAAAGTTGCCACCTTAAATAAACCATTAAATAACAATCTCACATCTGTCATGGATACACTCACCCAATCCACGTCTACTGGCATAGCATGGCAATAAGCAAACGTAGAAGTAACTCCCAAGGGTTTGATAATAAAACAGGTAATAGGTACTACCTCATCTACTTCCCAATACCCACATACTAATCAGATCCTAATCATGCACTTGTTTGAGGATTGATCTAATGCAATAAAACTGGGTAGTAAAGAGGTATGATCAAAGTGTTACTTGCCTTGACGATGATCCGTGAAACCTAGCAATTCGAAGTAGCAAGCGATGCACTCCGGGTACTCTATCGCAACAAACAAGCATACAATAAGTACTCAACTAATGCACAGGTAAAACTCAAATAAGAGATCTAACCAGAAAGTTCAACTTAAGAACTCCGGTTTGCAAAAAGAATCAAATCAAACGAAGCAACGAAAGTCAAACGACGAAAGAAACAAGCTTCGTTTACTAATCTAGACCTAAGTCAAATTTTACAGAAGCAAAAACTTGTTTGAGTTGGTTAAACGGAAAGAGGGTTTCGAGACGAAACTCTAGGCGCTTGAATCGCCTGATTTCGATAAACGAGCGAAAACTTATAATAAAACGAAAATTGGATCAGGAATCGCGATATGGAATAATCGCGGAAAATCTAAGAAAAAGAAAAACTGACGAACAGATTAACGAACGGACGTTCATTAACTGCAACTAAACGATGAACTTGTCCGTTAAAACGAACGAACGAGCGAACGCTAAGCTAAATAAGTGAACCGATAAAAAAAGATAAAAAAATAATTAAAAAATCGATCTAAAAAAATAAAACCTAGGGTTCTAAAAAAACGAGTCGATTTTCTTTATAAAACCGGGTCACAAGGGCGACTACCTCGCTTGGGCTCGGTGAGGTCCGGCCGGCTCAAGGGGTCCGTGGGCGGCGGGGCTCGGGCGGCAGGCAACGGCAAGGCGGCGGCGTGAGTCATGTGTGGGAGGCGGGCGGGTTTGGGGGACGAGGTGATGAGGGCGGCGACGGCGGGCGGTATTTAAGGAGGGGGGCGGCGTCCTGCCTTGGGGGAGGGGGCGCCTCGGGAGGCGTGCTCCTCCCGGACTCGGGCGGCGGCGGCGGCTTCGCTCGGGACTCCAGTCCCGAGCCGGTCTGAGACGGAGATGGCGGCGGGCCTTCGCCCGGGCCAAGGTACTTTTTTTTTTTTAAAACAATTCCACCGAACAGAAAATAAATCCTAAATAAATAAATAAAAATTTAAAAATGGCAAAACAAATTTTCACCGTCTAAATAAAATATTTAGAACGAGATGAACATTTTCTTGGCCCTAAAATGCAGTTTTGAAAAACGTGCAATTTTCCTAAATTCAAATAAAATAGCCAAAAACTCCGAAACAAAATCTTATTTTATTTTTTATTAAATCCTCAATATTTATTTATTTTGGGAAAGTTATTTTATTCCCTCTCTCAGAATTATTTTTTATAGAAATAATTGAAGATAAATAAATAAAATCAAATGATCCTATTTTCATAATTTGAGAGAACTCAAATATGAAAATAACGAAAATCCCAACTCTCTCTGAGGGTCCTTGAGTTGCGTAGATTTTCTGGATCAGGCCAAAAGCAATAAAATATGATATGCAATGATGATCTAGTGTATAACATTCCAAATTGAAATTTTGAGATGTTACATTCATCTTCTCTTCCTCCTTTAGATTCTTCTCTTTGTCCAGGGTTGTGGTGTACTCAACATCTAGCCCAGCGACCCACTCATCATTTGAGTTTTCGAACATGCGTCCGAAGCGAGCAAGGCATCCTTTCACCATTGCGGAAGAACGGGTGTAGATGACGTCGATCTCATCGCCGATGATGGTTCCGCCGATCATGGAGATTTGGGACGCCATGGATTTGGGAGGAGAGTTAGGACTAGTGGAACTACCGTAATGTGAAAGGACGGGACAACTACGAGCGAACTGCCGTAATGTTAAAGGACGTTCGAGGACGAGTAGGAGCGAACTACTAGCGGTTTGTCGATTGTAAAAATGCTGAGTGGGGCGTGCGAATGGCAAGGTAGTGGCTTGCCTGGTGGATAATTGGATTCATGCACAATACTATGGGGGCCCAATTAGATGTCATGTCTACTCGACTCCCAATTAAATGGCTTTCGATGTCATGTCAAGCATCGGGAAAATTACAGGTGATACGAAGCTTTCCATTCTCCCATCATACGTGCTTCCGAGAGCCCTTGGATCTGAGACCGAACGGTTGCATGGCGTGATTCTAGACTTATGGGTGAATATCCTATCACGGAGGGTTATTACGCAAATTTTCAGCAACTTAGCATGCGACTGCTCGATCTCAGATCCAAGGGCTGCCAAAGAGCCCATATCATGGTCGCCCTACCACGACCGCCGCTTTCGCTTGGTCGCGCTTCTTATGGAGATTTAACACGGTGCGTTAGGCTATCTGATGTTGGCATGTCATACATAGTCATCACTTAGTCACTCATACAACAAGGTTAGCTATAAGGTTGGCTATAAGAGTATTTTTTTACTTCTATCTATCTCTTTCTTTGTAGTATTTATTGCATTTGCCAAGGAGTGACCTCTTCCAATGAAATGGTGCTTAGATGAGGTGCTAAGGGCATTAAATGGCTTAGCAACTAAAGTCCCCAATGCATAGGTGCTTAGTTTTTTTGTTGCAAAGTTTGCTTCATTTAATTAGCTATAGACTCAAAATTGTCTTTTCACCTGGGTACACAAACTTAGCACCGTTTCTTCCTGGGGTCACCAAACTAGTCTCTCTCTTCTTAATTAACTTGACACATTAGACTTTATGCCTCATTGGCAGGCTTAAGCGCTTTGTCTGACGAAAGTACAATAGTGGGCTATACGCCCACTTACATGACATTTTTGCATATGTGTAGGAAAGAGGCAAGGAAAAAGTGGAGGAGTGGGCTCTCATGCAAGAGCCAGCCTCTACAAGTGGAGCATTGGGAGAGGCACCTGTATATCATGGAGGTGGTCAGGAATCGGGAGACTCACGTTGGTCGTAGCGCCGCAGTTAAAATGATAATGGCAAGTCAAATCACGGGGCCCCACCTGTCCAGCAATAACTCACTGTCAAATCACACAGCCCTACATTTGCAGCAGCCTACTCCCTCATCTTCTTGCGTCTCTGTCAAACCAACTAGGCGGAACTGCCCCGCCTAACACGTGAAAAAAGCCCCGCCCTCGACTTTTAAATAGTACAGTATACTAATTTTGTATCCATGGATTGTGCCATGGAGCAAAGCCTCAAGAAAATGGTGGTACACATGTACAGAGTATACAACATGCCCGTCGCATTCGCATCGCACCCCAGATGGTCGGTCGGTCTAGCACACCGCTCTCCGAATGGAACGCGCGTCATATTGCGTTTGCACACACATGTGGGACCGCAATTGAGAACCGACCATAGGAACACTCCCCGGCCCTGCAAGTCGGGTAAGTTAGTAGAAGAGAGAGACGAGCGATAGTACTAGAGAAGTGTTGTACAGACATTGGTGCCTGGACGATCCCTGCATGACACGAAAGATCAGTTCGTCCATGCATGTGACCGGACTCCAGCAGACACGGCTGGATTGGCTATCGTCTACATATCATGCACGCTGTGTTGTATGGGGCTGTAGTTCTGATGAGAAATCTAAAAAAGGTTTCTTGTCATCTCACAATATTATGTGTCATGTGCTTCGGATCACTGCGAGGGTTAAACAACGACAACGGAGTTCCTCCAAGGCGCTAGTCATTGGGGGCACATGCACGAAGACTACTCAGCTGCCATCTAGGTCAAGCCGGCTATGTTAATTAGGACATCTATTGATGGACCCCTTTTCTACGAGTTTATCTTTAATTTGAGCTTTGATCCTCATCTAGTTTGTCCGTCGGGATTCATGTTGTCTCCTTGGGGCAGTGAGGTTATGGTTTCTTGTCATGTGGCATTTTTTCGTGTTATATGTTATAATCCGATGCTTTAGATCAAAATGACGACAACTGCGCCTCTGGGGCACATGCGTGAAGACTTCTCAACAGTCATTGACGAGGTCAAGCCGACTCCGGTAGACAAAAGAAAATTACTCCACTATATAGGCAGGAGCCTCGGGGGCACGTGCATGAAGACTTCTCAACAGTCATTGACGAGGTCAAGCCGACTCCGGTAGACAAAATAAAATTACTCCGCTATATAGGCAGGAGCCTCCGCGCTTGCTTGCTAGTGTTGCTCTCTTCACACTGTCTCGTCCTCTCTAGATCTAAACACGACAGCGGTGGCCACACTCTCTCTCTGCTCTCCACTGGTCACAGATCCAGCCGGATCCTCTCCGCCGGGGAAGGTGAGAAGGTGCAACGTTCACGTGGTCGTCCTCGGTGATGGCTCTTACCCACTGCTGGCACGTCCCGATCAGCGTGCCTTGCGTTCTCTCCCAAGCACCGCTGGCTAGGGAGGGCCTCCGACCCCTTCTTCCTCGCTGCCGTAGTGTGCGCAGATCGTGCCTCCCGCCGCCCACCTAGCGACATCCTGGCGACCCTCAGGTATAACTTCCTTCGAAACCGGCCTTGCTCTACTTCCCGAGCTCCTGACGTTGCTGCATTTGTATATTTTACTATTTCTCAGGCCCCCTCATAGATAGGATCGATCGGCTGTTCGAAAGCCACCTAAATTTTTACTGCTAAGAGGTAAAAATTAGTTCATGCACTCGAATCTAGTACTACTTGGTTCAAACAAGGAAGAAACCCCCCGTGGGGGTGGGGGAAGATTTGTTACCTGAATCTAGGACTTGGTCGAAAGAGGAAATAATGGGGGCGAAAGTAGCAGAGACTGGCTATCCAACTGGTCTCTTGGTCTAATAGGGGAATAAAGGGAAACACAGTACAAACTCAATATAAACACGATCTATTGGTTGAAAAAGGAAAGAAAGTGGGGACTGGGGGACAAGTCAACATAGTATGTCCAGCACTAGATTTGCTAGCCTCACACAGTGTAAGGTGGCTATACCGAACAAAAATGGGACCAACCCAGATATCCTATTCTGATGTTTGTTGCCCCGAGCCACTCCTATGTAATGCCACTGGTAAAATGTAGCAGTCGCACTGTTAAAAGTAACAACACGTTAAACCAATGTTGTTTTCAATGTAATGTCTCCAGTAATATGAATCAATGGCACTTTTTTCATGTCCTGCTAAATTTCCCATTAAGATAAGTTGCTTCTTTTCGTTAGAAATGCAACTGTCCTGGTCCGCCTACTCTCCCGTGCCCAAATACCAACTCTGTAGCAGCTGTTAATGTAATGTTGCTGGTAAAATGAAGCAATGGTACCATTAAAGTAATGTCATATTTAACGGTTGTCATAGTTAATCCTAATGCCCAAACTAATATCTAGCAATGCTGCTGCTTTAGAAATTGCTATTGTCCTTGTAGGATTGCCATTCAGATAAGGAACATGCTTCTTTTCATTTGATGTATGTTTCATCACTTGTTAGTCACCCTCCTTTCCACCTTTTTTGTGCAAACAGAGATATACATTTCACGCCTGATCTTAGTTGAACTGCACAAATGATGACAACCAACCTTGATGTTGCTCAATTTTATTGCAACTAATGAAGAAGAAGCTCTGTGGGTTTCGTTTTCTGATGGAAATGGAACCGGGGCTGGAGCCCTTTTCTTAAAAAATGAAGAAGAAGTCGCTAGCTCATGGGACATTGCTTCATTTTAGGTGAACTGCATTTAAAAGGTCACATGAATTGAATCATCCATGTTGGTGACTGGTGTCATCCCTTCTACGATGGCGTTGACTGCAGATATGGTTCCCATCACGAGGTATGTTCCTTTTTGGTCTGACCGTTTGCCAAAGATCCTGCATGTTGAGTCTGCTCTTGTGCTACTGTTTTGGCACTGTGATGATAAAGCAGTAATGTTATTATTTTGCACCTCAATCTAGTGGCACTATTAATTTGAGGCAATGATTTGGCACCTCTAGTGCCACTGATTTTTTTATATATCGAAAGAGGGGGTTTCCTCCGATTTCATTAAAGAAACCCAACCATAGAGAACCATTATCCGACAACATCTCAGTGTAAACGGGCAGTTATGCAACTACTACTAGAACGGACTGAGTACTAGCAGGAGACAAGTTCGCCACATAAGCTAGGCAGGTAGGGGGACGCAACACCAGCTCGACCAAGTTTGGATTACAACCCAAATGCTACCACAGAAACATCAGGGGGGAGATAGGGACTGAAAGAGCCAACTTCAAAGATCCCGCCTAAGCACCCCGCCTCCATCCTTGCGACGCACGGTACACCTCGTTTGCCACCTGCTCGACCCTAGTGCCGCTGATAAAATGAAGTAATAATACAGTTAAAATAGAGCGAGTGTCCTCTCTATCATTTCATTTCCAATGTAGATAAAGAAAGTGCTTCTCTTTGTTAGTATATATTTCATCAACTAGTCCCATTGTTAATGTTTAAGCGCTTTCGCAAACCGGGGTGCTTAATTTTAGTTGATCTGCACAAAAATAGAGATTGGAATGTCTCAAGGCCCCTCCTTGTACTACGGCTGTACATCGATGTTCATCCTTTGGCGGAAGGTGTATCGGGGAGACTTGGGCCAATTTCCAGTATGAGGCCTACCGTATGAGGCGTCGCAGGGCCCATCTCACCCTCGCAGCATGGCATACTATGATACTATTGCAATATTTTCTTCTATTTATTAATGTATGTTTCATCAACTAGTGCCACTATAATGTAGTCACGCTTTTTCATTATCTGTGCAAACAGGGTTATTCAGCTGCATTTTGGTGGAACTGCACAAATGTATGGATGGAACCGACATATATGCAGACTGCGAGGTGTGCCAAGTAAAAATTACCGACACCAACCATGCTACATGCACGCATTGGCATCCACCACCACCAGTGGGATGTGTGGCGCTCTCTGTGGGTGGATCTTTCTTCGCAGCAAATCCTCTAACCAAATACTAGTAGCTTATATTGGCAGTTTTCTAGGGAGTACTCTTTTCTGAAAGAAGCACCAATCTATTCTTTTATTTGTACATAGTGTCACAACTTTGACCCAAAGGTCCAGAGCTATTTTAGGGTGATTGGCGTAGTTCTCGGAGACTGATTGTAAGCATGATTTTCATTAGCTATCACACACATTGTAAGCATGAGCAGATGGAAGATTAGGTTAGTGCGAAGCTTACCTTAAACCCTACCGCCACCGTTGAAATGAGGAGAGCGTCCAGGGAACCATGGAGAATGGCGGGGAAGCAACGTCGTGCCATCCGGCCTCCTCTTGCGGTGGGAGAACGAATACTCCTGTGGCTCCGGCTGGCTCTGCACCCTCACAAACGGCACACCGTACTCGACGATTCGTTATCCTCTGGATGCTCGACCTTCAACTTGTACGCCCACCACCTCCACCTGACTTTCGCCTCGGGCGAATCTGTTTGCTCCATCGCCCAGAGGAGATACTCGATGAACTCAAAGGACTGCGGCGTGACTGCCGCCGAGGAGTACATCGCCGCGCTCATCGCCGCCGTCTCGCTCTTTCTCATACATTGCCACATGGCCCTCACCGTCCTCAAAATCTCCAACTCATTGTCAAACCAAGTAAGGATCTCCTTCAACCTGGCTAACTTTGCCTGGTCGCCGGTGGAGATCTGCCCGATTCATTGTTGTATCCTTTCCATAGATGTCCTTCTGAGAGGTCCGGTGCTAGCTTTGGAAGATGGGAGGAGAGACGGTGGTCTTGCAATGGAGAAGATGGAGAGGAGCATGCGGCAGCGATTTAGGATTGGACGAGAGGGCCAACGCACTGTGACTGGATCAAAATCAAAATCGATTTACCCTTCAATTAAGAAAGCGACCCCACATTAACTAGTCTCCCTTTTATTCTGGGTCATAATTGACTATGATTTTCACAAATAAAATATATGTTATGCGTTGCAAAAATAATATAATTTGAAAGTACATTCAGATACGAACCAAACGATACAACTTTTGGTGACATGCATTCACATTTTTCTTGTCAAATACAGTACGTGGTCAAACTTTGACCCAAAATACGCAAAACAAAAAAATACTTCCAAGACCAGCGCTGCTCCTCTCCTCTTAAACCACCGCCGCTCCTCTCCTGTTCCAATCTAAATGCAATGCTGCTCCTCTCCCGTTCCAATCCAAAACCAGCGCCGCTCCACTCTCGTTCTAATCCAAAACCAGCGTCGCTCCTCTCCTCTTCCATTCAAAAACCACCGCCGACGAGTGAAGGTGTTGTGGAGAAGTAGATCGATGGAGGAGTACAAACGATACGTGAGGATCACAGACGGCGACCATGTGAAGCTAGCTAGGATGTTGGAGATACAGTCTTGGTTTGACAACAAGGACCAACTAGCGGCGACGGCGACATCCATGGCCAAATATCTGCAACAGAGTTTAAAAGGCGGCGACATTCTCAAGGAGTCGCTACCGAGTACATAGAGCTGCTCCTCTGGGCCATGGAGTAAACAGATTCATCGAATCCGATCGTGAGGCAGCGGTGGTTGCTACGTCTTGAGCTTGCGTTGGTTTTCCCCGAAGAGGAGAGGATAATGCAGCAGAGTAGCGTAAGTATTTCCCTCAGTTTTTGAGAACCAAGGTATCAATCCAGTAGGAGGCCACGCACAAGTCCCTCGTACCTACACAAAACAAATAGCTCAACGCAACCAACGCGATTAGGGGTTGTCAATCCCTTCACAGTCACTTACGAAAGTGAGATCTGATAGAGATGATAGATAATATTTTTGGTATTTTTTGGTATAAAGATGCAAAGTAAAATAAAAAGAAAGGTAAAAAGCAAAGCAATAATAAAGTGATGGAGATTGATATGATGAGAATAGACCCCGGGGCCATATATTTCACTAGTGGCTTCTCTCAAGAGCATAAGTATTCTACGGTGGGTGAATGAATTCTTGTTGAGCAATTGATGTAATTGAGCATAGTTATGAGAGTATCTAGGTATGATCATGTATATAGGCATCACGTCCGAGACAAGTAGACCGACTCCTACCGCATCTACTACTATTACACCACTCATCGACCGCTATCCAAAGATGCATCTAGAGTATTAAGTTAATGAAAACAGAGTAACGCCTTAAGCAAGATGACATGATGTAGAGGGATAAATTCATGCAATATGATAGAAAACCCATCTTGTTATCCTCGATGGCAACAATACAATACGTGCCTTGCTGCCCCTACTGTCATTGGGAAAGGACACTGCAAGATTGAACCCAAAGCTAAGCACTTCTCCCATTGCAAGAACTACCAATCTAGTTCGCCAAACCAAACAGATAATTCGAAGAGACTTGCAAAGATAACCAATCATACATAAAAGAATTCAGAGAAGATTCAAATATTGCTCATAGATAATATTGATCATAAACCAACAATTCATCGATCTCAACAAACACACCGCAAAAAGAAGATTACATCAAATAGATCTCCACGAGAGAGGGGGAGAACATTGTATTGAGATCCAAAAAGAGAGAAGAATCCATCTAGCTACTAAGTATGGACCCGAAGGTCTGAAGTAAACTACTCACACTTCATCGGAGAGGCTATGATGATGATGTAGAAACCCTCCATGGTGGATTCCCCTTTCGGCGGAGCTCCGGAACAGGCCCCAAGATCGGATCTCGTGGATACAGAAAGTTGCGGCGGTGGAATTAGGTTTTTGGCTCCGTATCTGATGTGTTGGGGGTACGTAGGTATATATAGGAGGAAGGAGTACGTCGGTGGAGCTTCGAGGGGCCCACAAGGCAGGGGGCGCGCCCTGGGGGGGCATCCACCCTCGTGGCCGCCTCCCTCCTTTCTTGACCGAGGGTCCAAGTCTCCTGGATCATATCTGATGAGAAAATCACGTTCCCAAAGGTTTCATTCCGTTTGGACTCTGTTTGATATTCCGTTTCTTCGAAACACTGAAATAGGTAAAAAAACAGCAATCCTTGACTGGGCCTCCGGTTAATTGGTTAGTCCCAAAAGTAATATAAAAGTGGAAAATAAAGCCCAATATGGTCCAAAACAGTAGATAATATAACATGGAGAAAATCAAAAATTATAGATACGTTGGAGACGTATCAGGCATCCCCAAGCTTAATTCCTGCTCGTCCTCGAGTAGGTAAAAAAAGAGAATTTTTTATGCGGAGTGTTACTTGGCATAATTTCAATGTAACTCTTCTTAATTGTGGTATGAATATTTAGATCCTAAAGATTCAAGACAAAAGTTCATATTGACATAAAAATAATAATACTTCAAGCATACTAACTAAGCAATTATGCCTTCTCAAAATAACATGGCCAAAGAAAGTTCATCCCTACAAAATCATATAGTTTAGTCATGCTCCATTTTCACACACAAGAATGCTCTCATCATGCACAACCCCGATGACAAGCCAAGCAATTGTTTCATACTTTAGTAATCTCAAACCTATAAACTTTCACGCAATATATGAGCGAGACATGGACATAGCACTATGGGTGGAATAGAATATGATGATGTGGGTTATGTTGAGAAGACAAAAAAAGGAGAAGATCTTACATCAACGAGGCTAATCAACGGGCTATGGAGATGACCATCAATTGATGTTAATGCAAGGAGTAGGGATTGCCATGCAACGGATGCACTAGAGCTATAAATGTATGAAAGCTCAACAGAAGAAACTAAGTGGGTGTGCATCCAACTTGCTTGCTCACGAAGACCTAGGGCACTTGAGGAGGCCCATTGTTGGAATATACAAGCCAAGTTCTATAATGAAAAATTCCCACTGGCATATGGAAGTGACAAAACAAGAGACTCTCTATATGAAGAACATGGTGCTACTTTGAAGCACAATATATGAGACTCGCTATATGAAGAACATGGTGCTACTTTGAAGCACAATAGTGGAAAAAGGATAGTAACATTGCCCTTTCTCTCATTTTCTCTCATTTTCATTTTTTTTGGTGGGCTCTTTGGCCTCTTTTTTTTATTTGACCTTACATGGGACAATGTTCTAATAATGATGATCATCACACTTCTATTTATTTACAACTCAATATTACAACTCGATACTAGAACATAGTATGACTCTATATGAATGCCTCTGGCGGTGTACCGGGATATGCAATGAATCAATGAGTGACATGTATGAAAGAATTATGAATGGTGGCTTTGCCACAAATACTATGTCAACTACATGATCATGCTAAGCAATATGACAATGATGAATGTGTCATGATGAACGGGATGGTGGAAAGTTGCATGGCAATATATCTCGGAATGGCTATGAAAATGCCATAATAGGTAGGTATGGTGGCTGTTTTGAGGAAGATATAAGGAGGTTTATGTGTGAAAGAGTGTATCATATCACGGGGTTTAAATGCACCGGCGAAGTTTGCACCAACTCTCAATGTGAGAAAGGGCAATGCACTGCATCCGAAGAGGCTAGCAATGATGGAAGGGAGAGAGTGCGTATAATCCATGGACTCAACATTAGTCATAAAGAGCTCACATACTTATTGCAAAAATCTACAAGCCATCAAAAACCAAAGCATTACGCGCATGCTCCTAGGGGGATATATTGGTAGGAAAAGACCATCGCTCGTCCCCGACCGCTACTCATAAGGAGGACAATCAAATAACACCTCATGTTTCAAATTTGTTACATAACATTTACCATACGTGCATGCTACGGGACTTGCAAACTTCAACACAAGCATTTCTCAAATTCACAACTACTCAACTAGCACGACTTTGATGTTATCACCTCCATATAATCCATGGACTCAACATTAGTCATAAAGAACTCATGTACTTATTGCAAAAATCTAGAAGTTATCAAAGCAAAGTATTACGCGCATGCTCCTAGGGGGATAGATTGGTAGGAAAAGACCATCACTCGTCCCCGACCGCCACTCATAAGGAAGACAATCAATAAATAAATCATGCTCCGAGTTCATCACATAACGGTTCACCATACGTGCATGCTACGGAATCAAAAGTTCAACACAAGTATTCTTTAAATTCACAACTACTCAACTAGCATGACTT
This sequence comes from Aegilops bicornis, assembly GCA_021605145.1. Lineage (NCBI taxonomy): Eukaryota > Viridiplantae > Streptophyta > Magnoliopsida > Poales > Poaceae > Aegilops > Aegilops bicornis. The sequence continues at coordinate 373,301,348 of CM038669.1, read as the reverse complement.
TAATATCACCATCTTCATATCTCAAAACAATTATCAAGCATCAAACTTTTCTTAGTATTCAACGCACTCATAAGAAAGTGTTTACTATTTTTGTATACCTAGCATATTATTATTAAGAAAATTACCATGCTATTTAATACTATCAAAATAATCTAAAAAAATCATGAGAGATCAATAGTTTCTATAAAACAAATCCACCACCGTGCTCCAAAAGATATAAGTGAAGCACTAGAGCAAAACTATATAGCTCAAAAGATATAAGTGAAGCACATAGAGTATTCTAACAAATTCCAATTCATGTATGGCTCTCTCAAAAGGTGTGTACATCAAGGATGATTATGGTAAACTAAAAAGCAAAGACTCAAATCATACAAGACGCTCTAAGAAAAACACATATCAAGTGGTGAATAAAAATATAGCTCCAAGTAAAGTTACCGATGGAAGTGGACGAAAGAGGGGATGCCTTCCGGGGCATCTCCAAGCTTTGACTTTTTGGTGTCCTTGGATTATCTTGGGGGTGCCATGGGCATCCCCAAGCTTAGACTCTTGCCACTCCTTGTTCCATAATCCATCAAAAGATTTCACCCAAAACTTGAAAGCTTCACAACACAAAACTCAACAAAAATCTCGTGAGCTTCGTTAGCGAAAGAAAACAAAAGACCACTTCAAGGTACTGTAATTAACTCATTCTTTATTTGTATTGGTGTTAAACCTACTGTATTACAACTTCTCTATGGATTATAAACTATTTTACTAGCCATAGATTCATCAAAATAAGCAAACAACACACGAAAAACAGAATCTGTCAAAAACAGAACAGTCTGTAGTAATCTGTAACTAACGCAAACTTCTGGAACTCCAAACATTCAGCCAAAATAGGAAGACCTAGGAATTTTTTTTATTGATCAGCAGCAATTGGAATCACTATTTTATCCCGTTCTGGTGATTTTTAACAATTGTTTTCATGAACCAAAAGTTTCTGGAAATTACAGCAAGATCAAATAACTATCATCCAAGAAGATCCTATAGGTTTAACTTGGCACAAACACTAATTAAAACATAAAACCACATCTAAACAGAGGGTAGATGGATTATTTATTCCTAAACAGAAACAAAAACTAAAAACTAAAAATAAAATTGGGTTGCATCCCAACAAGCGCTATCGTTTAATGCCCCTAGCTAGGCATAAAAGCAAGGACGGATCTAGGTATTGCCATCTTTGATTTTCAACTTTTTAGCGGAATCAAGCTCAAACCGGGAGGTTCTTTACCTTTCCCTTCATATTCCAAAAATTTTAGATCTAAAGAATCCAACCGCTTATTGCAAAGAGTAATCAACATATTCATGCGGTGAATATTTCCGCTAACGTTCTTAAGAGGTTCAAGAGACTTTTGTAAATTCTTAGTAACTTCACAAATTTTTTCAAGAACTTGTGTCTCTTCCTGAATAGGATGAGGCCCCTTTTGTTGAGGCAGTGTTCCCACCATAGCTTCTATAATTTCAAGTGCAATATGGGGATCAATTTCAATAAAATTGCCTTTGGCAACGCAATCCAAAAGTTGTCTATGAGACATATTTAATCCAACATAAAAATTGCGTACAATATTCTCAGATTTACTTCAAAGGTACAATTACGATAAGACTCCATTATTCTCAACCAGGCATCTTTTAAGTTTTCTCCTTGTCTTTGTTTGAAGTGAAAGACTTCAAACTCAGGGGACAACGGAGTGGATAAGGGGCTAGCCATAACGACAAGCAAGCGAGAAAAAAGCAAATGGAAAAGAAAGGGCGAATAAAACAGCAAGGGTGAAGTGGGTAAGAGAAAAACGAGAGGCAAATGGCAAATAATGTAATGCGGGAGATAAGGAATTGTGATGGGTACTTGGTATGTTGACTTTTGCGTAGACTCCCCGGCAACGGTGCCAGAAATCCGTCTTGCTACGTCTTGAGCTTGCGTTGGTTTTCCCGAAGAGGAGAGGTTGATGCAGCAGAGTGGCGTTTCCCTCAGTTTTTTGAGAACCAAGGTATCAATCCAGTAGGAGGTCACGCGCAAGTCCCTCGTACCTACACAAAACAAATAGCTCAACGCAACCAACGCAGTTAGGGGTTGTCAATCCCTTCACGGTCACTTACGAAAGTGAGATCTGATAGAGATGATAGATAATATTTTTGGTATTTTTTGGTATAAAGATGCAAAGTAAAATAAAAAGCAAAGTAAAAAAGCAAAGCAATAATAAAGTGATGGAAGATTAATATGATGAGAATAGACCCGGGGGCCATAGATTTCACTAGTGGCTTCTCTGAAGAGCATAAGTATTTTACGATGGTTGAACGAATTACTGTTGAGCAATTGACAGAATTGAGCATAGTTATGAGAGTATCTAGGTATGATCATGTATATAGGCATCACGTCCGAGACATGTAGACCAACTCCTGCCTGCATCTACTACTATTACTCCACTCATCGACCGCTATCCAGCATGCGTCTAGAGTATTAAGTTAATGAAAACAGAGTAACGCCTTAAGCAAGATGACATGATGTAGAGGGATAAATTCATGCAGTATGATAAAAAAACATCTTGTTATCCTCGATGGCAACAATACAATACGTGCCTTGCTGCCCCTACTGTCACTGGGAAAGGACACCGCAAGATTGAACCCAAAGCTAAGCACTTCTCCCATTGCAAGAACTACCAATCTAGTTATCCAAACCAAAGAGATAATTCAAAGAGACTTGCAAAGATAACCAATCATACATAAAAGAATTCAGAGAAGATTCAAATATTGCTCATAGATAATCTTGATCATAAACCCACAATTCATTGTTCTCAACAAACACACCGCAAAAACAAGATTACATTGAATAGATCTCCATGAGAGAGGGGGAGAACATTGTATTGAGATCCAAAAAGAGAGAAGAAGCCATCTAGCTACTAACTATGGACCCGAAGGTCTGAAGTAAACTACTCACACTTCATCTGAGGGGCTATGATGATGATGTAGAAGCCCTCCATGGTGGATTCCTTCCGTGGAGCTCCTAACAGGCCCCAAGATGGGATCTCGTGGATACAGAAAGTTGCGGCGGTGGAATTAGGTTTTTGGCTCCGTATCTGATATGTTGGGGGTACGTAGGTATATATAGGAGGAAGGAGTACGTCGGTGGAGCTTCGGGGGTTCCACGAGGCAGGCGGCGCGCCCTCCACCCTCGTGGCCGCCTCCCTCCTTTCTTGACCGAGGGTCCAAGTCTCTTGGATCATATCTGATGAGAAAATCACGTTCCCGAAGGTTTCATTCCGTTTGGACTCCGTTTGATATTCCGTTTCTTCGAAACACTAAAATAGGCAAAAAACATCAATGCAGGCTAGGGCCTCCGGTTAATAGGTTAGTCCCAAAAGTAATATAAAAGTGGAAAATAAAGCCCAATATGGTCCAAAACAGTAGATAATATAGCATGGAGGAATAAAAAATTATAGATACGTTGGAGATGTATCAGTGGTGGGAGTATCGATCCCAGATGGAGCATCCACCAGAGATTGAAGGATCGAGCATCTACAGGGTGTCGTTTGTGAGGGTGTCGTGCCAGAGCGAGCCGGTGGAGTCTTCGTCGACCGAACCCAACTGCAAGAGGAGAAAAGCAGTTGTCCCGACGATGCTTCCCCGGCATCCTCTCCCTCGTCGTTCACATTGTCTCATGGGGCGGCTGTCTACCGCCGAGGAATAGGAGGGGACTGCCCCCCGGCCCAATAGTCGGGCAGGTTGTGAATTGTCAGGAGGAGCTTAGGGTTGTCAGTATTTGCAGGTTGTGCATTATGTTTTGTGTTGTGTATTTTGAGAGTACTTTCAGATATGAATGTATTTTGAATTTCAGATTTGCAGTATTGAGCATATGAAGTAATTTCTGAATTCTAGAGATCTATTTTTAGCACTTAAAAAATGTAGTTTCATAGGAGTATAAAAATGCATACAATGTGATTCTCAGAGAAGAAAGTGCAAGTTTCAGTTTCAGATAAGAAACTGCAAGTTTAGTTTCACATAAGAAACTGCAACTGTCAGAGGCAGAGCATTTATATTAACACGGCCTTTTCAAACAGGGATAACATCATGTTGGAAGTTTTATTCGCGGTCGAAAATGGAACTACCAGCCAGTTAACATCATGCTGATCAACATTCATGCATAGCACATCTTCATATGATGCACAGTCAAAAAGATATGTTATTTTCAAAATGCCCACACAATGTCGAGTGTGCGAAAAACAGAGAAAACGAGGGATGAAGTTTTGGCAAGTGTTGGACGTGGTGTGCGTAGATGACAATGGGGACCCACATGTCAATAATGGCAGAGGCAAAAAAATTGGAGATATTTTCCCTGCATCAGGTGGAATCGAACCCAGGCGGAACAACGGTCGGGTAGTGTCACTTGGCCACTAGGCTAGTTCAGTAGTTTCGGTACAAATAAGGCACTGCCTTAGGTGGTCCGATCTCGTCATGTGCCTTGTTGCGCTCACCGCGGCGCCGCTGCCTACCTTGTGAACATGCTGAACAAATGAGAGGAATCATGAGAGGACTGTACGTGGAGAGGCGGACAGTCGGGACCCACCAGGTCTATTGCCGTACGCAAGCAAGTGCCTCGTTGAAAAAAAATACTTCCTCCTAATGCTATACTGACGTTGGGGCCCACGGGTTTGTCAACATAGTTACATTTTTTAGGTGTTTCAACGTAGTTACTAAAGTAGATAAATTTACAATGAAGCCGGGGAGCTGGCAGGTATCATTTATTATCACTGGGGCAGCAAATATCGGCTGGGTTGTGGGCTGCCCCGTCTAGGCTTTCTTTTTTAACATACGCAGCCCACGACATGCAGGTTTGTATTTTCTTGAGGGCCGTCATGTATCGACCGGCCTATGGACCTCCCATCCGAGGTTTTATTTTTCCTGAAACATTGGCAGCGCACTTATGTATTTTTTTTAAGAAAAGCAGAGGTCTGTTTTGTTATTCTATATAAGAATACGAACGCCTGGTCCAACTTATGTTTCCCTTCTAACTATATTATATATATTTAAATTATTTTATATGTTATTATATATTATTGTTATTGTAATAATATATTTAACAGATACTTACATATATAAGAAAAATATATGCCACATCTTATTAACTTATAAAAATAATTTCTTAACTATAAAATCCTATATATTTTTTTACATTAAGGCAACGAAAATCCTGGTGATTGTGTACAAAAGCTTGGTAAGATTTAAGGACCAATGTAATAATAAATCACTTATTATTTAAATATATTTATCACGAAATGCTTAGACCCTGTTTATTTTTTGATAACATTGCTGCGCCCAACCCAACATTATAATTAGAATCAGCCCATTAAAATCGTGTATTTCGAGAAAATGCAAATGGCCTGTAATTGTTTAGGAAAAAAATAAATGGCCGCATGGAAGCTACATTATTTGTTCACCCAACCTAGCAAATGGACTGTAATTCTAAAAAAAGAGATCAAATTGACTGTAAATTCTGAAAAAATGGGTTGAATATGTGCCACATTTTTGGAAGCTGAAATGTGGGCCAATAGGTCGAAGCCAACGCAAGTCATTGTCAACTTACTCAACAAATGATTTTGACACCGTTAGCCATCCAATGACTGTCATCCATCTTCAACCTCTCGTCTTCTTCCTCCAGTGCCGCCGGGACCACCTGCTCCTGCCTCCTCCTGCTAGCAGCTCTGCTTAGCACGCTTTGCTGTGAAGCGCTACTCCACCGCCGACCAGGCCATCCCTCCACCCTTCCACACCTCATGTTCTTCTCCACCAACTGCCGAACCACACCACATCAGAACCAGTTAACCCTCGTACACCTCTCCGTCTGCGACTCCACTCCCACATCTTCCCGTCTCCGGCTCGTTGCTGTCCGGGGCCTCGGCGTGGCGTGGTCAACACACACAAAAATGAATACTCCCCCTGCTAGCTGGGAACCACCATAGTGGGAGGCTAACTTGTGGGTCTACTAAGTTGACGGGGACGGAGGGCTTTGTCAACTTAGTCAATACAAACGATTCTAGTTCTAGTGATCGTACGATGTCCATCCAACGGTCGTAGTGCTTCTTCAACCTCTGGTCTTCTTGCTCCAGCCGCCCAAACCAGCGCCGGTCGTGCCACCTGCTCCTGCCTCCCGTGGTGGCCAGGTTGCCGTGAGGCCTCACCGCCCCCTACTACTTCCACCGTTGGCCAGGCCAGCCCTCTAATCACCCACACCCCCTGTTATCCTGTGGCGACGGCAGCCTCACACCGCAGCCGAACCAGTTAAACCTCGTACTCCTCTCCGCGTGGGCATCCACTGCCGCGTCTTCCCCGGCTCCGCGTCGTCCCCTTCCTAGGCCTCGTCGTCGTCCACCGCCCTGATGCTCTCGGCGCGGCGTGGTTGACATGGTCAACAAACGACTTCCATCGGAAAAGTACTATACGTGGAGAGGCTGACATCTGGGTCCACGGTCGCAGCAAGGAACTGCAACCTTATTACGTGCAAAATAATGATTCCTTCACCTGACAGCAGGGACCCACCGGACGGGCCACCGTATTTTGCGAAATAAACGTTTCCCCCCTGACTGCTGGGACTGACCAGCTATATCTTCGCAAGGAAGTGCGTCCATACTACGGGCAAAAAAATGATTCGCCCCCTGACTACTGGGACCCACCAGCTACATTTTCGCATGCAAGGAAGTGCCTCCTTATCCTCCCTGACAGTAGGGACCCACCTGGTCGAAGCGTTGTCATTCTGGTCATGAACGTGTACGTACATACTGGTCGATCGATCTGTCTGCAAGCTGCAGCGATGAACCATGGCCGAGTAAGGAAGGGCATGTGTCGTAGTAGAGGCACGGACGTAGCATGTACACGTACGTAAAGCCAGGGTGCAAGAAAGTAAATATGGCCACGTACGTACATACGGGCGGGGTCTCGAACGCCTACTCGCGCATACGTACGGCCATGGCTCGTGTCCATGGCTGGGTCGGAACGGAGAAACTGCGTCGTCGTGTTCATCGGGAGCCAATCGGCTTGGATGGAACAATCGATCGAAACGAGGCCTGGCGTATCGCAGACGGAGGGAACGGCCTTGTGTTCGACCGGCCACGGTCGAAACGGGATCCTGTTCATCGGGAGGGGTCTGGCGTACCGCAAAACGGAGGAAACGGACTTCTCTTGGACCTCATACGGTCGAAACAGGGTCCTATTGATCGGGAGGGGTGTGGCGTACCGCAAAACGAAGGAAACGGACTTGTGTTGGATAGCTAAGGTTGAAACGGGGGTCATGTTCATCAGGAGGGGTGTGGCGTACCGCAAAACGGGACTCCACGGCATACTGTTCATCTCCACCGTCGACTGCCTCCACTGGCTACTGTTCATCCACCGTCGACCTCCTTCAGCCTCCACCTGCGACTGTTCATCCACGCGCTCTTGTTCATCCAGCCTCCACCACTCCTCCACCGGCTACTGTTCAACTAGACCTCTCCACGGGGTCCGGTTCAACCACCCCTCCATGGGCTACTGTTCATCCAGCCCTCCACCGGCTACTGTTCAACCAGCCCTCCACGGGGTCCTATTCATCTAGCCCTCCACGGGGTCCTGTTCATCCACCCCAACCGGCTCGACCGGGGTCCTGTTCATCCAGCGGCAACGACCTCTACTACCACGGGGTCCTGTTCATCTACTCCCCCACCAGGAACTATTCATCCACGCCCCCAACAACGCTCACTGTTCATCAAGAGGCAGCATCGATCGGCTTCAGTTAGCAGCAGTAGCGAAGGAATCACTCGGGTTCAGTTAACAACAAGGGATCGATCGGGGGTCAGTAACGTAGCTAGTGCAATCGCTCGGGTTCAATTAGAGCCCAACGCCTCGCTCGGGTTCAGTTAGAGCGCAACGCCTCGCACACACGCGCGTACGTGTACGAGATAAATGTGCAAACCTCCGTGCATCGCTCGGCCCCGACCACCCACCGTAACCGGGAACTCCCCGAAATTTTCCTCACCCTCGCTTCTACCACGGTTTTTTTCCGTCATGGACGGCCCAAAGAATTTCATGCAGCCGCGTCTCCGGCCCGCCCAGGATGAAAATCCCATTTTCTGTCATGATTTTTTGTCATAGAAGTAGGAGCCCACCACATCTATGATGATACCGGGTTTTGTCACAATTATCATCATAAAAATGTCATAAGCATGACAGAAAAAAAATTCGTTCGGCCCAAAATGTCATGGATGTGTCTTTTTTTGTAGTGCAATGAGCAACCGGCTGCGGTGCGTGTGCCGGCGGGGGTGTGATGAGACCCACAGGCGATGGTACAGGTGGCGGCTTGGCACATATCTGGTTGTTGCCTGCTGAAGAGCAGGTGGATGAGCCGCTAGCGGACATGGTTGCTGCGGCCAGAGCTTCTGATGCTAGGCAGAGTAAGTAGAGAAGAGGAGAAGCGAACCTTTGATATGTCAGTTTCATTACTTGCAGAGTAGCATAGCACCATATATAGTGATAGTCTAGGTTTGGATTCAAACAAGTTACAGGAGCATGTCTCTCTTTTTTTTAAACTCAGCAACGTCACTTTACTGGTACACTAGCTTGTTCTATACGCCTTCTCAAGTCTTTGATTTTCTTTGTTTCTTGCGAGGAAGGAAGAAGGATAAAATTGAGGGTTCCTGGGACTCGAACCCAAGACCTCTCGGTTGAAAACCAAGGGTGCTAGTCACTTATGTGGCGAACGTTCCCTGGGAGGAGGATGGCAGACAAACACATTTTCCTCGCAGTTTTAGTTGCGATGAAAGATCGAACGGTCGCAGTTTTTGGAATGTAATCAGGTGAACGAGCCCAGTTTTTCTTTTCTTCCTATATATAAAAAGGTATGCTACTTGGTGTCGGCTTAGTCAATAAACAATTGTGCTAACCTTGACCGTTGGATTGACATTCAACGTCTATCGTGTTTCTTCAGTCTCTTCTTCCTCCAGCCGCCAAAGCAAAACCAGCGCCGGTGGGACCGCTTGCTCCCGCCTCCCGCATCGTGGCCACATCGCACCCTAAAACTCTACGCATCTTCCTCGACTCCTGTTCGTTCCCGCCCGAGGCCTCACCATCGTCCTCTGCCTTGGTTCGCTCGCTGTGGCACCGCCCTCCGGTGTTGTCAACATGGTCAACAACTGAGAGGAATAAGGAGATGACTGTACATGGTGAGGATGATAGTAGGGAACCACCAGGATCATGGCAGTAGGCAAGCAAGTGCCTCCTTTATTACAAGAAAAAGAGGGTTCCTCCTGATGGTTTCCTGACATCTGGGTCGCACGCCATTGTCAACGTAGTCAATAAGCGAGATAACTGCAGAAGGAGCGGCAGACACCAGGGACCCAGCAGCGCGCGCAGTATTTTTTTTCAAGACGGAGAAGGGTATCAATTGGGTTGTGCGGGAGGTGTGGCCCGTCTAGCCTAGGCTTTTATTTCATATGTTTACCACATGACCAACCCAGTTTTTTTCCTTTCTTGCTTTTCTACGCCGTGCTGGGCCAGAAATCATTCAAGACGAGGAGGGATGAATTCGGGCCTAGAAAATGGGCTATGAATAATAAGAAATGGGCTATAAGTAATAAGAAATGGATTGTAAAATGAAAAAAATACATCAACCAGACAATTAGTTCCAAAATACTTTTTTCTTTCGGATTTCGATATTTTAAATTTCATTGTTTTTGTGTGGGTAAAATTTCATTGGATTTAAATTAAGGTATGTTTAGTTTTTAAATTAATTTGAATCTAGCTAGAAATTTTGGGTTGTATGCTGTTTGGGACATATTTTGAGGCTGACTTGTGGGTCTACTAGGTTGACGTGTACGAAAGGCTTTGTCAACTTAGTCCACCAACGATTCTAGCAGCAGTGACTGTGGGATGTTAATCCAACGACCGTGCTGCTTCTTCAATATCTAATCTTCTTACTCCAGCTGCCCAAACAAGTGCCGTTCGGACTGCCTGCTCCCACCTCCCGTGGCCGGCTGTGATGCCGCATAGGCCGGATCACCCCACTCTACTCCATTGCTGGCCAGGCCATTCCTCTACTCATCCACACGTCGTGTTATTTTCCGGCGACTGCAGCCGAACCAGTAAACCCTCATACTCCCCATCACGTGGGAAACTGATACGTCTCCATAGTATATATAATTTTTTATTGCTCCATGCTACTTTATCTACTGTTTTGGACTATATTGGGCTTTATTTTCCACTTTTATATTATTTTTGGGACTAACCTATTAACCGGAGGCCCAGCCCAGAATTGCTGTTTTTTTGCCTATTTCAGTGTTTCGAAGAAACGGAATATCAAACAGAGTCCAAACGGAATGAAACCTTCGGGAACGTGATTTTCTCACCGAACGTGATCCAGGAGACTTGGACCCTACTCCAAGGAACAAAAGAGGCGGTCACGAGGGTGGGGGCGCGCCCCTCTGCCTCGTGGGCCCCTGTTGCTCCACCAACGTTCTCCTTCCTCCTATATATACCTACGTACCCCCAAACGATCAGAACAGGAGCCAAAAACCTAATTCCACCGCTGCAACTTCGTGTATCCACGAGATCCCATCTTGGGGCCTATTCCGGAGCTCCGCCGGAGGGGGCATACACCATGGAGGGCTTCTACATCATCACCATAGCCCCTCCGATGAAGTGTGAGTAGTTTACTTCAGACCTTCAGGTCCATAGCTAGTAGCTAGATGGCTTCTTCTCTCTTTTTGGATCTCAATACAATGTTCTCCCCCTCTCTCGTGGAGATCTATTCGATGTAATCTTCTTTTTGCGATGTGTTTGTTGAGACCGATGAATTGTGGGTTTATGATCCAGATTATCTATGAATAATATTTGAATCTTCTCTGAATTCTTTTATGTATGATTGGTTATCTTTGCAAGTCTCTTCGAATTATCCGTTTGGTTTGGCCAACTAGATTGGTAGTTCTTGCAATGGGAGAAGTGCTTAGCTTTGGGTTCGATCTTGTGGTGTCCTTACCCAGTGATAGAAAGGGTTGCAAGGCACGTATTGTATTGTTGCCATCGAGGATAACAAGATGGTTTTTTTATCATATTGCATGAATTTATTCCTCTACATCATGTCATCTTGCTTAAGGCGTTACTATGTTTTTAACTTAATACTCTAGATGCATGTTGGATAGCGGTTGATGAGTGGAGTAATAGTAGTAGATGCAGGTAGGAGCCGGTCTACTTGTCTCGGACGTGATGCCTATATACATGATCATACCTAGATATACTCATAATTATGCTCAATTCTGTCAATTGCTCAATAGTAATTTGTTCACCCACCGTAGAATACTTATGCTCTTGAGAGAAGCCACTAGTGAAACCTATGGCCCCGGTCTATTCTCATCATATCAATCTCCATCACTTTAATACTTGCTTTGTTTTTACTTTTGCCTTTTACTTTTCACTTTGCATCTCTATACCAAAAATACCAAAAATATTATTTATCTTCTCTATCGATCTCACTCTCGTAAGTGACCGTGAAGGGATTGACAACCCCTAATCGCGTTGGTTGCGAGGAGCTATTGTTTTGTGCAGTGCACGAGGGACTTGTGCGTGGCCTCCTACTGGATTGATACCTTGGTTCTCAAAAACCGAGGGAAATACTTACGCTACTTTGCTGCATCATCCTCTCCTCTTCGGGGAACTCTAACGCAGTGCTCAAGAGGTAGCAGCAACCACTGCCGAGTCTTCCCCGGCTCCCAGTCGTTCCCTTCCTAGGCCTCGCCATCGTCCACCGCCCTGGTGCTCTCGGCGCGGCGTGGTCAACATGGTCAACGAACGACATCCATCGGAAGAGGACTGTACGTGGAGAGGCTGACAGCTGGGCCCATGGCCGCACGCAAGGAAGTGCCTCCTTATTACGCGAAAAATAATGATTCCTCCACCTGATAGCATGGATCCATCGGAAGGGCCTCTATATTTTGTGAAAAAATGTTCCTCCTGCTGACAGCTCAGACCCACCAGCTATATCTTCGCACGGAAGGAAGTGGCTCCTTATTATGCACAAAAAAAATGAATACTCCCCCTGCTATCTGGGACCCACCATAGTTGGAGGTTGACTTGTGGGCCTACTGACGCGGACGGAGGGCTTTGTCAACTTAGTTAATATGAACGATTCTAGCTCCAGTGACTGTACGATGTCCATCCAATGCCCGTAGTGCTTCTTCAACCTCTGGTCTTCTTGCTCCAGCCGCCCAAACCAGCGTTGGTCGTGCCGCCTGCTCCTGCTTCCCGTGGCCGGCTCTGCTGCCGCACAAGCCTCACCGACCCATCCTACTCCCATCGCTAGCCTGGCCATCCCTGTACTCACCCAGACCTACTGTTATTCTCCGGCGACGACAACCTCACACTGCAGCCAAACTAGTAAACCCTCGTACGCCCCTCCGCGTGGGAAACAACTGTCGAGTCTTCCCCGGCTCCGGGTCATTCCCTTCCTAGGCCTCACCGTCGTCCACCGCCTTGGTGCTCTCGGCACAGCGTGGTCAACATGGTCTTACATCAGAAGAGGACTATATGTGGAGAGGCTGACAGGTGGATCCACGGCCGCAGCAAGGAAGTGCCTCCTTATTACGCGCAAAATAATGATTCCTCCACCTGACAGCGGGGACCCATCGGAAGGGGCTCTATATTTTGGCTTAGCTGTATTTTATGAAAAAAAAACGTTTTCCCCTCTGACAGATGGGACCCACCAGCTATATCTTCGGACGCAAGGAAAGTGCCTCCATGTTAGGCGCGAAAAAATGAATCCTCCCCCTAACAGCTCGGACCCATCATCAATAACTTCGCATGCAAGGAAGTGCCTCCTTATCCTCTGTGACAGCCGAGACCCACCTGGTCGAAGCATACATAGCGTTGTCATTCTGGTCACGAACGTGTACGTACATACTGGTCGATCGGTCTCTCTGCAACGATGAACCGTGGCCGAGCAAGAAGCGACACGTGTATTAGTAGAGTCCCCGACGTAGCAGTTCGGACAGTCCTTTCCAAACCGTGTCCACGTACGTACAGCCACATGCCAAAAAATATGGCCACGTATGTACATATGGGCAGGGTCTCGAACGCGTACTCGTGCATACGTACGGCCAGAGCTCGTGTACATGGAGAGGCAATGGACGACAGCAACGATGTCTGTAGGACCTTGAAGTATGTCTAGAGGGGGGTGATTAGACTACTTAACCAATAAAAACTTAACCTTTTCCCAATTTTAGAGTTTGGTAGATTTTACCTATTTTAGGACAAGTCAAGCAATCATCACACAATTCAAAGCAAGCATGCAAAGAGTGTATAGGCAGCGGAAATTAAAGCATGCAACTTGCAAGAAAGTAAGGGGAAGGGTTTGGAGGATTCAAACGCAATTGGAGACACGGATGTTTTTGTCGTGGTTCCGATAGGTGGTGCTATCGTACATCCACGTTGATGGAGACTTCAACCCACGAAGGGTAACGGCCATGTGAGTCCACGGAGGGCTCCACCCACGAAGGGTCCACGAAGAAGCAACCTTGTCTATCCCACCATGGCCGCCGCCCACGAAGGACTTGCCTCACTAGCGGTAGATCTTCACGAAGTAGGTGATCTCCTTGCCCTTACAAACTCATTGGTTCAACTCCACAATCTTGTCGGAGGCTCCCAAGTGACACCTAGCCAATCTAGGAGACACCACTCTCCAAGAAGTAACAAATGGTGTGTTGATGATGAACTCCTTGCTCTTGTGCTTCAAATGATAGTCTCCCCAACACTCAACTCTCTCTCTCATAGGTTTTGGATCTGGTGGAAAGAGGGTTTGAGTGGAAAGCAACTTGGGAAGGCTAGAGATCAAGATTCATATGGTAGGAATGGAATATCTTGGCCTCAACACATGAGTAGGTGGTTCTCTCTCGTAACTGGTAAGTTGGAAGTGTAGGTTTGTTCTGATGGCTCTCTCCACGAATGAAGAGGAGGTGGAGGGGTATATATAGCCTCCACACAAAATCTAACCGTTACACACAATTTACCAAACTCGGTGGGACAGAATCGTTAAACTCGGTCGGACCGATTTAGTAAACCTAGTGACCGTTAGTGATTTCAGTGGGACCGACATGCAACTTGGTAGGACCGATATGGTTAGGGTTAGGGCATAACGTAATCTCGGTGAGACCGATTACACAAACTCGGTGAGACCGATTTTGGTAATTAGCTAACCAGAGAGTTGGTCAGGTAAACTCGGTGGGACTGATTTGCTCTTTTCGGTGAGACCGAAATGTTACAAAAAGGAAACAGAGAGTTTACATTGCAATCTTGGTGGGACCGATCGCTCACTTCGGTTAGACCGAAACGTTACGAAGGGAAACAGAGAGATTGCAACCCCATCTCGGTGAGACCGAGATCCCTATCGGTAAGACCGATTTGCTTAGGGTTTGTGGCAGTGGCTATGAATTTTGGAATCGGTGGCGCCGGATAGAAAGAATTAGTGTGACCGATTTTGGCTTTAGGTTTAGGTCATTTGTGGATGTGGGAAAGTAGTTGAGGGTTTTGGAGCATATCACTAAGCACATGAAGCAAGAGGCTCATTAAGCAACACCTCATCCCTTCTAGATAGTATTGGCTTTTCCTATAGACTCAATGTGATCTTGGATCACTAAAATGTAAAATGAAGAGTCTTGAGCTTTTGAGCTTGAGCCAATCCTTTGTCCTTAGTATTTTGAGGGATCCACTTTCATCATCCATGCCATGCCATTCATTGAGCTTTCCTGAAATAATAGTCTTGGAATAGCATTAGCGCAATGAGCTATATGCTGTTATGAATTACCAAAACCACCTAGGGATAGTTGCACTTTCAGTGTCCTATTCATCGGGTAGCCAACCGGCTGGGTCAGAACAGAGAAATAACGTCTTGTTCATCGGGAGGCAATAGACTGGGTCAGAATGCGTCTTGTTCAACGGGAGCCAATTGGCTTGGAAAGAACAGCCAAAACGGGGTCCGGCATACCGCAGTACGGAGGATTCGACCGGCTACGGTCGAAACGGGGGTCTTGTTCACTGGGGGGGTGGCGTAACGCAAAACGGAGGAAACAGACTTGTGTTGGAGCGCTACGGTCGAAATGGGGGTCCTGTTCATCAGGAGGGGTGTGGCGTACCGCAAAACAGAGGAAATGGACTTGTGTTGCCGCGCTACGGTCGAAACGGGGGCCATGTTCATCGAAGGGGTGTGGCGTACCGCAAAACGGGACTCCACGGGCTACTATTCACCCACCATCGACTTCCTTCAGCCTCCACCTGCACTGTTCATCCACCGCGTCTTCCTCCTGCCTCCACCAGCTACTGGTCATCCACGGGCTAGTGTTCACCCAGCCCTCCACCGGCTACTGTTCAACCAGCCCTCCACGGGGTCCTGTTCATCCAGCCTCCACGGGGTCTGATACGTCTCCAACGTATCTATAATTTATGAAGTATTCATGATGTTATATTATCATTGTGACGCCCGGATAATCAAGCTACAGTAAACCTCTGCTAATGGTGCCACGTCACCTCGGTTACTGTTGATAAACTCGAGTTAGTTCGAAACCGATTCAAATTCAATTTCAAAATCAAGCAAACAACGAAAGTTTTCAAATATTAAAACTAAAATGTTCGGAGTGAACCAAATATTGCATAGGTAATTATGGAGGAGAAACCATACCTTTATAAAATATTTCAATACTATAAGATGAATAAAACAGTAGCGAAAACTATTATTTAAATACTTTAAATATTAAATAATTATGAAACTATTTTAGATTGGGTAGCAAGTTAGTGTGGTAGTGGCATATTTGGTAACGTCAAAATAGATGCCATTTTGGTATTTTGCTAAAACAAAATTAAAAGGAAACTAAAAGAAAACAGAAAAGAAAAAATAAATAAAAAGTAAAAACAAAACAAAAGAAAGGAAACCCCAAGGCTCCCCATGGGCCTTGGCCCATCCCACCCATCCGGCCGACCCTACCGAAACGGCCCACCCGACCCTCCTGCTTAGCCCCCTCCCCCAACCCGAACCCTAGCACCACTCCCACTCCCCCCCCCCCCCGCCGCCCCCACGATCTGGATCGGGCTCGATCCCGATCCCGTCGCCCCCATCCCACGACCCCCACTCCCTTCCCTGTGGTCCACTCCTCCCTCTCCCCGATCTGGATCGGGTAATCGACGAACGCCGACGCCTGCCTCTCCTTCGATCCAGGGCGCCGCCATCATCGTTACCTTGTCCACGGTCGCCGTGTGGCCATCGTCCTTCCCGCGCCCAGAGAGTCTGACCGGGAGGAGCGCCATCGTCTTCTCCTTCGTCTATGCCATTGGATCGGAGCTGGGAGGCCGCCCTCACATCACCCGCTGCTTCTTCCCCAACGCCGGCCGCCGCACGCCATCGCCGGATCCGCTGCGGATGCTGCACCATCACCCTCATCGAGCCCCTCCTCGAGCATCGCTGTGAGCTCACGGTCCTCCTCACCCTCTTCTCACTCCTCCCCGTGCCCTGTTGGCTCACCTCCGACGAGGGCAAGTCGTCACCACCGTCGGACGTCGTCGTCGTGGTCACTTTCACCCGCCCCTACACGAACCGCTTACACCACTGCACGCGCCTCGTCGTGCTGGTTCTCCAAGTGTTCGCAGATGAACATTTTGTCGCCAGTGGTCGCGTTCGGTATGGCGTCGCCGTCCGCACCGCCGCGCCTCACCCGCCCGCCTGGCCGCTTCTTCTCACTCATTGCTACCGAGATACCACGTCGCACCTCGTGTGCCTCTGGTCGCTATTGCCCGGCGTCAGCGGCCGTGAGCTAGCCGCGGCTCCTGGATGAGGCCGCCGGAGTCCTCTGTCTCCCTTTCCCCTCGCGTACACACAACCACTGCAGGGGCACATTGTGCCCCTGACAGGTGGGCCGTCCCTTAAAAAAAGGAGAAGAGAATTTAAAGTAAATAAACAAATTATCAATTAATTAATTAGCAAATTAATTAAGTTAATAATCCTGTTTAACTAAACTAATCCTGATTAGATTAACCTAATTACTAATTAAACTAATTAATCTGTTTTAGTTAAATCTCAGTCAATGACAAGCGGGACCCACTGATCAGGGTTGACTACCAACCCTGTTGATCGCCGACATCAAAGCATGACATCATGCCAATGTCATAAATCAAATTTCGAATTTAATTAAATAATTAATTAAATTCAAGAAATTAATAAAATCTTTTAAAATTAATATAAAATAAACCGTAGCTCAGATGAAAATACCTTCTACATGAAAGTTGCTCAGAACGACGAGATGATTCCGGATACGCAACCCGTTCGTCCGCCACACCCCCCTAACCTATCGAACTCGCAACTTTCCCCCTCCGGCTCCTCCGCCCGAAAACGCAAAACGCCGGGGATACTTTCCCGGATGTTTCCCCCCTTCACCGGTATCACCACATACCGCGTTAGGGCACGCCTAGCATCACGCTTTGCTTTGTCATGCATCGTCATGCATCTGTTTGCTTAAATATTCATTGTTTCTTCCCCCTCTTCTTCCGCTAGACACCGAGACCGACGCTGCTGCTGCCCAGTACGACTACGGAGTTGACGACCCCTCTCTCTTGCCAGAGCAACCAGGCAAGCCCCCCCTTTGATCACCAGATATCGCCTACTCTTCTCTATACTGCTTGCATTAGAGTAGTGTAGCATGTTATCGCTTCGATTAATCCTATCTTGTTGCATAGCCTGTCCTTGCTACTCATTGTTACCTTTATCTCGCTATCCATACCGCTTTGTATAGGATGCTAGTGTTCCATCGGTGGCCCTACATTCTTGTCCGTCGCCATGCTATACTCATCGGGCTGTGATCACTTCGGGAGGTGATCACGGGCATATACTATATACTTTACACTGTTACATTACGAGATACTGTTAGGAGATGGGGGTGAAAGGACAGGTGGCTCCATCCCGGTAGAGGTGGGCCTGGGTTCCCGACGGCCCCGATCACATTTACTTTGTGGCGGAGCAGGTAGGTTGAGACTACAGGGTGAGAGGTGGGCCTGGCCCCGGTCGGCGTCATGGATACTTAACACGCTTAACGAGATCTTGGTATTTGATCCGAGTCGGCCATTTGGTCTATACGCACTAATCATCTACGTGGGAGTAGTTATGGGTATCCCGACGTCGTGGTATCGGCAAAACTTCGTGACGTCACGACTAAGTGGCGCGCGGATTGGACTGGAACACCAGTAGGCTAGGTCTGCTTCCGCGTCACAGACGCAACGCAGGTGTGCTAAGGGCGATGGGCCTGCACTGTGCGCTTAGGTTTAGACCGGCGTCTTGGCCTCTGTTGTGCCTAGGTGGGGCTGCGACGTGTTGATCTTCCGGCGGGCATGACCCGTAAAAGCGTGTCCGCCAAATGGGATCAAGCGTGTTGGGTTATGTGGTGCACCACTGCAGGGAAGTTTAATCTATTCGAATAGCCGTGATCTTCGGTAACAGGACGACTTGGAGTTGTACCTTAACCTTATGACAACTAGAACCGGATACTTAATAAAACACACCCTTCCAAGTGCCAGATACAACCCGGTGGTCGCTCTCTCTCAGGGTTACGAGGAGGGGATCGCCGGGTAGGATTATGCTATTTGATGCTACTTGGAGGACTTCAGACTACTCTCTGCTAGATGCTGCAAGGCGGAGGCTGCCAGAAGCGTAGTCTTCGACAGGATTAGCTATCCCCTCTTATTACGGCATTCTGCGATTCAGTCCACCGATATGGCCCTTTACACATATATCCATGCATATGTAGTGTAGCTCCTTGCTTATGCAGTACTTTGGATGAGTACTCACGGTTGCCTTGTTCCCCCTTTCCCCTTTCTCTCCCGATTGCGCAGCAGACGATGGAGCCTGAGGCGACGCCACCATCAACGCATTTACTACTACACCGGAGGTGCCTACTACGTGCAGCCCGGCCACGACGACCGTGAGTAGTTAGGAGGATCCCAGCAGAGGCCTGCGCCTCTTCGATCTGTATCCCGGTTTGTGCTAGCCTTCTTAAGGCAAACTTGTTTAACTTATGTCCGTACTTTCAGATATTGTTGCTTCCATCGACTGCCTATGATCGAGCACTTCTATTCGAGCCCTCGAGGCCCTGGCTTGTATTATGATGCTTGTATGACTTATTTTATTTTTAGAGTTGTGTTGTGATATCTTCCGTGAGTCCACGATCTTGATCGTACTGCTTATGCGTGTATGATTAGTGTCTGATTGAATCGGGGCGTCACAAGTTGGTATCGAGCCGATTGCTGTAGGAATCCTTTCCAACTCCTTGGCGAAGTCAGTCTAGA
Source organism: Aegilops bicornis (assembly GCA_021605145.1). Classification (NCBI taxonomy): domain Eukaryota; kingdom Viridiplantae; phylum Streptophyta; class Magnoliopsida; order Poales; family Poaceae; genus Aegilops; species Aegilops bicornis. Next base: position 373,281,986 of record CM038669.1, on the reverse strand, counting down.
CTTCACAAAACTTTTACTAACATGGCTGTGCGGCCCATGGGCCCACGTCGCCATTGGGTGGTATTAGGATCTTTTACTCCTCGACCTTTACTCTGGGATTCTGAACTCTCTTCTATTCGGGTTAAACGAATCTTTTACTAAAATCAAACTTTAGGTTCTCGAAAATACTTTCTCCTGGAGAGGCCCTTCAGTCCAGATGGTCACCGACTGCACCAGAAGATTTCGGAGATACTCTTTGATATCCTCTCGAGACTTTGTGCCCATCACTTTTGCTATTCCCGACCACCGATAAATCCTTATGGATAACTACTTACACTTGCCATTCTTACGATCATCCCCATTGATCTTGTTATTACAAGATACCCAAGTTTTCTCTATTGTTCGAGAATACTTCGTGCCCTCTACCTAGCAGTTCTTTGCCACATGAATACCCCTTCAAATAAATCCTCGCACTTGTCGAGTATCCGCTCATCCTCAGCTTGTTCAGAGTTTCACAAAAGTCTTCAAAATACTATTCGATCTTCCGAAAATCCTCTGGAGCCTTTGGCTCTTGAAATTCTTGCTTGCTCGCATTATGGTTAATCCCATAAGTCTTATAGTCTTATTGACATTCCTTGTCATTATCATTTTGGGTCTATTGACTCAATATGTTTGCGAATACACGCAATCATCATTGATCCTTATAAATTACCTTTTCGGCTGAGCTGCCATTCTTTTAACTGGAATTGGTTCTCGACCAATCCAATTGTCGTTGATTGTACCCCTAAGTCTATTCAGCTTATCCATTCTTGATCAGAGCATTTGCTCCCGATCCCTTGATTTGAAAATCATAATTACTTTGCTAATTAAGCGTTGAACTATTCAGGTGTTCTATTAACCGATGCATTTGCAATCTTTCTTCCTCTGATTGGGTATCGATACTCATATCAGCCCCATTGTGGATCGCCATATCCACTGTTGGATTATTATCCGACAGTGTCCTTCATAATTAATCACCTTGTGAGTCCTTCTCCGATACATAATGCCTTTGTTAAATTGTATCCTTTCCTTTTGTCAACCATGCTCTACTTTTAAGCTGGTGATATTTACTCTTGAAGCTTATGGTATATGTTCGTAAGAAGCCCCGATGGGATTGAACCAACGCCTTCCCCTCATCGGTGTGAACCCGAAAGATTTCAGAGTCATACTTATCTGGTATTGCACCAGGTAAAACTTTCAACAACTAATGCCATTATCGAAACGAGAAGTGAATGTAAGATTATGCATTGAGGAAGTGGGAGTCGACCTTGAACTTTGTGTTCATGCCCATGGACGCGATGTATATCCTATCATGGAAGCTTCTTGTAATAATAACTATTTCCTTTATAACTAACATATGGTATCTGTGAATTGATCCCTTGCAACCGTGGTTTCGACCATGATTGTTCTTCTTTGATTCCATTTCTCGGACAAGTTAAAACAATTGTCTTCTATGGATCAATACACCAGTCCAACCTTTACTTTGATCTTGTGTCGAGTATTACCCCCCTGGTATCTCGAGATTATCATGGAACTGCATAACTTCTTATGAGTTCTTCATCAAGTGCTACCTTCCCACTGATTCAAATTTTTCACGGGCTCTGAGTTATTATACACTCAAAGACACCGATAACTGAACCGAGTCTGCATTTCGGTTCAACGACACTTGATAATCTTCTTTAAGTACGAGTTTGTACCCGATCACGCCATTCCTAGCCTGATCGGCCATATCATTATCGTGCAACTTTTTAAATGTGCTACCTGGTCCTTCCCAGAGCAAAGTTTTCGACGATGAGCTAAGCTTACGTAGACTTTGCTCATCATATCGTTCCATCTTGAACAACAAACTTGATCTCGAGTTTGTGTCCTACTCGTGGTTCCAATAACCTTTCGCTTCATCATTCGTTTGACTTGATGTCATCGTCGATCGATTACATCTTCCTGAAATCTCTCGACAAATGTGTCGTGATCATCATCAGTATTCCGAGCTTTTCCAAGATATCAATTGAATTCATGATGAGAAATACCATCCTTGCCTTGATGATTTTTGTTGTCATCGACCACTTTATTGCCTTCCCTCCAACACAAACTTGTTCGTGTTTTGTGTTATACCTTGAGTTCGTTGCTACCCAGCATTGTTCTTCTTTACATTGGAGTATTACTATCTTTTATGTCAAAAATGTTGTGAGGATTTCACCACCTCTTAAGAAATTCTTTTTACCGAGATGCTTCTCGCCATCACCATTCTTTTCTTGGCCCCCGTGTTGAGTGAACTCTGTTGTGGGAATTTGATATCTCTAGCAACCCTATTATTTTGAAGTGAACGGCCGATAGTTTCGTTATCGAATCACCATTCTAACTTTGAACGTCCTACTTGGTCCATATTTCCATGTGCATTTTCATTCAATATTTAATTATGGAAATCCATCCTTTGGAAATCTTGATGAATTGTCGTTGAGTCCATCAGCCACCTTCTCATTCCCTCCTTGGTTTAATGATGAACTATTGCTTCACAAACCCGCTCCCATAGTTCATTTCTCGAGAATCTTGCACTGTCATTTAAATCGATTTGTGTTGCACCTTTTCCTCTCGGACCCCTGAGTCCGAGGTATCATGACACCAATTGGATATGAATCTCGGTCGATATGATGGTTGGGACAACTTTCCAAGAGTTATGATGTTGATCCTTTGATGACCCGTAACATGATGTCATGCCTAACACCCCCGGTGGAGGACCTATCATTATAGATTCCTTTTCAGCAAGGTTATCCATTCATCCATGAGGAAATTGTAAGACTTATTCTACAAGTTATTCTTGATGGATCCTTCGTGTTTCCAAAGTCTGATCTTCACCTGAAGACCATGTCAATGCTATCTCGAAGCATGTAAATGGTACTCCGATTTTCAACAGGAACATTTGAAGCACGATGCTAAATTTTATTTATCATTTATCCTAACACTGTTGTATGGGTAATATCATGAGATTCCTCCCCCCTTACCTAAATGGTTTTCTACTTTATATCCTGTCATGGATATCTTGCTCTGCTTGTCCTTGGGAAGGATATACCCTTGAAATATGTGTTTAAACATATTTTCCTTTCCATTGTTACATTTAACTGATGATCATATTTTCCTTCCATTGGTTTGTTTAAACCTTTTCTATGATCTATATGATATAAGCAGTAATAATCCACCGCTTGTGCAAACACCTCGAAGAACAACTCTGTAGGTAAGACCTTGTTACTATTGATGATGACATTCCGGTAACCACCGATGGACGGGAACCTTGCCTATTGGTCCACCTCGTTTCAACGAGCAGGAAAATGTTCTCTTCGTCCCTCGCCCTTGGTACCTATGTTGTTGCCGACATGACCCACAGACTCTCCTCTGACATGCCTTGCTTACATGATCGTGCAAGATGTCACCGACCTTCCTACTTTTAACCACATGGTGGGCCCATAACCTGAGTTTCACAGGATCGAAACCTGACTCTCCTGTACACCCCTGTTGCCCAAGTTATTCCTCGTGCTTGACTTCTATGTAATTCACGGGGTCACTTTCCTAGTAATCTATTCTGGTATCAGACACAAAACTTATTCCCATTGCTCTGGATCCCTTTTACACTTTGTTTCAGGCATCGAACGATTGCCTACCCGCTTGAAACTTCTCATGGTACCTTCTTACTTTGCTCTCGATATTTTCTTAAGTTCCAGTTCGAGAGTTACTTTTCGTCACCTTCCCCGATGTTAGCTACCAGATAGTCAACCTTGCAGAGGTTCGCTCGCGGAATACCCCTTACCTATTCAGAATACGTTGGAGTTCCCGAGAAAAGGACGACATCACCATGATGACCTGAAGCAGAGAAATGAAGATGTCAATATAATGGATCGACCTCTTCAAGAAGAGCAACCAAGACTGAGAAGATTCGTTAGGATTTCGTAACCAGACCTTTCCCCTTAGTCTCCCTCTTAAATCTCGGGACGAGATTTCTTGTAGTGGAGGAGAATTGTGACGCCTTGGGATAATCAAGCTACAGATAAACCTCTCGCTAATGGTGCCACATCACCTCGATTCTTGTTGATAAACTCAAGTTAGTTCAAACCGATTCAAATTCAATTTCAAAATCAAGCAAACAATGAAAGTTTTCAAATATTAAAACTAAAATGTTCGGAGTGAACCAAATATTGCATAGGTAATTATGGAGGAGAAACCATACCTTTATAAAATATTTCAATACTATAAGATGAATAAAACAGTAGCGAAAACTATTATTTAAATACTTTAAATATTAAATAATTATGAAACTATTTTAGATTGGGTAGCAAGTTAGTGTGGTAGTGGCATATTTGGTAACGTCAAAATAGGTGCCATTTTGGTATTTTGCTAAAACAAAATTAAAAGGAAACTAAAAGAAAACAGAAAAGAAAAAAATAAATAAAAAGTAAAAACAAAACAAAAGAAAGGAAACCCCCGCGGCTCCCCATGGGCCTTGGCCCATCCCACCCATCCGCCAACCCTACCAAACGGCCCACCCGACCCTCTGCTTAGCCCCTCCCCAACCCGAACCCTAGCACCACTCCCACTCCCCCCCCCCCGCCGCCCCCACGATCTGGATCGGGCTCGATCCCGATCCCGTCGCCCCCATCCCACGACCCCCACTCCCTTCCCCAGGGTCCACTCCTCCCTCTCCCCCCCGATCTGGATCGGGGTAACCGACCCAACGCCGACGCCCGTCTCTCCCTTCGATCCAGAGGGCGTCGCCATCGTCGTTACCTTGTCCACGGTCGCCGCGTGGCCATCGTCCTTCCCACGCCCAGAGAGTCTGACCGGGAGGAGCGCCATCGTCTTCTCCTTCGTCTATGCCATTGGATCGGAGCTGGGAGACCGCCCTCACATCACCCGCTGCTTCTTCCCCAACGCCGGCCGCCGCATGCCATCGCCGGATCCGCTGCGGATGCTGCACCATCACCCTCACCGAGCCCCTCCTCGAGCATCGCTGTGATCTCACGGTCCTCCTCACCCTCTTCTCACTCCTCCCCGTGCCCCGTTGGCTCACCTCCGACGAGGGCAAGTCATCACCACCATCGGACGCCGTCGTCTTGGTCACTTTCACCCGCCCCTACACGAACCGCTTACACCACTACATGCGCCTCGTCGTGCTGGTTCTCCAAGTGTTCGCAGATGAACATTTTGTTGCCGGGGTCGCGTTCCGGTATGGCGTCGCCGTCTCGCTGCACCCGCCGCGCCTCACCCGTCCGCCCCGCTCGCCCTTCTGCCTGCTGCTACCGCATACCACGTCGCACCTCGCGTGCCTCTGGTCGCTGCGTTCGGCCAACGGCCGCGCGCCCCGCCGGAGCTCGCCGCGGCTCCTGGATGAGGCCGCCGGAGTCCTCTGTCTCCCTTTCCCCCCACGTTACACACAACCACTGCAGGGGCACATTGTGCCCCTGACAGGTGGGTCGTCCCTTAAAAAAAAGGAGAAGAGAATTTAAAGTAAATAAACAAATTATCAATTAATTAATTAGCAAATTAATTAAGTTAATAATCCTGTTTAACTAAACTAATCTAGATTAGATTAACCTAATTACTAATTAAACTAATTAATCTGTTTTAGTTGAATCTCAGTCAATGACAAGCGGGACCCACTGATCAGGTTGACCAGTCAACCCCTGTTGACTGCTGACATCAGCATGACATCATGCCAATGTCATAAATCCAATTTCGAATTTAATTAAATTCAAGAAATTAATAAAATCTTTTAAAATTAATATAAAATAAACCGTAGCTCAGATGAAAATACCTTCTACATGAAAGTTGCTCAGAACGACGAGACGATTCCGGATACGCAACCCGTTCGTCCGCCACACCCCCCTAACCTATCGAACTCGCAACTTTCCCCCTCCGGCTCCTCTGCCCGAAAACGCGAAACACCGGGGATACTTTCCCGGATGTTTCCCCCCTTCACCGGTATCACCACATACCGCGTTAGGGCACGCCTAGCATCACGCTTTGCTTTGTCATGCATCGTCATGCCTCTGTTTGCTTAAATATTCATTGTTTATTCCCCTCTTCTTCCGCTGACAAGGGGCAAGCCGCTGCTGCTGCCCGATCACGACTACGGAGTTGACGACCCCTCTCTCTTGCCAGAGCAACCAGGGCAAGCCCCCTTTGATCACCGGATATCGCCTACTCTTCTCTATACTGCTTGCATTAGAGTAGTGTAGCATGTTCTCGCTTCCGATTAATCCTATCTTCTTTGCATAGCTTTGTCCTTGCTACTCTGTTGTTACCTTTATCGCTATCCTCTTGCTTAGTATAGGATGCTAGTGTTCCATCGGTGGCCCTACATTCTTGTCAAAATGCGCCATGCTATACTATCGGGCTGTGATCACTTGGGAGGTGATCACGGGCATATACTATATACTTTACCTTGTTACATTACCGTGATATCTTTGTTAGGAGATGGGGCTGAAAGGCGGTGGCTCCATCCCGGTAGAGGTGGGCCTGGGTTCCCGATGGCCCCGGATGTTACTTTAATGGCGGAGGCTGACAGGGCAGGTTGAGACTACCTGGGTGAGAGGTGGGCCTGGCCCTGGTCGGCGTTCGGGGATACTTAACACGCTTAACGAGATCTTGGTATTTGATCTGAGTCTGGCCATTTGGTCTATATGCACTAACCATCTACGTGGGAGTAGTTATGGGTATCCCGACGTCGTGGTATCAGCCGAAGCACTTCGTGACGTCAGCGACTGAGTGGCGCGCGCCGGATTGGACTAGAACGCATGTAGGCTAGGTCTGCTTCCGGCACAGACGTCAACGTCTTGCAGGTGTGCTAAGGCGATGGGCCCAGACCCACTGCGCTTAGGTTTAGACCGGCGTGCTGGCCTCTCTGTTGTGCCTATGTGGGGCTGCGGCGTGTTGATCTTCCGCCGGGCATGACCCGTAAAAAGCGTGTCCGCCAAATGGGATCAAGCGTGTTGGGTTATGTGGTGCACCCTCAGGAAGTTTAATCTATTCGAATAGCCGTGATCTTGATAATGTGACGACTTGGAGTTGTACCTTGACCTTATGACAACTAGAACCGGATACTTAATAAAACACACCCTTCCAAGTGCGGATACAACCCGGTGGTCGCTCTCTCTCGGGGGTTACGAGGAGGGATCGCCGGGTAGGATTATGCTATTCGATGCTACTTGGAGGACTTCAGACTACTCTACGCTACATGCTGCAAAGGCGGAGGCTGCGAAGCGTAGTCTTGACGGGATTAGCTATCCCCTCTTATTCTGGCATTCTGCAGTTCAGTCCACTGATATGGCCCTTTACACATATATCCATGCATATGTAGTGTAGCTCCTTGCTTGCGAGTATTTTGGATGAGTACTCACGGTTGCCTTGTTCCCCCCTTTCTCTACCCGATTGCTGCAACCAGACGATGGAGCCCAGGAGCTAGACGCCACCGTCAATGACGACTACTACATTGGAGGTGCCTACTACGTGCAGCCCGCTGACGACGACCAGGAGTAGTTAGGAGGATCCCAGGCAGGAGGCCTGCGCCTCTTTCGATATGTATCCCAGTTTGTACTAGCCTTCTTAAGGCAAACTTGTTTAACTTATATGCGTACTCAGATATTGTTGCTTCATTGACTTCGTCTATGATCGAGCTCTTCTATTCGAGCCCTCGAGGCCCTGGCTTGTATTATGATGCTTGTATGACTTATTTTATTTTTAGAGTTGTGTTGTGATATCTTCCCGTGAGTCCCTGATCTTGATCGTACACGTTTGCGTGTATGATTAGTATACGATTGAATCGGGGGTGTCACAATCATTCTTAGATGTTTTACAATCATTTTATAGCAACTTTATATCATTTTTTGGGACTAACCTATTGACCGAGTGCCCAGTGCCAGTTGCTGTTTTTTGCTTGTTTTTTACATCACAGGAAATCAATATCAAACGGAGTCCAAACACCGCGAAACTGTTTTGGAGTTTTTATGGACCAGAAGACATCTAGTGGGCGGAGAGGCACACTGGGGGTGCCAGAGGCACAACCCACAGGCGCCTGGGGACCCAGGCGCGCCCAGGTGGGTTGTGCCCACCTCGGTGGCCTCCCACACCCCCTCTTTTCCCTATAAATTGCCAAATATTCCAAAACCCTCGGGGGTAGCCTTAGATCAGAAGTTTCGCCACCGCAAGGCTCTGTATCCATGAGATCCAATCTATACCCTGTTCCGGCACCCTACCGGAGGGGCAGATCATCACCGGTGGCCATCTTCATCATCTCGGCGGCCACCACGATGAGGAGGGAGTAGTCCACCCTCGGGGTTGAGGGTTTGTACCAGTAGCTATGTGTTTAATCTCTCTCTATCTCTCCCCCTCTCTCTCTCTCTCTCTCTCTCTCTCTCTCTCGTGTTCAAGCAATGTCATGATCTTGATGTATCACGGGCTTTGTTAATATAGTGGGATCATATGGTGTTTACCCCTCTCTATCTTGTTGTGATGAATTGAGTTTTCCCTTTGAGATTTGATTTTATCGGATTTAGTACTTTTATGGATTTGAGAGCACTTGCTATATGTCTTGCATATGAATACTCGTGGTGACAATGGGGTATTGTATTGATTCACTTGATATATGTTTTTGCACTCAACTCGTGGATTCCCGGGGTGACATTGGGGTAATCTATGCATAGGGGTTGATGCACGTTCTTGTCTTTGTTTCTCCGGTAGAAATCTTGGGGCACTCTTTGAGGTTCTTTGTGTTGGATTGAGTATTATGAATCTGAAATTATTTGGTGTTATTTTAGTACGAACTCTTGGATAGATCGATCGGAAAGAATAGCTTCGAGGTGGTTTCGTACCCTACAAACAATTTCTTCTTATGTTCTCCGCTAGATAAGAACTTTGGAGTGATTCTTCGTTTACTGCGTTGAGGGATGGTTACATGATCCAATTATATTAGTATTGTTGAGAGATTGCACTAGCGAAAGTACGGACCCTAGGCCTCATTTTCAAGTATTGCAATACCATTTGTGCTCACTTTTTTTACTTGCTACCTTGCTATTTTTTATTGTTCCTATCACAAAAATCAATATCTACTATCATTACTATGTTTTTTTTTACCATATCTTCACCGAACTAGTGCACCTATACAAATTCCCATTGTGTTTGGTGTGTTGGGGACACAAGAGACTTTTTATTATTTGGTTGCAGGGTTGTTTGAGAGAGACCATCTTCATCCTACGCCTCCCACAGATTGATAAACCTTAGGTCATCCACTTGAGGGAAAATTGCTACTATCCTACAAAACTCTGCGCTTGGAGGCCCCACACGTGTCTACAAGAACAAAGTTGCGTTGTAGACATCAAGCTCTTTTCTGGCGCCGTTGCCGGGGAGGTGAGTGCTTGAAGGTATAGCTTTAGATCTTGCAATTGAATCTTTTAGTTTCTTGTTTTATCACTAGTTTGGTTTATAAAAGAAAACTACATAAAAATGGAATTGAGGTTGCATCATATTATTGATCATCTTTGTAATACCTTTCTTGAAAATGATGGATCGGAAAATTGTGCTCAATTGTTAGAAGAAGAAGTCAATAAAATGTTTGGCACAAAATATTTGAATGATGATCATGATTGCAGTGTTGTTAGTATGAATTCTTTGAATATCCATGATGTTAATGATGATTGCATTAGTCATGATAATTATGTCTCCTATAAGAATGTCAGTTTTTGCGGAGTGAATTGGGAATGCAAAGGCACACTAAAAAGGGAAGATAGATTTTGTAAGAAGCAAAAATATTTAGAAACGAAAAAGTTGCAAGAGAGGCTAGATGATTGTGCTGAAAGATTTTTTCACCATCCTAGTGAACTTTGCAATGAACATTGTCATTTAAATCTCCAATACAAATTGTTTCATGATCAAATCGTGTCCAAAAATTGTGATAACTTGATAACCCTTGAGCATCATAAAGAGCTCACCTTCTTTTGGGGTATGAAGAAATGAAACGTATAACTGAGGGTATTCCAAAATTTAATCTCAAGAGATTTCTTGATTTTGATCTAGAGGAAATTTATATGTTTTGTGCGGTAAATTGCATTGAGAATCCTTATATTGCCAACTATCTAAAGACAAGAAAACAAATAGAATATGAAGAGAGTACTAATGAAAGGGAAAATATTTCCCGATACCCTCGTAGTGTTTATTATTATGAATCAGGTAATGAGGAGGAGCTTCCTATCCAATCAATCTCTTCAACAAGAAGCTTGAAAAAATTAATCAAACCCACACATGTTGTGGTGAAGAAGAAGAAAAGAAGAAAGAATAGAGGTAAAAAGGTATCTCTCCCAAATAATGTTGCTCCTATTATTGTTGTGCCTCATGAAAATGAATCAAAAATAATTGTGGAAGATGATGCACTTGATGATGATATTGCTTCTATGTAGCGACCAGACCTCAAACAGTATAATCTCTATGCTCAGTGTCATCCCTGGATCAGTAATGCTGACACCACACAGTACTCGGAGGATTTATAACAGAGTAGCAATCACACACTTATTACAATCGAATGTCTCAAGAGAGAACTTAATAAAATAAATATGGCTTAAGGCCATCTAATAACGATAACAGCGGAAGGCTTGGAAGAAAAGCGAGTCCATCAAATCCAACGGCATCACTAAGTATAGAAGCACGACTTAAGCACCTTACTCGTCGTCTGAAAAGTCTGCAACATGAAACGTTGCAGCCCGAAACGGTCAAGACACATGGTATATCTTTGGCAATGTAACACATAGAGAATAATGGAATGATAAGCCTATACTACATGCATATATGGCTGGTGGAAAAGCTCTATGGTTACAGTTTTTGCATAAAGCCAAATTTTCCCTACTGCAAAGGAATATATTTATTTAACTATCATGGTGGTTGTGAAACATTGAGAATGGTTGACAGCATCCTCAATCCTAATTAAAAGTACTCATTGACAACCCAACAATATTAATTTAGAAGTAACATGATGAGATTCACATAATATCCAAGTACTAGATACTCAAGATGTCCATAACCGGGGACACGGCTAACCATGATTAGTTTATACACTCTGCAGAGGTTTGCGCACTTTTCCCCACAAGACTTGATCGCCTCTGTTTGGCTTCTCGCACTACATGGTGTTTGAGAGACGATGACCGAGACACAGTCTTTCAGAAGCGCTAGCACCTTACATGTGGGTAGATCGTACCAACCTACATCCCCTACATCAGCTAGCCTACCCGTAAGAGTTCGCACAACTTAATCAACTATGCCAGAGCCCATAATGGCTTGTGGCTGCACACGGAAGTTTCTAGTTTAAAAAAATCTCATGATCCCTTTGAGCCTGGGTGGCGGTCCGAAGAAATACAGGCAAGTCCTCGATAGAAACCAGTGCCTCAATCCACCCAGATGTGTGTTTAAGTTGCCACCTTAAATAAACCATTAAATAACAATCTCACATCTGTCATGGATTCACTCACCTAATCCACGTCTACTAGCATAGCATGGCATAATAAGCAAACGTAGAAGTAACTCCCAAAGGTTTAATAATAAAACAGGTAATAGGTACTACCTCAACTACTTCCCATCCCACAATTTAATTAGATCCTAATCGTGCAAGTGTTTGAGGATAGATCTAATGCATAAAAACTGGGTATAAGAAGAGGTATGTTCAAAGTGTTACTTGCCTTGCTGATGATCCGCGAAACCTAGAGACTCGAAGTAACAGGCGGCGCACTCCGGGTATTCTATCGCAGACAAACAAACAGGCATACACTAAGTACTCATCTAATGCACAAGTAAAACTCAAATAGATCTAACTTGATAGTTCAACTTAAGAACTCCGGTTTGCAAAAAGAATCAAATCAAACGAAGCAACGAAAGTCAAACGGCGGAAGAAACAACTTTGTTTTACTAATCTGGATCTAAGTCAAATTTTACAGAAACAAAAACTTGTTTAAGTTGGTTATTCGGAAAGAGGGTTTCGAGACGAAACTCTAGGCGCTTGAATCGCCTGATTCCGATAAACGAGCGAAAAGCTAAACTAAAACGAAAATCGGATCTGGAATCGCGATCAGAAAAATCGTGGATTAAAACCGAGAAAAAGAAAAACGACGAACGGGTTAACGAACGGACGTTCGTTAACTAAACTAATCTGACGAACGCGTTCGTTTAAACGAACTAACAAACGAACATTCGCTATTTAACCTAAACCGGAAAAAAAACGAAACATAAAAAAAGAAACTAAAAAAACCAAAAAAAACTAAAAAAAAACGTCCGATTTTTAGAAAAACCGGCGGCACACTTTTTGAGGCGGCGACGAACCTCGTCCTGCGGGATTCCGGCGACGGGCGGCGGGTGGGCGGGTCGGCGGCGGTGGCGGGTCGGCGGTGGGATCCATGAGTTTGGGCAGTGATGCATTTAGGCGGCATGGGCGGATGGCGATGGCGGCGCATGGGGTCGAGGCGCTGGGCGGCTGGCTAGGGTCCCCTCAGTTGGGCCGGCTGAGAAGCCTCAAGGGTCGGGAGTCCTAGGCGGACACGGCCCGTAGGTCGGTGGGTTTTTTTTTAATAATTACGCGTAGAAAAAAATAATAAAAAGAAATACTAAACCGACTCCAAAAATCCCGAAATAAATTTTCCCCGGCTTCTAAAATTAAGCCGGATTTAATGAACATTTATTTGGGGCCTAAATGCAATTTTGAAAAACGCGCATTTTTCCTAAATTCAAATAAAAAGGCGAAAAACTCCAAAATAAAATCTTATTTGATTTTATTATTAAATCCTCAGTATTTCTTTATTTTGGAAAGTCATTTTATTCCCTCTCTCATATTTTGGTAGTAGAAATAATTGAAGATAAAATAACTAAAATCAAATGATCCTATTTTCAAAATTTGAGAAAACTCAAATATGAAAATAACGAAAATCCCCAACTCTCTCCGTGGGTCCTTGAGTTGTGTAGAATTTCTAGGATCGAGCAAAAATGAAACGAAAAAATATGATATGCAATGATGCTCTATGTATAACATTCCAAATTGAAAATTTGGGATGTTACAAACCAACCCCTTAAGATGAATCTCGCCCTCGAGATTCGGGTTGGCTAGAAAATAGGTGAGGGTGGTCTTTAAGCAAATCTTCCTCTCGCTCCCAGGTGGCTTCATCCTCTGTGTGGTGGCTCCACTGAACTTTGCAAAACTTAATAACCTTGCTCGCGGGTAACTCGGGTGGCAAATTCGAGAATCTTAACCGGTTTCTCCTCGTAGGTCAAATCATCATTCAACTGAATCGCTTCCAGTGACACTGTATCTCTCAGTGGTATATCGGCCATCTCTGCGTGACCCTTCTTCAGCTGAGAAACATGGAACACGTCATGAACTCCTGACAATCCTTCGGGTAGTTCCAACTTATGCATAACTTCTCCCATGCGTTCCAAAACACGATAAGGTCCTACAAATCGGGTGCTAGTTTTCCCTTAACTCCAAAACGCTTAACTCCTCAAGCGGCGATATCGAAGATAAACTACATCTCCGACTTCGTATTCTGTCTCCTTGCGTTTTGAGTCCGCATAACTCTTCTGTCTTGACTGGGCTACCTTGAGCCTATCGTGAATCAACTTTACTTTCTGTTCAGACTCCTTAATCAAATATGGTCCAAACAACTGGCGGTCTCCAACTTCATCCCACCACAACGGGGTCCTGCACCTCCTTCCGTACAAGGCTTTGAAAGGGGCCATCTTCAAACTGGATTGATAACTGTTGTTGTAAGAAAACTCCGCATATGGCAAGTTGTCATCCCAACTTGATCCATAATCCAAAGCACAAGCTCTAAGCATATCCTCCAAAATCTGGTTGACTCTCTCCGTTTGTCCATCTGTCTGTGGTGAAAAGTTGTGCTAAACTCCAGCCTGGTTCCCAAAGTTTCGTGCAACTGCTTCTAGAACTTTGAGGTAAACTGGGTTCCTCTATCGTCTGATACTCCTCGGAACTCCATGCAAGCATACAATCCTTGTCATGTATATCTTAGCCAATTTGGCTTCTTTGTAGGTAGTCTTTCTTGGAATTAAATGAGCTGCCTTCGTCAAGCGATCGACTACAACCCAAATCGAGTCATAGCACGAACGAGTCACAGGCAATCCCGTGATGAAATCCATACCTAGTTTATCCCACTTCCATTCGGGTATAGGCGGTGGCTGTAACAATCTGATGGCTTCTGGTGTTCAGCCTTCACCCTCTGACATACATCACAATCTGCTACGTACTCTGCAATATCCTTCTTCATTCCGGTCCACCAGAAAGTATTCTTCAAATCCAAATACATCTTGGTATTTCCTGGATGAATCGAATATGGTGAATCATGTGCCTCTTGTAGAATCAACTTCCCGATCTCCGGGTCATTGGGCACATAAACACGGTCTTCAAACCATAAGGTATCGTGCTCATCCTCACGAAATCCCTTAGCCTTTCCTTCGCTCATTTTCTCCTTTATGGAGGCAGTCTCTTTGTCAGTCTTCTGAGCTTCCCTGATCTTGTCCATCAAAGTTGTTTGAATCTCCAATGCTGCTACATAGCCTCTCGGAACTATTTCCAAACATAGCTCTCGAAGATCTTCGGCTAACCCCTTTGGTATTTCTCCCGTCATTAGGGTGTTGATGTGACTCTTACGGCTCAATGCGTCTGCTACAACGTTAGCCTTTCCGGGGTGATAATGCAATCTCATATCGTAATCCTTGATGAGCTCCAACCAGCTCCTCTGCCTAAGATTTAACTCCTTCTGCGTGAAGATGTATTTTAAACTCTTGTGATCCGTATACACCTCACAATGGTTTCCAATGAGGAAATGTCTCCATGTTTTCAACGCATGCACTACGGCTGCTAACTCCAAATCACGCGTAGCATAATTTAGCTCATGAGGCTTAAGCTATCGTGAAGCATACGAAACAACTCTTCCCTCCTGCATAAGCACTGCTCCAAGTCCTCGACGTGAAGCGCCACAATACACCTTATAATCCTTGGTCTGATCTTGTAGGATTAACACTGGTGAGGTAACCAAACGTTTCTTCAACTCTTGGAAACTAGCTTCACACTCCTCGGTCCAAATGAACTTGGTATCCTTCTTCAACAATTACATCGCATAGGCTTCGCAATCCTTGAGAAATTCTCAATGAATCCCCGGTAGTATCCTGCTAGTCCAAGGAAACTCCGGATCTCTCCAACTGTTGTTGGCGCTTCCCAGTTTGTCACGGTGACAACTTTGGTGGGGTCTACTGCTATACCTTCTTCGGATATAACATGTCCAAGAAATTCAACTTCCCTCAACCAAAACTCACACTTGCTGAACTTGGCATATAACTGATGTTCTCTGAGCTTCTCGAGTACCAAACGCAAGTGTTCCTTATGTTCTTCTTCATTCTTCGAGTAAACCAAAATATCATCTATGAACACCACGACGAACTTATCCAAAAACTCCATAAACACCTTGTTCATCATCTTCATAAAATAGGCAGGTGCGTTAGTTAGACCAAATGACATAACGGTGTACTCATACAACCCGTACCTGGTGGTAAAAGCCGTCTTAGGTATATCCTGCTCTCGAATCTTCAACTGATGGTACCCTGGTTGCAAATCGATCTTGGAAAATACCTTAGCTCCTTGCAACTGGTCAAACAAATCATTGATCATCGGCAACGGGTACTTGTTCTTAATGGTCACTTCATTCAATCCTCGATAATCAACAACCATTCTTAATGATCCATCCTTCTTCTCCACTAGTAGTACTGGTGATCCACAAGGCGAAGAACTTGGGCGAATAGAACCTTTATCCAGTAACTCCTTAATCTGCTTCTTAATTTCCTCCAAATCTTGGGATGGCATCCTATACGGTCTCTTAGATATCGGCCCAAAGGTTCGGTAGTAGTTCAATCGGAAACTCAATGTCTCTATCTGGTGGCATGCACAGCAACTCTTAGGAAACACATCCGGGTAATCCCTTACCACCGGTACTTCCTCCTGCACAACTCATGTTAAGGAATTTACATGTGCTCTCCTCGGCTCATCTTGCCGTGATACAAACTTGATTCTCCTCCCTTACGGGTGGTAAGCAAAATTGACTTCTTGGCGCAATCTATGTTCCCTCCATACTTGATAACCAATCCATGCCTAATATCACATCCAATCCTTGCGATTCCGAACTATTAGGTCCGAGGGAAAAACATAGTATCCAATCCTTAATGGCGGTCGATCACACCATATCTTGGCAGGTATTACGCTCGGGTAAGGTTACTAGCATGGGTGACCTAAGGGCTTGGGTTGGTAGGTTATACTTATCCACAAATCCTTGATATGTATGAATGCGATGCACCGTATCAAAAAGAACAAGCTGCGATAAATGCCTTAACGTAAACTTACCTATTCTGCGTCTGGCTGAGCTTCAACCTCCTCCACGGTAGCGTGGTTCACTTGTCCTTTGTTGAAAGGGTTCGGCTTCTTTCTGAGCTTCCATTGCCATTACCATTTTGGCCTTAGGACAATCATTTGCATAATGCCCGGTCTTGCGGCACTTAAAGCAAGTGATGTGGCTCAGTCTACCTTGGATGGTGTTGACGGGTTGGTGCGGTTACATCCATTGCTTCCTCCATTCCGTTTCCATTCTTGGTGCCATTATGGTTGTGCGAGCTACCTCTTCCATAGGTATGCTGAAATTGTCCTCTGTCTTTGGTGTAAGCGAAGTTTCTGCTGAGCTCGAGTTATTCTTCCCTGTCCATACTTCCTCTTGCGATAGTCAATCTCATTGTTGCTTCCCTTCAATCATAAGCGCATCGATCTACCAACTCCTGGTAGTTATTGAAAGTGGCTACCATCAAGCGCATGCTCAGCTCATCATTCAGTCCTTCTAGAAACTTCTCACCTTGCATTTGCATCTATAGCAACGTCATCCGGGGCATAACGTGCTAGCTTCTGAAATCATCTACATCTTGTGTGTCCGTCCTCCTTGGCGTAAGTTGTGAAACTCACGCTTCTTCATGGCCATGGCTCCTGCTGAAACATGGGCGTCTGAAAGCTTCTTGGCCCGATCCCATGTGGCGGTGTCTCTGAGGGTAAGTGGCTGTAAAATTCTCCCACCATCTTTGCTGCGGGTCCTTCAAGCTGATGTGCGGCAAATTTCACCCTTTCTCCATGCAGACATCATGCAGTGGTCAACTCCCTCCCTATCTTACGGAGCCAATCATACGCAACAATCGGCTCGGTGCTCTTGGAAAACACCGGGGATTAAGCCTTAAGAAAGCAGGTCAAATGGTCAGCGGTGGTGGTGGCGGCGGGTTGTTTTTGTTGTTGTTGTTGTTGTTGCCTTGGTTCTGCATCAATGTTTGAATCAAGGCATTACTCGCTGAATCAACTGAGTGATCTCTGGCGGGAAAACAAATCCGGGGTCGCGTCTCGGAGGCACCTGAGGGTTTTAAGAAAAGGCGAGAGTTAAGAATAGAATGAGGTCCAGGGAGAAAACACTACCCATATGCACATGAGACAAATCACACAATATCACTCCAATCAAATCAAACAAGGGCATACAACGGTCTATCTATCGTTACAAAGTGCTGAAACTAAAACTAATATAAAATGGGGGAAATCTACTAATGTTATGGTGGTCAACTAGAAAAAGCGCTCGATGAAGACTCCATGATATCTGCTCGACTTCATCTTGAAATCATCATCACTAGGATCGGAATCGGTGTAAATCGATGATGATGTAGTTCTCTGGACAGGTGCTATCTTCATCTTCTCCTCCGGGTGTTGAATTTCCCATGAGTTCTTCAATCTTCTCCTTAAGATCGCCATTTTGTCCCACTAGAGCTACAATCTCCTCCATGTAGTCCTTGCGAGTGGCCTTGGTTCTCCTTCTAGTTCGATAATCTTGGCTTTTGCCGTCTTCAACTCCATCATGTTCACAAGACATCCGGGTTCTCTGGCGTCGAATGTGCTGGTTTAACTCTGGATGAAAGCTGCAATGGATCGATCCTTCTTAGTGCCAACTATCTCCCATTGTTCATCTCGGCGCCCACAAATCTGGTAGATAGTATCCTTGAGGTCTTCTTTGTAAACTTCTCCAATGCGCCCCACGGTTATGTGAGCTGCCATGCTCTTTCCCAAACTCCAGGTTGGTGCATTGAAAACGCACTCTATGGGCTCCGTGATTGGCGCAAAGCGTCCTTAGGGAACTTGAGCTTGAATCTTCCAGCGCCCTTCTTGGGTAAAGTGGAATTGTAGGTCGGTGAAGCTTGGTAATCCGATGTTAAGGTACTTAGTGACTTCCTTGGTGTCGTCCAAAGGGTGTATCTTCATCGGCTAAGTGAACTTGATCCTCGCTTAGTCATCCTAAAAGAGTAGAAAAGATGAGGAGTTAGAAATGAGAAGAGAGTAGTGATCTAGGGTTTTAGCTTAATGGTCGTGTCCTACGGTCGTGTGCTCACGATACCATCTTTGTAGCGACGGACCTCAAACGATCGATCTACGTGCTCGGTGTCATCCTGGATCGATAATGCCGACACCACACGATTACTCGGAGGATTTATAACAGAGTAGCAATCACACACTTATTACAATCCAATGTCTCAAGAGAGAACTTAATAAAATAAATATGGCTTAAGGCCATCTAATAACGATAACAGCGGAAGGCTTGGAAGAAAAGCGAGTCCATCAACTCCAACGGCATCACTGAGTATAGAACCACGACTTAAGCACCTTACTGTCGTTGCGAAAAGTACGCAACATGAAACGTTGCAGCCGAAACGGGTCAAGACATGGAATATCTTTGGCAACGTAACCCATAGAGAATAATGGAATGATAAGCCTATACTACATGCATATATGGCTGGTGGAAAAGCTCTATGGTTACAGTTTTTGCATAAAGCCAAATTTTCCCAACTGCAAAGGAATAAATTTATTTAACTATCATGGTGGTTGTGAAACATTGAGAATGGTTGGCAGCATCCTCAATCCCAATTAAAAGTACTCATTAACAACCCAACAATATTAATTTAGAAGTAACATGATGAGATTCACATGATATCCGAGTACTAGATACTCAAGATGTCCATAACCGGGGACACGACTAACCATGATTAGTTTATACACTCTGCAGAGGTTTGCGCACTTTTCCCCACAAGACTCGATCGCCTCCGTTTGGTTTCTCGCACTACATGGTGTTTGAGAGCGGATGGCCGAGACACGGTCTTTCGAAGCGCTTAGCACCTTACATGTGGGTAGACCGTACCAACCTACATCCCCTACATCAGCTAGCCTACCCGTAAGAGTTCGCACAACTTAATAAACTATGCGAGCCCATAATGGCTTGTGGCTGCACCACGGAAGTTTCTAGTTTGAAAAAATCTCATGATCCCTTTGAGCACAGGTGACGGTCCGAAGAAATACAGGCAAGTCTGATAGAAACCAGGTGCCTCAATCCACCCAGATGTGTGTTTAAGTTGCCACCTTAAATAAACCATTAAATAACAATCTCACATACATCATGGATTCACTCAGCCAATCCACGTCTACTAGCATAGCATGGCATAATAAGCAAACGTAGAAGTAACTCCCAAAGGTTTAATAATAAAACAGGTAATAGGTACTACCTCAACTACTTCCTATCCCAGAATTTAATTAGATCCTAATCATGCAAGTGTTTGGGGATAGATCTAATGCATAAAAACTGGGTATAAGAAGAGGTATGTTCAAAGTGTTACTTGCCTTGCTGATGATCCGCGAAACCTAGAGACTCGAAGTAACAGGCGGCGCACTCCGGGTATTCTGTCGCAGACAAACAAACATGCATACAATAAGTACTCATCTAATGCACAGGTAAAACTCAAATAGATCTAACCAGATAGTTCAACTTAAGAACTCCGGTTTGCAAAAAGAATCAAATCAAACGAAGCAACGAAAGTCAAGCGGAAGAAAGCGACTTCGTTTTACTAATCTGGATCTAAGTCAAATTTTACAGAAACAAAAACTTGTTTAAGTTGGTTATTCGGAAAGAGGGTTTCCAGACGAAACTCTAGGCGCTTGAATCGCCTGATTCCGTTAAACGAGCGAAAAGTTAAACTAAAACGAAAATCGGATCTGGAATCGCGATCAGAAAAATAGCGGATTAAAACCGAGAAAAAGAAAAACGACGAACGGGTTAACGAACGGACGTTCGTTAACTAAACTAATCTGACGAACGCGTACGTTCAAACGAGCTAACGAACAAACGTTCGCTATTTAACCTAATAGGAAAAACCGAAACTAAAAGCGAAACAAAAAACCAAAAAATTTGGAAAAAACCGTCCGGTTTTAGAAAACCGACGCACGGTTTTTGAGGCGGCGAACCTCAGACTGGCGGATTCCAGCGACGGCGGGCGGCGGGTCGGCGGGGGTCGGGCAAGGGCGGCGGGTCAAGCATGGATCGGCGGTCGTATCTGAGGCGCTGTGCGGTGGGTTCGAGGCGCGGGCGGCTCGGTTTAGGGTTCCCCGGGTGGGCTTATAAAGCCTCATGGCCAGAGTCCTAGGCGGACACGGCCCGTAGGTCGATGGCGTTTTTAAATAATTACACAGAAAAAAAAGAAATACTAAGCGGACTCCAAAAATCACGAAATAAATTTTCCCGCTTCTAAAATCAAGCGGATTTAATGAACATTTATTTGGGGCCTAAATGCAAGTTTGAAAAACGCGCATTTTTCCTAAATTCAAATAAAAAGGCGAAAAACTCCAAAATAAAATCTTATTTGATTTTATTATTAAATCCTCATTATTACTTTATTTTGGGAAAGTCATTTTATTCCCTCTCTCATATTTTGGTAGTAGAAATAATTGAAGATAAAATAACTAAAATCAAATGATCCTATTTTCAAAATTTGAGAAAACTCAAATATGAAAATAACGAAAATCCCCAACTCTCTCCGTGGGTCCTTGAGTTGTGTAGAATTTCTAGGATCGAGCAAAAATGAAACGAAAAAAAATATGATATGCAATGATGCTCTATGTATAACATTCCAAATTTAAAATTTGGGATGTTACACTTCTATGTCTTATGGCATAATGTTCGAGAGCACTATTGATGATGATTTTGTTATGCCCATTGCTTGTTGTGAGGATTATGATTGGGACGATAATGATACTTCTTATAATCTTGGAAATCTTTTTGGCACCAACTTGGAAAATTATGATGATAGCAATTGTTATACCGTTGGTGCTATTCATACTATTAATGATGAGAGTGTTTATGCTTATGATATGCTAAGCCACAAGCTTGGGGATGCTATGTTTGATGAGAATGACATGTTTGAGAATTTATTTGCTGCAATTAATGTTTGTCCCAAGCTTGGGGATGATATGCTTAATGAAGATGATATTTTTAGCCCCCCTACTTTGAATGATCAAATTTGCTATGATGGTTGCATGCCTCCTATCTATGATGAGAACGAAGTTGCTACTTATGATGATTATTGTGATGATACTTATGTTACAAAAAGTAGCGATGATTATATTTATAAAATTTGTCGTAGTTATGATTACCCTTTTCCTGAACATTACTCTTTTAATATGGAAACAATTTTTAGTATTCGAGTTTCATATGATACTCCCAATATTGTGAATGAGAATAAAATTGCTTATATGGAGAGTAATAAATTTTCTATGCTTTTGGAACATGAAAAGAATGCTTTATGTGATGGTTATATTGATGAATCTATTCATGATGCTATTGAAAATTATTATGAGAGAGGAACTTATGATTCATGATGCTCTCTTTATGTTTCAATTCTTATCTCTTATGTGAGCATCATTGAAATCATCATGCCTAGCTAAAAGGCATTAAAGAAAAGCGCCTGTTGGGAGACAACCCAACATTTACCCCTACTGTTTTATGTGTTCACATGATTATGCTACTGTAGTAATCATGTTTTATTACTTTTATTTCAATAAAGTGCCAAGTAAAGCCTTTGGGATAGTGTGGATCATAGTTGACTTGATTCTATGCAAAAACGGAAACTTTTGCGCTCAATCCAGGAATTTTGAAAATTCACTGGAATGTGATTTTGATCTGAATTTTTTACAGGTGATAGATATACAAATTCTCTACGTTGTCCTAAGTTTTAAGAATTTTTTGAGTAGTAGAAGTATGGTTGGAGTACAGATTACTATAGACTATTATGTTTTTGACATATTCTGTTTTCAATGCATAGTTTACTTGTTTTCTAGTTTCTATGGATTATATTGCTCAATGTAAATTGTGGAAATGATATGCTATAGTAGGAATTGTGTGGAAAAAATTATGAATCTTGTCATTGACAGTACCAAAGTCAAATGGTTTGCTCTTTATCATACTAACCTATCTCACGAAGTTCCGTTAAGTTTTGTATGATTGAAGTATTCAAGTTTTGGGTGAGATATCGATATGAGGAGAATAAGGAGAGACAAGACCCTAAGCTTGGGGATGCCCAAGGCACCCCTAGTTAATATCCAAGGAAGATCCAAGCAACTAAGCTTGGGGATGCTCCGGAAGGCATCCCGTCTTTTGTCTCCAACATTAACGGTAACCTCACTTGGAGCTATATTTTCATTCGTCACATGATATGTGTTTTGCTTGGAGCGTCATTTTATTTTATGAGTATTTTCTTGCTCTTATTTAGAATCATGTCTTTTTTATCTTTTTCTTCAATAAAAATGTCAAGTATAGCCTTTGTCATGCTTATTTTGCAAGTCTACTTGTTGCTGTTTGAAAACAAAAAGTTTATCGGTGTTGCAAAAATTCCCCAGAAAAGTCAGAATGTGATAAAATGTTGAAACTTTTTGCACAATAAGCTATGATAAATTTTCTAAAGTGTGTTAAATTTTTATAATTTTTTAAGTTGAATAAGTATGATGAATCTTCCATTCTTTACAGACTGTACTGTTTTGGCAGATTGTTGTTATGGTTGCATATGTTTGCTTGTTTGATGATTCTATTTGAGTATAGGAGTATTAAATATGCAGAGACATTTAGTATGCAATGTTAAAATAATAATTTTAGTGACTTGCTACAGTAGAGAATGATAAGGTTTTGCATGGATTTATACTAACTTATCTCACGATTTCTTGTTGAGTTTTGTGTGGATGAAGTTTTTGAGATTCAGGGAAACCGTGATATGAGAGGAATTAAGGAGACACAAAAGCTCAAGCTTGGGGATGCCCAGGGCATCCCAAGATAATATTCCAAGAAGTCTCAAGCATCTAAGCTTGGGGATGCCCCGGTATGCATTCCACCTTTCTTCTTCAACAATTATCGGTTAGTATTGGTTGAGCCTAAGTTTTTGCTTCTTCACATGAGTTGTGCTATTCTTGGAATGCCATTTTATTTTGTTTTGCTTGTTGTTTTAATAAAATACTTGGATCTAGAAGTTTTTAAATAAGAGAAAGTCCTCAAATAGCTACCCATTTACTTAACTACTTGTTTGATCTTCACTTATATCTTTTTGGAGTAGCTTGTCATTTACTCTTGTGCTTCACTTATATCCTGTGAGTAAATTGTTGAATGAATTGAACATCATGAAGTTGAAATTATATGTTCATATCATGCCTAGTTGTAGCTTCACATTGGGTTTAGAAAGTGAAATCTTTTGAAGCTTGACAATCACAATATTGGTCATACAAGCAATTCTTGAATGATTCGTAGAAGGAAGAGAACTTTCACATGCAAATACACTATCTTGGAAATCTTTTGTGATTGTGAGCCCCCATCAAAATATTATATGCCAAAATTGTTGACGTTGGACAAGGAAGACAACATAGTGATTTATGTTTGTTCATATTCACATAGAAGTTATATTGTCATAGATCCTTCAACATGTGGTGCTTGCCCCCCATCTTTGCTAGCCAAAAAATCCGCACCAAGTAGTGATACTACTTGTGCATCCAAAAAACCCTTAAAACCCAAATCTTATTTTCAAGAGTCCACCATACCTACCTAAGGATTGAGTAAGATGCTTTAAGTAAGTTGTCACCGGTGCATTAAGGCAATAAAAAATTGCTTCTAAAAGTGTGAGATCATTTAGTGTAAGAGAAAATTGAGGGTTGTACGAACTTGTGATGGTGACGAATAAAAGCGAAAGACTGCATAATAAAGGTTGCCATCACAAGGGGCAATATAACGTGACGTTCTTTTGCACTAAGGGGTTGAGCATACAAACAAATAAGCGCATGGCAACCTCTGCTTCCCTCTGTGAAGGGCCTATCTTTTACTTTATGTATTTACTTTTATGCAAGAGTCAAAGTTTTTCTCTCTATTCCTTTTTATTTTTCTCCTTTGGCAAGCATCATGTGGTGAGGAAAGATCTAGGCACATATGTCCATTTGAATATGGGTAGCATGAGTTATTATTGTTTACATCACCCTTGAGGTGAATACGTTGGGAGGCGAAACTATAAGCCCCTATCTTTCTATGTGTCTGGTTGAAACGTTTTCCTCATGTGTATGCGGAGAGTGTTAGCAATCATAGAAGACTATATCATGGTTGAGTATGTGGATCTCTTACTTAGACTCTTCTGAATAAGTTGAATTGCAATTGTTTGGTGACCAAGAATATAGGTTGTTGAGTTTCAAGAGAATTCATAGTTTGAACCTTAACACGTGAAATGGTTGCTACTTTGTCATGATAAGTTTTATGAGAATGAATTGTTGTTATGATGCTAGGAAAAGTGATTTAAATTATCATTGATCAAACTTATGCACTTTGCTAGCATTCACACTTCATAAATTATTACTTTTATCATTTACCTACCCGAGGACGAGTAGGAATTAAGCTTGGGGATGTTGATACATCTCCAACGTATCTATAATTTATGAAGTATTCATGCTGTTATATTATCATTATTGGATGTTTTAAAATCATTTTTTGGGACTAACCTATTGACCCAGTGCCCAGTGCAAGTTGCTATTTTTTTCTTGTTTTTTACATCGCAGGAAATCAATATCGAATGAGTCCAAACACATGAAACTTTTGTGGATTTTTATGGACGAAGACATCCGGTGGGCGGAGAAGCACACAGGGGTGCCCGAGGCACAACCCACCAGGGCACGTCTGGGGTCCCAGGCGCGCCCAGGTGGGTTGTGCCACCTTGATGGCCTCCCGCACCCCCTCTTTTCCCTATAAATTGCCAAATATACCAAAACCCTCGGGGGTAGCCCTAGATCAGAAGTTCCGCCGCTTCAAGGCTCTGTATCCATGAGATCCAATCTTGACCCCGTTCCGACACCCTGCCGGAGGGGGAGATCGTCATCGGTGGCCATCTTCATCATCCCGGCGGCCACCACGATGAGGAGGGAGTAGTCCACCCTCGGGGCTAAGGGTTTGTACAAGTAGCTATGTGTTTAATATTTGTGTCTCTCTTATGTTCTTGAGATGTCATGATCTTGATGTGTCGCGGGCTTTGCTAATATAGTCGGATCATATGGTGTTTTCCCCTCTCTATCTTGTTGTGATGAATTGAGTTTTCCCTTTGAGATTTAGTTTTATCGGATTGAATACTTTTATGGATTTGAGAAGACTTGATATATGTCTTGCATATGAATACTCATGGTGACAATGGGGTATCATATTGATTCACTTCATATATGTTTTGGCACTCAACTCGCGGATTCCCGAGGTGACATTGGGGTAATCTATGCATAGGGGTTGATGCACATTCTTGTCTTTGTTTCTCCGGTAGAAATCTTGGGGCACTCTTTGAGGTTCTTTGTGTTGGATTGAGTATTATGAATCTGAAATTGTTTGGTGTTATTTTAGTACGAACTCTTGGATAGATCGATCGTAAAGAATAGCTTCGAGGTGGTTTCGTACCCTATAGACAATTTCTTCTTATGTTCTCCGCTAAATAAGAACTTTGGAGTGATTCTTCGTTGCATGTTGAGGGATGGTTACGTGATCCAATTATATTAGCATTGTTGATAGATTCCACTAGCGGAAGTACGAACCCTAGGCCTCATTTTCAAGCATTGCAATACCGTTTGTGCTTACTTTTTTTACTTGCTACCTTGCTGTTTTTTTATTTTTCCTATCACAAAAATCAATATCTACTATCATTACTACGGTTTTATTACCATGTCTTCGTCGAACTAGTGCACCTATACAAATTCCCATTGTATTTGGTGTGTTGGGGACACAAGAGACTTTTTATTATTTGGTTGTAGGGTTGTTTGAGAGAGACCATCTTCATCCTACGCCTCCCATGGATTGATAAATCTTAGGTCATCCACTTGAGGGAAAATTGCTACTGTCCTACAAAACTCTACGCTTGGAGGCCCAACACGTGTCTACAAGAATAAAGTTGCGTAGTAGACATCAGGGTCCTGTTCAATCAGCCGTCCACGGGGTCCCTCCACCGGCTACTGTTCATCCACCCCACCTCCTCGATCGGGGTCATGTTCATCTAGCGGCAACGGCCTCTACTACCATGGGATCCTGTTCATCCAACCCCCACCGAGAACTGTTCATCCAACCCCCACCGGGAACTGTTCATCCAACCCCCACCGGGGATTGTTCATCAAGAGGCAGCTTCGATCGGCTTCAGTTAACAGCAGTAGCGAAGGAATCACTCGGGTCTTGTTAATAGCAAGGGATCAATCGGGGTTCAGTAACGTAGCTAGTGCAATCGCTTGGGATCAGTTAGAGCCCAATGCCTCGCTCGGGTTCAGTTAGAGCGCAACGCATCACATACATGCACGTACGTGTATGAGAGAAACGCGCAAATCTCTCCGTGCATCGCTCGGCCCCGTCCACCCACCGTAACCGGGAACTCCCCGACATTTTCCTCGCCCTTGCTTCTACCATGATTTTTTCCGTCATGGACGGCCCAAAGAATGTCATGCGGCTGCATCTCCGGCCCGCCCAGGACAAAAACCCCATTTTCTGTCATGATTTTTTGTCATAGAAGTCGGAGCCCACCACATTTATGATGATACCGGGTTTTGTCACAATTATCGTCATAGAAGTGTCATAAGCATGACAGAAAAAAATCGTTCGGCCCAAAATGTCATGGATGTGTCTTTATTTTGTAGTGAGGGAGTAGAAAACGAGGACGAGGATGTGGTTTCAGAGGGGTATATGGCCCCTTTGCAAACAGGTATCAGTTCTACCACTGCCATTGGTCATGACGATGCAGAGGTGGTGAAGGATAAACCAAAAAGAACCTGGAAGAGGAAGGTTTATCCTACGTCAGCAGTGCGTAGAAGTGCAAGAGTAAAACAAAATAAAAAATTCCACAATGATATATGAAAGGGATTTTTTGGAATAACAGAGGTCTAGCGGACTTGTCTAAAAGAAGATTCCTTGGAGAAACCACGATAGAGCATAAATTGTATTTTATGGCTTTATTAGAAAAGGGTAGATATATTTTCACTTCGCAATTCCTAAGCACCATTTCAAATGGGCTTGAATATGATTGGCACTCTTTACCTCCAAGGGGGGCGGTCCAGTGGGATCCTACTCGGGGTGAAGTGCAAATTTTTAGAAGTACTGAATGTGGTTTACGGAGATTTTACCGTCAAATTTCGTGTGCGGTCGAAAGTTGATGGGTTCAGATGGGCTTTGGTGGCCATATATGGTGCGGCCCAGCCAGAGCTTAAACCGGATTTCCTTGCATATTTGGTGAGAATTTGTGGTGATGAAAGGCTTCCCATTCAGGTGGGAGGAGACTTCAATATAATTAGAAGACAAGACAAAAAAATGACAATTTCGATGGGAGATGGTCATTCATGTTTAATAGATCATTGAAAGCCTTGATTTGGGGGAGATTGAGCTCACTGGGAGACAATTCACATGAGCTAAGTCTTTACCAGTACCTACTTATGAGAAATTGGACTGGGTTCTCACTAGTCTTGAGTGGGAACAAAAATTTCCTTTGGTAACGGTTCACGCCCTACAGAGGGCTATTTCTGATCATACTCCACTATTGGTCGAGTCTAGGGAAGCGGCACATGTGGGAAATAGAAATAATTTCTCTTTCAAATTAGGATGGTTCGAGAGGGAAGGCTTACTTGATCTCATTGCAGTTGAATGGGCCAAGGAGTTGGGTGGGGTATCAAGTATTGATAGATGGCAAAACAAAATTAGACATTTGCGCCAGTTCTTGAGAGGATGGGCTAACAATCAAAGTGGTTTATAGAAAGTTGAAAAGGAGAGACTGATACAAATATTAATGAGCTTGATTTGAGAGTGGAAACCACACTTCTTAATATGTCTGACCGGAATATTAAGAATGAGGCGGAGAAAAAATTACAAGCTCTTCTGCGAGAGGAGGAGATGAAACGTGTGCTTAGATTGAAGGTATCTCAGATTGTCCAAGGGGATGATAATACCCAATTCTTTCATCTGATGGCTAATGGAAAACATAGAAAAAGGAAAATTATTCAACTTGAACAAGATTAGGGTACAATTATAGGGCATGAGAACATCAAATTGTACATCTCCAATTCTTATAAGAAGCTTTTCGGAGCACCCGAATAAAATTTTGTGTCTCTAGATGAGAGCACGGTCGAGGATATACCTCAGCTCAGTTCCAATGAGAATGAGGTGTGCTACTTCTTGAGCTTGCATTGGTTTTTCCCTTAAGGAGGAAAGGGTGATGCAACAGAGTAGAGATAAGTATTTTCCTCAGTTTGAGAACCAAGGCATCAATCCAGTAGGAGAAGAATGCGCGAATCACCAATACCTGCACAAACAATCATATACTTGCACCCAACGTGATAAAGGGTTGTCAATCCCTTCACGGTCACTTGCAAAAGTGAGATCTGATAGAGATAGATAAATAGAACTAAACAAAAGATAAAATAGTTTTGGGTTTTTTGGTTTATAGATCTAAAGATAAAAGATTGCAAAATAGTAGATTGGAAACTAATATGATGGAAAATAGAACTGGGGGCCATAGGTTTCACTAGAGGCTTCTCTCATGAAGGCAAATAATACGGTGGGTGAA
Organism: Aegilops bicornis; assembly: GCA_021605145.1. Taxonomy (NCBI): domain Eukaryota; kingdom Viridiplantae; phylum Streptophyta; class Magnoliopsida; order Poales; family Poaceae; genus Aegilops; species Aegilops bicornis. Next base: position 373,252,970 of record CM038669.1, on the reverse strand, counting down.
CAAATTACTGTTGAGCAATTGATAGAAAAGCGCAAAGTTATGATGATATCCAAGGCAATGATTATGCAATATAGGCATCACGTCCATGTCAAGTAGACGGAAACGATTCTGCATCTACTACTATTACTCCGCACATCGATCGACTTCTGCCTGCATCTAGAGTATTAAGTTCATAAGAACAGAGTAACACATTAAGTAAGATGACATGATGTAGAGGAATTAACTCAAGCAATATGATGAAAACCCCATCTTTTTATACTCGATGGCAACAATGCAATACGTGTCTCACTACCCCTACTTTGTCAGGGTGAAATCACGCAAGATTGAACCCAAAGCTAAACACCTCTCCCATTGCAAGAAATACCAATCTAGTTGGCCAAACCAAACCGATAATTCGAAGATAAATACGAAGATACCAAATCATGCATATAAGAATTCAGAGGAGATTCAAATAATATTCATAGATAAGCTGATCATAAATCCACAATTCATCAGATCTCGACAAACACACAAAAAAGAGTATTACATCGGATAGATCTCCAAGAACATCGAGGAGAACATGGTATTGAGAATCAAAGAGAGAGAAGAAGCCATCTAGCTACTAGCTATGTACCCGTAGGTCTGAGGTGGACTACTTACACTTCATCAGAAGGGCAATAGAGTTGATGTAGATGCCCTCCATGATCGAATCCCCCTCCGGTAGGATGCCGGAAAAGGCCCCAAGATGGGATCTCATAGGAACAGAAGGTTGCGGCGGTGGAAAAGTGTTTTTGTGGATGCTTCCAGTGGTTTGGGAATATATGTGGATATATTGGTGGCAGAACTATGTCAGGAAGGTCACGTGGGGCCCACAAGGTAGGGGGCGCGCCCTACCCCCCTGATCGCACCCTCCACCCTTGTCGCCACCTCGTGGCTCTTCTAAGTTGAAATCCAAGTCTCTTGAGTGTCTTGTGGTCCAAGAAAAATCATCGTGAAATTTTATTCTGTTTGGACTCCGTTTAGTATTCCTTTTCTGCGAAACTCAAAAACAAGAAAAACAGAAACTGATACTGGGCTCTAGGTTAATAGGTTAGTCCCAAAAATAATATAAAATAGCATATTAATGCATATAAAACATCCAAAATAGATAATATAATAGAATGGAACAATAAAAATTTATAGATACATTGGAGATGTATCAAGCATCCCCAAGCTTAATTCATGCTCGTCCTCGAGTAGGTAAATGATAAAAACAGAATTTTTGACGTGGAATGCTACCTAACATATTATCCATGTAATTTTCTTCACTGTGGCATGAATGTTCAGATTCATAAGATTGAAAACAAAAGTTTAATATTGACATAAAAACAATAATACTTCAAGCATACTAATAAAGCAATCATGTATTCTCAAAATACTATGGCTAAAGGAAGCTATCCCTACAAAATCATATAGTCTGGCTATGCTACATCTTCATCACACAAAGTATTCAAATCATGCACAACCCCGGTTTCAGCCAAGCAATTGTTTCATGCTTTAGTATTCTCAAACCTTTTCAACTTTCACGCAATACATGAGCGTGAACCATGGACATAGCACTATAGGTGGAATAGAATATGGTGGTTGTGGAGAAGACAAAAAGAAGGAGATAGTCTCCCATCAACTAGGCGTATCAACGGGCTATGCAGATGCTCATCAATAGATATCAATGTGAGTGAGTAGGGATTGCCATGCAACGGATGCACTAGAGCTATAAGTTTATGAAAGCTCAAAAAGAAACTAAGTGGGTATGCATCCAACTTGCTTGCTCATGAAGACCTAGGGCATTTGAGGAAGCCCATCATTGGAATATACAAGCCAAGTTCTATAATGAAAAATTTCCACTAGTATATGAAAGTGACAAAATAGGAGACTCTCTACCATGAAGATCATGGTGCTACTTTGAAGCACAAGTGTGGAAAAAATATAGTAACATTGCCCCTTCTCTCTTTTCTCTCATTTTTTTGAATGGTTTCTTTGGCCTCTTTCTTTATTTGGCTTCTTCGGCCTCTTTTATTTTGATTTCCTCACATGGGACAATGCTCTAAAAATGAAAATCATCACACTTTTATTTACTTACAACTCAAAAATTACAACTCGATACTAGAACAAAATATGACTCTATATGAATGCCTCTGGCGGTGTACCGGGATGTGCAATGACTCAAGAGTGACATGTATGAAAGAATTATGAACGATGGCTTTACCACAAATACTATGTCAACTACATGATCATGCAAAGCAATATGATAATGATGAAGTGTTTCATGATAAATGGAACGGTGGAAAGTTGCATGGCAATATATCTCAGAATGGCTATGGAAATGCCATAATAGGTGGGTATGGTGGTTGTTTTGAGGAAGGTATATGGTGGGTGTATGGCACCGGCGAAAGTTGCGCGGTACTAGAGAGACTAGCAACGGTGGAAGGGTGAGAGTGTGTGATGTCTACTACACAACTTATTCTTGTAGACTCGTGTTGGGCCTCCAAGCGTAGAGTTTTGTGGGACAGTAGCAAATTTCCCTCAAGTGGATGACCTAATGTTTATCAATCCATGGGAGGCGTAGGATGAAGATGGTCTATCTCAAACAACCCTGCAACCAAATAACAAAGAGTCTCTTGTGTCCCCAACACACCCAATACAATGGAAAATTGTATAGGTGCACTAGTTCGGTGAAGAGATGGTGATAAAAATGTAATATGGATGGTGGAAATATATTTTTATAATATGAATAAATAAAAACAGCAAGGTAGCAATTGATAAAACGGAGCACAAACGGTATTGCAATGCTTGAAAATGAGGCCTAGGGTCCGTACTTTCGCTAGTGCAATCTCTCAACAATGCTAATATAATTGGATCATATAACCATCCCTCAACGTGTGATGAAGAATCACTCCAAAGTTCCTCTCTAGCGGAGAACATAAGAAGAAATTTTTTGTAGGGTACGAAATCACCTCAAAGCTATTCTTTCCAATCAATCTATCCTAGAGTTCGTACTAAAATAACACCAGATGATACACATCAACCAACTCTAATGTCACCTAGATACTCCAATGTCACCGCGAGTATCCATGAGTTGATTATGCAATATGCATCAAACAATTTCAGATTCATAATACTCAATCCAACACAAAGAACCTCAAAGAGTGCCCCAAGATTTCTATCGGAGAAACAAAGATGAGAACGTGCATCAACCCCTATGCATAGATTACCCCAATGTCACCTTGGGAATCCGCGAGTTGAGTGCCAAAACACATATCAAGTGAATAAATATGATACCCCATTGTCACCACGGGTACTCATAGCAAGACATACATCAAGTGTTCTCAAATCCATAAAAGTATTCAATCCGATAAAACGAAATCTCAAAGTGAAAACACAATTCATCACAAGATAGAGAGGGGGAAAACACCATATGATCCGACTATATTAACAATGCCCGTGATACATCAAGATCGTGACATCTCAAGAACACGAGAGAGAGAGAGAGATTAAACACATAGCTACTGGTACAAACCCTCAGCCCCGAGGGTGGACTACTCCCTCCCCATCATGGTGGCTGCTGAGATGATGAAGATGGCCACCGGTGATGATTCCCCCCTCCGGCAGGGTGCCGGAACAGGATCTAGATTGGTTTGTCGTGTCTACAGAGGCCTGCGGCGGCGGAACTTCCGATCTAGGGTCCCCCCCGAGGGTTTTTGGAATATTTGGGCATTTATAGGCGAAGAGGGGGTACGGGAGGCCACCGAGGTGGGGACAACACACCGGGGCACGCCTGGTGGCCCAGGCGCGCCCTGGTGGGTTGTGCCCCCCTCGGGGCACCCCTAGGTGCTGCTCTGGCCCATTGGATGTCTTCTGGTCCAGAAAAAATCCACAAAAAGTTTCGCTGCGTTTGGACTCCGTTTGGTATTTGATTTTCTGCGATGTAAAAAACAAGCAAAAAATAGCAAGTCGCGCTGGGCACTATGTCAATAGATTAGTCCCAAAAAATGATATGAAGTTGCTATAAAATGATTGTAAAACATCCAAGAATGATAATATAACTGCATGAATACTTCGTAAATTATAGATACGTTGGAGACGTATCAACATCCCCAAGCTTAATTCCTACTCGTCCTCGAGTAGGTAAATGATAAAAGAAATAATTTATGAAGTGTGAATGCTAGCAAAGTGTATAGTTTGATTAATGATAGTTTCAATCACTTTTCCTAGCATCATAACAACAATTCTTTCTTATAAAAATTCTCATGTTAAAGCAGCAACCAATTCACATGTCAAGGTTCAAACAATGAATTCTCCTGGAACTGAACAACCTATATTCTTAGTCACCAAACAATTGCAATTCAACTTATTCAACAGAGTCTAAGTAAGAGCCATACTCAACCATCATATAGTCTTCTATGATTGCTAACACTCACCGCATACACATGAGCAAAACGTTTCAACCGGACACATAGAAAGATAGGGGCTTATAATTTCGCCTCCCAACGTATTCACCTCAAGGGTGATGTCAAGAATAATAACTCATGCTACCCATATCCAACTGGATATATGTGCCTAGATCTTTCCTCGCCACATGATGCTTACCAAAAAATAAAAATAAAAAGGAATATAGAGAAAAACTTTGACTCTTGCATGAAAGTAAATACATAAAATAAAAGGTAGGCCCTTCGCAGAGGGAAGCAGAGGTTGCCATGCGCTTTTTGTTAGTATGCTCAACCCCTTAGCGCAAAAGAATGTCACGTTATATTGCCCCTTATGACATCAACCTTTATTATGCAGTCTGTCGCTTTTATTCTTTGCCATCACAAGTTCGTACAACGCTCAATTTTATCTTACACTAAATGATCAACACTTTTTAGAAGCAATTTTTATTGCCTTATTGCACCGATGACAACTTACTTGAAGGATCTTACTCAATCCTTAGGTAGGTATGGTGGACTCTTGAAAATAAGATTTGGGTTTAAGGTTTTTGGATGCACAAGTAGTATCTCTACTTGGTGCGGAATTTTTGGCTAGCAAAGATGGGGGGAAGCACCACATGTTGAAGGATCTATGACAATATAACTTCTATGTGAATATGAACAAACATAAATCATTACGTTGTCTTCCTTGTCCAACGTCAACAATTTTGGCATATAATATTTTGATGGGGGCTCACAATCACAAAAGATTCCCAAGATAGTGTGTTTGCATGTGAAAGTTCTCTTCCTTATAGTAATCATTCAGGAATTGCTTGTATGACCAATATTGTGATTGTCAAGCTTCAAAATATTTCACTTTCTAAACCCAATGTGAAGCAACCACTAGGCATGATATGAACATATAATTTCAACTTCATGATATTCAATTCATTCAACAATTTACTCATAGGATATAAGTGAAGCACAAGAGTAAATGACAAGCTACTCCAGAAAGATATAAGTGAAGATCAAACAAGTAGTTAAGTAAATGGGTAGCTATTTGAGGTCTCTCTTATTTAAAAACTTTAAGATATAAGCATTTTATTAAAACATCAAGCAAAACAAAACAAAATGAAATTCCAAGAATAGCACAACTCATGTGAAGAAGCAAAAACTTAGGCTCAACCGATACTAACCGATAATTGTTGATGAAGAAAGGTGGGATGCCTAACGGGGCATCCCCAAGCTTAGATGCTTGAGACTTATTGGAATATTAACTTGGGATGCCTTGATCATCCCCAAGCTTGAGCTTTTGTGTCTCCTTAATTCCTCTCATATCACGGTTTCCCTAAATCTCAAAAACTTCATCCACACAAAACTCAACAAGAACTCGTGAGATAAGTTAGTGTGTTGGTGTACTAGAGTAGGGGTACCCTAGTATCCCGTGCTACGTGCAGACGATTCTGACACCCAGCGGGGGGTTTGCTCGGTCACCGCTAAGATCCTCCATGGCTCCTTTGGAGCCATTCAAGAACAAAGTATTTGACTAAGAAGACAAGGCCCGGCAAGAGGAGCTTGCCGGAAGGCCATTCAAGGCATGCGAAGACAGGGGGCCCCTAAGAAGAGGAGCTGTGGGAAGGCTCGGAGCGACAAGCCTCCGGACGCGACAAGGATTCCGACGCGGCAAGGCGCTTGCCGCGGCAAGCAACCTCTCTCCATCTCCGCTCCAGCTCATCCAACAACGTGTTGCCATGGGACCATTCCATGCTTGGCGTGTCAAGAGGCTGTGCAGCGGCGGAGAGCGGCGATGGCCGGCTGGCAAGCTTGCCATCGTGGCGAGCGGTGGCGCACCTGACGGTCTCTGTTGCACTGTTTAGGCGACACAGACGGGCATTTATTGCTTTTGTCCCTTGCCGTCAGAGTTAGGTATTTTGCACTGTACACTGTTCGAGTAGGTGTACCAACTTCTGTTTTTACATTTGTGCCCTCATCTATGTTGCCACCTGTCGGAGACCCCTTGAGCATATAAAAGGAGGCCCATGCGCAACGTAGAGGGGGTTCGGTTCGTGCGACTCATTCGAGGACCGTAGACACCCACGCTTAGGTTTTGTAGCCCTCATCGCTCCCTAGTAAGAACACAATACATCAAACAAGCAGCGGTAGGAGTTTTATCTCTCCGGAGAGCTCCGTGCTGGGTAACCGCTGCGTGTGCCGCCTCGATCCGCTCTTCGTGCGATCTCCGCCTCCGAACCACAAAGGGGCCTGGTCCGCCCGGCCCCATAGGTGTTCGTGGAGTGCGATCAGCCTCCCGACGTTCCGAAGTTCTTCTGCGATATCATGAACACATATGGCCTCCGCCTCCTTGATTTCACCCCCAACGCTTGTCTTGACCATGGCAGTTTTCGCACACCTTTGCGAAAACTTTGTCGAGATCCACCCAAATGTGGCACTCTTCCGCCACTTCTTCGTGCCCAGCGTCGAGAGAGGAGAGCCACTTGCCGGAGGGATAGCTTGGGTCTCCGTGGATCGGCAAGAAAGAAGCCTATCTGGAAGGGGAGTTCCGCAACAAGTGGGAGGAGTGGAGAGCCAATTGGTGTTGGGTCGTAGAGGAGAACCCGCAGCCCTTCACTGCCGTGCGCCAAACCCCAATAGTGTGCGGCAGAGACTGGAGTAGCTTGGCACCGGAGGATGCTAGGTTGAAGATAGTTGTGACCCGGATTTTGCGCCTCAGGCTTGCCGGACTAACCGTAGGCGCAGTTGGCGCAGACTTCCTTCGCCGCCAGACGCTTCCCTTGCAGGAGAGGAGGAGGCCTGCTTGGGAGTTCCAAAATGCGGCAGACATCATGAGGTTGCGCCGGGCCTCGAATGGAATTTCACCATCTTGAGCTGGATGCGATGCTGCTAGAGCTGTTCAAGAACGACCCGATCACCTGAGTGGTTTAGGTTGCCGAGGGGTCGTCCCCATTGTGCAACAACTCGGCGCTTCGACCGCATCCGCGCCATGATGCCGTGTCAGCGATTCCCATGGGATCGTTCCAACTGGCAGGAGCCTCTGACGAGGTCATGCAGCAGTTCTTCGACGACTTGGAAGAAGTGCCGATCAGCTCCGACGAGCAGAAAAGGCTCACTCGCGACACCACCGACGAGGAGATGGCGCGTATTGCCACCAGGCTGGAGGAGGCGGCAGTAGCTGTTGCCGCTGGAGCCTTCGGGTACACCGTGGAGGAGGCGGACGCGAAGGCGGCAAGCCTTGCCGAGCGAAGGAGATCGCCGGCGAGGACGAGCTTGTCGAGCCCGAGGCCGAAGTCGAGTGGACCCGCCGAGGGCGCTTCTTCTCCACCACCCAGCGACTTACCGCCAATGAGCCTCAGTTCGGCCAAGAGGCGTCTCGAAGGCCGGAGATGAGTCGGGCGGCAGATCGCCCACGAAGAAGAAGCGCGACGCGCGCCATCAAGCGTAAGCGATGTTGCCGCTGAGCGCCACACTGCCGCGACAACCGGGCGGGATCTTCCCAAGCCACCGCCGACGCCCGCCAAGCGGCCAAGAGAGCCCTCCTCCGCCTCGTCGCACCGGAGGCGAGCCGGAGTTTGACTTCTCCGGCCAGCTCCGAGGAGGAAGATGAAGAGTAAGATTTTGAGATTGTGCTTGTATTTCTTCAATTTTATTGCTTCATCTTGAATCTGATTTGCTTCTCTGGACTCTTTCCTTTTAGGCGCCGCCCAGAGAGCGTCGAAGAGGGCCAAGATCCCGACGGTCGTCGTTGCGGACGATTCTCCCGTGGCAACAGGGGACGCGTCTGAGACCCTCTTGCCGGACCCGGCAACCATTCCTCAGAGCAGCCCCCAGCACAACCCCCAAAGTAAGTGTGCGGTTTTCTCCTTACTATTAGGTGTGCAGGGGTGCTCCTTCTTCATTGATACCTGATTGTTTGCTTGTGTAGGAGCAGAGCAGCCTCATCAGGAGGGCTCGGAAGCTGCCCCCGAAATCATGTCTGCTGCCACTACGCCGCCAAGGGGGGATTCTCCGGCAAGGGAGCGCCCTCCGACAAGGGAGGCCACTCCGGCAAGGGAGGCTACCCCGGCAAGGGACAGCGCCAGTGACCCTCCAGTGGTCGAGGCCATGGCTGCGGATCCCGTTGCAAGTAATTTCCTTACACGAAAATCTCCCTTGGGCTTGTTTTCTTTTGTTTCACTTTTTGAACATTTGCTTGACTTCTCTTTCTTCGTCTGACGCAGAGCCGATGGAGGTCGAGGCTGCCGGCAAGGAGGAAGCGCGCGGCAACACCGACGAGGCCGCCGTCGTGGAAGAAGAGGTCGTTGCTATGGAAGAAGAGGCCGTCGACGAGGCTTTGATGGCGAGAAGGCCACCGAGGCTACCGACGCAGAAGCCGGGCGAGGGGTCGGGCGATCAGACCGACGGCCCCGAGGCCGCAGGGAGCGCCAGCGCTACACCGACAGCCGACTCCCCGCCGCAGCCACAGTTCGAGGAGCCCGGCGCCGCCACCAAGGCCGGGCGAGGGTGTCTTCATCAAACTCCACAGGATTCGAGCTCAGGCGCCGGGTCGAAGGAGAGACCTTCGACGGCGAAGCTACTTCGCCTCATTGGCCGACGCTGTGGACGCGCCAAGCAGCAAAGAGCGTGGCGAAGTCTGAGGAGGAGCAGCTTGAAGAAGCTGTCGCTCTACGCGCGCAAGCCAAGTTGGAGTCCCGGGAAGCACTTGTCGCGAGGGCAGGAGCGGACATGGAGAAGCGCCAGAAGAGCTCCGAGCGCCAACCAAGAAACTCTCCGCGACGTAGAAGCGCTGGGCAACTTTGCAGAAGAGCGCACGGCCTTCATCCTTGAGAAGGCTGGTGAGGAGGAGCAGCGGCTGGCTGCCAAGAAGCTCTCCACGCAGAAAGCGAATGGCGCAGCGAAGGTCAACCTGGACAGCCACGAAGAAGACCTTGCAGCGAGGAGTCACTTGGCGGGCGCTTAAGGAAGCGAAGGATCTTTGCCGTGGTCGCCGAGGCCGCCAAGGAAGAGTTGAAGGCGAAGGTGGCACAGGTGGAGGCCAGCCTCAAGAAGAGTGACGAGGAGCTTGCAGCGCTCAAGCACGAACGCGAGAAGGACGCCTACACTCTTGGCGAGCCAGGGCCGTCTCGCCGATAGGGGCAAGGAGCTCGGCCGCCAAAGATTCAAAGGCGGATCTTGAGCTGGCCGACCACTCGACGCAGGCGTTGGACGGCGCCCGAGAGGCGGGAGGTGGGCTTGTTGGAGACGATCAAGGCCAAGGAGGAGCTGCTAGCGAATGTTGTCTCCACCAGGCGCCTTTGAGGGAGAGTGTGGAGCACTGGATGAAGGTCTTGTGGACACCGGCCGACATCCACAACGAGTGATGGAGTTGGGGATGGCGGACCTTGCATACTCCTCCGACGAGCATCTCCAACCCAGCGCCAAACTCATTTTATTCTTCAAAGGCGTGGTGACGGGTCTCCAGCGACTCCGGGAAGAGGTCCCAAAGCAGCTGGCCGAGGAATCACGCCAGATCTGTGCAGGAGCCCTCGAGAAGGTGTTGATAAAGGTGGCCTTCGCAATCCGGGCCTCAACCTTAACGGCGTCCTCGAGATCCTTGCCGCCAGATGCCAACGTGGAGGAGCTCAAAGCCCTTGTCGCACCCATTGTGGACAAGGTGAACAAGATCAAGCGGATTGATGGCGACCCGCGTAGACTAGGCCGCCAATTTTATCTTTCCCTTGTCGCTGCGATCATGTTTAGAACACTTTGTTAGATCAGCGACAAGTTATTTTGTAATATACTCTATCTTAGGCGATCAATGCAACGTTATTTCCTCTACTTGATTCCTTCCTTTATGCGTTTCGCCCTCGCATTTGGGGACCTGTCGGTGCGGGCACCTTTGTCATGGCGCTGAGGAACGTCACTATCTGGCGATGCCGCCAGACAAGCAACCTTGTCGCGACTAGCCGCAGCTCACTTAAGTTGTTGAGCGGACTCGAAACAAAATGCTGGTAGCGACTAGCTGCGAGTTGGTTCATCTGCGCACTGTTTTTCCATACAAAGTACTCTCGTTCGAGGAAGATAACTTAAAAATTTAAAAATTGATTGCTCAAACTTTGGCAACTTAGCTTTTCTGTCTTTTGCTTCCCGATAAGGCGAAACTTCCTCGAGCGATGCCTGGTTCATAGCATTATCTTCTCCTTCCCCCCTGGTTAACTTGTGCGCGAGGGAGCCTTCCTTTCTTTGAGAAAAGAGAAAGAAGAGAAAATAAAGTTATGGAGCCCAGTGGCTCGATTTTGCTTACCGGTGTGGTTGCTGCATAAAGTGTTAGCCAAAGCATGCAATAAAATGATGAAAGCATGAATTTGACAAGTTGTGTGCAACACATGAGCTTTATCGATGCACGGGTCTCATACCGGCTTTGTACAAAGGATTACATGCAACAGTGGCAAGACTTGTACAAAAGGTGGTTGCCAGAACAGGTTCCGGTAACTGCACCCTATGGGTAAAACTTACGAAGATGCTCAATGTTCCAGGAGTTGCTCACTGGGATGCCATCTTCGGTCTCAAGGCGGACGGCGCCAGGCCTAGTGACTCGTTTCACCCGATAGGGGCCTTCCCACTTCAAGGCCAACTTGTTTGAATTCTTGGCGGACTGAACGCAGCCAAGAACAAGGTCGCCTTCCTCGAGACTTACGCACTAACTGCGGCTATGGTAGCGACGCAAAGCTTGTCGGTGGCGAGCAGCTCGCCTAGCAATGACTGAAGGCGATCCTCCTCAAGGAGCAGCGCGTCATCTTGTCGCAGCTGCTCTTGCTCAAGCTCATCGTAAGCGAGCACTCGGGTCGATCAGTATACGAGTTCCGTGGGGAGAACTGCCTGTGCTCCATAGTCTAGAGCAAAGGTGTCCGGCGGTGGCTCGATTTGGCGTCGTCTGATCGACCAAAGAACCACCGGCAGCTCCTCGATCCAGCTTTCTTCCGCACTTGTGCAGCCTGTCCGAAAGTTCTCGGTCTTGAGCCCGCAAAGACTTCAGCATTTTCCTCTTCGCTTGACCGTTGCTTCTCGGGTGGGCAACGGAAGCAAAGCAGACCTTGGCGCCAAGATCTTGGACGTACTGCATGAAGGTGCGACTCATAAATTGTGTGCCGTTGTCGGTGATGATCCTGTTAGGAATTCAAAGCGGCAAACAATCGACCAAGAACTTGATCGCCGACCGTGCGCCACCTTCCTCACCGCTTCCACTTCCGGCCACTTTGTGAACTTGTCGATGGCGACGTACAAGTACTCAAAGCCCCCGACAGCTCGGGGGAAGGGGCCGAGGATGTCGAGCCCCCAGACCGAAAAGGGCCAGGATAAAGGGATCGTCTGGAGAGCCTGAGCTGGTTGGTGTATCTGTTTGGAATGGAACTGGCACGCTTCACACTTGGTTACTTGTGCGATCGCATCACGGAGGGCTGTCGGCGGAAGAAACCTTGCCGGAAAGCTTTACCAAAGAAGCGCTCTCGGCCAATGTGGTGACCACATATGCCTCCATGTATCTCTGCCCGTGACTTGATCCATCTTCCACAGGAATGCATTTCAATTTCATACCGTTGAGTCTTCTTACATGCAGTATCGTCGACAAACCGGGTACATACTTGACTGCCGGGCTACTCTTTCGCTTCTTCTTGCTCTTGGGAAGTTCTCTGTCTGAAGGAAAAGGACAATCGGCTGCGCCCATCTTTGGAGCTTGTGGCTCGACAACAAGGACTAAAGGCACATCTGCTGCTGCGGAACGTTGCCTTCTGGCAAGAACTCGCGGCTCTGCCGAGCTTGATGCTCCCGGCAAGCTTGCCGGAGCAAGACTTGTCGGCGCCCGCTTCAACGAAACAAACCACAGGGCTTGTCGGAGCAGATCGCCCTCGGCTTGTTGGTGTTGATCTTGGGGACCTTCGCAACGACGGCTTCGGAAGCTCACGGAAAGTAATCACCAGAGATCAACTTCCTCTTCTTGCTTTGTCCAATTGATGGTGTTACGGTTGGTTGAGTCAGCTTGAGCACGAAAATCCCTGGTTCCACAGGCAACTTAAGTGCAGCGCACTTTGACAGGCCGTCAGCAATATCATTCTGAGCTCTTGGAACATGTTCCATTTGCAGGCCGTCAAAGTGCACTTCTAGCTTCCTCACTCATCAACGTAGGCTTCCATCAACGGACTCTGATAATCTTTGTTCACTTGGCGGACGACAAGCTGCGAGTCACCCCTGACAATGAGCTTTTTGATCCCAAGGTCCACTGCGATCCTGAGACCGGCAAGCAAACCTTCATACTCTGCAGTATTGTTTGTTGCTTGCTCCTAGGGAAGTGCATCCGGACTACGTATTTGAGGTGCTCTCCGGTGGGTGCGATAAGCGACGCACCGGGCGCCTTTGCAGCGAGAAGGCACCATCAAAGTACATTAGCCACTCTTTGCTTGCTTCCTTGACGGGAATGCTCGTCTCCTAATCTCTTCATCTGGCGTTGGCGTCCAATCTGCTATGAATTCTGCCAATGCTCGCTTTGGATAGTTGAAGTGCTTTCAAACTTGAGACCAAAGCTTGATAGCGGTTCCAGTGCCCACTCGACAATCCTGCCTGTTGCCTCTGGATTCTGCAGTATCCTCTTGAGCGGAAAGCGAGTGACAACCGTGATCTCATGTGCTTGGAAGTAATGGCGCAGCTTTCTCGAGGCCATGAGGAGGCCGAAAAGCAATTTCTGCACACCAGAGTACCTTGACCTAGCCCCCTGCAGGATGGAACTGGCAAAGTAGACTGGGCGCTGCACCATCCTTTTCTGCATCCGGTCATGCGTCTGCGCGGATTCGTCCTTGTCGGGACCAGAGCTTGTTGGCGAGGCCCCCTGCTTGTCGCTGGATGTGCTTGCCGTGGTTGCTGGCTCGTCATCCGCCTCCCTCTCCACTACTAACGCAGCACTAACCACTTGATTGGCTGCTTTGCTATATATAGCAACAACTTCTCTTGTGGTTTAGGTGCGACAAGTGTTGGAGTGGACGACGGTATCTCTTTAAGTCCTGCAGCAGCCTCCGCTTTGGGAGTCCATTTCATTGGACCTGCCTTTTTCAAAATCTTGAAAAAGGCGAGCGCTCAGCAGAACCTAGAAATAAACTTCTTTGAGAGCAGCTACGCAACCGGCAAGTTTTCGTACATCCTTGACGCGCTTTGGTGCTTCAATCTGCTCAATGGCCTTGATCTTGTCGGGATTGGCTTCAATCCCTCGCTGAGACATGAAGAACCCGAGAAACTTGCCGGAAGGGACTCCAAACACGCACTTCTCGGGGTTGAGCTTGAGGTTGATCTTGTGCAGATTTGCAAAGGTCTCGTCTAAATCTTGAACCAGAGTTGCTTTGTCCTTGCTTTTGACCACTATGTCGTCCATGTAGGCTTCTACATTTCTGTGCATTTGCGGCTCAAAAGCGTCATGGACTACCCTTGCAAACGTTGAACCAGCATTCTTCAAACCGAAAGGCATCCGTATGAAACAAAGATGTGCCACACGGTGTAATGAATGCGGTCTTCTCCTCATCTTCTTCACCATGAAGATCTGATGGTATCTCGAGTATGCATCAAGAAGCGAAAGCAAATCACATCCAGCCGTGGAGTCAACAATCTGGTCGATGCGCGGTAAGGGAAATGGATCTTTGGGACAAGCTTTATTAACATCCGTGAAGTCAATACAAAGTCTCCATTTTCCATTTGCTTTGTGCACAACTACAAGATTGGCCAACCACGTAGGATGGAGCACTCCTCTAACAAGACCTGCTGCTTCCAGTTTCTTGATCTCTTCTGTTATGAATTCTTGGCGCTCCACTGCTTGCTTCCTGACTTTTTGCTTGACGGGCCGCGCATGAGGACAAACGGCCAGACGGTGCTCAATCACTTCCCTGGGAACACCGGGGATGTCAGACGGTTGCCATGCAAACACGTCGACATTCGCCCGCAGGAAAGCAACGAGCGCGCCTTCCTATAGGGGTCTCCGACAGGTGGCAACATAGATGAGGGCACAAATGTAAAAACAGAAGTTGGTACACCTACTCGAACAGTGTACAGTGCAAAATACCTAACTCTGACGGCAAGGGACAAAAGCAATAAATGCCCGTCTTTGTCGCCTAAACAGTGCAACAGAGACCGTCAGGTGCGCCACCGCTCGCCACGATGGCAAGCTTGCCAGCGCCGCTCATCGCCGCTCTCCGCTGGCTGCACAACCTCTTGACACGCGCGCATGGAATGGTCCCATGGCGACACGTTGTTGGATGAGCTGGAGCGGAGATGGAGAGAGGTTGCTTGCCGCGGCAAGCGCCTTTGCATGGCCGAATCCTTGTCGCGTCCGGAGGCTTGTCGCGCTCGAGCCTTCCCATGAAGCTCCTCTTGCCGGGCCCCGTCTTACGCATGCCTTGAATGGCCTTCCGGCAAGCTCCTCTTGCCGGGCCTTGTCTTCTTAGTCAAATACTTTGTTCTTGAATGGCTCCAAAGGAGCCACGGAGGATCTTGGCGGTGACCAGCAAACCCCACCGCTGGTGTCAGAATCGTCTGCTGCACGAGTACGGGATACTAGGGTACCCCTACTCTAGTACACCGACAGGAGCCCCCGGGCCTGGGCCGTACATGGTGCCGAGCGCTGTCGGGCCAGGCCCAAAACAGTGCACGGTCACACGTGGCCTCGATCAGCGCGACAAGGAGAAGGCCCAGGAAGGTGCTGGGGGAGTAAGCAAGAAACGTCCCGGGCGTGGAGGACGCCGCGGCAAGGCCAAGCAGCGGCAAGGAGACAGACCTCCCCGCGGCCGCGACAAGGATGAAGATGATGACGACGACGAAGATATGGACGACGGCGACGCCGATGAGCAGGAGTTTGAAAGCCACGGAGGTCCTTTGCGTTGACGGAGGTGCTTCTCGCATACCTCCCACCGCCAACTCAAGCAAAGGATGCGGGAGGTCAATGCAGCGGAACCATCCGTGGAGTCACGCAAGCCTCTGAAGTGGTCCAAAGACGCTTATCGTCTTTGATATTGAGGATCACCTGATCACATAAGCTGCGGTCGGGTGCTTGCCGATGTTGGTCTCACCAACCATCCGCAACCTCAAGGTCACCAAGATGCTAGTTGACGGCGGGGCCGGCTTGAATCTGATCTCCTCCGCGGTACTCGTAAGCTTCAAATCCCTCGACAATGAGCTCAAGAGACCGGCACCATCCAAGGAATCAATCCGGGAAGGAGCAAGCCAAAAGGGAAGATTACGTTGCGGTAACATTTGGCGTGAGCTGAACTTTAGGATCGAGAGGGTCACATTCGACGTTGCCGATTTCCCATTGCCTTACAATGGGATACTTGGCCGCCCAAAGACTCGCCAAGTTCATGGCAGCCTCTCACTACGCCTACAATTTACTCAAGATGCCAGCCCGATAAGCGTCATCTCCGTCCATGGCGACAAGAAGGATGCCCTTATTTGTGCCGACAAAATCTACCGGGATGCAGCAGCATGACAGATTGCCAAACACTTGCCGCTGAAGCTCCGGGGAAGAAGACAAAGTCCAAGTCCGCAAGAGCTCTGATGCCCACTCCGGCAAGCGCACCTCTTCGGAGTGCTGCGCTACCGTCGAGGACGCACCATCGAGCTCCACCGGCAAGTGCAAGAAGAAGATGGTAGCTCCGCCAAAGACCAAGAAGGTGCCTGCCAAGGAGGACGGCACTGGTGGTACCTTCACCATCAGTGCCTCTCTCGACCCTAAATAGGAAGGCGCGCTCGTTGCTTTCCTGCGGGCGAATGTCGACGTGTTTGCATGGCAACCGTCCGAAATCCCGGTGTTCCTGTGGAAGTGATTGAGCACCGCCGGCGTTTGTCCTCATGCGCGCCCGTCAAGCAAAAAGTCGAAGCAAGCGGTGGAGCGCCAAGAATTCATAATGAAGAGATCAAGAACCGGAAGCGGCGAGGTCTTGTTAGAGGAGTGCTCCATCCCACGTGGTTAGCCAATCTTGTAGTCGTATAAGAAAGCAAATGGAAAATGGAGACTTTGTATTGACTTCACGGATGTTAATAAAGCTTGTCCCAAAGATCCATTTCCTTACCGCGCATCGACCAGATTGTTGACTCCACGGCTGGATGTGATTTGCTTTCGCTTTCTTGATGCATACTCGAGATACCATCAGATCTTCATGGCTGAAGAAGATGAGGAGAAGACCGCATTCATTACACCGTGTGGCACATTATCGTTTCATACGGATGCCTTCGGTTTGAAGAATGCTGGTTCAACGCTTTGCAAGGGTAGTCCATGACGCTTTTGAGCCACAAATGCACAGAAATGTAGAAGCCTACATGGGCGACATAGTGGTCAAAAGCAAGGACAAAGCAACTCTGGTTCAAGATTTGACGAGACCTTTGCAAATCTGCGCAAGATCAACCTCAAGCTCAACCCCGAGAAGTGCGTGTTTGGAGTCCCTTCCGCAAGCTTCTCGGGTTCTTCGTCTCAAATGAGGGATTGAAGCCAATCCCGACAAGATCAAGGCCATTGAGCAGATTGAAGCACCAAAAGCGCGTCAAGGATGTCTGAAAACTTGCCGGTTGCGTGGCTGCTCTCAAAGAGTTTATTTCTAGGTTCTGCTGAGCGCTCGCCGCTTTTTCAAGATTTTGAAAAAGGCAGGTCCAATGAAATGGACTCCGGCGAAGCGGAGGCTACCGCAGGACTTAAAGAGATACTGTCCTCCACTCCAACACTTGTCGCAGCTAAACCACAAGAAAAGTTCTTGCTATATATAGCAGCAACCAATCAAGTGGTTAGTGTTGCGTTAGTAGCAGAGAGGGAGGCGGATGACGAGCCAAAGAACCAAGGCAAGCACATCCAGCGACAAGCGGGGCTTCACGACAAGCTCTGGTCCCGACAAGGACGAATCCAGCGCAGACGCATGACCAGATGCGAAAAGGATGGTGCAGCGCCAGTTTACTTTTGTCAGTTCCCTCCTGCAGGGGGCTAGGTCAAGGTACTCTGGTGTGCAGAAATTGCTTTTCGGCCTCCTCATGGCCTCGAGAAAGCTGCGCCATTACTTCCAAGCACATGAGATCACGGTTGTCACTCGCTTTCCGCTCAAGAGGATACTGCAGAATCCAGAGGCAACAGGTGATTGTCGAGTGGGCACCGAACCGCTAAGCTTTGGTCTCAAGTTTGAAAGCACTTCAACTATCCAAAGCGAGCATTGGCAGAATTCATAGCGTAATGGACGCCAACGCCAGATGAAGAGATTCCGAGACGAGCATTCCCGTCAAGGAAGCAAGCAAAGAGTGGCTAATGTACTTTGATGGTGCCTTCGCTGCAGCAGCGCCCGGTGCCGGCGTCTTGCTTATCGCACCCACCGGAGAGCACCTCAAGTACGTAGTCGGATGCACTTTCCCAAGGAGCAAGCAACAAACAATACTGCAGAGTATGAAGGTTTGCTTGCCGGTCTCAGATCGCATGATGGACCTTGGGATCAAAAAGCTCATTGTCAGGGGAGACTCGCAGCTTGTCGTCCGCCAAGTGAACAAAGACTATCAGAGTCCGTTGATGGGAGCCTACGTTGATGAAGTGAGGAAGCTAGAAGAGCACTTTGACGGCCTGCAAATGGAACATGTTCCAAGAGCTCGAGAATGATATTGCGTGACGGCTGTCAAAGTGCGCTGCACTTAAGTTGCTGTGGAACCAGGGATTTTCGTGCTCAAGCTGACTCAACCAACCGTAACACCAT
The DNA here is from genome assembly GCA_021605145.1 of Aegilops bicornis. Lineage (NCBI taxonomy): Eukaryota > Viridiplantae > Streptophyta > Magnoliopsida > Poales > Poaceae > Aegilops > Aegilops bicornis. The sequence goes on along the minus strand of CM038669.1, from coordinate 373,234,807 downwards.
CAATCGGACAAAGCAAGAAGAGGAAGTTGATCTCCGGTGACTACTTTCCGGCAGAGCTTCCGAAGCCGTCGTTGCGAAGGTCCCCAAGATCAACACTGCTTGATCTTTGAGGCGATCTGCCCGACAAGCCCTGTGGTTTGTTTCGTTGAAGCGACGCCCGACAAGTCTTGCTCCGGCAAGCTTGCCGGGAGCATCAAGCTCCGGCAGAGCCGCAGGTTCTTGCCGTAGACGCTGACGTTCCAGCAGCAGCAGATGTGCCTTTTGTCCTCGTTGTCGAGCCACAAGCTCCAGCATGGGCGCAGCCGATTGTCCTTTTCATTCAGGCAGGAGAACTTCCCGAAGAGCAAGAAGAAGCAGAAAGAGTAGCCCGGCGGTCAAGTATGTACCAGTTTGTCGACAAAGATATCGCATGTAAGAAGACTCAACGGTATGAAATTGAAATGCATTCCTGGGAAGATGGACAAGTCAGCGAGAGATACATGGAGGCATATGTGGTCACCACATTGGCGCGAGAGCGCTTCTTGGTAAAGCTTTCCGGCAAGGTTTCTTACGGCCGACAGCCCTCCGTGATGCTGTTGCACAAGTAACCAAGTGTGAAGCGTGCAGTTCCATTCCAAACAGATACAACAACCAGCTCGGGCTCTCCAGACGATCCCTTTATCCCGGCCCTTTTCGTCTGGGGCTCGACATCTCGGCCCCTTCCCCGAAGTCGGGGGCTTTGAGTACTTATCGTCGCCATCGACAAGTTCACAAAGTGGCCGGAAGTGGAAGCGATGAGGAAGGTGACGGCACGTCGTGATCAAGTTCTTCAGGTCGATTGTTTGCCGTTTCGGAATTCCTAACAGGATCATCACCGACAACGGCACACAATTTACGAGTCGCACCTTCATGCAGTACGTCCAAGATCTTGGCGCCAAGGTCTGCTTTGCTTCCGTTGCCCACCCGAGAAGCAACGGTCAAGCAGAGAGGGCAAATCTTTGAAGTCTTTGCCGGGCTCAAGACCAGAACTTCGACAGTGCTGCACAAGTGCGGAAGAAAGCTGGATCGAGGATCTCGCCGGTGGTTCTTTGGTCGATCAGACGACGCCAAATCGAGCCACCGCCAGACACCTTTGCTCTAGTCTATGGAGCAGAGGCAGTTCTCCCACGGAACTCAGATACAGATCGCCTCGAGTGCTCGCTTATGATGAGCTTGAGCAAGAGCAGCTGCGACAAGATGACGCTACTGCTCCTTGAGGAGGATCGTCTTCAGTCATGGCGAAGCTGCTCACTACCGACAAGCTTTGCGTCGCTACCATATCCGCAAAGTTAGTGCCAGAAGTCTCGAGGAAGGCGACCTTGTTCTTCGGCGTGTTCAGTCCGCCAAGAATTCAAACAAGTTGATGCCGAAGTGGGAAGGCCCCTATCGGGTGAAATGAGTCACTAGGCCTGGCGCCGTCCGTCTTGAGACCGAAGATGGCATCCCGGTGAGCAACTCCTGGAACATTGAGCATCTTCGTAAGTTTTACCCATAGGGCGCGGTTGTTTAACCTGCTCGCAACCACCTTTTGTACAAGTCTTGCCATCATTGCATGTAATCCTTCAGACAAAGCCGCAAGCGCAGAATTCGTGCATCAAGATAAAGCTCATGTGTTGTGCACAACTTGTCAAATTCATGCTTTCATCATTTTATTGCATGCTTTGGCTAACGCTTTATGCAAAGAACCACACCCGGTAAGCAAAATCGAGTCACTGGGCTCCATAACTTTATTTTCTTCTTTCTCTTTTCTCAAAGAAAGGAAGGCTCCCTCGCACAAGTTAACCAGGGGGAAGGAGAAGATAATACTATGAACCGTGCATCGCTCGAGGAAGTTTCGCCTTATCGGGAAGCAAAAACAGAAAAGCTAAGTTGCCAAAGTTTGAGCAATCAATTTTAAATTTTTAAGTTATCTTCCTTGAACGAGAATACTTTGCATGGAAAACACATGCGCAGAGGAACCAACTCGCAGGCTAGTCGCGCCTTACTTTGTTTCGAGTCCGCTCAACAACTTAAGTGAGTTATGCTAGTCGCGACAAGGTTGCTTGTCGGAGTAACCGCCACAGGCTTGACGTTCCGCACTCGGCGCTTCATGACAAAGGTGCCCGCACCGACAGGTCCCCCAAATGCGTAGGGCGTAAACGCATAAAGGAAGGAATCAAGTAGAGGAAATAACGTTGCATTGATCGCCTAAGATAGAGTATATTACAAAATAACTTGTCGCTGATCTAACAAAGTGTTCTAAACATGATCGCAGCGACAAGGGAAAGATAAAATTGGCAGCCTAGTCTACGCGGTCGCCATCAATCCGCTTGATCTTGTTCACCTTGTCCACAATGGGTGCGACAAGGGCTTTGAGCTCCTCCACGTTGGCATCTGGCGGCAAGGATCCGAGGACGCTGTTAAGGTTGAGGCCCGGATTGCGGAAGGCCACCTTTATCAACACCTTCTCGAGGGCTCCTGCACGATCTGGCGTGATTCCTCGGCCAGCTGCTTTGGGACCTCTTCCCGGAGTCGCTGGAGACCCGCCACCACGCCTTTGAAGAATAAACTGAGTTTGGCGCTGGGTTGGAGATGCTTTCGTCGGAGGAGTATGCAAGGTCCGCCATCCCAGCTCCATCAGCTCGTTGTGGATGTCGGCAGCGGTGTCCACAAGACCTTCACCAAAGGCTCCACACTCTCCCTCAAGGCGCCTGGTGGAGACAACATTCGCTAGCAGCTCCTCCTTGGCCTTGATCGTCTCCAACAAGCCCACCTCCCGCCTCTGGGCGCCTGGCCCAACGTCTGCGTCGAGTGGTCAGCTTCAGCTCAAGATCCGCCTTGGAATCTTTGGCGGCATCGAGCTCCTTGCCCCTATCGGCGAGACGGCCTGTAGCTCGCCAAGAGTGTAGGCGTCCTTCTCGCGTTCGTGCTTGAGCGCTGCAAGCTCCTCGCCACTCTTCTTGAGGCTGGCCTCCACTGTGCCACCTTTGCCTTCAACTCTTCCTTGGCGGCCTCGGCGGCGGCAGCATCCTTCGCTTCCTTAAGCGCCCGCCAAGTGACTCCTCGGCAGCTGCAAGGTCTTCTTCGTGGCTGTCGGGTTGACCTTCCGCTGCGCCACTCGCTTTCTGCTGGAGAGCTTCTCGGCAGCCGGCTGCTCCTCCTCATTGCGGCCTTCTCAAGGATGAAGGCCGTGCGCTCTTACGCAAGTTGCCCCAGCGCTCGCTACGTCGCAGAAGAGTTTCTTGGTTGGCGCCCGGAGCTCTTCTCGCGCTTCTCCATGTCCGCTCCTGCCCTCGCGACAAGTGCTTCCGGGACTCCAACTTGGCTTGTCGGGCGCGGTAGAGCGGCAGCTTCTTCTTCAAAGAATTGCTCCTCCTCAGGTTCGCCGCCGCTGTTGCTTGCTTGGCCCACCACACAGCCCAGCAGAGGCGAGTAGCTTCGCCGTCGAAGGTCTCTCCTTCGACCGGTGCCTGAGCTCGACTCGGGGAGTTTGATGAAGACACCCTCGCCCGGCCTTCGTGGCGCGGCTGGGGCTCCTCGAACTGCTGCAACAGTGGCGGGGAGTCGGCTATTGGTGTAGCGCTGGCGCTCCTGCGGCCTCAGGGCCGTCGGGCGATCGCCCGACCCTCGCCCGGCCTGCGTCGGCAGCCTCGGTGGCCTTCTCGCCAACAGGCTCGTCGGCGACGGCCTCTTCTTCCACAGCAACGACCTCTTCTTCCACGACGGCGGCCTCGTCGGTGTTGCCGCGCGCTTCCTCCTCGCCGGCAGCCTCGACCTCCATCGGCTCTGCGTCAGACGAAGAAAGAGCAGTCAAGCAAATGTTCAAAAAGAGAAACAAAAGAAAACAAGCCCAAGGGAGATTTTCGTAAGGAAATTACACCTGCAACGGATCCGCAGCCATGGCCTCGACCACTTTGGAGGGTCACCGGGCGCTGTCCCTTGCTGGGTAGCCTCCCTTGCGGAGTGGCCTCCCTTGTCGGAGGGCGCCCCTTGCCGGAGAATCCTCCCTTGGCGGCGTAGTGGCAGCAGACAGGATTTCGGGGGCAGCTTCCGAGCCCTCCTGATGAGGCTGCTCTGCTCCTACACAAGCAAACAATCAGGTATCAACGAAGAAGGAGCACCCCTGCACACCTAATAGTAAGGAGAAAACCGCACACTTACTTTGGGGGCTGTGCTGGGGGCTGCTCTGAGGAAGGGTTGCCGGGTCCGGCAAGAGGGTCTCAGACGCGTCCCCTGTTGCCACGGGAGAATCGTCCGCAACGACGACCGTCGGGATCTTGGCCCTCTCCGACGCTCTCTGGGCCAGCGTCCTGAAAAGGAAAGAGTCCAGAACGAAGCAAATCAGATTCAAGATGAAGCAATAAAATTGAAGAAATACAAGCACAATCTCAAAAGCTTACTCTTCATCTTCCTCCTCGGAGCTGAGCGCGGAGAAGTCAAACTCCGGCTCGCCTCCGGTGCGACGAGGCGGACGAGTGGGCTCTCTTGGCCGCTTGGCGGAGGCGTCGGCGGTGGCCTGGGAAGATCCCGCCCCAGTTGTCGCAGCAGTGTGAGGCGCTCCCGCGGCAACATCGCTTGCCGCGGTAGGTGTGAGGCGCTCCCGCGGCAACATCGCTTGCCACGGTAGAGCGCGTCAGCGCCGCAGGCTGGGCGATCTGCCGCCCGACTCGTCTCCGTCCTTGCGGAGACGCCTCTTCGGCGGAGCCGGGGCTCCGCTGGCGGTAAGTCGCTGGGTGGTGGAGAAGAAGCGCCCTCGGCGGGTCCACTCGACTCGGCCTCGGGCTCGACAAGCTCGTCCTCGCCGGCGATCTCCCTTCGCTCGGCAAGGCTTGCCGCCTTCGCCGCGTCCGCCTCCTCCACGGTGTACCCGAAGGCTCCAGCGGCAGCAGCTACTGCCGCCTCCTCCAGCCTGGTGGCAATACGCGCCATCTCCTCGTCGGTGGTGTCGCGAGTGAGCCTTTTCTGCTCATCGGAGAGGATCGGCACTTCTTCCAAGTCGTCGAAGAACTGCTGCACGACCTCGTTGGGAGGCTCCTGCCAGGTTGGAACGATCCCATGGGAATCACACAACGGCATCATGGCGCGGATGCGGTCGAGCGCCGAGTTGTTGCACAATGGGACGACCCCCCTCGGCAACCTAAACCACTCAGGGTGATCGGGGTCGTTCTTGAACAGCTCTAGCAGCATCGCATCCAGCTCCAAGACGGTGAAATTCCAGTTCAGGCCCGGGCGCAACCTCATGATGTCTGCCGCATTTTGGAACTCCCAAGCAGGCCTCCTCCTCTCCTGCAAGGGAGCGATGCGGCGGTGAAGGAAGTCTGCGCCAACTGCGCTTACTTAGTCCGGCAAGCCCGAGGCGCAAAATCCGGGTCACAGCTATCTTCAACCTAGCATCCTCGGCGCCAAGTTACTCCAATCTCTGCCGCGCACTATTGGGGTTTGGCGCCTGCAGCGATGAAGGGCTGCGGGTTCTCCTCACGACCCAACACCAATTGGCTCTCCACTCCTCCCACTTGTTGCGGAACTCCCCTTCCAGATAGGCTTCTTTCTTGCCGATCCTGGAGACCCAAGCTATCCCTCCGGCAAGTGGCTCTCCTCTCTCGACGCGGGGCACGAAGAAGTGGCGGAAGAGTGCCACATTTGGGTGGATCCCGACAAAGTTTTCGCAAAGGTGTGAAAAACTGCCATGGTCAAGACAGCGTTGGGGGTGAAATCAAGGAGGCGGAGGCCATATGTGTTCATGATATCGCAGAAGAACTCGGAAAAGGGCGGGCAAAGCCTGCAATAGAAGAAAAGGGCAAAGAAGGGTACCCGGTTGGGGCCAAATCAGAAGCGGAGGCGGAGTACCTTCATGCGCGGATGCGCACGCAGCGTCTCCGTCGACCAAAAGAGATAGAAGAGCTCCGCAGCTCCTTTGGCGCCGAAATGAGGGGAGAAGATGGCCCGCTCCTTGCGCAGCGCCCGAGCTGCGCCTCGGCCGACAGCGCCCTTCTCCTTGTCGGCTTCGGAGCCATGGCGAGGCGGGCGGCGGCGGAGGCCGACGCGGTGAGTGCGCTTGTGGCGAAAGGGGCGGGCGCTGCTCTCTTCAAGACCTGGAGAAGAAGGGGGGGGAGTGGCGGTGGTTTTCTTGACAAGACAGCAATGGCGAAGTGGACGGCCTGCCCCTATTTCCCCCGCTTATAAGGAGGGGGAGGGGGCGGACGTTCCGCTTTTCCTAATAAAGAAACCCCCACTACCACGCCCACGATCTCTCGCACGACGCCACGCTCATGCGCGTGCCGTTAGTGGGGTCGTGGTGGGTCCGGGCGAGTTACGGCGTGATCGAGGCCGCGTGTGACTGCAGACTGCTTTTGGGCCTGGCCCGACAGCCGCGGCACCGTGTCTGCCCAGTTCGGGGCTCTGCCGGTGTACTAGAGTAGGGTACCCTAGTATCCCGTACTTGCACGGACAGTTGCAGACCTTGGGCGGGTTTGCCTGGTCACCGCTAAGATCCTCCGTGGCTCCTTTGGAGCCATTCAAGAACAAAGTATTTGACTAAGAAGACAAGGCCCGGCAAGAGGAGCTTGCCGGAAGGCCATTCAAGGCATGCAGAAGACAGGGGCCCGGCAAGAGGAGCTCGGGGAAGGCTCGAGCGCGACAAGCCTCCGGACGCGACAAGGATTCGCATGACAAGGCGCTTGCCACGGCAAGCAACCTCTCTCCATCTCCGCTCCAGCTCATCCAACAACATGTCGCCATGGGACCATTCCATGCGCGCGTGTCAAGAGGCTGTGCAGCCAGCGGAGAGCGGCGATGAGCGGCGCTGGCAAGCTTGCCATCGTGGAGAGCGGTGGCGCACCTGACGGTCTCTGTTGCACTGTTTAGGCGACAAAGACGGGCATTTATTGCTTTTGTCCCTTGCCGTCAGAGTTAGGTATTTTGCACCTTTATAATCGCTCGAGTAGGTGTACCAACTGCTTTTACATTTGTGCCCTCATCTATGTTGCCACCTGTCGGAGACCCCTTGAGTATATAAAAGGAGGCCCATGCGCAACGTAGAGGGGGTTCAGTTCGTGCGACTCATTCGAGGACCGTAGACACCCACGCTAGGTTTTGTAGCCCTCATCGCTCCCTAGTAAGAACACAATACATCAAACAAGCAGCAGTAGGAGTTTTATCTCTCCGGAGAGCTCCGAAGTTGGGTAAACTGCTCGTGTGCTTCGCCTCGATCCGCTCTTCGTGCGATCTCCGCCCCCCTCCGAACCACAAAGGGGCCTGGTCCGCCGGCCCCATAGGTGTTCGTGGGTACGATCAGCCTCCCCGACATAGTGTAAATCAATGCAAAACTTTATCATTCTCTACTGTAGCAAATCACTAAAATTATTATTTGACATTGCATACTAAATGCCTCTGCATATTTAATACTCCTATCCTCAAATAGAATCATTAAACAAGCAAACATATGCAAACAATGCAATCATAACAGCAATCTGCCAAAGCAGTACAGTCTGTAAAGAATGAAAGATTCATCATGCTTCCCTAACTCCAAAAATTCTGAAAAATTACCACATTATAGAAAATTTATTATAGCTTACTATGCAAAAAGTTTCAACATTTTATCACATTCTGACTTTTCTTGGGAATTTTTACAACAACGATAAACTTTCTATTTTGAAACAGCAACTCATATACTTGCAAAATAAGCATGGTAAAGGCTATCCTTGACTTTTTATTGAAAAGAAAGATGCCAAACATTATTCTAATTAACAGCAAGAAAATTCTATAAAAATGAAATTACGCTCCAAGCAAAACTCATATCATGTGATGAATGAACATATAGCTCAAAGTAAGGTAACCGATAATGTTGGAGACGAAAGAGGGGATGCCTTCCGGGGCATTCCCAAGCTTAGTTGCTTGGATATTCCTTGAATATTACCTTGGGTGCCTTGGGCATTCCCAAGCTTAGGGTCTTGTCACTCCTTATTCTCCTCATATCGACATCTCACCCAAAACTTGAAAACTTCAATCACACAAAACTTAACGGAACTTCGTGAGATAGGTTAGTATGATAAAGAGCAAACCATTTCACTTTGGTACTATCAAAGACAAGATTCTTAATTGTTTCCACACAATGCCTACTGTAGCATATCATTTCCACAATTTATATTGAGCAATATAAGCCATAAAAACTAGGAAACAAGCAAACTATGCATTGAAGACAGAATCTATAAAAAACAGAACAGTCTGAATTATATGTACTCGAACCATACTTCTGTAACTCCAAAACTTCTGAAAAATTAGGACAACATAGATAATTTTTATTTCTATCACCTGTAAAAAATTCAGATCAAAAGAACATTCCAGTGAATTTTCAAAATTCCTGGACTGAGGGCAAAAGTTTCTGTTTTTGCACAGATTCAAGTCAACTATCATCCACACTATCCCAAAGGCTTTACTTGGCATTTTATTGAAAAAAAGTAATAAAACATGATTAATACAGTAGAATAATCATGTGAAAACACAAAAACAGTAGGTAAAAGTGTTGGGTTGTCCCCCAACAAGCGCTTTTCTTTAATGCCTTTTTAGGTAGGCATGAGATTTCAATGATGCTCGAATAAAAGGTAAGAATTGAAACATAAAGAGAGCATCATGAAGCATATGACTAGCACATTTAAGTCTAACCCACTTCCTATGCATAGGGATTTTGTGAGCAAATAATTTATGGGAGCAAGAATCAACTAGCATAGGAAGGCAAAACAAGTGCAACTTCAAAATCTTCAACACAAAGAGAGGGAACTTGATATTATTGCAATATGTAAAAGCATATGTTCCTCTCTCATAGTAATTTTCAGTAGCATCATGAATTAATTCAACAATATAACTATCACATAAAGCATTCTTTTCATGATACATAAGCATAGAAATTTTGTTACTCTCCACGTAAGCAAATTTATTCTCATGAATAGTAGTGGGAGCAAACTCAACAAAATAACTATCATGGGATTGAAAATTAAAATCATGATGACAAGTTTCATGGTTATCATTATTCTTTATAGCATACATGTAACCATCATAATCATCATAGATAGCAACTTTGTTGTCATAATCAATCGAAACCTCTTCCAAAATAGTGGATTCATCACTAAATAAAGTCATGACCTCTCCAAATCCACTTTTTTCAATATTGTAACAAGATTCAACACCCTCCAAAATAGTGGGATCATTACCTAGAGTTGACACTCTTCCAAACCCACTTTCATCAATATAATCATCATAAATAGGAGGCATGCAACCATTATAACAAATTTGCACATCAAATCTTGGGGGACTAAAAGTATCATCAAATATAGCATCCCCAAGCTTATGGCTTTGCATATCGTTAGCATCATGGATATTCAAAGAGTTCATACCAACAACATTGCAATCGTGCTCATCATTCAAAGATTTTTTGTCAATTTTTTTATAGAATTCTTCTTCTATCAATTGAGCACAGTTTTCCTTTCCATCATTTTCACGAAAGACATTATAAAGATGAATAATATGATGCAACCTCAATTCCATTTTTTGTAGTTTTCTTTTATAAACCAAACTAGTGATAAAACAAGAAACTAAAAGATTCGATTGCAAGATCTAAAGATATACCTTCAAGCACTCACCTCCCTGGCAACGGCGCTAGAAAAGAGCTTGATGTCTACTACACAACTTGTTCTTGTAGGCTCGTGTTGGGCCTCCAAGCGCAGAGTTTTGTGGGAAAGTAGCAAATTTCCCTCAAGTGGATGACCTAAGGTTTATCAATCCGTGGGAGGCGTAGGATGACGATGGTCTCTCTCAAACAACCTTGCAACCAAATAACAAAGAGTCTCTTGTGTCCCCAACACACCCAATACAATGGCAAAATTGTATAGGTGCACTAGTTCGGCGAAGAGATGGTGATAAAAATGTAATATGGATGGTGGAAATATATTTATATAATATGAATAAATAAAAACAGCAAGGTAGCAATTGATAAAACGGATCACAAACGGTATTGCAATGCTTGGAAAATGAGGCCTAGTGTCCGTACTTTCGCTAGTGAAATCTCTCAACAATGCTAATATAATTGGATCATATAACCATCCCTCAACGTGCGATGAAGAATCACTCCAAAGTTCCTATCTAGCGGAGAACATAAAAAGAAATTGTTTGTAGGGTACGAAACCACCTCAAAGCTATTCTTTCTGCTCAATCTATCCTAGAGTTCGTACTAAAATAACACCATATGATACACATCAACCAACTCTAATATCACCTAGATACTTCAATGTCACCGCGAGTATCCGTGAGTTGATTATGCGATATGCATCAAACAATTTCAGATTCATAATACTCAATCCAACACAAAGAACCTCAAAGAGTGCCCCAAGATTTCTACCGGAGAAACAAAGACGAGAACGTGCATCAACCCCTATGCATAGATTACCCCAATGTCACCTCGGGAATCCGCGAGTTGAGTGCCAAAACACATATCAAGTGAATCAATATGATACCCCATTGTCACCACGGGTACTCATAGCAAGACATACATCAAGTGTTCTCAAATCCATAAAAGTATCCAATCCGATAAAACGAAATCTCAAAGGGAAAACTCAATTCATCACAAGATAGAGAGGGGAAAACACCATATGATCCGACTATATTAACAAAGCCCGCGATACATCAAGATCGTGACATCTCAAGAACATGAGAGAGAGAGAGAGAGAGATTAAACACATAGCTACTGGTACAAACTCTCAACCTCGAGGGTGGACTACTCCCTCCTCATCATGGTGGCCGCCGGGATGATGAAGATGGCCACCGGTGATGATTCCCCCCTTCGGTAGGGTGCCGAAACGACGTCTAGATTGGTTTCTCGTGTCTACAGAGGCCTGCTGCGGCGGAACTTCTGATCTTGGGTCTCCCCGAGGGTTTTTGGAATATTTGGGTATTTATAGGGTGAAGAGGGGGTGCGGGAGGCCATCGAGGTGGGCACAACCCACTGGGTGCACCTGGGGGCCCAGGCGCGCCCTGGTGGGTTGTGCCCCCTCGGGGCACCCCCCAGGTGCTGCTCTGGCCCATTGGATGTCTTCTGATCCATAAAAAATCCACAAAAAGTTTCGCTGCATTTGGACTCCGTTTGGTATTGATTTTCTACGATGTAAAAAACAAGCAAAAAACAACAACTGATACTGGGCACTATGTCAGTAGGTTAGTCCCAAAAATGATATAAAGTTGCTATAAAATTATTGTAAAACATCCAGGAATGATAATATAACAACATGAATACTTCACAAATTATAGATACGTTGGAGACGTATCAGTTTGTATAATCCATGGACTCAACATTAGTCATAAAGAACTCACATACTTATTGCAAAAAATTATTAGTAATCAAAACAAAGTACTACGCGCATGCTCCTAGGGGAAGGGTTGGTAGGAGTTAACCATCGTGCGATCCCGACCTCCACACAAAGGATGACAATCAATAAATAAATCTTGCTCCGACTTCATTACATAACGGTTCACCATACGTGCATGCTACATGAATCACAAACTTTAACACAAGTATTCTTACCAATCCACAATTACTCACTAGCATGACTCTAATACACCATCCTCAAATCTCAAAACAATCATAAGGAATCAAACTTCTCTTAGTATTCAATGCACTTTATATGAAAGTTTTTATTATATCTCTCTTGGATGCCTATCATATTAGGACTAAATTCATAACCTATGCAAATTACCATGCTGTTTAGAGAGACTCTCAAAATAATATAAGTTAAGCATGAGAGTTCAACAATTTCTATAAAATAAAGCCACCGCCGTGCTCTAAAATGATATAAGTGAAGCACTAGAGCAAAATTGCCTAGCTCAAAAGATATAAGTGAAGCACATAGAGTATTCTAATAAATCACGATTCATGCGTGTGCCTCTCAAAAGGTGTGTACAACAAGGATGATTGTGGCAAACTAAAAATCAAAGACTCATATCATACAAGACGCTCCAAGCAAAACACATATCGTGTGGTGAATAAAAATATAGCCTCAAGTAAAGTTACTGATAGACGAAGACGAAAAAGGGGATGCCTTCCTGGGCATCCCCAAGATTAGGCTCTTGGTTGTCCTTGAACATTACCTTGGGGTGCCTTGGGCATCCCCAATCTTAGGCTCTTGCCACTCCTTATTCCATAGTCCATCAAATCCTTACCCAAAACTTGAAAACTTCACAACACAAAACTCAACAGAAAATCTCATGAGATCCGTTAGTATAAGAAAGCAAATCACCACTTTATGGTACTGTTGTGAACTCATTCTTTATTTATATCCGTGTAATATCTACAATATTCCAACTTCTCCATGGTTCATACCCCCCGATACTACCCATAGATTCATTAAAATAAGCAAACAACACAAAGAAAACATAATCTGTCAAAAACGGAATAGCCTGTAGTAATCAAAGAACTTCGAATACTTCAGTAACTCCAAAAATTCTGAAAAATTAGGACAACCTGGGAAATTTGTATATAAATCTTGTGTAAAAAATTCAGATCAAAAGCACGCTTCTGTGAATATGAAAATTATTTTTCTTAGCGCAGAAGTTTCTGTTTTTCAGCAAGATCAGATCAACTATCACCGTAAGCCATCCGAAAGGTCTTACTTGGCACAAACAGTAACTAAAACACAAAAGCACATCTAACCAGAGGCTAGATGAATTATTTATCGAAAAACAGAACCAAAAAAGCAAGGACAAAAATAAAATTAGGTTGCCTCCCAACAAGCGCTATTGTTTAACGCCCTTAGCTAGGCATAAAACATAGATCTAGGTATTGTCGTCTTTGGATGCAATCCATAAGTAGATCCCATAATAGATTCATGTAGCAACTTAATTTTCTTTCTGGGAAAGTGTTCCATGCTTTTCCTTAACGGAAATTGAAATCTAATGTTTCCTTCTTTCATATCAATAATTGCACCAATCATTCTAAGGAAAGGTCTACCAAGAATAATAGGACATGTAGGATTGCAATGTATATCAAGAACAATGAAATCTACGGGCACATAATTCCTATTTGCAACAATAAGAACATCAAAATCCATCCCATAGGTTTCTTAATAGTGGAATCCGCAAGATGCAAATTTAAAGAACAATAATCAAATTCACGGAAACCTAACACATCACATAAAGTTTTTGGAATTGTGGAAACGCTAGCACCCAAATCACACAGAGCATGGCACTCATAATCTTTATTCTTAGTCTTAATAGTAGGTTCCCACTCATCATAAAGTTTTCTAGGGATAGAAACTTCTAGTTCAAGCTTTTCTTCAAAAGATCTCATCATAGCATCAACGATATGTTTAGTAAAAGCTTTATTTTGATTATAAGCATGAGGAGAATTCAACATGGATTGCAACAAGGAAATACAATCTATCAAAGAACAATTATCATAATTAGAATCCTTGAAATACAAAAGAGTGGGTTCATTGCTACTTAAAGTTTTGACCTCTTCAATCCCACTTTTATCAACTTTTGCATCTAGATCTATAAACTCCAAATCATTTGGATGCCTTCTAACTAAAATTGACTCATCTCCAGTCCCATCTTTATCAAGATTTATATTGGAAAACAAAGATTCAATAGGATTCACATCAATCACTTTAAGATCTTCATCATTATTTTCACAAAAACTAGAAGAACACGCTTTTATAAACCAATCTCGTTTAGCACGCATCTTTGCGGTTCTTTCTTTACACTCATCAATGGAAATTCTCGTAGCTTTTAGAGACTCATTAATATCATGCTTGGGTGGAATAGATCTAATTTTCAAAGAATCAATCTCAAGAGAAATTCTACCATGTTTCTAGCCAAATTATCAATCTTAAGCAATTTTTCTTCAACCAAAGCATTGAAACTCTTTTGCAAAATCATAAATTCTTTAACACTATTCTCAAAATCAGAGGACATATTATTATAATTTCCATAAGGATTGTTGTAGGAATTACCATAATTATTATAGGAATTACTAGGAACGGTCGAGGATCAAAATTGCCTCTATACGCGTTATTACCAAAATTGTTCCTACCAACAAAATTCACATCCATAGATTCATTATTATTCTCAATCAAAGTATACAATGGCATATCATTAGGATCAATAAGAGCACTCTTACTAGCAAATAATTTCATAAGCTCATCCATCTTTCCACTCAAAACATTAATTTCTTCAATCGCATGCACTTTTTTACTAGTAGAAGATCTTTCGGTGTGCCATTGAGAATAATTAACCATAATATTATCTAGGAGTTTAGTAGATTCTCCTAAAGTAATTTCCATAAAAGTACCTCCCGTGGCCGAATCTAAAAGATTTCTAGAAGCAAAATTCAATCCGGCATAAATTTTTTGTATCATCATCCACAAATTTAAACCATGACTGGGGAAATTTCGTATCATCAATTTCATTCTCTCCCAAGATTGTGCAACATGTTCAAGATCAAGTTGTTTAAAATTCATAATATCGTTCCTAAGGGAGATGATCTTAGCGGGAGGAAAATACTTGGAAATAAAAGCATCTTTACACGTATTCCATGAATCAATACTATTTCTAGGCAAAAATGAAAACCAAGTTTTAGCACGATCTCTAAGTGAAAACGGAAATAGCTTCAATTTAACAATATCATTATCCACATCTTTCTTCTTTTGCATATCACACAACTCAATGAAACTATTTAGATGGGATGCGGCATCTTCACTAGGAAGGCTGGGAAATTGATCTTTCATAACAAGATTCAGCAAAGCGGCATTAATTTCATAAGATTCCGCACTAGTGGCGGGAGCAATCCGAGTACTAATAAAATCAGTATTATTAGTATTGGAAAATTCACACGATTTGGTATTCTCTTGAGTCATTGTGATAAAGCAAGCAATCTAACACACAAGCAAACAAAAAGCGAACAAGAAGACGAACGGAAGAAGGGCGAAAAAGGCAAATCTTTCAAAAATCATTTTAGAAGTGGGGGAGAGGAAAATGAGAGGCAAATGGCGAATAATGTAATGCAAGGGATGAGAGTTTTGTGATGGGTACTTGGTATGTCTTGACTTGGCGTAGATCTACCCGGCAACGGCGCCAGAAATTCTTCCTGCTACTTCTTGAGCTTGCGTTGGTTTTGCCTTGAAGAGGAAAGGGTGATGCAACAAAGTAGAGATAAGTATTTCCCCCAGTTTGAGAACCAAGGTATCGATCCAGTAGGAGAAGAACATGCAAATCACCAATACCTGCACAAACAATCAAACACTTGCACCCAACGCGATAAAGGGGTTGTCAATCCCTTCACGGTCACTTGCAAAAGTGAGATCTGATAGAGATAGATAAATAGAACTAAACAAAAGATAAAATATTTTTGGGTTTTTAGGTTTATATATAAGAAAATAAAAGATCGCAAAATAGTAGATCAGAAACTAATATGATGGAAAATAGACCCGGGGGCTATAGGTTTCACTAGAGGCTTCTCTCATGAAGGGAATTAATACGATGGGTGAACAAATTACTGACGAGCAATTGATAGAAAAGCGTAATGTTATGACGATATCCAAGGCAATGATTATGCAATATAGGCAT
This sequence comes from Aegilops bicornis, assembly GCA_021605145.1. Lineage (NCBI taxonomy): Eukaryota > Viridiplantae > Streptophyta > Magnoliopsida > Poales > Poaceae > Aegilops > Aegilops bicornis. Next base: position 373,219,204 of record CM038669.1, on the reverse strand, counting down.
CACATCCGTGTCAAGTAGACCGAAACAATTCTGCATATACTACTATTACTCCACACATCGATCGACTCCTGCCTGCATCTTGAGTATTAAGTTCATAAGAGCAGAGTAACGCATTAAGTAAGATGACATGATGTAGAGGAATTAACTCAAGCAATATGATGAAAACCCCATATTTTTATCCTCGATGGCAACAATGCAATACGTGTCTCGCTACCCCTACTTTGTCACTGGGTGAAATCACGCAAGATTGAACCCAAAGCTCATCACCTCTCCCATTACAAGAAATACCAATCTAGTTGGCCAAACCAAACCGATAATTCGAACAGAAATACAAAGATACCAAATCATGCATATAAGAATTCAGAGGAGATTCAAATAATATTCATATATAAGCTGATCATAAATCCACAATTCATCGGATCTCGACAAACACACTGCAAAAGAGTATTACATTGAATAGATCTCCAAGAACATCGAGGAGAACATTGTGTTGAGAATCAAAGAGAGAGAAGAAGCCATCTAGCTACTAGCTATGGACCCGTAGGTCTGAGGTGGACTACTCACGCTTCATCGGAAGGGCAATAGAGTTGATGTAGATGCCCTCCGTGATAGAATCCCCCTCCGGCAGGATGCCGGAAAAGGCCCCAGGATGGGATCTCACGGGAACAGAAGGTTGCGGCTGTGGAAAAGTGTTTTCGTCGATACTTCTGGTGGTTTGGGAATATATGTGAATATATAGGAGGCAGAACTAGGGTAGGGGGGGTCACAAGGGGCCCACAAGGTAACCCCCCTGGGCGCGCCCTCTACCCTTGTCGCCGCCTCGTGGCTCTTCTGACTTGAACTCCAAGTCTCCAGGGTGTCTTTTGGTCCAGGAAAAACACCGTGAAGTTTTATTCCGTTTGGACTCTATTTAGTATTCCTTTTCTGCAAAACTCAAAAACAAGGAAAACACAGAAACTGGCACTAGGCTCTAGGTTAATAGGTTAGTCCCAAAAATAATATAAAATAGCATATTAATGCATATAAAACATCCAAAACAGATAATATAATAGCATGTAACAATAAAAAAATTATAGATACGTTGGAGACGTATCAAGGTGTTGTCTGCTCCTTTCACTAAGAAAGAGGTGTTTGATGCAATAACACAAATGAAACAAAATGAAACCCCCGGACCGGATGGGTTCCCAGCGGAATTTATAAGCAGTGTTGGCATATCATCAAGGGAGATCTTATGCCTCTGTTCCAGGACTTGTTCAACGGTCACTTACAGTTATCCCACTTAAATTTTGGAACAATAACGTTGTTGCCAAAGAAGGTGGAGGCAACCTGCATTGAGCAATTCAGGCCGATCTGTCTTCTCAATGTAAGCTTCAAGGTCTTTACAAAGGTTGGCACAAATAGGTTAACACGGATAGCTCATTCGGTAGTTCAACCAACCCAAACTGCTTTCATGCCAAGACGGCACATCCTCGAAGGGGTTGTTGTCCTACATGAAACTCCCTAGGGAATCCACACGAAGAAACTAGATGGTGTTATATTCAAAGTGGAATTTGAGAAAGTGTATGATAAGGTCAAGTGGCCCTTCCTCCAGCAAGCCTTACGTATGAAGGGGATAAATGAGTCCTGGAGATCTCAGGTGGATGCATTCATATAGAAGGGTAGTGTTGGGATAAAAGTAAATGATGATACGGGGCATTATTTTCAAACACATAAGGGGCTAAGATAGGGGGACTCCATGTCTCCCGTGCTATTCAACATAGTAGCGAATATGTTGGTAGTCCTCATCGGTCGGGCTAAAGAGAATGGCCAAGTAGGAGGACTAGTTACACACCTGGTAGAGGGGGGTATACATTCTATAATACGCTGACGACACCATTATTTTCATGGAGCACGACCTCGCCAAAGCCAGGAATATGAAGCTTGTGCTTTGCCTATTTGAGCAATTGTCTGGACAAAGAATAAATTTTAACAAAAGCGTATTGTTCTGTTTCGGGAGAGCGAAAGAGGGACAAGATGAGTACAGACAATTGTTCGGCTACGAAATGGGTTCCCTACCGTTTAGTTACTTAGGGATCCCAATCCACCATAGGCGTTTAACAAACAAGGAATGGAAATGTATATAAGATATATTTGAAGAAAGACTAAGCTGCTGGAAGGGCAAGCTAATGTCTTACGGAGGTCGGTTGGTTTTAATAAATTCGGTTTTGACGAGCTTGCCGATGTTCCTTCTGTCTTTCTTTGAAGTGCCGGTAGGTGTGCGGAAAATAATAGACTTCTATTGACCCCACTTCTTTTTGCAAAGTGACGAGGCTAAGAAGAAATACCGATTGGCCCGATGGGATATTATCTGCAGACCAAAGGACCAAGGTGGGTTAGGGATCGAGAACTTAGAGGTAAAGAACAGATGCTTGCTTAGCAAATGGCTATACAGGCTATCGGTGGAGACCGAGGGTATGTGGGTACAAATATTGCGGAATAAGTACTTATGCACTAAGACTTTGGCCCATGTTACAACTAGACCTACAGACTCACCTTTTTGGGTTAATGAGGACAAATTTCACCTTGTTCCAACGGTGAAGTTCATCGTAGATAAAGGTACCACTACTGGATTCTCAAAGAATATATGGCTAGGGGAGATGCCTCTGGCTCTACAATATCCATCCCTATATAATATTGTGCAACGAAAGGAAGATTATATCGCCACATTATTAAATTCGATACCGCTTAATATCCAATTTAGGAGATCCCTAGTGGGGGAACGTTGGAACGAGTGGTTGCACCTTGTCCGCAGGTTGATGGAAGTTCAACTATCAGACCATGAGGATACGATTCACTGGAAGTTATTTACGAACGAGATCTTTTCGATGAAATCTATGTATCTGGACTTAATTGATTTCGGGCCACTGTCTAAGTCATTACACATTTGGAAGATTAAAGTTCTATTCTGAATTAAGATTTTCATGTGGTTCGTTCACAAAGGAGTCATATTGACCAAAGATAACTTGCTAAAAAGAAGTTGGATCGGTAACTCCAGATGTTGTTTTTGTGATCATAATGAAATGATTAAACACCTCTTTCTCGAGTGTCCACTTGCAAAACTATTATGGCGCTCAATTTATATAGCTTTTAACGTCCATCCCCCTAACGAGCATAAACACGTTATTTGGGGTGTGGCTCAATGGAGTGGACTTATATACTGCGAAACATATTTGGATAGGGATATGTGCACTACTTTGGGCGATATGGCATTACTAGAAATGATTTGATTTTTAATGGGGCAAACTTCACAATTTTTTTGCAGGTTATCTACGGAGCTACAACGTGGTTTCGCATGTGGTCATTACTCACTCATGTGGACTCTAGGGAGCTTTTGGTTATTGGGTGCAACCGTTGGGAAACGGGAGCACGAGCTATCTTCAGCCGATTTTGGATGGCGAGCTGATAATAGGCTAGGTGTATAGGCATCATAGCCTTCTCTGTATCGCCGGATGTGGCATCTATTTTTTGTTTTATTTCGTTTTGCACTTTGATCATGGGCCTCTTGTGACCCTAAGACTTTGATACTCTATTTTTAATAAGATGGATGCATGCATCGATTGATGCAGAGGCCGGGATTTTTCCTCCTTTCCCAAAAAAAGAGGGGGTTGCATGTAGGGTGAAGTAGCAGATGCCATTATATAAATAAGTTTTTCATTCGAGTTAGTTAAACCAAACATTCGTTTATTTTTTTTGCTTCACTAGTGATATCTAAAACATTGAAAGGTGCATAAGTTTCTAGACCAACAATCACTGGGAACAACCAGAAGCATGCATTGCTGGCTCACATGATTTGAAAAAAAGTATGAGAGCAGGTAACCGAGTTCCTTTAGTGAAAGGATATAGTAGCTTTGTTTACCTGTGTAAAGTAGTGAACTAAATGTACTCTTGTAAATATATAGCTTAAGGTCATGTTAGTTCCAAGACAAAGATGGGCAACATATGGTGCACCTTTATTTGGTGAAATGCTTCTGTTCAAGCATTCTTTTGATGCTATGAATGAATTGTGACAATTTGCCATCCCACACCATTTACTAGCTTGTATTTTTTTTCTAAGTAGAATTTGTTCTTTTTGCTAAATATTGCATCATCTTTATTCCAGATGTGACTACAATAATTAAAAATGTTCCTAATGATCACATGCCATTCTATTCCTTACGAGAAATTTTGATGGCAACCTGAAGGCTGCAAGATACCAATGTTTCAAGTTGCTAGTCTTTTGACAAGTTCAACTGCAAGTAGGTTGATTTCAACCAGGACTTACATGGGGTGTTGAATGTTTATATGCTCTGTGTGTTAATTTATCTGACATATACCGGGGCGTACAATGGAGTTTTGCTCAAGAAAAACTGAGCCATCCAATATATTTGTACGTCTTACTCTCTTCCTTGAATTCTAACTGACCAAAAGAAACCTTCACACAATTATTCATGTAGTTGGATCTCACGTCTTCCAGCAGACTTCATCGTGTCCCTTCATCTTAGATATAACGCACCACGTGGTTTAGGAGCAGCGTTTCATTTCATGGACTGGAGCACTAGATATTTCCCCTATGCAAGGAGTTCAAAATGGGCGCATCTTGTTTCAAAAAAAAAAAAAAATGGGCGCAGGCAACCGAACACGTCCTTGTGCATCGTCAATGATGGGCTCGCAGTAGAGTCTTGCCTAGCTCGAAAGCAACGGGAACATTTTCTTTAAACAAAAACAGGAGACTTCTTCCTCCGTTCCGTTAAATGTGTCCGCCAACCAACCTCAAGCGTAAGCTGCATCGCACCGTGCTACTCTCCGTGCAGACACGATGGATTGATCATTAATTGGGGTTCCGTGGGCGGCCGGAAATGCGCCGAAACGCTCCAAAACCCGAGTTCCCAATCATCTTGATCGTACTACGCCAAGAGGCATCGCGTGTCACGTCGAGGTTACCTGATTGCAACGTTGATTCTGCTTTTCCGATTGGCGCCTTCCATGACGACGAGGGCAGCAGTGGACTTTTATGGGTCGAGTAGGTAGGAGCATGCTTTCCTTCAGTATACTCGTACTTTGTGTGAGAACACGATCGATCGCCCAAGATACGTATACTACTCCCCGCAGTCCCGCTCGTAGCTTAGGTCTGAATTGATTTGTTTTTTCCTTGCTGTGGCGTGCGCTACGTTTTTTGAGCGCACGGATATGTTCTCCCCATTAGTGCAGCCTGAGGGGATAATTGAGTATACATATTATTACGTCGCTGTGTTAGTTTTTTTAACGGAATCGCTGTGTTAGTCTGACTATAACACAACATCGCATCACTATTTTAGTCCGTACCGCACGTTGATAAATACAGTGGGCGTTCGCCGGCTGTTTCGACACATTTGGTCAGCGGTTCATACATATAGTAGTTTCCTCATCAACGAACCGGAAATAGTCGTAAGAGCCAGGTAATAATACAATCATAAGTTGAATCAAACGGAAATCAGGGGGTCTAGCTCAAATGGTAGAGCGCTGTCTCCCGATTCTGTGGCCTGGCTCCCGTCCAAGGCCCTCGTTTTGCCATCCCGATGATACGCACGAAGACGGACGGGGTCTCCCCGAAGCCGCTGTCGTTTCGTCGTGTCCAATTATCCAGTGGGTGGATCGATCACACCGAGGACGCCTGATTGCGTCGCGCGCGCCCATGTCTGATCTGTCTCCGTGTCATCCCAGCCTGTGCCACAACGAGGCGATAACAAGCGGCTGTTAACGCCTCCTCACGTGCGCTTGTCTGTTCTTGGCTTGCAGTGCGGATGCTGCGCTCTTGTTTAATTAGCCATTAACTGGCCTGATGGTCTGCTGCTCCACTTGGAGACTTAACAAGGGAGCAACCTGTGTTGTACAGAAGCTTCCTAGATCATTTTTAATTGGTGGTGGTACAGTGCAAGCCCCAGATCAACTAGACGAAGAGACAATGCAGCTCAGAGGTGGTGGTGCCGGGACTGCAATTTACTCAGTCAAACTCGTGATCAGTTATAAAATATGCATTATTTGCAGCAGCAACATTGCTATGACATGTTTTTTTTACTGCTATGTAATGTTGCGTGGAGCGGTGAGTGGAGTTTTGACAGTGCGTGGCAGCTGGGACACAGCAGGGGCCACAGTGTGAGTGTGGTGCGATTGGGAACGGGATGCTCCAGATCCTACGCGACACATCCCGATGCGGTGACAGCTAATCGCCGGGCCCCACGTGGCCCAGCGGGCCGCCTACGCATTTTGTCGAAAACCCCCTCACTCCTTTTGAGCTACCAGTTCAGCCCTCTACATGAGGAGACTTTTCTTCGCGACCCTCCCCGTATTTCCGCTCCTATATACGAACGCGCACCACACCCGCAGTTATTCTCGGCCCGCTCCCCTCTCTAGGCTCTGCTCTCTGTCGGACTTGTGGAGATGGCGGCGGCGACGGCGGATGTGGTGGAGGAGCTCACGAGGGTGTACCGGGAGCTGCCGCCGCGGCCGGCGGTGGAGGAGGTGGAGGCGGCGGCGGCGGTGCTGGCCTCGGCCGACGCGGAAGAGGAGACGCGCCTGGCGGACGTCGCGCGGGACGAGGCGGCGCGGCTGCGGGATGCGGAGGGGGTGCCCGGGGAGCTCCTCGCCGTGCTGCGCGAGGCCAGGCGCGCCGCGGTGCGGCTGCGCGCGCTGCAGCAGCGGAAGGAGGCCGCGCACGTCGTCGAGCTCGAGAGGCGCTTCAAGGTGCTCGACGGCCTCATCCAGAGGGCGTCGCGGGTCGTGTCCCCTTCCGGCGAAGGTAGCAGCGGCGGCGGTGGTGGTGTGGAGATGGCGGAGGTCGTGGAGGAGATGGATGCTAGGCGTAGCGACGTCGCGGCGGCGGCGTCCGCGGTCGGGGAGATAGAGCGCGGAAACAGGGGTGTCGGCTTCGGCTTGGACACCAAGGCCGTCTCGTCTCTGCTTCGCAATGGTTCTACAGGTGATTTTACTTTCATGCTTCAGCTTTGCGTTGGTTCTGTTAGGATCACGATTGTACTTATTACCGGACCGGTGTTGTTTCTATGGAGCTGTGTGGATTTTGTTCCGTGTTCATATTTATTGTTGGGATCAAGAAATCTTGGTTTATACTCCTGTAGTAGTGGTAGTTCCATTACGCTGCACTGCTCTTTTTTTATGGAAAGTTGACTACAGAAACTAGTACTAGTAGTTTGATTAATGTATAGTAAGGCACAAGCCACTTTATTTCTCTCTGCCTCTTTTAATTTTCTACATCTATGTTGCCATGGGTACTGCTATCATCTATGGTGCCCACAAATTTATCTGTGCATTCCTTTTCGGTAGTTTTCTGCTATTATTAGTAACTGGAACTATGGGGGATGGCCCCTGCGAGTTGCGATGTTTCTGTGTGTTGGTGTATAAATTATGAGATTCTTCAATTTTTAGCTACTTGCTATTGTTTGTTTGGAGTGGAATTCTTCGCAGGTTTCATATCTAAAACATTTTTCTAGAGAATGAAAGCGATCTCCCAAAATATCCATATTTTTCATGTTATGATAATTACTACTCCAAAGGAACTTCACTCCCCATTTTTGTTGTAATTTGCATTTAGCATCCTAATATCTTGAATGCAGAAGCTTAGCCATTTGACTTCTGAGCTGTTTTTGTACACCTAATAGATTCCTTTGGCATCACATGCAAGTTCTAGAGTCAACTCTTTTGCCTAACTAATTTTTTAAAGGAACACACTAGGTTATTGACCTACTGCAGTTTTATAAAAGAAAGATGTACACAAAGAAAATTAGAAAAAGTTAGATAACCAATCCTTTAGCCCGACGTAAGTATTTCTCTTGGCTCTAGGAAGCACTAAAATTATTTCCTCCTTGATAGTGTATCTGCAGCAATATAGGCTTGGGGGCACCCCATTGGAAAATAGAAACCATTGGGACAGAGTCAGATGTTCCCTGAAACTAATGTTTTTGCTAGGCACATTCAGTGGGGAACTGGGGATCATCTCTCTGTCTGTGACGTTTCTTGTGCGTGTGTGTGTGTGCTGATCGTGGGTCCACTCCATTCCCCAATGGTGGTAGCTGGACCCACTATGAAGAGATGTATCCTTGGATTCTCGTACTAATTTACCATGAAACTTATCAACACTCGAAGTTAATTCACCTGTTTTAAACTTTTAATTGATATTGGATTATAGGTAGGCATATATCATTGTGATATGAAGCATGGCAAAAAACCGGTTGACTCAATTGGATACCCATCTTGGTAACACCACTTGAGCAGAAATACCATTAAAAGGACTTGGTGCACTTAAATACCACCAAGTCTTATAAATTTAACGTATTTGTTGTGCCGTCAAATGCTGATAGCATTCCACGTGGCGATGCCGAAAAAAAGCATGGCCGTGCCCAACCAAACCAAGTCCCTTGCCTCTCTCACCTTATGCCAACCGTTGTCCATAGAAGTAGAGCCAGGGGAGCATGAGGAGACGGATGTGGCTCCAGAGAAAGTTGAGTAGATAATTAGAAGGCCAATCACTTCTCTCAAAAAGGAAAAGAGAAAAAAGAAGGCCACTTGCTAGTTGTCTGTCCGTAGGTTGAGACATACCCCCTACTCATTCTCGAAGAAGACTATATCACATTATTCATATTGAATTCCAACAAAATATGTAACAGAGATTTTTTTTTGAGAAACTAACAGAGAAATTCTGGTGGTATCAGTGTTGAAATTCCTCAGTTGGTATTTTGCTAGAGCTTGCATTTATGTTTCTAAGGCATAGATAGTCAATTTTCCCCACTGCACTGTATTAATTATTGTTTAAGTGCTTTGTAGTATAGGCCTAAACAATGCAGAGGCCGGGGGTCACTCCTCCTTTATGAAAAAAGTAGTCTAAGCCATTCTTAGGCAACTAAAGATCAGTTTGTAACAGTGACATAAATATGATTAACGTTTTGAGCTTTCGGTACTTACTGTAACTCACGCTTTTGAAACATCCTGCAGGCAGTGACATGGTGGACCAGAAATTGAGCCTTATCCAAGTGGCAAGCCTCATAGAGTCATCAGCAAAGAGAGGGACCACGGAACTCAATCTCCGAGGGAAGCTGGTAGACCAAATCGAGTGGCTCCCTGTCTCACTTGGGAAGTTGCAAGATGTTACCGAGCTTGATATATCTGAGAACAGGATCATGGCACTCCCATCAACAGTTGGTAGCCTTAGATACTTGACAAAGCTTGACATCCACTCAAACCAGTTGATCAATCTGCCTGATACATTTGGGGAACTATCTAGCTTAATTGATCTTGATTTGCACGCAAACCAGCTGAAGTCTCTTCCGGCATCATTTGGAAATCTCACAAGCCTAGCAAACCTTGACCTGAGCTCGAACCAGTTCAAGATACTGCCAGACTGTATAGGAAAATTAATGAACTTGAGAAGATTAATAGCTGAGACGAATGAGCTTGAGGAGCTACCCTATACTATAGGGTCTTGCATATCTCTTGTGGAACTTAGATTGGACTTCAATCAGTTAAAAGCCCTTCCAGAAGGTATTGGGAAGTTGGAAAAGCTAGAAATTCTCACATTGCACTACAACAGAATCAAAGGTCTGCCTACAACAATTGGTTCGCTTACCAGACTGAGAGAGCTGGATGTCAGTTTCAATGAAGTTGAAGGAATCCCTGAGAGCATTTGCTTTGCGACTAGCCTTGTGAAGTTAAATGTCAGCAGGAACTTTGCTGATTTAAGAGCACTACCAAGATCAATAGGAAATCTCGAGATGCTTGAGGAGTTGGACATCAGCAGCAACCAGATAAGAATGCTGCCAGATTCATTCGAGTTCCTTGCAAAGCTTCGTGTATTTCATGCTGACGAGACTCCACTAGAGGTACCACCAAGAGAAGTTATCAAGTTAGGGGCTCAGGTGTGTATTTATTGTCGCTCTGCTATAAGTTAATACTCCATCCGTCCCAAAATAAGTGTCTTAAACTTAGTACAACTTTGTACTAAAGTTAGTACAAAGTTAAGACACTTATTTTGGGACGGAGGGAGTAATAACTTTACTCCTTAGATAACTGAATGATGTTTTCTTTTGTGTGTCAGGCGGTGGTCCAGTATGTGGCTGATATGGTTGCTTCAAGAGGAGCAAGCCAGAAGAAAACAGAGGGGACAAGCTTCTGGGCCTGGTTCCGCTCACTGTTTGGTTGCTGCAAAAAAGATGAAGAACTGGGATTGGTTCCAGCTTAAGCTGAAGCATTTCGTCTGTATGTATGTATCATCATGCTTTGTTCATGTCCCAGGTCAACAATGAAAGGAAGGTTGCCCTTCATGTTGATTCTTTGCATTCTTCCTATGTTTGTTGTTTATGTGTGTATGTGTAGTTTTCTTGTAAAGGTTCATCTCTAGTTCTTTCTTCAAGAACTAGTCATATTCACTTGTGTGTGTTACTCCAATGAGATAGCATATGACCCTCAATTACATTAAACATGTCTATCTGAAATTTGTATGCGATCTGTCTGAAGTACTAGTCCTGATGCACTCTTTTTCTTCCATATTAAGATGTTCAGTGTCCTACAAATAAGTACTGCATGATCGCGTCAACTGTTATCTATAAGCTGTAGATCCTTGAGTATTCCCTTAAGGTGAGAGATGACGATGATGATATTCATGTAAATGATTATGATCCATAACATACCCTGGCTAATTTGCTGGATATTATTTACCATATTATTTATCTACCATGTCGCCTCCCCCTAGGCGACGCCAGGGCCCCCCGAACCCTAGTGCCGCAGGCCTCCTCTCACGCCTCCCTTTGCCGCCGCTGCCGCCGGCGAGGGAAAAGCGGTGGCGGCGGGCCCGGCGCCGAAGGCACCTGGGCGGGTGGACGCGGCGAGATCCCATCGGAGGCGGCAGGGATGGCCCTTCTCGTGGGATCCGAAGGCGGCGGCTGGGGCGACGATTCCTTGCCGCACGGCGGTGGACGAAGCGCCATAGGCCGGCGGAGCGGAGGCCCTAAGATGGACGGCGGCGGTGGCAGCGCCCCATCCGACGGGGTGCCCGAACTACATGGAGATGGTGGCGGCGGCGACTGCGGATCCAACCCCGATCGGATCCATCGCGGGGTGGCCTTCAGCCGACCGGCGACGCGTGGAGGGACTGGTGAGGAGATGTCGGATCTCTGCCGGTTTACCGACATCGGCGTTCGTCTTCGTGGCGAGACTCCGCTTGGTTGCAGCCAACCGATCGGGATGACGTGGCTTCCGGTGAAAAACGCGCCTGACTGCGGTCATGGCGGACGATGGTGGCGTCTCGGACGTTGTTCCCTTCTCGAGGCATCGTCGTTGCAGGTCACGTCAACCTGATCGGAAGGTTCGAGGGAAACCCTAGATCTGGATCTACCGGATCGGACGATGGCGATATTTTGATGTCGTTCTCCTTCCCGGAGGCATCATTTTGGAGCAAGTGTTGGCTGGAGGGGACAAGAGGAGGAACGGTTTGGTATCTGACACGTCAACAACGGCGGGTCTCAGCGGCATGGAGCAGCGGGGTGTCGCTGGTGGGCGTGTGATGATGGACGAGTGCAGGATGGTGGCGTTGTCTGGCGTCGTGGTGACGTCGACGGCAGCTAGACCGTGCAAGATTGATGCAACAGTACAACACTAAAGATGGATTGGTGGCAGGTGGCTGCGGCGACCTCATACCCAGCAGGCGTCCTGGTTGAGGAGTGCGCCGGACTGGTGGGTGCCCCATACCCGGCAGGCGTCCTGGTTGGGACTTCAGGCCTTAGATGTTAGGTTTGGCTGCAAGGTCTGTTTGGCATTAGGCCCAGATTTTCAGCGCCCCTTCATCAACTGGATAGGAGTAGCGACAGATGTTGCCTAGACGGTGGCTTTAGTCTTACTGTTGTATGATTTTGTAATGTCTTGTGTGAACAATTAATAAAGTGGCCGCATGCATCGCCCAGATGCAGAGGCCGGGTCATCCTCCTTGACCTAACGCACTATTATTATTGTAAAAGCTTGACTTTTTATATGTTTACGCTATCACCATCCATGTTGCCTTGTGTTATTTGTTGTTGGTGGATAATTGATATGAGGATTCAAGACTGATGGCTCCAGCTGAGCTCTCTATTACTTATCCGGAGAATAATCTTAACATGGCGTAGAGACTTTGTGTTGAGAGGCAGATATAGTGTCACATCAGCAATAGAAGAAGTCAGTGCTAATCCTTGGTGAAAGCAATCTAAGCTTTGTTTGAATATGACAATAAGCTGTTAAAATCATGTCCGTCGTCTCCTCTCACAACTTTGTTTGCTAGGACAAACAATTATCAGGAAAAGATGGACCGACACCATTCGGTGACTTCTGCTCTTGCCCTCACTGAACCGACTTGGATCTCACTATGATTCAGATAAAATCTTTACCAAAATTGGGTTCTGTAGAGAACCACTGGAGGCCATAACCGTCACTAAAATGGTTTGCCAGCTGACCAAAATGTGTCTGTTACAGTTGCTATGCTGGCTTGGGACCAGTGTTATCTATACTTGAGTTGTAGAGTATGTTGTGATGCCATGTTGTACAACACATACTTGTCTGTCATGTGTACGTGTGACATGTATTTGCTATGCGTGGGATTCGACACCTAGTTGTGTGCCTTTGGTAGCCTTTCCTATAGGGAAATGCCTTCTAGTGTTTCCACTGAGTCTTGATAGTTCGCTACTGCTCCGGAACACATGAATTGATCAACATGTATCCTTCTTTGCTCCTGTGCCTGTCCCTACAGGGAAATTTCACATGATGTTTACTAGAGTCCTTGTTGTAGCTTGCTACGACTCGGTTACACACGCTTATGACCGACATGTGCATTGCTGGGTTACCTATGTCTGTCCCTGTACGACTGTGCCACCTTGGTCTACAACTAATCATGTCGACCCGAGTTCTCTGTCATATGGATGTTAGCGACATAATCATATGCGTGAGCCAAAATACGCAAATGGTCCCATCCAAGGTAAGGCAGTAGTTGTTGAGATACCGTGCGTGAGGCAACAAAGTGATATGATGTGTTAAATGCTAGATCTGTGTGACCTAGGATCGGGGTCCCGACAATCACCGACGTCCGGCATAGCATTCCAATCATCCATGCACGTTACGTCCTCCTTGATTGATCCTGGGTACCTGTGGCGCCTTAGAACGAGAGAGACAAGGGACAAATCCGTTGCGATACACATGAACATAATGTTTCCATAAAGCTCTACCAACAATCCCATGCAAAAGTACATGGGGTTGCAAGGCTATGCCTCAGCCCTTAGCCTGAGGAGGTAATTGCACATCACAAATAAATCACAGAATAAAGACATTGTATAAATTAGTTGACAATGAATGACTGAAGATTGCCTTACAATGTCATTCTATGCGATGTATCTCAATTACAAGTTATGGCTATAGCTATGGGGATGAATGCTATGGAGATGAAGATGTAGATGGGAATGGCGGCGGGGCTGACGTGATGAATGGGTGACGACTATAGGTGGAAATTTCATGATCCTGCTCTAAGAAGGGTCATCTTCTCTTCTTATAGCTCCTTGTGTACGAGATTAGGTTTCTAGGTCAATGCGTTGATATTCTGCCCCTGGTGCCTGGACGAAAGTTATTGCTGGTGACGTCACCTAGGTTGCGGCCGGTGGTACGAGTGTTTGCGCTCATACCAGGCACTGTCTTCTCCCCTGGAGACTACTCAGTGTCTCTGGTTGATTGGGTTTGATTTCGAGTGTCATATCTTTCATATATTGATTTCTCTCATAAAATGGCACATTCCCGCAGGGAACAAATAAATAAAAGGACTTGGAATCTTTAGCTTTTATTAGTCCTTAGTGATCATATAGAAGTGAATATCTCAAAATATCTGGGATTATCCGGTTTAAACAAGGGTAGAAATGAGTTTAAAAATACACTCATCACACTCCTCGGCTATGAGCGCTTTGATGTCTACTATGCAACTTTATTCTTGTAGACTCGTGTTGGGCCTCCAAGCGCATAGTTTTGTAGGACAGTAGCAATTTTCCCTCAAGTGGATGATGTAAGGGCATATTTATCCCTTAGGTGTTTTGGTGATTGATGACAATGCTTTTGCGGACTAATCGTGTGCCTTGAGTTTCTCAGACGCTTCATCACTAGGCACGAGACGATTCGGTGCCCCTCGAAGACTATTGAAGACGGCGTTGTTCTACGCTTTCTCTTTGGTGGATTTGAGTCGTAGGAGAGCCATACTATTAAGAGGGGTCCGTCCGGAAAGGTTCGGGTGGAATCAATACGTACACATGTCTTTCCTTTCCGTTGCACTTTGGAGCGTCTCTCCGTTATCCTAGTTGTGCGTGATCTGACGGCTACTGCTGTACTTGCGGTAGTACCGCTGGGGGTCACGGTAGTACCGCTCCTCTGGAGCCTTAGTACGTAGCCCCCAGGCCTAGTGCTGCGGCGGTATGGTAGTAGGGGCGGATGTAATTTTTTACATCCGCGCCCACACGGTAGATCAAGACGTCATGCGCGCGGTAGTATCTGCGGGTGGCCACGGTAGTACCGCTCCTTGGAGTCGTAGTACCGTGGCCCTCATACCTTGTACCGCTGCGTCGCGGCAGTAGGAGCGGATGTAATTTTTTACATCCGCGCCTCAACGGTAGTACCGCGCCTCGTCTTGTGTAGTACCGCGTCGGGTTTTACCTTTATTTCATTTTCGGCGAAGTAGGCACGGATGTATTTTATTTCATCCGCGCTCTTCAGGCTTTGACTTTCCTGCCTTGCGGTAGTACCGCAAGGGGGCGCGGTAGTACCGACAGCGGTAATCTTGCTCTCCGCTAGTCGACCTCTGCATTGCTACATCATGAAGTACCGTGGCCCTCCACGGTAGTACCGCGTGGCCTTGCGGTAGTATCGCGCTCCTGGAGCGGTAGTACCGCATGTCGCAGGCTGAACTTGTGGATAACGGTTGGATCTCTTCCATGACTATAAAAGGGGCGTCTCCTACCTCTAGTTGACTACCTCTTCCATTTCTAAGCTCCATTGTTGCTCCAAGCTCCATTTTGGCCCGATCTCTCTCCCTAGCCAATCAAACTTGTTGATTTGCTCGGGATTGGGTGACAGGGGCCCGATCTACACTTCCACCAAGAGATATTCGATTCCCCCCACTTATCCCTAGCGGATCTTGTTACTCTTGGGTGTTTGAGCACCCTAGACGGGTGAGGTCACCTCGAAGCCATACTCCATTGTGGTGAAGCTTTGTGGTGGTGTTGGGAGCCTCCAAGTGTTGTGGAGATTGCCCCAACCTTGTTTGTAAAGGTTCGGTCGCCGCCTTCAAGGGCACCAATAGTGGAATCACGGCATCTCGCATTGTGTGAGGGCGTGAGGAGATTACGGTGGCCCTAGTGGCTTCTTGGGGAGCATTGTGCCTCCACACCGCTCTAACGGAGACGTGCTTCCCTTTAAAAGGAAGGAACTTCGGTAACACATCCTCGTCTTCACCGGCTCCACTCTTGGTTATTTCGTGCCTTTACTTTTGCAAGCTTACTTGTGTTGTATCTATTGCTTGCTTGTGTGCTAGTTGTCATTGCATCATATAGGTTGTCCACTTAGTTGCATATCTAGACAACCTATTTTGTCGCAAGGTTTAATTTGTTAAAGAAAAACTTAAAATTGTTAGTTGCCTATTCACCCCCCCCCCCCTCGAGTCAAACATATCGATCCTTTCAATTGGTATCGAGCCTCGTCTCTTTATTAAGGACTTTACCGTCTCAAGAGTATGGCTGACACCACAGGACGGTGCGGAGGAGCTCTCCGTGTGAATCCTATCTCGCTCACGGCCGATGGGGAACCTCGGTCTCTCGTGAGGAATTCAATGTGGCTCTAGACACAATGAAAGACTCCATGACGACCAAGGTTGAAAGCATGCTTACTAAATTTCTTGAAGGGCTTAAACTGTCCACCTCGCCGATGAAAGTGGGTGATCCCACTAACAAGGTGACGGATGCTACCTCCGACAAGGGGAAGCTAACGAGTGAAAAGAGTCCTTCTACTAGTGGTAGAAATGGCACCGACATCTTTGCCCATGTGGAACCTCCAATTTATGGAGGACCGATTCCCTCTACTCATTTAAATCATGCGGTCCTCCTCCTAAGATTGTGAAAAATGAGGATTTTGATTCTTGGGTGTATCGTTTCAAGCGCCATTTAAAACATGTGAATACTAACCTTTGGAGAATCATTGAAGAAGGTTTCTATCCACATGACCCAAACAACTTCACCCCTCGAGAAGCCGTGGATAATCAATTCAATGAGAGTGCTCTCTTCATCATCCAAGATGCAATCCTTCCCGAAGATCTCCCTCACCTTCGACCTCATGCCATGGCCAAAGACGCGTGGCAATGCGTTGTGTCTCTCTATCGAGGAAGTGCTAGCATTCAACGCTCCAACTATGAAGTGGTACAAGATGAAGCCGATGAGTTTGCAATGAAAGAAGATGAAGAACCCCGTGAGCTCTTTTCAAGAGTGACCAAACTCGCGGTCTCACTACGAGATCATGGGAGCAAGGACACGGATGACAATTGGATCAAGCGCAAGTTCCTCAAGGCCATGATGCCCTACAACAAGGCCATGTCCTCCATCATTCGTCAAAGACCGGACTTCCACTCCATGACCTCAAGTGAAGTGTTGGATGAGTTTGTTGCAATGAGCATCTTGGACAAGACCGCCGACAATGCGGTGCTCCGTTCTCAAAGGGCAAAGAAGCCCAACCTTGCATTGAAGGCCAAGGTTAGTGTGGAAGAAGAGGAAGAAGAAGGAGATGAGGAGAGCAACCCCGAAGACACGAAATATGATTATCATGAGCACATGGCTCTTGCCTCAAGACAATTTTGGAGCAAGAAGAATACAAGACCCAACTTCAACAAGAACAGCTCAAGTGGCCTCAAGGGCAAGCAACGAGTTAGAACTTGTTTCAACTGTGGCAATGTGAGCCATTTCGCTATGCGGATTGCCCTTACGAGAAGCGGGAAGACAATGGTGGCAAGTTCATCCGAAAAGACAAGGCCAAGTCCTTCCCCAACAAGAACAACTTCACCAAGAAGACTCCTACTCGCGGGTTGGTGGTTCAAGAAGAATGCCGTGAGGATGACGATGATGATGAAGATAGTGAAGCAACGGCCATGGCATCCGTTGCCATTGCCACAACTCCCGGGTGTCTCTCTTCGATTCACCCAACGAGAACATCACCGCCAAGTGTCTCATGGCTAAAGCCACCAACAAGGTAACCCCCAACATCAAAACCACCATTATTCCTAATCCTTCTTCGACGGTTGGCTTTGATGATGGTAAGGGGTCTAATGAGGAGGTAAATGAAGTTGAGTCCTTCATGAGTAAGCTCAAGAGCAAATCCAAGAAGCACTTCGTTGCTCTCTTGGAACAACTTGGTGAAGCCAATGACATGATCGAGGCTCACGAAGAAACCATCTCTAAGATGGAAGGTCATAGTCGTGACTATGCCGATGAGATATCGGATCTCTCTAATGCTCTTGAGGAAGAGCGTGGACATCGCTTGCTCTTGAGGAGTCACACAACGATGACCATGCCAAATTAAAGAAAGATCTTGATCATGCTCTTGTTGTGTCTCGTGTACTAACTTCCGAGAAGGTTAACCTTGGGGTTGATCATGCTAGACTCAAGGAGGAGTTTGATGTACTTGACAAGGCCCATAAGGTCTTGAAAGGTGCTCATGCAAACCTCAAGGAGTCTCATGCTCAACTCCAAGTTAAGCTAACCAAGGAAAAGGCCACATTTCCTCACATGGTCTTAATTGATAATGCAAATGCTACTAACCCGTGTTGTGAGCATGTGCATCTTGTGGAGGAGAATGCCAAGTTGAAGGGACAACTCGAGAAAGGTCTTGTGTCATGCATACAAGGTGAGAAGAACCTAAATGACCTTTTGAGCAATCAAAAGGAAGTTGTGGGCAAGGAGGGAGTTGGGTTCTCACCCAAGTCCAAGAACAAGAAGAAGGAAGAGAAGAAGAATAACAAGACCAAACGACCTCCCTCGCTTAAGCAAACTTTTTTGAAAGAGGGAGAGGGTGCTCTTAAGGAGAAGAAGAACAATGCGAAGAGTGGTGATGCCAAAAGGGGCAAAGCCATCTCTCCCAATAAAGCCGGCGACTTTAACCCCTCTTATGTGTTGTGTCGTGCTAGCGATGGGCATGTTTATGCTAAATTTGTCGGTTCTTCTTATGAGTACATTAAATGGTCTATTTGGGTTCCTAAGACCCTTGTTACTAACATCAAAGGACCCATTACTAAATGGGTACCTAAAACCAAGCATTGATCTCTTGTAGGTGTTTGCTTCCGGTGAGGGATCATGGTTGCTCGATAGTGGAGCAACAAATCATATGACCGGAAGCAAGGACTTGGTGGTGGACGTGCAAAAGATTCCATCTATGCCCACCAATGTCGAGTGGGGTGATGCCTCACATTCTAAGGTATTGGGTCTTGGCAAGGTTGTCATTTCTCATGATCTAACGATCGAGAAAGTCATGCTTGTTGAGTCCCTTGCATACAATTTACTTTCCGCTCATTAACTTGCACTCATGGGCTTTGCCACCTTCTTTGACATTGATACCGTGGCCCTCTTTGTGGAGCAAGACTCTTAAAGTAGCCTTTGTTGGGCATGTCGAGAACGGTCTCTATGTGATAAACTTTTCGGAGCGACCCACTAAGACCGCGACATGCCTAATGGCTAAAGTTGACGTGGGATGGCTTTGGCATCACCGTTTAGCCCACGTCAATATGAGATCTTTGCAAAGTCTTCTCAAGGGGGACCATGTCCGTGGACTAACAAATGTTAGTTTGCCAAAGATCGTGCTTGCAGTGCTTGTATCGAAGGAAAGCTTCATGAGATTTGCTCACCCTCCCACGACTATCATCTACTCGAAGAGACCCTTGGAGCTCCTGCACATGGACCTCTTTGGGCCTCCATCCTTTGATAGTCTTGGGGGTAGAAAGTATAGCTTGGTGATTGTGGATGATTATTCAAGATACACTTGGGTATACTTCTTCAAGAGGAAGAGTGAGACTCAACAAACCGTCATCGACTTTGCAAATGAAGCTCAACGTCAACATAATGCAAAGATCTTGACAATAAGAAGTGACAACGGCACCGAGTTCAAGAACTACACCTTGGATGAGTTTTTTAGTGATGAGAGGATCAAGCATCAATATTCTGCACCATATACCCCTCAACAAAATGGTGTTGCGGAGAGGAAGAACCGGACGTTGATGGATGCGGCAAGGACCATGATGGCGGAAGTCTCCATACAACTTTTGGGCCGAAGCCATCAACACCGCATGTCATGCATCCAATCGGCTCTATCTCCGCAAAGGGTTGAACAAGACTCCTTATGAGATACTCACCGGAAACAAGCCCAATCTCAAGTACTTCCGGGTGTTCGGGTGTAAGTGTTTCATTCTCAAGAAAGGTGTTCGTTTGTCTAAATTTGAGGCTAGAGCTTATGAGGGCATATTTGTTGGTTATGCTACAAACTCTCATGCTTACCGTGTTCTCAACAAGTCCACCAGACTCATTGAGGAGACGTGTAACGTGGAGTTTGACAAAAATAACGGCTCCCAAGTGGAGCAAAGTGGTACTTGTGATGTAGGTGATGAAATTCCTCCCCAAGCCATAAGAAGAATGGGTATTGGCCATATTCTACCCATTGAGGAACCCCTTGTGGCCGAAGGAGAAGGACAATGCTCCACTCATGTGGAGCCATCACCTACTCAAGACCCACACGCTTCCGAAGAACAAAGTGAAGGCCCTCAACCTCGTGAACAAGACCAAGGGCAAGATCAATCTCAAGATGGTGGTGAACCTCCAAATGATGCCCAAGGTCAAGTTCCTCCCCTCGAGCAAGTTCAAGATCATGAAGAAGCTCAAGATCAAGATCAAGCTCAAGACGGCGCTCAAGATTATCAAGTTAATCCGAGGAGGAATTAGAGCGTCGTGTCATGAAGATTGCTTCCAAACTCAGCACCAAAGGCCATATCATGGAGAATGTGGTTGGAAGCCTAAGAAAGGGGGTAAGCACTCGTAGACAATTGGCAAACTATTGTGAACATCACGCGTTTGTCTCTTGTGTTGAACCCCAAAAGGTCTATGAGGCGCTCGAAGACTCGGATTGGCTCAATGCCATGCATGAAGAACTCAACAACTTCGAGTACAACAAGGTGTGGAGATTGGTGCCAAGGCCTTCAGGGAACCACAACGTCATTGGAACCAAGTGGATTTTCAAGAACAAGCAAGATGCTCATGGGAACATCATTCGCAACAAGGCAAGATTGGTAGCACAAGGCTACTCCCAAGTCGAGGGTATCGACTACGGTGAAACCTTTGCTCTGCTGTTCGCCTTGAATCCATCCGTTTGTTGATTGCTTATGCTTCCCACCACAACTTTAAGTTGCAACAAATGGATGTGAAAAGTGCTTTTCTTAATGGTCCTATTAATGAGTTGGTCTATGTCAAGCAACCCCCCGGGTTCGAGGACCCCTACTTCCCGGATCATGTGTATCAACTCGATAAGGCACTCTATGGCCTTAAACAAGCCCCACGCATGCGTGGTATGACCACCTTACCGAGTTGTTACAAGATCGTGGATTTGAGGTGGGGCAAATCGATCCCACTCTTTTTACTAAGAAGGTCAAAGGGAGTTGTTTGTATGCCAACTATATGTTGATGATATTATCTTTGGTTCCCCTAACAAAGCTTTCAATGAGGAATTTGCCGCTCTCATGACCTCCAAGTTCAAGATGTCTTCGATGGGAGAGTTGAAGTTCTTCCTTGGTTTTGATATCAAACAAAGAAGAGAAGGAACCTTCATCAACCAAGCCAAATATACTCAAGACATGCTAAAAAGATTAAAGTTAAGTGATGTCAAGCCGGCTTCTACTCCAATGTCTACCAAGTGCCAACTTGACATTGATCCCAATGGTAAAGCGGTGGATCAAAAGGTATATCGCTCCATGATTGGCTCCTTGCTTTACCTTTGTGCATCTAGACCGGATATCATGTTGAGTGTGGGAATGTGTGCACGGTTTCAAGCCGCATCAAGGAAAGTCACTATGTGGCGGTCAAGCGAATCTTTCGATATTTGGCTCATACCCCAAACTTTGGCTTATGGTATCCAAGAGGGGAAAACTTCAAGCTTGAAGGATATACGGATTCCGATTGGGCGGGAGACAAAGTGGATAGGAAGTTCACCTCCGGAGGGTGCCAATTTCTTGGTTGCTCTTTGGTGAGTTGGTCTTCTAAGAAGCAAAGTTGTGTGTCTCTCTCGTCCACTGAAGCGGAGTATGTGGCGGCTGGTAGTAGTTGTGCACAACTCTTATGGATGAGGCAAACTTTAAAGGAGTACGGTGTCACTTGTGACAAAGTGCCTCTTTGGTGTGATAATGAAAGTGCCATCAAGATTTCTCTCAACCCGTGCAACACTTCAAGACGAAGCATATTGAGATTCGGTATCACTTCATCCCGGATCACATTAGGCGAGGGAGATCAAGCTCAAGTATGTCAACACTCATGATAACCTTGAGTATATCTTCACGAAGCCCTTGGATGAAGCAAGATTTCGCGAGTTAAGGCATGAGCTAAATATCATTGATTCGAGCAATGTGACTTGAGCCCTTGCACCCCTCACCACACTCAACTTGTTGTCTAGTTTAGGTGTAGGCATGGACATAGGGGGAGTGTCGTTCTCTCAATGAACTCTCCCTCCCCCCATTATGCATAAATAGATCAACTCTTTCACATTAGCCATTTTTGATGGTACTTGTGCTTCAAAGACGAGTTTTGGTCATGGGCCCAAGGATAATTCTTCGCGGTGCCATACCATCTAACTCAAACATAGGTGGCTCCGGCCACCGCCCTCTCCTTTTGAGAGGTTGTGTCTCTTGGTGGTTTCTTGTTGTCTTTATGCCTTTGGTTTGTGAGTGTTCTTGTGGTATCCTTTGTGTGAAAAGTTTCCTTTGCAAAGACCTTCTTCTCGTGTTGAAACCTGCTGTGTCTTGAGCTCACGGTACTACCGCGGCCAGCTACGGTACTACCGCAGCCAGCCACGGTACTACCGCGTGTGGGGAGCACGGTACTACCGCCCCCACGCGGGAGTAATTTTTTACTGCCGTCTGGGTGAGTGGTACTACTGCTACGGTGCGGTACTTCCGCCCGAGCGGTACTACCGCGATGATATGCGGTACTACCGCGCCACAAGGGCGCGTGGGGATAAGGACGGGCAGGGGGAGTTCTAACTCCCCCATACCCATTCGCAGTTCCCCTCCCCACGTCGTCTCTCTCTCCCACGCTCAAGATCGGAGACGGCGTTCGTCGCCGGATCTCCTCCTCCGCTGCCCTCCCGTGATTCCGTCCGGTGGGATCTTTCCCCACCACGTGCTCTTGCTATGGACCCGTGTCTTTCCCCAACCTCTTCTCGCTTTGTTGAGTTCTTTGCCTCTAGGTTTTGGGGAGACTTGTGTGTTCTAGAGATTCTTAGGCTCTTTCTATGCAAGAGTAGGATGAAGGAAAGTAGCTTTATGAGGAATTATACTTGTATTTTGTCCTGTGCTAGATTTGATCACCATAGCACCGCCATGGTTTTGCGGTTCTTTTCAGATTCGAATCGACGCGTTTGGATCGACGCGACGCTGCATTACTACCGGGCGTCTGGAACTACCGCTTGTCCGGTACTACCGCTTTGTCATGCACGCGGTACTACCGCTACCATGCGGCACTAACACTTTACTACCGCTCCAACCATGGTACTACCGCGCCTCGCACGGTACTACCGTGACCTGGAGCGGTACTAAAATTTTAGTACCACAGGCTCTGGAAGTACTACCGTGGCTCACATCTATCTCATGGCAACTTTCACGTATACTTACTATGTGTTTCTTGTGCTTTGCCGTGGTCTTCGCATTGATCCTCTTTGCGTTTCATTGGTGTTTTGCGTTTGTGTCTCAGGTGGTGGTTCTCGCCGTTCCAATCCCAGTCGTGACACCGGCTCCAAGTGTCTCAGGCAACCTGTGTGAAGCACCGGAGGGCTCCTCTGCCCAAAGCGCCATGTCAAGACATCAGCTAGCAAGAACACGGAGCCCGCTAAGGGCATGGTCGTGATACCCCAATCTGAGTTCGTCCGTCTCAGGCATCTACTCCCGTATGTGACCCCTCGTTCTTCTGTCTGAGGTTGTGAGCTATTTTGGATCTAGAAATAGACTCTCACCTATTTGGATGTCATAAAAAACAAGCAGAATACCTACGTGGATGTGAAATGGATTGATATGCATCACATGCGGAAGGACAAGTTCCGTGAGTACTTTGGAGAGGCTCTGGACTTGGTGGAGCAGTTTGGTATTGAGCATGTGATATCCTTTCACCTTTGTCGGCGTTCTGGGAATGGGGGTCCCCAGACTTGCCTGCCTGCGGCCTGCAGCGTGGCTCAAAGGGGGGCGCAACACGGCCCATCTTCATCAACACAAGCTCAAGACCCTCGTGAGGGGCCAAGCCTCGCGGGGCAGACGACAGGGAGCTTCCTCAGGCACGGCCTCGCCAAGCTGGCTCGCGAGGAGGCGGAGAGATTAAGGCGGGGTATCTCACGAGGTGCCCATGACGCAAGCCATGACGACCAAGGGCGCCAGGCGGGCGCCAGCCCGCACAGTGTCCTCCTTTCCTCTTTGGTGCAAAGGGAGCAAGCGCAGGCGAGAGCATCATGCAAATGTGTCCATTTTGGTGCAACAAGACCAAGACCAGTCCAACGGCAGGAAGGAAGTCATTGTGGAGCCCAAGCCGGCGTCACCACCAGAGCCTTTGACAGGCGAGGACCAACTTTAGTCAGGATAAGTGTACCAGATGTTCCCCTTCAAAATGGCCAATTGTTGGCGCCCTTCCCGCTCAAGATTTGGGAAGAGGCCCAGGGCCTTTGCCTATAAATAGGACTAGCCACCCACAAGATAGGGAGGTCTGAGATCGGAATGAGTAGCTAGAGGCAAGCTGGAATCAGAGAGAGAGAGCGACTGAACTCCCCCTAGCAGTTCATCGCCCCGGCCAAGAACAGACCCTCGCGAGGCTGTTCTTCCTTGTATTGTTCATCACCATCAGCCCAAGAGGCAATCCACCACACCACAAACTAGAGTAGGGTATTACACCACAATGGTGGCCCGAACTAGTATTAACCCTGTGTCTCTTGTGTTGTTCCTTTTGTAGTTTTAGATCCTAGCGAGGCTGCGGGGTGCAGGTAGGTAGAGGGCGAGATTCCACGCGCACCCCAGTGTTCGAACCTCAAGGGTCTGCCGGAACCCGAAATCCGACATTTGGCGCGCCAGGTAGGGGTGCGCCGGAATTAAATCTTCCTCCGCCTGTTCTCCTTGACCCCGCATCCATGTCCGACGCTCGTCGGCCCGCTGAGCGCCGAGCCGCTCGCTTCCCGCTGCCGCCAGAAGGCTCCTGCCGTGGGCGCTTTGTCGTTCCTCGTCTTTGCCGTCAACGCCGCCACAGGCCCGGCGGGAACGAGCAGCAAGCATCGCCCCAAAGCATCCCTCCGTGAGGCAAGACGACCGCACTGCTATCCCCTCCCTCGCCCCGGCTGGTTCTTCGTCTCACGCATTCCGCGCGCCCATGGAGGCTCGAGCTGCGCTCATCGCAGCAAACGAGCTCCTGCGCTACCGT
Source organism: Aegilops bicornis (assembly GCA_021605145.1). Lineage (NCBI taxonomy): Eukaryota > Viridiplantae > Streptophyta > Magnoliopsida > Poales > Poaceae > Aegilops > Aegilops bicornis. Next base: position 373,194,467 of record CM038669.1, on the reverse strand, counting down.
CCCGTCGATGACGTCTATGAAGAGTGGCTCGACCGCGTCGCCGAGCTCGTCCGCGCCGCAGGGGGCTTCCCCGCGCCGTCTGTCCCGCTACACCGCACCCCGTCCTGCGCGGGCGGCAAGCTCGGGCGCCTCGGCCGCCTCCCCTCAAGAAGGCACTGCCCCAAGGCGCATGGTCTCGGGCGGAACCTGCTCCGCCCAGCCGCTGGGCCATGCAAGAGCAGAGCTGCCAGGAAGTCCCTCGCCCGCAAGAAGCTGCCCGAGTGCTCCCCGCTCCAGCCCGTCGCGACCACGCTCCTGCTCCAGCACGTCAAGACCCCGCGCTGCTCCCAGCTGCAGCGCATGGGGACCCGCAAGACCAAGCTCTTCGTCACCCAAGGCCCCTGTGGCCACAGCCGGCTGCCGTGCCTTCACCCCGAGGCTGCTTGTCGCGTGCCCGGCAAGTTCAAGCCGGACCTGCCTCCTCGCTATGACGGCACGGCCGACCTGCAGAGTTCCTCCAGCTCTACGAGCTGGGCATCAAGCCGCCAACGGAGACGAGAAGGTCATGGCGAACTGGTTTCCCATGGCGCCAAGGACGGGCCCGCACTGGCTCCCGAACTCGGCCCTGTGAACAATCTCCTCCTCGACGAGATGCATACCCGCTTCATCGCCAACTTCCAAGGTACTCGTGACCGGCCACCCGCCGTGAGCGACATGCGCCGCATCAAGCAGCAGCCAGGGGAGACCCTGCAGAAATACATCCAGCGCTTCAACAAAGCACGCCTCAAGATTCCCAAGGTGACCGAGGAGGCCATCATATCTGCCTTCTCTAACGGTGTGCGCGACGTCAAGATGAAGGAGGAGCTGGCGATGCATGAAGATCTGTGCACTTCCTTGGAGCTGTTCAACTTGGCGACTGGCGCGCCAGGCCGAGGAAGGGCGTCTCTCCTCCTCGATGCTCGCCGCACCCGTAAGAGAAGAAACCCAAGGCCAAGGATGTGAAGCACAAGGGGGCTGCCATGCTCGCGGCAGAACCGGACACCAAGCGGGGCAGAGATCAGCCCGAGTCTTCCAAGGGCAGCCGGTACTGCGTGTACCACGACCTCCACACCCACAACACCAGCGAATGTCAAGAGCTCCGAGCCGTGCGAGAAGGGAGGATCGGCTGACGTCCCGACCGCAGCGACCGGGGCTACGGCCGAGGAGGAGGAAGGAACGAAGGACGCTGGGAAGACCGCGGCCCTCGCAAAGGATGGCGCGACCAACCTCGCGAGGATCGCTGGCAAGACCCGCCTCGCGAGGGAGGCTGGAGGGATCAGGCTCGCAAGGATCGCCTGCAAGGCAACGCAGGCCTCCCTCCTATGCCGCCGCAGACAAGGAGAAACGAAGACCATCATCAGGACGAGGGGGCTGGGGGCTTCCAGGAGCCTCATGCGATCGCCTGCATCCTGGGCGGAGCTCAAGCCCCAGCCTCTCAATGCATCTTCAAGCGATTCGCATGAAGTGAATGCAGTCCTCCCAAGCTCGAAGCCACACGCCTCGGTGGTCGGCATGCACCATCACGTTCACCGAGCGGATCGGTCAAGTGTGCGGCCACGGCCGGAGTCCTCCCGATGCTCTGTTCCCCAATCATCGCGAACGCGTTAGTCACGAAGACCCTCATCGATGGCGGGGCAGGGCTCAACGTCATGTCCGTGGAAACGTTCAACAATCTCCAAGTGCCTTACAATCAGCTTCAGCCAACCAAGCCTTTCTCTGGGGTCACCGACAGCTCCACAGTCCCAATCGGGCAGGTTCGCCTCCCTGTCACCTTCGGTGCACGCGACAACTACCGCACCGAGCTCATCGACTTCGATGTCGCCCACATTCGCCTGCCATACAACTCCATCCTCGGGTACCCAGCGCTGGCCAAGTTCATGGCCGTAACCCACCAAGGCTACAACGTCCTCAAGATGCCAGGAAGTGGCGGAGTCATCACGGTGCCCTGCGAAGAGAAAGACGCGATGTGCTCCTCGGAGCGAGCCTTTCAGTCAGTATCCTTTGGAAGACCCGGATCGCGGAAGCAGGAGGCTTCGAGACCGCCCTAAGAAGAAGAAGACATCATCCGCCCGCCCTCAGGAGGCAGGCCCCTCGTGGTCCGTGGCTCGCCAGGGGGGAACCTCCTTCTATCGCATAGGAAAGCGCGCCCGGCGCTCTCCTTAGGCAGGGCTTGGGGGCTCCTCCCTGGAGGGCCACCGACCTTGCTAAGGTCACGAGGGAGGCGCTTGGGCACCACTTGGAGGCGTGTTTCGAAGCACGTTTCCCTCAAGAAGGAGCAAGACAAGGAGGGCCAAACCCTCAGGAGTTCATCAGCAAGATCGTTCAGGAGCTGCAGGAGTCAAGAGTCATGAGTGGCAGCAGCCGCCTGCCTGCTGTGGCTCCCCATCCAGGCGAGGATGGTGGGCTACGCGTCTGCATCGACATACCAGGGCTCAACCGAGCCGCCTCTCAGGAGCGCCTCTGGCCCTCTCGCGTGGGGCGCTGTGAAGGTCCACCCCACAGCTACGTTCGCATGCCTTACGGCCTGCCGAACGCAGCCGCCACGTACCAGCGCCTCGTGAGGGACATCCTGGAGGCTCAGGAGGCCAGGCGTTCCCGCAGCCTGGCAGAGATGGAGATGGTCCACAAGGAGCCACCAGGCGCCTCGGAGCCTCCCGAGGCCCCGAGCACAGGGGCTCGTGAGGATCGGCCCGCAGCCCACCGAAGTCTGCTGCACCAACACCCTTTCGTCTTCAACGCTACCAGTGACATCTTTCAAGTTTCATTTCCACTGGAGCGCTTCTGTGGCTGCATTATTCCTGTGCCGCGTGGGTCCGTCCCAGCGGCGTGTATCCCTTTTACTTCCTGTTCCTAGCTTACCTTGTTGGGGGCGCCCTTCGGGCTGCATCATCCCTAAGTCGCTCGGGCCAGACCCGGCGGCATGTATCCCTCTTGCGTTTATTTCGGATCATGCGCTCGACCCATCATGCTTGTTATTTGATGCTAATCCATGGCACCTTCTCTTCGTTCATGTCGACCGCTTGCACGTTAAAGGGGGGGGGGTACCTGAGCATCGCGACTCAGGGCTCCTACTGGCTCTCCAGCCCTCACCCTCTGGCCTTGTCCATGGCATCGCGACCTAGCATACCAGCGACGGCTGAGACCAGCTCGAGAGCCGGGACCCGAGGATGTATAGCGCCGACATCTAAACAAATCTGCAGGAACACATCACAAGATAAGGCCCAGTGCCAGGCGCAACCCGCCTTGAGGTAGGGCCCCGTGAGTCCCGCGCTGGCTCACGGGTGCCCAGATACACCTCGTCGAGCCCTACCGTGCAGCCATGTGTCGTATGGGTCAGACACGCCGGGGGCTCCTCCCGGAGGGGAGCCCCTCCCACACACCAGTGGAAGCACCATGCTCCGCTACTGGCCGACGACACCGCCGAGGAGCGGCTATGCCCGACACATACGGAAGCGCTTATGCTCGCTACCGGTGATAAACAATCGAGGGTGGCCCTCGGGCTGCATCAACCTCAAGGAGCCCAGAGCTCTGTATGCGGCCTCATCGCAACGCCTCCCCTCGGGAGTGTCATTTGGAGGGGCTAGGCACGGGGCTGCACTGGTCACGCCCAGACGCCACGCCACCCGGCCCAGGCCCCTCGGGCCTGGTTCGGCCACACGCCCCTCCCCAAGCGGAGCTAAGGTACGAAGGCCGCTTTGAGCGTCAAGGGGACTCCCGAGCATCGCGACCCAGAGCCTAACTGGTCACGTAGCCCCTCACTCCTTAGTTCAAGGCTAACGGCGGTTGAGGTATGCGCGGGGCGGGCTCTGCAGGCGAGAACGGTAGATCCACCCACATCTCACCTCCCTACTTGTTGTTCGGCGCCAAGGGGGACTCTCGAGCATCGCGACTCAGGAGCCTAACTTGTCACGTAGCCCCTCACTCCTTGGTCCCGTCCTGGTTTACGATCGGGGCTAGCGGGCTGAGGTATCTTGTGAGGCAGACTCTGCCGACATAGAACATAAGCAAGTAGGAAGCGCAAATTTCAAGGAATTCAAAAGCAAATATTATAGTCCATAACTGTTATCACAATGCCAAATGCAAGTTTAAACGCCTCCCCGAGGCATGATACATGTGCAGGAATCAAAAGCAGAACATGAGCCACCATGGAGTCACTTGTCGGCGGTGGAGCTGCTTGTGAGCTGGTTCGCCTTGTGGAGCCGCAGGGTTGGCAGCCCCGCTTCGCTTGGTGTCAAGGCCGGAACTTCCCCAGCAGAGCCTCCGCACGACCCTTCACGGCCTCAACAGCGGCAGCGGCAAGCTCGCCGCTCCCTGGCTCCAGCAGGCTGTCGAGGTCGACGTTGGGATCGCGAAGGTAGACATGGGTGAGGACCCGCGTCATCGCCGCAGAAGACAAGACACGCACCTCGGCCTCAGCCGTAGGGCCAAGGCAAAGGGCGACATCTTCAAGAGCGCTAACCAGGAAGGGAAGCAGTTTGGCGGGGCCGTCCTCTGCGCCGGCCAGCGGGCTCTCCAGGCCGCTATCGTAAAGCTCCCTCAGCAAGGTGCGAGCCTTCACCTCCATATCTGTGAAAGCCACGCGATCCTCGGCAAGGACCCATGCCTTGCCGTCCAGCTCGACCTTCCTCGCCTCCAACTCTTGCTCCAGCACGCCTAGGCGTTCACGACGCTTCTTGAGCTTGGCGTCCCGATCCTTGACGGGCACCTCGCGAGCTTTCATGCCTTCCTCCTGCTCTTGGCGAAGGCGGGCCTCCTTGGCGAGCTGGTCCCGCGAGCCTGTGCTTCGCTCTCCAGCGCCTTGCAGCGACCTCGGACGTCGGCTACCTCCCCCAAGGCGGCGTCGCGAGCAGCTTTCGCCCCAAGGACGACCTGCTTCTCCTCGTCGCAAGCCATCAAGGCCTGGACCAGCGCCGCCCGGATTGAAGCGTCGGAGCGAATCCAGCCAGAAGCCAACTCCAAGCGCCCGGCCACTGCAGAGGGTCGGCGCCCAAAAGATCCTGCCGCAGCCGGTCGATTCGGCAGAAGAACACGATCGAGCGGTAGGAGGAGTCGAGAGACAAAGAAATGATGGGGTAGGAGGAGAAGGCGGCAGTGTAACCACGGTGTCCTAAGGCGGGACCTGCTGCGCCCCAACAGCTGTGGCGGTGGCATCAGGCAGGGACACCCCAGGAGTTGCTTGGGCCATGGGGGCTGAGCTCGCCCCAGCCAGCTCCACCAGGCCTCGCGAGGATGACCGGGCAGGAGAGGCCCGTGCATCATGGTCACCTTCTTTCACGGGCGGAGGCGCTGCCCTAGACGGAACCTCAGGAGATCCCTTCGGCTTCTTTGCCGCGGGTGCCAGCCTAGCCAAGAGATACAGACGTCAAGTCTCGTGACAAAACAAGAAATAAGATAGGAATCGAGCACTTCATCGCTCGTCGCTCATGAGCTCGAGCAACCTTCCGCCATACTTGAAGCCCGAGAGCCGGCTACAAGGATCAGCTTCAAGGAGCTCGGAGTAGGAGGCGCTACCGAGGATCACCTCGATGCCGGGCAAACCTGCTGGGACCAGCCCGGTCCTGTCCTTCTTCGGGATCGGGGGCAAGCTTCCGCCGCCCCGCTTGTCATCATCCTCGTCGTCGTCATTGCTCGGTGAGAGGCGGAGAACGCGGGACTTGCGCCGAGGGAGGGGAGCCCTCGACTCTCCGTCGGTCGCCTCGGAGTCGAGCCCTCCTTCCCGCTCCCCTTATCCCTTCTCTTCGCTGGAGTCACCGGAGGACACGTCCACCGGGTCCTCGGGAGCCTCCAGTATCGGGCCCGTCCCCGTTGAAGACGGGCATGGACTCCACTACCTGCTCCCAGTCGTCGCAGAGGAACAGGGGCGTAGGAGCGCCCTCCAACCTCGCCACGTCGCCCCCGACCAAAGATTGGAGAACCGCAGCCAGGTCTTCGTCGGCCAAGACCGCAGGGCTCGGGTGGGGCCTCCACATCGGAAGTGGGTACTGACGAAGCGGAGCCAGCTGGTGCTCCAGATATTCCCTCAGCAGCGACGTGCCGGTCAGCTTCGCCGCCGCCATGCTGGCCGGCCTCAGATCCATGTCCATCCTCTCCAACACCAGCCTCGCGCGGGGATCCACAAGCTCCACTCGAGACCAGTCGTCGGAGTGTATGGGGTGCTCCGTGGGCAAGATTAGCCGAGGGTGGATGCGCCCAACATCTACCAAGACCCACTTGCTCCTGAAGCCCTCAATCCTCTTCCCGGGTTCAAAATGGCGATGGAGCTACCGTGATGACTTAAGCTCGTGACGCAGAGAAGGAACCACGAGAGGTCCGGAGGGAGAAATAGTGGCGTAGCAGGGCCGCAGAGGGCTGCACCCCGACGTGAGCCTCACAATAGTAGGCGAAGATCGCCAGGAGGAGAACAGAGTTGGGGTGGAGATGCAGAGCTTGTAGCTTGTAATGGCGGAGGACAGAGAAGAAGAACTCGGAAAAGGGAGGCATCAGACCGGCAACAATGGCACTTACAAAGAGCGGATAGAAGGTGCTCCCTTGGCCCTCAGGGAGGGCGGAGCCGGCCTTGAACACCTTCGCCCCGTCGATGCCCTGCGCCGCCGCCATCTGGCGCACCCGGGCAAGGCTTGGCTCCGACACGTTCGGCGAGTCCAGGGCAGGCGTGTACCAAGCTCCTATCGGGTTCTGGGCGAGGCGCCATGCCTTGCTAGGGCGCAAATCGAAGTGGATCTCAAGATTTCGGAGGCAGGAAGGAGAGGCGCAAGAAAGGGATCCGGCAGTAACGTGAGAAAGCAAGGGAAGCAAAGCCTAGGCAGACGCCGCTCCTTTATCGACTCACGCGGTTGCTTTGAGGTGCCCACGCCCAATCAACCACCACGCTTGGCGCCCAAGGTCAGGGCTGTTAGGGCCCTTGCAGGCTCAGACTTGCCCCTTCGCCTCTCTGCTCGGCCAAGTCCGGGCGTGCCTTGGGCCCGGGGGCTATTGTCGGTGTTCTGGGAACGGGGGTCCCCAGACTTGCCTACCTGCGGCCTGCAGCGTGCCTCAAAGGGGGGCCCAACACGGCCCATCTTCATCAACACAAGCTCAAGACCCTCGCGAGGGGCCAAGCCTCGCGGGGCGGACGACAGGGAGCTTCCTCAGGCACGGCCTCGCCAGGCTGGCTCGCGAGGAGGCGGAGAGATCAAGGCAGGGTACCTCACGAGGTGCCCATGACGCAAGCCATGACGACCAAGGGCGCCAGGCGCGCGCCAGCCCGCGCAGTGTCCTCCTTTCCTCTTTGGTGCAAAGGGAGCAAGCGCAGGCGAGAACATCAAGCAAAGGTGTCCATTCCGGTGCAACAAGACCAAGACCAGTCCAACGGCAGGAAGGAAGTCATTGTGGAGCCCAAGCCGGCGTCACCACCAGAGCCTTTGACAGGCGAGGACCAACTTTAGTCAGGATAAGTGTACCAGATGTTCCCCTTCAAAATGGCCAATTGTTGGCGCCCTTCCGCTCAAGATTTGGGAAGAGGCCTGGGCCTTTGCCTATAAATAGGACTAGCCACCCACAAGATAGGGAGGTCGAGATCGGAATGAGTAGCTAGAGGCAAGCTGGAATCGAGAGAGAGAGCGATCGAACTCCCCTAGCAGTTCATCGCCTGCCAAGAACAGACCCTCATGAGGTTGTTCTTCCTTGTATTGTTCATCACCATCAGCCCAAGAGGCAATCCACCACACCACAAACTAGAGTAGGGTATTACACCACAATGGTGGCCCGAACTAGTATAAACCATGTGTCTCTTGTGTTGTTCCTTTCGTAGTTTTAGATCCTAGCGAGGCGGCGGGGTGCAGGTAGGTAGATGGCGAGATTCCGCGCGCACCCCAGTGTTCGAACCTCAAGGGTTTGCCAGAACCCGAAATCCGACAACCTTGATTATGACCCTGAGCTTATCTGTCAGTTCTTTGCCTCAGTATACTTTCACTCCGATGAGGACCGGAGGATGACCTAGATGACCAATGGCCGTAAGCTGACTGCTACCTGGAAGGAGTTCATGGATTTGCTCCAGGTTCCTCATGACGGGCTCGACACTCCCGTGGGTGTTCGCCCCCATGCCAATTCTGTGTCTGCAAACAAGGACAAGCTTGCGCCATACTATGTTGAGAAGGCGCTCGCCAATGGCAAGACAGGGTTGGTGCTCAACTCTTTTCTGGATATCATGTATCGCATCTTCCGCAACTCCTTGTTCCCTCGCATTGGTGACAAGGACAAGTGAGGGAGTTCCGGACTAGGGGGTGTCCGGATAGCCGAACTATCATCATCGGCCGGACTCCAAGACTATGAAGATACAAGATTGAAGACTTCGTCCCGTGTCCGGATGGGACTTTCCTTGGCGTGGAAGGCAAGCTTGGCGATACGGATATGTAGATCTCCTACCTTTGTACCCGACTCTGTGTAACCCTAACCCTATCCGGTGTCTATATAAACCGGAGGGTTTTAGTCCATAGGACGAACAACAATCATACCATAGGCTAGCTTCTAGGGTTTAGCCTCTTTGATCTCGTGGTAGATCCACTCTTGTAACACACATCATCAATATTAATCAAGCGGGACGTAGGGTTTTACCTCCATCAAGAGGGCCCGAACCTGGGTAAAACATCGTGTCCCTTGTCTCCTGTTACCATCCACCTAGACGCATGATTCGGGACCCCTACCCGAGATCCGCCGGTTTTGACACCGACGTTGGTGCTTTCATTGAGAGTTCCTCTGTGTCGTCACCGATAGGCCCGATGGCTCCTTCGATCATCAACAACGACGCAGTCCAGGGTGAGACCTTTCTCCCCGGACAGAATTCGCTTGGCCATCTGGAGCAGATCGAAAGCTACACCACTGGCCATCAGGTCAGATCTGGAAGTTTGAACTATACGACCGATATCCGCGGAGACTTGATCTTCGACGGATTCGAGCCGCAATAAGCGTGCCACTGCTTTGTCTCGATGGGCATGATCTAGCTCTGCAGCCGAACAGTGCCCCGGAGGCCGCACCAGCATCCGCTCCGACCCTTAATTCGGAGCCGGATTCCCCGATCGAGGACGAGTGGTTGGACACCGCCTCGGGGGCTACGATCTCTACGGCGATTGAGCCGAACTCCATCCCTGTCCTTTGCGAAGACCTTGACCTGTGGTGCGGACTCCTCTCCGGACTCAACCCCGCGCCGCCAATCGAATTCGATTGGGCGCCGGTCATGGAGTTCATCGCCGCAGACATCTTTCAAGACTCGCCCTTTGGCGACATCCTGAATTCACTAAAGTCTCTCTCTTTATCCGGAGAGCCTGGCCGGATTACGGTCGGGAAGGTTGGGATGCGACGACGAAGAAATTCAACGCCCACCCACCACCCACTTTGTAGCCACCGTCGGCGATTTAACCGACATGCTCGACTTCGACTCGAAGACATCGACGGTATGGACGACGATGCGGGAGCGACCAAGACCCAGCGCCTACATGTGGCGGAAGGCCACCTCGTCATACGACATATACATGGTGGACATCCCAAAAGATGGAAACAGCGATGGAACAACGGAGGATGACCCCTCCAAGAAGCAACCGAAGCGCCGACGTTAGCGGCGCCGCTCTAAATCCCGCCACAGCAAAATCGGTGATTCCGGCACGAGAGATAATAACACCCCGGACAGTGCCGAAGAAGACCCCCTCCAGCAGGACTCAGCGCAGGAGGAGGGAGACACCAGCCCTCACGAGAGAGCGGCAGAAGAAGAGGTAGAGGATTATATGCCTCCCTCCGGAGACGAAGCAAGCCTCGACGACGATGAATTCGTCATGCCTGAGAATCCCGTCGAACAAGGGTGTTTTAGACGCAGGCTTATGGCCACAGCGAACAGCCTCAAGAAAAAGCAGCAACAACTTAGAGCTGATCAGGATCTGCTAGCCGACAGATGGACTGAAGTCCTCGCGGCCGAAGAGCATGAGCTCGAACGCCCCTCCAAAAGCTACTCTAAACGCAAGCTGCTCCCCCGATTAGAGGAGGAGGCTTACGAACCCGCATCACAAGGAGACAATACGGCTGACCGACCACCACGTGGTCGCTATAGAGAGGCCTCTAGGCCCTTCACTAGAACCGTACCCCGGCATCGCTCAAAAAGCACACGGCCAAAGGGGAACGCTCCGGACCTGCGAGATATATTGGAGGACAAGGCAAGACAATCAAGATCGATCTATGGATCGCGTGGGCACCCCACTGCACGCGTGGCGACAACCGTCGCCACGGACACAAGAAGTCGGCCGGGCGAACAAAAGCATAAAAGCTCTTTTGAGCTCTGGCCGTGATATCGCCCAAAGACAGTAGGCTACCAAGACACCCACTATGCTTCACGGGCGAAGTAATGGATCATCAAATCCTGAAGGGTTTAAACCCGTCAATATTGAATCCTATGATGGCACAACAGACCCCGCGGTTTGGATCGAAGACTATCTCCTTCACATCCACATGGCCCGCGGTGACAATCTCCACGCCATCAAATACCTCCCCCTCAAGCTTAAAGGACCAGCCCGGCATTGGCTCAACAGCTTGCCAGCAGAGTCAATTGGGAGCTGGGAGGGCCTGGAAGCCGCATTCCTCGATAACTTCCAGGCACTTATGTGCGACCACCAGACGCCGATGACCTAAGCCACATAATTCGTGGTTGCATTTAATCGGCCGAACAATTCTGGACACGGTTCTTAACCAAGAAAAACCAAATTGTCGACCGTCCGGATGCGGAGGCCCTCGCGACCTTCAAGCATAACATCCGCGACGAAAGTGGCTTGCCTGCAAGACCTAGGACAGGAAAAGCCGAAATCCATGGCAGCCCTCACATCACTCATGACCCGCTTCTGCGCGGGTGAGGACAGCTGGCTAGCACGCAGCAACAACCTCAGCAAAAATTCTGGCAGTCCGGACTTCAAGGACCAAAATGGCAGGCCGCGTCATAACAAAAACAAACGCCGCACTAACGGCGACAATATTGAGGATACGGCAGTCAATGCCGGATTCAGAGGCTCTAAACCCGGTCAGCGGAAGAAGCCATTCAAAAGAACTACTCCGGGTCCGTCCAATTTGGACCGAATACTCGACCGCTTGTGCCAGATACACGGCACCCCCGAAAAGCCAGCTAACCACACCAACAGGGACTATTGGGTATTCAAGCAGGCAGGCAAGTTAATTGCTGAAAATAATGACAAGGGGCTGCATAGCGATGACGAGGAAGAAACCCAACCGCCGAACAATAAAGGACAGAAGGGTTTCCCCCCACAGGTGCGGACGGTGAACATGATATACGCAACGCACATACCCAAAAGGGAGCGGAAGCGCACTCGTGGATGTCTACGCTGATGGAGCCAGTTGCCAAGTTCAATCCATGGTCCTCCCGCCCGATCACTTTTGACCAAGGGACCACCCCACCAAAGCATCCGTCATGGCGGATTCGCCAGACCGGGTCCTAGACCCAATCGCCGATGGATTTCATCTAACCGTAGTCACGATGGACGGCGGCAAAGACTGAACCTGCTTTACCAGGATACGGTCGCAAAATGGGCATAGACCACTCAAGGATTATACCTACCAAATCGACCTTTAACGGCGTCATACCAGGTGTAGAAGCCATTTGTACAGGCTCAATTACACTGGAAGTGGTCTTCGGATCCCCGGATAACTTCCGAAGCGAGGAGTTAATCTTCGACATAGTCCCGTCCTGTGGCGGCTATCATGCCTCGCTGGGACGCATCGCTGCTTGCAAAGTTCAACGCGGTGCCACACCACGCATACCTCAAGCTCAAGATGCCAGTCCTCGAGGAGTCATCACGGTCAACGGAAACACCGAACGTTCTCTCCGTGGCGGAGGAACATACAGGCCGACTCTCGCGGAAGTGCAATACAACCTCTTAAGGCAATTCTCGAGCCCGGCCGTTAAGCGGCCGGACATAAGCGCCGCCCGGGAGTAACTTACAACAAGACCACACAGCACGTTCCGAGCACGCCAGCGTAAAGGCGGCCCCAACCCAGCCTCTGCGAAACGTCAAAGGTGTCCTTCACAGACACCACTACGCTCACGAAGATACCATGGGCATGGGGAGAGGGGCACGACCACGATAAACCTGCATGCGGCTCAACCACACCAGGGGCTCTCAAGTGTGTCGTTTCTTTTTATTTTTCTTTTTACCTTTTAATTTTTAACCACAGGACTACGTTTTTAAGAAGCCCAGTCCGGCAGCAGACCAGCCGAACACACGATTCAAAAGCCAGGGAAGGATAAAAGCTACAACGAATATACATGTGGTCTCCATTACGAGCATTTTATACACCAATCTACAGCCTACCTGGAGGGGGGACATGTTTAACAGTCCCATACCTTGCTTATCGCACTATTTGTATCATTACGCATTCGTAGCAGCACTTATTAAATAAAACAATGCAGCACCTTTTTGCTTATAATTGCATTTCTTTTTCATACATATGTTCATTAACGACATGTTGCATCCATTACACTTTGGTACGGCTAATATACACCAGGGGCTTATGTTTCCCGCATTATGGTGTGATGAGTCCGAACACTTTCACAAGTGTGGCACCGAACTTATAGCACTATATGCATCGGCTCCGAATCATGTCTTGGGTCAATAGTTGGGTTTGCCCGGCTCCCATGTTTTGGTACCTTACGTTCCATTATATCGGCTAAGGTAGCACTGGGAGAACCACTGCGATTCCGCCCCAGTTCGGCTGGGTTAACGCCTCAGTGGAGAAAGCTAAAACTGACCGTCATGATGAGGCGAGAGCCGATCGCTGTTCGAGAGGTTTTTTGCGAGTCCTTAAGGACTTATGCCGCTTAGAGCGGGGAGCCGGATACTGTCCGGCCAAGGCGTGATAGCGCCCAAATTGACCTTCCGAAGACTAGGGGCTTCGCGAAATTTCAAATTATAGAATTCTATGGCTAAGTGAGAGTGTTCAAGCATTATAAGTCCGGTTGCACAGTTACATTTGTGTTGAGCGCCTCCTAGATGGACCCAAAAATGGGAACAAGAGCGCTCAAGTTTATCCCGAACACCCCGGGACTCGTGGCATGGGGGCTGAAGCCGACGACTTGCCATCTCTCGATTTGATAAACAGCCGCACGAAGGTAATATTTTAAATTAACAAGCATTGCTTAGTGCATATGAACTAAGTTTTCAGCAAGACAGGGATAACAACATGCGAGTCTACTCAAATATTACATCTTTGGAGCACTCACCCGAAATAGTGCGGGCACCCTTCAGCACACTCTTATAAGACATCTCGGGCGTGCGATGCTCCTTGCACTCTGGTGGCGGGTCCGCCACGAAGCCACGGGCATCCATCTTGCCCCAAGTGCACCTTCTTGCGGGGCAAGGGCCCGACGGGCACCCTCAATACAAGCAGAATGCTTGATGACTTCTACCCACGGGCACGCATCCATCAGCCGCCGCACCAGGCCGAAGTAGCTCCCATGCATGGCCTCCTTCGGCCACAGCCGAACTATGAGGTCCTTCATGACCTGTTCGGCCGCCTTGTGGAGCTCGACCAGCTGCTTCAGCTGGTCACTAAGGGGCACCGGATGTCCGCCTCGGCATACTAAGACCAAGACCTTCTCCGCCGAGCTCCCTCCTCGGCCCAGAGAACGCAGCAGCATCGGACACACTGCGAGGAAGATCTGCGAACGCTCCTGGAGAGCTCCAAATTCGGGTAAGCAACAGGTAATTAACACTCACATGCTTACTTTGCATGGAAAATGCCTTACCCGCTGTTATTTTCTTCACTGCCTCAATTTCCTGGAGGGCCTTGTAGGCTTCGGCCTTAGCGGCTTTGGCACTCTCAAGAGCCGTTGCAAGCTCAGACTCTCGAGTCTTCGAGTCACGCCCAAGCTCTCATGTTTTTCACGAGATCACGGAGCTCTTGCTGTATTCTCCGCCACCCGCGCCTCCTGCTTCTCTCGCTGGCAGCGCTCAAGGGCCGAGATTGCGTTCGGGCCGCTGCCACCGCCTCCTTCTGTGGTCGCCACCTCGTTAGTGGCCCCTACAATACCCACGTTATCGTTGTCATTTTTCTTGCAACCAAATCCTGTTCTGTAAGGTACCATTTTCATAAGGTATTACTCACATTCTTTTTCCTCGAGCTGCTTCTTGGCATGGCCGAGCTCATTCTCGGACCGCCGAGGTTTTCCTTCAAAGTATTGACCTCACTGTCGGGCGGAGGTCAAGAAGACAACCTGCAATCCCATATTGACATATTTTTATGACTCCTGCGTTTATCTTTCTAAAGATCCTCGGTCCGCTTTTCCTTTCGAACACCGAACCGAGCATCGAGGGCTACCGTCTATGCGGTACCATTTTACATATATTGAAATTCTTACCTCAAAGCCCGTTAGAAGGCTGCTGCGAAGCTTCAGTCGGCCGCTCTTGGCGAAGCTGAACCTTACGAATCACCGCACTCATAACGGTGCGGTGTTCCTCTTTGATGGAGGCGCCGTTGGCGCCTCAAGAAATATCCGGCGCCTCCGGTTGGGCGGAGGCAGCTGGCGTCACAGTCTTGACCTTCTTCACGAAGGGGTCGCCACGGACTCCGGAGCCACCGTGGCTTCCGGGCCGAGTCCGTGCAAAGTCCGGAGGGTGTCTGTGACACGTTCGGGCCTCCTCCTCCTGGTGGGTCCTTTCTTGGGATCGCACCTCGGCCGTCTGCTGCACGGGGGATGAGGCGGTCGGAAGGAATCCATATCCGACGACCCAAGGACCCGCCGATTTAAACGGGAAGATCATCCTTGGGCGGACTGCAGGGTTGCATGCGGCATTAGAAAGACATTATGTGGCGAAAAGAAAGAAACCTTGAAGTTATTCGGGAGTCCGGGTACTTACGATCTCGCCAGGGGCTTGGCCCTTGGAGGCCAGTCCTCATCGTTGTCCTTTGGCGTTATGGAGCAGTCCGGGAAGAGTTTTTCCTTCTTGGACCCTTCGCCTCCCTTGTTGGGGAGGCCTTCCTTTCGTCCACCCACTGGGAGAGGCTTTTTTCTTCTCCTCCTCCCTTGGTGGGAGGAGGGCCTCGGATTCATCATCCGATAGCACCTGAAAACGGAACTCTTCCGAGTCCCCATGGCCGTCTTCTTGGCCTTCTTCTCCGGCACCACGTGGGGTGCCGAGCAACAGCGCCGTTAGGCGGGCGTCCGCTGGGTCCTCTGGCAATGGGGCCGGACAGGTAATCCGTTCGGCCTTCACCAGCCATTCCTGTTAAAGGTAAAGGGATCTTAGATCCCGCATAGAGTCGAACTATGGAAAACAAGTGGTGAAATCGCTTACCTCATCAGCGGGACGCTGCGAGTGGAATCCGCGATCTTCGGTAGCGGATGCGGGAGCTTCGGCGCCCTTGAACATCACCTTCCAGACATCTTCGTACGTAGTGTCGAAGAGCCCGCTCAGTGGTCCAGTGCTACCGGATCAAACTCCCACATGTTGAAGCCCGTCGCTGGCACGGGAGAATCCGGCGGATGAGCAGGACACAGGACTACGTTGACAAGCTTGAGCTTCTTGTCTACCAGCTTACGGATCTGAGCTTGGAGTCCGGTCAGCTCCTCCGAATTCCCCAAATCCATCCACTCTCTCTTCCGGGAGGTGAGCCGTGTGGGGATGCCAGATCTAAATTGGGGGCTGCCCAATTAGGGGTCACTGGCTCGGTGATATAGAACCACCCCGACTGCCACCCCTTGATGGTTTCCACAAAAGTGCCCTCCAGCCACGTAACGTGGGACATCCTGCCCACCATGGCGCCTCCGCACTCCGCCTGGCTACCATTCACAACCTTTGGCTTGACACTAAAGGTCTTGAGCCACAAGCCGAAGTGGGGCTGGATGCAGAGGAAGGCCTCACACACGACGATAAACGCCGAGATGTTGAGGATGAAATTCGGGGCCAGGTCATGGAAATCTAGGCCGTAGTAGAACATGAGCCCCCGGACAAAGGGATGAAGGGAAGCCCAGTCCATGGAGGAAATGGGGAAGAAATACTACCCTCTCATGGGGCACGGGTTGGGAACGAGCTCTCCTCGTCGGGGAGCCGATGCGCGATGTTCTTTGGACAAATATCCGGCGCCTGGCAGTTTTTCCTGGATCTGCCCCTCCGTGACGGAGGAGGCCATCCACTTGCCTCCCGCTCCGGACATAGTTGGAGAAGGTTGAGGTGAGAAGTGCGGATTTGGGCGCTGGAGCTTGAGTTTGCGAAGATGGATAAGCCAAGGAGGAAGAAGGCGCAGGTAAAAAGGGTTGGATCCTTATCCCCTTATATGGGCGGACAAAAACATGTGTCCCCACCGGCCTGGTAAAACTCGCTTATCTCCCAAGCGTCACAATCGATGGCGCGGTTGGGTTACCCACGTCCGTATTGACGGGAATCCCGGAATAAGGGGAACACGATCTCTGCTTCGACAAGACGTGCCAAGGAAACCGCTTCGCTAAACGCTACCGAGGTGAAACAATAAAACAATTTGAGTAAAGGCTTGGTAGTGGTGCGACGTCACGCCCACGAATCACGCCGCCAGATTGATCTTGTGTAATATTATTCTCTCTCACGGTGGTATGTGGAATTTATTTTTTGCGAGCGGACACTATCCTGGTGTTCACAATCTTCTATAAATTATTCGAGGAAGAACCCGCCTTGCAATGCCGAAGACAACATGCGCACGGACTCGTCGTCATTGAAGCCTGGTTCAGGGGCTACCGAGGAGTTCCGGACTAGGGGGTGTCCGGATAGCGAACTATCATCATCGGCCGGACTCCAAGACTATGAAGATACAAGATTGAAGACTTCGTCCCGTGTCCGGATGGGACTTTCCTTGGCGTGGAAGGCAAGCTTGGCGATACGGATATGTAGATCTCCTACCTTTGTAACCGACTCTTGTAACCCTAACCCTATCCGTGTCTATATAAACCGGAGGGTTTTAGTCCATAGGACGAACAACAATCATACCATAGGCTAGCTTCTAGGGTTTAGCCTCTTTGATCTCGTGGTAGATCCACTCTTGTAACACACATCATCAATATTAATCAAGCAGTACGTAGGGTTTTACCTCCATCAAGAGGGCCCGAACCTGGGTAAAACATCGTGTCCCTTGTCTCCTGTTACCATCCGCCTAGACGCACAGTTCGGGACCCCCTACCCGAGATCCGCCGGTTTTGACACCGACAACAAGGTTCATGCCTATATGGTGGATATGATGCTCATTTGCAAGGAGGCTCGTTTGTCGCAGACTCAGCCACTTGATGTCTCACACATCATGTAGTGTGAGCTTCGGTTTGCGGTGTTCAACCGCAAGGTGCCTATCTATGGGCCCTATCTGTCTCTGCTGATCTTGAAGACTTGGGAGAAGATGTTCCTCGGTGAGGAGTTCCTTGCTCCAGTGGATTCGCCATGAATCCATCTGCTCAAGTGCCAAGCCCAACCGAGCCAACACTACTACTCGTCTTGAGGCGTCTGCTGCTAGGGCTGCTGTTGATGAGGAGGATCTTGGCACCGAGGATGTTCTTTGAAGGCCGTCTTGCTAGGCCTTCCTGAGTTCCTCTATGCCTTCGTGGGCCAAGAAGTCAAGGACAAGATGAAGACTCTTTTCTGCATGCAAGCCAAGGGACGATCACAGGACTCCACGTGGCTTCTAAGGAGAGTCGCCACGGGACAAGAAGATCTTGCAGCTGTATAACGAGGACGATGTCTGGTGGTTCTGAGGATCACATCACTCTAGAGGCCGAGTGGATGGAGAAGCAAGGCTACTGGTGGACTGATTCTGAGGAGGACGTCGAGGAGACCATCCTTGCTGCCGAGGAGTCCGACGGAGAGGGTTGGGATGAGTTCCCTGCTTGAGCCACCTCTTGTGTGTAGGTGTCCTCTCTGCCTTTTTGGCGTCTCGATGCCAAAGGGGGAGAGAGTGTAGGGATTTGAGAGTCGTGTGTCGTCGTTCGTGTTCGGTGTGTTTGCTGCTTTCTCGTTCTCGTTTGAACCTCGTTTGAACCTTGTTTGATTGCTTTTTCTTCATATGGTGTAAGACATATGCACTCTATCTATCTTAGCGAGCTTGTGATATATTGTGCTACCTTTATGCTATGATCTGCTTAGATGTTAGTTATCGTGCCTTTGTCTCTAAAATATAGGGGAGTGGTGATCCTAGTTTGTGTGCTATGCAGTCCAAACCATCCATCCAGGTTGCACACATCTAGGGGGAGCCCATCTATATTCTAGAGAGGAGGGGTTTGCCTTTGCTCAATATTATCTCATCTATGTGCAAATCCCGTATTGTCATCAATCCACCAAAAAGGGGGAGATTGTAAGGGCATATTTATCCCTTAGGTGTTTTGGTGATTGATGACAATGCTTTTGCGGACTAATCGTGTGCCTTGAGTTTCTCAGACGCTTCATCACTAGGCACGAGACGATTCGGTGCCCCTCGAAGACTATTGAAGACGACGTTGTTCTACGTTTCTCTTTGGTGGATTTGAGTCGTAGGAGAGCCGTACTATTAAGAGGGGGTCCGCGTCCAAAAGGTTCGGGTGGAATTAACACGTACACATGTCTTTCCTTTCCGTTGCACTTTGGAGCGTCTCTCTGTTATCCTAGTTGTGCGTGATCTGACGGCTACTGGGGGTCACGGTAGTACCGCTCCTCTGGAGCCTTAGTACCGTAGCCCCCAGGCCTAGTGCTGCTCCGGTACGGTAGTAGGGGCGGATGTAATTTTTTACATCCACGCCCACACGGTAGTACCGCACATCATCTTGCGGTAGTACGCAGGTAGCCACGGTAGTACCGCCTCCCTTGGAGTCGTAGTACTGCGTGGCCCTCATACCTTGTACCGCTTGTCGGCGCGGCAGAGGGAGCGGATGTAATTTTACATCCGGCGCCTCAACGGTAGTACCGCTACCGCGCGTGGTAGTACCGCGTCGGGTTTTTGCACTATTTCATTTTCAGCGGAAGTAGGCACGGATGTATTTTATTTCATCCGTGCTCTTCGTAGGCTTTGACTTTCCTGCCTTGCGGTAGTACCGCAAGGGGGAGCGGTAGTACCGCGCGAGCGGTAGTACTGCTCTCAATCAGGCTAGTCCCGGCCTCTGCTGCTGCCGCGAAAGTACCGTGGCCCTCCATGGTAGTACCGTGGCCCTCCATGGTAGTACCACGTGGCCTTGCGGTAGTACCGCGCTCCTGGAGCGGTAGTACCGCATGTCGCAGGCTGAACTTGTGGATAACGGTTGGATCTCTTCCATGACTATAAAAGGGGCGTCTCCTACCTCTAGTTGACTACCTCTTCCATTTCTAAGCTCCATTGTTGCTCCAAGCTCCATTTTGGCCCGATCTCTCTCCCTAGCCAATCAAACTTGTTGATTTGCTCGGGATTGGGTGACAAGGGCCCGATCTACACTTCCACCAAGAGATATTCGATTCCCCCACTTATCCCTAAGCGGATCTTGTTACTCTTGGGTGTTTGAGCACCCTAGGCAGTTGAGGTCACCTCGAAGCCATACTCCATTGTGGTGAAGCTTTGTGGTGGTGTTGGGAGCCTCCAAGTGTTGTGGAGATTGCCCCAACCTTGTTTGTAAAGGTTCGGTCGCCGCCTTCAAGGGCACCAATAGTGGAATCACGGCATCTCGCATTGTGTGAGGGCATGAGGAGATTACGGTGGCCCTAGTGGCTTCTTGGGGAGCATTGTGCCTCCACACCGCTCTAACGGAGACATACTTCCCTTTAAAAGGAAGGAACTTTAGTAACACATCCTCGTCTTCACCGGCTCCACTCTTGGTTATTTCGTGCCTTTACTTTTGCAAGCTTACTTGTGTTGTATCGATTGCTTGCTTGTGTGCTAGTTGTCATTGCATCATATAGGTTGTCCACTTAGTTGCATATCTAGACAACCTATTTTGTCGCAAGGTTTAATTTGTTAAAGAAAAGCTTAAAAATTTTTAGTTGCCTATTCACCCCCCTCTAGTCAACCATATCGATCCTTTCAGATGACATAAGGTTTATCAATCCATGGGAGGTGTAGGATGAAGATGGTCTCTCTTAAACGACCCTGCAACCAAATACAAGAAATCTCTTGTGTCCCCAACACACCCAATACAATAGCAAATTGTAGAGGTGCACTAGTTTGGCGAAGAGATGGTGATAAAAGTGTAATATTGATGGTGGAAATATATTTTTATAATCTGAATAAATAAAAACAGCAAGGTAGCAATTAGTAAACGGGCACAAAAATGGTGTTGCAATGCTAAAAAAGAGGCCTAGGGTCCGTACTTTTGCTAGTGCAACCTCTCAACAGTGCTAACATAGTTGGATCATATGATTATCCCTCAAAATACAGCAAAGAATCACTCCCGAGTTCCTATTAGCGGAGAACAAAAGGTAGGAATTGTTTGTAGGGTGCGAAGCCACCTCAAAGCTATTCTTTCTGATCGATCTATTCAAGAGTTCGTACTAAACACTACAAAAAAAAGACACTTCCGTGATGATACGTGTTTGTCACAGTAGGTCACATTTTCAGTCATGCATGTACATCCATGACAATTTTATGACAGAATCAAGATAATCATACTGTCTTTGTCGTCAGAGAAGTGTTCCATGACTTTACCATTATTATCTTCACAGAAGTGTCCACTTCCATGACGATAAATCACGCGTCATAGAAATGCTTTCGTCAAGGGTGACCGACACGTGGCATCGACCGTAACGGGTCGCCGTTAAGCTATCGGGTCCGGTTTTGGATCCGATAACCCGTTAGCAACCCGGACCGATGGGGATTTTCCACGTGTAAAATTCTCATTGGCCAGAGGAAACACGTGTTGGCTCAACGTTCGGACAGATGTCATCCACTCATTGGACAGAAGGCGCCTATGATACATCGATACATGGCATGACCCAACAGAGGCCCATTCCCGTGAAAAGGCCGGCATAGCTAAAGGCCCACCATGTTTTTTTAGACACTAGTGGGCTGGCCCGTTAACAGTCTGCCATCTTTTGGGCCAAATTGGGGCCCATAGCAGATCAGGCCCGTTCACATCCTGCCGTGTTTTGGGCCGAATTACGGCCCATATCGGATCAGGCCCGTTAACAAGCCACTGTTCTTTTGGGCCCATTCTAAGACAGGTTTGTATTTCAGCCTATTAAATGCTCGTTAACTAGTTCGACCCGATAATAGTTTCGGCCTGTTAGCGGCCCGTGGTGCATCTAGGACGCTTTCGGCCCGGTTATTAACTTTAGGCCCTTTAACGGCCCATGCAGAAACTGGGCTATTTCTTGCCCGAAGTAACTTTAGGCCTCTTAACGGCCCGTAGTCTTCGTGAATAAATTTCAGCCCAACAGGCCTATCGGCCTGTTAATGGCCCGTGGAATAGTTGGGCCTAATTACCGCCCGCGTTGAATCAGGCTTGCTTATAGCCCATCTGATGATGGCCCATGACACTTTTGGGCCTATGGCCCGCGTGGATACCAGCCTGCTTAAAGCCCATAATTTTATTAGGCCAAACTGGCCCGAGATATGTTTTGGCCTGTTAACTGCTTGTCCTATTTGGGCCAAACATGGGCCTTAGGAAGTTTCGGCATGTATTGGCCCATGAATTGGCCCAACGCTGGCCCAATCTAGGTTTTAGCCTGTTAAAAGCCCATGGTATTCTCTGGCCCAGCTGGCTAGAACTTTACTCGGCCTGTTAAAGTCGGGAAACTACTATAGGTTTAGACATGCTAATGGCCCAAGATGATTATAGGCCCAATGCTTTGGCCCATATGAGTAACGGCCGGCTCAAGACCGACACATCGAGATCCACCGAACCTTCCGCCCAAATTACAAAGATACCGACAAAAGAATAAACCTAGACTATACAATAAAGAAATTATGGCATATTACATCCACTGGGAATTAAAGTTCGCTACCGGTGATAATAAAGCGCAACATGACCGTGGATTACATACACTGGGCATCAAAGGTCGCCACCAGTGCATATAAACGCGCCGACAAAAGAATATACAAAACTGAGAGCACTTCAGAAGGCACTAGGCCTTTACAGGATGGGCCCCGCAAGCAGCCGAACAAGCTGATGTGACCTCAATTGTGTCAACGATAGATGCTCCATCCCTAGCTATATGGCACGATAGTGCGCATGGCAGTCCTCTGACATCTTCTTAGCATCTTTGACTTCAAGTCGGAGCTGAGCTGAAGCAAGCGTTTCCGCTTTAAGTTGAGATCAAGCAATGAATCGATTGAGGCAGCGACTGCACAGAGGTTGTCTCACACCTGCTGGTGAGTAGCTTCAACTACTGTCTTCATCAAGACATGACCTTGGGGTGATCTCGCTGTCCTCAATATGATTTGGCTCACAATCTTCCCTAAAGTTCTACCTCGCATAAGAGATACGACTCTGAAAGAGAAATAAGGAGACACGTAACAGGTTTCACAATAATAAAAGCAAATAAATGGATCTGTTCTGCATAAGGAACATGTTTTTACAACTACAATATAAAACTGATAGTTGTTGCAAACATCCAATCAGATGTAAACAGCAAAGTAAACAACAGTGGAGGAAATGATGCATATCCAACTCTATACTAGAACAAAGTTTGAAGGCTTGAGAAGGATGAACTTACATTACATGTTAACACGGGCTGGACAAAGCCCATCTCCATGTTGATGGAAGGATAATTCAATAAATTCCCCAAAGAAAATTCTTTGTAAGCATTGCCATTTTTCTACATTGTGCAAAGAGTAATGTCGGTGTACAAATATAGGGGCTCTCCTTTGCACCCCTTACTTGTGCACGGGCAGTCAGAGCCGCGCCTGCGGCACACCTAACATGGCAAGGGAGGGAGGCCGAAGCACAAGGCCAACAAAAACAACGCCAAGACCAAGAACACAAAGAACAGAGCGACGAAGCAGGTTCCCCCGGCAAAACCCTTGCCGGGGCAGCCTCAGTAGCCCCGGCAAGGGCCTTGCGCCGAGGCAGTCTCAGCAGCCTTGCCGGGGCAACTCGCCCAACACCAGCGGGGCGCGCCACCCTTGAGCCCACGGCTTCCAACATAACCAACCACGATGGGACGAAGGCTCGGGAGGCGCCTCCATGGTGGCATGCAGATCTTTGTCAAGATCATAGATACACAAGTTCAGATGAGGACTAGAAGACGACGATCCTCGGCAAGATCCTTGCCGAGGAGATCCACAAGACCCCCGGCGAGATCCTTGCCGGGGACAACCGTGCTACCACGGCAAGACCGTTGTCGGGGCCCCGGCAAGTCCCTTGCCGAGGACGCCTGCGGGTCCACAGCCAGGCCCGCATCAACCAAGACTCGCCGCCCGTTAAGATGCAGCTGCCGGCCCAACCAGTCAAGGTGCACCTGCGTGGCAACATGCGGCTTCCAGGCCAACTCAGCAAGCACATGCGTGGTGGCATGCAGATCTTCGTGAAGGCCCTGCCGCCACGCCACCTCAGCAGCCTGCCTGCCTACATGGCGCTGCACACATCACTGGCCTGGGCGCGTTTCGAAGCGAGGCAAAGCGGCGACGGACAGGACGGGCCTCGTTCCCGTCCCTCATAAAGCTAATGGACACCTAAGTAGCGCATTTAACGCGCGTTGTCCCGTATTGCCGGGCGATAAGCTCGTGCACTACACACCTTTCCACCTCTTGTGTGCCACTGTGGCAACCCCTTTTCAACTATAAAGGAGGTCTGAGGCATACCTTAGAGGGATTCGGCTCTTTGGAACTACGGAGCCACTGTAGCTAGTTCGAGAGCTCAAGAACACTCTGAAATACACACCAAAGCAGGACTAGGGTATTATGCATCCTCACGGCCCGAACCTGGGTAAACGATCTTTGTGCTAGCTCCTAAACCTACTCTTGTCACAACCCCGCGCCCGCCAACCCTAGAAGGGATTCTAGTGATCCCATAGGTGTCGTTTCCCCGAAATCTTTGGCGCGCCAGGTAGGGGGCGCAGTTGTGATAATCTGGTTTAGCAGCCAGCTTAGCAGTTCCTTGTGGCCATGGCTTCTAAAGAAGAAGACGGCCAAGAGAACGGCGCCGCCTGCAAGCGCGAAGGGCACCAGTGCGGCGCCAGGAAAGCTAAGTCATGCCAAACTTTAAATATTTCCTTTTTATATAAGGTTATTCCCCTCGGAGATCTCGTTCTTTGTATGGAAAACCTGCACGCAATGGGGCCATTCCGCTTTTGGCAACACCCTTACTCTGTTTCGAGTCCGCTCAACAGCTTAAGCGGCCGCGTCGAGAATGGCACGGTAGCCTTCCGCAATTGGCAACGCTCTTGATTCTGACTCGAGTCAAGCTCGATAGTTTGAGCGGTCGCGTTGAGAGTGGTAAGGTGGTTTGCCTGGCAGCAAGCACACCCGGCAGGCTATCGAGGATCCGTCCTCGAGGCGCAGTGGCTTGGGTTTACGCGCCGGCCAGCCCACCCAAAGAAACGTAGGGTGGACATACACATACAGAGAGAGAGAGAGAGAGAGAGAGAGAGAGAGAGATTGAATAGGAAAATAATATGCGTCAATTTAAAAGTATTGCAGAGTTATATTACATCACTTGTTGCCGTAGTTCTAACTAGAGATAAAAATTGTCTTGGTAATGAACTTGCAGCAGCGATAAGAAATGGGGTGCCTAGTCCCGGCGCTGGCCCTCTACCCTCTGGACTCCATCGATGCGGCCGATGACGGGCTCGATACGCTCCTTGAGCGGCGCGAGGTCCACATCCTCCGGCAAGCTCTCCAACAAGAAAGCGTCAAGTCGAGGTTGGGATTCCAAGATGCCACCTTGGTGAGAACCTTGGTCATGGCACCCCGACAAAGCCTCCGGGCCTCATTGGCGGGAAAGTCGCCTGTGGAGCAGAAATGCTCCAGGGCTCCGAGAACACCCTCGAAGAACAGGGTCAGCTTGGCATTGGGGCTCGCGTTGCGCTCCGGGGTGTACTTCACATTTGGCATCCCCATGGTGGCCAGCTGCATGGTGATCCTGCCGGCGACATCTTCGAGGCGGCCGATCCAGCGGTTCTCTCCCTCGACAAAATCCTTATGGTTGGCGTCTTCGTTCTTCCGCAGCTGCTTCTCGGCCTCCAGATCCTTGGCCAGGGTCCCCTCCCGGGCCTTGGCCTCTGAGAGTGTCCTCTCAAGACCCTCCAACTTCATCTTCAGATCTTTGATGGAGTCGTTGGCCTTGGAGAGCTGCTCAGCCTTGTCGATGACTGCGCCCTGCGCCTCCACCAGGGCACCGTTGAGCGTGTCCTTCTCTTTGGCCAGCTTTAGGGCCTGATCCTTCAGCCCGTCCCGCTCCACCTCCAGCTCTTTTACCTTGCTGGTGTGAGCCAGAGCCTGGGCATCGAGTGCCTCCTTGTGCCTCTGCTCCAGCTCCTGGGTTCGCTGCACGACAAGCTTCTCCACCTCCTCGTCCTTTCCATGGAGCGTTGCGGCGAGCCTCTCCTCGTGCGTAGCAAGGTCCTCCTCTTGGGAGTTTAGCGCAGCCTGCTGCTGGTGCCGAGCGGCCTCGGCCAGAGCGGCCTCCTGCTTCGCCAGTTCCAGGGCCTTCTCGATGTCGGCCTGCTTCATGACGAGCGCCAGGTCGCGCTCAGCCAGCGCCTCTTGGGCGGCTTTCAGGTCCTTGTGGGCCTGGCGGAACCAAGCCTGCGCCTAGGCGACATGCCCCTCGAGGTCCGCCTCCGCCTTGTCCACCACCGCCATCTTGGACTTGGCCTTGTCCAGGCGGGCACGGTGAAGTGCCGGGAGCTTCTGGAAGTTGGCACTCATGGCCCGGAGGAGCCGCTCTTCCTGGGAACCGCCGCCACTAGCGCTCGGCTCATCGACAACCTCAAGCCCGGCGGCGGCGAGCACTTCGTCGTCAAACACCTCCCCCTCGACGGGCGCCTCGGTGCTCACCGTCCCTGGGAGGTGGACGAACAGGTCATCGCTCACCTTCAGATACCTGCCGGAGCTAGAGGCAGGGAGGAGGAGGGTTGGTCGTCAACCACCTCCTCCTCGACAGCGGCCTTGCCGGCCTTCCCGGCAGGCCCCTTGCCGGCCTGCTCGGCGGCAGCCTTGCTGGGTTCCCCGGCGGACCCCTTGGCAGTGCCCTCAGCAGCATCCTTGGCGGCCTCCTCGGTGGCGATCTTCTCGGCCTCCGCCGCAGTATCTTTGGCGACGTCCTCGGTGACGATGTCTATGTCCTCCCGGTCCGCTGAAGGAGGATCTAGATACCGAGAAGGGGATGAGGCGAATCCGAGACCAAGATTCAGAAAGAACAGAGAAAGAACAGGGACGGAAAGCGAGTGACTTACCCGTGCCGGGCTGGGAAGAAGAGGCCCCCTCCCCGCCAACATCTGGCGCTGAGGCGAAGCCACCAGCGCCTGAGTTTGCCTCCTCCTCCTCTATGTGCATGGGCTCGGTGCCTGGCGCCCTTGTCGGGGACGCCCCTTGGGGCGGCGTGTTGGGGGTAGCCCTCGGTGGCTCCTCCTCCTGCTGCCCTCCTCCTGCAACCATGGCAAGGTCAGCGCCAAAGGATCGTACCCCCAACACACGTCGACGAGGGGCGAGTGATGAGCTTACGCTGGGGGCTGCGCCGGGGGCTGCTCAACACCACCAGCGGTGTACCAGAAGTACCTGCCAGGGGCTGGCCGCTCGCCGAAGCCCTGGCCCTCTTCACCCTCTGGCCAGTGTCTCCGCGTCCCTGCAATGAAAGAAACAAATCAAGATAAGCGGCACGGTTTGAGAAGGCAGAGATGGCAAGAAAAAAGGGAACGAGATACTTACTCGTCCTCCACCTCGTCCTCTGTTGCCTTCCTCTACCTCCTTGGGCTGAGGGACCCAAAATCGAAGACAACCTCTGCGTCGTCATCTACGGGAGGAGGGGAAGCAGATGGGGTCCATGGACGCTTGGACGAAGCAGAGGCAGTTGCCTTCTTCTTCGCCACCGCGGCTTTCACCAGTTTCCTCGCCGCTGCAGCCCTCGTCTGGCGCACGGACACCCCCTGGGTTTGCTGCGGCTCCACGGCCCTGCCAGGCCGGACCGGCTCGCCAGAGCTGGCCCGCCGCAGGACTCGCCTCTCCCTGTTGCCGGGGGGTCGACAGTCTCGACCTCCTCCTCCGACAGCTCGTCGACCACATCTTCGATGAGAGGGGCCCCAGTGCCGGCACTACTGGCCTCCCCAACGGCCTCCGCCCACTGGGCGAGCTCCTTTTCCCCCGCCTCTGCCGCAACCTTGTCCTCCACGCCGCCGGTGCTCCCGGCCTCCCTGGTGAGCTCCGCCTCCGCCGCCCTGGCGGCGATGTAGTCCAGCTCCGCCTGGGTGGTGTCCTGGATGAGCCGCGACTCGGCGCTGACGTACTTCTCCTCCAAGGTTTCAAAAAACTCCTGCACTTGATCCTCCGGTGGCTCGGCCCAAGTTGGGACGAGGCCGTGCGCGTTGTACTCCAGCATCACGGCGATGATGTTGTTTCGGCGCGAGTTATTGCTCAGCGGGACCACCCCCGCCGACAACCCGAACAAGGGCCCCTTGGCGACCTTGCCGGTTTTGGCAGCCTTGCTGAACCGCTCGACCTTGCCGTCGCAGTTCACGTCGAGATGGAAGAGCCGCTGGCAGAAGTGGGCATGCCCCATCACCGTGAAGTTGTGGTCGAGGCCGGGGCGAATCCTCATGATGTCGTCTGCATTCGTAAAGAGCCAGGCCGGCCTCCCCTTGTTATGCAGCGGAGCGATTCGGCGGCGGATGAAATCCTCCCCGATCATCTCAAGGGTGAGCCCGGCCTCAGTGAGGCGGAGAATCCTGGTGGTGGCAACCGTGAGCTTCGCATCGTCGGCGTCGACATTGCTCCAGTCATTTCGACGAACCGGCGGCACCTGACGAACCCGGCAGAAATCTTGTGGATCATCTTCCTCAATCCAGCACCACTGGCCCCGCCACTCCCCCCACCTTTCCTTCGTAGCACCCTCCAGGTATGTCCCCTTGAAACTTGGGATCCAGGCGACGCAACCGGAAATGGCGCCCCCTTTTTGGATCCGAGGGAAGAAGTAGTGGCGGGAGAGCACCGTGTTGGGATGCACCACGGCGAAACCCTCGCAGAGGTGCGCAAAAAGAGCCATGCATGCCACGACATTTGGAGTAAAATCCATAAGGTGGAAGCCGTAGGTGTGCGTGGCGTCATTGAAGAAATCAGAGAGGGGGGGGGGGGGGGCAGAGGCCGCAGGAGAAGTAATCGACAAAGAATGGGTACCGATTTGAGCCGGCCTCGGCGAAAGCGGCGGGGATGAAGCGCGTGGCCGGATGCCCCGTCGTCTCGCCCCCCGTCTTGCACCCCCACAGGTGTTTGAAGTAGTCCCGGAGTTCGACCGCGTCGGCCGTCGACGGAAAGTAGGCATGCTGCGTTCGCCGCACCGCCAACTTGCTCTCCGACAGCTCCTTCTCCCCGGTATCCATGGCCGCCCCCTTGCCTCTGCTGGTTTTGGGCGCCATGGCGGTTGAAGAGGACAAAGGCACGGCATCGGCGAGAGGGGGCAAAAGCTTGAGAGGGAGGAAGAAGGGGACGTCGGTTCCCAGATTGGAGAAGGCGCAGGGGGTAAATGAGCAGCGCCCCCGCGGTTATTCCTTTTTACGGGGAAGGCGCGGGCCGCCTCTTTTCCCTTTAACTGTGATGTGACGCATGAATGCGGAGACCGCCCCACGCATGACCCCCACGTCACACACGACCCTCCACGTCGTGCATTCAATGCGGGTCGTGGAGAAGCGCAGCGGATGAAAAGTTGTTGCGGTAAAATCCGCCCCATCTGCCCGCGCACCGTTATGGGCCTATCCCAACAACACGTCGCGCTTATGTGTGGCCCAGGCCCGGGGGCTCCTGTCGGTGTACAAAGATATGGGCTCTCCTTTGTACCCCTTACTTGTGCACAGGCAGTCAGAGCCGCGCCTGCGGCCACACCTAACATGGCAAGGAGGGAGGCCGAAGCACAAGGCCAACAAAAACAATGCCAAGACCAAGAACACAAAGAGCAGAGGGACGAAGCAGGTTCCCCCGGCAAGACCCTTGCCGGGGCAGCTCGCCCAACACCAGCGGGGCGCGCCACCCTTGAGCCCGCGACTTCCAACATAACCAACCACGATAGGATGAAGGCTCGGGAGGCGCCTCCATGGTGGCATGCAGATCTTTGTCAAGATCATAGATACACAAGTTCAGATGAGGACTACAAGACGACGATACTCTGCAAGATCCTTGCTAAGGAGATCCATAAGACCCCCGGCGAGATCCTTGCCGGGACAACCGTGCTACTGCGGCAAGACCCTTGCCGGGGCCCCGGCAAGACCCTTGCCGAGGACGCTTGCGGGTCCACAGCCAGGCCCACATCAACCAAGACTCCGCCGCCGTTCGCATGCAGCTGCCAGCCCAACCAGCTGGGCAGGCACCTGCTTGGCAACATGCGGCTTCCAGGCCAACTCAGCAAGCACCTGCATGGTGGCATGCAGATCTTCGTGAAGGCCCTGCCACCGCGCCACCTCAGTAGCCTGCCTGCCTACATGGCGTTGCACACATCGTTGGCCTGGGCGCGTGTCGAAGCGAGGCAGAGCAGTGACAAACAGGACGGGCCTCGTTCCCGTCCCCGATTAAGCTAATGGACACCTAAGTAGCGCATTTAATGCGCTTTGTCCCGTATTGTCGGGCGATAAGCTCGCGCACTATACACGTTTCCACCTCCTGTGTGCCACTGTGGCAACCCCTTTTCAACTATAAAAGGAGGCCCGAGGCATACCGGAGAGGGATTCGGCTCTTTGGAACTACGTAGCCACCGTAGCTAGTTCGAGAGCTCAAGAACACTCTGAAATACACACCAAAGCAGGACTAGGGTATTACGCATCCTTGCGGCCCGAACCTGGGTAAACGATCTTTGTGCTAGCTCCTAAACCTGCTCTTCTCACAACCCTGCGCCCGCCAAACGTAGAAGGGATTCCAGTGATCCCATAGGTGTCGTTTCCCCGACAAGTAAATATAGATCAAATAATACTGGAAGAAACAAAGGATAATGAAGCTCAGGTGTAGAATGATGATACATAATCAAATAGCAATTAATTATGTATAGGGTTACAAGGCAAAAGGTACTGACAAGAGGAATGCAGACATCAACGTGTGCAGTGGCATTGGCTTTATTCAACATTTTGGTAAGAGTAAATGTAGATATGATAATTTGGAGAAAGTGGAGGGAAGGGCAGATAAGATGCAGAGCAATGCTAGACAATCAACTATCTCGTGATGCAAGTACAGTAATACCACCACCGTCCGTTATTACTGTCGCTCAAATGGATGTATGTAGCACTATTAAGTTCTAAATACATCCAATTGATCAACAATTAGTTCGATATAGAGGGAGTACATGACAACAGGTACATACATGAGCAATCCAAAACTTCATAACCATTGTGTTAATTCTACATTTATCTAAGAGTAAATATAGATCTTATAATTTCGAGCAAAGGGAGGATAAAGAAGCGAACATTTGCAGTGATGCTACATAATCAAACAAAGAATGAGTGTCATTATCTATTGACAAAGGGCAAGAGGTCTTGACAAGAGCAATGCAGAGCCCAAAGATTGTTGTGAGATCCTATGATCCTTTGAGCAAGGAGCTTCATCTGAAATTAGTTTTCATACTAGAGAGAAGGTAAGGCACATGCAGAAATTTAGGAGTTCAAATTTTGAATTGATATCATAGAGATTACTGTATTGGCTGTCGGCCAGTTCTAATAGGGGTTTGGCCAGTGAAGTAGGGGTAGAGTGTGGTATAGTTGGGCATGTGTTTTCTGTGGCTGCTGATCTATCAGATTTATCAGGTATCACTACCTTTTCCAAATACCTAGTTTGTACTCCTTGAGGATCTGCACTCACCCTCTTCCTTTTGGACATCTATTATGAAAGAACAATATTTGACTGGAAAAACATAGTATGACGACACATGGAATAGGTACAGAAAATGGATAGGTATGGCATATACTCATATATGATGCTTAAACTAAGCAGATGGTGTAACAAAGTAGAAGTAATGCAAGAGGTCAGATGCAAAATATGTGCGACCAATACAACCTTGCCAAGTTAGAGCAAGCATCTTGATAGGTGAATAAGATAGGCCATCCTCCACCATGCCAAGTTTGTTAGCCAGTGGATTGTTCCGCAATATTCCTATCGTGCGCCCATTCTCATATTCATTTTGATAATGTTCAGTATCTGACATGCGTGAAAACATAAAAACAAGTGAGATTATCTTTGTAATGCAGAAGTGATTCTAATCCAATACTGCCTCCCTGTAAACCCCTTTGTGCTATCTCTGTAATTCTTCTGAGAGATGCCATGCATGTTGTAACTTGGTGTGTGCATTAATATAATGTGGCCTACTACTCAAAATATGAGAGCTCCAGAAGTGATGATACTTCGGAGATGATAGCTTCAACATACAGTAAAGAAGAACAAGTTGACCTGACTTGACAGATTCAAAATATACTAAGGGAGAACAACTCGACCTGACCAGTCGACCGCAAATGTCTCTGCTACTCTTCCCAACAAGGAACATACTTATTAAATAAGAGAAGAGGATCATCTTAAAGAAGAGCAGAAGAGGAAGCAGATTGAAGATATTACAAGTCTTTCTATACAATGTCAGTTGCCTACCCATGATGAACCAGAGCGCACAGAGAAATAGTATTCCTTCCGGTCTCTCCATATGTGGCTCACATGCATTTCGAAATTAAAGTAGGAACATTTAGCTGACCAATTAAACATCTCTCAGTTTTACTAATATCGGTATAATATCAGATTTGAATTTGTACAACTAAGCTTGTTTAGCTCGATGGGTGGAGAAGTGCTATACGACACGAACCACATAGGCTGATCGTGGTCATCATAAAATGGGGAAACCATAAGCATGATGAGTATAGTGTTGACTGTGGTAGTGGGATGGCAGATCTGAAGCTGCAAACCGTGCAAAGGGTAGTTAGAAACCGATCTTTGCTTTGAAATAACAACTAAGATTTGGTATGGACAAGAAAGTATAGTCAACAAGTGACAAAGAAATGCAATTCTGCTGTCTCTCTATATGTCGCGACATGCATTTGGAAACTCTAGTGGGACCTTTAGCTAACCAATTAAATGTGTCTGTTAACTAATATCAATATCATATCACAATCATATTTGACCAACTAAGCCCTGTGTTGTTTAGCTTGATGGGTGGAATCATGCTAGTACGACAGAAAGCACCTACGCAGATCATAGTAGAGTAGATAAAAGGGGAAAACCTAAGCATCAAGAGTAAAATCAGGAAAGTGGAACTAGCTGGACCAGTGGGTGGCACACATGCTTTTTGAAACGAATATAGGAACATTAGGTGACCAATTAAACGTTCTCTGTTTTAGTAATATGAGCATCATATCAGATTCGTATTTCAACACCTAAGCTTTGGAATTATGAGTGACATGTTGTTTTGCTTGATGGGTTGAGGTCTTGAGGAGCAGTGCTAGCACGACACGAAGCACCTACGATGATGGTAGTGAATATAAAGGGGAAAACCATAAGATTTACGAGTATAGTGACCGTGCCATGGTGGATCTGAAGGTGCAAACCGGACAAAGCTACTTCACAACCAATGTTTGCTTTCAACTAGCCACTATGATTTGGTACGGATAAGAAAAGTATAGTAAACAATTTACGATCTATTTTCTGGGTGAAATCAATTACTTAAGCACATATGGAAGAGTACCACCTCTCTTGCGATGTCGTGTAGGCCCCTGCTGATACGTTGAGGGTGTTGCGGGTGCGATGGCTGTCGGCGGCGGGGAAAAGACTTTAGACGATAGACGGCCGGGTCGGGGGATAAATCCTATTGCCGTGGATGAGGCGGTCGTAGGAGCGGCAACAACAAGGTGGACGACGGCATCAATGAAGCGAGAGGACGCGATGAAAGGATCCTGGTCCGTCGCCGTGGATGAGAGACGTCCATCTCTTGCAGTGGACGATGGGGTAGCGGCTCCGGCAAGGTGGAGGATGGGGTGGCGGACGGAGGAGGCTGGTCGCAGTGGGGAGGTTGTTGTGGTGCCGACATTGTATGAATGGGGAAATGGAGGGGAGGGGGATCTCAAACTTTGGGACACGCTTGTCTGAAATGTGGGAAAGTTACGAACTTATCCCCCGTTTAAAATTTCAGACTTCACGTAGGTTGGGGATAGGACGGTAATCTCGCATCTCCCAAATATTTGCCGGTAGCGATTTCGGGCGAGGAGAGGGTGTTTTGCCGCCCACGGTTGGCGCCCACGGTGTATGAACGGGGCTGGCAGGTAGGGTGGTTGTGTCACGTCTGAGGGAAGTTACACATCTGCCCCTATTTAAAATATTTGCCTACATCAATTTCGGGCTAGGAGAGTTTTTTGCCGCCCACCGTGTATGAATGGCGAAATGGAGGGAGAGACACATGTCTTTTGGACGAGCTTGAATCAAATGTGTTTTGCCTCCCACGTTTGGCGCCCACCGAGTCGGAATGGGCTCAGAGGCGGTCGTGTCACATCTGATTGAAGTTACTAGTCTACCCCTATCGACAACAGTGTAAATCCGGTCGATAAGGATGTCAAAGTGTCAGGGGTAGACAGTAATTTCCATCTCGCAAACACTTGCTTCGGGCAGCCCGCAAATGATAGTGTGTGTTTAGCCACTTCATTCAAAACTTGGGAGAATTAGCATTCATGTTTGCCCTGGGCCCTGGCAACTAAATTCAAGTCCAATTTGTATTCTATTACGAATATCCACCGATAATTCTATGTTTTGTTATTTATTTCTTCAAACCCACAACAAAGATTTATTCCACCTTTATATATGACTATGATTTAGAAATGCCGTGATCTTCGAATTCAGTAGGTTGGATACACTTTGAGTCAAACAGTTATTTCATCAAATACAATATGCTCACACGAAAAACAGTTCACCTTATGTCAATCATACAAGTACTGAGGATTACCTCGCCTAAAAAATTCGGATCATTACAACACATGGACAACATAGGGGGTCTTACAACATGATCCATTCAGAGACATGACACAACATGCAAGTACAATAATCTATTGACAATTTCAACTGGTATCTAAAGAAGAACTGGGATTACCCTGGGCTTCAGATAGCAAAAACAGCATGACCTCCTCCGTCTTCAAATGCATCATTCTTATTTCCTCCAATTCTTGAGTTGCTTGCATAATGTGTGCAACTAATTGCATAATTTCCAGCCTCAAGATCAAGATTACCTCATTCTTGGCAGCCACACCATCTCTTTCTGCCTCTAGTAGAGCCTCAGGAACTATAATATATGTGCTCAGACTGCTCTCCGGCAGTGTTGCCTCTGAACTGCTACCATCTGGTAACATGGATGGCGCACTGCTTCCACAAATAGATTCTAGGGTTGTGCATTGTGTCCTAGTGTGAACGGCATCCTGAAAGGTTTCCGCTGGACATAAGTAAGAAATAGTTATCGCATGTAAGGCAGTAAGCTTACATGGTAAACGGCATACGAATTATTGCCGAGCATGGCAAGCTATATTTAAATGATTCAAAGGAGCATCAGCCGAAAAGAAATTAAAATGGTAAGATGAAACTTGAAAGGGAGTGTACCACCGCTATATTTAAGTTGCCAAGGCATCTAAGCAATTCAAATAATATG
The DNA here is from genome assembly GCA_021605145.1 of Aegilops bicornis. Classification (NCBI taxonomy): domain Eukaryota; kingdom Viridiplantae; phylum Streptophyta; class Magnoliopsida; order Poales; family Poaceae; genus Aegilops; species Aegilops bicornis. The sequence goes on along the minus strand of CM038669.1, from coordinate 373,159,747 downwards.
AGAAAGCACTTAACAGTGGGGCCTCATATAAACTACGAAGACAGTCTTGTGATGAAGTTCAGAGGAAAAGTTAAGGACTCAAATGAACTAGGCATGCATTTCTTTACGATAGTACAACAGTAATCACGACATATTGGCCAACCTGGTATAGCCTAACAAGTAACAAACATGCATTCGAATCAAGCTATACTACGAAGCAGACAACTAAACTATTTGTAATTCTGTAGGATTACAGGTTGAGGGCACAAGCCAAGAAAGCAGCCCACACGCATTACATTTCACATGTACTAAAAGACACTGGTTTACCATATGTTGCTGTGAAGCCTCGCTGCTGTTGCAATGTTCTTTGAAGATATCGTCAGCATCCCGTGGTGGCAAATCTAGTTGTTGTAGTTTATTCTGCACCCTCTATTTAGGTAAAATTAATTTTAATTCCATGCACTGGTTCGAATTTATCATCAATGGTTCATCTAAACTAATGAAAGAAGGGTGTGTGCTTACACGACAATATATCTGCTTCACTATATTTTTATGCTTGTTCGAGGTGCCAGCCCCAAAAGAACAAATATTTTGCTTGATGGGGTTGGCAACTCCTTAATTAATCCTTACTTATGAAGCATGTTATCCCAAACAAGTTGGAGTAGGCTAGATATGAAACCCTTTCACGAGGACTTCCCAGGAGGTCACCCATCCTAGTACTACTCTCGCCCAAATGGGTTTCATACCCAAAAGACCGGCTATTTTTAATTAGTCATGCAACTTGGGAAGATCAAGAACACACAAAAAAGTAATGAACAGAGGCTCAGAGCAGTGATGTAATAGATAGCATCAGAAAATGTAGGGTAAAACGAACAAAAAGTAGCGGAACCACATGCTAGTTTGCTGATGTGTAATTAAGCATAGAGAACATGAAGCAATCTGTTGGAACCAACAGGTGGCATCAGAACAACACCATTATCATAAATATAGCATGCAAGAAGTAAAATAGTAGGCAGTGATATCTAGGAATGCATGTAATACTTAGGACAAACTAAAGCATATTAACTATATGTGCACTTTGGTATGTAATTTAGCACATGTAACATGTTCATCGCTGTAAGTATGGCCCTCTGTGCAAGCATAATAATGCATCTCATGAAAAATTGAATGATGCCCTGAAGAAATTCAAAGGTGCGGTGCTTATGCTAAGAAAGTGAACGTAGGCGCCGGTCCTTGGATAATAGTACCTGATTCTGGGTGGCGTATGGGTATCGTTGTCATACTTGATAGCTAAGGATCGTCGATGGTGCTCTTGTTGCGGTTGAGTTTGGGCAGGTTGTCGCCGTCGTTGAAGCAGCTCCGGTGCTTCGGTTGCGGCGCCTGTCGACATACAAGAAAGCTCATCTGTGGTAAGTGAACAGTTGCACGATAAAGAAGAGAAAAACCAAAGGAGTACAAATCGAAATAACCTGATGAGGCTGCGGCGTCGAAAGCGGGGCGGTGGAGTTGAATATGGCGTCCGTGGAGCGGGTGCAGTGCGATGGGCCGAAGGCTTGGCGCGGTGTATGAAGGCTTTCTATGAGGCGGATCAGTTGCGGTGGACGAGGGCTTGTATGAAGGGCCAGCGATGAGGCGAACGAAGGATCCAGTGAAGGGCCTACACTATGGTGGACGAGGGCGCCGGTTAAGCAGATCCGGTGCGGTGGACCATGATGGCAGTCAAGGAGATCTTGAGCGGTGGACAAGCCAGTTGGTGAAGTGGCTCCGGTGAAGTGGTGAGTTGGCAGCTGGGGGTTCCAAGGTGCGGAAGGTAGATCCGGCGGGGTGTGAGGTCCACCGCTGCGGCGGAGGACTAGATTCGGCAGCTTGCCGTGGTTGGGAGGTCGGGGAGGGGAAAGGGAGGGGCTCTGGGGAAGAATGTTGGGGGCAAAGTGGGGAAAACAATGGAGTTACCAAAGTAGCCCTTTTCCGTTCATGTGGTAGGGGTAAAATAGGAATACCACAGGGCTAAACTTTCGGGCGCGAGATATTTCGATGTGAGCGGGAAGTTTGAAAGATTTTGACGCCTGAAATTATAAGTGTTCTGCTCTTGTACGGCCGACTATGATATCATGGCCGAGAATTTATTTGTTTTGCACCCTAAAAAAGTGCAAGTTTTGAAAATCAATGTCTCCAACTCGAAAGTTAGATTGTCCATTCAATTCAAATATGGATCATTGAGCTAGTACAAGTAAATACCATCATACGGTCCAATTCAAATGAAATTCCAAATGTGTTTATCCTAAATATGATGACAAAAGCAAAAATGTGTATGTGTATGAATAAAGTGGATGATTATAAAGTTTGAACATGCCCGTACGTGTATATCTCTAGGTTTGATATATGAATTTGAAATCACGAAATCCTGGCTTAAAAAATGTACCTCCGTTTGAATTAATTACAAAAGCTAATGATGGAGTCGAATTCCAAAATTCCAATCTTAGGTTTGTAATTCTGATACATCAAGATATATCACGCATGTTCAAAAGTATTGTTATCTCATAGTCCAAACTGTGAAACAAATTGATCAACCATGAGTGCACACACTATTGACCATATATATCTCAATTACGCTAAAGTCTCTCAAATATAGACACCTAACTCATTATCTGAAGCCAACCCCCCCCCCCCACCCCCAACCCCTCCGACACCCCCCACGCACACACACACGCCATTCTCTCCCCCAGACACGAACACACGAGCACATTAACACCCCCTCTCTTCTAAAGTCCGGACCCCAATATAGGTCTCTTATCACTTTGTCTCTCGGGCATGCACACATCTCTTCCCCCACTCTCCAGGTCTCCCGGCATCTCTCTTTCCCAAGCACACGCACTATGTAGAGTGTATCTTTCTCATACACACAAAACATCGCCCCCAAACATCTATCTCCCTAGTTATGTGGTTCTCGCACACTCACCTCACACACCACCCCCACTGCAAACAAGCACACTTTGTCTCCTTGTGCACCACTCTCCTCTTTCTATCTCTCCCACATGCGGACCCGCCCCAGCTCCTTCCCTGTATACATATATGTCGTGACTCTTTCCATAGCTCCCTAATGTATCATCGTTCTCAATCTCACACGTTGTTCTCTACACCATCTATTCTTGATCTCTCATGAAGTCCCTATCACATGCACGATGACTCGTTTCCCTCGCGTCTCCGTACATAGGCCAATTTCGAACAACATCAACATTGTCTCCCTATCTCTACGCCACTTTTGCACACACACGACCCCTCTCCCCCCGATTTTCCTCTCTCTCTCTCTCTCTCTCTCTCTCTCTCTCTCTCTCTCTTTCTCCCTCCATTGCTAGCTCTCTCTCTCTCGCTCACTCGCTCTCACACCGCTCTCCCACACACACTCGATGTCTCTTCCAAATAGTCTGCTCCCCGCTCGCACCCATGCTATCCGCTACTACACATGCCTTTGTCTCTCTTTGACACACATGTCACACCATTCCCCCTTCCCTTATACTAGGTTTACATCATCAGTGGTCTCTCTACTCCACATACACACACTCCCTCTCACACAAAAACGCGCGCACAGACACACACAAACACGCACAAACACCCATCTGGCTATCTGGATCCTTCTTTTAAGACACACACCTTGCATATTCTCTACACCTCTATATATGTATATACCCCCCTCTCTAGCTCAGATACACACCAAAATTCTCCATCTCTCTAACTCACACATCTCTCCCCATGCCCCGCATGTGTATCTCACACACTCACTCTCTGATTATGTCTATGTGTCTCCACGTTACACAACACAAAGAACCATGTACATGTCTCTCTCTATCCTCCACACACATAGACACAAAGAATCTATTATCATTGCCTCAGTCTCTAGACATATCACACACGCACTCTCTCTCTCTCTCTCTCTCTCTCTCTCTCTCTCTCTCTCGCAAACACGCTCAACAAGGGTTTCCCCGTGAATAACTTACCGTCTATTCATCAATAGTCGTGGCAGTACGGCGAACACGAGACGTGGAAAAGAATAAATCTACACGTGCGTAGACCACCTAGTATGACTACTAGGACTAGAGCAATCCGAAAGCGCGCCGCCGTCACCCCCTCCTTATCGGCGATGGGAAAACCTTTGCTTTACACCGAGAAGTCATTGTGCTAAGGCCCCACATGCTGAGCCGTTGAATAGAATGTAGATCCTAGTTTATGGAAACAAGCTAGTATCGATAATACATTTGTATATCCATACTTATATTTCTTCTCTTATAAAAAACCAAGTTGGTGATGATGGTATGCGTGCCATCTTGCAATAGACCGTCCGATCTATATCCGACGGATGGAAATTAAACTAAAAGATACACACACCTCTCTCCACATTTACAGACAACGTCTTCCCTCGTTCATCCATATCCCCAATAACCTCATTGTTGAGCAATTAAAAAAGGAAGCCTCTGGAACAAACAGGCTTGGTGGCCGCTGCCGGCGTCATCCATCCCCTTGCCTCTACTCAGTCCGACCACCAATCACCACCACGCCCCACTACTCTTAAACTTATCTCCTCTTTCACGATATGTCATTAGTTTTTACACATGGGATTACTCCTACATGGGTCAATCACAACAAGTGTTTTATAAAAATATGCATCTTGATGTTCCGTGCAATGCACGAACATCTTGCTAGTACTCCTACAGAAGACTAAGTTGGTGATGATGGTGTGTCTGCCATCCGTCATTTCTGACCATTAGATCTACATCTAATGACTGTGAGGTAAGTTGTTGCCTTTTCTCACTAACATCCCACTTATCTACCAATTTGCAGAAAAACCCATAATTAGTATCTTAAAACCAACCAACCCCTCCCTCACCTCACTAAAACAGCCCAAGGAATATTTTCTGATTGAAACATAATATATCTCTTGTGATATCTACACTCTTATAAAAAACCGAGTTGGTGACGATGGTGTGCCTGCCATCCTGCAATATTGTAGGACCGAAGGTATGTCTAGAGGGGGGGGGGTGATTAGACTACTTGACCAAATAAAAATCTAGCCTTTTCCCAATTTTAAGTCTTGGCAGATTTTAGCAACTTAGCACAAGTCAAGTAATCAACCTACACATGCAATTCTAAGAGTATAGCAGCGGAATGTAAAACAATTGCATATGAAGGTGAAGGGAGGAGTTTGGAGGGAGCAAACTCAATTTAGACACGGAGATTTTTTATCCGTGGTTCCGATAGGTGGTGCTATCGTACATCCACATTAATGGACACTTCAACCCACGAAGGGTAACGGTTGCGCGAGTCCGCGGAGGGCTCCACCCACGAAGGGTCCACGAAGAAGCAACCTTGTCTATTCCACCATGGCCATCGCCCACGAAGGACTTTCCTCACTACGGTAGATCTTCATGAAGTAGGCAATCTCCTTGCCCATACAAACTCCTTGGTTCAACTCCACAATCTTGACGGAGGCTCCCAAGTGACACCTAGCCAATCTAGGAGACACCACTCTCCAAAAGGTAATAGATGGTGTGTTGATGATGAACTCCTTGCTCTTGTGCTTCAAATGATAGTCTCCCCAACACTTAGCTCTCTCTCATAGGATTGGATTTGGTGGAAAGAGGGTTTGAGTGGAAAGAAACTTGGGGAAGGCTAGAGATCAAGATTTATGTGGTTGGAATGGAATATCTTGACCTCAACACAAGTGTAGGTGGTTCTCTCTCCAAAAATGTGTGTTGGAAGTGTAGGCATGTTCTGATGGCTCTCCTCATGAATGAAGAGTGGGTGGAGGGGTATATATAGCCTCCACACAAAATCTAACCGTTACACACAAATCACCAAACTCGGTGGGACCGAATCAGAAAACTCGGTCAGACCGATTTAGTTCAAAATGTGAACGTTAGGATTTTCGGTGGGACTGACATGTCAACTCGGTGGGACCGATTTCATTAGAGTTAGGGCATAACGTAATCTCGGTGAGACCAATTACACAAACTCGGTGGGTCCGATTTTGGTAATAAGCAAACAGAGAGTTGGTCACGCAAACTCGGTGGGACTGATATGCTCATCTCGGTTAGACCAAAACGATACGAAGGGTGAAAGTGCAACTATCCCTGGGTGGTTTTGGTAATTCCTAACAACATATAGCTCATTGAGCTAATGCTATTTCAAGATAGATATTTCAGGAAAGCTCAATGATTGGCATGGCAAGGATTAGGAAGTGGACCCTTCAAAATGCTAAGGACAAAAGATTGGCTCAAGCTCAAAGCACAAGACTCTACATTTTCTATTTTAGTGATCAAAGATCACATTGAGTCTATAGGAAAAGCCAATACTATTAAGAAGGGATGAGGTGTTGCTTAATGAGGTGCTTGCTCAAAATGCTTAGTGATATGCTCCAAAACCCTCCACTACTTTCTCATATCCAGATATGTCCCAAACCAAAAGTCCAACTCGGCCCCACCGAAATTTCATATCCGGCGCCACCGAGTTCAGTTGACATAGCCACTGCCAGAAACCCTAATCTTTCGGTCTCGCCGATAGGGATCTCGGTCTCACCGAGATGGGATTGTAATCTCTCTGTTTCCCTTCGTAACGTTTCGGTCAAACCGAGATGAGCGATCGGTCCCACCGAGATTGCAATGCAAACACTCTGTTTCCCCTTCGTAACATTTCTGTCCAACCGAGATGAGCGAATCGGTCCCACCGAGTTTGCCTGACCAACTCTCTGTTTGACTATTACCAAAATCGGTCCCACCGAGTTTGTGTAATCGGTCACACCGAGATTACGTTATGCCCTAACCCTAATGATACCCTAACCCTAATGATATCGGTCCCACCGATTTGACATGTCGGTCCCACCGAAACACCTAACAGTCACATTATGAACCAAATCGGTCTGACCGAGTTTGGTGATTCGTATGTAACGGTTAGATTTTGTGTGGAGGCTATAAATACCCCTCCACCCACTCTTCATTCATGGAGAGAGCAATCAGAACATGCCTACACTTCCAATACATATTTTCTGAGAGAGAACCACCTACACTTGTGTTGAGGTCAAGATATTCCATTCCAACCACATAAATCTTGATCTCTAGCCTTCCCCAAGTTGCTTTCCACTCAAATCTTCTTTCTACCAAATCCAATCCTATGAGAGAGAGTTGAGTGTTGGGGAGACTATCATTTGAAGCACAAGAGCAAGGAGTTCATCATCAACACACCATTTGTTACTTCTTGGAGAGTGGTGTCTCCTAGATTGGCTAGGTGTCACTTGGGAGCCTCCGACAAGATTGTGGAGTTGAACCAAGGAGTTTGTACGGGCAAGGAGATCGCCTACTTCATGAAGATCTACCCTAGTGAGGCAAATCCTTCGTGGGCGACGACCATGGTGGGATAGACAAGGTTGCTTCTTCGTGGACCCTTCGTGGGTGGAGCCCTCCGTGGACTCAAGGCAACTGCTACTCCTTCGTGGGTTGAAGTCTCCATCAACGTGGATGTACGATAGCACCACCTATCAGAAGCACGGATAAAAAATCTCCGTGTCAACATTGCGTTTGCTCCCTCAAACTCCTCCCTTTACCTTCATATGCAATTGTTTACATTCCGCTGCTATACTCTTAGAATTGCATGTGTAGGTTGATTGCTTGACTTGTGCTAAGTTGTTAAAATCTTCCAAGAACTAAAATTGGGAAAAGGCTAGATTTTTATTTGGTCAAGTAGTCTAATCACCCCCCTTTAGACATACTTTCGATCCTACAAAGGGGAAACAGAGAGTTTGCATTGCAATCTCGGTGGGACTGATCGCTCATCTCGGTTAGACCGAAACGTTACGAAGGGAAACAGAGAGATTGCAATCCCATCTCAGTGAGACCGAGATCCCTATCGGTGAGACCAAAGTGACTAGGGTTTGTGGCAGTGGCTATGTCAAGTGAACTCGGTGGTGCCGGATAGGAAATTTCGGTGGGGCCGAGTTTGACTTTTGGTTTGGGACATATGTGGATATGAGAAAGTAGTTGAGGGTTTTGGAGCATATCACTAAGCATTTTGAGCAAGTAACTCATTAAGCAACACCTCATCCCCTTTTAATAGATTGGCTTTTCCTATGGACTCCTTTGGCAACAAGTTACCAAAAAGTTCAAATATGCATAGTGCTATGCGTCTCTCAAGCTTGGTCTTCGGGAGGGGGTGTAGAAAGAACTCCAAGGACGAAGGCATCAGTTGATGTAGTTGGAACTGGTGGAGTGGCTGCCAGAGGTGGCACTGGTGCTGTAGCTGCTGGTGCTGATGCTGTAACTCTGGAATCTGTCACTAGCACTGCAGCAGACCTCTGTCGTCTAGGCACTTGCTCAAATGCATCAGTAGTTGCCTTGCCTCTTGTCGGTGTCAAAACCGGCGGATCTCGGGTAGGGGGTCCCGAACTGTGCATCTAAGGCAGATGGTAACAGGAGGCGGGGGACACGATGTTTACCCAGGTTCAGGCCCTCTCGATGGAGGTAATACCCTACTTCCTGCTTGATTGATCTTGATGATATGAGTATTACAAGAGTTGATCTACCACAAGATCGTAGATGCTAAACCCTAGAAGCTAGCCTATGGTATGATTGTTGTTGTCCTATGGACTAAACCCTCCGGTTTATATAGACACCGGAGGGGGCTAGGGTTACACAGAGTCGGTTATAAGGAAGGAGATCTACATATCCGTATTGCCAAGCTTGCCTTCCACGCCAAGGAGAGTCCCATCTGGACATGGGACGAAGCCTTCAATCTTGTATCTTCATAGTCCAATAGTCCGGCCAAAGGATATAGTCCGGCTATCCGGATACCCCCTAATCCAGGACTCCTCAAGAGTCTCCTCGAACCAGGCTTCAATGACGATGAGTCCGGCACGCAGTTTGTCTTCGGCATTGCAAGGTGGGTTCCTCCTCCGAATACTCCATAGAAGATTTTGAACACAAGGATAGTGTCCGGCTCTGCAAAACAAATGCCATGTACCACCGTAGAGAGAATAATACTTCCACAAATCTAATCCGCTGACACACTCGGTAGCATGACATCACACCACAGCCCGGTCATTATTGGAACCGTTTTTCTCAACCAGCCTCGACGCATATTGCGAGGCGGTTTCCTTGGCACGTCTTGTCGAAGTAGAGATCGTGTCCCCTTATCATGGGATTCTCATCAATACGGATGTCGGTGTCAAAACCGGCGGATCCCGGGTAGGGGGTCCCGAACTGTGCGTCTAAGGCGGATGGTAACAGGAGGCAGGGGACACGATGTTTACCCAGGTTCGGGCCCTCTCGATGGAGGTAATACCCTACTTCCTGCTTGATTGGTCTTGATGATATGAGTAGTACAAGAGTTGATCTACCACGAGATCGTAGAGGCTAAACCCTAGAAGCTAGCCTATGGTATGATTGTTGTTGTCCTAAGGACTAAACCCTCCGGTTTATATAGACACCGGAGGGGGCTAGGGTTACACAGAGTCGGTTACAATGGGAGGAGATCTAGGAGAGGCCCATCCGGACACGAGACGAAGTCTTCAATCTTGTATCTTCATAGTCCAACAGTCCGGGCCAAGGATATAGTCCGGCTGTCCGGATACCCCCTAATCCAGGACTCCCTCAGTAGCCCCCGAACCAGGCTTCAATGACGATGAGCCCGGCCCGCAGATTGTCTTCGGCATTGCAAGGCGGGTTCTTCTCCAAATCCCGAATACTTGTTAAATAGTGTCCGACTCCTCATAAATGTTGCGCTTCTTGGCTTCCACGTCCAATAATGGCCATTTTCCACGTGTCTGTAGGATCGAAAGTATGTCTAGAGGGGGGTGATTAGACTACTTGATCAAATAAAAACTTATCCTTTTCCCAATTTTAGTCTTTGGCAGATTTTAGCTATCTTAGCACAAGTCAAGCAATCTTAACACAATTCAAGCAAGCATGCAAAGAGTATATGAGCAGCAGAAAGTAAAGCATGCAACTTGCACGAATGTAAAGGGAAGGGTTTGGAGAAATCAAACGCAATTGGAGACACGGATGTTTTTGTCGTGGTTCCAATAGGTGGTGCTATCGTACATCCACGTTGATGGAGACTTCAACCCATGAAGGGTAATGATTGCGCGAGTCCACGAAGGGCTCCACCCACGAAGGGTCCACGAAGAAGCAACCTTGTCTATCCCACCATGGCCGTCACCCACGAAGGACTTGCCTCACTAGCGGTAGATCTTCACGAAGTAGGCACTCTCCTAGCCTTTACAAACTCCTTGGTTCAACTCCACAATCTTGTCGGAGGCTCCCAAGTGACACCTAGCCAATCTAGGAGACACCACTCTCCAAGAAGTAACAAATGGTGTGTTGATGATGAACTCCTTGCTCTTGTGCTTCAAATGATAGTCTCCCCAACACTCAACTCTCTCTCACAGGATTTGGATTTGGTGGAAAGAAAATTTGAGTGGAAAGCAACTTGGGGAAGGCTAGAGATCAAGATTCATATGATAGGAATGGAATATCTTGGTCTCAACACATGAGTAGGTGGTCCCCTCTCAGAAACAGCAAGTTGGAAGTGTAGGCTTGTTCTGATGGCTCTCTCCAAGAATGAAGAGGAGGTGGAGGGGTATATATAGCCTCCACACAAAATCTAACCGTTACACACAACTTGCCAAACTCGGTGGGGCTGAATTGATAAACTCGGTCGACCGATTCAGCAAATCTAGTGACCATTAGGATTTTCGGTGGGACCGACATGCAACTTGGTAGGACTGATGTGGTTAGGGTTAGGGCATAATGTAATCTCGGTGAGACCGATTACACAAACTCGGTGAGACCGATTTTGGTAATAAGCTAACCAAGAGTTGGTCAGGTAAACTCGGTGGGACTGATTCGCTCATTTCAGTGAGACCGAAATGTTACAAAAAGGAAACAGGGAGTTTACATTACAATCTCGGCTGGACCGATCGCTCATCTCGGTGGTACCGAAATGTTACGAAGGGAAACAGAGAGATTACAATCCCATCTCGGTGAGACCGAGATCCCTATCGGTGAAACCGATTTGCCTAGGGTTTGTGGCAGTGGCTATGACATCTGAACTCGGTGGCGCCTGGTAGAAATAATTGGTAGGGGCGAGTTTGACTTTTGGTTTATGTCATATGTGGATATGAGAAAGTAGTTGAGGGTTTTGGACATATCACTAAGCACTATAGAGAAAGAAACTCATTAAGCAACACCTCATCCCTCCTTGATAGTATTGGCTTTTCCTATAGAATCAATGTGATCTTGGATCACTAAAATATAAAATGTAGAGTCTTGAGCTTTTGAGCTTGAGTCAATCCTTTTATCCTTAGCATTTTGAGGGATCCACTTTTCTCATCCATGCCATGCCATCCATTGAGCTTTCCCTGAAATATTCATCTTGGAATGATGTTAGCTCAATGAGCTATATGTTGTTAGGAATTACCAAAACCACCTAGGGATAGTTGCACTTTCAATCTCCCCTTTTTGGTAATTGATGACAACATATAGATCAAAGCTTCGACAAATGATAATAAGAGTGAAAAACATTGTCGCTTTGAGAAGTATGTGAAAAGCAAGAGCTCCCCCTAAATTTGTGCATAGTTTAAGATTTTCTTTGGACTGCAAATGCACAAGGAGTTAGGCTCATGGGTAACTCTTCCATGTCACATACATCTTGGTGGAGCGCTCAAAATGATAATGATTGAATACATGCACTCATTACCAAGCAAAGTGAATGATGATATAGAGATAAAAAGGATAATGTCATCCAACAAGCATAAATGTAGCATATGATCAAACACATGATCATCCGTATCACATGACATAGATTATCTCAAACAAGCAAATAAAGTTCAATCACCAAAGCAAGAGAGAACAAAAAGCAACACTCTCTCTCGAAGCCTATGATCTATACATTTTTCTCCCCCTTTGGCAACAAGTTACCAAAAAGTTCATAGAAAATGCATAGCACTAGATTGACTCTCAGGCTTGATCTTTAGGTGGTGGTGTAGACAGAGCGCCAAGGACGAAGCATCAGTTTATGTAGATGGAGCTGGAGCTGTAGGTGCTGGAGCTGGTGGCACTGAAGCTATAGCTGGTGCAGATGAAGTGGCTCTGGTGTCTGTCACTGGCACTACAGCTGATCTCTAAGCTCTAGGCACTCTGGCAAATGCCTTAGTGGTTGACTTGTCCTTCCTCGCCTGCATATCATCCTGAAGTTGCTCAATAACAGACTGGATCTCTGTGACCTTCACATCCATGTCATAGAACTTCTGCTCCATGATCCTCTCCAAGCTCTCCTGGTTTCGAGTCAAGGTGGCCAGCCCCTTCTCAATCCTCAGAGTGGATGCAATCAAGTAGCCAAGTTGATCCTGTTTGCTTTTCAGGAAGTACTGAGATGCCTCTTCCATTGTTGGCATCTTGGCAGCCTTCTTAGTCCTTGCCTTCTCCTTCTTAGCTTGTGCTTGCACTGAAGATGGTTCATCTTCATCCATAACCACTTGGTTGTCCTCAAAGTCTGGATAGATAGGCATATGCTCCTTATCCAATAGGTATGTGCTCGTGCCCATCTTGGAGTTAATCAGCTCCCCGGACCTGTGGGGCATATCGACAACTTCTTTTCCGGGTCTAATTTGTCCTCTTGATAGTTTCAACTATAAGGCTCATGACCTTGAACTTCTGTGGCACATCAAATATATGTAGCAGATTTATTGCATGGCCTCTGATCATTCTGTGATCACCAGACTTGGGCAAGAGAGTGTGCCTGAGGATCCAATTGATTGTAGGCAGACCTGACAGCAAGTGTTTCACTGATCCAAACTGGTGAGTCTCAAGATCTGCATCAGGAACTCCTTGTACATATGTGCCATAGAGTTGTGATCCATCTTCTTCTTAGCATAGAAATCCAAGTCATCCTCTTCCTCCTTAGGTGCATTGATCAGATTTGCCCATTCCTCAATAGTTGATTGGTACCTTGTACCTTCAGACATCCATACTATCCTGCCATCTGGATAGAAGTGTGCTGTGGAGTAGAATTGCATTATGAGCTCCTCATTCCAGCTTTGTGAGCTTACGCCCAACAAAGTATGCAACTCCACATGCAATCAAACTGCCATACACACCAGGATAGTGTTCTGATTCTCCTTTATGTAGGTCCAATCGACCCACCTCATGTCACACACTATTGGCTTCTTGTCCAACAAAATTGTCTCATAGAAGTCCCGATGTTCCTTGGTATGGAACCCGTAATCCACAACAGCTTCTTCTTCCGGTGGCATATGGATCTCGACTCTCTCCATAGCCTTAATCCTCGAGTCTCTCCCGATCTTCATGTTCTCGGCTATAGGATGAGCATCATTATGATCTGGAATTTTGGCTTCAATTTTCTCAAGACATGTGTCTCATCATCTTCTTCTTCAAAGAACAATTTCAGGCATTGGAGCCTTGTTCTTCTCAAAGAAATGGAATGTTTCTAGTACTCCTCTTTGGTGCAATTTTGGGCTTGAAGGCAGCTTTGGGTGCTTCTTCGGGCTTTGATGATGCAGCCCCTGACCTAATAGCATCACCCATAAGCTTCTGAGCCTTGGGTGCTGGTGCAACAACCTCTTCTTCTTCCTCCTCTTCCATCATGGAAGGCTTTCCAATAACTCCGCCATGGTCTTCTTGACCCTTTCCTTCCTTTTCTTCCTTCTGCAGCAGCCTCTTTGGGTTGAGATTCCAAAGATGCTTGAGTGGAGGCTCTGGCTTTAGACATCGGTTGTCTTCCTGCTGGCCTTTTGGTCTTCAGACCTGGCTTAGTTGCTGCAGCTGAGCTATATTCTTTCTTGAGCACCTTTTTCTTGGAAATGGCATCATCCTCTACAGCCACATAGTCTTCATCCTCAGATTCTGAGGTTCTCTTCTTCCTTGTCCTGGTGGCTGCTTTGGGTAAGTTGCTGGGAGTGCTCCTGCTACCCTCATCAGAGCTGCTAGAGGGACTAGTGCCCTCACTCATCTGAATCTGCTCCTCTTCCCTATTCTGGCTGTCACTTTGATCAGACATATTGCAAACACAGACTGCAGATCCTGTGAATAGATATAGATGAGATAGAGTGGATGAGCATCACAAAGTACAGAGGTTTTTGCAAAAGAATGATTCAAAAACTTAGTTTTAGTTTTCCACAGAAAGCATTTCGGATCAACTTTGCAAACTCGGTGGTACCGAAGCAGCTTTTGGCACCTAAACTAGTGAACTCGGTCAGACCGAGTCACAGTTCGGTGGCACCGAGACTGCTAGGGTTTCACAAAGTCCTGAACTCGGTCACACCGATTTGCAATTCTCGGTCAGACCGAGAACCACATGTGCAATGGCCTTAGCCGAATCGGTGGAATCGAGTTCTACAACCCGGTGGGTCCGAGATGGTTTCGGCGGAAACCTAACCCTAAATTTTCAATTCATCTCTAATCTACGGAGTTTTGACTGGATAGAATAGTTTCAATCGTGGCAAGAATCATGATGAACACAATGTGCTAGGAATTGGACGGGGATAGCACTGTGATCGAGTCCATTCCCTAGCTTGGCGATGAACTCGCTACGGCGGCAACAGCGGGGGAGAATTCCGTTGACGGCGGCGGAGACCGGCGACTGGAGGCGGCTGGCGATGAGGAGGACGATCCGGAGACCCTGGAGGCAGAGCGAGCTATGCGCGGGCGAATGGGTTTGGAGAAAGTTTCCAAATTTTTGCCCGTGAGTATATATAGCCCGACCCTGTCGGTGTGGCCGAGTGGAACAACTCGGTGGCACCGAGATGCATAACTTTTGACAGTTACAGCAACTCGGTGTGACCGAAAAGTTCAAATCGGTTGCACCGAGGTTGAAAACCTAGATCGACTTAGTGATCTCGGTATGACCGAAATGGAGGAATCGGTCAGACCGAAATGCACAAAGAAGTTTTGGAAGTTTAAGTCTATGACGAATCGGGGACTCCGAGTGCTCCTCACACAGAGTGGTTCGAATCTGACTTGATCAAATTTTGTGATGCAGCATAAATAGAGTTTGAGAAGAGAAAAGCATAGATAGCTAGAGAAAGTTCTTAGGCATTCTTGTCCATCCACTTGGCAAAAGAAAAAGAAACCAGTCAATCGAACAACAAGTGGATGTCCTTGAATGAGTAAAGTATGCAACCAACATGCTCACACAATAAAATGACGAATGAAATATGTGGCAAAGCATCCACAACCAAGTCTAGCATCTATCAAGCAATTGGCGATGACTAGGTCATCTATATATGAGTATATTGACTTAGGAGTCAAATGAGAACATTTGATCATAGGTCATACTCATCGCTTAAGCTCAAGTGGGGTTACAACTTTTACATAATGCATTGATGTGTTCACATCATTAGAGTTGCTTTGACTCAATTCTTAGAGTTAAGCTCCCCCTAGATGTGAGATCCCCCCTTAGAGGGATGAACTAACATTGGGTTTTGTCGATGATGACTTCATGTAGGTGTTGAAGATGTGGATGCTCAATGTTGATGAAGATCATTTGGAGCAATCCTTTAGAGTGAGTTGCACTTTCAATACCAACACGGGTTAGTCCCACAAGGAACAAACAAGGATATCCATAGACATAGAGTGATGCACACATAAGATGATGTCTATGAAAGCATTAGGTTACCTTGTCCCTTGTCTTACCAACAAGAGGGTTTGTGACTCCTTGAACTAGTGCAAGATGTGGAAGTTGATTGCACTTGTTGTTGCCAAAATGATATGAGTGAAATATGTTGGCGGAGTCACCCTCAAGAACTCTCTAGTTCTTCTTCTTCGGGATCCACATCATCTTGATGGGAATCCTTGGAGTTTTAGTCGTACTTGATGAAGTAGAACTTGATGTAGTCTTGGGAACCCACTTGACCAAGGCCTTAGGAGCTTCTTCAAATGCATCAATCTCCTCTTGAAGCTTGTCCTTGCCTTTTTGCTTGTGGTCTTGTGGTGGAAGATCATCTTGAGCTTGTGTCCCCTTGAAGGAAGTAGGATCATACTTCTCTTGTTGAGGAACAAACTTCGTCTTGGGATATTGATCTTCTTCCCACTCAACTCCATTTGCATTGAACTTTCATTCAAAACCAACACCTTGATTCTTCCGGTGCCTTCCTTGCTTAAGTACAATTTCCTCAAATTGCTTACTCCCGGCAAGGCTCTTGTAAACACCTTTCTCTATAATTCCCTTCAATAAGCTATTTGCTTGCTCAAGTGTAACTTGGCTAAGAGAATCCTTAGTGGAATCAAGAGAACTACTATAAGCAACAACATTTGATTTAGCATGATTATTGTTACTACTAGAGGAAGAATCATCCTTGTTCTTGTTACTAGACTTGACTTGAGGCATGTAAGTAGATAAGAGTAAACGCTTGGCAATGTAAGAAGAACTTTTCTTACGAAGATCATCATGGATTGCCTTTAAGAACTCATGCTCTTGCTCAAGGTTGAGCTTTTCAAAGTGTAACTTCTCATGAGTCCTTAAAAGTTATCGATGATCTTCTAAGATAGTTTCATGAGCTAACTTAAGAGTGTTTAGTTCTTTAGTTAGAAGCTCAATCTTCTCCTTACCATTGTCATTCGTTTTATCTTGATTAGCATGATTAATTGACGTTTCATCATAGTATTTATCACTAGAGTTGTCAACAAGTAAATCATCATCACCTAGCAAGTCATCTTCATCACTATTGAAATCAACATACTCGGGTGTGTTACCTTTGGGCCTTTAGCCATGAAGCATCTTCCAATTCCTTCATTAGGTGAATCAAATATGTCATAGGAGTTGGTTGACACAAGTGCTAGACCGGCAACACCTTCATCTTGAGTATATTCGGAGTCGGAGTGATAGCTTCTCTGGAGTGATTCCGGATACCCATTCACCAACATGAGCTTGATGTCTTCATTTTGTGTAGCTCCTTGATGACTTGTCCTTCCTTTCCGAATCCTTGCTTCTCCATGAGAGGTCTTCGTTCATAACGATCATCTCTACTCCTTCTCTCTCTTGGTGGTGATTCCTCTCTTCTACTTGTCCTCTTGGGTGATTCTTCTCTTCTCTTGTAGGGTGCCGTACACTCATTGGAATAGTGTCCGGATCTCCCACAATTGTAGCAATTGCGCTCTCGACTGGAAGATCTTTTGTCATTGTAGGACCTTGACTTGGAGCTTCTCTCTTTGCTTCTATTCTTGTAGAACTTGTTGAAGTTCTTCACCATTAATCTCAATTCTTCATTGAAGGTTTGTTTCTCACTTGATGATGTGGGGGCTTCACATGAGGCTTTGTAAGCACCACTTGACTTGTTGTGAAGTTCCTCCTTATCCTTGAGCGACATCTCATGAGCAACAATTCTTCCGATGACTTCCGTTGGCTTGAGATCTTTGTAATTGGGCATCATTTGGATCAATGTGCACACGGTATCATATTTTCCATCCAAGGCTCTTAGGATCTTCTTGATGATGAATCTATTGGTCATCTCTTCACTTCCTAAGCCGGCAATCTCATTGTGATAAGAGCAAGCCTAGAGTACATTTCAGCGACACCTTCACCATCCTTCATTTTGAACTTGTCAAGTTGACTTTGAAGCACATCCAACTTGGATTCCTTGACGGAGTCGGTACCTTCCTGCATATCAACCAAAGTGTCCCAAATTTCCTTTGCATTCTCAAGACGGCCGATTTTTTTGAATTCTTCGGGGCACAATCCATTGAAGAGGATATCACAAGCTTGAGCGTTGTATTGCAACATCTTCAACTCTTCCGCACTAGCTTCACGGTTCGGTTCTCTCCCATCTAATAATTCACCTTGCAAGCCAATACACACAATAGCCCAAACGGCGGGGTTATGTCCAAGACACCATACGGTGATAATTTCCCTCGCTAGACGCCATACTCTCCTAGGTTGTGAAACCAAGGCTATGACAACCAAAACCTATGGAAATCAAAGCAAATGGAGACCAAAGCTCTGATACCACTTGTAGGATCGAAAGTATGTCTAGAGGGAGGGTGATTAGACTACTTGACCAAATAAAAACTTATCCTTTTCCCAATTTTGGTCTTTGGCAGATTTTAGCTATCTTAGCACAAGTCAAGCAATCTTAACACAATTCAAGCAAGCATGCAAAGAGTATATGAGCAGCGGAAAGTAAAGCATGCAACTTGCAAGAATGTAAAGGGAAGGGTTTGGAGAATTCAAACGCAATTGGAGACACGTATGTTTTTGTCGTGGTTCCGATAGGTGGTGCTATCGTACATCCACGTTGATGGACACTTCAACCCACGAAGGGTAACGGTTGCGCGAGTCCACGGATGGCTCCACCCACGAAGGGTCCACGAAGAAGCAACCTTGTCTATCCCACCATGGCCGTCGCCCACGAAGGACTTGCCTCACTAGCCGTAGATCTTCACGAAGTAGGCGATCTCCTTGCCCTTACAAACTCCTTGGTTCAACTCCACAATCTTGTTGGAGGCTCCCTAGTGACACCTAGCCAATCTAGGAGACACCACTCTCCAAGAAGTAACAAATGGTGTGTTGATGATGAACTCCTTGCTCTTGTGCTTCAAATGATAGTCTCCCCAACACTCAACTCTCTCTCACAGGATTTGGACTTGGTGGAAAGAAGATTTGAGTGGAAAGCAACTTGGGGAAGGCTAGAGATCAAGATTCATATGGTAGGAATGGAATATCTTGGTCTCAACACATGAGTAGGTGGTTCCCTCTCAGAAACAGCAAGTTGGAAATGTAGGTTTGTTCTGATGGCTCTCTCCACAAATGAAGAGGAGGTGGAGGGGTATATATAGCCTCCACACAAAATCTAACCGTTACACACAACTTTCCAAACTCGGTGGGACCTAATTGATAAACTTGGTCGGACTGATTCAACAAATCTAGTGACTGTTAGGATTTTCGGTGGGACCGACATGCAACTCGGTAGGACCGATGTGGTTAGGGTTAGGGCATAACGTAATCTCGGTGAGACCAATTACACAAACTCGGTGAGACCGATTTTGGTAATAAGCTAACCATAGAGTTGGTCAGGTAATCTCGGTGGGACCGATTCGCTCATTTCAGTGAGACCGAAATGTTACAAAAAGGAAACAGGGAGTTTACATTACAATCTCGGTGGGACCGATCGCTCATCTCGTTGGTACCGAAACGTTACGAAGGGAAACAGAGAGATTACAATCCCATCTCGGTGAGACCGAGATCCCTATCGGTGAAACCGATTTGCCTAGGGTTTGTGGCAGTGGCTATGACATCTGAACTCGGTGGCGCCGGGTAGAAAGAATCGGTAGGGCCGAGTTTGACTTTTGGTTTAGGTCATATGTGGATATGAGAAAGTAGTTGAGGGTTTTGGAGCATATCACTAAGCTAATCGTGAGAGCAAGAAACTCATTAAGCAACACCTCATCCCTCCTTGATAGTATTGGCTTTTCCTATAGACTCAATGTGACCTTGGATCACTAAAATATAAAATGTAGAGTCTTGAGCTTTTGAGCTTGAGCCAATCCTTTTATCCTTAGCATTTTGAGGGATCCACTTTTCTCATCCATGCCATGCCATCCATTGAGCTTTTCCCTAAATATTCATCTTGGAATGATGTTAGCTCAATGAGCTATATGTTGTTAGGAATTACCAAAACCACCTAGGGATAGTTGCACTTTCAGTGTCGAACGAATGCGAGAGGCCAGGGCGTTTTTACATTTACCACCCCAGCTGTGTGAAAAAACTGCCTATTTAAAGAGACGGGGATTCTCAGATCCAAATCACACCATCCTCCCTCGGCGAGCATCCATCAGAGCGCGCCCGAACAAATCCATTCCAACATGGCCGGTCAGCGCAGCTCCTCATCTCGCTCCCGTAGCCCTAAGCCCAAAGATTGGAAGAAGTGTTCCATCTCGCACAGTCAATTAGTGGAGCTACAGACCCAGGGATTCCTCCCTCCAGCGTATATGGTCCCCGTTTGAGCCGGGCTCGCCACCTACAATGGCGGGGAGCAAGCGGAGAGCTTTCCCAACCCCTCCAAGGGGGAGCGGGTATGCCTCGTTCCTTATTTATTAAGGGGACTTGGATTTCCAATCCATGCGTTCCTCGAGGGCTCCTGGAGTTTTACGGTCTCCAGTTGCATAATCTCACCCTGCCTCCATATTACACATCGCTGGTTATGTGGCCCTTTGCGAGCTGTTTCTGGGATGCGAAGCTCACTTTGCGTTGTGGAAGAAGCTATTCTGCCTTGTGCCCCGTACTCAGAGGGGGTCAATATATCAAGTGGGCGGGGCCGAAATTTGGTGCATCGCCGGGACCTGATACCTATCCGGTACCCCGAAGAAGACGTCCGAAGACTGGCCTTCAGAATGGTTTTATATGGAGGACGTCCCCCTTCCGGATCCTATTCAGATTGGCCTTCCTGAATTTGATAATTCCCCTTCGAAGAAGCGCCTAAGTTGGCGACCACGGAGCCCTCAAGAGGAAGATGATGGAGACATTTCTTACCTGATGGACCGGATAAAGGTGTTGGCTCAATCAGGACTGACCATAACCGAGGTTATGTCAATATGCATTATGCGGGGGGTGCAACCACTTCAATATAGAGGCCACCCCATGTGGCACTTCAACAGGGAAGATGATACCACCCACTGCGGTCGTAAGGGGCCAGACTCAGTTGCCGCTCTAGCAAAAATTCTGTCCGGTTTGTACAAGGGAGAGGAAGAGGAGTTCCTCCGCATCAAGCCACGGGATGGATTCTCCATGTACAATTCTCCGAGCTGGGTAAGCTGCCACTTTTTATACCCATCCTTTCCGCATTTTTGCAATAAATATTTAGCTTGCCAGTTCATCGCAGGAGCTGCGTAAGGCTGTGAGGGAGATCAACAGCCCACCTCCACAACCAGAGGATCCTGAACGGTTCCTCGACCCCGGCCTTAAAGAGGATCCGGACATATTTGTGGAGCTGATTGACAGGATATTCTATCAATTAAGCTGTGATGAGGCCATGGTGGCTATCATAGCTGACTATCCTGGGCTACTCCCTGCCTCGCAGGTAAGTGAGACCAGACTCCCAATCTTTGAGAAGTATCCCTTTTTATACACTTCACCTACCGTATCTATACGGTGTTTTATAGGGAAGGTCCTCGGGACACCCTGCTGAGCCCGTGGCGAATCGCCAACGAGGGGCGCCGAAGCCGGGCAGGCTGAAAAGGAAGGCGGTACGGACAGAGACGCCGGCACAGAGGTATTATACAAAACCTCACTCCGTGAACATCACATTTTAAAACATAACAACACCCATGTTTCGATTGAAGGAAAAGCGCTCGCCGGACTATATCCGGAGAGGTCACCGATCACGCCTCTACTAGCCGGGCTCCGGGGCCGGACACAGAGGCGGAAGCTAACACAGGGCACCCTTCAGGTGCTCCTCCGACAGAGGATGCAGATAAAATATCCGCTACAAATTCCGAAGTGGAGAGCGCCATGAATCACAGGCGTCGCCAGGCCGTACTCCGTGACGCTTGTTTCTCCCAAGAGGCTTTTGATGCCTTCAACTCAGGTGACGCGTACATCCGTGCTGCTCAAAATGGTCTTGCCAGAGCCACGGATCAGTATGTAAAGGATATACGGGTAAGAAATTTGATGATTATATATATATCAATAGCCCCTGAGACTTGAAACAGTTGGCACAAATGATTTAAGGATCATTATTTGTGCAGGTACTTGCAGAAAAGAATACCCAATTGTCTCAAGAGCTAGAAGAATGCAAAGCCCAACTTCAGGCCGCAGTTGCCGCAGGAAAAGAGTCTAAGAAGGCCCCTGCTGGTAACTGTTTTTTCCATTGCAAAGAATGGCAGGTACTAGAAAGTATGCGGCATGGATGCAAATCTAACGATAGATGTTGCAGATGACTCCGGAGCAAATCCGGACGCCGTGCTGTGGGATACGAACGTCTTGATCGATGACTAAATGCTTTGGTGAGCTGCGTGCTTCTGGCGTCATTTAGGAGAAAAATAATCTCCAAGACGCCAATACCCAGCTGAGTGTGGAACTAAAGGACGTTCGCGCCTAGCTGTTGGACTCCGTGAAGGAGAATAAGCGGCTTCGATGCGGCATTTTCAGTAAGTGCTTGAACAAAATTTAAAAAGAGTTCGGCGTAGAAGCCGGCTAACAGAGTTGTGTCTGCAGGTATGCTGACGGGTTGTCTCGCGGAGGAGATGCCCGGGTCTGCGGGTGATCTTCTACCAGAGCTCTCACAACCGCATGAACAAGTTTGGCAGGTGATGCAAGGTATTGCCCAGGCCCTGTGGCCATCCGTCTCCCTGCCCGAGGGCATTGGAGAGCTTGCGGAGAAGCTCAAGGGAGCGCGGCGACGCTTCCAATTATGGAAGATATTGGCCTGCCTTCAAGGTGCCAGGGAAGCCTGGGCCATGGTGAAGACACGGTATACCAAGGCTGACCCAAACCACATGACCGAGGTCGGACCTGTGGGGCCCGATGGGAAAGAGATCCCCGTCAGTTTGGTGTATCACCAAGTAGAATTAGTCAAGAAAGTATTCCCAACAGGATTGTAGGTTGGACAGCACATTGGATGGTATAGAAGAAGAATTTAATCGGTCTAAGTGATCGTGTAATTTAAATGACATGTAGAATGTCTCTAGACGGATTGTAAATCATTTGTCATGGCGGACCTTTTCGCCGACCTCGGGACCCGATAGTCCGGAGTGTATCCGAATACCTTTCAGTTATGTAAAAACCGAGAATGCAGCGTGGATACCAGCGTAGGGGTCATAAGTGCTTAAGCAGACAAGTCCCCAACTAGTTATGTTATATTACATGGGTAGTAAGAAACATCTTCCAGGAGAATAGTTCCGTTAAGGGTTCCTTTCTCGACTGATCGCATGCCCTAATGTGCATGTCCGAACTGCGAGAAGAGACGCAGGCAAAAACATCTGGGGGCAAGTGGAAAAAATAGATAAAAGTCATCTTTTGTTCACCGACCGAATATTCCCTTAAGAACGCTAGCTTTCGGCTTCACCTACCGAGGTACACATCCGGTGACCCGGTAAAGAATAATCGCAGAGGTGCTCCCCTTATGCCCTAGCCGAATTAATGGGAACGTAGGGCACAAATAGAAGAGCCAGGCAACCCAGCTTGGCCAAAACTTAAGTCATATCGATGCATATAATGGCGAAAAAAGGTACATGCGGAAGAATAACGCATGTGCGGGGCATGAAGCCCAGAAAAATAATTAAGCTTCTGTGTAAGAAGCCCCCAGGTATAATGAGCGCGGTAGCGCGTCACGATTGTGTAGACAAGACACAAATTAGCCTTTTAAGTCCGTGAGGAGAAAGAAGAAAAAAGAGAGTGGAGACAGATAACCGGATATGCAAAAAATGGACAGGGGTAAGGAGACGAACATAGAGTCCGGCACTAGGCGTAGAATCTTCGGAGTCTGGCAGCGTTCCATGGGTTTGTCTCAAGTCGATTGTCCGATGTCCCGCAAACGGTACGCTCCGCCGGTCAGAACTTGGTCGATAATGAAGGGACATTCCCATTTGGGCTTGAGTTTGTTCTTTTTCTTCTCCGGCAGGCGTAGAACTAACTCGCCAACGTTATAAGTATTGGCCCGTACTTCTCTGCTTTGGTATCTTTGAGCCTGTTGCTGATAGTATACGGAACGGGCCTTTGCCACATCACGCTCCTCCTCGAGGGCGTCCAAACTGTCCTGCCGATCGAGCTCAGCCTCTCTTTCTTCATACATGCGCACTCGAGGTGAGTCATGAATTATGTCGCAGGGCAGAACCGCCTCTGCGCCGTACACCATAAAGAATGGTGTGTATCTGGTAGTGTGATTCGGCGTGGTCCGCAGCACCTAGAGTACGGAGTCGAGCTCCTCTACCCAGTGCGTGTTAGATTCCTTTAAGGACCGCACTAATCTGGGTTTGATGCCGCTCATGATAAGACCATTTGCTCGCTCGACTTGACCGTTAGTTTGTGGGTGATAGATAGAAGCATAATCGAGCTTGATGCCCATGTTGCTGCACCATAGTTTTACCTCGTCGGCCGGTGAAGTTCGTGGTCGTTGTCGATGATGATCTTTGTGGGGGACGCCATAACGGTGTACAACCCCGGATATGAAGTCTATCACCGGTCTGGATTCGGCCGTTTTAACAGGTTTGGCTTCTATCCATTTGGTGAATTTATCCACCATGACCAGTAAATATTTTTTCTCATGGGTTCCCCCTATAAGGGGTCCAACCATGTCGAGCCCCCAGACCGCAAAAGGCCAGATAATGGGGATTATTTGTAGGGCGACGGGCGACATATGGCTTTGGTTTGCAAAAAGCTGGCAACCAGCGCAGCGTTGGACCAAGTCCTGTGCATCCGCCCGGGCCATCGGCCAATAGAATCCTGTATGAAAGGCCTTACTTATGAGGGCCCGGGCTGCGGCGTGGTGGCCGCCGAGTCCGGCATGGATTTCTGCCAGCAGCTTCCGCCCTTCCTCTTCGGAGATGCACCTTTGAAGGACTCCGGTGGTGCTTTTCTTATAAAGCTCTTCCTCGTGGACCTTGTAGGCTTTAGATCGCCGCACGATGCAGCGTGCCTCATTTTGGTCCTCGGGAAGTTCCTGCCTTGTTAGGTAGGCCAGGAATGGTTCAGTCCATGGGGCGATGATGACCATTATTATGTGGGCTGAAGGTGTTATTTCGGTGGCAGAGCCTCCGATTATGTCAGCATGTTCGGTATCTGGCGTTGTGGTCGGGTCCAGACTGTTGTTACCGGTGTCCCCTTCCCATACCACGGATGGCTTAAACAGTCTTTCCAAGAAGATGTTGGGTGGGACCGCATCGCGCTTAGCGCCGATACGGGCGAGGACACCCGCCGCCTGATTGTTTTCCCGAGCCACATGGTGGAATTCGAGCCCCTCGAACCGAGCTGACATCTTTAGGACGGTGTTGCGATAAGCTGCCATTTTTGGATCTTTGGCGTCGAAGTCTCCATTTATTTGGGATACTGCGAGGTTCGAGTCCCCCCGCACCTCCAGGCGTCGAATGCCCATGGAAACTGCCATCCAGAGACCATGTAACAGGGCCTCGTATTCGGCTGCATTGTTGGAGTCTGTGTACAATATTTGGAGTACATATTGGACTGTATCTCCGGTAGGGGATGTCAGGATGACGCCAGCCCCAGACCAGCCAACATTTTAGAGCCGTCGAAGTGCATAATCCAATTGGAGTATGCGCCGTACTCTTTAGGAAGTTCGCTTCATTCTGCTCGGCGACAAAATCGGCCAATACCTGCGACTTAATGGCTCGCCGAGGTTTATATGTTATGTCGAACGGGAGGAGCTCAATGGCCCATTTGGCAATCCGGCCCGTGGCGTCGCGGTTGTTTATTATATCATTCAGTGGCACTTCTGAGGCCACTGTAATTGAACACTCTTGGAAGTAGTGCGTAATTTTCGGGATGCCATGAATACCGCATATGCTATCTTTTGATAATGCGGGTACCGTGATTTGCATGGAGTGAGGACGGTTTATACATAATATACCGGCTTTTGAAGAGGGAATTTGTGTCCATCCGTTTCTCGTTCGATGACGAGCACTACGCTTACAACTTGATGAGTTGTCGCTATATATAGCAGCATTGGTTCGACGATGCTTGGGGCAGCCAGGATTGGTTTGGTGGCCAGGATGGCCTTTATGTCTTCCAGTTCGGCCGTGGCCATGTCCGTCCACTCGAAGTGTTCGGTGCGCTGAAGGAGGCGATAAAGCGGTAATGCCTTTTCTCCTAAGCGGGAGATAAAGCGGCCTAGGGCCGCCACGCATCCAGTTAATTTCTGGATTTGCTTGAGGTCAGTTGGGATGGCCAATCGTGACAGGCTCGGATTTTAGCCGGATTTGCTTCAATTCCTCTCATCGGAGACGATAAAACCGGGAGCTTTATGCCGGGTACGCCAAAAACGCATTTTTCCGGGTTGAGCTTGATGTCGTATGTTCGGAGATTGTCGAACGTGAGCCTCAAGTCGTTTATTAAAGAGTCGACGTGTCTGGTTTTAACGACCACATCGTCTACGTATGCCTCCACTGTTTTGCCGATCTGTGTTTCCAGACATGTCTGAATCATGCGTTGATACGTTGCACCGGCGTTTTTAATCCCAAAAGGCATTGTGTTGAAACAGAAGGAGCCGTATGGCGTGATAAATGCCATTGCGGCTTGGTCGGACTCCGCCATTTTAATTTGGTGGTAGCCGGAGTATGCATCGAGGAAGCACAATGAGTCGTGTCCTACGGTAGCGTCGATAATTTGATCGATGCGGAGGGGGGGGGGATCCTTCAGGCAAGCCTTGTTGAGGTCCTTGAAATCGATGCATAGGCGCCAAGATTTGTCCTTCTTTGGTACCATCACCAGGTTTGCTAGCCAGTCCGGGTGTTTTATTTCTCTGATGAATCCGGCCTCCAATAACTTGGCTAGTTCCTCTCCCATAGCTTGTCTCTTAGGTTCAGAGAAACGTCGAAGAGTCTGGTTGACCGGCTTGAATCCTTTTAGAATGTTAAGTCTATGCTCGGCCAATCTGCGTGGGATTCCTGGCATATCTGAAGGATGCCAGGCAAATATGTCCCAATTCTCGCACAGGAACTCCC
Organism: Aegilops bicornis; assembly: GCA_021605145.1. Lineage (NCBI taxonomy): Eukaryota > Viridiplantae > Streptophyta > Magnoliopsida > Poales > Poaceae > Aegilops > Aegilops bicornis. The sequence continues at coordinate 373,133,102 of CM038669.1, read as the reverse complement.
GTAGTGCGGCGTCCACGGCGGGGTTTAACTGTGCCCCGACGGAGGTTGTTTTTGTGGGGTCTGTTGGGTGGACTTGGAATTTGACTATCTCGTCCGCTGGTTTGAAAGAGGTGGACTTGGATCTCTTGTCGAGTATCACGTCGTCCCTGTCCATGCTGGAGCGTAGCGCAGTTAACTCCTCTGCCGCGACGGCTTTGGATAATGCCTCGAGGGCCAGTGCGGCTGTTTTGTTTTTGGCGCGGAGCGCTATGTCCGGATCACTAGCTAGAGTGATGATTCCCTTGGGCCCGGGCATTTTGAGCTTCATGTACCCGTAATGGGGTATGGCTTGGAAGATCGTGAATGCCTCCCGCCCTAGAAGGGCGTGGTATCCGCTACTGAACGTGGCCACTTGGAATGTGATTTCTTCGGACCTATAATTCTCCGGCGTGCCGAATACCACATCTAGTGTGATTTTCCTAGCGCAACATGCTTCCCGAATGGGGATGATTCCTTTGAAGGTTGTGTTGCTTTGCTCAATGCGGCTCTTGTCTATTTCCATTTTTTGAAGAGTTTCCTCATAAATGAGGTTTAGTCTGCTGCCGCCGTCCATGAGCACTTTAGTGAGCCGAAAGCCGTCCACAATTGGACTAAGGACCAATGCAGCTGGTGCTCGGGTTGTTCGGAATTTAGGTTCGTCACTGGCATTGAAGGTGATAGTCGTGTCGCTCCATGGATTTATTGCTGCCACCTGGCAGATTTTGGCAAGGGTGTGGAGTGTTCGCTTGCGCCTATTATTTAAGGTGAATGTCTCGAAGACTGTTAATACTGTATTGTAATCCACGGGATGGTGCTCTGTGGTATTTTGAATGAGGAGATCCTCACCGCTCTTGGCCACCTGCCGGAGTACCCAACATGCTCTAAGGCTGTGTGTTGGTATGGTATCCGCTGTACTGTGAATTTTGCAGGGTCCGTTAAGCCATCCCTCCAATACAGTTCCACGCCCTGTAGTGGGCTTTTGCTTTTTGGTGATTGAATCGGGCCACTTACGAGGATGCACCCTTTTAATTCGGACTGGGTGTTTAGTCAGAGTCGGATTATCCCAAAATTTTGTTTCGGTTTTCCAGGCACTTTCCATCGCACAGTACTTCCGTAATATGGCCGCCAAGTCAGCGAAGTGTGCTATGTCACGGCGACTTATGGCGTTAAGGATTCTCTTGTCCATGCAATTATTGCAAAAGAATTAGATTGCGTCTTCCTTGCGACAGTCCTTGACCTTGTTCATTACAAGGAGGAATCTGGCCCAATAGTGATGTACTGTTTCCTGGGGCTCTTGCCTAATGTGGGAAAGATCGTTTATATCTGGGTGGGTGGGTGGATTTGAGTCCGAACTCGACCCGATCTCGAGACCGAGGGCACGGAGTTTCCGATCTTGGAAGTTCAGGCTCGGGATGTCGCCCGATAGGTCCGGCCCATTGCTCGATTCTAGGTTCGAGGCTTTGGCGATGTCCTTCCAGAACGGGTATCCGGCTCGGAGAGCTCGGGAATCCGGACATAGTTTGTCCTCAAGATAGAGGAAGAATTGCCGCATTGTTCCTCCACCACCGCTATCTGATGGGTGACCAGCGGGGAGTTAATCTCCCTTTGGTCGGGTTTAAGCCCAATCCGATCATAGTCCGTAGTGACTCCCAAAGTGGCGATGCGATCCAAGAGCTCGTTTAGGGAAGAGAGCTCCATTGGATCCATCTGCTCGGCAAGTTCCGAGCCGACGTGGAGGCTGTTTTCGATGACCCGAGAAGTCATCGTCAGCGCAGCAGCCGAACGGGCGGTCATGATGAAACCGCCTAGCTCAAGAGTTTGGCCGTCAGCCAGGGCTCCTCCGGAGGTAACGTTGTCCTTGACAACGAGACGAGGCATCCTTCCTTATGGTAACGGCACAGTGGAACTCTCAATGAAAGCACCAATGTCGGTGTCAAAATCGGCGGATTTCGGGTAGGGGGTCCCGAAGTGCGTCTAAGGCAGATGGTAACAGGAGGCAGGGGACATGATGTTTACCCAGGTTCGGGCCCTCTCGATGGAGGTAATACCCTACTTCCTGCTTGATTGATCTTGATGATATGAATAGTACAAGAGTTGATCTACGACGAGATCGTAGAGGCTAAACCCTAGAAGCTAGCCTATGGTATGATTGTTGTTGTCCTACGGACTAAACCCTCCGGTTTATATAGACACTGGAGGGGCTAGGGTTACACAGAGTCGGTTACAAGGGAGGAGATCTTCATATCCGTATCGCCAAGCTTGCCTTCCACGCCAAGGAGAGTCCCATCCGGACACGAGACGAAGTCTTCAATCTTGTATCTTCATAGTCCAACAGTCCAGCCAAAGGATATAGTCCGGCTGTCTGGATACCCCCTAATCCAGGACTCCCTCAACGGACGTGGGTAACCCAACCACGCCATCAATTACGGCGCTTGGGGAATAAGCGAGTTTACTAGGCAGGTGGGGGCGTACAGTTTCGCCCGCCCTTATAAAGGGATAAGGGTTCACCCTTTTCACCCACGCCTTCTTCCTCCTTGCTCATCCATTCTCAAGCACTCGAGCTCCAACACCCAAGTCTGCGTCTATCTCCTCAAACCGTTCCAAGCATGTCCGGAGCGGGAGGCAAGTGGATGAAATCCTCCATCACGGAGGAGGACATCAAAAAGCTGCGGGGAGCCGGATACTTGGCCGCGGATATCGTGCATCGGCTGCCTAACGCGGGGCAGATCGTCCCTACCCCGGAATCTCATGAGAGGGTAGTTTTTCTCACCCACTTCATCCGCGGACTGGGATTTCCCCTCCACCCGTTCGTCCGCGGCCTCATGTTCTACTACGGGCTGGATTTCCATGATCTGGCCCCAAACTTTAACCTCAACATCTCGGTGTTTATCGTCGTGTGCGAGTCCTTCCTTCGCATCCGGCCCCACTTCGGCCAGTGGCTGAAGACCTTCAATGTTAAACCGAAGGTAGTAGGCGGCCAGCAAGCGGAATGCGGAGGCGCCATGGTGGGCAAAATGCCCAACGTCACATGGCTCGAGGGCTCCTATGTGGAGACCATAAAGGGGTGGCAATCGGGGTGGTTCTACATCACCGAGCCGCGCGACACCAACTGGATGGCGGCCCCCCGAGTTCCGATCCGGAATCCCCATGCGGCTCACCTCCTGGAAAGAGAAGGGCCTGTCCTGGGGTTCCCCAGTAGAGCTGACCGGACTCCAGACCTGCATCAAGAACATGATGAAAAAGAAAATCAAGCTTGTCAACATGGTCCAGGTCATGCTCTTTCGCCTGATCCTCCCGTGTCAACAACGGGCATTCAATTTGTGGGAGTTCAACCCGGCCAAGCACCAGACTCTGCGCGAGCTGTTTGACACGACGCACAAGGACGTCTGGAAGGTGTTGTTCAAGGGCGCCGAGGTGCCTCCTTCCCTTACCAAGGACCGCGGACTCAGCGCACAGCGCCACGCAAGTTCGGTAAGTTCTTTATACCTTATAGGGTATTTATTTCCCCAGTTTAATCAAGTGCATGATCTAAGCTTCCATGCCTTTAACAGGACTGGGTGGAGACAGTGGAGCAGATTGACTGTCCAGCCCCCCTGCCCGAAGATCCAGCAGATGCTCTCCTAACGGAGATGCTGGCTCCGGCACCTTATGAGGTGCCGGATAAGAAGACCAAGAAGAAGACCATGGGGACCCGAAAGGGTCTCCAGCGGCAGGTGATATCGGACTCATCGTCCGATAACTCCGAGACGCGCTCCTCTTGTGAAAACGAGGAGGAGGAAGAGAAAGGTTCTCCCCCCAGCCGGGGGAGACAAGAAAAGGAAGGCCGCCCAACCGGGGAGGCCGAAGGGTCCAAGAAGGGAAGGACCCTCCTTTCGGACTGCTCCACGACCTCCGCCTACAGCGACGACGAGTGGTTGCCCAGGGACAAGCCCCTGGCGAAGTCATAAGTATCCGAATACCATAGTAATTCACGATATGTTTCTATTGCATTGCTTCACCTTAAGCCGAACATGATTATGCAGTCCGTCCCGAGCCCGTATCGACGTATCTTCGTCGGACGGTTCTTTGGACCCGTCGGATATGAGTAGCGATACACTTCCGACCGCCTCCACCCCTTGCCCTACGGACAACGCCGAGGTGTTGTCTCAGAAGGCACCAAGCCGAGGGGAGGTAGTCCTGGAGGCGCCTCGAGGCGACCTTCCGGACCCCGGGCGCAAAGGGAGCAAGACTCCCACGGGCTCCAAGTTGGGACCCCAGCCGAACACTGCGGCGGAACCTCCGGTGGTTCCGGACTCCGGCAGGAGACCCCCTGTTAAGAGGGGCAAGCCGCCCGTGCTGGTGGCCTCTGTCCATCCAGAGGCACCGGACAACTTGTTGGAAGCGCTTCACGGCGCTTCTATCGATGAAGAGCACCGCACTATCGTGAGTGCGGTGATCGAGAAGTTTCAGTCCGCCAAAAGCGGACTAACTGAAGCTTGTGCCAGCCTCCTAATAGGCTTTTATGTAATAGAAATATGGGAAAATATTACCGTATAGACAGTAGCCCCTGATGCTCTGTTTGGCGTTCACGAAGAAAAGCCGAATAGAGGATCGAATAATAATCACAGGAGTCTAATCATAATATGCCTATGTGAATATGCAGGCTTCACTGTTGGCCGCTGCCGCACGTACTACGGAGGTCGCTGCACTGAAGCAGGACCTTGAGCGGTCCGAGGAAGAGCTCGGCCTTGCCAAGAGGCAGCTCGAGGAGAGCAAAGGTAAGCAATACCTTGTCTATATGAAAAAATATTTGGTTGCAGAATAATAGGATCATCATGAATGTGCCAGGGGCCGCGACCGAAGTGGCGACCCTGAAGAAGGCGCTGTCCGAGGCTGAAAACAAAGCGGCCCAGGAGCGCATCGAGCGAGAAAAACAAGAGGCCCGAGTAGGCGAAGTGCAGCAAGAGCTCCAGGCTCTCGTCAAGAAGCACGAGGCCTTGGAGCTTGACTCTAAGATGCGAGAGTCCGAGCTTGCAAAGGCGCTCGACAGCACGAAACATGCCAAGGCCGAAGCCCAGAAGGCCCTCCAAGAAATTGAGGCGGTTAAGAAGATACCGGCGGGTAAGGCATTCATTATGCAAAGCAAGCACATGAAAGAAAATTTCTTTTTACTTACCCGAGTTCGGAGCTCTCTAGGAGCGTTCGCAGATCTGCCCTGCAGTGTGTCTGATGCCGTGAAGTTCTACCGGGCCGAGGAGGCGAGCTCGACGGAGAAGTTGTTCTGGTCTCAGTGTAATGGGACCGAACACCCGATGCCCTTGAGCGACCAGCTGAAGCAACCGGTCGAGCTCCACAAGGCGGTCGAACAGGCCATGAAGGGCCTTATAGTCCGGATGTGGCTTGGCGATTCCCTGCCCAACAGCTACTTCGGTCTGGTGAGGCGGCTTGTGAATGCCTGCCGCCGGTTTGAAGTCATCAAGCGGTCCGTCTGCATCGAAGGTGCACGCAGGGCTTTTGCCCGTGCGAAAGTGCACTGGGCAAAGATGGACGCCGAGAAGCTGGTGAAGGAGGGGCTGCCGCAGGGCAAGGAGCATCGCCACCCCGAAATGTATTATGAGGGTGTCCTGAAGGGTGCCCGCCTTGTGGCGGAGGAGTGTACCAAAGATGTAATTTTTGAATGTACTTTCTCATGTGATCCTGTAATATGAAAACTACTTCATTTGCTCTATGCAACGCTTTTTGAATTTAAAATATTACCTTCTGTGCGGCCGTTTACCAAATCTAAGAGTTGGCCAGTCGGCGGCTTCTGCCCCCATGCAGCTAGTACTGGGGTGTTCGAGATAAATCTGAGCACTCTTTTTCCCATTTTTGGGTCCTCCGAGCACTACTAGGGAAAATCCTATACACAGAATCTTAGCAGCAGCACGCTTTAAAATAAGGCACTGCTGCTAATTAGCAGTAGCGAGGTCGAGCTTAACTCGCTGCTGAAATAAATATAGCAAGCGCCACCAAGAAGCGCCATCGCTATAATTCCCACGACGCCCGTGAGGCTAGTTATAGCAACAGCAGCGTTATAACGACAGCGCTCTTGCTACGGATGGCGCATTTCTCCAATAAGCGCCATCGCTAAGTTTACTACAAAATCCGATCCACTCACAGTCACACACCGACCGGATCCCTCTCAATCCCCCACGCCGGTCCTCCCCATCGCCCTCCTCCTCTGCGTCGCCGTTACCTCCTCCTCCTTGTTGGACTCGGTGCGGCCTCCTCCTCAAATCCTCCCTCCACTCGCTGGCGGCCCTCCTCGCTCCGCCTTCCTCCTCCGTCCTCCCTCCTTGGCCGCCGGCCAACCTCCTCGCCTCCGCCTTCCTCCTCCGTCCTCCCTCCACTGGCCATGGTCGGCCCTCCTCCTCACTCCGCCTTCCTCCTCCGTATACTCTCTTCTCCCTCCTCGAGTCGCCCTCCTTCTCCCTCCCTTTGCTACATTTTGATTTAGTAGGCTAGTTCATATGCAACATTTTCATTTAGTTGATATGATTTAGTTGATTTAGTAGGCTAGTTGATTTAGTTGATTTAGAACATTTTGATTTAGTTGATATGATTTAGTTGAATTAGTAGGCTAGTTGATTTAGTTGATTTAGAACATTTTGATTTAGTAGACTAGTTCATTTAGTTGATTTAGTATGCACCATTTTATTGTTATTTTTTTCTATACATGGATAGGTACGTAGTTGCTTTTGTTTTTTTATAAGTTACTTTTTGGCAAAATGTAGGTGGTACCTTGTCATCTAATATGTTACTCGCGGAAGAACCAAAAATATCACATGCTAATACGTAGATCTTAGGATTATAATTTTCCATCAAATTGCTTCTCATGGAAGAACCAAAAATATCACATGCTACTGTTTTTCTTTCTGTGAAGTGGATCGTTAATCCTTTGCTCATATTGCTTTAGGAAAAATGGCGCCACCACCACCACCACTATGTCGACTATGCAAGTCAAGGTGCGCCAACAGCCTTGCTGGCCCAGCAAGCTGTTCGGCATCTACTTCCAGCCGAGTTTTCGTCATGCGGCGGTAAGAAATTAGATGAAATGTAATCACTATTTTATTTTTAGTGATGACATTACAGCATTATGTCATTTTGCTTATTTTACACAGATCGTCCCATGCAATGTGAGGTTGAAATTCAACAAGCTGACATGAGACACTGTGACATTTGAGGCTCCTGGGGGGCGTACACTATGGAGGTCGAGAAAGGACGCAATATGTCGCAGATTGGAGGAGATGGATGGGCCAGTTTTGTCGCCATGCGTCTTCTTTGGTGGTGAGTTGATCGACTTCTCCTTGAGCAGAAAGACCCAAGCTGGTTGTCATTTATCTCAACTTTGGTGGAAGATGATGAAGATGACGAAGATGATGAAGATGATAAAGATAATGAGGACCCACTCGATGAAGATGATGAAGACCCACTTCATGAAGCCATCGTAGCTCAAAGAACAAGGCTGAGCGAGGAGGAGGTGTCCAACCTGTGGGACATAATTCCGCCACGTGCTGACTTTGTCGGGGTGCCATTTGTGACCCGCCTAACAAATACCATGGTTGATCGACATGATATGGTATGTTATACTTACAAATGCAAATTATCCGATGAAATACTTAGTGTACAATCCAATGATATGGTATGTTGTGTGGAATCTAGTCGATGATATGTTTTAGTGTAGAATTCGATCACATGCTTATTAGTGTAGAATCTAAGGAAATTATTAATAGTGTAGATAGTCCACATGTACTTATTTGCGAGGCTATTTATTAATTGATATGTTTTTCTTATTCAGAAATTGGCAAAGAGCATATCTGTGAGTTATGGTATCGAGCACGATGAAGAAGGCTCACTGGACTACGCCTTATACGCAAGGGGCTCCGTCACAACCTGTACTTATCAGCGTGGACACGGACGGTCGCATTACACACTTAAACTTCGGTTGGGTGGAAGAAATTCCTCGATGGCAAGAATCTTCGTGTTGGACAGGCCATCCTAATTACTATCAGGAACACCAACCGCCCAGGCTTGAGGATGATGATTGTCTTCGATATCATCTAGAACTACATATGTGTGTGTGTGGCTAAATCATCTAGAACTACATATGATGATTGTCGTTGATATCATCTAGAACTACATATGATGATCGCCGTTGATATGACCTTGTATCGCTTGAGGATGCATATTGACTATGCATGAAATTGTTATCTAGTACTTTTCGTTTCCAAATTACTCGTCGTGGTTTGAACTAAAACCACGACGCAATTTGGAACGAAGCGAGTACTACCCAAAGAATGGTTTATGAATTTGATATCTAGTAGCACTACATAGTATCTAGTGTCCGAAAGGAAGCGAAGGAAAATGATGAAAGATATAGCGATGTAGCGAGGATTTGCGAAATCGCTACAACTAACTAATAGTAGCGGCGTTAGGAAAAAGCGCTGCTTGATATAAATCATCGAGTAAGCGAATGCGGACCGCGCTACTACTACAAGTTAGTTGTAGCACCTTATTAGTAGCGCGGCCACCCGCGCTGCTGCTACACTCAAAACCCGCGCTGCTACTAGGGTTTTCCCTAGTAGTGGAGGGAGGTGCTCAGCGCAACAAATCAGGCAATCAGACTATAATGCTTTATCACTCTCACTTAGCCATAGAAGTCTACAATTTTAAAATTTGGCGAAGCCCCTATTATTTGGAAGGCCGAATTTGGGGCGCTATATACGCCTAAGTCGGACGAGGCCGACTCCTCGCCCGAAGCGGAAAAAGTCTTTAAGGACTTGAGACCTCTCGAACAGCGACCAGCTCTCGCCTCATCATGATGATCGGTTTTGGCTTTCTCTCTTGAGGTGCTCGTCCGAAAGAACCGGGACACAATCGCGATGAGGTTATCCCAAAGGTTACCTTAGCTGATATAGCGGAACGTAAGGTACAAAAACATGGGAGTCGGGCAAACCCAACTATTGACCCAAGACATGATTCGAAGCTGATGCATATAATGCTATAAGTTCGGGGTGCCGCACTTTCGAAAGTGTTCGGACTTCTCACGCCGTATTATGGGGTATACGAAAGCCCCTGGCGTACTGGCCATACCAGAATGTACGGGTACTCATTGTCGTAAATAAACAAATTTAAAAAAGAATAGATAATGCAATAATAGACTAGTGTTGTGCATTGTTATTCAAAGAATACGTCGAAGCGTACTGATACAAGTAGTGCAATAAGCAAAAAATAGGACTATTTGACATGTCCTATCCAAGGGCAAGCTGCGGACTGGTATTTAAAGCAGGTATTTCGCTCGTTATCAGAGACCACTTGGGGATTCCATTGTACGATGTCGCTTCCTGCCTCATTGGTTATTGTATTATGTGTCCGGCAATCGCACTACCGGATAGAGCTTTGATGACCCACAAGTATAGGGGATCTATCGTAGTCCTTTCGATAAGTAAGAATGTCGAACCCAACGAGGAGCAGAAGGAAATGATAAGCAGTTTTCAGCAAGGTATTCTCTGCAAGTACTGAAATAAGTGGTAACGAATAGTTTTGTGATAAGGTAAATTGTAACGAGCAACAAGTAACAAGAGTAAATAAAGTGCAACAAGGTGGCCCAATCCTTTTTGTAGAAAAGGACAAGCCCGGACAAACTCTTAAAATAGGAAAAGCGCTCCCGAGGACACATGGGAATATCATCAAGCTAGTTTTCATCACGTTCATATGATTCGCGTTTGGTACTTTGATAATTTGATATGTGGGTGGACCGGTGCTTGGGTGTTGTTCTTACTTGAACAAGCATCCCACTTATGATTAACCTCTATTGCAAGCATCCACAACTACAACAAAAGTATTAAGGTAAACCTAACCATAGCATGAAACATATGGATCCAAATCAGCCCTTACGAAGCAACGCATAAACTAGGGTTTAAGCTTACATCACTCTAGCAACCCATCATCTACTTATTACTTCCCAATGCCTTCCTCTAGGCACAAATAATGGTGAAGTGTTATGTAGTCGACGTTCACATAACACCACTAGAGGGACAACATACCTCTCATCAAAATATCGACCGAATACCAAATTCACATGACTACTAATAGCAAGACTTCTCCTGTGTCCTCAGGAACAAACGTAACTACTCACAAAGCATATTCATGTTCATAATCAGAGGGGTAATAATATGCATAAAGGATCTGAACATATGATCTCCCACCAAGTAAACCAACTAGCATCAACTACAAGGAGTAATCAACACTACTAGCAACCTACTAGCACCAATCCCGGACTTGGAGACAAGAATTGGATACAAGATATGAACTAGGGTTTGGAGATGAGATGGTGCTGGTGAATATGTTGATGGAGATTGCCCTCTCCCGATGAGAGGAGCGTTGGTGATGATGATGACGATGATTTCCCTCTCCCAGAGGGAAGTGTCCCCGGCAGAACAGCTCCGCCAGAGCCCTAGATTGATTCCGCCAAGGTTCCGCCTCGTGGCGGCGGAGTCTCGTCCCGAAAGGTTGCTTAATGTTTTTTTCTCATCGAAAGAATTCATATAGGAGAAGATGGGCATCGAAGAGCCACCAGGGGGCCCACGAGGTAGGGGGGCGCGCCCCAGGGGGGGGTGCCCCCCACCCTCGTGAGCAAGGTGTGGGCCCCCTGACCTTCATCTTTGGCGATGATTTTTCTTTATTTATTTTAAGATATTCCGTGGAGTTTCAGGACTTTTGGAGTTGCCTGAATAGGTCTCAATATTTGCTCCTTTTCCGGCCTAGAATTCCAGTACGGCATTCTCTCTCTTCATGTAAACCTTGTAAAATAAGAGAGAATAGCCATATGTATTGTGACATAGCGTGAAATAACAGCCCATAATGCGATAAATATCGATATAAAAGCATGATGCAAAATGGACGTATCAACTCCCCCAAGCTTAGACCTCGCTTGTCCTCAAGCGAAAAGCAGATAACAATAAATATGTCCTCATGTTTAGAGGTAGAGGCGTCGATAAAAATAAAAAAAGGGCATGAAGGCATCATGATTATTCTCAAAACAGCAACATATACAGATTTTGTCATATGATTACTTATGTTCAAGTGATGATCTTTTCACAATGCAAAAGTATGAATCAGAAACCTTATTGGGCACCAACAAATTATAACCTCAGTCATTGAAGCAATTGCAATTTATCATAACATCGTAAAGAGTCTATGTCAGAGCTTAAAAGCAAGTCCACATACTCAACTATCATTTAGTCCTTCATAATTGCTAACACTCACGCAATACTTGTGGTTACGGAGTTTTAGTTGGACACAGAGAAAGATAGGGGCTTATAGTTTTGCCCCACAAATTTTTACCTCAAGGGTAATGTCAACAATAATAATTCATGCTCCCTACATCCAATTAGATATATATATATATATATATATATATATATATATATATATATATATATATATCATGTTCTTTCCAACATGCTGGGCTTGCCAAAGGTTAAAATGAAAAAGGAATGGTGAGGATCACTGTGACTCTTGCATAAGGTAGAGGATAATAATAAAAGATAGGCCCTTCGCAGAGGGAAGTAGAGGTTGCCATGCGCTTTTATGGTTGGATGCACAAAATATTAATGCAAAAGAACGTCACTTTATATTTCCCCTTGTATGTGGAACTTTATTATGCAGTCCGTCGCTTTTATTACTTCCACAACAAGTTCGTACTTAGCTTATTTTCTCTGCACTAATAAGTCATGCATATTTAGAGAGAAATTTTTATTGCTTGCACCGATGACAACTTACTTGAAGGATCTTACTCAATCCATAGGTAGATATGGTGGACTCTCATGGCAAAACTGGTTTAAGGGTATTTCGAAGCACAAGCTCTACTTGGTGCTGAGAATTTGGCTAGCATGAGGGGGAAAGGCAAGCTCAACATGTTAGAGGATCCATGACAACATACTTTATCTCAGATACAAGAAAACATAACTCATTATGTTGTCTTCCTTGTCCAACATCAACTCTTTAGCATGTCATATTTTAATGAGTGCTCCTACCATAAAAGATGTCAATGATAATATATCTATATGTGAAACCTCTCTCTCCTTATTACTTCCTATTAATTGCAACGATGACCAAAGCTATATTTGCCAACTCCCAACAACTTTTAATCATCATACTCTTTCTATGTGAAGTCATTACTTTCAATAAGATCAATATGAACTCTTTGTTTTTTTTCATCTTTTTCTTTTATTCACCCAGGATCATGGCAAAACAATCAAGCCCTTGACTCAACACTAAACTTTATTATATATAGCTCACGGACTCGATTACATAGAGGAATCATAAAGCAAAACTCAAAACTAGATCATGCCATAACCTTTATTCTACTAGATCAAGATACTACTAATAGGACCGAACTAAGAAAAGCGGTAAAGATAGGAGTTGTGATGGTGATACGATACCGGGGCACCTCCCCAAGCTTGGCGGTTGCCAAGGGAGTGCCCATACCCATGTGATTATGTCTCCTTCTTTGTTGTTGGTGTAATATTCTTGGCGATGATTCCCCTCAAGATACGGTTCTCCTCCTCGAGCTTATTGACTTGCTACTTGAGGTCCATTATTTCCTTGCGAAGCTTTCCTGTAACGGCTAAAGCTCCTTGCACCCAAGGGTGTTGCATAGCTGCGGGAGAACAAGAGACACTCCTCCTCATATTTTCATAAGAAAGAAATCTAACATTGGAAGGGATAACCGAGTTTGGAACAGCTGAGCTCTGTAGTTCCCCCATTGTAAACCCAGCTCGGAGGCGAGAGGTGACTTCTTGATCCTCCATGGCATCTACCCTCATCAAGTCGGCCTCCATCTCTTCCTCTGTTGCTGGCTCAAAGTGGTCAGCATCGCGGTGTGCCCTTGGTTCGGTGCGGATTAGATACCCGGCTCTCCCAGTGACTCTTGAGAAGACATCTTGCTCTAATCTGCAGCAGCAACAGCTCAAAACAAGAACAGAGGATATTTACGCGATACGGGAGTCAAAACCTTCGGGAGAATATATAATGACTTTTTATCGACCAAAATACGTATCGTGCAAGAAAACGGAGTCTGGAGGGCACACGAGGTGCTCACGAGGTAGGGGGCGCGCCCACCACCCTCGTGGAGGCCTCGTGTCCTTCCCGGACTGCCACTTATTTTTCTATTTTTCTAAATATTTCTAAACGGAGAAATATTGCCTTAAAAATTGTTTTGGAGTCGGTTTACTTACCATACCACATACTTATTCCTTTTCGGAGTCTGAAACGGTCTGGAAAGTGTCCCTTATGTATTCCTCCGGGGTTACGGTTTCAATAATATTGGTTTCAACATTTATGGGATTACCTGATATATAATGTTTGATTCTTTGGCCGTTTACCACCTTCGGATTTGTGCCTTCGAAGTTGTTGATTTTTATGGCACCGGAATGATAGACCTCCTCGATAACGTAGGGACCTTCCCATTTAGAGAGAAGTTTTCCTGCAAAAATCTTAAACGAGAGTTGTATAGCAATACATAATCACCTACATTAAACTCACGCTTTTGTATCCTTTTGTCATGCCATCTTTTAACTTTTTCTTTAAACAACTTGGCATTTTCATAAGCTTGGGTTCTCTATTCATCAAGTGAGCTAATATCAAATAACCTCTTCTCACCGGCAAGTTTGAAATCATAGTTGAGCTCTTTAATAGCCCAATATGCCTTATGTTCTAGTTCGAGAGGTAAGTGACATGCTTTTACATAAACCATTTTGTACGGAGACATACCCATAGGATTATTATATGCAGTTCTATAGGCCCATAATGCATCATCAAGTTTCTTGGACCAATTCTTTCTAGACCTATTAACAGTCTTTTGCAAAATTAATTTGAGCTCTCTATTACTCAATTCTACTTGACCACTAGACTGCGGGTGATAAGGAGATGCAATTCTATGATTAACGTCGTATTTAGCAAGCATTTTTACGGAAAGCACCATGAATAAAGTGTGAACCACCATCAGTCATTAAATATCTAGGGACTCCAAACCTTGGAAAAATAACTTCCTTAAGCATTTTAATAGAGGTGTTATGATCAACACTACTAGTTGGAATAGCTTCTACCCACTTAGTAACGTAATCAACAGCAACTAAAATATGTGTATATCCATTTGAGGCAGGAAAAGGTCCCATATAATTAAAGCCCCAAACATCAAATGGTTCAATAACAAGTGAATAATTCATAGGCATTTCTTGACGTCTACTAATATTACCAATTCTTTGACATTCATCACAAGACAAAACAAACTTACGGGCATCTTTGAAGAGAGTGGGCCAATAAAACCCGGATTGCAATACCTTATGTGCAGTTCTATCTCCAGCGTGGTGTCCTCCATAAGCTTCGGAGTGACACTTGCGTAGGATCCGCTCCTGTTCATGCTCAGGCACACAACGTCTAATAACACCATCTACTCCTTCTTTATAAAGATGTGGGTCATCCCAAAAGTAATGTCTCAACTCATAAAAGAACTTTTTCTTTTGTTGGTATGTGAAGCTAGGTGGTATAAATTTAGCAACAATATAATTAGCATAATCAGCATACCATGGAGTGCTACGAGAAGTGCTTATGACATTTAATTATTCATTAGGAAAGCTATCATCAATAGGTAGTGGGTCATCAAGAACATTCTCTAACCTAGATAAGTTATCTGCAACAGGGTTCTCAGCCCCTTTCCTATCAACAATATGCAAATCAAATTCTTGCAGCAAGAGAACCCATCTAATAAGTCTAGGTTTAGCATCTTTCTTTTCCATAAGATATTTAATAGCAGCATGATCAGTGTGAATAGTTACTTTAGAATCAACATTATAGGGTCTGAATTTATCACAAGCAAACACAACTGCTAAAAGTTCCTTTTCGGTAGTAGCATAGTTTCTTTGAGCATTGTCTAGAGTCTTACTAGCATAATGTATAACATTTAATTTATTATCAACTCTTTGCCCTAGAACAGCACCTACAGCATAATCACTAGCATCACACATAATTTCAAAGGGTAAATTCCAATCAGGTGGCTGAACGACAGGTGCAGAGACTAATGCTTTCTTGTATTTCAAATGCTTCTACACAATCATCATCAAAGACAAATGGTACATCTTTTTGTAATAAATTAGTCAGATGCCGAGAAATTTTTGAGAAGTCCTTAATGAACCTCCTATAAAATCTGGCGTGACCAAGGAAACTTCTTATACCTTTGATGTCCTTGGGACATGGCATCTTTTCAATAGCATCAACTTTGGCTTTATCAACTTCAATACCTCTTTCAGAAACTGTGTGCCCCAAGACAATACCTTCATTAACCATAAAGTGGCACTTCTCCCAATTCAAGACAAGATTAGTTTCTTCACATCTCTGCAAAACTCGATCAAGATTGCTCAAGTAATCATCAAAAGTGGAACCATAGATGGAAAAGTCGTCCATGAAAACCTCACAAATCTTTTCACAAAAATCAGAGAATATAGCCGTCATGCATCTTTGAAAAGTAGCAGGTGCATTACATAAACCAAAAGGCATACGTCTATAATTAAAAGTACCAAAAGGGCATGTAAAAGTAGTCTTTTATTGATCTTTAGCCGACACAGGTATTTGAGAGAAACCAGAATAACCATCTAGAAAGCAATAATGTGTATGTTTGCATAGTCTTTCTAGCATTTGATCAATAAAAGGTAAAGGGTAATGATCTTTCTTAGTAGCTTTATTTAATTTGTGGAAATCAATTACCATCCTATAACCTGTGATAATTCTTTGCGGAATCAATTCATCTTTATCATTAGGGACAACAGTAATACCTCCCTTCTTAGGGACACAATGGACAGGACTTACCCAATCGACTATCGACAGAACGGGATAAATTATACCTGCCTCCAGAAGCTTGAGTATTTATTTTCTTACCACTTCTTTCATTTTAGGATTCAAACGTCATTGGGGATCACGAACTGGTTTGGCATCCGCTTCCAAATTTATTTTATGCTGACATAGAGTGGGACTAATGCCCTTAAGATCATCAACAGTATATCCAATAGCGGCACGGTGCTTCTTCGGAGTTTTCAACAATATTTCTTCTTCATGCTCTGAAAGGTTAGCACTAATAATAACAGGATATATTTTCTTTTCATCAAGATAATCATATTTAAGATTATCAGGCAACGGTTTTTGCTCAAACACGGGATCACCCTTGGGTGGAGGAGGATCCCTAGGATTTCAACAGGCAAATTTTGTTGCAGAATAGGTTCCTGTTTAAAGAATACTTCATCTATTTCCCTTCTTTCATTCATGAACATCTCATTTTCATGGTCTAGCAAATAGTGTTCTAAAGGATCACTAGGAGGTACGGCAATAGAAGCAAGACCAATAATTTCATCCTTACTAGGTAATTCTTCCTCACGATGTTGTTTACTAAATTTAGAGAAATTAAACTCATGAACCATATCATCCAAGCCAATAGTAACAACATTCTTTTCGCAATCAATCCTAGCATTAACAGTGTTCAAGAAGGGTCTACCAAATATAATGGGACAAAAGCTATCTTGTGGAGAACCAAGAACAAGAAAATCAGCGGGATATTTGGTTTTTCCACACAAGACTTCAACATCTCTAACAATTCCCATTGCAGATATAGTATCTCTTTTGGCAAGTTTAATTGTAACATCAATATCTTCTAACTCAGCAGGTGCAATATCATGCATAATTTCTTTATATAAGTCAATGGGTATAACTCTAGCACTAGCACCCATATCACATAAGCCAAGATAACAATGATCTCCTATTTTAACAGAAATAACAGGCATGCCTACCACAGGTCTATGTTTATCTTTAGCACACGGTTTAGCAATCCTAGCAGTTTCACCACAGAATTGAATAACATGCCCATATTATCAGACAAGAGATCTTTAACAATAGCAATATTAGGTTCTACTTTGACTTTCTCAGGAGGTGTATAAGTTCTAATATTGCTTTTACTTAACAATGTGATTGAAGCTTTAGCATGATCCTTTACTCTAACAGGGAAAGGTGGTTTCTCAACATAAGAGGTAGGAACAATAGGATCATTATAAGTGATAGTCTTTTCTTGAACTTTATAGGTGCAGCTACTTTTACTTCTATGGGAGGATGATATTTAAACCACTTCTCCTTAGGGAGATCAACATAAGTAGCAAAAGATTCACAGAAAGAAGCTACTATCTCAGAGTCAAGTCCATATTTAGTGCTAAACTTACGGAAAATATCGGTATCCATAAAAGATTTAACACAATCAAACTTAGGCGTCATGCCTGACTCCTTACCTTCGTCGAGGTCCCAATTTTCAGAGTTGCATTTAATTCTATCCAATAAATTCCATTTAAATTCAATAGTCTTCATCATAAAAGAGCCAAAGACAAGAAGTATCGAGCATGGTGCGATTGTTATCGAAGCCGAGCATAAAAATTCTCAAGAATTGTCACTCTTGAGAGCTCATGATTGGGGCATGAATATAACATTGATTTAAGCCTCCCCAAGCTTGAGCGATGCTTTCTCCTTCATGAGGCCAAAAATTATATATATAATTACGATCACGATGAACAAGATGCATAGGGTAATACTTTTGATGAAATTCCAATTTCAATCTTTTATAGTTCCATGATCCGTATCATCACATAGCCTATACCATGTCAATGCGTCTTCCTTCAAAGATAAAGGGAAGACCTTCTTCTTAACAACATCATCGGGTATACCTGCAAGCTTAAATAATCCACAAACTTCATCCACATAGAGTAGATGTTCATCAGGATGCTTTGTTCCATCTCCTGTAGAAGTATTAGCCAGCAGTTTTTCCATCATACCCAAAGGAACTTCAAAAGGAGTTTCATTTTCAATAGGTTCAGTAGGTTGAGGAGCAACTCTTTGATCTACTGGACGAGGTGAAGATACCCCGAACAAGCCCCTCAGAGAATTACTTTCCATAGTAACAAGTGACAGAAAATTTCAGCACACTATATAAATTTTTCCTTACCAGATTCCACTTACCAAAGGCACTACACTCCCCGGCAACGGCGCCAGAAAAGAGTCTTGATGACCCACAAGTATAGGGGATCTATCGTAGTCCTTTCGATAAGTAAGAGTGTCGAACCCAACGAGGAGCAGAAGGAAATGATAAGCAGTTTTCAGCAAGGTATTCTCTGCAAATCTTGAAATAAGTGGTAACAGATAGTTTTGTGATAAGGTAAATTGTAACGAGCAACAAGTAAAAAGAGTAAATGAAGTGCAGCAAGGTGGCTCAATCCTTTTTGTAGCAAAGGACAAGCCTGGACAAACTCTTATAATAGGAAAAGCGCTCCCAAGGACACATGGGAATATCATCAAGCTAGTTTTCATCACGTTCATATGATTCGCGTTCGGTACTTTCATAATTTGATATGTGGGTGGACCGGTGCTTGGGTGTTGTTCTTACTTTAACAAGCATCCCACTTATGATTAACCTCTATTGCAAGCATCCGCAACTACAACAAAAGTATTAAGGTAAACCTAACCATAGCATGAAACATATGGATCCAAATCAGCCCTTTACGAAGCAACGCATAAACTAGGGTTTAAGCTTTTGTCACTCTAGCAACCCATCATCTACTTATTACTTCCCAATGCCTTCCTCTAGGCCCAAATAATGGTGAAATGTTATGTAGTCGACATTCACATAACACCACTAGATGCTAGGCAACATACATCTCATCAAAATATCGAACGAATACCAAATTCACATGACTACTAATAGCAAGACTTCTCCCGTGTCCTCAGGAACAAACGTGACTACTCACAAAGCATATTCATGTTCATAATCAGAGGGGTAATAATATGCATAAAGGATCTGAACGTATGATCTTCCACCAAGTAAACCAACTAGCATCAACAACAAGGAGTAATCAACACTACTAGCAACCTACTAGCGCCAATCCGGACTTGGAGACAAGAATTGGATACAAGAGATGAACTAGGGTTTGGAGATGAGATGGTGCTGGTGAAGATGTTGATGGAGATTGCCCTCTCCCGATGAGAGGAGCGTTGGTGATGATGATGGCGATGATTGCCCCCTCCCGGAGGGAAGTGTCCCCGGCAGAACAGCTCCGCCGGAGCCCTAGATTGGTTCCGCCAAGGTTCTGCCTCGTGGTGGCGGAGTCTCGTCCCGAAAGGTTGCTTAATGTTTTTTCCTCATCGAAAGACTACATATAGGAGAAGACGGGCATCGGAGAGCCACTAGGGGGCCCACGAGGTAGGGGGGCGCGCCCCCCACCCTCGTGAGCAGGGCGTGGGCCCCCTGGCCTTCATCTTTGGCGACGATTTTTATTTATTTATTTTAAGATATTCCGTGGAGTTTCAGGACTTTTGGAGTTGCACAGAATAGGTCTCCAATATTTGCTCCTTTTCCAGCCGAATTCTGTGCCGGCATTCTCCCTCTTCATGTAAACCTTGTAAAATAAGAGAGAATAGCCATAAGTATTGTGACATAACGTGAAATAACAGCCCATAATGCGATAAATATCGATATAAAAGCATGATGCAAAATGGACGCATCAAGCTTCCAGAGGGTAATGTCCTGAAAGAGAGAAAATGATAAGGGTATTCAGCCCCTAGGGCGGTTGAGCCGCACTGTGGGACGTGCCATGGTCGTTCCCCCGCCTATGCCCATGGTATTTTTAGTGCGTAATTATGTACGCGCGGCACGGATTTCGCCGTTTGACTGGGACTAGGGCGGGGCCCGAATTGCTAGGCGAGCTCTGAACGTGCGAGGCGATCCTGTTGCAGGTTACTCCGGACTCGCTTGACGGTGTCCGGGGGCTTTATCGCCGAATTGGTGGATTGCCTTAAGAGGCTGCTTTGTGCTTCTGCTGCGAGGGCCGCAGTGTGCTCCTTCCGGCTGGCGGCGCTCTGTGTTTCCATTGATCGCTATGACCCCGGGTCTGGCATCTTGAGCTTGAGGTATGCGTAGTGCGGTACCGCATTGAATCTTGCAAATGCGGTTCGCCCGAGCAGTTCGTGATAGCCGCTGCGGAACGGGACGATATCGAAGATTAACTCCCCGCTTCGGAAGTTGTCCGGAGATCCGAAGACCAGTTCCAGTGTGATTGAGCCCGTGCAATGGGCCTCTATACCTGGGATGACGCCTTTAAAGGTCATTTTTGTGGGTTTGATCCTCGAGGGGTCTATACCCATTTTGCCCACTGTATCCTGATAGAGCAGGTTCAGGCTGCTGCCGCCGTCCATAAGGACTCGAGTGAGGTGAAATCCTTCAATGATGGGGTCTAAGACCAATGCGGTAGATCCGCCATGACGGATACTAGTGGGGTGGTCCCTGCGATCGAAGGTGATCGGACAAGAGGACCATGGGTTAAACTTTGGGGCGACGGGCTCCACCGCATAGACGTCCCTTAGTGCACGCTTCTGTTCCCTCTTAGAGATGTGGGTTGCGTATATCATGTTCACCATCCTCACTTATGGGGGGAACCTCTTATGTCCTCCTATGTTCGGCGACCAGGGCTCCTCCTCGTCGTCAGTATGCAGCCCCTTGTCCTTGTTTTCGGCATTTAACTTGTCGGCCTGCTTGAACACCCAGCATTCTCTATCGGTGTGATTGGCTGGCTTATCGGGGGTGCCGTGTATTTGACACGAGCGATCGAGTATGCGGTCCAAACTGGACGGGCCCAGAGTACTTCTTTTGAATGGCTTTTTCCGCTGACCGGATTTAGAGCCACTGAATTTGGCATTGACTGCCATATCCTCAGCGTTATCGCCGTTGTTGCGGCGCCTGTGTCTGCTACGACGTGGTCTGCCGTTACTATCCTTGGTATCCGAAGTGCCAAGGTTCCTTGATATGTTGTTGCTGCGAGCCAGCCAGCTATCCTCTCCCGCGCAAAAGCGGGTCATGAGTGTCGTGAGGGCTGCCATAGACTTCGGCTTCTCCTGGCCGAGGTGTCGGGCGAGCCATTCGTCACGGTTGTTATGCTTAAATGCCGCTAAGGCCTCTGCATCCGGACAGTCGACAATTTGATTTTTCTTGGTTAGGAACCGTGTCCAGAATTGCCTGGGTGATTCCCCTGGCTGCTGAGTTATATGGCTCAAGTCATCGGCATCCAAATCCTCCCAACAGCCAACGGAGTCTGCTGGCAAGCTATCCAGCCAATGCTGATCTGGTCCTTTGAGTTTTAGTGGGAGGTACTTGATGGCATGTAGATCATCACCGCGGGCCATGTGGATGTGGAGGAGGAAATCCTCGATCCATACCGCGGGATCTGTTGTACCATCATATGATTCGATATTTACGGGTTTAAAACCCTCTGGGAATTCATGATCCATTACTTCGTCAGTGAAGCATAGGGGGTGTGCGGCGCCTCTGTGCTGGGCTATATCACGACGCAGTTCATATGGGTCTTGTCTACTGTGTTCGGCCCGGCCGGATTTACTTTTAGTGTATCCGGCGTGACGGACATCGTCCCGCGTAGGTGCGCGCCCCCATGATCCGTAGATCGATCTTGCGTGTTTTGCCCTATTTTCCAATACATCTCGCAGGTCCCGCGTGTTGCCCCGGGCCTTGGTATTTTTGTTTGAGTGGCGGCGGGGTGCAGGCTGAGTTTCAGGCTGAAATGCCTCTCTGTCTCGGCCACGAGGTGTCCGATCAGCCGCATCGTACGCTGGTGATGTAGGTTTCAATGCTTCCTCCTCGAGTCGGGGTAGCAACCTGCGCTTTGGGTAACCCTTGGAGGGGCATTCGAGTCCATATTCCTCGGCCGCAAGGACTTTAGTCCATCTGTCTGCCAGCAAATCTTGATCAGCTCGAAGCTGTTGTTGCTTTTTCTTCAAACTATTTGTTGTGCCTATAAGCCGGCGCTTAAAGCGCTCCTGCTCGACGGGATCCTCAGGCACGATGAATTCTTCGTCGCCAAGGCTCACCTCGTCTTCGGAGAGAGGCATGTAATTGTCATCCTCCGCTTCTCCGTCTGCTGCCCGCTCAGGAGGGCTGGCTTATTCATCCTCCCGCTCTAAATCTTGCTGGAGGAGATTGTCGTCGTCTTCGGCACTGTCCGGGGTGTTATTGTCTCTTCTGCCGGTATCACTACTTTTGCTATGGCGAGACTTAGAGCTGCGTCGCTGACGTCGGCACTTGGGGTGCTTCTTGGAGGGGTCATCCTCCGTTGTCTTATCGCCATTGCCTTCTTTGGGTGTATCCACCATGTATATATCATATGATGAGGTGGCGGTCCAGCGCCCTGTGGGCGGTGGTTCCAATTCGTCTCCTGCATCGTCTTCCATGTCGTCGATGTCTTCGGAGTCGAAGTCGAGCATGTCGATTAAATCATCGACAGTGGCTACTAAGTGGGTGGTGGGTGGGGAACGAATTTCTTCGTCATCCGCATCCCATCCTAGCCGGACATAGTTCGGCCAAGGTTCTCCTAACAAGGAGAGAGACTTTAATGAATTTAGCATGTTGCCGAAAGGCGAGTGCTGAAAGATATCCACGGAGGTAAACTCCATGATCGGTGCCCAATCGGATTCGATAGGCACGGACGCAGGCGGTTCGGAGCCTGTGGTCGGGGACGAATCCAATGGTTCGGCAGCACAGCTCTCGCGAGGGGTAAAGTCAGTATTCGGCTCTATCGCCGCTGAGAGTGCGGCCTCCAAGGCGGGGTCTATCCACCCGTCCTCAGATGGCGCAATTTGCTCCGGATCGAGGGCCGGAGTAGTTGCAGGTGTGATCTCCCGAACACTGTCCGACGGCAGAGCTAAATCATGCTCATTGTGATCGTGCGGCGCACCTGACATGGGCTCGAATCCGTCGAAGATCAAGTATCCACGGATGTCGGCTATGTAGTTCAAGTTTCCGAACCTGACCTGGTGGCCAGGGGTGTAGCTCTCGATCTGCTCCAGATTGTAAAGCGGGTTGGCCCGCAGTGCGAAGCCGCCGAATACAAAGATCTGACCGGGGAGGAAGACCTCACCCTGGACCGCACCGTTACCGATGATCGAAGGAGCCATCAAGCCTTACGGTGAAGGCACAGTGGAACTCTCAATGGAAGCACCAATGTCGGTGTCAAAACCGGTGGATCTCGGGTAGGGGGTCCCGAACTGTGCGTCTAAGGCGGATGGTAATAGGAGGCAGGGGACACAATGTTTACCCAGGTTCAGGCCCTCTCGATGGAGGTAATACCCTACTTCCTGCTTGATTGATCTTGATGATATGAGTATTACAAGAGTTGATCTACCACGAGATCGTAGAGGCTAAACCCTAGAAGCTAGCCTATGGTATGATTGTTGTTGTCCTACGGACTAAACCCTCCGGTTTATATAGATACCGGAGGGGGCTAAGGTTACACAGAGTCGGTTACAAGGAAGGAGATCTACATATTTGTATTGCCAAGTTTGCCTTCCACGCCAAGGAGAGTCCCATACGGACACGGGACGAAGCTTTCAATCTTGTATCTTCATAGTCCAACAGTCCGGCCAAAGGATATAGTCCGGCTGTCCGGATACCCCCTAATCCAGGACTCCCTCACCTCTCTTCTCTTGTGCTTCCTCCTGAAGCTGCTCAACTACTGTTTGAATCTCAGTTACCTTCAGATCAAGATCATAAAATTTGGTTTCTATGATCCTCTCCAAGCTCTCCTGGTTTTGAGTCGGGGTGGCCAAGCCCTTCTCAATCCTCAGTGTCGACTGGATCAGATATGCAAGTTGATCTTGCTTGCTCTTCAGAAAAACTTGAGATGCCTCTTCAACACTTGGCATCTTGGCAGCTTTCTCAACCTTTGCTTTGGCTCTCTTCTCCTGTGCTTGCTCAGATGTGGGGTCTTCCTCATTCATCACAACAGTATTATCTTCAAAATCAGGATATAAGGGTAGATGCTCCTTATCCAATAGATATGTTCCTGTGCCCATCTTGGAGTTGATGAGCTCCTGAATGTGTGGAGCATACCCACAACTTCTCTTCTGGTCAGCAGCAGTCCTCTTGATTGTCTCTATAATCAAACTCATAACCTTGAACTTCTGAGGGACATCAAAAAGCTGTAGCAGGTTGATAGAATGCCCTCTGATCATCTTGTGATCTCCTGACTTGGGTAGCAGAGTGTGCCTAAGGATTGTGTTGATGGTAGGCAGACCAGACAACAAGTAATGTACTGATCCAAGCTTGTGAGTCTCCAAAGTCTTATCTGGGATCTCCTTGTACATGTTTTCCATAGTGTTGTGGTCCTTCTTCTAGGTGGCATACACATCCAAGTCATCTTCATGTTCTTCAGGGACATTTATCAGCTTGGCCCACTCCTCAACTGTGGATTGGTACCTAGTACCTTCTGACATCCAAACTATCCTCCCATCTGGATAGAAGTGGGCCTTTGGAGTAAACCGCATGATCAGCTCATCATTCCATTTGGTGAGCTTCTGGCCAACAAATTTTTCAACTCCACATGCCTTGAAGCTGTCATAAACTCCTGGAAAGTGATCTTCGTCCTCCTTGATGTATTCCCAATCCATCCATCTCATGTCACATACAATGGGCTTCTTGTCAAGCAAAATAGTTTCATAAAAGTCTTGTTGTTCCTTTGTGTGAAACATGTAATCAACTGCTATCCTCCTCCTCACAGCATAAGGATCAGACTGTCTCCACAATCTCAGTCCAGCATCCTTTCTCATATGCATATCTCTAGCTACTGGATGAGCATCATTATGGTCAGGAATCTTGGGCTTCAACTTCCTCAAAACAAGTGAATCAGCATCCTCTTCTTCAGCTTGAGGCATTGGGGCCTTGTTCTTCTCTTCAGCAGGTATACTTCTGGTGTTCCTCTTGGGTTTTGGGGGCTTCTGAGCTTGAGCTTTGGGAGCATACTTGGGCTTTGACGGAGCGGCCCCTGCCTTTATAGCATCTCTCATAAGCTTCTGAGCTTTGGATGCTGGAGCAACCTCTTCTTCTTCTTCTTCTTCAGAATCTCTCATCATTGAGGGCTTGCCAAGAACTTTTGCAGTAGTGGTTCTTGCCCTCTTCTTTTTCTGGCCATCACCTGCTGCTTCACCATCATCTGATTCTATGGTGAATTTCAATGTTTCTCCTGTTGCTACCTTCCTTGGCTTTGACATTGGGATCCTCCTAGCTGGTGCCTTCTTATTCATCCCTGGCTTAACTGCAGCAGTTGTGCCATACTCCTTTTTCAGCACCTTCTTCGTGGAGCTTACTTCTTCCTCAGTGGCCACATAGTCCTCATCCTCTGAATTTGAGGTTCTCTTCTTCCTAGATCTGGTGGCTGCCTTTGGCAAGTTGCTGGGAGTGCTCCTGCTGCCATCATCAGAAGTGCTTGAGGGATCTGAACCCTCACTCAGCTGCACATGTTCCTCAGACATGTTCTGACTGTCACTCTAATCAGACATTTCTGCAAACTTACCGACAGCAGACCCTGTGAATAGATTTAGATGAGGTAGAGTGGATGAGCATCACATAGTGCAGAGTTTTTGCAAAACAGATAACTTAAAAACTTAGTTTTAGTTCTCCACAGAAAGCATTTCAGAGCTACAGATTTGTAAACTCGGTGATACCGAAGCAGCTTTTGGAACCTAAACTAGTGAATTCGGTCAGACCGAGTCACAGTTTGGTGGCACCGAGACTGCTAGGGTATCACAGAGAATCGAACTCGGTCACACTGATTTGCAGTTTTTGGTCAGACCAAAAATCACAAGTGCTATGGCCTAAGCCAAATCGGTGAGACCGATTTCTACAACTCGGTCAGTCCGAGATGGGTTCGGCTGAGACCTAACCCTAAATTTTCAAATCCAATCTAATCTAAAGGATGTTTTCAATGGATAGAATGTCTGCATACGTGGTGATGATCATGGCAGAGCAATGTGCTACGAATCAGAGTTAAAGGAATAACACAAAGAGAAAAACTCGTACCCTAGTTCGATGGAGTTCGCTATGGCGGCAACGGAGGGGCAGAATTCCGTTGACGATGATGGAAACCAGCGGCGGGAGGTCGCTGGCGGCGAGGAGACGAACCGGAGACCTGAGGCGGCAGAGCAGGATACGCGCGGGCTGAGAGGTTTCGAAGAAATTTCCAAAATCGCACCCGTGGGTTTATATATCCCGACCCTGTTGGTGTGACCGAGTGGAACAACTCTGTGGCACCGAGATGCAGAATCGCAAGCAGTTACTGCAACTCGGTGTGACCGAAAAGTTCAAATCGGTTGCACCGAGATTGAAAACCTAGATCAACTTAGTGATCTCGGTGTGACCGAAATGGATGACTCGGTCCTACCGAAATGCACAAAGAGGTTTTGGAAGTTTAAGTCTATGACGAATCGGGGACTCCGAGTGCTCCTCACACATAGTGGTTCGAATCTGACTTGATCAAACTTTGTGATGTAGCATGAATAGAGTTTGAGACGAGAAAAAACATAGATAGCTAGAGGGCATTCTTAGGCATTCTTGTCCATCCATTTGGCAAAAGAGAAAAACCAAACAACCCAAGCAACAAATGGATGTCCTCGAATGAGTAAAATATGCATCCAACATGCTCACACAATAAAATGACAAATGAAATATGTGACAAAGCCTGCACAATCACTCTAGCATCTATCAAGCAATTTGGCGATTACTAGGTCATCTATATATGAGTATATTGACTTAGGAGTCAAATGAGAACATTTGATCATAGGTCATACTCATCGTTTAAGCACAAGTAGGGTTACCACTTTTACATAAAGCATTGTTGTGTTCACATCATTAGAGTTGCTTTAACTCAATTGATTTGAGTAAATCTCCCCCTAGATGTGATATCCCCCCTAAGAGGGATGAACTAACCTTGGGTTTTGTCGATGATGACTTCATGTAGGTGTTGAAGATGTAGATGCTCAATGTTGATGTAGATCATTCGGAGCAATCATTTGGAGTGAGTTGCACTTTCAATACCTACACGGGTTAGTCCCACAAGGAACAAACAAGGATATCCATAGACATAGAGTGATGTTCACATAGGATGATGTCCATGAAAGCATTAGGTTACCTTGTCCCTTGTCTTACCAACAAGAGGGTTTTTGACTCCTTGAACTAGTGCAAGATATGGAAGTTGTTTGCACTAGTCCTTGCCAAAATGATAAGAGTGAAGTATGTTGGCGGAGTCACCCTCAAGAACTCTCTAGTTCTTCTTCTTCAGGATCCACACCATCTTGATGGGAATCCTTGGAGTTGTAGTCATTCTTGATGACGTGGAACTTGATGTAGTCTTGGGAACCCACTTGACCAAGGCCTTAGGAGCTTCTTCAAATGCATCAATCTCCTCTTGAAGCTTGTCTTTGCCCTTTAGCTTGTGGTCTTGTGGTGGAAGATCATCTTGAGCTTGTGTTCCTTGGAAAGAAGTAGGATCATACTTCTCTTGTTGAGGAACAAACTTTGTCTTGGGGTATTGATCTTCTTCCAACTCAACTCCATTGGCATTGAAATTTTGTTCAAAACCAACACCTTGATTCTTCCGGTGTCTTCCTTGCTTGCGTACAATTTCCTCAAATTTCTTACTTCTGGCAAGACTCTTGTAAACACCTTTCTCTATAATTCCCTTCAATAAGCTATTTTCTTGCTCAAGTGTAACTTGGCTGAGAGAATCATTAGTGGAATCAAGAGAACTACTAGGAGCAACAATATTGGATTTAGCATGATTGTTGTTACTACTAGAGAAAGAATCTTTCTTGTTCTTGTTGCTAGATTTAACTTGTGGCATGTAAGTAGACAAGAGTAAATGCTTGACAATGTAAGAAGAACTTTTCCTGCGAAGATCGTCATTGATTGCTTTTAAGAACTCATGGTCTTGCTCAAGGTTGAGCTTTTCAAAGCGTAGGTTCTCATGAGTCTTTATTCTCGATGATCTTCCAAGGTAGCTTCATGAGCTAACTTAAGAGTGTTTAGTTCTTTAGTTAGATGCTCAATCTCCTTCTTATCATCGTCATTCGTTTTATCTTGATTAACATGATTAATAGCAAGTTCATCATAGTTTTAATAATTAGAATTGTCAACAAGTAAATCATCATTTCCTAGCAAATCATCTTCATCACTATTGAAATCAACATACTCGGGGTGTGTTACCTTTGGACCTTTGGCCAGGAAGCATCTTCCAATTCCTTCATTTGGTGAGTCAAATATGTCATAGGAGTTGGTTGACACAAGAGCTAGACCGGCAACACCTTCATCTTGAGTATATTCAGAGTCGGAGTGATAACTTCTTTCGTAGTGATGGTCGGAGTCGGAGCCGGAGCCGAATACCCATTCACCAACATGAGCTTGATGTCTTCTTTTTGTGTAGCTCTTTGATGACTTGTCCTTCCTTTCCGAATCGTTGCTTCTCCAAGAGGGTCTTCGCTCATAACGATCATCTCTACTCCTTCTCTCTCTAGGTGGTGATTCTTCTCTTCTACTTCTTCTTTTGGGAGAATCTTCTCTTATTTTGTAGGGAGCGGTACACTCATTGCAATAGTGTCCGGGTCTTCCACAATTGTAGCAATTTCGTTCACGACTTGAAGATCTCTTGTCATTGTAGGACCTTGACTTGGAGGTTCTTTCCTTGCTTCTAATCTTGTAGAACTTGTTGAAGTTCTTCACCATTAAGCTCAATTCTTCATTGAAGGTTTGTTTCTCACTTGATGATGTGGGAGCTTCACATGAGGCTTTGTAAGCACCACTTGACTTGTTGTGGAGCTCTTCCTTATCCTTAAGTGACATCTCATGAGCAACAATTCTTCCAATGACTTCCGTTGGCTTGAGATCTTTGTAATTGGGCATCATTTGGATCAATGTGCACACGGTATCATATTTTCCATCCAAGGCTCTTAGGGTCTTCTTGATGATGAATCTATCGGTCATCTCTTCACTTCCTAAGCCGGAAATCTCATTTGTGATGAGAGCAAGCCTAGAGTACATTTCAGCGACACCTTCACCATCCTTCATTTTGAACTTGTCAAGTTGACTTTGAAGCACATCCAATTTGGATTCCTTGACGGAGTCGGTACCTTCATGCATATCAATCAAAGTATCCCAAATTTCCTTTGCATTCTCAAGGCGGCTGATTTTGTTGAATTCTTCGGGGCACAATCCATTGAATAGAATATCACAAGCTTGAGCATTGTATTGCAGCATCTTCAACTCTTCCACAGTAGCTTCACTGTTTGGTTCTCTCCCATCAAAGAATTCACCTTGCAAGCCAATACACATAATAGCCCAAACGGCGGGGTTATGTCCAAGAATACGCATTTTCATCTTATGCTTCCAACTAGCAAAATTAGTACCATCAAAGTAAGGACCTCTACGGTGGTAATTTCCCTCGCTATACGTCATACTATCCTAGGTTGTGAAACCAAGGCTATGATCACCAAAAGCTATGGAAATCAAAGCAAATGGAGACCAAAGCTTTGATACCACTTGTAGGATCGAAAGTATGTCTAGAGGGGAGGTGATTAGACTACTTGACCAAATAAAAATCTAGCCTTTTCCCAATTTTAAGTCTTGGCAAATTTTAGCAACTTAGCACAAGTCAAGTAATCAACCTGCACATGCAATTCTAAGAGTATAGCAGCGGAATGTTAAACAATTGCATATGAAGGTAAAGGGAGGAGTTTGGAGGGAGCAAACGCAATGTAGACATGGAAATTTTTTGTCCGTGGTTCCGATAGGTGGTGCTATCGTACATCCACGTTGATGGAGACTTCAACCCACGAAGGGTAACGGTTGCGCGAGTCCACGGAGGGCTCCACCCACGAAGGGTCCACGAAGAAGCAACATTGTCTATCCCACCATGGCCATCGCCCACAAAGGACTTGCCTCGCTAGGGTAGATCTTCATGAAATAGGCGATCTCCTTGCCCGTACAAACTCCTTGGTTCAACTCCACAATCTTGACGGAGGCTCCCAAGTGACACCTAGCCAATCTAGGAGACACCACTCTCCAAAAGGTAATAGATGGTGTGTTGATGATGAACTCCTTGCTCTTGTGCTTCAAATGATAGTCTCCCCAACACTCAGCTCTCTCTCACGGGATTGGATTTGGTGGAAAGAGGGTTTGAGTGGAAAGCAACTTGGGGTAGGCTAGAGATCAAGATTTATGTGGTTGGAATGGAATATCTTGACCTCAACACAAGTGTAGGTGGTTCTCTCTCAGAAAATGTGTGTTGAAAGTGTAGGCATGTTCTGATGGATCTCCTCACGAATGAAGAGTGGGTGGAAGGGTATATATAGCCTCCACACAAAATCTAACCGTTACACGCAAATTACCAAACTCGGTGGGACCGAATCAGAAAACTCGGTCAGACTTAGTTCAAAATGTGAATGTTAGGATTTTCGGTGGGACTGACATGTCAACTCGATGGGACCGATTTCATTAGGGTTAGGGAATAACGTAATCTAGGTGAGAGCGATTACACAAACTTGGTGGGACCGATTTTGGCAATAAGCAAACAGAGAGTTGGTCAGGCAAACTCGGTGGGACCGATTCGCTCATCTCAGTTAGACCGAAACGTTACGAAGGGGAAACAGAGAGTTTGCATTGCAATCTCGGTGGGACCGATCGCTCATCTCGGTTAGATCGAAATGTTATGAAGGGAAACAGAGAGGTTGCAATCCCATCTCGGTGAGACCAAGATCCCTATCGGTGAGACCGAAGTGACTAGGGTTTGTGGCAGTGGCTATGTCAAGTGAACTCTGTGGTGCCGGATAGGAAATTTTGGTGGGGCCGAGTTTGACTTTTGGTTTGGGACATATGTGGATATGAGAAAGTAGTTGAGGGTTTTGGAGCATATCACTAAGCATTTTGAGAAAGTAACTCATTAAGCAACACCTCATCCCCTTTTAATAGTATTGGCTTTTCCTATGGACTCAATGTGATCTTGGATCACTAAAAGTAAAATGTAGAGTCTTGAGCTTGATCCAACATGTGTCCTTAGCATTTTGACGGGTCCACTTTCTAATCCATGACATGCCAATCATTGAGCTTTCCTGAAATATTTATCTTGAAATAGCATTAGCTCAATGAGCTATATATTGTTAGTAATTACCAAAACCACCCAGGGATAGTTGCACTTTCAAATATAGACCGCCCGGTCTATATCTGACGGATAGAAAGCAAACTATGACAATTTTGCAAAAAGATACCCGCACCCCTCTCCACATTTGCAGATAAGGACTTCCCTTGTTCATCTTCGTCTCCCACGAGATAAACAACTTGTATAAATGCATCTTGATGTTCCATGCAACGCATGGGCCTCTTGCTAGTATGTATATAAAAATTAGAGTGTTTTGTATCAAGTTTGTGAATAAGTATTATTCTAATTATGATTCGTTGCAACGCACGTGAATATTGCTAGTATTTCCAACCGTTCCAAAAAAATGCTAGTATTTCCATAGTTTCAAGTTTTCCATCAAGATATTAGTCACCCATGGTTGATATTTACTTTCAATCACGTACACATAGGCACTATGTAACTAGCCTTGCTTATTGGCTTCCAAAGCTTAACTTCCACTCCTACTTATAATATGTAGAGTATTTAACAAAAAACTACCACTTTCTACCAGCCCTAGGAAGAAACTATTGTACAAAAAATAGAAAAAACATACCCAAAATTTCTTAATCCATGCCAAAAACTACTACCTAGTGCCGATTAGGCTCGTTTAAAGCCGTTTATGACAGGGTTGGCCCACGTCCGTCTTGTGAGGCAGCTTAAACCAACACATTTTGTTTGACCGTTGACACGAGGGCCCACATCGACCTTCTATCATGTTATATTCCCCTCAAATCATTATTTTTCCTGAACATTACTTCAACAGATCTTGCGCGTGTTCGTTGGTGGCGCCGGTGATGAGGAAGTTGGTCACGCTTGCCGGACGACGGGCGGCTACTGCCTCCGTGACGGGTTGGCAGGCTCGCCCGAGCGTGACTCATGAGCGAGCAAGCCGCCGCGCTGGCCTTTGCTCGAGCCAGATGGCTCGCCTTAGCACGGCGTGCGCGAGCAAGCCGCCGCGCCGCCGTGCCAATCTAGCTCGCAAACCTTGCAGACAAGTAGCTGGACGGAGATATCTTGGCTAGCTAGCAGCCGCGAGCACTGGACGGAGCTGGCATCCGGGCTGCCGCAAGATGGGCTCCGCACCACCGGCGGTTTTGACCTTGCCTTCTGCCGGTGGCGGTAGCTACGTCCCATGGCCGAGGATGACTAGGTGGACGGGCTGGAGGTAGGAGGTCACTCGGGGATGTTTGTGCAGACTGACATGTAGGTCCCACAAGTCATAATTCCTAACTTGCCGGTCGAATAGAAGGCGTTGACTTAAGGGACGACATGGGTTGAAACGTGCCTATAACGGCACTTTTTAGAGTAGTCGTTTCTTGGTAGGGCTGGTTGGTAAGGGCATGTACAATGGTTGATAAGGTAGTCTTATCTTAAGTCTACCATGTATGCAAGTGGTAGTAGTTTCTTGGCATTATTAGTGGTTTCTTTGCATTATTAGTGGTTTCTTGTAAGGAACAATGTACTACTAGCTACAAAAGGCGATTCTAGGTTGCGTTGTACTCCAACGAGTACTACTAGTGGTCGCTGGAGTGTATACCTCATTTTGTGGGTTCGATCCCGGCCGAACGCACGGCGACCTTTTTTTAAATAGTAACTTCGCTGCGAGCCAATATTGTACATGGGTAGTTTGAGTTTTGAAGTCGAATGGACATGTCGCACCACAATCTGGGTGCACTGGATAGCCCAGCCACGTGAACGGGTTTTCCTTCCCATCATCTCATGGCTCACGTGCTCGCCCTAGCCGCACCTCGCTTGCAGCTTCCTCATCAGCTAGTAGCATATTTAAACTAGTGCCTCCCAATTTAGCCCGAGGAGCCGGAAAAGCCTGGCGTGGCATTGGGAACTGTGCAATATGGCCCTGTACGTAAAGTGCTAGTACTCTGTAGCTTGTGGCGTTGCACGCATGGACTTCACTCCATTATCGGCTCTATAAAAGAAATTCCTCTTGACGTGGTTTTTTTTAAACGGAGGCAAAAGCTTTGCCTCATCTCATTCATAAAGAACGAACTACTAACAAAGTTCGACGAGATCCATTACACCTCCACAAATGGAAGTGAAAAGCCTAGTCTCGCTGTATCAAATAACTCAAATGTTCTGCCCCCGTAGTAACCGTTGCTGATAAACAGGCTGCTATGTGTGCGTTAGAGGAGCGGCTGAGTAGGCCAGCTACGCTCTTGAATAGAGCACCGAGAGTACCCACTACGCAGGTGTACTTTCCCTGCATTGATAGTACATTGATGGTTCTAGAGAACAGTACTACCCTCCACTTCCAACTGTAGCTCCTTGGCCCTGAGATTAAGAGTTCAAAGCTGGTGCACTATACTAGAAGCACAGTACATCGCACTACTAGTTGAGGAAGTAGTACTAGTACTGCTACAGTAGGAGTACGTAGTAAATAATAGCCTCACCCCATCGCTAAGGAACGATCGAGGAGCTACAGTTGGAAGGGACGAGGCCCTGCGGTTACTACACTCTTATCTCCTCCTCGCCAGTTCCCCTCCCCCTGAAGAGAAGGGCAGTTCGTCGCTGCTCCCATGGATTTGCCAGGCGGTTCTCCTCCTCGTCGGGGCTAGGAGACCTTGGACGACGATCCTCTGGGAGAAATCACACACCGCTCTGACGTCCTCACCGCCGCAAGACTCGGTGCTTCCTGCACCAACTTTTTCAAGATGGTGCTTAAACAGGCTTGGGAAAAGGCCATGCTTGTTGGTCTTCCATGCGTCCTCAAGGAGAAGGTTCTTCTATGGGACAATCCTTCGAACAGTCCACCGCTCCCTGGCCATGGTTGCACGTTGACTCCGCTAGAGTTGCCGACGTTGAGAGGTAGTCGGATTTTGTCCGATGAGCATGTCAGTCATGGAGTTTGATCATGTAGTACTTAGTTATTCCATTTCCATCCCATAATTTCTCCGCTTCCACCGTCTTATATATAGGTCTGGGTCGGTGCCAACGAAGATTGGCTTGCATACCTCCGGCCGGATACCACCATCATTTTGCACAACATCCATAGCAGTGCGGCCATTCCCGTAGACCCCTTCTCAACCATTGGGGTCGGCCTTTCGGACTGGCTGGGCTTGAATACGTATGATGATGCCTACATGAGATTGAAGAAGATAGGAATTGCGGACCCACCGACAAAGTGACGCAGCTACGATGATTACTATCTCATTGCGGTGTTCGACATAAGGATTGCCATCAATGCAAGAGGTAGTAACGGCAGAGGCTGGCGCATGTTGGCCGCGGCAGATTTGTACCCCTACACGTTCGAAGACGCTGTGCGCCATGTAGGCTACATCTTCGCGATGACAAGCCAGGGGACTTGTTTCATCTGGTTGCCCTCTTACGGTACGGGAGATTACAAACGGAATGCAAAAACCATCATTTGCATCCCTAACGGTACTCCATTATTTTGCAGGGACCAGTCATCCCCCGATCAAAATAAGATCGCCGATCCTGGATGTGCATTTGCATCCACGATTCGGTCTAACCTGGAACCTTGTAGCTGACTTTGACATATTGGGATCAACTATCTTAGCAGTCGTTACCCATGGTACCACTGATGTGCAACATGGTCACACAATTTACCACGATCGGACCGTCACCATCTACCCAGGTATTCCATTTAGTATTAGATTTTTTTAACCCTCTCGCCTTCTCTTTCGTTGTTGTACTACTTACTAGTATTAGTAGGAGTACTTTTTACCTTGGAGGACGTGTATAGCTAGCTAGGCCCTTGAAGACTTGAACTCACTAGCTGCCACCATTTTTGTTTTTCCATGTCTTACTATCTCATCCATGTAGCCAAGAGTGGCTATATATAATAAGCCAATTATTTTACTTCCTCTATACCGGAGTAGTACTATTTGCTGCACAAAGACATCGACCGCCATATTTGAGCACAACATTATTATGCATGGACCTTGACTGTGTACTTCACCATGTGTCCAGATCTGAGATGTCGCGTGTACCAGATGAACGGCGCCGAGTTCGACCCCCGTGATGCTACATGGGTGCCAAGGAACACTCTTGGAGAGTACGCGCTTT
Source organism: Aegilops bicornis (assembly GCA_021605145.1). Classification (NCBI taxonomy): domain Eukaryota; kingdom Viridiplantae; phylum Streptophyta; class Magnoliopsida; order Poales; family Poaceae; genus Aegilops; species Aegilops bicornis. The sequence goes on along the minus strand of CM038669.1, from coordinate 373,097,937 downwards.
TCATTGGGGACAACTACCCCATTATGAAGCGGATGCCACCTTCCGTGCATGACACTGAAGGCCTGCCGTTCATGAAGCATGGTTGTGTCTTTAGTGCGCACCGCCGGATGAACGACATGCTGGGACACGCTATCCCTGATTTATGCCGCTTCAGCTTGGATGAGTCTCCATCATGTGGAACCGGACTAGAAAGCTGTGACAATGATTCCCATTGCCCACCGCTATGGATCATGCCATCCATGAAGAACACCTGGGACTGGAACCTGGAGGAGGACATGTAGCCCATCTATAACGTGTAAGTGAGGTATGTAAATTGTGAATGGTAGCGCCGTGAATATATGTAGACTAGTCGTGCACAAATTTATCACATGAATTGGAGATGAACTTGTGTGGCATACTGGCATTTGTCCTTTAGAATTTATTACTAGTAAATGTGTTATGTGTACATGCAACTTGTGTGGTTGTTGCACGGGCTCCAACACGCTCTTTGAGAAAAAAAGGTGGCACAACTTTGGATATAGGTGACGTGGCGGCATCATACAGTAGCATCGTTCGCTATAGTTGTAGTACTCCTACTAGGACGGAACTCCTATAAAACCTTGCGCTTGGCTCTTTGCCTCCGTGGGAGGTTCAACAGTTCATACTCGTGTGAACCTTTGCACTTGGCTCTTCGCCTCTTAGGAAGGTCCAACAATGATGATACTACAGTACAATATGCTTCTGGCAATCTGACACCGATTGAACTGCTGGACGTCCACTGCGAGGGCGAGGGCGAGGGAGAGGGAGAGGAAGAGGGTGCTGTAGTCAAACCATCTCCTCGTCCTGCGAGCCACCGCGTGCGTGGGCGAGGGAGAGGGTGTAGTAAGTAAGCTTCTCCTCGTTCGGCGAGTTAATGGGACACATCAAAGCAGTACTAGTACTAGTCCATATTGCATCCTTTCCGGTTAATATAGCTTAATTTGAAACGAGAAAAATACACTGGTGGTCAACGTATGTAACAATACGCTCTTTACGGTCACTATATATAGTTTTGTAGTGATTATACGATCACTAGCTCATCGTAGAGCACCGTATTGCACCCTACTGACGGGCCACATAGTCGACGTGGTACTTTGTTGGCTGGTTAAATTGTCACATGGTTTATGGGTCCCACTCGCCGCTAAGGTGAGCAAAGAAATCAGTTGAACAAAACTTTACGCAGCGCCGACAGAGTCCAACCCTTGCGCGCAAACCACCCTGGCTGTGTATGTGAGTGCATGCACGTGTACTCCCTCGGTCTTCCAACAAAGAGTGTACATCGGCTAAAAACAAAGAGTGTACATCTACACTTCCAATGCATTTAGCCTTTAATCTAAAATCGATATTGATTGACTAATGCACCAACTTGTGCTCTAGCTATAGGCTACATGTCTATCCTTAATTACAGCATGCAACGACCTTCATTTAATCTTCTTCTCTCAATGGTCCCATGCACACATAAATCTTCTACTTTTGTGCGTTAATTATGCCCTGGTCAATCCATGTATAAATCTCTAAATATACAGTCTTTCACAGACGTAGGGAGTAGGTTGAGCACTTGAGCGTGATCGTGTGTGTTGCGTCGTGTGTTGTGTCCCGCATGGTGCGTGAGTGTTGCGTGCGTCCATGTGTACGTGTGAGTGTTGCATGTTGCATGCATGCATGCATGAGGCTTTTACTCCCTTCCATTGACATGTTCATATTTCAAGCTTCCTCTGTTCCCTCCATATTGTGATACTCCCTCTGTTCCCAAATACGAAGTAAAAGCCTGCATTTGTTCCCACGGGGAGGGATGTGGTTGGTTTCAAGATACTAAAGGGTTTCTGCAAATTGGAGCAGAGGAGTGGGGTCTTATTGCAGAAATGCCATGACTTACATCATAGTCGTTAGATGCAGATCTAATGGTCAGAAATGACAGATGGCAGACACACCATCATCACCAACCGAGTCTTTTATAGGAGTAGAGAATATGAAAGCCATTGGCTTATTTTTGAACTTGGGGTGTGATTATGACCACGGCATTGCAATTCGCTGTCTATGATATGTGTCACTGTTATAATAATCTTAATTCCACACATACAAAGAACATGATTGTTTATTTTAGTCCTTTTGGTCTCCAATTTGAATTGTTGCAGCAGACGAAAATGTGTTGCCCTTCATGATTCCAGGACCTGGAATCATACCAGCCGATGGGTGGTGGTTTATCGCTCGTTCAGCTGACGGCGGTCATTTGATGCTCATTTGCACGTACCAAATTGACCAAACCATTTCATTAAATCACATGCAGTACAATGTCTGGGGCGTTCGTGACATTGATGGCTATGGCTACTTCATGTTCGAGAAAGATCCCAGCTCTGTTGGGCCAGGCGTATTCTACTGGAGGCGGGTTTACAGCCTCGGCAACCACTCCATGTTCCTCGGGCTCAATTATCCGATCATCCAGCCAATCATCGATCATATCACCGGCAATGATTACCGTGCTATGCAACTTCCATTCGCTAGGGGGAACTATGTTTACACATCATACCATGGGTTTCATGAATCACCATATCCAGAGATTCGTCGACACAGCTTGTTGCCGGATAATCTTCAGTGTGTAAAAGCCATCAAGCTTCCATGCGATGGATGGCTTTTGCAAACCCGACATGCGGCGATGTGGTTCATGCCAACAGCAAATATGCACAACTTGATTCGTACTGATATCTAGACTGAGCCATGTATCCTGCTGCTGTAGCATGACCCTCTTTTGTTGGATATTATGTACTGTTGTTAGTTTGAAGCACTCCTCTAGTTTGAAGGATAGATACCTTTCTAGGATCAAGTGCATCATAACTCACCTGCGTAAGATGTACTGATAATGATGATGGAGATGTTGTGCAGAAGCCATATCATCATTATATTAGCAGAATAACTATTCTGATAACACTTCTGCACTGCATGCTCAACGCGAGGGCACTGCACTTTCTGTAACTTGGGTACTGCATTACAGAGACTAACGAACATCGTGTTGGAAAAAACTGCACACAGTGTTTATTTAGTACCTTTTTGCTCTAGTTTTTTAACGGTTTATCGGAATGAGGCGTGTAATATACGGTTGGAAAGCTATGGATTAGGCGCAACTTCGTCATGTTGAACACTTTTCGAAATTCCTCACGGTTTAAGAGCAGTTTTGAAAACGGTGCGGTACACGACGAGTGGCATCAATCGTTTTTCGTGTTTCTTTTCTAAACCACTCATCGGAATGAAGCAAATTATATGGCGTTGGAAAGATATCGTCGAGGCGCATCTTTTCCATATATATATTTTTCGCTAATTCGTTACGGTTTAAGACCAGTTTTAAATTTACTAAATTACGGAATTCTGTTTTTTCAAAAAAAAAATTGGTACTGTTTTCACTCCAGTTTTTTAACGGTTTGTCGAAACGAGGCGTGTAATATACCGTTGAAAAGATATGGAAGAAGCGCAACTTTCATATGTTGAAATGTTTTTCAGATTCCTTACGGTATTAAGTTAATTTTGAAAATCATGCAGCGGACGATGAGTGGCAGCAACCTTTTTTTTCATTTTGTTCAAACCGCTCATCAGAATGATACAAACAATACGGCGTTGGAAAGATATCATCGAGACGCAATTTTTTCATGTAGAACACTCTCTCTAATTCCTTACGGTTTAAGAGCAATTTTGAAATTACCGAAATGCGGATACTCTGTTTTTTCGCGATACCAAAATCGACGAGTGAACCACATCGGACAAAAAACCGCACTGCATTAGACTAAAAACCGCACTGCACCAGACGGGCAAGCGTACTTCATGGTTTTTTTCGGACGTAAATTTTTCAAAACGAGAAAGTGGAGTGCACTTCACGTCGGGTATAAGTGGACCGCAACTCTATAGAGAAGCGAACCGCATGTGTTTTTTTTCTTAACTTTTTTATGCGCAAAGATGAGGTCAATTGAACCACACCAAGGGAAAAACGAGAGAGTGGAGTGCACTTCACGTCGGGTATAAGTGGACCGCAACTATATAGAGAAGCAAACTGCATGTGTTTTTGTTTTATTCCTAACTTTTTTATGCGCGGAGATGAGGTCAATTGAACCACACCAAGAGAAAAGTGAATCGTGACACGAGTCTAAGTGATCTGCATGACATTTTCTCTTAAAATTTTTATAGGCTTATGTGGACCACATGGCCAACGTTAGTGACCGGCTTCATTTTGTTTCTTTTATTAACTTTTTAAAATGCATCCGAATTACATGACCAAGACAAGAGAGCTGCATCTTCTTTTTTGTTATGAGAATAATGATTTATTTCTTTTATTAACTTTTTAAAATGCATCCGAATTACATGGCCAAGACAAGAGAACTGCATCTTTTTTTTGTTATGAGAATAACGACCATGCTTTTTTACAGAGTGAAAGTTACACATTTTTTGTAACAATGAACAGCATTTCCCTTAATAATAAGGGATTTTTCTTGATGGAAAAAGGCAAAAAATTAATGAATCTCTGGGCACACATACAGTCATACATACATCCTCTACAGAGCAGAATTAGCTCTCGAGCACCACCAGCAACTAACTGAACCACATGGGCTGCCTTTTGCCCACTGCAAACACACGCCTAGCGCACTGCATGCGTGTGCAGTGCACTTTTTCTTTCACTGTTTTTTGCTTTTTTACTGCAAAAAAGTAAAGTAAACCACGAGGGCAGCAAAATGGACTTCATAATACACATTAACTACATGATTCAATTAGCAAACGATCATTGACAAGTGTTTTTTAGTCCGAGTGTGCAGTGCACTTCTTTTTGTCTTTGTTTGCTTCTTAGCTTCTCTCCTGTAAAAGAAATTAATCTGAAATCGCAACAATTAACGATAGCAGATCGCAAAGTGCGGGCATCAAGATCGCCCAATCTCTCGCAATGCGCAAGATAGTCGACCGCTGGCTTGCTACCGGGCGAATCAGACGCCGAGAGTGCGCTGGAGGCAACGCCGCAAGCTGCACACACCCACAAACTATACCGCTAGAGATACATGAAGTGGACTGCAAAAGGAATGGAGACCTCGTCCGCCATGGATTCTGACCAACTTTTCAAGAGGGGGGTTAGCGGGTTGCTGGGATGTGGGAGGTGGTGGTGACCCCAATAGGAGGGGGATTGCCAGACGAGGAGACAGGGGAGTCTCGGGGGAAGGAGTGCCGCCTGTGATGTCCCTAGCAGCAGCTAGAGAATCACAGGATTGAAATAGGAAATGGCAAAGGGATTGACCGAGAACGAAGGAGCTGGAGCAGCTCAGTTCATTCATTAATTCGATAATACATCTGGATACATGGTTGGCTTATAAGCACGCCAGGACACACATTGCCCTCTGGGCCCCACCCCTTATACACCAAGTCTACAGACTGACGGGTCATGTACCCAGGACATGACACTTCCCCGCCGTCGAAATTGTGCTTGTCTCAAGCGCAATACTCTAGTGAAGCTGGCTTCGGCAACTACAAACCATGAAGTCGCCAGAATAGCATGACCATCAAAAAGAATTGCTGACTGTTGGCAATGGAAACTTCTTAGACTTGGACATGTTGTGGGACTCACGTTAACCAGCATCTGATGGAACAAATTGCAATCTTGCTCAATACCAGACTTCTGACTATGTGCTAGTCCACCAGAATAACACCCATTTCTTTTCCTGATAATTATGACCTCAGTTCGAGAGAGAAAATGTAAAATGCCAGGATCCCATGGTCTCACAAAGAAATGTGCTTGATTGAACTCTAAAATGCGTGAGTAGGAAATCAATTTAGCTCCTAAAAATGAGGACCTCTCATTGTAAAGTAAAGAATAGGTCGTAGCTACCAATGCTGACGAACAACACCCATAGAAATGCAGCAAAGTATCTCCCAGGAATACTGTAGGAGTAGTAAACCTAGCAAGCAAGCCAATCTGCACCAGTCATAGGGAACATTCGACAACTGGCCATCAGAGGTATATCCTAGCTCCTCATAACTGGACAAATGCTCTAGTAGGCTTGCAATAAACATGCTGCTTGTAATGCCTTCAACAACAGCAATTGTATGCAACCTGTCACACATGTGCAGTTCCCATTGTCCAGGACTAGCTCTCCATTGCCATAACTCAATTTTCTTCAATACATGATGAACAAAAAGTAACACTGCTTTCTCGTAGGAGGAGCACAATTTTCTTACAGGAGAAATTACAACGACCACTTCCAGTAAAATTACTTGAGAAGATAAGAACCATGTCACCTTTGGCTGCAGAGATGGCAGAACTTTCCAGATCTTCACCATGTCAAACAGGAGAAAACTCAAGTGCCAAGCCACATGTGAACCACCGAGCAGATCCTCAATAGAGTATGTCAAATGGTTCATAATTCTGACCAAGATATTGTTCCTTGCACCGGTTTTGCCAACGTGTGCTAGTTTGAACTTGTTGCCTCCCAATCCTAGACTGGATGGCCATGCAACTTTCCACTGACACCAAGCAGAATCATAGCGAAAAACACCGCTGGCACCAAACCTCCAGTTAAAAACAGAAGCGTAACTCGGATTGTATCCATTACAAGATGCAATGATAGCACTATAAGTTGGCTCGTTCTTCAATGTGTCGTGTGGATACAGAATAAATTGACGGCAGACTTGGGTAAACGGTTTCGTTTCTGCCCAACATAATCTCATGGCCAGATTAGCTGCTGCACAAATATGAAAGAGCTTCTTTGACTTCTCTTCTTTGATAGATTTTTCCAAGACACAACAAGGTACACACTCTGCTCCCCATATGGACTTCAATTGATGTCCCACAACTGGAAAATCTGTCAACAGAGAAGTATCTGACCACCACTTTAGGAGCCTCAAGGACGCATCAGCGAGACACCACATCACACTGTAACTGCAAGCCACAACCCTGTTCGATGGCATGATGGCGCTCAGTGGCGGCTCGACGATGGCGCCGCGAGCTGTACTTGCGTGCTCGTATCTCTCTTTTGCTGGTTGCCATGGCCCTGGAAGAAAATGTGAGTATGTAATTGGAGCCGTTGAGGGCAGCATTGCAGAACACGAATTGTTAAGCGCAACACCCTTTCCTTGTTCTTGCATGCAAAGGAATCTCATTATTTGTTCATAGCAAACAAAAAAGCATGCCCTCTTGCACTGAGCATAAGAATGACTGATCAGTGAATCTTGTGCGACCGAGTACAGCAGAACAATTTCTAGCAGAAAATTCATCATTGGCAATAGTAAGGCCACCATGTAATATGTAAACTTGGCCTCTGCCTTGACCAAATATGTGGCTTCCTGGTTTCCTACAGCATTATAATCCTTTTCATAGCCAGTGCAACTCCTTAAGCAACCCAGGCATGAGTAATTAACAAAAATACGGAGTTGTATTCCAGGATACCAAATCATGAAACTCTCGGGTAATCCAGAATCCCATGGCATCCCATAACAGCTCACTGTACTCATTCCTAGTTCAATATTTTGGACTACATGATAATCAGGTGAAGGTTTTGAATCCAGGTGACTCAAATCTGGATCGCCATGTTTGCTGCCACATATGTTCCCTTTGTAGTCCAGTCCATAATTCAGTCTTCCTGGACTACACCCAATGCAAATCAAAGGTGCGTCACTTGATTTCCACCTAACTCTTGAATCCAAAATAGCACAGAGAGAGCACCTGACTAAATATAGAGTGTGCCCAGACTTGGCAAAAGTGTTCCCTGGACTAAAACCATTTCTTTCCCATGATGGTAGTGGATCATATACCTCAGCCTGATAAGTCGTGCACTCGAGCGTGGGCGAGTTAACCGTCTGGAAGATGTCGGTGCCTGCCACAACAACGTCCACTCTCTGGAGAACCATGGCTTGAGGGACAGTTGCAGCCGGCAACGCCGAAGGGACGGCCTCAAAGTCGAGCGATGCATCGGAGAGTGCATCAGTGTTCACCTTGAACCCTTGGGCGAGGGCAGTCGGCGTGGGAGACTTGAGGAGCCCCGGCTCGAACCACCGCTCCTTCACGGAGTCCACGCCGACCTGCTGGGTTGCTGCCTCGACTTGGGTGAGACGCCCCGTCGAACAGCTGGTGGGCGTGCTGAGGACATCCGCCTGTGGAGCAGGGACGACCAGCCCTTGTACAACCGTGGCGGCGACCGTAGCCCCCGCCGAGTCCCATGGAGCAGGAGGGGCCCCATACGCGAACCTCGCCGCCCTGTTCGCCGGAGGCGGAGCGTGTGCTTGCGGCGTGGGCGACGCCACCTGCTCTTGCTTCACGGCGTCCAGGTCCTTGCGGCAATCGCCGTCTCGCGCGCGAAGACTGGTGCCGGCGCCGGCGCACGTCTCCAATTCGGGGAAGAACTTATCAAATTTCTCCGATAGAACTCGCTCCAACATATCTTGCAGTGACTTTTGCAACTCCTCCATGATACAGACGATGTGGCTCGTCTGGGCCTTGCTCGCACGGATCGAACGAGCCTCTGATACCAATTGTGATGTCCCTAGCAGCACCTAAAGAATCACAGGATTGAAATAAGAAATGGCAAAGGGATTGACCGAGAACGAAGGAGCTGGAGCAGCTCAGTTCATTCATTAATTCGATAATACATCTGGATACATGGTTGGCTTATAAGCACGCTAGGACACACACTGCCCTCTGGGCCCCACCCCTTATACACCAAGTCTACAGACTGACGGGTCATGTACCCAGGACATGACACCGCCGGTAGCAAGAGATCCGGCCGTCGGTAGCCAGTGACTGGTGGCGTCTGGATCCGACACGAGAAATACGGCGATGCCCGGATCCAGAGCGGCGGCAGGGTGGGGCAAGCTTCGAGATGGCCATGGAGACACCTGCGTTCATGAGCGAGTTTGAGAGGGTGCGGTGAGGAGGAAGAGGAGGGCGACCCGTCTCCGGTGTTGCTCTAGTCGTCCTGCGCGGCGGCGGTGCAGATTTGCGGCTGGCGCGTGGGGTGGTGGTGGCCGGGTGGCACGTGGGGAGGGTGGCAGGCGGCGGCGTCGGGAGGGGTTGGGTGGCCAGCCGGGCGGCGCGTCGAGAGGGGGTGGGTGGCCGGCCGAGCGGCGCGTGGTGAGGGGGTAGGTGGCTGTAACATCCCGATTCTCGGAATGTTTAAAAAAAAAGTTCTGCAAAAATCAGGGCAAGAAAATTTCATTTGTTTTATTTGGTAACAAAGCTTAAATTAGACTTTTATAATTTAAAGGATTTAATTTGATCTAATGTGAACTTAAATTTAACTTTGCGTTTTGTTCTTCTCTTTTAGTTGGGTTTTGTTTTTCTCGCTTCAGCATATTAAATTATGCGCATCTGTATTTTTGGAACTTCTTTTGGTTGTTGCTTGATCTTCTATTCCTTTTCTAGATTTTTCTCTTAGAAAGTCTAATTCAATTCTTCTATATGTTTCTCCTAGGAAAATTGTTTTCCATCTGTCTAACTATGGGCAGAATTATCTAGACCCAATCTGTGTCACTTTTTTTATCTAACTCCATTTCTTTCTCAACCGAATGGGCCAAAGTCCATCTCCTCTCTTTTGTTTTCTTCCTTTATTTTCCACATGGGCCTTAGCCATTTCATTTATACCTAGTGGCTGAACCATTCTTCTTCACGTACATGTACATCCATTAGAGAAACCTACAAGGGAGACATCATGAGAGGAAACGGCAGCACCTTCCTTTAATTCCCTCTGCTTGACTCTTCCCTTCCTTATTTCTCTTTCTCTCCACTTGCCCATCTCCCACCGCCAGCCTAGGCGCTTCATCTCCTCCACTCACGGACTTACAGGCCCACAACATTAACAGAGAAGTAGGGGTGGGCATATAAACCGATGAACCAAACACCGAACCGAAGCCGAAACCGAAAAAACCGAATTTTCGGTTTTTAATGCTATCACAGAAAAATTCGGTTTTTAGGTCTGCTAACCGAACTTAATTCGGTCGGTGCAGGAGTTTCTTGCGGTTAACCGAGGACACCGAAACAGCCGCACTCACGAGCACCTCTCCCGCCCTCACGCTCACGTGCCGCTAAGCCTGAATTTTTTTCACGCTAGCACCAGGTAGCCTTCGTGCGACAGCGACGGAGACTTTGGCATGGGCCAAGCCAACTACATGCATGTAAGGCCCAAGTTACTGTGGGCTTTATTTTCCAGCGTGTGGCCAGTTTCCAAGTATGTGCACAGCCCAAGTACGAGAAGCTGTAGAGGGCAGAGGCGCTGCTGGTTGCTGCAGTGCTGGTTTATTTAGTCCCACCTTGTCCAATCAAAGAGAATCGTGTGAGGACCTCAGCTATATAATAGAGAGCACAAATGGAGAAAACAACGCGTCTAAAATTCTTTCAGCACGTACAACAAGTACGGTATAAACCGTACACCGAACCGAATATCTCGGTTAACCGAATTTTCGGTTAGTCATATTTTGAAGTCTTTTTCGGTTTCTAGCTCTATTAACCGAATTTAAAAATTAACCGAATGGTAGAAACCGAAAATTCGGTTTATACTGAATGCCCAGGCCTACAGAGAAGAGCAAACTTAGAAAACTTACAGCCAGCGATTCTCCTCCTCCTCTTACACCCTTTAATTGCTGCAGTTTCCAAAATTGAAGATATGTGTACGTGCGCCTCCACCCCCTCCTCCACCCCAATCACTTCATCCTGTTCCTCCACCCACGCCTACAGGGGCTCACGTTACACAGAAGAGAAGTGAAGGTACAGAGAAATCCCAATCGTTTTCAGTGTTGATGATATCTAGACGTGCTCCACGGTCTCCTCTCTCATTCCCATGAGTCCTCATGCCATCCTCCTCTGCCCAAGTACCCTCACTGAACTTTTGAAGCTCCATGGACGCAAGGTCTCGATCCCGGTGACTCGGACCATCTCCATCCATGCCCTTGCGCCAGAAGGTTGCCCTCCACACCACGATTCCATTCAGGGAAGAAGGAACGCGTCCCGTCGATCACACACAGAGAATTCCGCATGTCCGGGTACACTGTTCATCAAGTTCGTCACACCGTTCCGTCAAACTCAGTGAGCCTTTACCCAATTCCACTTGCACGCCTTCTCAATATCACTTGTGTTATCTCCTAGACATCATAGCTCCTCCTATTTTTGTTGTTGGGCGCGTTGATGCTATCCATCGCATGAACCAAATATTATAGGCATATTTCCATTGTTTTGGTTCATCGTTTGATTTTGATCCCAATAGATGAAACGTTGTAAGTGGTTAGTGGAACCCGGTTGTGGTTTTAGATTTTGCGTACTTATCATATTAGGAGTTCGTTTAGTGCAAATGGGAATTGCACTACGTGTGTGTTCTTAGTTCTTACACTATTTATTTATTTTACTCGTGTGATTTATACCTAGGAGTCGCTCATAATTATTTGATAATCATAGGAGTTACATATGATTTACTAGATTACTTGTTTGGTCAACCGGGTTTTAGTGTAGAGTTAAATAGCGGTTTATGCCTAGAATCCGATAAGTGTTTTGAGTTCGGTAAACTTTTCTTGTTAGTCTAATATTTTGTTATGTTAGTGATATGCCTAGGAGTGCATGCTAATGGTTACATAATTTCGAGTGTGACATGTGAGTTGTTAGATTTATTTGTTTATCAATTAGAGTTATTTAAAATAGGTTTTGCATGTTGTTTTAGCTAGACAATTTGTTGTATTGTGTATAGTTCACTTTTATGCATGAGTACAATATTCGGTGAACTTTTTGTTAGAATGTAATTTTCATTTGTTTTTGATATGCCTAGGAGCCGCAACTAATTATTTTATAAAATTAGGAGTAACCTATGATTCATTAGATCTATTTTTACTCTTGTTTAAATTGTTAAAATGGTTATATGTCTTTTCCTCGGGGCGATAATTGTGTTACACCATATATATTTTTTTATGCTAGTGTACTATTTTTTTGTACTATTGCCGTGCATACAATTCTCCATGTTTAATCTATAATATTTGTTTGATGTCTATAGGTATACAATAGTCGTTCCGTGAATTATTGATTTGTGTCTCGCCTATGATTATATTAGCATTGCTTGTATGATTGTGTATACCATGTAGTAGTATGATATCTATTTGTAGCAAAATTTGAGATGTTTAGATTTATATATGGTGAATTACTATAAGTTCTGCTTGCTTTATTTAATTATGGAATATTTCATGTTTTGATTATTTTAATTTTTGCTTAATATGGATATATCATAGATATGGTTCACATGTTAATTTCCATCCATGTCACATGTTCTTTTATTGGTTCGAAATCATTGCCATGCCTACGGTGGATGTTTGTATATTGTTTGTAAGTGTTGTTGCATAGTTCCTTTATACTAGAAGTTAAATGAAATGTTTTCTTGTTTGCGAACAAATCCATTGTGGTCCTTTGTCGCATAACATATTTTTGCCTAGTTGATCCTCTTGTTTTGTAGATGTTGGTTATTCATTATTATATGGTTGGGTGCTTTTATGTCATGGTTATATTTGTGTTCCTTTGTAGAATTTATTTCTTCTAGCATAGAAGTTAGTTTATTACATCTTGATAATTATTAGACGTGTTTTCTTTACCTAGGACAATTCCATGCCATGCTAGCACTTGCTCAAACTTGAATACATGTTTTATTGTATGATTCCCATGTGTTATAAAATTGCTAGTGTGTACTATATGATCACACTTGTGGTTTGCCTTTGCTTGGGCAGATATACATGTTAGTAGTTCATTGATCTTATATTTACTTAAGTAGAATCCCTTCTTACCTGTTCAATGCCATATCATGATGTTGTGTTTGGGTAACTATATTGCATGGTGTGTGTGTGTACCAATTCATGTTATAGATCATGCCTAGTTGAGTGTTCTATGTTCGTGCAAGTGTAAGTTGTACTAGATAGGAAATGCATGTCGTTTCCATTATTCATGCTTTGGTATTTCACCACTTGATGTCATTGATGCCATGGCCTAAATGTTTACTTGCTTAGTATGCTTTCCCTTTTGCTTGGAAGTCACAACTAGCATGATAGTGTTGTGTGCTAATGTCATTCTTGATAGTCATGTTAGTTGATATCAACTAAGTTATGTCATAGTTATAAGTTGTATTCAATTAGTATCATACTTTGGCATCTCGTGTGATGATCATTCATACTTAGCGTTATACATTGTATCTAGTTGTTCCATTGTTGTATATCTAGATGTCGTTCATGCAAGTGATCTTTCATGTCTTATGATGTTCCATGTGTTATAATTGTACTTGTGTTGCTCTTATATGATTGACTTGTCACGTTACTATTATGAGTGTTGTATATGTGTTGCAATAGTTCATTGCATGCCTGGACTAGTTTATCTTTCATGTTAGTTGAGTTGTGTTGTGGCGAGTAGTGGTTATTGGTATTAGTCATTCTTTAGTAATGAGACTATATCCTAGTTTAGTATATTATCATGATCACTCGTGTGTGTGATGCATGTGTTATTCGTTTGGGCCTCTAATGAATCTATACTCACATGTATTGTGTGAGATGTGTGTTATTATTAAGTTGTTTAATTAGTTTCTACCTTGGTATTGGTTTGTCTACTTTTATAGAAAGGCTTGCTAATAGTTGTTATGATTGATGTTTAGTCTTTGCTTGTTGTTAACCATTATAAGTATTTGGATTCATCCAAATATTTGTTCTTGGTTGATTGTCACTCATAATCTTATCATGCCTAGGATAATTGTTCATCCATCTGTTCCATATGTTGTACAGTTCCTTGTTAATTGTTTGGCAAATGATTTGGTTTGATATAATGTACTTGATCCTATTTTCTTTATTAATGATTTAGTTCTAGACCTAGATCGATTCAATTCATTTTATTGAATTATGTCTGATTGCTTGACTACTATGGTTTGTAATGTGTGTTTGTTTGTCTTATGGAACACTTGCTTTTCAATTTTTATATAGTTGGTGTATATGTTTGGCTATTGTTGACCATTATAAGTATTTAGATTCTATCTAAATATTTATTTGTGGTTAACTCTTACCTTTTCATTCAATGTTGTGATCATTTAGTTAAATGCATAGGGTGCTTCCACTTCATATGTGTGTATGCCATTGTGTTGGTTATATAGTAGTTTCTTATATAGTTAGTCGTGATGTGTAGTAGGTACTACTTGTGGTCAATAGCATAGTTTGTACCGGGACGTTAGTCTTGTTGGGAAGCCTTGATTATCCATCATCAACCTAAACCATGTCAATTCATTGAGTCCTCTACTTACCTTCCAATCATTCTATCTCTTTTTGGAATCTCCATCTGATCAATATCTTTCTATCCATCCACTCCTAAATTGTTTTGGATGTTACTTGGATTTTATATTGCTTTGGTATTTATTATTTGTCTTTTGCTATCGTTACGACGAGTAGGGAGTGGCGACGATGTTGGACATGGACAGAAACAGGTTGTCGAAGAAGGACTCAACAACGAAGGCATGCCTCCTTCTTTGATCATACTTATCCTATGCTTTAGAAAATTGCACTGTGTTTTATGGTTACTATATGCATGCTATTTTAATTCTCATAGCTAGCGTGTCGATGGACACATTACCTTGATCCGCTTGTCGCCTATTCATTTGACACCTGAGTAGAAGTATATAATTCCGGTAGAGTAGAAATGCTTAGCCATGCTTATCACCCTATAGGTGCCTTGTTGAATGACCCCGAGTCATTGATGCTTGAAACTTAACGCTGAGCTAGGCCTGTTGGCCCTTGTTGACCTTCTCTATCCTCTTCTACTGGGTGAAACTTACCATCTGAATACCGGGCGGGTGACAAATGAATCAAGGATTGAAGGAGCGATTGGCCGCCCTTCACGAGTTGAAGGGGGCAATCAGTCGTCCGTGCCGCATGAGGCCTAATAAGTCTTGGATTTGAAGATTGTGATAACAGTACAGCCACATGCTATGTGGGCACTAGCTTGGTTAATTAGTTAGTTCACTCTTATTGTCGTCATCGTCGTACCGCAGATGGGATAGCTGCCTTGCGAGGAGTATCCTCGGCACAAAAGGGGGGCCCGGACTATGAATTGTGGTTACTTCCGTATTGAAACCTAGTGGGCTTGGCACAGTAAGTTTGGTCTAATGAAAGACCACGTCACAATCTCCCTGCCGGTATACCAAATGGTGTACTACACTAGCGACGGCTAGTGGCAACGAGTCGGGATTGTGTCGTGTGGGTAAAGTGTACAACCTCTGCAGAGTGTAAATGTGACGCCCCAGATTTAATCGTACACTAATCATGCATGCAAATGTGTACGATCAAGATCAGGGACTCACGGGAAGATATCACAACACAACTCTAAAACATAAATAAGTCATACAAGCATCATAATACAAGCCAGGGGCCTCGAGGGCTCGAATACAAGTGCTCGATCATAGACGAGTCAGCGGAAGCAACAATATCTGAGTACAGACATAAGTTAAACAAGATTGCCTTAAGAAGGCTAGCACAAACTGGGATACAGATCGAAAGAGGCGCAGGCCTCCTGTCTGGGATCCTCCTAACTACTCCTCGGTCGCCGCCCGCTGCCCGCACGTAGTAGTAGGCGCCTCCGGTGTAGTAGTCGCCATCGACGGTGGCGTCGCTCTGGGCTCCATCGTGCAGTCGCAACAACCGGTAAAGAAAGGGGAAAAGGGCAACAAGGCAACCGTGAGTACTCATCCAAAGTACTCGCAAGCAAGGAGCTACACTACATATGCATGGATATATGTGTAAAGGGCCATATCGATGGACTGAGCTGCAGAATGCCGTAATAAGAGGGGATAGCTAATCTTGTCGAAGACTACGCTCGCAGCCTCCGCCTTGGCAAAGATGTGGCGTAGAGTAATCTGAAGTCCTCCAAGTAGCATCGCATAGCATAATCCTACCCGGCGATCCCCCCCTCATTGCCCTGATAGAGAGTGATCACCGGGTTATATCTGGCACTTGGAAGGGTGTGTTTCATTAAGTATCCGGTTCTAGTTGTCATAAGGTCAAGGTACAACTCCAAGTCGTCCTGTTATCGAAGATCACGGCTATTCGAATAGATTAACTTCCCTGCAGGGGTGCACCACATAATCCAACACGCTTGATCCCATTTGGCCGGACACACTTTTCTGGGTCATGCCCGGCTGCGGAAGATCAACACGTCGCAGCCCCACCTAGGCACAACAGAGAGGTTAGCACGCCGGTCTAAACCTAAGCGCACAGGGGTCTGGGCCCATCGCCCATAGCACACCTGCATGTTGCGAGGGCGGCCGGAAGCAGAACTAGCCCCCTTAATACAAGAGCAGGCTTATGTTCCAATTAGCGCGCCGCTGCCGTTGACGCCACGGCGTGCCGATACCACGACGCCGAAAGTGCCCATAATCGCTCCTCACAGTAGTTGGTTAGTGCGTATAGGCCAGTGGCCAGACTCAGATCAAATACCAAGATCTCGTTAAGCGTGTTAAGTATCCGCGAACGCCGACCAGGTCCAGGCCCACCTCTCTCCTAGGTGGTCTCAACCTGCCTTGTCGCTTCGCCACAAAGTAACAAATGGGGCCGCCGAGAACCCAAGCCCACCTCTACCGGGATGGAGCCACCGTCCTTCCACCCCCATCTCCGAACAGTATCACGGTAATGTAATAGTGTAAAGTATATAGTATATACCCGTGATCACCTCGAAGTGATCACAGCCCAAAGAGTATAGCATGGCAGGCGGACAAGAGTGTAGGGCCACCGATGGAACACTAGCATCCTATACTAAGCGGTAGGATAGCGGTAAAGGTAACAACAAGAGTAGCAAGGACAAAGCTATGCAACAAGATAGGATTAATCGAAAGCAAGACATGCTACACTACTCTAATGCAAGCGATAGAGAAGAATAGGCGATATCCGGTGATCAAGGGGGCTTTCCTGGTTGCTCGGCAAGAGAGAGGGGTCAATCAACTCCGTAGTCGCATCGGGTAGCAGCGGCGTCGGTCTCGATGTCTAGCGGAAGAAGAGGGGGGGAAGAAACAATGAATACAATGCAAACAGATGCATAACGATGTATGACAAGTCAAGTAACTAGGGGTGGGCATATAAACCGATAAACCAAACACCGAACCGAAGCCGAAACCGAAAAAACCGAATTTTCGGTTTTTAATGCTATCACAGAAAAATTCGGTTTTTAGGTCTGCTAACCGAACTTAATTCGGTCGGTGCAGGAGTTTCTTGCGGTTAACCGAGGACACCAAACAGCCGCACTCACGAGCACCTCTCCGCCCTCACGCTCACGTGCCGCTAAGGCTGAATTTTTTCACGCTAGCACTGTAGCCTTCGTGGCGACAAATGACGGAGACTTTGGCATGGGCCAAGCCAACTACATGCATGTAAGGCCCAAGTTATCGTGGGCTTTCTTTTCCAGCTGTGGCGGTTTCCAAGTATGTGCACGGCCCAAGTACGAGAAGTCAGAGGGCGAGGGCGCCGGTTGCCGCAAAGGTCGGGTTTATTTAGTCCCACCTCGTCCAACCAAAGAGAATCGTGTGAGGACCTCAGCTATATAATAGAGAGCACAAATGGAGAAAACAACGCGTCTAAAATTCTTTTCAAAGACGCATACAACAAGTACGGTATAAACCGCATACACCGAACCGAATATCTCAGTTAACCGAATTTTCGGTTAGTCATATTTTGAAGTCTTTTTCGGTTTCTAGCTCTATTAACCGAATTTAAAAATTAACCGAATGGTAGAAACCGAAAATTCGGTTTATACTGAATGCCCAGGCCTACAAGTAACGGTGCTAGGGGTGCCCTAACGCGGTATGAGGTGATACCGGTGAAGGGGGAAGCATCCGGGAAAGTATTCCCGGTGTTTCGCGTTTTCGGGCATAGGATCCAGAGGGGGAAAGTTGCGAGTTCGATAGGTTAGGGGGGTGTGGCGATTTAACGGGTTGCGATCCGGAATCGCCTCGCCGCTCGAGCAACTTTCATGTTGAAAACATTTTAATCCGAGTTACGGATTAAAAGATATGATTTTCTAAAGATTTTATTAATTTCTGGGATTTAATTAATTATTTAATTAATTCGAAAATGATTTAATGACATCAGCATGATGTCATGCTGACATCAGCAGTCAACAAAGTTGACTAGTCAACCTGACCAGTGGGTCCCACTGGTCAGTGACACATTTTAATTAACAGATTAATTAAACTAATCATAATTAATTAGGGGGGTGGGCCCCACTGTCATTGTCTGATTAATTAAATAACAGTTAATTAGGTTAATCTAATTGTGATTAATTAACTTAATTAATTCGTTAATTAATTAATTAATTAATTTAATTATTATTATCTATTTTTTATTATTATTATTATTATTTTTTAATTCTCCTTTTTCTTAATCGTTCTAGGGCTGGCCCCCACATGTGTGTGGCCCAGAGGGGCCATAGCGTTTCGGGCGGTAGCGGGTGCGGGCGCACTCGAAGGAAGGCCACTGCAGGCGTGACGAGGTTGGGAGGCCGGGCGGTCACCGGGCGGGGACGCCGGGAGAGCAGCAGGGCGGCCGGAGTGGGCAGCGCTGCAGGGGAGTGGTTGTGGGCTGGGGAAGAAGGCTCTGGGAGGTCTACGCGCTGGCCGAGCGGGCGCGCCAAGGCCGTGGTAGGCGAGGGCGC
Organism: Aegilops bicornis; assembly: GCA_021605145.1. NCBI lineage: Eukaryota > Viridiplantae > Streptophyta > Magnoliopsida > Poales > Poaceae > Aegilops > Aegilops bicornis. The sequence continues at coordinate 373,079,273 of CM038669.1, read as the reverse complement.
GCAAGACGCCAAGCAGCAGTGCGAGGCGCGAGCGCCGCGGGGTTGGCCGGGTGAGGCTGTCCGCGGGCGACGTCAGGTGGCGGAACCGAGCGCGGGGAGAGGGCGCGACCACGGCAGAGAGAGGTGGAAGGGGGAGCTCACAGAGGAGGAGTAGGGCACGGGCAGTGGGCTCGGGGAAGCTTGGGGTGGTCGACGGGGACGACGCCGTGGAGCGGGAGGCAGGCCGGCGGGGAGGGGGGACGGGGACGACGACGTTGACGGAGAGGGGCGATGTGGCTTGTTGGAGCCGGCGAGGGAGAGGCGCGAAGGTAGCTACGAGGCCCGGCGACGGCGTGGCGGCGATAGTACTCCGGCTCCGATCCAGCGTGGAGTCGGCGACAGGCGAGCGAAGGTCCAGGCACGGGCGCAAGGCGTAGTCGTGGCTAGTGGCGATGGGCGCCGAGGGCGATGTGGTCTAGCGGTGGCTTTGAGCCTGGTTCCCCATCTCGATCCAGATCGGGATCGAGAGGGGGGGAGACGAGGGAGTGAGAGGGGAGACGAGTGGGGGAAGTGGGGTCGTGGGAGGTTAGGGTTTCGGGGTCCAGGGGATAAGGGAGAGTGGGGGCGGGCCGACATGGGCCGGTGGGGAAAGTGTGCCAAGCAGCCCAGGAGGGGTCTGCCCCCTCCCCCTATTTGTTTTGTTTTGTTTTTTTCCTTTGTTTTCCCTTTTTTTAATGTTTAGCACCTAATTGATTTTTATAATATAGGGGAGCTAGCTCACAAATTGCAGTGCATTAGATCCTAGCACCAAAAACTAGTTTGGGTGAAATACTATTTCATATTAGATTTAGATTAATTAAAAGGTTGTTAAATAATGTATTCAGCCACTGTTTGAGATTGTTTAGATGACTTATCATATTTCAACAATGTTGTTTATGATATTATCCTAGCCTCTGATTTATCTACTATTTATTGAACATTTTAGTTTTTAAGTTTGAAAACTTTTGTTGTTTGCCTTTAATTAAATTTTGAATTTGAATCGTTTTGAACTAACGCGAGATTAGCAACAGTAATAATGGCGACGTGGCATCATTAGTAGAAGGTTATTGTAGCTTAATTATCCAGGCGTCACAATTCTCCTCCACTACAAGAAATCTCGTCCCGAGATTTAAGAGGGGTGCAAGGGGGAAAAGTTTTGCTTACGAAATTCTAGCGAGTGTTCCCAGTCTTGGTTGCTCTTCTCGAAGAGGTCGATCCATTACATTGATGTCTTCATTTCTCTACTTCTGGTCATCATGATCAAGTCATCATCCTTTCTTCGGGATTCCATCGTACTTACGTAAGAATAAAGGGTGGGTATTCCGTGTGTACGAACCTCTGCAAGGTTAACTATCCGGTCAATAACATCGGGGAAGGTGGTGGGAAGTAACTCTCGAATTGAAACTTAAGAAAGTATCGAGAGCAAAGTAAGGAGGTATCATGGGAAGTTTCGAGCAGGCCGGCAATCGTTTGATGCCTGTTACAAGGCGTGAAAGGGGTTCAAAGCAACGGGAATAAGTATTGTGTCTGATACCAGAATAGATCACTAGGAAGGTGGCTCGTGATCCTTCATACGAAGCCAAGCGTGAGGAATAGCTTTAGGAACAGGGGGTATGGGAAAGTCAGGTTTCGATCCTGTGTAACTGTGGGTTATGGGCCCATCATGTGGGTTAAAAGTAGAAAGAGGGGTGATGTCTTGCACGATCATGTAAGCAAGGCATGTCAGAGAATAACCGGTCAGTTATGTTGGCAACAACGTTGGTACCAAGGGCGAGGGACGAAGAGAACCATTTTCCGCCAAGGTAACGAGGCGGACCAAGAGGGCAAAGTTTTTGTCCATCGGCGGTTACCGGAATGTCATCATCAAAAGTAACAGGGTCTTTCTGACAGAGTTGTACACTAAGGTGTTTACAAAAGCAGGAGAATATTACTACTAGATCATATAGACCTCAAGAAAGGTTAAACCAAACAATGGAAAGGAGGATATGATTACCAGATTTAAACAGAGCAATGGAAAGGAACATGTGTTTAAACACATATTTCAAGGGTATATCCTTCCCAAGGACAAACAGAGCGTGATATCCGTGACAAGATATAATGTAGAAAACCCTTTAGGTAAGGGGAGAGAAATTTCATGACATTACTCATACAATGGTGTTTGGATAATTGAGCAAGAATCATTTAGCATTGGGCTTCAAATGTTTCTGTTAAAATTCGGCGTTCCACAGACATGCTTCGACATAGCATTGACATGGTTTTCAAGCAAAGGTCGGATTTTGAATACTCAAAGGATTCATCAGGAACAACTTATAGAATAAGTCTTACAATTTTCCTCATGGAAGAATGGCTAACCTTGCTAATAAGGAAACTATAACAAGAGGTCATCCGCCAGTGTCTGGGCATGCCATCACCTTACCGGGTCATAAAAGACTAGTGTTATAACTCTTGGAAAAATGTTCCAACCATCATATCTGACCGAGATTCAGATCTGATTGGTGTTAGGATACCTCAAACTCACGATGCTTGAGGAGAAAAGGTGCGATAAAAATTGACGAGATGACATCAAAGATTCTCGGGAGATGAACTTATGGAAGCTAGTTCCGAAACAAGAGTTCATCGGTAAACCAACGAGAGGATGAGGAGGTGGCTGATGGAATCAGCGACAATTCATTGAGATTAACAAAAGATGGATTTCCGCAATTATGTGAACAAGGAGATAACATTTGTCAAATCAAATGGTATAATCATGTATGCTCGAGGAAAACATACACAATTAAACATTGGTTGAAAGGTGCACCCGAAATATGGGCTGGGTTGCACAACCAACGTCGGAATGGTGATTCAATAATCAAATGTCTAATAATGAACGGCTGACCATTAACTTCAAAGCAATAGGGTTGCTAGAAGGGCAGAATTCAAACAAAGACCGCTCACTTGTTAGTACCTTTGGTTGGAATCAACACGAGGACCAAGAAAGAATGGTGATGGTGGGAAGCATCACCGTATCACAAATTCTTAAGAGGTGGTGTAATTCTCACAACATTGATGACATAAGAGATGGTAATGTTCCGAGTAAAGGAGAACAATTGCTGGATGGCGTGGAACTCATAGGTACAACACCAAACACGAACAAGCTGTGTTGGTGGGAAGGTAATAAAGTGGTCGATGATAATAGAATTCATCGAGGGCAAGGATGGTATTTCTCATCATGAATTCAATTGATACCCTAGAAGATCTCGTAATGCTGATGATGATCATGACACATTTGTCGAGAGGTTTCAAGAAGATGTAACTGATCGGCGATGACATCAAGTCATCTGAATGATGAAGCAAAAAGTTATTGGAACCATGGGTACGACACAAACTCGAAATCAAGCTTGCTGTTCAAGGACAAACGATATGACGAGGAAGATCACGGAAGGTTAGCTTACCATCTAAATCTGTGCTCCGGAAAGAGGGGCCAGGTAGCACAGTTAAAAAGTTGCATGATAATGATATAGCCGATCAGGCTAGCAATGACTTGAAGGATTAATAAACTCATAAGCAATGAAGAATACTTAGAGTTATTGAGTCGGCGCGGAATGGATTCATTTATCGGCGTTCTCGGTTGACGACAACCCGTAACCCGTGAAAATTGGAATCGGTGAGAAATAACAGTTGATGAAGAACCCATAAGAAGTTATGTAGTTCCATGATATTCTCGCGGTACCAGAGGGTATACTCAAGGGTAGAGCGGGATAGAGGTTGGACAATTGAAATTATTTGCAGAAGGCAAGCACTTAAACTTGTCCAAGAAATGGGACCAAAGAAGAACAATATGGTCGAAACCACGGTCGCAAAAGATCAAGCATAGATAAGAGAAGAAGTTATAACAAGGGGATTATTATTACTACGAGAAGCTTCCATGATAATTTCCACCTCGGGTCCATGGGCATGAACACAAAGTTCAAGGTCGACTCCCACTTCTCCAAAGCATAACCTTACATTCACTTCTCGTTTCAATAATGGCATTAGTGTTGAAAGTTTTACCTGGTGAAATACCAGATGAGTATGACCCGTGAAAACTTCCGAGTTCACACATAGTAAGGAAGGCATAGGTTCAACCCATCAGGGCATCTTACGAACATATACCACAAACTTCGGGGTAAATAATACAAGCTCGAAAGTAGGGCATTGTTCAAAGGCAGATGATACAATTTACCAAAGGCATTATATACCCATGGAAAGGCTCTCAAGGTTATTCAATATGAAGGACACTGTCGGATAAAATCCAACAAAGGAACCGATGGTCCACAAGGAATCTGATGTGACCATCGGTACTCAACCAGAGGAAGAAGAATGCACGGGCATCATATTATAGAACCTCTGAATAATTCGATGCTTAGATAACAAAGGAATTTCGATTTCCAAATCAAGGGATCAGAAGCAGTCGCTTTGATCAAGGATGGATTAGTTGGATAGACCAGAGGCACAATTCACGACAAATAGTTTGGTCGAGAACCAGCTCATGTTCAAAAAATGATGTCTGAGCCGGAAAGATAATTTAGAAGGGTTGATAGATGATTGTGTGCATTCACACACATGTTGAATCAATAGGATCAAAATGACAGTGTCAAAAGATACTAGCGAATATTGCCAGATATATGGGAAGCATCCATAATGCAAGTAGACAAGTATTTGCAGAGCAATAAAGCTGCTAAGCATTTTCGGAGGATTGAATAGTATTTCAAAGACTTTTGTGAAACACCTGAACAACTGGGGATGAGCGGTTACTCAGAAAGTGCGAGAAATTACTCTTAGGGGCATTCAGGTGGCAAGGAACTGCAAGGTAGTAGGCACAAAATATTCTCGGGGTATCTTGTAATAACAAGATCGACTGGGTATAAAGTAAGAACGACAGGTGTAAGTATTTATTCATAGGGAATTGCAGAAGCAATGGGCACAAGGTCTCGAGAGAATATCGGAAGGTATCTTCAGAATCCTTCGGTGCACCAAGTAATCATCCGGACTGAAGAGGCTCTCCGGGAGAAAGTATTATCGAGAACCTAGAGTCAGAGTTAGTAAAAATCGTTTAACCCGAGTAGAAGAGAGTTCAGAGTCCCAGAGTAAAGATCGAGGAGTAAAAGATCCTAATACCACCCAATGGCGACGTGGGCCCATGGGCCGCACAGCCATGTTAGTAAAAGTTTTGAAAAGTCTAGACTCGACTTTGGCCAAGGAGTTGGAAGGGGGATTCCTACAGGCAGTCGGCTCTGATACCAACTTGTGACGCCCCCGATTTAATCGTACACTAATCATGCATGCAAATGTGTACGATCAAGATCAGGGACTCACGGGAAGATATCACAACACAACTCTAATACATAAATAAGTCATACAAGCATCATAATACAAGCCAGGGGTCTCGAGGGCTCGAATACAAGTGCTCGATCATAGACGAGTCGTGAAGCAACAATATCTGAGTACGGGACATAAGTTAAACAAGATTGCCTTAAGAAGGCTAGCACAAACCGGGATACAGATCGAAAGAGGCGCATGCCTCCCGCTGGGATCCTCCTAACTACTCCTGGTCGTCGTCCGCGGGCTGCACGTAGTAGTAGGCGCCTCCAGTGTAGTAGTCGTCATCGACGGTGGCGTCTGGCTCCTAGGCTCCATCGTCTGGTCGCAGCAACCGGGTAAAGAATGGGGGAAAGGGGGGGAACAAGGCAACCGTGAGTACTCATCCAAAGTACTCGCAAGCAAGGAGCTCACTACATATGCATGGATATATGTGTAAAGGGCCATATCAGTGGACTGAACTGCAGAATGCCAGAATAAGAGGGGGATAGCTAATCTCAGCCGAAGACTACGCTCGGCAGCCTCCGCCTTGCAAAGATGTGGCGTAGAGTAATCTGAAGTCCTCCAAGTAGCATCGCATAGCATAATCCTACCCGGCGATCCCTCCTCATTGCCACGATAGAGAGCGATCACCGGGTTATATCCGCACTTGGAAGGGTGTGTTTTATTAAGTATCCGGTTCTAGTTGTCATAAGGTCAAGGTACAACTCCAAGTCGTCCTGTTACCGAAGATCACGGCTATTCGAATAGATTAACTTCCCTGCAAGGGTGCACCACATAATCCAACACGCTTGATCCCATTTGGCCGGACACACTTTTCTGGGTCATGCCCGGCCACGGAAGATCAACACGTCGCAGCCCCACCTAGGCACAACAGAGAGGTTAGCACGCCGGTCTAAACCTAAGCGCACAGGGTCCGGGCCCATCGCCCATAGCACACCTGACGCTATGTAGGGCGGCGAAGCGTAACTAGCCCCTTAATACAAGAGCGCTTATGTTCCAATTCGGCGCGCCGCTTCGCCATCGACGCCACGGCAAGTGCTTCGGTGATACCACGACGTCGAGTGCCCATAACTGCTCAGCGTAGTTGGTTAGTGCGTATAGACCAAATGGCGGACTCATATCAAATACCAAGATCTCGTTAAGCGTGTTAAGTATCATGAACGCCGACCAGGCCAGGCCCACCTCTCTCCAAGGCGGTCTCAACCTGCCTGTCGCTCCGCCACAAAGTAATAGTCGGGGGCCGTCGGGAACCCAGGCCCACCTCTACCGGGATGGAGCCACCTGTCCTTTCAGCCCCCATCTCCGAACAGTATCACAGGCAATGTAATAGTGTAACGTATATAGTATATACCCGTGATCACCTCCCGAAGTGATCACAGCCCAGTAGTATAGCATGACAGACGGACAAGAGTGTAGGGCCACTGATGGAACACTAGCATCCTATACTAAGCAGTAGGATAGCGGTAAAGGTAACAACAAGAGTAGCAAGGACAAAGCTATGCATCAAGATAGGATTAATCGAAAGCAAGACATGCTACACTACTCTAATGCAAGTAGTATAGAGAAGAATAGGCGATATCTGGTGATCAAGGGGGGGGGGGGCTTGCCTGGTTGCTCTGGCAAGAGAGAGGGGTCGTCAACTCCGTAGCGTACTGGGTAGCAGCGGCGTCGGTCTCGGTGTCTAGCGGAAGAAGAGGGGGGGAAGAAACAATGAATACAATGCAAACAGATGCATAACGATGTATGACAAGTCAAGTAACGGCGCCAGGGGTGCCCTAACGCGGTATGAGGTGATACCGGTGAAGGGGGAAGCATCCGGGAAAGTATTCCCGGTGTTTCGCGTTTTCGGGCATAGGATCCAGAGGGGGAAAGTTGCGAGTTCGATAGGTTAGGGGGGTGTGGCGGACGAACGGGTTGCGTATCCGGAATCGCCTCGTCGTTCTGAGCAACTTTCATGTTGAAAACATTTTAATCCGAGTTACGGATTAAAAGATATGATTTTCTAAAGATTTTATTAATTTCTGGGATTTAATTAATTATTTAATTAATTCGAATATGATTTAATGACATCGGCATGATGTCATGCCGACATCGGCAGTCAACAAAGTTGACTAGTCAACCTGACCAAAGGGTCCCACCGGTCGATGACACATTTTAATTAATGATTAATTAAACTAATCATAATTAATTAGGGGGGTGGGCCCCACTGTCATTGTCTGTTTAATTAAATAACAGTTAATTAGGTTAATCTAATTGTGATTAATTAACTTAATTAATTCGTTAATTAATTAATTTATTAATTTAATTATTATTATCTATTTATTATTATTATTATTATTATTATTTTTAATTCTCCTTTTTCTTAATCGTTCTAGGGCTGGGCCCCACATGTGTGTGGCCCAGAGGGGCCATAGCGTTTCGGGCGGTAGCGGAAGTGGGCGCACTGAAGGAAGGCCTTCGCCAGGGCGTGACGAGGTTGGGAGGCAGGCGGTCACCGAAGGGGACGCCATGAGAGCAGCAGGCGGCGCACGGGAGTGGGCCGCGCTGCAGGGGAGTGGTTGTGGCTGGGGAAGAAGGCGGGGAGGTCTACGCGGCTGGTCGAGCGGGCGCGGCCAAGGCCGTGGTAGGGAGGCCTTGTGCTTGGCACAAGACGCTGCTGCAGTGAGGGCGCAAGCGCCGCGGGGTTGGCCGGGTGCGGTTGTCCGCGGGCGACGTCAGGTGGCGGAACCGAGCGCGGGGAGAGGGCGCGACCACAACAGAGAGAGGAGGAAGGGGGAGCTCACAGAGGAGGAGTAGGGCACGAGCAGTGGGCTCGAGGAAGCTTGGGGTGGTCGACGGGGACGACGCCGCGGAGCGGGAGGCAGGCCGGCGGGGAGGGGGACGGGGACGACGACGTTGACGGAGAGGGGCGACGTGGCTTGTTGGAGCCGGCGAGGGAGAGGCGCGGAGGCAGCTACGAGGCCCATGACGGCGTGGCGGGCGGCAGTACTCCCGGCCCGATCCAATGACGGGAGTCGAAGGCGAGGCGAGCGGAGGTCCAGGGCACGGGGGTGCGGCGAGTCGTGGCCAGTGGGGATGGGCGTCGAGGGCGACAGGGTCTAGCGGCGGCGTCGGTGGTTCGTCCCCATCTCGATCCAGATCGGGATCGAGAGGGGGGAGACGAGGGAGTGAGAGGGGAGACGAGTGGGGGAAGTGGGGTCGTGGGAGGTTAGGGTTTCGGGGTCCAGGGGATAAGGGAGAGTGGGGGCGGGACGACATGGGCCGGTGGGGAAAGTGGGCCAAGCAGCCCAGGAGGGGTCTGCCCCCTCCCCCCATTTGTTTTGTTTTGTTTTTTTCCTTTGTTTTCCCTTTTTCTTTTTCTTTTTTAAATGTTTAGCACCTAATTGATTTTTATAATATAGGGGAGCTAGCTCACAAATTGCAGTGCATTAGATCCTAGCACCAAAAACTAGTTTGGGTGAAATACTATTTCATATTAGATTTAGATTAATTAAAAGGTTATTAAATAATGTATTCAGCCACTATTTGAGATTGTTTAGATGACTTATCATATTTCAACAATGTTGTTTACGATTTTATCCTAGCCTCTGATTTATCTACTATTTATTGAACATTTTAGTTTTTAAGTTTGAAAACTTTTGTTGTTTGCCTTTAATTAAATTTTGAATTTGAATCGTTTTGAACTAACGCGAGATTAGCAACAGTAATCATGGCGACGTGGCATCATTAGTAGAAGGTTACTGTAGCTTAATTATCCGGGCGTCACAGGAAAACTATTCGAATAGCCGTGTCCACGGTCATGGGCAACACATGAATCTTTCTTGACGAACGGGACCTGTCTTGCTTATTCCCTCTTTGCCTCTATTCTTGAAACCTATGAAGGACGTGAGTTGATCGAGGATCCTCACTTTGATGAAAGTTATTCCGAGATAAAACAATTTTCATCTAAAACTGCTATTATCCAAGTACTATGTTATTTCAAACAAAATTAGCTTTTATGCAAATGAGCCATACAACCTTCCTTTGAAGCCACATGTAGCTATTAGGTCCTTCCCCGTGGGAGGCATGTTGAGTACGTAATGTACTCATGGCAATACTTTTGTTGAACAACAGAGTTCCATGAAGACGAAGGTGATGACTATGACAACTATGGCGATCCGTAGGAGTGAGTTCACGTGTACTACATCGACTGCCTGTGGCTGAGATGGAATCGCTACGCATTGTACTTTCCGCTGTTTTTCTGAATGTAATAAATGTCATGAGACATTTCACTACGTATGTCTTGTGACAATATATATTACTTGTAATACTTTAATGTATTGTGCAATGATATCATTTCACTGTGTTGTCAACAATGATCCTGGGGTTGACAAATATACACAGGAGGATCTGGAAGCTAATTCCGGGTTCTCACGATGTGGCGGGTGGCGCGTGGTGAGGGTGTAGGTGGCCGGCCGGGCGGCGCGTCGGGAGGTGGTGGGTGGCCGGCCGGCCAGGCGGCGCGTCGGGAGGTGGTGGTCGGCGGGCGTCGCGGGGTGGGGTGGATAGTGGGGAGGAAGTGGTCGGGGTGGGTGGGGAGGAAGTGGTGGGGGTGGGTGGTTGTTTTTTCTTTTTTGGGAAGGGCGGGCGGTTGATTTTAGTGTTAGGTTTCGGGGACGGTCGAGTGTTAGCAGGATAAGGTTTTACTGTTATCAAAATAAAGTCTTAAGGGTGTTATCATAATGTACCAATCCTATATATATATATATATATATATATATATATATATATATATATATATATATATATATATATTCGTCACCCTGGATGAGAAATAGTTATTTTTCACCCCCCTCTATTTTACCACCAATGCACCGTAATTTTACGTTCCGTAAGTTTTGCCTTATTTCTGATGTAAAAAGAGACCGTAAAAAAATTATAGAATCACCGTCAAAAATATCTTATGTTATGTAAAATTACAAACGTAAAAACATAGTGTAAAATAAACATAAACTGCAAATTTTCATGTCTTATGACCTATATTTTTATTTTCTTATACCAAATTTTACGTACTGAATCAATAGGAATGTAACTATTTGAATTCCAAATGTAATTTAATTATGAAGTGATCGTAAGATTACCTCGGGTGAAGAATAACTCATTCTGCACCCTGGGTGATGAATACCATCAATTAGGCTTCAAGTGTGTACTTGTTGGTGAAAGTGTTGTCCAGTGGGAATTATATTTTGTATTACTCATGTAGCCTACAAAGTCTATCTCAGAGCCTTGTAACTTCTTACCCCATTTCTAAATTTGTACTAGTCCTCTATACCGTATATTGCGCTACTCGTACTACTACCTCCCTCCTGGTTTACTGGTTTCCTTCGTAACTTGTGTCAAATTTTGACCATAAATTTCACTAACTAAATGTTAATGCATGTCACAAAATATTATATCGTTTTATTCGTATTTGAGCATAGTTTCCAATGGAATAATTTTCGGTGACATGCATTGACATTTTGATAATTAAACCTATAGTTAAAATGTGACACTAAATACGACTAGTAAGTAGTACAGCAGCAGTACTAGTATACGTCGGTTAAATTATTCATCATGTCCTCACATTGAATTGACGTGACAACAGGCTGCGCGTGTGGTGACACAAGAATCCCGATGGCGTGTTCGAGTATAGTGGACTTCAGATGTGGAGTACTACCACTTATCTGTCGAAATCTTTCATCATTCACTTAAAACAGTCGATTTGATCATACATTGAGTACCATATAACTGGAATTAACCGATGCAACTCCAAGAAGGATTGGTCGGTGCTGCCGGCTGGCGTCAAGTTCGATCCCACAGATCAGGAGCTGATCGAGCACTTTGAGGCCAAAGTGAGTGCTGACAGCACGAGATCTCACCCTCTCATCGATTTGTTCATACCAAGCATCGACAGCGAGCACGGCATATGCTACACCCATCCTGAGAAACTTCCAAGTAAGACACCGATCGGCCGTCTACTTGCACAAACATATTCCTTTGTTTATAGCTCTATTTTTCTTTTTAGACGCAAACCTAGTGAAGCAATTACAATTTGAAAGTTAATAAAAATTGAAACAAGTGACTGCAACATGCCAAAGATGTTATGAAAATGCCAACTACGTACACTAAAACCTATATTCGACAATACTGCAGGTATCACACTGAGTGGCCTAAGCAAGCATTTCTTCCAGCGCAATTCCAGGGCGTTCAAAAGGGGCACGTGGATGCGTCGCAAGATACAGTCGGAGTGCGGCATGCACGCGATGTGGCACAAGACCGGCAATACCTTGCCGGTGATGGTCAATGGCCGGTAGACGGGCAGCAAAAAGGTTCTGGTGCTGCACACCAACAAGAACTTCGACCATTCCCACAAAAAAATAAAGAAAATAAAAAAAGAACTCCGACCAACATAGGACCAACTGGGTGATGCACCAGTACCACCTCGGGGACCTGGAGCAAGAGAAGGAGCAGGAGCTGGTCTTCTGCAAGATTTTCTACTGCATTTAACACTAGGGCCAGGACTAAAAAGATTATAAGTTAGTGTGGTATTGGTACTTGTACTACCTTGTCGTCCGCAAGTTGGTATTGTTGTTAACGATCTTTCAGTATGAACTTGGCATTTGATTCCAACCATCATGCCGAGGGTCGGCGTGGATATAAAGCTGAATCATTTATTTTGAAACGAATTTTCAGGCACTTATTTTTTATTTGATGGGTAGCATAAGTACCTGCCGTTCGAATTCCCAGTTCTCCAAATTTTTCGAAACAAGTGCATGCACTTATTATCATGATGAAAAAACAATATACCTGCTGCATCCCAGTTATCAGTCTGTACTTGCAGAATTCTCTCGTTTATTGAGCAGGCATATTGTTTTTTCAGGTCGAGCAAGTTTCAACTGGGTTGTAGACTGCCCAGGCTTGGTTTTTTTTAACAGGCCTAGCCCATGATGACAATGGGGCACAAAGATTCAGCAGGTATCTACTGGCCTCTGGCCCGCCAGCGTTAGTTATATTTTGTCTTGCAACATCCGCAGGCAGTTTTTTTACTGAATCAAACACACATCCCAGTTCTATTTTCATCTTGAAACGCCATGTCCTACTTCCGTTTTCTAATCTCTACCTACAGTTGTACTAGTTCATATACACGTATCATTATATTGAAAATACATAAAGTTCTCTTTTCATATTTACATCCTTATTTTTGTGGTTGTTTTCCCTCCCAGCGCTGATTTATTTACCACTGATTTTCCCTTAAACCGACTCAATTGTCCCACGTCTTGTTTGCTTACAAAAACAAAATGATTTTTTTGGCAAATCAATAAGTTCTTAAAAAATGTTTATCATTTTGGGATTACAAAAGATCGGACTCCAACGAAATATGCAAAATAAGGTTGAACTTTTTAACCGTGGTCCTGGGCAGAAAAATGGGCTGTAATAAATTACTTAAGAATTAGCAAATGGGCTGCAAATTATTAAAAAATAGCAAATGGGCTCTATGTTGTCTGCTGATACATCTCCAACGTATCTATAATTTTTTATTGCTCCATGCTATTATATATTCTGTTTTGGATGTTTAATGGGCTTTATTATACACTTTTATATTATTTTTGGGACTAACCTATTAACCAAAGGCCCGGTGCAAATTGCTGTTTTTTTTGCCTATTTCAGTGTTTCGCAGAAAAGGAATATCAAACGGAGTCCAAACGGAATGAAACCTTCGGGAGAGTTATTTTTGGAACAAACGTGATCCAGAGGACTTGGAGTGGACGTCAAGCAATCAATGAGGAGGCCACGAGGTAGGAGGGTGCGCCTACCCCCCTGGGCGCACCCTCCACCCTCATGGGCCCCTCGTAGCTCCACCGACCTACTTCTTCCTCCTATATATACATACGTACCCCGAAACCATCGAGGAGCACCACGAAAACCTAATTCTACCGCCGCAACCTTCTGTACCCGTGAGATCCCATCTTGGGGCCTTTTCCGGCGCTCCGCCGGAGGGGGCATCGATCACGGAGGGCTTCTACATCAACACCATAGCCTCTCCGATGATGTGTGAGTAGTTTACCTCAGACCTTTGGGTCCATAGTTATTAGCTAGATGGCCTCTTCTCTCTCTTTGGATCTCAATACAAAGTTCTCCTCGATCTTCTTGGAGATCTATTCGATGTAATTCTTTTTACGGTGTGTTTGTCAAGATCCGATGAATTGTGGGTTTATGATCAAGATTATCTATGAACAATATTTGAACCTTCTCTAAATTCTTTTATGTATGATTGGTTATCTTTGCAAGTCTCTTCGAATTATCAGTTTGGTTTGGCCTACTAGATTGATCTTTCATGCAACGGGAGAAGTGCTTAGCTTTGGGTTCAATCATGCAGTGCTCGATCCCAGTGACAGTAGGGGAAACGACACGTATTGTATTGTTGCCATCGAGGATAAAAAGATGGGTTTTATATCATATTTCTTAAGTTTATCCCTCTACATCATGTCATCTTTCCTAATGTGTTACTCTGTTCTTATGAACTTAATACTCTAGATGCATGCTGGATAGCGGTCGATGTGTGGAGTAATAGTAGTAGATACAGGCAGAGTCGGTCTACTTGTCGCAGACGTGATGCCTATATACATGATCATGCCTAGATATTCTCATAACTATGCTCAATTCTATCAATTGCTCGACAGTAATTTGTTCACCCACCTTAATACTTATGCTATCTTGAGAGAAGCCACTAGTGAAACCTATGGCCCTCGGGTCTATTCTCCATGATATTAATTTCCCGTGAACTAGCTATTTCTATTACCGTTTATTTTGCAATCTTTAATTTCAATCTTTATCATAAAAATACCAAAAATATTATCTTATCATCTCTGTCAGATCTCACTTTTGCAAGTGGTCGTGAAGGGATTGATTGATAGATTCTTATTTGTTTGTGTAGGTACGAGGGACTTGCGTGTGGCCTCCTACTGGATTGATACCTTGGTTCTCAAAAACTGAGGGAAATACTTACGCTACTTTGCTGCATCACCCTTTCCTCTTCAAGGGAAAACCAACGCATGCTCAAGAGGTAGCAAGAAGGATTTCTGGAGCCGTTGCCGGGGAGTGTACACACAAGTCAAGACATACCAAGTACCCATCACAAACTCTTATCCCTCGCCTTACATTATTTGCCATTTGCCTCTCGTTTTCCTCTCCCCCACTTCACCCTTGCCGTTTTATTCGCCCTCTTTTTCCGTTCGCCTCTTTTTCGCTTGCTTCTTGTTTGCTTGTGTGTTGAATTTCTTGCTTGTCACGATGGCTCAAGATAATACTAAATTGTGTGACTTTGCCAATACCAACAACAATGAATTTCTTAGCACTCCTACTGCTCCTCTTACCGATGTCGAATCTTGTGAAATTAATGCTGCTTTGCTGAATCTTGTCATGAAAGATCAATTCACCGGCCTTCCTAGTGAAGATGCCGCTACCCATCTAAATAGCTTTGTTGATTTGTGTGATATGCAAAAGAAGAAAGACGTGGACAATGATATTGTTAAGTTGAAGCTATTTCCGTTTTCACTTAGAGATCGTGCTAAAACTTGGTTTTCGTCTTTGCCTAAACATAGTATCGATTCATGGAATAAGTGCAAAGATGCTTTTATCTCTAAATATTTTCCTCCCACTAAGATTATCTCTCTTAGAAACGATTTTACGAATTTTAAGCAACTTGATCATGAACATGTTGAACAAGCTTGGGAGAGAATGAAATTACTGATACGTAATTGCCCTACAAATGGTTTGAATTTATGGATGATTATACAAAAAAATTATGCTGGATTGAATTTTACTTCTAGAAATCTTTTAGATTCGGCCGCGGGAGGCACTTTTATGGAAATCACTTTAGGAGAAGCTACTAAAATCCTAGATAATATTATGGTTAATTATTCTCAATGGCACACTGAAAGATCTACTAGTAAAAAGGTGCATGCAATTGAAGAGATTAATGTTTTGAGTGGAAAGATGGATGAACTTATGAAATTATTTGTTAATAAGAGTGTTTCTTCTGATCCCAATGATATGCCTTGTCTACCTTGATTGAGAATAATAATGAATCTATGGATGTGAATTTTGTTGGTAGGAACAATTTTGGTAACAACGCTAATAGAGGAAACTTTAATCCTAGGCCGTATCCTAGTAATTCCTCTAATAATTATGGTAATTCCTACAACAACTCTTATGGAAATTTTAATAAGATGCCCTCTGATTTTGAGACTAGTGTTAAAGAATTTATGATTTCTCAAAAGAATTTTCAATGCTTTGCTTGAAGAGAAATTGCCTAAGATTGATGAGTTGGCTAGGAACATGGATAGAATTTCTCTTGATGTTGATTCTTTGAAACTTAGATCTATTCCACCTAAGCATGATATCAATGAGTCTCTCAAAGCCATGAGAATTGCCATTGATGAGTGCAAAGAAAGAACCGCTAGGATGCGTGCCAAGAAAGATTGCTTTGTAAAAGCATGTTCTTCTACTTTTCATGATAATAAGGATGAAGATCTAAAAGTAATTGATGTGTCCCCTATTAAATCCTTGTTTTACAATATGAATCTTTATAATGATGGGACTGGAGATGAGTCAACTTTAGTTAGAAGGCGTCCCAATGATTCGGAGTTTTTAGATCTTGATGCAAAAATTGGTAAAAGTGGGATGGAAGAGGTCAAAACTTTAGATAGCAATGAAACCACTATTTTGAATTTCAAGGAATTTAATTATGATAATTGTTCTTTAATAGATTGTATTTCCTTGTTGAAATCCGTGCTAAATTCTCCACATGCTTATAGTAAAAATAAGGCTTTTACCAAACATATCGTTGATGCTTTAATGCAATCTTATGAAGAAAAACTTGAATTGGAAGTTTCTATCCCTAGAAAACTTTATGATGAGTGGGAACCTACTATTAAAATTAAAATTAAAGATCATGAATGCTATGCTTTGTGTGATTTGAGTGCCAGTGTTTCCACGATTCCAAAAACTTTGGGTGATTTGCTAGGTTTCCGTGATTTTGATGATTGTTCTTTAAACTTGCACCTTGCGGATTCCACCATCAAGAAACCTATGGGAAGAATTAATGATGTTCTTATTGTTGAAAATAGGAATTATGTGCCCGTAGATTTTATTGTCCTTGATATAGATTGCAATTCTTCATGTCCTATTATTCTTGGTAGACCTTTCCTTAGAACAATTGGTGCACTTATTGATATGAAAGAAGGGAATATTGGATTCCAATTTCCATTAAGGAAACGCATGGAACACTTTCCTAGAAATAAAAGTAAATTACCTTATGAATCTATTATGAGGGCCACTTATGATTTGCATGCCAAAGCTGGTAATACCTAGATCTATCCTTGCCTTTATGCCTAGCTAGGGGCGTTAAACACGCTTGTTGGGAGGCAACTCAATTTTATTTTATTTTCTTTATTTTTATTTATGTTTAGTAATAAATCTTTGATCTAGCCTCTTGTTAGATGTGTTTTTATGTTTTAAGTAGTGGTTGTGCCAAGTTAAACCTATAGGATCTTCTTGGATGATAGTTATTTGATCTTGCTGAAAATTTCAGAAACTTTCTGTTCACAAAAACAGTTGTTAAAAATCACAAGAACGTGATAAAATACTGATTCCAATTTCAGTAGATCAATAAACAAATTATCTAGGTCTTCCTATTTTGGTAGATTTTTCTGAATTCCAGAAGTTTGCGTTAGATACAGATTACTACAGACTGTTCTGTTTTTGACAGATTCTGTTTTTGTGTGTTGTTTGCTTATTTTGATGAATCTATGGCTAGTAATGGAGTTTATGAAACATAGAGAAGTTGGAATACAGTAGGTTTAACACAAATACAAATAAAGAATGAGTTCATTACAGTACCTTAAAGTGGTGTTTTGTTCTCTTTTGCTAACGGAGCTCATGAGATTTTCTGTTGAGTTTTGTGTTGTGAAGTTTTCAAGTTTTGGGTAAAGATTTGACGGATTATGGAACAAGGAGTGGCAAGAGCCTAAGCTTGGGGATGCCCAAGGCACCCCAAGGTAAAATCCAAGGACTCCAAAAAGTCTAAGCTTGGGGATGCCCCGGAAGGCATCCCCTCTTTCGTCCTCGTCCATCAGTAACTTTATTTGGAGCTATATTTTTATTCACCACATGATATGTGTTTTGCTTGGAGCGTCTTGTATGATTTGAGTCTTTGCTTTTTAGTTTACCACAATCATCCTTGCTGTACACACCTTTTGGGAGAGACACACATTAATTGGAATTTATTAGAATACTCTTTGTTCTTCACTTATATTTTTGAGCTATATAGTTTTTGCTCTAGTGCTTCACTTATATCTTTTAGAGCATGGCAGTGGTTATATTTTATAGAAATTATTGATCTCTCATGCTTCATTTATATTATTTTGAGAGTCCTTTAGAACAGCATGGTAATTTGCTTTGGTTATAAATTTAGTCCTAATATGATAGGCATCCAAGATAAAAACTTTAAAGTGCATTGAATACTAAGAGAAGTTTGATACTTGATACTTGTTTTGAGACATGAAGATGGTGATATTAGAGTCATGCTAGTTGAGTAGTTGTGAATTTGAGAAATACTTGTGTTAAAGTTTGTGATTCCCGTAGCATGCACGTATGGTGAACCGTTATGTGATGAAGTCGGAGCATGATTTATTTATTTATTGTCTTCCTTATGAGTGGCAGTCGGGGACGAGCGATGGTCTTTTCCTACCAATATATCCCCCTAGGAGCATGCGCGTAGTACATCGTTTCGATAACTAATAGATTTTTGCAATAAGTATGTGAGTTCTTATGACTAATGTTGAGTCCATGGATTATACGCACTCTCACCCTTCCACCATTGCTAGCCTCTCCAATACCGCGCACCTTTCGCCGGTATCATACACCCACCATATACCTTCCTCAAAACAGCCACCGTACCTACCTATTATGGCATTTCCATAGCCATTCCAAGATATATTGCCATGCAACTTACCACCGTTCCGTTTACTATGACACGCTTCATAGTTGTCATATTGCTTTGCATGATCATGTAGTTGACATCGTATTTGTGGCAAAGCCATCGTTCATAATTTTTATACATGTCACTCTTGATTTATTGCATATCCTGGTACACCGCCGGAGGCATTCATATAGAGTCATATTTTGTTCTAAGTATTGAGTTGTAATTCTTGAGTTGTAAGTAAATAAAGTGTGATGATCATCATTATTAGAGCATTGTCCCAAGTGAGGAAAGGATGATGGAGACTATAATTCCCCCACAAGTCGGGATGAGACTCCGGACGAAAAATAAAAAAAAAAGAAAAATAAAAAAGGAGGCCAAAAGAAAAAAGGGCCCAAATAAAAAAATAAAAAAATAAATGAGAGAACAAGAGAGAAGGGACAATGTTACTATCCTTTTACCACACTTGTGCTTCAAAGTAGCATCATGATCTTCATGATAGAGAGTCTCTTATTTTGTCACTTTCATATACTAGTGGGAATTTTACGTTATAGAACTTGGCTTGTATATTCCAATGATGGGCTTCCTCAAAATGCCCTAGGTCTTCATGAGCAAGCGAGTTGGATGCACACCCACTTAGTTTCTTTTGTTGAGCTTTCATACACTTATAGCTCTAGTGCATCTGTTGCATGGCAATCCCTACTCACTCACATTGATATCTATTGATGGGCATCTTCATAGCCCATTGATACGCCTAGTTGATGTGATACTATCTTCTCCTTTTTTGTCTTCTCCAAAACCACCATTCTATTCCACATATAGTGTCATGTCCATGGCTCACGCTCATGTATTGCGTGAAGATTGAAAACGTTTGAGAACATTAAAAGTATGAAACAATTGCTTGGCTTGTCGTCGGGGTTGTGCATGATTAAATACTTTGTGTGATGAAGATAGAGCATAGCCAGACTATATGATTTTGTAGGGATAACTTTCTTTTGCCATGTTATTTTGAGAAGACATGATTGCTTTGTTAGTATGCTTGAAGTTTTATTACTTTTATGTCAATATTAAAAAATTATCTTGGATCTTTCAGATCTGAACATTCGTGCCACAATAAAGAAATTTACATTGAAGAATATGCTATGTAGCATTCCACATCAAAAATTATGTTTTTATCATTTACCTACTCGAGGACGAGCAGGAATTAAGCTTGGGGATGCTTGATACGTCTCCAACGTATCTATAATTTTTTATTGCTCCATGCTATTATATATTCTATTTTGGATGTTTAATGGGCTTTATTATAAACTTTTATATTATTTTTGGGACTAACCTATTAACCCAAGGCCCAGTGCAAATAGATGTTTTTTTGCCTGTTTCAGTGTTTCGCAGAAAAGGAGTATCAAACGGAGTCCAAACGGAATGAAACCTTTGGGAGAGTTATTTTTGGAACAAACGTGATCCAGAGGACTTGGAGTGGACGTCAAGCAATCAACGAGGAGGCCACGAGGCAGGAGGGCGCGCCTACCCCCCTGGGCGCGCCGTCCACCCTCGTGGGCCCCTCGTAGCTCCACCGACCTACTTCTTCCTCCTATATATACCTACGTGCCCCGAAACCATCGAGGAGCACCACGAAAACCTAATTCCGCCGCCACAACCTTCTGTACCCGTGAGATCCCCTCCGCCGGAGGGGGCATCGATCGTGGAGGGATTCTACATCAACACCATAGCCTCTCCGATGATGTGTGAGTAGTTTACCTCAGACCTTCGGGTCCATAGTTATTAGCTAGATGGCTTCTTCTCTCTCTTTGGATCTCAATACAAAGTTCTCCTTGATCTTCTTGGAGATCTATTTGATGTAATTCTTTTTGCGGTGTTGTCGGTGTACTAGAGTAGGGGTACCCTAGTATCCCGTACTGCACTGCAGACAGTTCTGACACCAGCGGCGAGGTTTGCCTCGTCACCGCCAATATCCTCCGTGGCTCCTTTGGAGCCATTCAAGAACAAAGTATTAGATTGGGAAGACAAGGTCCCGACAAGAGGAGCTTGCCGGGAAGGCTCGGGGCGCGACGAGGATTCGGCCGCGGCAAGGCACTTGCCGCGGCATGCAACCTCTCTCCGTCTCCGCTCCAGCTCACCCAGCGACGTGTCGTCATGGGACCGTTCCATGGGCGCGTGTCGAGCGGCTGTGCAGCCAGCGGAGAGCAGCGATAAGCGGCTGACAGGCTCGCCATCGTGGCGGCGGAGGCGCACCTGACGGTCTCTGTTAATTGCTTTGGGCGACAATGACGGGCATTTATTGCTTTTGTCCCTTGCCGTCGAGTTAGGTATTTTGCATCGCATAATCGCTCAAGTAGGTGTACCAACTCCTGTTTTTACATTTGTACCCCCGCCTACGTTGCCACCTGTCGGAGACCCCTTGAGCATATAAAAGGAGGCCCGAGTGCAACGTAGAGAGGGTTCGGGTTCCGTTCAGCTCAGTAGGCCAGTTTCGTCTCGTTGGGTTCATTCGACCCACTCGAGACCAGATAGACTCACGCTAGGTTTTGTAGCCCGCATTGCTCCCTAGCAAGAACACAATAGATCAAACAAGCAGCAGTAGGAGTTTTATCTCTCCGGAGAGCTCGAAGCTGGGTAAACCGCCTGTGTGCATTGCCTCGATCCGCTCTTCGATGCGACCTCCACCCCCTCCGAACCACAAGGCTCGGTCCGCCGCCCCATAGGTGGCCGTGGTACGATCAGCCTCCCGACATCTCTCGGCGCGCCCGGTAGAAGCGTCGAGGCCGTGTGAATCCGATCCGGCGTTCACACGAGCAGCGTCATCAACATCTTCCTCAACATGCCACCGAACAAGAAGGCTTGGCGGCAGCAGAGCCGTTCGTCGTACTCCACCCTCACCGCAGCAAGCGGGTGGTGGGGCGGTATTTGGCGGAGGGACGGCGCCCGGCGAAGGTGCTCGCGATGTTGCCAAGTCCAAGGACAAGGCACCGCAAACCTCGGCGTCCACGCATCCCCCGCGCCCATCTCAGGAGATGCGGGACCAACAACGTCATGGCGTTCACAACGCCATACGTTCATTGGATCAAGACCCTCAAGACCAGCATGCGCGCCAACATGCTGGCACTAGTGAGATACGGTCGCCCGGACGGTGCGCTGCTCCTTCTAACGTAGTTAGAAGTCCGAGCGTGTCCCGATCCTCGCACCGTTCTCCAATGCCACCTACTACTCCAGCAGAAGCTTCGGCGAGCTCAATCGCTCCTTGACTACCCACCAACGGCCGACAAGGTCGACGAGTGGAGGGCCACTATCCGAGCCTCATCGGCTTTGCCAACGGCGACGCTCGCGGCAACCAACGCCATCGCGTTGCGCGGCGAGACGACAAAGGCACGAGCCGGTGGCGGCAGGCTGTCGGAGGTGCAACCACCGTGCACTCTCCGCCAAGAAGGCCAAGATCGCCGACTCACCGGATCCACCTCGACAGCGACTCCACCGCTGCGTCGCCGGATCCGCGAGCTCGCCGCGATCAGCGCCAAGTTCTTCATGAGCGACAACAAGAGGACGCTCGAACTCGCATCGGCGCCCGAAGAGAAGCGCGACGTCCGATCCGACAAAGCGCCGCTGGCCTTCTGTTGACATGCACGCGCCGGAGGGGCCAGCGACTTGCCGTGACGCGGTAGGTTGCCCTGCGTTCACTCGTGAGCTGCGGCAAGTCGATGGCCCAGCCGGAAAAAACTTCAAACCAGACGTGCGGAGAAGTATGATGGCGGACGCACTGCCGGAGTTCCTCAGCATCTACACCATCGCGGTGCGAGGCTGCGGGGACGGGACGACAAGATCCTCGCCAACTACTTCCCGCTTTCGTGCTCAAGCCCAACGCCGATCTTGGCTCATGCACTTGTCGGACAGCTCCATATCCTCTTGGGCAGATCTGTGCCATCAGTTTGTTGGCGCCTTCACAGGTGGCCACAAACCCCATGGCCAAGAGAGTGACCTTCACTTGCTCGCCCAGAAGGAAGGAGAGTCCCTGCGAAGTTCATCCAGAGATTCAGCCGCGTGCACTACAACATCAGGGCGTCCACCCTGCCGCGGTGATCAGCGCATTTCATCGAATGTGCGGAACCGCAGGATGAGGGAGGAGATGGCGATGAGCAAAGTCAAGGACGTCGGTGAGCTGTACGCCTTGGCCGACAAGTGTGCATCGCTACCGAGGAAGGGAGGAGACTCCCAGGAGAGAATGCAGAAGCAGGATCTGACAGTGATGACACCGCCCCGGCAAAGAAGGGCCGGCGGCGAGGCAACAGGAAAAAGAAAAGCAGAGAAGTGCTAGCTGTCGAGCAGTCCGGCAACGGAGGCGGCGACAAGAACGCCAAGGCTGGTGTCTCCGGCAAGGAGGTTGCCGCTGACGCCAACCACCAGTCGGTGGCGGCCGCCGACAAGCAGGACAGCTCCAAAGAAGCGATCTTGCAAGATCCACCGCACCAAGGGCCACGACCTCCAGAGCTGCAAGAAAGTCGAGCAGCTTGTCGAGCAAACAGAGAGCTGAGTACGAGCGGCGCGACAAGGAGAAGGCCCAGAAGGTGTTGGGGAGCAAGCAAGAAATGTCGGCCGGGAGGGCGCCCGGCAAAGTCAAGCGGCGACAAGGAGATCGACCTCCCGCGGCCGCGATAAGGATGAAGATGATGATGACGATGAAGATATGGAGGACGACGACGCCGATGAGCAGGAGTTTCGAAAAGCCACAGAGGTTCTCTGTGTTGTGAAGTGCTTCGCATACCTCCCACCGCCAACTCAAGCAATGGATGCGGGAGGTCAATGCAATGGAACCATCCGTAAAGTCACGCAAGCCTACGAAGTGGTCCATCACGCCTATCATTTTTGATATTGAGGACCACCACGATCGCATAAGCTGCGGTCGGGTGCTTGCCGATGTTGGTCTCTCCAACCATCCGCAACCTCAAGGTCACAAAAATGTTAGTTGACGGCGGGGCCGGCTTGAATCTGATCTCCTCCGCGGTGCTCCAGAAGCTTCAAATCCCTGACAGCGAGCTCGAAGAGATCGGAACCTTCCAAGGAATCAATCCGGGAAGGAGCAAGCCGAAGGGGAAGATTACGTTGCCGGTCACATTTGGCAGCTAGCTTATATTCAGGACCGAGAGGTTTACGTTTTACGTCGCCGATTTCCCATTGCCTTACAATGGGATACTTGGTCAGCCCAAAGACTCGCCAAGTTCATGGCAGCCTCTCACTACGCCTACAACCTACTCAAGATGCCAGGCCCGATAAGCGTCATCTCTGTCCATGGCGACAAGAAGGATGCCCTTATCTGTGCCGACAAGATATCTTGGGATGCACGGCGCAGCATCGCCCAACACTTGCCGCTGAAGCTCCCGGGGAAGAAGTCCAAGTCCGCAAGGGCTCGATGCTCACTCCGGCAAGCGCACCTCTTCGGAGTGCTGCGCTACCATCGAGGACGCACCATCGAGCTCCACCGGCAAGTGCAAGAAGATGGTGGCTCCGCCCGAAGACCAAGAAGGTGCCCGCCAAGGAGGACGGCGCTGGTGGTACCTTCACCATCAGTGCCTCTCTCGACCCCAAATAGGAAGGCGCGCTCGTTGCTTTCCTGCGGGCGAATGTCGACGTGTTTGCATGGCAACCGTCGATATCCCAGTGTTCCTGTGAAAGTGATTGAGCACCGCTGGCCGTTGTCCTCGCGCGCCCGTCAAGCAAAAAGTCGAGGAAGCAAGCGGTGGGCGCCAAGAATTCATAGCGAAGAGATCAATAAAGCTGGAAGCGGCGGGCCTTGTCGAGGAGTGCTCCATCCTATGTGGTTGGCCAATCAGTAGTCGTGCACAAGGCAAATGGGAAATGGAGACTTTGTATTGACTTCACGGATGTTAATAAAGCTTGTCCCAAAGATCCATTTCCCTTGCCGCGCATTGACCAGATTGTTGACTCCACGGCGGATGTGATTTGCTTTCGTTTCTTGATGCCTACTCAGGATACCATCAGATCTTCATGGCTGAAGAAGATGAAGAGAAGTCCGCATTCATCACACCATGTGGCACATCTTTGTTTATACGGATGCCTTTCGGTTTGAAGAATGCTGGTTCAACATTTGCAAGGGTAGTCCATGACGCTTTTGAGCCACAAATGCACGAAATGTAGAAGCCTACATGGATGACATAGTGGTCAAGAGCAAGGACAAAGCAACTTTGGTTCAAGATTTGACGAGACCTTTTCAAATCTGCGCAAGATCAACCTCAAGCTCAACCCCGAGAAGTGCGTCTAAGGAGTCCCTTCCGCCAAGATACTCTGGTTCTTCGTGTCTCAGCGAGGAATAGAAGCTAATACCGACAAGATCAAGGCCATTGAGCAGATTGAAGCACCAAAGCGCGTCAAGGATGTACGAAGACTTGCGGTTGCGTGGCTGCTCTCGGCGAGTATATTTCTAGGTCTGCTGGCGGCATACGCCATTTTTCAAAATCTTGAAAAAGGCAGGTCCAATAAAATGGACTCGAAGCGGAGGCTGCGGCTGCAGAGACTTGAAGAGATACCTGTCCTCCACTCCAACACTTGTCGCACCTAGGCCACAAGAGAAGTTCTTTGCTATATATAGCGGCAACCAATCAAGTGGTTAGTGCTACGTTAGTGGCGGAGAGGGAGGCGGATGATGAACCAGCAACCACGGCAAACACATCCAGCGACAAGCAGGGGGCTTCACCGACAAGTTCCGGTCCCGACAAGGATGAGTCCGCGCAGACACGAGAACAGATGCAGAAAAGGATGGTGCAGCGCCCAGTCTACTTTGTCAGTTCCCTTCTGCAGGGGGCTAGGTCAAGGTACTCTGGTGTGCAAAAATTGCTTTTTGGCCTCCTCATGGCCTCGAGAAAGCTGCGCCATTACTTCCAAGCACATGAGATCACAGTTGTCACTCGCTTTCCCTCAAGAGGATCTGCAGAATCCAGAAGCGACAGGCAGGATTGTCGAGTGGGCACTGGAGCTGTCAAGCTTTGGTCTTAAGTTCGAAAGCACATCAACTATCCAAAGCAGAGCCTTGACAGAATTTATAGCAGAATGGACGCCAACGCCAGATGAAGAGACTCCGGAGACGAGCATTCCCGTCAAAGAAGCAAGCAAAGAGTGGCTGATGTACTTTGATGATGCCTTCTCGCTGCAAGGCGCCGGTGCGGCGTCTTGCTTATCGCACCCACCGGAGAGCACCTCAAGTGCGTCGTCAGATGCACTTTCGAGCAAGCGACAAACAATACTGCAGAGTATGAAGGTTTGCTTGCCGGTCTCAGGATCGCAGTGGAACTTGGGATCAAGAAGCTTATTGTCAAGGGTGACTCGCGACTTGTCGTCCGACAAGTGAACAAGGATTACCAGAGTCCGTTGATGGAAGCTTACGTCGATGAAGTGAGGAAGCTGGAAGAGCACTTTGACGGCCTGCAAATGGAACATGTTCCAAGAGCTCAGAATGATATTGCTGACGGCTGTCAAAGTGCGCCAGACTCAAGCTACAATGGAACCAGGGATCATTGTGCTCCAAATGACTCGACCAACCGTAACACCATCGACCGGACAGAGCAAGAAGAGGAAGTTGGCCTCTGGTGACTACTTTCGACAGAGCTTCCGAAGCCGTCGTTGCAAAGGTCCCCAAGATCAACACCAACAGTCTTGAGGAAGCGATCTGCTCCGACAGACCCTGTGGTTTGTTTCGTTGAAGCAAACGCTCCCGACAAGTTTTGCTCCGACAAGCTTGCCGGGAGCATCAAGCTCGCAGGCCGCAGTCCTTGCCGTGGAAGCTGATGTTCCCGCAGCAGCAGATATGCCTTTAGTCCTTATTGTCGAGCCACAAGCTCCAGCATGGGCGCATCAGATTGTCCATTTCCTTCAGACAGGAGAACTTCCCGAAGAGCAAGAAGAAGCGGAAAGAGTAGCCCGGCGATCGGTATGTACGGTTTGTCGACAAAGACACTATCTGAAGAAGACTCAACGGTGTGAAATTGAAGTGTATTCCGGGGAAGATGGAAGCTGTTGGCGAGAGATACATGGAGGCATATGTGGTCACCACATTGGCAAGAAGAGCACTTGCCAAGCAAAGCTTTCCGGCAAGGTTTCTTCGCCGACAGCCCTCCAGGATGCAACCGCACAAGTAACCAAGTGTGAAGCATGCGGTTCCATTCCAAACAGATACACCACCAGCTCAAGCTCTCAGACGATCCCTTTATCCCGGCCATTTTCGATGCGGGGCTCGACATCCTCGGCCCCTTCCCCGAGTTGTCGGGGCTTTGAGTACTTATGCGTCGCCATCGACAAGTTCACAAAGTGGCGGAAGTGGAAGCGATGAGGAAGGTGACAAAGACGGTCGGCGATCAAGTTCTTCAGGTCGATTGTTTGCCGTTTCGGAATCCCTAACAGGATCATCACCGACAACGGCACGCAATTTACGAGTCGCACCTTCATGCAGTACGTCCAAGACCTTGGCGCCAAGGTCTGCTTTGCTTCCGTTGCTCACCCGAGAAGCAACGGTCAGCGAGAGGGCAAATCTTTGAAGTGCTGCGCGGGCTCAAGACCAGAACTTTCGACGAGGCTGCACAAGTGCGGAAGAAAGCTGGATCGAGGAGCTGCCGGTGGTTCTTTGGTCGATCGAACGACGCCAAATCGAGCCAGCGGCAGGCACCCTTTGCTCTAGTCTATGGAGCGAGGCAGTTCTCCCCACGGAACTTCGTGTCACGGATCGCCTCGAGTACTCGCTTATGATGAGCTTGAGCAAGAGCATTGTGACAAGATGACGCGCTGCTCCTCGAGGAGGATCGTCTTGAGGGTCATCGCGAGCCGCTCGCTTCTGACAAGCCTGCGTCGCTACCATAGCCGCATGAGGTTAGTGCCGAAGTCTCGAGGAAGGCGACCTTGTTCTTCGGCGCTCGATCCGCCAAGAATTCAAACAAGTTGGCCTTGAAGTGGGAAGGCCCTTATCGGGTGAAACGAGTCACTAGGCTTGGCGCTGTCCGCCTTGAGACCGAAGATGGCATTCCGGTGAGCAACTCCTGGAACATTGAGCATCTTCGTAAGTTTTACCCATAAGGCGCGGTTGTCGGAACCCGTTCCGGCAACCACCTTTTGTACAAGTCTTGCCGCTGTTGCATGTAATCCTTTGTACAAAGCCGGGCGCAGACCCCGTGCATCAGTAAAGCTCATGCGTTGCGCACAGCTTGTCAAGTTCATGCTTTCATCATTTTATTGCATGCTTTGGCTAACACTTTGTGCGACAACCATACCCGTAAGCGAATCGAGCCGATAGGCTCCATAATGTTATTTCCTCTTCTTTTTCTTTTCTCGGAGGAAAGAAGGCTCCTCGCACAAGTTAACCAGGGGAGGAGGAGATAATACTATGGACCAGGCACCGCTCGAGGAAGTTTCACCTCATTGGGAAGCAAGAAACAGAAAAGCTAAGTTGCCAAAGTTTGAGCAATCAGTTTTTAAATTTTTAAGTTATCTTCCTTGAACGACCGCGCTTTGTATGGAAAACCTGTGCGCGGAGGAACCAAATCGTGACTGGTTGCACCCTTACTTTGTTTCGAGTCCGCTCAACAACTTAAGTGAGTCATGACTAGTCCGCGACAAGGTTACTTGTCGGTAGCGACCCGCCAATGAAGTCTTGAAGTTCCGCACTTTTCGGCGCTCATGACAAGGGTGCCTGCACCGGCAAGTTTCCCTGAAAAGCGCAGGGCAATAACATACAAAGCCAAGAATCAAGTAGAGGAAATAACGTTGCATTGATCGATTCGCCTAAGATAGAGTATATTACAGTATAACTTGTCGTTGATCTAACAAAGTTTTCTAAACATGATCAGCAGCGACAAGGGAAAGATAAGGGCGGCGGCCTAGTCCACGCGGTCGCCCTCGATCCGCTTGATCTTGTTCACCTTGTCCACAATGGGTGCGACAAGGGCTTTGAGCTCCTCCACGTTGGCTTGGACGGCAAGGATGCGAGGACGCCCGTTAAGGTTGAGGCCCGGGTTGCGGAAGGCCACCTTCATCAACACCTTCTCGAGGGCCCCGCACAAACTTGGCGCGATTCCTCGGCCCGGCTGCCGGGACCTCCTCCCGAGTCGCCGGAGGCCCGCCACCACGCCTTTGAAGAATAGGCTAAGCTTGACGCTGGGTTGGAGATGCTCATCGGAGGAGTACGCAAGGTCCGCCATCCCAGCTCCATCAGCTCGTTGTGGATGTCGGCGGCGGTGTCCACAAGACCTTCGGTCCGGTGCTCACGCTCTCCCTCCAGTGTTACGGGCGGAGGCAGCGATTCGCCAGCAGCTCCTCCTTGGCCTTGATCGCCTCCAACAAGCCCGCCTCCGCTCTGGCACCATCCAACGTCTGCGTCGAGTGGTCGATTTAATTGCAGATCCGCCTTGGAGTCCTTGGCGGCGTCGAGCTCCTTGGCCTGTCGTGAGCGGACCTGCAGCTTCGCCCAGCGTGTGGGCGTCCTTCTCGCGCTCACGCTTGAGCGCGACAAGCTCTTCGCCGCTCTTCTTGAGGGTGGCCTCGGTGTGCCACCTTCGCCTTCAGCTCTTCCTTGGCGGCCTCGGCGGCTGCGGCAGCGCCCTTCGCTTCTGAAGCACCCGCCAGCGACTCCTCACGCGGCAAGGTCCTCCTCGTGGCTTTCGGGTTGACCTTCCGCTGCGCCAACTCGCTTTCTGCTGGCGGCGAGCTTTTGGCAGCCAGCTGCTCCTCATCGGCTGCGGCCTTCTCAAGGATGAAGGCCGTGCGCTCTGCGATGACGCTGCGCGTCCGCCACGTCGCGGAGGGCTTCTTTGTTGGCGCTCGAGGAGCTCCTCGGCGCGTTTCTCCATGTCGCCCCCGCCCTCGTGACGAGGGCTTCCGAATCTCTAACTTGGCTGGCGGGCGCGGTAGAAGCGACAACAGCCTCTTGTTGCTCCTCCTCGGACTTCGCCGCCGCTGCTACTTGGCGCGTCCACCGGCGTCATCCCGGGAGGCGAAGTAGCTTCGCCGTCGAAGGTCTCGCCCTCGTGGCGCCACAGGCTCGGCTCGGGGAGCTTGATGAAGACGCCTTCGCCCGGCCTTGGTGAAGCCTTTGGGGAGCTCCTCGAACTGGCGCTTGGCGGCGGGAGTCGGCTGTCGGTGTAGCGTTTGCCTCTCCTGCTGACCTCGGGGCCGTCAGATCTGACCGTCCGACCCCTCGCCCGGCCTCTGCGTCGGCAGCCTCGGTGGCCTCCTCGCCAGGCTCGTCGGCGGCAGCCTCTTCTTCCTGACGATGACCTCTTCTTCTTCGACGGCGGCCTCGTCGGTGTTGCCGTAGCGTTTCCTCCTCGCCCGGCGATTTCAACCTCCATCGGGTCTGCGTCCGGACAAAGAAAGAGCGATCAGCAGATATCCAAAAAAGAGAACAAAAGAAAGCAAGCCCAAGGGAGATTTTCGTGTAAGGGAGTTACACTGCAACGGATCCGCAGCCATGGCCTCGACCATTGGAGGGTGTTGGCGCCGTCCCTTGCCGGGTAGCCTCCCTTGCCGGAGTGGCCTCCCTTGCCGGGTGGCCTCCTTGTCGGAGGGAGCTCCCTTGCCGGGAGTCCTCCTTGGCGGCGAGTGGCAGCGGCAGGATCTCGGAGGCGGCTTCCGAGCCCTCCCGATGAGACTGCTGCTCCTGCACAAGCACAGTCAAATATCAACAAAGAAGGGCACCCCGCACGCCTAATAGCAAGAAGAAAACTGCACACTTACTCTAGGTCTTTGGGGGCTGCTCTGGGAAGGGTTGCGGGTCCGGCAAAGCGGTCTCGGACGCCCCCCGTCGCCACGGGAGAATCGTCCTCAACGACGACCGCCGGGATCTTGGCCCTCTTCGCGCTCTACGGGCGGCGTCACGAAAAGGAAAGAGTCGAGCAAGCAAATCAGATTCAAGATGAAGCAATAAAAATTGAAGACATACAAGCACAATCTCGAGAAGCTTACTCTTCGCCTTCCTCCTCGGAGCTGAGCGCGGAGAAGTCAAACTCCGGCCCGCCTCCGGTGCGATGAGGCGGGGGAGTGGGCTCTCTTGGCCGCTTGGCGGAGGCGTCGGCGGCGGCCTGAGAAGATTCCGCCCGATTGTCGCCAGTTTGGGGCGCTCGCTGCAACCTCGCTTGCAGCGGTGGAGCGCGTCGGCAGCGCTGTGTGGGCCGACTGTCACCCAGCTCGTCTCGAGCCTGCGGAGACGCCTCCTCGGCGGAGCCGGGGCTCCGAGTGGCAAGTCGCTTGGCGGCGGGAAGAAGCGCCCTCGGCGGGTCCACTCGTCCCGGCCTCGAGCTCGACAAGCTCATCTCGTGGCGACCTCCCTCGCCAGCAGAGCTTGCCGCCTTCGCCGCGTCCGCCTCCTCCACGGTGAACCCGAAGGCTCCGGTAGCGGCGGCTGCTGCCGCCTCCTCGCTCTGGTAGTAATCCACGCCATCTCACAGTCGATGGTGTCGCGGGTGAGCCTCTTACGCTTTCGTCGGTAGCGGATCGGCACTTCCTGCAAATCATCGAAGAATTGCTGCACGAACTCGTCGGGGGCTCTGCCGGTCGGGGCGATCCGTGGGAGTCGCCGCGGTGGCATCATGGCGGCGGATGCGGTCGGCGCCGAAGTTGTTGCCTGATGGGGCGACCCCTTGCGGCAACTGAACCACTCTAGATGTTCGGGTGCGTTCATGAACAGCTCGAGCAAAGACTGAATCCAGCTCCATGACGGTGAAGTTCCAATTCAGGCCCGGCGCAGCCTCATGATGTCCGCCGCACTCTGGAACTCCCAAGCAGGCCTCCTCCTTTCTGCAAGGGAAGCGTCTGGCGGCGAATGAAGTCTGCGCCAAGCTGCGCCAACAGTGAACCCGGCAAGCCTGAGGCGCAGAATTCGGGTCACAGCTATCTTCAGCCTCGCATCCTCCGGCGCCAAGATACTCCAATCCTTGCCGCGCGCAATTGGGGTTTGGCGCACGGCGGTGAAGGGCTGTGGGTCCTCATCTACGACCCAGCACCAGTTGGCTCTCCACTCCTCCCACTTGTTCCGGAACTCCCCCTCTAGGTAGGCCTCTTTCTTGCCGATCCTAGAGACCCGAGCTATCCCTCCGGCAAGGCTCTCCTCTCTCGGCAGGGAACAAAGAAATGGCGGAAGAGTGCCACGTTCGGGTGGACTCCGACAAAGTTTTCGCACAAATCTTGCGAAAACTGCCATGGTCAAGATGGCGTTGGGGTGAAATCAAGGAGGCGGAGGCCAAAGGTGTTCATTATGTCGCAAAAGAACTTCGAATACGGCGGGCAAAGACCGCAATAGAAGAAAAGGGCGAAGAAAGGGCACCTGTTAGGGCCGGATCAGCGGCGGGCGGGGAGCACCCTCGTCTTGGCGGATGCGCCCGAGTCTCCGTCGACCGAGAAAAGATAGTAGACGTCCGCAGCTCCGTGCGCGCCGAGCTGCGGGGAAGACGGCTTCGCTCCTTGCGCAGCGCCATGAGCAGCTGCGCCTCGGCCGACAGACGCCCTTCTCCTTATCGGCCTTGGGGCCATGGCGAGGCGGAGGAGGTCGGCGGCGGTGAGTGTGCTTGTGGCGAAAGGCGGCGCTGCTCTCTTCGCCGGAGAAGACGAGGGAGCGGCGGTGGTTTCTTGACAAGACAGCAATGGCGAGGGGCGGTCGGCCTGCCTCTGTTTCCTCCGCTTATAAAGGGGAGGAGGGGGCGTTCGCATATATTAATAAAGAACTCCCCGACCGCGCCCACGATCTCGCATGACGCCACGTCCGGTGCGTGCCGTTAGTGGGGATCGTGGTGGGTCCGGGCGAGTTGCGGCGTGGTCGAGGCCGCGTGTGTCCATACTGCGATTACAGGCCTGGCCCGACAAGCGCTTCGGCACTGTACGGCCCAGCCCGGGGCTCTGTCGGTGTACTAGAGTAGGGGTACCCTAGTATCCGTACTTGTGCACGCAGACGATTCTGACACCAGCGGCAGGGTTTGCCTCGTCATCGCCAATATCCTCCGTGGCTCCTTTGGAGCCATTCAAGAACAAAGTATTAGATTGAGAAGACAAGGTCCCGACAAGAGGAGCTTGCCGGGAAGGCTCGGAGCGCGACAAGTCTCCGGGCGCGACAAGGATTCGGCCGCGCCTGTCGGTGTACTAAAGTAGGGGTACCTTAGTACCCCGAACTTGTGCACGGGCAGTCGCAGCGTCCCCGCGGCAAGCCTCGCCGGGCGTCCGCCAAGACCCTCCGCAGCCATTCGGAAGACAAGACCCCGGCAAGAGGAGCTTGCCGGGAAGGCCTCTCTAGGCACATACAAGGCCCCAACAAGAAGAGCTTGTCGGGAAGGCCACTCCAGACACGCGGAAGACAAGGCCCCGGCAAGAGGAGCTTGCCGGGAAGGCTCGGGGCGCGACAAGTCTCCGGGCGCGACGAGGATTCGGCTGCGGCAAGGCACTTGCCGCGGCATGCAACCTCTCTCCGTCTCCGCTCCAGCTCACCCAGCGACGTGTCGCCATGGGACCGTTCCATGGGCGCGTGTCGAGCGGCTGTGCAGCCAGCGGAGAGCAGCGATAAGCGGCTGACAGGCTCGCCATCGTGGCGGCGGAGGCGCACTGACGGTCTCTGTTGCCTTTGTTTGGCGACAATGACGGGCATTTATTGCTTTTGTCCCTTGCCGTCGAGTTAGGTATTTTGCCTTTGTACCTTTGTTCAAGTAGGTGTACCAACTCCTGTTTTACATTTGTACCCCGCCCTACGTTGCCACTGTCGGAGACCCTTGAGCATATAAAAGGAGGCCCGAGTGCAACGTGAAGAGGGTTCGAGTTCCGTTCATTTCGAGAGGCGATTTCGTCTCGTTGGGTTCATTCGACCCACTCGAGACCAGATGAACTCACGCTAGGTTTTGTAGCCGCATTGCTCCCTAGCAAGAACACAATAGATCAAACAAGCAGCGATGAGTTTTATCTCTCCGGAGAGCTCCGAAGCTGGGTAAACCGCCCGTGTGCATCGCCTCGATCCGCTCTTCGTGCGACCTCCGCCCCCCTCCGAACCACAAGGGGCCCGGTCCGCCGGCCCCGTAGGTGTCCGTGGGTATGATCAGCCTCCCCGACAGGTGTGTTTGTCGAGATCCGATGAATTGTGGGTTTATGATCGAGATTATCTATGAACAATATTTGAACCTTGTCTGAATTCTTTTATGTATGATTGGTTATCTTTGCAAGTCTCTTCGAATTATCAGTTTGGTTTGGCCTACTAGATTGGTCTTTCTTGCAACGTGAGAAGTGCTTAGCTTTGGGTTCAATGATGCGGTGCTCGATCCCAGTGACAGTAGGGGAAACGACACGTATTGTATTGTTGCCATCGAGGATAAAAAGATGGGGTTTATATCATATTGCTTGAGTTTATCCCTCTACATCATGTCATCTTGCCTAATGTGTTACTCTGTTCTTATGAACTTAATACTCTAGATGCATCTTTGGATAGCGGTCGATGTGTGGAGTAATAGTAGTAGATACAGGCAGGAGTCGGTCTACTTGTCGCGGACGTGATGCCTATATACATGATCATGCCTAGATATTCTTATAACTATGCTCAATTCTATCAATTGCTCGACAGTAATATGTCCACCCACCGTAATACTTATGCTATCTCGAGAGAAGCCACTAGTGAAACCTATGGGCCCCGGGTCTATTCTCCATTATATTAATTTCCTGTCAACTAGCTATTTCTATTACCGTTTATTTTGCAATCTTTAATTTCAATCTTTATCATAAAAATACCAAAAATATTATCTTATCATCTCTATCAGATCTCACTTTTGCAAGTGGTCATGAAGGGATTGACAACCCCTTTATCGCGTTGGTTGCAAGGTTCTTATTTGTTTGTGTAGGTATGAGGGACTTGCATGTGGCCTCCTACTGGATTGATACCTTGGTTCTCAAAAACTGAGGGAAATACTTACGCTACTTTGCTGCATCACCCTTTCCTCTTCAAGGGAAAACCAATGCAGGCTCAAGAGGTAGCATCTGCCATAGATTTGGAGGCTGATTTGTGGGCCTACTAAGTTCATGCGTACACAAGGTTTCTCAAAAAATAAACTTAGTCAAGAATCAAGTCTACCAGTGTCAGACCGTTAGATGTCAATCTAATGGCAAACGTGCTTCTTCAGTCTCTGATCTTCCTGCTCCAGCCGCCCAAACCAGCGTCGACAGAACCGCCTGCTCCCGCCTCCGTGGCGGCTATCTTTTGCGGGCAGCCTCACGGCACCACCATACTCGCATCCACGGCACAGCTATCCTCTACTCACCCACACCTCCTGTTATTTTTCGGCGGCGGCCGAACGATCAACCCTCGTACTCCCCACTGCGTGGCAGCCACTGTCGTGTCTTCCCCGGATCCATGTCGTTCCCTTCGTAGGCCTCGCCATCGTCCACCGCCCTGGTGCTCTCGGCGCAGCATGGTCAACGAACGACATCCATCGGACGTGGACTGTACGTGGAGAGGCTGACAGCTGGGTCCACGGCCGCACACAAGGAAATGCCTCCTTATTACACGCAAAATAATGATTCCTCCACCTGACATCTGGGACCAACCGAAAGGGCCTCTGTATTTCGCAAAAAAATGTTCCAGCCACTGACAGCTCGGACCCACCAGCTATATCTTCTCACGCAAGGAAGTGCTTCCTTATTACACAAAAAAAATGAATACTCCCCCTGCTAGCTAGGACCCAGTATAATGGGAGGCTGACTTGTGGGCCTACTAAGTTGACGGGGACGGAGGGCTTTGTCAACTTAGGCAATATGAACAATTCTAGCTCCAGTGACCGAACGATGTCCATCCAACGGCCGTAGTGCTTCTTCAACCTCTGGTCTTCTTGCTCCAGCCGCCCAAACAAGCGCCGGCCGTTCCGCCTGCTCCTGCCTCCCGTGTCCGTTGTCTTGCCACCGCTGGCCATGCCATCCTCTATACTCACCCACACCTCCTGTTATTCTCCGTGACGGTAGCCTCACACCGGCAGGCGGTCAACCCATGTACTCCCCTCCGTGGGCATCCTTTGCCGCGTCTTCCACAACCGTGTCGTCCCCTTCCTAGGCTCGCCGTCGTCCACATTTGGTGCTCTCATGTGGCGTGGTCAATGTGGTCAACGAACGACTTCCATCGGAAGAAATCAGACGTGGAGAGGCTGACAGCTGGGTCCATGGCCGCAACAAGGAAATGCCTCCTTATTACGCGCAAAATAATGATTCCTCCACCTGACAGCAGGGACCCACCGGACAGGCCACCATATTTCGTGAAAAAATACGTTTCCCCCTGACTGCTGGGACCCACTAGCTACATCTCCGCACGCAAGGAAGTGCGTCCATATTACGGGCAAAAATAAATGATTTGCCCCCATGACTGCTGGGACCCACCAGCTACATCTTCGCACGCAAGGAAGTGTCTGACAGTCGGGACCCACCTGGTCGAAGCATACATAGCGTTGTCATTCTGGTGGCGAACGTGTACATACATACTGGTCGATCGGTCTGTCTGCAGGCTGCAGCGATGAACCTTGGCCGTGTAAGGAAGGGCACGTGTCGTAGTAGAGGCGCACACATTTCGTAGTAGAGGAGCGCACGTAGCATGTACACGTCGTCTGATGGCGAGGTGCAAGAAAGAAAATACGGCCACATACGTACATACGGGCGGGGTCTCGAACACCTACTCACGCATACGTACGGCCAGGGCTCGTGTACATGGCTGGGTCAAAACGGAGAAGCTGCACCATCGTCGTGATCATGGGGAGGCAACCGGCTGGGTCGGAACGGAATGTGTCGCCGTGTTCATCGGGAGCCAACCGGCTTGGACGGAACAGGCGATGGAAACGAGGCATGCGTGCAGCGGAAGCGGAGAAGCGGCCTTGTTTTCGACCGCCACGATCAGCAGGATCCTGTTCATCGGAGGAGTCCGCCCGCCAAAAGCGGAGGAAGCGGACCTCCCTACGGTCGAAGCAGGTCCTGTTGATCGGGAGGGTGTGGCGTACCGCAAAATAGAGGAAGCAGACTTGAGTTGGGCGCTACGGTCAAAGCGGGGTCCAGTTCATCGGGAGGGGTGTGGCGTACCGCAAAACGGGACTCCACGGGATACTGTTCATCTCCACCGTCAACTGCCTGCACGGGCTACTGTTCATCCACCGTCGACTGCCTCCACCGGCTCATGTTCATCCACAGTCGACCTCCTCCAGCCTCCACATGCGACTGTACATCCACGGGCTCCTGTTCATCCAGCCTCCACCGCTCCTCCACCGGCTACTGTTCAGCCAGCCCTCTCCACGGGGTCATGTTCAACCACCCCTCCACGGGCTACTGTTCATCCACCCCTCCATGGGCTACTGTTCATCCACCCCTCCACCGGCTACTGTTCAACCAGCCCTCCATGGGGTCCTTTTCATCCAGCCCTCCACGGGGTCCTGTTCATCCACCGGCTCGATTGATCGGGGTACTGTTCATCCAGCGGCAACGACCTCTACTACCACGGGGTCCTGTTCATCCAACCCCCCACCAGGAACTATTCATCCAAACCCCCTCAACAACACTCACTGTTCATCAAGGGAAGGAGGCAGCAGTGTTCGATTGGCTTCAGTTAGCAGCAGTAGCGAAGGAATCACTCGGGTTCAGTTAACAGCAAGGGATCGATCGATTGCTCGGGTTCAGTAACGCGTAGCCTGCAGTGCAATCGCTCGGGTTCAGTTAGAGCCCAACTCCTTGCTCGGGTTCAGTTAGAGCCCAATGCCTCGCACACACGCGCGTACGTATGAGAGAAACGCACATCGCTCGACCCCCGACCACCCACTGTAACCGGGAACTCCCCGATATTTTCCTCGCCCTTGCTTCTACCACGGTTTTTTCCGTCATGGACGGCCCAAAGAATGTCATGCAGCTGCGTCTCCGGCACGCCCAGGACGAAAAGCCCATTTTCTACCATGATTTTTTGTCATAGAAGTAGGACCCCACCACATCTATGATGATACCGGTTTTTGTCACAATTATCATCATAGAAGTGTCATAAGTATGACAGAAAAAATTTCATCCGGCCCCAAATGTCATGGATGTGTCTTTTTTTTGTAGTGAAAATAATACAAAGCTATTGTTTCCATTCGGTGTATTCTAGAGTTCGTACTAGAATAACACCAAAGCATATTCATATTCATAATACTCAATCCACACAAGGAACTACAAAGAGACCCCGAAGTTTCTACCGGAGAAAAACTTGGATCAACCCCTATGCATAGATTACCCCAATATCACCGCGGGAATCCGCGAGTTGAATGCCATAACATATATCAAGTGAATCAATAAGATACCCCAATTGTCACCTCAAGTATTCATACCGCAAGACATATATCATGTGTTCTCATCTCTGAATATTTAATCCGACATGACAAAACTTCAAAGGGTAAATATTCAATTCATCACAACGAGAGTATAGAGGGGAGAAACATCATATGATCCGACTACATTAACAAAGCCCATGATATAGACCACGAGAGAGAGAGATAAAAAACATAGCTACTGGTACAAACCCTCACCCCCGAGGGTGGACTACTCCCTCCTCATCGTGGTGGCCGTCGGGATGATGAAGATGGCCACCAGAGATGATTCCCCCCTCCGGCAGGGTGTCGGAAAGGGTCTAGATTGGTTTTTGGTGGCTACAGAGGCCTGCGGCGGTGGAACTTCTGATCTAGGTTAACCCCGAAGGGTTTCAGAATATTTGGGAATTTATAGTGCAAAGAAGGGGTGCGGGAGGCCACTGAGGTGGGCACAACCCACCTGGGCACGCCAGAGGCTGGCGGCATACTGGTGGGTTGTGCCCCTCGGGCACCCCCAGTCTTTGGTGCGGCCCAATGGATGTCTTCTGGCCCATAAAAAATCCCCGTGGAGTTTCGTTGCGTTTGGACTCCGTTTGATATTGATTTCCTGCATTGTAAAAAACAAGCAAAAAACAGCAACTAGCACTGGGCAGTGGGTCAATAGGTTAGTCCCAAAAAATGATATAAAGTTGCTATAAAATGATTGTAAAACATCCAAGAATGATACAATAATAGCATGAATAGTTCATAAATTATAGATACATTGGAGACGTATCAGCATCCCCAAGCTTAATTCCTGCTCGTCCTCGAGTAGGTAAATGATAAAAGAAATAATTTATGAAGTGTCAATGCTAGCAAAGTGCACAAGTTTGATCAATGATAATTTAAATTACTTTTCCTAGCGTCATAACATCATTTCTTTCTCATAAAACTTCTCATTTTATAGTGGCAACCAATTCACATGTTAAGGTTCAAACAATGAATTCTCTTGAAACCCAACAACCTATGTTCTCAGTCACCAAGCAATTGCAATTCAACTTATTCAACAGAGTTTAAGTAAGAGCTCCACATACTCAACCATCATATAGTCTTCTACGATTGCTAACTCTCACCTTCTACACATGAGCAAAACGTTTCAACCGGACACATAGAAAGATAGGGGCTTATTGTTTTGCCTCCCAACGTATTCACCACAAGGGTGACGTCAACAATAATAACTCATGCTACCCATATTCAACTGTACATATGTGCCTAGATCTTTCCTCACCGCACGATGCTTGCCAAAAAAGAAAAATAAAAAGGAATAGAGAGAAAAACTTTGACTCTTTTCATAAAAGTAAATACTGAAAAGTAAAAGATAGGCCCTTCGCGGAGGGAAGTAGGGATTTGTAGAGGTTCCAGAGCTCAAAGTGAAAATTGAGAGATAAAAACATTTTGAGAGGCATACTTTTCCCACCAACGAAAATGACTTAGAGCTCCCAACATTTTCCATGCTAGATATATCATAGGCGGTTCCCAAACAGAAAATAAAGTTTATTCCTTTTTCCACCATACTTTCACTTTCCATGGCTAACCGTATCCACGGGTGCCCTCCATACCAACACTTTCCCAGGAATTTATTATTTGACAACATAAAGTAAATTCATTTTTCATTTCTGGACTGGGCATCCCTAATACCTTTGCCTTACTCACGTGCAATGACAAGTGAATAAACACTCATCGTGAGAATAACACATCTAGCATGGAAAATATTGGCAACCCCTCACCGCCTCGCGAGCGGTATGAGCACACAAAAGATAAATTTATTTTGAATATTAGAGATGGCACATACAAATTTGCTTAGAATGGCAAAAGAATACCTCATACATGTAGGTATAGTGGACTCTTGAAAATAAGATTTGGGTTTAAGGGTTTTTGGATGCACAAGTAGTATCTCTACTTGGTGCGGAATTTTTGGCTAGCAAAGATGGGGGGCAAGCACCACATGTTGAAGGATCTACGACAATATGACTTCTATGTGAATATGAGCAAACATAAATCATTACGTTGTCTTCCTTGTCCAACGTCAACAATTTTGGCATATAATATTTTGATGGGGGCTCACAATCACAAAAGATTTCTAGGATAGTATATTTGCATGTGAAAGTTCTCTTCCTTACACTAATTATTCGTGAATTGCTTGTATGACCAATATTGCGGTTGTCAAGCCTCAAAAGATTTCACTTTCTAAACCCAATGTGAAGTTACCACTAGGCATGATATGATTTCAACTTCATGACATTCAGTTTATTCAACAATTTACTCGTAGAATATAAGTGAAGCACAAGAGTAAATGACAAGCTACTATAAAAAGATATAAGTGAAGATCAAATGAGTAGTTAAGTAAATAGATAGCTATGTGTGGACTCTCTCTTATTTAAAACTTTCAGATCTAAGTATTTTATTAAAGCAGCAAGCAAAACAAAAATAAAATGACATTCTAAGAATAACACAACTCATGTGAAAAAGCAAAAGCTTAGGCTCAACCGATACTAACCGATAATTGTTGAAGAAGAAAGGTGGGATGCCTACCGGGGCATCCACAAGCTTAGATGCTCGAGACTTCTTGAAATATTATCTTGGGGTGCCTTGGGCATCCCCAAGCTTGAGCTTTTGTGTCTCCTTAATTCCTCTCATATCACAGTTTTCATAAATATCAAAAGCTTCATCCACACAAAACTCAACAAGAACTCGTGAGATAAGTTAGTATAAACCAATGCAAAAACCTTATCATTCTCTACTGTAGCAAATCACTAAATTTATTATTCAACATTGCATACTAAATGCCTCTGCATATTTAATACTCCTATCCTCAAATAGAATCATTAAATAAGCAAACATATGCAAACAATGCAAACACAACAGCAATCTGCCAAAATAGTACAGTCTGTAAAGAATGCAAGAGTATCAATACTTCCCTAACTCCAAAAATTATGAAATTATATCACACTGTAGATAATTTATCAGATCTCATTACGTAAAAAGTTTCAACATTTTATCACACTCTGACTTTACTAGGGAATTTTTGCAACAGCGGTAAACTTTCTGTTTTAAAACAGCAACATGTATACTTGTAAAGTAAGCATGGCAAAGGCTATCCTTGACATTTTTATTGAAATAAAAGATGCAAAACATTATTCTAGAAAAATAACAAGCAAATCCTAACAAAATAAATTGACGCTCCAAGTAAAACTTGAAGGAAATATTCCCTAGAGGCAATAATAAAGTTATTATTTATTTCCTTATATAATGATAAATGTTTATTATTCATGCTAGAATTGTATTAACCGGAAACATAATACTTGTGTGAATACATAGACAAACAGAGTGTCACTAGTATGCCTCTACTTGACTAGCTCGTTGATCAAAGATGGTTATGTTTCCTAGCCATTGACATGAGTTGTCATTTGATTGACGGGATCACATCATTAGGATAATGATGTGATTGACTTGACCCATTCTGTTAGCTTAGCACTCGATCGTTTAGTATGTTGCTATTGCTTTCTTTATGACTTATACGTGTTCCTATGACTATGAGATTATGCAACTCCTGTTTACCGGAGGAACACTTTGTGTGCTACCAAACGTCACAACGTAACTGGGTGATTATAAAGGTGCTCTCTGGTGTCTCCGAAGGTACTTGTTGGGTTGGCGTATTTCGAGATTAGGATTTGTCACTCCGATTGTCGGAGAGGTATCTCTGGGCCCTCTCGGTAATGCACATCACTTATGCCTTGCAAGCATTGCAACTAATGAATTAGTCGCGGGATGATGTATTACAGAACGAGTAAAGAGACTTGCCGGTAACGAGATTGAACTAGGTATTGAGATACCGACGATCAAATCTCGGCCAAGTAACATACCGATGACAAAGGGAACAACGTATGTTGTTATGCGGTCTGACCGATAAAGATCTTCGTAGAATATGTAGGAGCCAATATAAGCATCCAGGTTCCGCTATTGGTCATTGACCGGAGACGTGTCTCGGTCATGTCTATATAGTTCTCGAACCCGTAGGGTCCACACGCTTAAAGTCTCGATGACAGTTATATTATGAGTTTATATGTTTTGATGTACCGAAGGTTGTTCGGAATCCCGGATGTGATCACGGATATGACGAGGAGTCTCGAAATGGTCGAGACATGAAGATTGATATATTGGAAGCCTATGTTTGGATATCGGAAGTGTTCCGGGTGAAATCAGGATTTTACCGAAGTACCGAGGGGTTACCAGAACCCCCTGGGGCCTTAATGGGCCATAGTGGGCCTTTGTGGAGAAGAGGAGAGGCGGCCAGGGCAGGGTCGTGCGCCCCTCCCCCCTAGTCCGAATAGGACAAGGAGAGGGGGCGGCGCCCCCCCTCTCCTTCCTCTCCTCCTCCTCTTTCCCCCTCCACTCCTAGTCCAACAAGGAAAAGGGAGGGAGTCCTACTCCCGGTGGGAGTAGGACTCCTCCTGGCGCGCCCCTCCTGGCCGGACGCACCTCCCCCCCTTGCTCCTTTATATACGGGGGCAGGGGCACCCCAAAGACACAACAATTGATCGTTTGATCTTTTAGCCATGTGCGGTGCCCCCCTCCACCATAGTCCACCTCGATAATACTGTAGCGGTGCTTAGGATAAGTCGTGCGTCGATAGAACATCATCATCGTCACCATGCCGTCGTGCTGACGAAACTCTCCCTCAACACTCGGCTGGATCGGAGTTCGAGGGACATCACCGGGCTGAACGTGTGCTGAACTCAGAGGTGTCGTGCGTTCGGTACTTGATTGGTCGGATCGTGAAGATGTACGACTACATCAACCGCGTTGTGCTAACGCTTCCGCTTTCGGTCTACGAGGGTACATGGACAACACTCTCCCCTCTCGTTGCTATGCATCACCATGATCTTGCGTGTGCGTAGGAATTTTTGAAATTTCTACGTTCCCCAACAAAGGGCATCCGAGCCAGGTTTTATGCGTAGATGTCATATGCACGAGTGGAACACAAGTGAGTTGTGGGCGATATAAGTCATACTGCTTACCAACATGTCATACTTTGGTTCGACGGTATTGTTGGATGAAGCGGCCCGGACCGACATTACTCGTACGCTTACGCGAGACTGGTTCTACCGACGTGCTTTGCACACAAGTGGCTGGCGGGTGTCAGTTTCTCCAACTTTAGTTGAACCGAGTGTGGCTACGCCCGGTCCTTGCGAAGGTTAAAACAACACCAACTTGACAAACTATCGTTGTGGTTTTGATGCGTAGGTAAGAACGGTTCTTGCTAAGCCCGTAGCAGCCATGTAAAACTGGCAACTACAAAGTAGAGGACGTCTAACTTGTTTTTGCAGGGCATGTTGTGATGTGATATGGTCAAGACATGATGCTAAATTTTATTGTATGAGATGATCATGTTTTGTAACCGAGTTATCGGCAATTGGCAGGAGCCATATGGTTGTCGCTTTATTGTATGCAATGCAATCGCCCTGTAATGCTTTACTTTATCACTAAGCGGTAGCGATAGTCATAGAAGCATAAGATTGGCGAGACGACAACGATGCTACGATGGAGATCAAGGTGTCGCGCCGGTGACGATGGTGATCATAACGGTGCTTCGGAGATGGAGATCACAAGCACAAGATGATGATGGCATATCATATCACTTATATTGATTGCATGTGATGTTTATCTTTTATGCATCTTATCTTGCTTTGATTGACGGTGGCATTATAAGATGGTCTCTCACTAAATTATCAAAGTATAAGTGTTCTCCCTGAGTATGCACCGTTGTGAAAGTTCTTCGTGCTGAGACACCATGTGATGATCGGGTGTGATAGGCTCTACGTTCAAATACAACGGGTGCAAAACAGTTGCACACGCGGAATAGTCAAGTTAAACCTGACGAGCCTAGCATATAAAGATATGGCCTCGGAACACGGAGATCGAAAGACGGCGTGAATCATATAGTAGATATGATCAACGTAGTGATGTTCACCATTGAAACTACACCATCTCACGTGATGATCGGACATGGTTTAGTTGATTTGGATCACGTGATCACTTAGAGGATTGGAGGGATGTCTATCTAAGTGGGAGTTCTTAAGTAATATGATTAATTGAACTTAAATTTATCATGAACTTAGTACACGATAGTATCTTGCTTGTCTATGTTGATTGTAGATAGATGGCCCGTCTTTGTTGTTACGTTGAATATTAATGAGTTCATAGAGAAAGCAAAGTTGAAAGATGATGGTAGCAATTATACGGTCTGGGTCCGTAACTTGAGGATTATCCTCATTGCTGCATAGAAGAATTACGTCCTGGAAGCACCGCTGGGTGCCAGGCCTGCTGCTGATGCAACTAACGATGCTAAGAACGTCTGGCAGAGCAAAGCTGATGACTACTCGATAGTTCAATGTGCCATGCTTTACGGCTTAGAACCGGGACTTCAACGACGTTTTGAACGTCATGGAGCATATGGGATGTTCCAGGAGT
Source organism: Aegilops bicornis (assembly GCA_021605145.1). NCBI lineage: Eukaryota > Viridiplantae > Streptophyta > Magnoliopsida > Poales > Poaceae > Aegilops > Aegilops bicornis. The sequence goes on along the minus strand of CM038669.1, from coordinate 373,035,077 downwards.
TGAAGTTAATATTTCAAGAAAATGCCCGGATTGAGAGATATGAAGTCTCCTATAAGTTCTACAGCTGCAAGATGGAGGAGAATAGTTCTGTCAGTGAGCATATACTCAGAATGTCTGGGTATAACAATCACTTGATTCAACTGGGAGTTAATCTTATGGATGATATCATCATTGATGTAATTCTCCAATCATCGCCACCAAGCTACAAGAGCTTCGTGATGAACTATAATATGCAAGGGATGGATAAGACAATTCCCGAGCTCTTCGCAATGCTAAAAGCAGCGGAGGTAGAAATCAAGAAGGAGCATCAAGTGTTGATGGTCAATAAGACCACGAGTTTCAAGAAAAAAGGCAAAGGGAAGAAGAAGGGGAACTTCAAGAAGAACAGCAATCAAGTTGATGCTCAAGAGAAGAAACCCAAGTCTGGACCTAAGCCTGAGACTGAGTGCTTCTACTGCAAGTAGACTGGTCACTGGAAGCGGAAATGCCCCAAGTATTTGGCGGATAAGAAGGATGGCAAGGTGAACAAAGGTATATGTGATATACATGTTGTTGATGTGTACCTCACTAATGCTCGCAGTAGCACCTGGGTATTTGATACTGGTTCTATTGCTAATATTTGCAACTCGAAACAGGGACTACGGATTAAGCGAAGATTGGCTAAGGACGAGGTGACGATGCGCGTGGGAAATGGTTCCAAAGTCGATGTGATCGCAGTCCATGACGCTACCTCTACATCTACCTTCGGATTAGTTTTAGACCTGAATAATTGTTATTTGGTGCCGCGTTGAGCATGAACATTATATCTGGATCTTGTTTGATGCGAGACGGTTATTCATTTAAATCAGAGAATAATGGTTGTTCTATTTATATGAGTAATATCTTTTATGGTCATGCACCCTTGAAGAGTGGTCTATTTTTGATGAATCTCGATAGTAGTGATACACATATTCATAATGTTGAAGCCAAAAGATGCATAGTTGATAATGATAGTGCAAGTTATTTGTGGCAATCGCTGCTTAGGTCATATCGATTAAAGCGCATGAAGAAACTCCATATTGATGGACTTTTGGAACCACTTGATTATGAATCACTTGGTAATTGCGAACCGTGCCTCATGGGCAAGATGACTAAAACGCCGTTCTCCGGAACTATGGAGAGAGCAACAGATTTGTTGGAAATCATACATACAGATGTATGTGGTCTGATGAATATTGAGGCTCGCGGCGGATATCGTTATTTTCTCACCTTCACAGATGATTTGAGCAGATATGGGCATATCTACTTAATGAAACATAAGTCTGAAACATTTGAAAAGTTCAAAGAATTTCAGAGTGAAGTTGAAAATCATCGTAACAAGAAAATAAAGTTTCTACAATCTGATCGTGGAGGAGAATATTTGAGTTACGAGTTTGGTCTACATTTGAAACAATGCGGAATAGTTTCGCAGCTCACGCCACCCGGAACACCACAGCGAAATGGTGTGTCCGAACGCCGTAATCGTACTTTACTAGATATGGTGCGATCTATGATGTCTCTTACTGATTTACCGCTACCGTTTTGGGGTTATGCTTTAGAGACTGCCGCATTCACGTTAAATAGGGCACCATCAAAATCCGTTGAGACGACGCCTTATGAACTATGGTTTGGCAAGAAACCAAAGTTGTCGTTTCTTAAAGTTTGGGGCTGCCATGCTTATGTGAAAAAGCTTCAACCTGATAAGCTCGAACCCAAATCGGAAAAATGTGTCTTCATAGGATACCCAAAAGAGACAGTTGGGTACACCTTCTATCACAGATCCGAAGGCATGACTTTTGTTGCTAAATTCAGAATCTTTTTAGAGAAGGAGTTTCTCTCGAAATAAGTGAGTGGGAGGAAAGTAGAACTTGATGAGGTAACTGAACCTGCTCCCTTATTGGAAAGTAGTTCATCGCAGAAACCGGTTTCTGCAACACCTACACCAATTAGTGAGGAAGTTAATGATGATGATCATGAAACTTCAGATCAAGTTGTTACTGAACCTCGTAGGTCAACCAGAGTAAGATCCGCACCAGAGTGGTACGGTAATCCTATTCTGGAGATTATGTTACTAGACCATGACGAACCTATGAACTATGAAGAAGCGATGGTGAGCCCAGATTCCGAAATGGCTTGAGGCCATGAAATCTGAGATGGGATCCATGTATGAGAACAAAGTGTGGACTTTGGTTGACTTGCCCGATGATCGGCAAGCCATTGAGAATAAATGGATCTTCAGGAAGAAGACTGACGCTGACGGTAATGTTACTGTCTATAAAGCTCGACTTGTTGCGAAAGGTTTTCGACAAGTTCAAGGGATTGACTACGATGAGACCTTCTCACCCGTAGCGATGCTTAAGTCTGTCCGAATCATGTTAGCAATTGCCGCATTTTATGATTATGAAATTTGGCAAATGGATGTAAAAACTGCATTCCTGAATGGGTTTCTAGAAGAAGAGTTGTATATGATAGAACCGAAAGGTTTTGTCGATCCAAAGGGAGCTAACGAAGTGTGCAAGCTCCAGCGATCCATTTATGGACCGGTGCAAGCCTCTCGGAGTTGGGATAAACGTTTGATAGTGTGATCAACGCATTTGGTTTTATACAGACTTTTGGAGAAGCCTGTATTACAAGAAAGTGAGTGGGAGCTTTGTAGCATTTCTGATATTATATGTGGATGACATATTGCTGATTGGAAATGATATAGAATTTCTGGATAGCATAAAAGGATACTTGAATAAGAGTTTTTCAATGAAAGACCTCGGTGAAGCTGCTTATATATTGGGCATCAAGATCTATAGGGATAGATCAAGACGCTCAATTGGACTTTCACAAAGCACATACCTTGACAAAGTTTTGAAGAAGTTCAAAATGGATCAAGCAAAGAAAGGGTTCTTGCATGTGTTACAAGGTGTGAAGTTGAGTAAGACTCAATGCCCGACCAACTGCGGAAGATAGAGAGAAGATGAAAGATGTTCCTATGCTTGACCATAGGCTCTATCATGTATGCAATGCTGTGTACTAGACCTGATGTGTGCCTTGCTATAAGTCTAGCAAGGAAGTACCAAAGTAATCCAGGAGAGGATCACTGGACAGCGGTCAAGAACATCCTGAAATACCTGAAAAGGACTAAGGATATGTTTCTCGTTTATGGAGGTGAAAAAGAGCTCATTGTAAATGGTTACGCTGATGCAAGCTTTGACACTGATCTGGATGATTCTAAATCGCAAACCAGATATGTGTTTACATTGAACGGTGGAGCTGTCAGTTGGTGCAGTTCTAAACAAAGCGTTGTGGCGGGATCTACGTGCGAAGCGGAGTACATAGCTGCTTCGGAAGATGCAAATGAAGGAGTCTGGATGAAGGAGTTCATATCCGATCTAGGTGTCATAACTAGTGCATCGGGTCCAATGAAAATCTTTTGTGACAATACTGGTGCAATTACCTTGGCGAAGGAATCCAGATTTCACAAGAGAACCAAGCACATCAAGAGACGCTTCAATTCCATCCGGGATTTAGTCCAGGTGGGAGACATAGAAATTTGCAAGATACATACGGATCTGAATGTTGCAGACCCATTGACTAAGCCTTTTCCACGAGCAAAACATGATCAGCACCAAGACTCCATGGGTGTTAGAATCATTACTATGTAATCTAGATTATTGACTCTAGTGCAAGTGGGAGACTGAAGGAAATATGCCCTAGAGGCAATAATAAAGTTATTATTTATTTCCTTATATCATGATAAATGTTTATTATACATGCTAGAATTGTATTAGCCGGAAACATAATACTTGTGTGAATACATAGACAAACAGAGTGTCACTAGTATGCCTCTACTTGACTAGCTCGTTGATCAAAGATGGTTATGTTTCCTAGCCATTGACATGAGTTTTCATCTGATTGACGGGATCACATCATTAGGAGAATGATGTGATTGACTTGACCCATTCCGTTAGCTTAGCACTCGATCGTTTAGTATGTTGCTATTGCTTTCTTCATGACTTATACATGTTCCTATGACTATGAGATTATGCAACTCCGTTTACGGAGGAACACTTTGTGTGCTACCAAACGTCCACAACGGCTGGGTGATTATAAAGGTGCTCTACAGGTGTCTCCGAAGGTACTTGTTGGGTTGGCATATTTCGAGATTAGGATTTGTCACTCCAATTGTCGGAGAGGTATCTCTGGGCCCTCTCGGTAATGCACATCACTTATGCCTTGGAAGCGTTGCAACTAATGAGTTAGTTGTGGGATGATGTATTACGGAACGAGTAAAGAGACTTGCCGGTAATGAGATTGAACTAGGTATTGAGATACCGACGATCGAATCTCAGGCAAGCAACATACCGATGACAAAGGAAGCAACGTATGTTGTTATGCGGTCTGACCGATAAAGATCTTCGTAGAATATGTAGGAGCCAATATGAGCATCCAGGTTCCGCTACTGGTTATTGACCAGAGACGTGTCTCGGTCATGTCTACATAGTTCTCGAACCCGTAGGGTCCGCACGCTTAAAGTTTCAACGACGGTTATATTATGAGTTTATATGTTTTGATGTACCGAAGGTTGTTCGGAGTCCCGGATGTGATCACGGACATGACGAGGAGTCTTGAAATGGTCGAGACATGAAGATTGATATATTGGAAGCCTATGTTTGGATATCGTAAGTGTTCCAGGTGAAATCGGGATTTTACAGAGTCTTGAGGGGTTACCGGAACCCCTGGGGCTTAATGGGCCATAGTGGGCCTCTGTGGAGAAGAGGAGGCGGCCGAGGCAGGGCCGCGCCCTCCCCTAGTCCGAATAGGACAAGGAGAGGCGGCGCCCCCCTTTCCTTCCTCCTCCTCCTCTTTCCCCTCCACTCCTAGTCCAACAAGGAAAGGGAGGGAGTCCTACTCCGGTGGGAGTAGGACTCCTCTGCGCGCCCTCTGGTCGGCCGCACCTCCCCCTTGCTCCTTTATATACGGGGCAGGGGCACCCCAAAGACACAACAATTGATCGTTTGATCTTTTAGCCGTGTGCGGTGCCCCTCCACCATAGTCCACCTCGATATCTTGAAGCGGTGCTTAGGGCGAAGCCTGCGTCGATAGAACATCATCATCGTCACCACGCCCGTCGTCTTGTGAAACTCTCCCTCAACACTCGGCTGGATCGGAGTTCAAGGGACGTCATCGGGCTGAACGTGTGCTGAACTCGGAGGTGTCGTGCGTTAGGTACTTGCTCGGCCGGATCGTGAAGACGTACGACTACATTAACCGCGTTGTGCTAACGCTTCCGCTTTCGGTCTACGAGGGTACGTGGACAACACTCTCCCCTCTCATTGCTATGCATCACCATGATCTTGCGTGTGTGTGTAGGAATTTTTTTGAAATTTCTACGTTCCCCAACAAAACTCATATCATGTGACGAATGAAAACATAGCTTCAAGTGAGGTTACCGATAATGTTGGAGACGAAAGAGGGGATGCCTTCCGGGGAATCCCCAAGCTTAGTTGCTTGGATATTCCTTGAATATTATCTTGGGGTGCCTTGGGCATCCCCAAGCTTAGGGTCTTGTCACTCCTTATTCTCCTCATGTCGACATCTCACCCAAAACTTGAAAACTTCAATCACACGAAACTTAACAGAACTTTCTGAGATAGGTTAGTATGATAATAAGCAAACCATTTCACTTTTTGGTACTATCAAAGACAAGATTCATAATTGTTCTCACACAATACCTACTGTAGCATATCATTTCCACAATTTATATTGAGCAATATAAGCCATAGAAACTAGAAAGCAAGCAAACTATGCATTGAAAGCAGAATCTGTCAAAAACAGAACAATCTGTAATGATGTGGATAGCTACCATACTTCTGCTACTCCAAAAATTATGAAAAAATTAGGACCACGTGAGAAATTTATATATTAAAATTCTGAAAAATAATCAACTCAATATCACTCCACTCTTAAAAATGAGACATATTTCCGTGAGCGCAAAAGTTTCTGTTTTTCAGCAGGGTCAAATCAACCATCACCCAACATGATCCCAAAGGATTTACTTGGCACTTTATTGAAACAAAAACTATAAAACATGATTAATACAGTAGAATAATCATGTGAACAAACAAAAACAGTAGGTAAAAGTGTTGGGTTGTCTCCCAACGAGCGCTTTTTTTTAATGCCTTTTAGCTAGGCATGATGATTTCAATGATGCTCGCATAAAAGATAAGAATTGAAACATAAAGAGAACATCATGCATCATAAGTTCCTCTTTCATAATAATCAATAGCATCATGGATAGATTCATCAATATAACCATTACATAAAGCATTCTTTTCATGATCCACAAGCATAGAAAATTCATTACTCTCTATGGCATACATGTCATCATAATAATCATCATAGAAAGCAACTTTATTGCCATAGTCAGTTGAAACCTCTTCCAAAATAGTGGATGTATCACTAAATAAAGTCATGACCTCTCCAAATCCATTTTCATAAACATTGTAATGAGATTCAACACCCTCCAAAATAGTGGGATCACTACTACCTAGAGTTGACACTCTTCCAAACCCACTTTTATCAATGTAATCATCATAAATGGGAGGCATGCTATCATCAAAATAAGTTTGATCAATCAAAGTAGGGGGACTAAAACGATCATCTTCATTAAACATAGCCTCCCCAAGCTTGGGACAAACATTAATTGCAGCAAATAAATTCTCAAACATGTCATTCTCATCAAACATAGCATCCCCAAGCTTGTGGCTTGGCATATCATAAGCATAATCACTCTCATCATTAATAGTATGAATAGTACCAACGGTATAGCAATTGCTATCATCATAATTTCCCAAGTTGGTGCCAAAAATATTTCCAATATTATAAGAAGTATCATTATCTTCCCAATCATAATCATCATAACAAGCAATAGGCATAACAAAATCATCATCAAGTGCATCATCTTCCAAAATTATTTTTGATTCATTTTCATGAGGCACAAAAATAATAGGAGCAACATTATTTGGAAGAGATACCTTTTTACCTCTTTTATTTCTTCTTTTCTTCTTCTTCACCACATCATGTGTGGGTTTAATTGATCTTTTCAAGCTTCTTATTGATGAGATTGGTTGGATAGGAAGCTCCTCCTCGTTACCTGATTCATCATAATAAACACTAGGAGGGTTTTGGGAAAAAATTTCCCTTTCATTAGTACTCTCTTCATACTCCATTTGTTCTCTTGACTTTAGATAGTTGGCAATATAAGGATTCTCAATGCAATTTACCGCACAAAACATATAAATTTCTTCTAGATCAAAATCAACAATTCTCTCGATATTAAATTTTGGAATACCCTTAGTTATTCGTTTCATTTCTTCATACCCCAAAAGAAGACTAAGCTCTTTATGATGCTAAAGGGTAATCAAGTTATCACAATTTTTGGACACGATTTGATCATGAAACAATTTGCATTGGAGATTTAAATGACCATGTTCATTACAAAGTTCACAAGGATGGCTAAAAAAATTAAACATTTTAGCACAATCATCTAGCTTGTCTTGCAACATTTTTGTTTCCAAATATTTATGCTTCTTACAAAATCTATCTTCCCTTTTTGGTGTGCATGGGCACTCCCAATTCACCCTAGAAAAAGTGACATGCTTATAAGAAACATTTCTGTCATGACTTGTGCAATCATCATTAGCATTTTGGATACTCAAAGAATTCACACTAACAACATTGCAATCATGCTCATCATTCAAATATTTTGTGCCAAGCATTTTATTGACTTCTTCTTCTAACGATTGAGCACAATTTTCTGAACCATCATTTTCAAGAAAGATATTATAAAGATGATCAATAATAGGATGCAACCTAAATTCCATTTTTTGTAGTTTTTCTTTTATAAGCCAAACTAGTGATAAAACAAGAAACTTAAAGATTCAATTGCAAGATCTAAAGATATCCCTTCAAGCACTCACCTCCCCGGCAACGGCGCCAGAAAAGAGCTAGATGTCTACTAAGCAACTTTATTCTTGTAGACTCGTGTTGGGCCTCCAAGAGCAGAGTTTTGTAGGACAGTAGCAATTTTCCCTCAAGTGGATGACCTAAGATTTATCAATCCGTGGGAGGTGTAGGATGAAGATGGTCTCTCTCAAATGACCCTGCAACCAAATACAAGAAATCTCTTGTGTCCCCAACACACCCAATACAATGGCAAATTGTATAGGTGCACTAGTTCGGCGAAGAGATGGTGATAAAAGTGTAATATTGATGGTAGAAATATATTTTTCTAATCTGAATAAAAAAACAGCAAGGTAGCAATTAGTAAACGGGCACAAAAACGGTGTTGCAATACTTAAAAATGAGGCCTAGGGTCCGTACTTTTGCTAGTGCAACCTCTCAACGGTGCTAACATAGTTGGATCATATGATTGTCCCTCAAAGTACAGCAAAGAATCACTCCCGAGTTCCTATTAGCGGAGAACAAAAGGTAGGAATTGTTTGTAGGGTGTGAAGCCACCTCAAAGCTATTCTTTCCAATCGATCTATTCAAGAGTTCGTACTAAAATAACACAAAGCTATTGTTTCCGTTCGATCTATCCTAGAGTTCGTACTAGAATAACACCATAGCATATTCATATTCATAATACTCAATCCACATAAGGAACTACAAAGAGACCCCGAAGTTTCTACCAGAGAAAACGTGCATCAACCCCTATGCATAGATTACCTCAATGTCACCGCGGGAATGCGCGAGTTGAATGTCATAACATATATCAAGTGAATCAATAAGATACCCCAATTGTCACCTCAAGTATTCATACCGCAAGACATATATCATGTGTTCTCATCTCTGAATATTCAATCCGACATGACAAAACTTCAAAGGGTAAAGATTCAATTCATCACAACGAGAGTATAGAGGGGAGAAACATCATATGATCCGACTATATTAACAAAGCCCATGATATAGATCACGAGAGAGAGAGAGAGAGAGAGAGATAAAACACATAACTACTGGTACAAACCCTCAGCCCCGAGGGTGGACCACTCCCTCCTCATCGTGGTGGCCGCCGGGATGATGAAGATGGCCACCGGAGATGATTCCCCCCTCCGGCAGGGTACTGGAAAGGGTCTAGATTGGTTTTCGGTGGCTACAGAGGCCTGCGGCGGCGGAACTTCTGATCTAGGTTAACCCCGAAGATTTTTGGAATATTTGGAAATTTATAGTGCAAAGAAGAGGTGCGGGAGACCATCGAGGTGGGCACAACCCACCTGGGCGCGGCAGGGGGGCCTGGCGCGCCATGGTGGGTTGTACCCCAGCGGGGCACCCCCCCCCCCCAGGTGCTGGTCTGGCCCAATGGATGTCTTCTGGCCCATAAAAATCCCCGTGGAGTTTCGTTGCGTTTGGACTCCGTTTGATATTGATTTCCTGCGTTGTAAAAAACAAGCAAAAAACAGCAACTGGCACTGGGCACTGGGTCAATAGGTTAGTCCCAAAAAATGATATAAAGTTGCAATAAAATGATTGTAAAACATCCAAGAATGATACAATAGCAGCATGAATACTTCATAAATTATAGATACGTTGGAGACGTATCACGCCTTCGACTCATCCAGGCGGTCAGTGGTTGTGCCTGCTCGAGTGGTTGGAAAGACTTGGAGACCCACGAAGGGCAGGTGGTGGAGAAGTCGGTAGCAGGTTGTGTTCTCTACTCCGATGAGCTTATTTCGGTGGCTAGCGGTTGCCCTGCATATTGAAATCATGTATGGTCGGGCGGTGTATTCAAAGACGTTGTAGTTGTTCTGGTTCGTCCCTAGGGTTAAAAGGTTTTTCCCAGTTGGACTCTAAGAGGTTTCCGGAGCAAATGGTTCGGCCCTCTGGTGCCAATTGCTAGGTGCGCTCCATCAGGCGATGAATTAGCGCCAAACATGTGAATATAGGTGCAAAGACACATGATGGCTGAGTTAAGTACTTTAAAAAGAGGGGCAGGGATCAGGTGTTGGGAGGCAGACCACCGGCCAAACTGGTGACACACTTCCTTCACTAATAGCACTGGATTAAAAGACAGGTTAATAAAGCACTGGATAAAAAGTAAGCATGTTGTTCTTTTCCTCCTCTTGGCTCCTATGACCTAGACATCGGCAACCGGTGTCCCTCAACTTCCCAATGAGGCTGAGTCACCCTCTCCCTCCATCCATCACTCTGATGAAGGTAGGGGATGGGTACCACACATCTTCGGTCATGTGGTTTAGGGTTAGGAATAAATTTAGGATTGTCTCCAATCGGCAATGGTAAGATAATGTTGTCTCCTCGACGTGGAATAAGGTATCCTCGCCCCTCCCTTGTCCTGGTGATGCCTCTTCGATTGTCGCGAGGTGTGGGGAGGATTTTCTGTCTCCAGGTCTCGTTCTCCAGGTCTGACTTTTTCTTTTGCGGGTTTGTCTTGGTGTTGTCCTGCGGAGCAGAAAATGTTTTGACCGAGGAAGATTTGTCAGCCTCGGCCTAGTTGAGGAGTGTGTGAGATTTGTGTTTTCCCCAACTCTATCTAGTCGACCCTAGGGCATTCTACAAGCGTTCTCTTCTCCGATGCGACAATTTCCTATGCATATCATGCCCGCCAATGTCTTTTGGTCTACATCAACAACTTTCTTATCGCTGCTTCTACAAGCTTATGTGTTTCAGCAAGTTTGCTTTGCTGAGACAGAGGCTCACAGCGAGGTTTTCTCAGAGCGTGCCGACGGTGGATGCAGGAGGCAGAAGATTTTGGCACCCCCAAAAATTTGAACGCATACATTCTTTTCTACAAGGATGTTTTTGTTTTTGTAAGAGTTTGTGCTACTTAATATATTGTCTAAAAAAGGTATCAAATAAAAAGATTATGGATGATGTCCTTGTCAGCAATTCCTATCTACCGCTTAGTGCGACAAATACCAACCAAACGTGCACCCTTCTGTCCCTCTCACACGCTGTTTGGGCCAAACCATGCTTCTCTCTTCCACCACTTATGAAGGTTCCAAAACCTTAACTAGCTGGTTTCTCTCTTTTTTCTATGGTTTTCTTTTGTTTTCTACCAGTTTTTCTTTTTTATTTTCTATTTCTATTTCTATTTTGTATACATTAAATTTGGAAACATTTCATAAATCCAAGAATTTTTTGAAATACTAGGAAATTTTCTAAAATTTATGATAATTTTCAAACTCCGGAAACCTAATTTAAAATTAGCAAAAATATATAAATTCATGATCATTTTTTGAAACCTAGGAACATGTTTTCGAATATAAGATTTTTTTGAAACTCATGACAATTTTTGAAATTTGAGAACATTTTTTTAAATTCATGATTTTTTAAATCCAAGAATATTTTTAAAATTCATGAACAATTGTTAAAATCTAGGAACATTTTAAAATTCATGACCTATGTTTGAAGTATGAAAACGTTTTTTTTTAATTTGTGATTTTTTTAAATTTAGAACATATTTTAAAATCCAAGATCATTTTTTTCAAATGCGTATTTTTATAAAAAAAATCAAAGCATTTTATGAAATACAGGAACACTTTTAAAATTAATGAACATCTCTGGAAATCAGATAATTAATTTTTGAATTCATGAACATTTCTTGAAATCCAGGATTTTTTTAATTCAAGAGCTTGTTTGAACCATATGAGGCCAATTCGTCCACTTACCCTGAGTGAGCATATGTCGAAACTCGATATTCGTGGAGTCTCCCCTAACACTGAAACAATGGAAACATCTTTTAGCTCATGGGCATGATCCATTAAGACTAAGATTATTATTTTTCGGAACTCTTTTGTTGAAAAAAGTTTTAGAAAGTTGTCAAAATCCAGTTTAAAATGGAAAAAAAATTAAAAAGGAAATAAAAAATATTCATGCGAGTAGGAATATATATTTAGAAATTTGTGTCGCATATGTGAGAATGGTTTTTGTAAAAAAAATATTTATGTACCAAAAGTTAATATACTTTCTAAAGGAAAATGTGCATTTAAAAAAACTGCTCATACATGTATGAATATATTTTTAAAATCCATGGGATAAACATTCAATTTTAGAAAGAAGTTAAAGTGAAGACAATAAATCAAGAGAAATTGAAAAAAAATCAAAATGTTTGATTAAAAGAAAAAATAAAATAAAATAATAGTGAAGAGAAAAGAAAGATTGAACACCACAATAGGATCGGCCCAAGCGAATTTGTCTCTTGCAAATCGGTCCAATGACGTTGGTTGAGTGTGTTTGCCACGGGGCGCAATAAGATTTGCCTCTAGCGGAAACTCTGAATCGTAATTTTGTTGCTTCATGTAGAACGTCTTTTTTGTCCTTTTGTTTCCTTTTTAAGTCATTATTGGACGTTGTTTCTTTTTGTTCTTAAAAAAAGTGGTGGCCTGTACACCTTGACATTTTATTGTTCTTAGGTTAATCCAAAAAATTTGAACTAAGGGTAATCAGAATATTTGATGATGAGAGAAGCGGCAAGGCATGTGGGACAAACACTTTGCTAGCTCACAGATAGGCCCACAAAGCAGCAGCAGTGGGCCAGCACAGCTGTCCTCGGCACGGCACAACGCAACACAACCCACAAGCCTAACCATAGCTTGCTACACGACTATACCACCCAAGAACGAGCTAAAAGGCGGCTAATAGGCGCCGGTTGACCGGCCCAAATTTGGATCGGTCGCCATGCAGCCGTACGATCTAGCAAGTAGCACCTGTCTGATATCATCTTCTTCCTTCCGTAGGTCAACGCAAGCAGGAAAAAAGCTCCATCCGACTATGCCCCCGTCCAACGAGCCCACCTGCAAGGGCAGCATCATCGCCGCTTCCCTCCTCGCGACACCACTCGTCGCAGCTGCATCACCACGCGCCCCGGTTGCAGCACACATGTCATTGTAGCATCACATGACCATGGGGCGTTGTGCCTCCCCTAACGCCGGTTTTCCCCGCATGCATCTCCTCCAACCGTTGGCAGGCTCCCCCCCCTCCCGCCCGTGCATGGATGTAGCAAAAACTTTGTCGGTAATAGCAAAACCCGAAGACATTTACAGCAAAAATGACATTGCCGTCGATCCGTGTGGAAGCACCACCATGAATGGATCTAGCAAAAGTCGATGATAGTTGTAGCAGAAAACATTGTCGCCGTCGTCGCACTGGTAGCTAAGTAATGAAGGATGTAGCAAACAACAATGCCAGTCGTGGCAAACCGATCAACTGTTGTGGCAAACATCGTCGCCGTCGTCACGTGTCGCAGCTAATCCGTGCATGCTTGTAGCAAATAATATCTCCGGTGGCAACTTTTGTCATAGCTGGTTGCAGCATAAGAACATCGTCACCTCCGTCGGGGTTGTAGCATCATCATGAATGATGTAGCAAATGCCATTGCCGGTCGTAGCAAGTGCAGATATCAGTAGTAGAAAAAATTGATGACGGTTACAACACAAACTTTATCGCCACCATCGCGGTTTGTGCCCTCACTGTAATTGGTTGTAGCAAATTCCATTATGGGTCGCAACACCTCCTTCCCCTGGTTCCAGCATCTCACACCAACAGTCGTGATATCCCCCGCGATGCCTGTTGTAGCAGTTCTCACGCCAGCTGTGCATCGGTGTTGCCTGAGCTCACCATTTACAGCGACGACGGCCAGTGGTCCAAATTGCTTCTGAGTAGCACCCAGAACGGATGGAGCATAGGATGGGCGTAGGGGTGCATGTGGCCTGGAAGAGAGGCATCGCTGGTGGTGGGACCTAGAGGTGGGCGGAGCTGGGGCCGACGAGGGCCATGGCGGAGGAACACGGGCTGCCTCGTGGGTACGTAAGGAAGACGAAGGCCATGGTAGGGAGAGCGAGAGGAAGAAGGAGATAGGGTAGGGAAAAGAACTACGTGTGTGTGGACTAGAAGTGGTTAACAATTGAGGGTGTTGGATCTATAGTCATCCTACGACGCGCCAGCGACCAACCCAACAGTGGGTCAGCCAGCCGGAGGGAAACGTTTCCCAAAAAACAAGAACCAGCACACACGTCACGTGGAGGATATATTTGGATGCAGCAGCAGTGGGCCAACGCAGCTATCTAATGACCAACAAGTATAGGGGATCAATCGTAGTCCTTTCGATATGTAAGAGTGTCGAACCCAACGAGGAGCAGATGAAAATGACAAACGGTTTTTAGCAAGGTATTCTCTGCAAGCACTGAAATTATAAGTAACGAGTAGTTTGATAGCAAGATAATTTGTAACGAGCAAGTAACGATAATGGTAACAAAAGTGCAGCAAGGTATCCCTATCCTTTTGAGGCAAATGACGGGCCAAAACGGTCTCTTATGATAAGCAAAGCATTCTTGAGGGTACACGGGAATTTCATCTAGTCACTTTCATCATGTTGGTTTGATTCATGTTTGCTACTTTGATAATTTGATATGTGGGTGGATCGGTTCTTAGGTGTTGTTCTTAATTGAACAAGCCTCCTACTTATGATTAACCCCTTCGCAAGCATCCGCAACTATGAGAAAAGTATTAAGATAAAATCTAACCATAGCATTAAACTTTTGGATCCAAATCAGTCCCTTACGGAATAGCGCATAAACTTGGGTTTAAGCTTCTATCACTCTCGCAACCCATCATCTAATAACTACTCAAAAATGCATTCCCTTAGGCCCAAATATGGTGAAGTGTCATGTAGTCGACACATAACACCACTAAGGGAATCACAACATACATACCATCAAAATATCGAACACATATCAAATTCACATGATTACTTGCAACAAGATTTCTCCCGTGACCTCAAAAGTAACTACTCACAAACAATAATCATGCTCAAGATCAGAGGGGTATTAAATAGCATAATGGATCTGAACATATAATTTTCTACCGAATAAACCATATTGTAATCAACTACAAGATGTAATCAACACTACTAGTCACCCACAAGCACCAACCTAAGGTTCCGGTACAAAGATTGAACACAAGAGATGAACTAGGGTTTGAGAGGAGATGGTGTTGTTGAAGATGTTGATGGAGATTGTCCTCCCCAAGATGGGATAGTTGATGGTGATGATGATGACGATGATTTCTCCCTCCGGGAGGGAAGTTCCCCGTGAATCGCTCCCGAGGGCAAAATGCTCCTGCCCAAGTTCCGCCGAGACGGCGGCTTTCTCCAAAGTCCTCTCCTTATTTTTTTTCTAGGTCAAAATGACTTATATACCAGAAGAGGGGCACCGGAGGTGGGCCGAGGAGGTCACAACCCACCAGGGTGCGCCTGGGCTCCTTGGCGCGCCCAAGTGGGTTGTGCCCACCTGGTGGGCCCCCTCTGGTACTTATTTGCTCCAATATTTCTTATATATTCCATAAAAAATCTCCGTAAAGTTTCAGTTCATTTGTAGTTGTGCAGAATAGGTAGCCTAACGTAGCTTCTTCAGGTCCAGAATTCCAGCTGCCGGAATTCTCCCTTTTTGTGTGAACGTTGCATATTATGAGAGAAAAGGCCGTATAATTACTCAAAAAAGCATTATTATGCATAAAAATAATATAAATAACAGTAGGTAAACATGATGCAAAATGGACGTATTACTGTCCAATGTGGTAGGGCTGCAGCTCATCCCTACATGGTAGTGAGTTGGAAACGGCAAATGGCCTCACGGTGCTTGCAGCTAGCCCTGCATAAACTATGTAGGGATAATCTTGGGTATTTGAGACCAAGTGACACATTACAAAATCTCATGTTTAGCCCATTTCCTATCACGAAGGTTCTCCTGCTAAAATTGTTAACGTTAACTCAACAAACCTTTACAGAACAACGAATACATCGGCTTTGTTGTTACTTGGAACAAAATTTAGACCAAAGGTATTTGTTTTGTAGCAACTCTTGCCTTCCTCATTAAGCAGTTTGGACGATTTGAAACCGTCAGAATGACTGTATTTTTAATAGGATGAAACTTTCATATTTTGTGCAAATTATCTCAAAGTTACAAGTCGGATCCTTATGTCGTGTTCCGTACAACATGGGGAGGCATGAGCTTCTGGGTACATCCAGTGTTATACAACCAATGGGAGACAATCATGCGGGTTATGTTCAGCCTGTTTGAATGACAGTTCAGAGAGGATTGGTGAATGAGTCATACAATCTTATTCTATCGGTTGTTTTGATCCATGTACGCTCCTTGTATGACATCTTGGATATTTTAACATTTCTTCAATAAAATGGTTTTGTGCATCAATCAATGCAGACGCTGCTGATTTTGCCTCTTCAAAAAAAATTCAAGTTGTATATGAAAGTATTGTTGTCATATACAAGCTGTCAATATTTAAATGGTAGGTAAGTAGTGATTGAGCAGATTACTGAATGACAAACTACAAGAAAACCACAGTAAAGTACTATTCTCCTTTACAAGTTGTCAATACTTAATGGCAGGTATGTACTGACTAAGTGTATTAATGAATGACAAACTACTACAAGACTAACAGATATACTAACAAAATACTATCAATGACTAAATGTAAGCGGTAGGTATATGATGACTTGACTTGATTAATGAATGACAAACTGCAGAACGGACACCCTTTTCGTCCTAAAGCCAACCCACTATGGACAGTGGCGGAGACAAGGGGGGGCGAGCAGGGGCCTGGACCCCCCTAACGATCGACCGAACGTTACGTACGTACTCATTAATTAGCGCTGTGATTGCATTACAGAAGTTCCTGGCCCCCCCTATCTCTTGACGTGAATTCTGCAAAAACTAAAAAGGCCCATGTGAAAGCCCACCAGTGAGTTGCTTTCAAGTCCATAGCAAAGCCAGATTGGGCGTTGGGAATATCTCCCGTGATTAGCGCTTGCGGGTGTTGGCTGCTGCCGTCGTGCCTGCGCGCAAGATCCGATTCCGACCGTGATGCAGGCCGCTTCAATCATCAAGTCTGTAGGCTGCCAATGAATTAGCCAAGATCAACACATCAAATTGTCTACTAATCTCTCTATTCTCACCTTGTATCATGTCGAACTACTCTAAATTTTAATTATTTTGATTGCCTGATTTGTTATGCGTCGCCGCTCTAGGCCCAGGCACCCGTGACCATTCGAAAGCTCGAAGCAGTAGATTCCTCGTAGAGCTTTGGTAAGCACGACTGCCAACGATGGCCAACCGATCTACTTCGACATACGGGCAGAGAGCACAAGCAGGATATGAGACTCTAGGTTTGTACTCTAGCAATATTGATAAATTTTTTCCTAATATAACTACAGAACTTCGTATATGATGATTTTTTGGAATGGTCTATCAGTGATGAATTGTCATTCAATCATGTATATATACAAGCTAAAATCCACTAAGCGAACCATTTGGTTATACAATGATTGTTATTGTTCGCATAACTTAAATATTCATATGATAATATTTCGTAGCAAGGCATTTAATTCATATCATATTACAAAGTCATTTGATTAAAAACTTTGTCTACTTGGCCCGTATGTGAAATTATTACGAATATTAGCTATAGCTAGACATGCTCCATCTGCAAGAAAAAAGTGTGTGTGTCTACTGTCTTGGTCAGGCTTAGATATGAAGCTATCGGGAAGTTTGTGTGGCACAAATGTTTTTTTGGCTTCATCGACATCTTGGCCTCCCCTATGTCTAAATCCTGGCTCCGCCCCTGACTATGGATGTACAGTAGGTACAATAGCACCCGAGTGCAGAAACTCCATGTCCCTTCTATAATAGGTTGTAATGTAAATATGTAACAACATGTTGTCATTGAGTGTGGAAGTTCGTTCAGATTCCTGCTTCTAGTTAGGCAAAAAATTCAAAGACTTTAAACTTGCATATCAAAGTTTCAGAATTGTATAAAAGCATTTACATGTACATGTAGTGTCTTTTACATATACTACCTCAATTTCAATCAACAAGGGGCATGTGCATTCGGAGATTTAACTTTGACCATTAATCAAACCAATAATATATATGTTATGTGACTCTTATCATACATAAACCCATATTTTGTTGATTAAATTGATGATCAAAATTAAAACTTGAAACGCGTGCACACCTTAGTCACTAGAATGGAGAGAATATCTAACATTTGGATTAAGATACTCAAATTTGGCAGCCACATAAAACAAAAAAAAATAGATCTTTAATAACGAATAGTATACCTATAATGGATCGACTTACTTATCTTTTCTTGTGTAGCCCACTGTCCACATATAAAATAATTTTTATGTGATTATACAGATATATAGTACGCATTTACATGAGTAAATGTGTTTCTTTTTTGGAGAACCATGTTCACTTGGCTCTAGTATTCATTTCGAGTTTCCATCTTGTCAACATGAAGTCTTAGGTCACAAAGATATCATCTTAATTACCTACTTGACCTTCAAACACTAAGTCACTAGCCAGTCGCTCGTGGTGATCTTAGAGCATCTCTAGCATACCCCTTATATCGCTTTTACAGTTCACGAAAAAACAGTTTTACGGGCTGGCGCGGGCGGCGGCCAAACAGACCCCGTATAATCAACCCGTAAAAAAGAATATTCTCTGAATATACATCTTCCTCTTCCTCATGCCAATTTAAAATTGACCGCCGACCGACGTGTGGACAAAGAAGACACGGCCAGAACAGAGGTCGGCAGACGGACGGACGAGGGAGACGCGGACGGCCACGACGCGCGGGCAGAGGCCAGCGGCCGCCGCCCGCGTCCGTGGCCGGACTCAGCTAGCCAGCTAGTGCGGCCGTAGCTGGCTCACATCGATCAGGAGCTGAAATTCTCCAACCGCTAGCGTTGACTGGTATTCGGGGCCCTGACAAAATTGCCTCCAAAACTGAAGATACACGGGTCTCGAGCATGTGTTTACAGGGCCATGTAAATTTTTTTAAGGGTCGGACGATTTTAAGGGGTCTATTCGGTCCTTTTTTTCGACTGAAACTGTAAAAAGCGGTTATTTTACGGGCTTGACCACTTATACGGGGTCTGCTAGAGATGCTCTTACCTTTGTGGTAGGCAACATCCGGGAAGAGGATTTTGTGTTGGGGCACTGACCCTATTTTTCTTTTGTCTTTAGATTTTTAATATTTCATATATTTTGAACCAAAAGTACAAATTAAGTTTCATTTGCATATTCGTGTTTCATGTGGCAAGGGGTTTCAAATAAGATCCATTTTAAATATATTTTGATGAGTTTTAAAATTTCGTTAAGTTTTAATTGTTGGAACTTGGTAAGAGCGAACGACAAAATCATAAATTTCAAAAACTAAAACTTAAATCTTGGTGTGCTCTCGTGCGGAATCCAATGACTTTGCAGATCGCGAAGCAATCAGCCAGTCAGGCATGAATGTGTAGTTGCATGACCCCGCACCTACGCATGGGGCTGCAAACGAGTCGAGTTTGAGCGAATTGGAATGGGCTCAACTCAACTTATACTAAGATTCGAGCGAGCTCAAACGTAGCGAAACTCAAGGTCGAGTTGTAGAAAGTGACTCGTGCATTCTATAACAATCTCAAGTCGATCTCAAGCTAGTTTTGAGCAAAATAAGACATTTTAATAATCCAAGACAAATTTTTGAATAAGATAGGCCACAAAACAACATAAGAAACCACTATAATTATTAGTCCAATCAAAATGATTATAATATAAATGATTTCAAGGTTGTTTGATTCATTCTCTGTCAACTGGAAACGGGTACTTAATAGACTGGTTCTTAATAGTAAGAGATCACATATGAATTGGCAAGAAAAAAACCGAAGGTGCATCTGCTCTCAAATTTGACAAAAAAATAACATGATATTTAACACACGGTTGACTACGTAGCATGCCCTCAATTTTCTCTGTGATATTCAACGTGCTTCTCTTCGACGTGCAACTGACACGATCTTTAAAATGTGCGGTTATTTGTAACTTTGGTGGCCTCTTAGCCGTCCCCAGGATCGGGACGCCATCGACACCCTCCTCGCCGACCTTCGAGCGATGGCCTTCCGCGTGGTGCCTCCACCCCCGGAGCCAGACTAGTCCCGCTGCTTCCTCGTGCCGCAGGACTCATGGACCGTCCCTTGGGCGTTTGCTAGTTGTTTCGTTTGTTTCCTTGAGGGCTTGTTGAGCTATGCCCTCAACATTAACCTTGCTACCCCGTGTGTTTGTGTGTTCCTGACTTTTGGCGTGCTTGTGGTGTGTACTTGTGTTTGGATATTTGTGGCTTGGGCAGTTTGCTTTATAATATAAAGTAGGACGAAAGTCTTTTTTGGTATCAATAAGCTTCCGTGTTGGATATTAGATAAAATATAATAAATTCGTACATGAAATAAAATGTATTTTTTTCCTATTTTCTTTTAATATATATCAATATTATTTAATATAGTTATAATATATCAAGCTAAAATCGAGCAAGCCAATGTTAGTTCAAGATTATCTCGTTTTTTGATCGAGCTACATAAAGTGCTCATACACAACTCATTTTTTTTTGACTTGATCTTCAGTTGAGTAGAAAGATTATTCGATCTCGAGCGGCTGACGAGTCTCGAGCTTTTCTTGCAGCCTTACCTGCGTGCTCCTATGAATTTCCAGCGACCTCCGGCCTTCAAAAACTTCTTGGCTTTGCCACAAGCCGGAGACACTCTAGTGACACATAGCCATCTACTAGCTTAACCCGCGCGGCGGCACGCCGCGCCCGTCTATACGTCGTTATAGAATAATATACAATTATTATAAGCTAAAGAAAATAGATGTGGTAGCTTCACATGTGTTATATGCTATTACATAAAGAAAAGCACATTGATATATACAGAGAGATGGTGATATAAGAGCTTAAGATGAAAAAGAAGTACATTTATTACAAATGATTCATGTTGACAAACAAAATGACACACACGTTGATATACTTTTAATAAAAGCTACATACTGAAAGCATGTACAGTCCGCTCTACATAGCTATGCCCGTGCCGCGGCATTGCCGCGCCACCTCCATACCTTATGTTTGTATATGTTACCGTATCTGCTTTGTTCTATGCTAGTTCACATTGCAAAAGAATAGTCATAAAAGGATGTCTCAACTGGAATGGACTTGTCTATACAACAACTTCATCAAACAACTTAAACCATTCATTATCGTTACCGACTAACCCTCTAGATTAACAGAAAAACAGCTTAATCCAACTGACCCTTGAAAAAGCACATAAAAGAACCACAACATGCACGTAGTCACATCAGATGATGACCCCACAAAACATGCACCGGCCCATGGCCCATTAATGCATGCATGTGGGCAGGTTTTATCATAGACTTCAGTGCATGCATGTACACCAACAGCGGTATGAACCACTGCTTGACCCGCAACAGAATCACAGAAAAATAGCAACAACCATACATCGAGCATACCCTGCTATATCCTCCACAAATCACACGTGTCAACACCCAGTTCACCTATCTAGGCTGTAAAAATATATCAGAAAACCACAAAAAACCAGAAATAGAGAATCACAAGGATTACATAGCATATACTATTACATTAGGGAAAATAATCCATGTTTTAAGCATTGCAGAAAGATATTCCTTTTACCACATGGTGCATGTGATAAGCAACCTCAAAACAAACAATATCAAGCAATTTACTTCTTTTTATATCATCTAAAATGTGACGTTACAACATGGCGGTCACAACAACAAAGTTTAAAAAAATCACAACAAATTATTATTTTATTTAATGAAATAGCACAACATATTTGATCTCATAAAGAGCTTGCTAGCTTGTATTTTTCAGTTCCCATGTCCTGCAAACCTCACCATGAGCTTCCTTGTATACGCATATGAGCACTTTTAAACGTGTTTTAGAAAAGGCCCTTCCATGATTAGCAAGTAGTACCCTAGCTATATACATAGAGAGAGTGAAACAGTAGGTTAATATACTGCAAATTACACAATGGTTGGTAAATAGTAGAACATAACATTAAGATGTAAAGTGGGCGGATTTTTCAAACTCAAACGTTCAAAGAAAGCAAAATATAAAATAACTATGACCGTTCCAAAGAGAACTACCATACATGACTAGGAGGGCCCCTCTACTACTTGTTTAGCATGGATTGAAAAAGACACCGACGCAAAAGTGTATTATGTGCACTCGTGGTGAGAACAATAAATCTCGGCATCCAATAAAATAGTGACTCTAACGACTAAGCAAAAATCAATCCGGAGAAGGCAAACTCCCAGCTGAGATTAGAGATGACTGGGAGGAGGGGGAATACGACGCACCCGGTGATGACTGGGAGGAGGAGCACCGGGAGCAGCCGCACCGAACTTTTAGATGCCGCTCCCGACCTCTCGGGTCTCACCGCCAACCTCAATCAGCGCGTGTATCACGGGAAGGAGGCGACTGTGGAGTATGAGTGCAGCGGCACTATATGACCACCCCATGCCACTGAAGCTCTGTGTTCAGGATCAATCGGCCCGAGGCCATGTCGAGCCCTATGGTCGAGGTCGGCACTGTGTGTGTCGCTCTTCTTCTGGACCTCCTCGCGCTTTCTCTTGCCCCAGGCACGGCCTCCACTATGCCGATGCCGTCCTTGCGGACCCTTCGGACGACCAGTTCTTGTTGCTAGGCGTCCTAAGGTTGAGCAGTGTGGTGCTCGCAACTGCGGTCACACCGACGACTCTGTCCATCCCGACCGCCACCTTCTCCGTTGCAAGAGGAGCAACGACGCGCGATTAGACGAAGCGGTATCACGTACCTCGCAGCCACCGTGTTGTCTCGCGATCACATCCACCGCCTGCTCTCTGGCCCATTCCTCAGGCCTGCGGAGATACACAACAGCCTTGTCCATCTCCATAGCTTCTACTCTGTGCCGCCTCCTCCAACCAAATCGAGGGGCGCCATGCCTAGGATGCCTCCATGCATGATGGACGGATAAGGGGCGCCGGCGGTCGGCAGGCCAGCGACACGGCCTCCTTCACTGTGCATCGGGCCATTCCTCCAGCATGGCCATGGACTCTGGCGCAGTACTCGCGCCTTCATGTGGCTTGCTCGACTACACCCACACGTACGTCTCACGCGGCATCGCCTCCTTGTGCTTGCTCATGGTCTGACCAGAACGACCTATATATAGTGCTTCTTCGGGGAGGAGAGAGGGGAGGGGAGGGGGACATAAAATAAATCGCCAAGAAACATCAAGAACGTCCATGAGAAACAATGTCCAAAACATATTGTGTTAGCGGCATAGACCCAAGTCTGCGCTTACCACACACGTGCCAATCAATTAATGAAAAGCTGAATTAAGAAATGACGTGGAAACCTCACAGAAGAACAGCACAGCCAATGCAAGCTAACAGATCAAGAAGCACAACGGCATCACACAACACGCGGCTAGGCACGCACATATGTATGCAAGAAGCAAAAATGAAACAGCGAACAGCTCAAACGGTGGTCAAAAGCAAGAGAAGAGAAAAAAGAAAGCACACGCACACATACATCCAAACAGGAAAACCCGAAAGCAACGTGGTCACATCAGCACGCAGGGCACATGGGAGACCGAGAGGATGTACCAAATCTCATTCAAAATCGCCAGAACTGAATTCTGGTCACATCAACATGCAGGACAGTCTGCTTTCTCTCCCCATTCTGGTTGGCTGCACGCTGAAACGGCACGGAGGACGAAAGCAAAGTTGTAAACCAAGACAACGCATGGCCCACATAAAACGATTTCGGCCAACAGCGGCAGGAATAGACAGCGACGGGACAATTGAACCAGCAGCGGCCAGTAAAAACCCGAAGAAGCATCGAAGAAAAAGGATCTGTCACGGCACTGACTCCATCATATAAACTGCCCCACATGCAGTACAAAAACGCTAAGCCAACCAAAGCAATGGCCACACCCGTTCAAAAAATTTGAACCAAATAGCTGAATACACCACTCATTTCTACACCACCAGGTACCAAAAAAAAGGCACGTGCCAAGCCCAAAATTCACCATGGGTCTTTTTCATCCAAGTGGATGAATAATAGGCAAAAACCTTGCCTGCAATAGAGGCTTGGGTACGAGATGTTCACCCTCAACGAATAACATGTTATTTGTTCCTTCACTTGGAGAAGAACCCACCCTTGCAAGATTCCTCAAAAAATCTTTCAAACCCTTTAGATATGTCTCACATATTCACTCCAATGGAGTGGAGTAAAATGGAGAGAGATATCAAGTACTCTCTCCTTTCCAGTTTATAAGGCTCAATTCAAAAATCTCATCAACCAAGGTAGATGATGAGTGGTGGAATACTTTTTGTAGTTTGCAAAAGCACCCAATTAATGCTCTTGTTTTCCTCAAAAAAGTATGTTTACCAATGCATTAATTGCAACAAATTACATGCATTGGTCAATTTTCTTTTAATACTTGCATGCAATGATTTAATGTACCTTAAAATCTGAACATGTGATGGGAAACGACCAAATTGAGCCTTATAAAATGGAAAAACTAAAATTTTGAGATAAGCCCTATAAACCGGAAAGGAGGGAGTAGTGATTCTGGACAATACACCAATCAATGGTACCGAGAGAGATCACTCTGAACGGTCAAAAGAAAAGTTGAATACCTTAGATGAGTGGTCTCCAAGAGAAACCAATCGATGAGTGATCTCCAAGAGAAATCTGTACCACCTGCAAACCTTTCATAAGTTAACTTGTTTCTTTGGACTCTCTTAGAGATGCGCTTAGCTTGACTTCAACTTTGCTCGTTCAGTATCGAGGTATATGCAAAATGCACAGATTTTAGGATTTTTTAGCACTAATCCTACCACAATTGCGCCACCTAATAAGGTTCTCCTCGCCTAAGCCCCATCCTGGTGGTGCCTCTAACTCGTCGGAGCACATGTGGAGGTGTGTCTCTAGCGGATCTTGTGGAATTCGGTGGATCTACTTGGATCCGATCTTTGTTCATTTGTGTTCGTGTGTGAAAGGGCATTTCCCGCCTTATATGTTTTCGTGTTGATGACAACGCAAGTTGTGGACTAACCATGTGCATGAGCTACACAAACATAACTATATGGCACAAGACGGTTAGGCACCCCTCCGGATGAAAAAGAGCGAATACTGCTTTTTTCGATGCTTTTATTTCTTTGGTTGTAGGAAATCCTTACTATTAAGAGGGGTGCGCATCGAAAGGTACGGTGGAATCAAACACGTACACAACGACATATTGCACCCACTATAAAGCCTTCTGTTTTGAGGAGAGAATCTCTCTTCTAACCTTTGCAGAAAAACTGCTCCAGAGTGGTTGTACCGCAGGTGACTGCAGTTGTACCGCTCCCTTGTGGAGGAGTCAACCTAGGCACTAACACGACGGTTGTACCGCTCCATGTGCGAGTGGTACTACCGGCCGAAGCACTGGCTTAACCACCCCCGAGGGGTGATTTCCGTTGGGTAGGCAATGGTATCCCGACAATGGCTGCTTGGTTGTTCTGTTGTTTTAATTAATAAGCGGTACCACCGTGTCTAGAGTGGTTGTTCCACCTCCGAACTTAGCCGCTACTCTAGGATGCTTTCTGAGCGGTTGTACCGGCCCATGTATCGCACGAACCACCGCTCTTAGGGTGATTCATCTCGGTTGATGAGTGGTATAGAGGCGGTTGCGGCGTGATTGTTCCGGCTATTTATTTAATAGTTGGTACAATCGGTATGTCGGGCGGTTGTACCGCTCCGGTGCTGTGTCCAAGTATTTTTGCCTAGGGTGGTTGTATCGCTCTCACCAGCGGTTGTACCGCTCCAGTGCAATTCTTCATCTAACGGTTGGATTTGGGGTGAGACTATAAAACGGGGTGGTTCTTCCACCTCCCACCCACCTCTTACCCCTCTCTCTCCCCTCCTTTGTTGCCGATCTTATTCTTGCCTTATCTCCTTCTCTAGCCAACTAAACAGCGCCGGAGCTATGTTGAGCCCCCCCCCCCCTCCCCAGCTTTGGAGAAAAGTTTGAAGATTTTTTGAAGGACCTAGATGAGAGGGAAATTAGCCTTTTGCCCCCCCCCCCCCACCAGATCTTTATCATTTACATTTCGCCCCTCAATGGTTTTTGTGTAGCTCCGCCACTGCAACCAAACTTGTTGATTTGCTAGAAATTAAGGGAGGAGACCTAGCTAGATCTACACTTCCACAAAATATTGATTCCCCCATAGATTTCTTGTGAATCTTGTTACTGTCGGGTGTTTAGGCACCCTAAACGGAATAGGTCACCTCGGAGCCACATTCCATTGTGGTGAAGCATTGTGGTGTTGGGAGCCTCTAATTGAGTTATGGAGAGAGCCCCGGCATTGTTTGTAAAGGTCCCAGTTGTCGGTCTTTAATAGCAAATAGTATATCACTATGGATGACAAACTCCATATTTGAGTTATGGAGTACAATACTAACGTATATGCTAACAAAATACTATCAGTGACTCGATTTAAGCGATAGGTATATAATTACTTGACCTCATTAATGAATGACAAACCACAACGACGGAAGCCCTTCCTATTCTAAAAGAAAATGGACGTACAATAGTAGCTTAGCTTCTATAGGTTGTAACAGGATGTTATCACCAAGCGTGGAAGTTGGATTTCGGCTTCTAGCGCAAAATTTTCAAATAACTTAAACATGCATATCAAAGTTTTAAAAATTCTACAAAAATATTTTACGCGTAAATACATAAGTCTTTTACATATATTACCTCCATTTAAATGAATAAGGGGGACACGAATTTTGAGATGTAACTTTGACATGCCATTGAAAACCTTATTCCTAATACAAATTCAATGGTTTTGTTGCACATAATCCACATTTTGTTGATCAAATTGATGATCAAAGTTAAATCACAAAATGGGCGCGCCCTATTCACTAGAATGGAGGGAATATCTAACATTTTAATTAAAATTATTCAAATTTGTTGCCCACATAAAACACAAATATGTCGGTCTTTAATAGCAAAATAGTATATCACTATGGATTAACTTATTTATCTTTTCATGTGTACCCCACATATTGAACAAAAAACTATAAGATTGTACAGATATTTGGTACGCATCTACATGAGTAAATGTTATTATTTTTTGAAAAACCATATTCACTTGGCCCCGGTATTCATTTTGTGTTTCCGGCTTGTCAACATGCTTGGAAGGATAACATATATTAATCGGGCATGGGCCTAGTCCTCACGATTGAAGGATCAAGTACAAGTGACTAGAGGAAGAGTGTTTGAGTATGAGGTTTTCACAAACTAAAGCAAGAATTGGAACTTTTCAGCTCTAGAAACTAAGAAGCACCCCAACATGAAACTCTGCCAAGGAAAATCTCAAAGAAGTAAATTCTACAAAAAATAAATAAATGGGTAGAGGGGGCAAACAAAATGGATTTGTTCCTTAAAGCTTGGTTCCTTTTTGTGTGATCCTATGTGTTTGTTTGAGAGAATTAAACGAAATCTTAGGTCACAAAGATCTTGTCTTAATTATCTCCTTGACCTTCAAACATTAAGTCATCTGCCAATCACTCATGGTAGGTCTTCCCTTGTGGTAGGCAATCTCCGACCTTCAAAAACTTGTTGGCTTTCCCACCAGCCGGAGACTACCAAGTGACACATAGCCATCTACGAGGCACTCACCCTCCAAGCATAACAATCTTCTTTGTTCCTTCACTTGGAGAAGAACCCTTGCCGATATTCATAAAATAATCTCTCAAACTCTTAGATATGTCCCAAAGAATCCCTCCAATGGAGTGCAGTGAAGTGGAGAGAAGCTCTCAAGTCGTCAAGCAAAAATATGAGGATCAAAGGATTGCCCTCCCAGGTGGAGCAGTTTATATAGGCAACCCCACCAAAACTAGTCATTACACATAAAGACTTAAGATGGATTTGAAATTTCAAAATGGTTAGCACAAGCACTTAGTCTGGAGGCTGTGCTCACAACACATGGAGGAGCCGAGCCCTTTTAGAACCACACTATATCCATACTAATCATGTAGAACAATGGACACTTATTGGTTCTTGACTCAAAACAAAATTTTCTCTATCCAACACAGTGACTTGCTTGGTGGTTACGAACAATTTGTACCTTCATCCTTCTACTCGTTTTATGGAAGATTTGGGATGCTATGAACACAAAAATTTCTCGACAAATAGACAGTCCTCCGTGACCAACTTAAGATCGATGATCTAGATTTGTGGTCACATAGACTTCGTAAGCTACAAGACAAGGAGACCGTTTTGTCATGGCGGGCCTTCCTATCCACACGCGCATGCATGCTGTTGTAATTTTGTCACTTTGTAATCAGCTTGATTGGTTTACAGTTGAGCGATATATTCAGGTGAGGGACCCACCCCCCCCCCCCCCCCAGTGATTTCTCAGAAAAACACCACTTGATGTTGCCAGAAACTAGGAAGATCCCTATGAATGGTCGTACGGAAAGCTCGGCACATCTAGATCCTCACCACTTAGTGGTTCTGGACATTGTTCATACTTCTCTGGCAGAAACAAAACCTAGAGGCCCTTGGTGGTTCCAAAGACCTCCTTTTGGAGGTTCCAGACTTTAACAAAGCACCCTCTGATGTTATTTGGTACTCCCTCCGTCCTAGAATATAAGATGTTTTTGCAAGCTATGTTAGCTTGAAAAAAAAAAGTCTTATACTACACCTGATGGCTCCAGAGCACAGTTAGTTAAATTCTCACCGGCTCTTGTAGTAACCACTAGTTTCAAACTATGGTGGTTTGTGTAAAATTAGAGACTGGGAGATAGTTTCGTCCAGTCTTTCCAAAGAATCTTGGGAGCTTAGCATGACTTCAACTTTGCTCGGTATATGTAAAATCCAATGTTTTCATAAATTTTTAGTTTAGCACTAATCCTATGTATATCGCCACTAGCGCCACTCGTCATCTTCAAAAACAATTAAAAAAACCGGTGCCACTCGGTAAATATTTGTGTTACATGTTGTGCTTATAGAAATGCAAAGGTCTCCTTCAAGTAGTAAAAAACGCATCTATTTAATTAAGTTTCAATTTTGCGAACTGAGCATAGCTCAGATGATCGACAGCTACCCCTCTCCATTCCTTATCATAGCAAACATTAAAATGATGGGCACATGAAATTATAACATTGTTATGCACTGCAATAAGCCTCTCCTAGCAGCATGTCAATCATATTCATGTGCATGGAACAGGTTTAGCGGGTCTACTCTCCAAGTGATGGGAGTTACTCCATCAGATGGTCAGTTGGCCATTTCTGGTGGAACTGGAGAATTTG
Organism: Aegilops bicornis; assembly: GCA_021605145.1. Classification (NCBI taxonomy): domain Eukaryota; kingdom Viridiplantae; phylum Streptophyta; class Magnoliopsida; order Poales; family Poaceae; genus Aegilops; species Aegilops bicornis. The sequence goes on along the minus strand of CM038669.1, from coordinate 373,005,839 downwards.
CTTTGGCACATGGTATCATCAAGCAGAAAGTAGTCCAGGGTAATGCAGATGAAAATGTTAAAGAACTTCATGTGCATGCGTTCTACACTAAAATGAACACTTCAATGGTAAGTGAAATGTTTGGATCTTGTACATACCTTTCTGTTCATCTTACTTCATTGTATATATATCAAATGAATTAGTACTACCCGTCCGCCAAAAAAAAGAATTAGTACCACCAAGCCTCGACCCAAATACACCTTTCATGTTGTTCTGTATAATTCAACATAAATTGAAAATTTAAGTTATCTATGATAAGCTTGACGTGCATGTGGTAGACAGCTTAATTAGGTCCCATCAAATCATTGGATCATCAAGGCGAACTAGGTGTTTTTTATTATCAAAAGTCAAAGTTAAGGGACTTATTCTACTTAATTTGTAATGTTCTTTTGTAGGTTCCTGGTGCAACTGATGGAAAGTCCTGGACACTCGGAGCGTGAAATTGTGCATGGATTGCCATGTAAAAGTGCCATGGCTTTATACTTTGGGCACTCTATACAACATTTAAATTTCTATTTTCTAAAATAATGTGGTTGTACCATATCCTACTTATGTATTTCCAAGAGTCAGTCTGTGATTTGGTGTCATGTTCTCTATCCAACTATGTGAATGTTATTTCAATAAACGTGGTGTGTTTTAATGTAAACTAATGAGTGTCTCTTTTATTAATGGATGAGTATGCCTTTTATTAGTGGATGAGTATGTCTTTGTTTACCTATATACTATTTCGCCTTGCATATCTGGGGATAAAGAACATTCATATGTGTAATATAACGTATAAAATAACAAACATCGGTTTCACCTTTGCCCTCTTGGTTGTATCCCGTGCACCCATTGACTCTTTGACCAATTGTTCCCTGCTACGCCAATAAACACTGGTGGAAAAAAGGCCTTTGGTCGCGGTTCGCAACTGCCATTAGTCGCGGTTGGGCAACCGCGACCAAATACTTGACTAATGCCCCCACCTTTAGTCGCGGCTGCTTAAGAACCGCGACTAACGGCCCGTCCACGTGGGCGCCAGCGGCCGTCGAGGCGGAGGACCTTTAGTCGCGGTTCTTCGGCCAACCGCGATTAAAGGCCGCCACAGGTTTAGGGTTTTAGCCCCCCTAAACCTGTTTTCGCTTAATTTGTATTGTTTTATTTCTTTTGTGCTTTATTTTAATTTTGAAGGAGTTTCATATATTCTACCGCTGGCACGCCGCCGCCGCTGCCGCCGGCGCACGCTGGAGAAGCCAAGGAAGGGGTGATGCGTCACAAGGGCGGCGCGCTGTCAAGGGCGGGTGATGCGGCCGAGGGCGGGCGAAGCGAGGCGGGCGCTGGGCGAGGGGAGGCCGGGCGGCGCTGAGGGCGGGCGAAGCGAGGCGGCAAGACGAGGCCGGCCGGCGGGGCTGTAGGCGAGGGGCGACGGCGGCGGCGCCGAGGGCGAGTGGCGACGGGCGCGGCCGAGGGCGAGGGCGACGGCGCGGCGCCGAGGGCGCGGCAGAGACTAACAAAGTAGAATCGAATCGGAGAAGACGAGAATCGAGACCTTGTATTTATAGCCCTCACCCTTTAGTCGCGGTTGGCTGACGAGACCATGATTAAAGGGTACCTTTTAGTCATGGTCGCCCGCCCAACCGCGACTAAAGGATTTTTGGCGAGTTTTTATGCTCATGGCTTTCACCTTTTAGTCGCGGTTGGTCGGCCAACCGCGACTAAAGGCCGCAGTTTAGGGTTTTAGCCCCCCCAACCTGTTTTCTGTTTAATTTGTATTGTTTTCTTTTTAATTTGTATTGTTTTCTGTTTAATTTGTATTGTTTTATTTCTTTTGTGCTTTATTTTAATTTTGAAGGAGTTTCACATATTCTACGGTACTACATACATGCATATGAATGTACAATTTCAAACAAATTTGAAATTAGAACCAAAAAGAATTCAAGAGGAATATACAATATATATTCAATATCATCGGATGACCATATACAATTTTGAACAAGTTTCCATACATAATTTAATGCATATAAAGTTCTACGTCCTTTGTATCTCTGAACCGTCTCCAAACCCTACGAGGCAAATACAAATAATATGTCAAAAATAAAACTAATTCAATTCAATATGTTAAAAATACAAATAATATATCAAAAATGGCTAAGTGTTGGCTGCTTTGGATGGGTATATATAGGGGAGGGCTTTAGTTGCGGTTGGCACGGCAAACCGTGAGTAAAGTGTTCGAAGGCCTTTAGTCAGTTGTCTGGCAAACCGCGACTAAAGACCTCACGTGCGCCAGTGGCCACCGCGCATACAGGCCCAGGCCTTTGGTCGCGGTTCACCTCCAGAACCGCGACTAAAGGTCCCATTAGTCGCGGTTCCTACAGCTTCGCGACTTATGGGGCTGGACGGAAGCCTGTTTTTCCACCAGTGAAAATGCCTGACAACATTATAAGGCCACTTCTAACGAGAGTGATCGCTCGAGACCCTCAGTGCTCGCGGCATCCCACGTTATCATATTGTCCTTGTAATCAAAATCCTGAGATTTACTAGGGATGTTATATTTCAGAGAACATAGGAAGAATAAACGGTGCCAATGTTTTGGTCTGATGGTTTGTTGGTTGGCATTGTTCCGCCCTGCTTAATGGAATGGGTCGACAAAGATTGTAAGAATATTCGAACATTTTAATATAATGGTGTTTTTGAAGGTGAAAAGATAGTGTTGATGCTTCTGAAATATGTTGGCACTTATTATCAATAAGCAAACCGTCATTTCTAGCGGGACCTTCTACGGTGGGAAAGATACGACAGAGCAATGGTATACTCGCTTACAAAAACACCAACGACATACCTCCCTTGTCCTCTTCAATGAATGAAACTCGCAAGCTGGCTTCCTTTAGATTTATCAAACTCTTGTGTCATCACATGCATGCATGTGCACTTGTGTATTTTGTTTGCTTGACTAATGTACTTCTTGTGTCAACATTGAAATGTGGTGTATGCATGTACATGGATGCGTATGTAGGTGATATATCATTCTTTGCTATGAGCTAATAATGACAAATGGGGTCCCTGCGACCGACAAGGAGCAGGCACTGCGGTTGCGACGGACAAGGAGCGGGCTCATCATCTCAGGAAGGCAATGTTCGCATGGAACAATAGTGTTCAAATGACTTAGGGTGGGCTCTCGAAGGTGCTGTTCGCCATATTCGGAAGATGGCATAGAGGCGATTGCATGAGCTTGCATATTCGGAAGGTGGAGGCGACCCCGAAGGAGAGCAGGCGGATGGGACCGAAGGGTAGAACTCTACCATAGCCGAGTGGGTGGTTCCTGAGGCTCTTCTTGAAGGCGGGTCTCTGATCCAAAACAGGTGGAGCGCTAGGATGTTTTAAAGTCAAATGCATGCATGTAATGAATATCAATATAATGTAACGTATTGGAATTTCGGTATGTGGATGCATGTAAGAACGTGATGCATCAATTTGTCTATGACATGCAATGCATATGCATGCATTGATATAATGTAACGTGCAAAAGGTTACCACGGCAGCAAAAGACGTTGGAGGGTGAGTGGTGGCGCCCGCCGCTGGTAACCTGCAGTAGTCTTTCACAAAATCCAAACCCTTGATCCCTTCTTATTTTGATTAACAAACCATCATCCCGTTATTTTTCTCCCCTCGTCTTGATCCTCCCATCGCCACGAGAACTGAGCAGCACCGACGATCCCCCTCCGCAGATCCTCTCTCCCACCACAAGCCCAATGCAAGCAACGCATGACGACCTCCCTTCGTTGCACCTCGTTGCACCTCTCCACCACGACCCCGAGCAACAACGCCATATCTCTTGTGTTACGTTCCCTAGGGCTGGCCATCTTCACGGGAACTAAGAAACCAACCCTTAGCAGAACCAAACAGATCAAGTAATCACTCAACCCCCCACCTACTGCACAGCAATTGGATTGTATGATAAATGTTTAGATATAGGCTTCTTAACAACCCCAAAAGTATGTTCTGTCACCACACAAAAGCTTGGAACAGCTCGTTCGCCATCTCTTCGTATAGTGTAAGTTGTGAAAGACCATGACTGCTTATGCTCAAGAAGAGAGAGTATGGATGTATCCAATTTTCTCCTATGCATGCTTATGTCAGCTTATGGAGTAACAGCGGATGCCACAGATGAATCTCAAATGGTTTGTTAAGGTTGTCTTTTAAGTCTCTGGATTGAATTTTCAAACGACGATAATACAATAAGATTACTAGCAGTTTTTTTTTTTGCATGAAAAAAAAACTGCTAGTAATAAGATTACTAGCAGTTGGAGAGGAGCATGAGCGAAATGCATTGTAAGCGGAGAAAGTACAACACGCCTAGATACACATAGTTATGATGTGAGCACACAATCATTCTAGAAGTTGTTACTTCACAAGATATTTGGATTTGGTAATGCATATTTGTGGTTTACCAAAGCCTCGCAATGATATAAATGTTATTTGCGAAAATAGCCGAGAGCATGCTCCAAAGTGAACAATAACATGGGATGTCACCTTGCAAATGGTTTTCTTTTCCTAAATGGGCCACATTTGTGAAACCATATCATCAGAAAACCATTGGACTTCGACAAACTTGTTCCGCCATTGTTCATAGACAAATCTCGATTTTCAGATCAAGCCACACTGGGAAAAATCATGACAGCTTATTACATTGTGCATAATGCAATAACTGAAGATGAGCATTAAGGCCAAGAAGACTAGTTATGACATGTAGGAGAAAGCATGACAGTTTCTTATGAGCAGCACATCAAAATAGAAAAGGGATCTTTCTATAAAAAGTTAACTATATAAAGATGGGAACATATTTAGGGAATCTGTTTCTTTAGGGTAATTTAGGGGAAATCTTTTTTTTTTAGAATCAGGGAAAATCTGTTGGAACTGTCCTAGTCACTTGTTCTTGCCTAATGTTGTGGGCCAATAGGTTACTAGATGGGCTGTAGGTACAATCATTGTTGACACCATGGGCGCAATGCCGAACGTTACTACACATGGAGGGCAGGGACAACAGCCGGAAGATTTCCCAAGACAATGGCAGGCGCAACAATCAGAAGTACTGTACCTGACATTGGCAGGCACTTTAGGAGAGTGATAAATTTACTTGACATGAGTATCTGCATGGAAGGCAGCTCCAGTTGCATCATCCTACCGACAACCAGCTTTTGATAGCAACCAAAACCAAACTAATTCTCAAAAACCCGTTTCCAGTAGCTAACTCCCGAAAAACCGAACCTGGCACCATTCACTCACAAAAGTAAGCCAAAGGCTTTGCTCGCACACTGGTAGTAGTTCTGATAGTTGTTACACCTGCAATGACCAAAACTATAAGCGGGTCTGTTTTTTTAGGGGAAACTATCAGCAGAATTTAACAAACCACAATCCAATTTATGATTTGATCAGGTTAGTGAGGATTAAAAACAGTACTCCCTCCGATCCAAAATAAGTGACGCAGTTTTGAACTAAGTTTAGTTCAAACTTAGTTGAAAACTGCGACACTTATTTTGGATCAGAGGGAGTACCACCTGATGCAACTCTGCAACGCTTGCATAACAACTATCATATCTCAGCCCTTCCACGGGGCATAGATTTCAGGCATCAAATAGAACCTGTATGCTTGCCACCACCCTTTGTGGTATCTGAATCTATAATTTAAAACTGACCAGGATTAAAAGGCTGAGTCAGGTCTGAAAACCAGAAACAAAGATAAAGCAACTGAACATATTGAGGCTCTCATTTAAGATCCTCCTAGCAGGACAGCCATATTTTATGAATTGATTTACAACAACCAGGTTCATCCTAGATTCAAACATTAGAGAAAATACCAAAAAAAAAGAGCACTAGGACTAGTTAAATGAAACTGGTGTGATGTGTCATAACGAGCAGATGTCAAAACTAGCGGTGCAGTAAAAGCTATGGCACTTTTAAGGCAGTTGAAACTGGATAGCACTCTTAAGAAACAAAGTATGTCTGTAGTCCCTACACAATATCCTACTATGAACAAATACAATGCCCAGCAGCATGGAAAAAAATAGCCCTTTAGGGACGTAACACTGTAATTTGTACCAATACTATGAGATGAGCCAAAATAATGTCATGCCATTTCTAGGCGACCACCTACTACAACTTGCAGTTAGAGGATGCTATTGCTATATGGAAAATGAAGAGAGAGCATGATCTCATAAATATATCCGCAATCTAGTTGCAATTATACGATTCATTCAAGACAAATTCATTCTTAAAGGAAACAGCATCACATGATCGATGATCTGATTTGACAGAGGGATCCAAAAGGAAATAAAGCCAAACCACTGAAGGCACACTTGTATGCTACGTAAGTTGCTCAAGAAGAATTGAGAAAGTAGGTGCTTCAGAAGTGAAACTACTAATTACCATACTTGAATTGTGTTTTGGAATAGAAACACTAAGCAATTGCCCATGGGTGATATTTCCAAGTGTGTTTCCAAAATAAACATTTTGACAATAGCACAGTACAGCAGTAATTTTCAATTCCACAGCCACTTTGAATAGGGTTTTCAAAGTGCATGCATGAACTAACGTAAGAGTACTAACACGATACCAAATAAACTCTGTTACACCAAAATGTGCCTTTAATGTGGTCCTGCAGTTCTCTGATATGCTTAATACACGTACCAGACCATAGTTATGTAGGTAAGACAATGAGAGGTACTCACTGCAGCCTTACTCCTGAAGGGGCTAAAAGGTGCGGTGTAAAGACACCATACATGCATGCAGCAAAGTATCAACAATTCAGTGGCGCATCCGTACCCTGATGTTGCCAGTTCCGTTGCCCATGTAGCATTCATACTCTTTCCTTCTCTCCTATGCAGCATACATTCATCTTGCAAGTTCTAGTATGCAGCTTGTTGTAAATGTAGTAGCACAGTACATCACTCAAGTTCCAATTAATTGAATAAATATGAATGGAATGGCATACCTCTTTGATAATATCATCCCTTGTCTCTTGTACCAGCCAAAACCGAATAGTAGCAAACTGCACGTCAATACTTTGCTCACTGTTTTTGACATACGAAAATGGGATAACAACGAAGTGATAAAAAGGACAATTAAATACAGGAGTACATGAACAATGAGCAACATAAATGGCATACGCTTAGCACTAGTGTTGAGAAAACAGCAGCAGCAAGTCATGAAGCATTAATTCTTTAAATTACAGTGGAAACGATCAACAGGCGAAGAGTGATAGAAGAAGAGCTGACAGAACAGAGGAGGGCATAGAGATGAATAGAAAGAGAAGGCAGAGGAGGAACACCATATCTCACTGGAGATAACAACAGAGGTATCGGTCCACAGGAGCCTAGTGTTCAAGCAACGTGACCTTCTGTTTGTTCCTCTTTCTTCAACCCTTTTGTTGGATATGGATTGTTTGGCCCCGATTCTTCTTTGCCACTCAGCTCCACCAAATGTCCCAACACCATTCTCTTTTCACCCAGCAAAGAGCTTAAGAGAACAGCAGACAGCTCCTCATCACTATTCGTAGCAAGGGTTAGTTTGCTCTACAACATTCCAAATAAAATATGGCACTATACAAAGGAAACGACAAATCTACAATATTGTGTTGCAGTGCTGAAAGACAACGCGAGGAACATGATGAGAATTTGCGCAGCTGCATAGGGAAAATGTCATCCTCTGCTTAAGCGCTTGAGGAGTTCGGGTGCGATTTGAGAAGCACTGGTTGCTGGCGCTGGTTACCGTCTCTTTTGAGTTCCTATGTTTCTTCCTTATGACTGCTCTATTCCGTGATCTGCGTGACCTACTCCTGCAAGAGTAATGACTATTTTGCTCCTGCGTGAGCTTTTAAAACTGGTTATAGGACAGTTGGTGGTGTCGTTAGGTTTTCGCCCTGCAGTGGGTGTTTCGATGACGAGCACCTACAGTAGGTTTCCCGACGATGCGTTGGACTCGCTTTCCCCGTTCCCGCATCCTTTCTGTCTGATTTGGACTGATGTATTTCCGTTATTTGGTTAATGGAAAGGGGTTATGCCCGGTTAGAAAAAACAGTAAGCTAGAATATTTTGCAATGGGGTACTATTATCCTTGAAAGCGCAATCAATGGAATTTGGACTGTTATGGTACATATTTGCTGATTTCTATTCATAATAATACAGTGCTATAAATTACCTCCATGGTCAATAATCTTTGTAAAAGCATATCCAGTGGAATCCAAGCTCGCCAGGGATGGGCCACACCATTCATATAGGTGGAAATTTAGCAAAAGAGAGAAATGGTGCTTCTGCATTCATCGACGTGAGGATGGGCCCCGCTCTGAGTAGGAGGAAAGAATTCGATGTTGAATGCGTTGGGGTGGGTAAAGGTGCCATGGGGAGAATGAAAGCGACGGGTGCCAAGATGAATTAGGAACATACATCGAAGGTCAGGCATGCACCAACAATCAAGAATTTCGCCATCTTTTTACCATAAGTATCTATTTGATTTTATCTTGGTCCATGCAGAGTGAAAAAATACACTATAAAGGATCTGCATATACTTACGAGCAGTATCCATAAATGGCTAATTTTTTGTAACCAACGCAGATTACCATATGAAAAAATCCCTCCGAAAACTGTGCTTGCAATTTTCATTTCAGACAACTTCGGCAATGTAGAAATAGCCCGATACGGAAAAGTAACGCTCTGACCAAGAAACCAACGGCTTTGCTCAGTGAGCAAGGAATGCCGAAGTTATCAATTTGTCCGCTAAACTACAGAAGTAGGAATAATAGCACCAGGGATATATATATATTATATTTTTTGATTGTTTCCATAAAACCAAAAACAGGCTCACGAATAGAAACGTATCCACTAGAGGGGCAGATACGAATATGATTGTAAATACAGAAGTTGCGGTCAATAATGTAAGGACCATCAAAACACCAAGGCATCCATTGTAAAGACCATTTTTGGTTCCAATTATCCAGCTGCAGGAGCAATCCTGCAGGCTTGTACTTACGCAACTCTCTAAAATTAGTTTACTACATTTTGAGCACGGCATGTGATAAATATTCCCTAAGCATCAAAACGCAAGACACTGTCTCTTAACGAATTTGAAAATATAGATTGGTTTCAGTGTTTACCATCTTGGCCAACCATGAATTAAACCCCTCCAAAAACTAACATATTTGGACATGAAGTTGTGCAGATGAGCCTTGAGTCCCTTATTTTATTGACGAGTGCTTGTCCCATGTATCAAAAGTTTGCAAACGCAGATGAGAAACATATAACTAATGAATTGCCAGCTAAGCTAACATTCTATAAGATGTCATAGAAAAGAAAGGGTACCGTGTAGTAGAACGTAGAGAAGCTGCCTCCCGCGTGTGAAACTCGATAACTCCTACCTCACTGCATGTCAAATGAAATTCAAGTTCAACAAAGACAAGCAATAATCCCCGGCGAATCAATGGACAACAAGTGGCACCTGCAGTACCTATTTGCTGTCATGATAGATATACATGCAAGTTCTGGTACTTCAAAATTTCGTCCACCAGGGTAAGTATCAAGTTAACAAAGGTGTATGAAAGTATTCACGTTCCGCAACTAAAACTCCATAGATCAAACAAAAGCAGTCAATACCATCACCAGACCAGCATGAACCAACAGTTGCAGGAGATGCATAGAGCGGTGCAATACGACCAAGATGTTCATAATTTAACAACTATACCATACTTCTACCCTGTCTAAACTCCATAAAGTTAAACACAGCACAAAACTGTACACCCGCATATCTAAAGATGAAAAGAAGTATTTATGCCAGGCTTCTCCGGCAGAAACTGCTTTATCTCCAGAGCCTGGTTTCCTCTTGCAACACCAGGGAGAGGGAGGCCAAGAGAAAGAGACAGCGATCGATCATCTCCTGCGTCCGAACTGGCAAGTTTGCGCGTCTTTGCCGCTGTAGACAGGGATAGTGACAACAGAGGAGAGGAGGATCCCTGTTCTGCCTTCAACGGTGCCTTATTAATAGTAGTATGTTCTGGAGAGCCTTCATCATCAGACGAAAGAACATGAACAACTTGATCTGAGATGGCTTTTGTCGTCGAACCTATATCTGAGAGACCCTTGTATGCATAACGTGAGTCATCGAATGGAGTACGCCAACCAGCTGGCAGGGAATGTATCTTCGACAAGCGCTCGCTGGGTAGTTGTTCATCTCCATTAACAATCTTTTGCCTTTTGTAGCTTGACTCGGAATCATGCAAAACGAAGTCCGCCTTCAGGATTGATTCACTTTGATGTTGTAATGATACTTCTGTCAACGATGTGAGCGCCTTCTTCTTAGCCAATATATTGTCAGGCATTGATCTGCTTGCACCCACATGTCGATTCGACATAGCATGGAGCTTCATTCAGACTAAAGCTCTCCTCATCCTTCATGCTGTCTCTGCCTTCAGTTCCTGAGCCACCTGGAATAAGTAAGATGATGATCAGCAAAACATCTAGCTGCAATCAGTAGCTCATGTTATTATTATTATAAAATAGCAGCACCTGTTGTATCACTTGGATATTCCAATTTCATGTTGTGACCTCCTGAGCCCATGGGAATATAAGTTTCACAGACAACGGCAGTACCACTTCCCAATACAATCTCTCTGGTGACTGCAGTTTCTTGATGATGTATTTCACATGCATCCAGATTTTCATTCCCGTTTGTCAACCCCATCAAAGTCTTGTGATCTTCAGATGCACCTGACTTCTCTGTCTCTGATCCAAGTGATACGGGTGAATCATATAATTCATCATCAGGGCACTGGTTCAAATCTATACCCAAAGATTGAGGAACCTTAGGGGAACACACAGGCTTATCAAAAGGTTCAGTGGTTGACACTAGTGGACAAGGATTTTTCACTACAAGCTCTGTTGAGCTATTTGCTTTCCTCGCGTAGAAGACGCCCCAAAAGTAAAGAAAGCCATTCCACCCTGGAAATTATTGAATCAGTTAAATGAGTCATCCAGAGATTTTCTTTTAGACAATAAAAAGAACTAACGTAGGCCTTACGTTGAATCTTTTCCGGCAAATTATCAGATGACAAAATGAGAAGTTCAACGCCATTAATATTTGTTGTGAGGCACAAGTCTTCAACAAGCAACTTTTCCAAGAGTTTGCCGTATCTTTCATAACTGCAAGGAGACAGGGAAATCAGCTAGCTTATTGAGGACAGAAGATAAAGTAATCAAACATTGAGCATTACCTTTCAACATCTTGAGCAAAGAAAAAAAGAGCAATGTTATCTTCACTCGGCTGTACTTCCTTAAATTGATGTGGCCACGATGAACCACGTGGAACTTCTATGAGCCGAATTCTCTGAGGTAATTGTTTGACTACTTCAAGTGCTTTGGCTGAGGTGCAGGTGGACAAGTGGGCCTGAATCCCATCATATAGTTCGGAAGAGATTCCAGTTCTTGAAACCTCAAAGATACCTCTGGAAAAGAAATACATGTTAAAATATGATAACTGACTAGGTAACTGGGCTAAGGGGAGAGAACATACTGCCAGATGTAAGTCTGCTCTGGAATAACTAAAGTTCTGGAAAGATTCCCAAGGGTAGGCAACTGATCAAAAGAATCTTGATGCTTCAAATTTGGCTCGCTCAATTTGGTTTCAGGGGCACAGAGTTTTTGTGCCATTAGGGGATCATGTGGACTCTCGGGCAATATGTCTTCTGCAGCCTGAACTTCCTCTGCACTTTTAATTGACTTATGTTCAGTGTTTTCCAAAACCTCTTGCTGGCATTGTCCCACATTAGGAGTCAAATCTTCTGAAGCACTTTCTCTTGGAACCATACTTGGTAAATCTGATTCAGAAGTCATGGCCAAAGGTTGGTATTGTCCCACATTAGGAGTCAACTCTTCTGAAGAACTTGCTCCTGGCACCATACTTTGTGATTCAGAAGTCATGGCCAAAGGCTGGAATTGTCCCACATTAGGAGTCAAATCTTCTGAAGCACTTGCTCTTGGCACCATACTTTGTAAATCTGTTTCACAGGTCATGGCCAATGGTGTGGAAAGCACCTCAGGATGAGTTGACATTTTATTATCATTTTTCCTAAGAATGAGTGAAGCTTCACCCACACAATCATTATCCTTATTAACATTTTCCACTGGAAGCAGTGGATCAGAAGTCTTTACAGTATCAGCATCTTTAGAAGAAACCACTCCTGTTGATGTTTGGTGAATAGCAATGCCCCGCTTTTCACTGTTAAACGAAGCAGAGATCTGCTTCTTTTCGATGCTACCTAATTGCAGCAAGCCATGGAATGAAAGCTTGTCAATAAACTGAACCCTGATATTTCCTCGAAAAAAATAATTAGAAATGAACAGTGCTTACCTAGCTTTTTGCTAGTTTTTAGTATGCTTGGTCCAGGCCCTGGATTATCTTGGTCGACTTTTCTATCTCCCGACTTCACAGAACTATCAGGCCTTGGTGATAAAGGTGGTTTCTGAAGAATAAAAGAAGGCCTTCTTTCTAAGAAACTCTTATCGCTCATCAGCTTCAACATTCTTGGTTTTTCATCTCGAGACAAGAGAGATGATTTATTCTGTTTTAATGAACTGGAGTCTTTACTAACTGAACCCTCACGCTTGAATGACTCTGACTTCATAAGCTTTCTCATTGGCCCCTTTTCTCTAACATCTATTGGGGAATGTTTTACAGGCTTCAGCTTGCTTGCCACACCTTCTGCTAACTGCTTGACCTTTGGTTCGCTCTTCGAATTGTTGAAAGACAATTGTTTCGATAAAGGACCTAGTGGACCAAGTTAAAAAGTTAACAATGCAGTATACTAACAAAAAAGAAGGGGATAGACATATTATTGCGAATAAAGTGTTTGGTCAAACCTCGTGGTGAAGGAACTGGCGCTTTGGCATTAGCCAGGCTTCCTAATGAATATGACCGTGATAAGGTCATGGAACTTTTGACTGCCTGAACACCCTTCACTGGAGCATTATTAGATGGCTTAAGATTTCCCTTGTTGGATTTCTTAAACGAGTTTTGATGAGAGAAAATGTCATGTTTCCTAGGGCTTTCTGTCTTGAACGGCCTTGGATTAGAGGATGACGCATTCTCTGCGTGCCTCTTGGACGATTTAGGTGGACTCAGCAGGCCTTCACTTGACATTGGCAATTCCATATCAGTGGCAATTCGCAATTTCTTACGATTCAATAAATCTTCTGAACTTTCGTACTTCTTGCCTAATCTTCCAGCTAATGGTGTGCCGCAAGTGGGTGGCCGTGTTTCCGTGTCAGAGGTGACAATTTGAAGCCTCTTACGATTTGCCATACTCCCAAAGTTTTTACTCTTTGCATCCACCCTCCCGGCATTTGGGCTGGCACACTTCACTTGTCGTGCCTCTGTATCAGTTGAGCCTGAATGCAGCTTTACATTATTACCAGACAAGTGATCAGTTACCGGTGTACCAGAAGCAATTTGTTGAGCGCCCAAATTAGTCGGAGCGGTCTGCAAGGTCTTAGGGTTGCTCATGCTTTCTGAATCTTGGTTCTTCCCATTTGAAATGTCAACTGTTGATGCACCGCGGTTGCCTCTTGTTTTAATTCGATCTTCATTAAGCTGGCATTCTTCACATAACCATTCACCATCTGGAACCTTATCCAATTTCACTCGCATGCAATAACTATTCAACCATAAATGTAATGTCAATAGCTAGCATATTACTCCAAAATAAGTAGAATAGTCCAAATAAGTAAAATGTTTTCCCTTCATAAGAGGCTACCATACAACCAGTAGAATAGTCCAAATAAGTAAAATGTTTTCCCTTGTATGCAAAATGTTTTCCAAAATCAGTAAAATGTTTCTCCTTATATCTTTCCTTTCATCATCTACTCTGACGGAATTGATATGTATGTAAATATTGTAGAAAGAAAATTGCAATACATGTGTAAAGCCATCAGCATAGTATATTTTTTATAATAGAACCCTGATACATTATTATTATTATTTTTGAGAAACTACCCTAACAGATTGTTTGGTATATAAGTAGACACCTAGATTCAATCATCTATAGCCCCATCATGGTACATGTCTTAAAAGAGTGATGCAAGAATAATCATCCTCTGAAAGCTAGTTAATTTATGCACATAATTCATGCTTTCCAAAAATATTACTCCAGTGTGAACAGAAAAATAACTTTCAAATCTGAGAAAGACTTCACTTGCAAATGCAATATTACTGATAACTTAAAATATGGCATGGCGGTGTTTATCTTACGTATGCTCCGCCCCCTCAAGGCATCTAGTGCATGTAGCCAGAAGATATTCCCTACCGACATCTCCACATATATCACAAACATTAACCTGGGGTACAATGTAAACCAGAGAAGTAAGTGGTACAACACAATGATAATGAAAAAAATACAGACAGCAGAAAAGGAAATGCAACCAAAGCATACAATAAATTATATTCTCCAAGTGCACTCAAATATCATGGCAATATCTATGAAGCCTTAAGTCTTAATTAGGAGTTGAACCTACATGCAAATGGATATGCGATAGAAAACCCAGAATATGGTCCCTACCACCAAATCTTGGATGAGTACAAGGATATATATAACAAAATAAATTATATTCACCAGTTTCCACCGGATACTTTCTCATATAACAATTACCTCCATAGTACAAACTTCCCATTGAGTGTGTTATTATAAGCACAAGTTTTTTTCCCTTCTGTAAGTTTTTATGTTTTATGCTTCCATGGAGGTCGCTAACCAAAAAAATAAATCCTCTGTACTAAACTAAACCTTTACATAGTCGCCATGCATAACTAAAAATGATTAACAAGCTTTACCAGATGTTATTATTTCATCATTTCACACATTGCACAGAAGACTATTTTGACTTCAAGCTTCAAAGTAAAACTTCAGGACTTCAATCAATTTTCCAGATGAAACAAAGAAGCAAACTGGAGTGAGATAAAGGTCCATTTCATGCTCTAACAGTCCAAGTATTCTACAGAATGTGTGATCTTAAGCATGTTCCACACCAACTGAACAGTGGCCTATATGTTAAACTTTCGTCAATACTTACTGATCTCTCAATCCAAGCCCACCCCAAACTTACAAATTTGGGGTATCTTACATTTGAATTTTGACTAAACACCATGTTAACTAAGGTTCACATAACAAATTAACATGATTATAGGTGCTGCATTTTGAGAGAGAGTACAGTGGCACAAAGAAGGATTGCGGAGATACTTACATCTATTAAGCTTTCTGAGTTCCCGCACTCTATCATAGCATCATTCTGTGTATTCAACTCTTTATCACTAGCTTTATCTGTTGGTAAACCTTGGTTCTGGTCTTGTTGAACATTGTCATTCCTCTTAGCAAAATCATCAGATAGAATGTCAGTGTGTTCTTGACTGCCATTCCTCGTGCAACGGGTGCCAGTTTCCAGTTCCGTTGATGAAGATCCAGCCTTGATTTTATTTTTGCTACTCGTACTGCAACTAATCACCATATCATGCTTGTCACCACCAATCACAGGCCTGCTTAATTTTCCTCCTGGTAAATGATCTATGTCATTATTTGGAACTTTCTCAGAAGGTTGTTGCGCTAAATTATCTTGTGAATTGCATAAACCCTGGCTTGACGTTTTAGGAGATAATCCTTGAGATGCACTAACAGAGGACTGAGTTCGGAGTAACTTTTTGGTCATAAATGTAGGAGAATCTGCAGGAGCTGACCGGTCAGATGAGCTAGGCGGGGCAATATGAACATCAGATCTCTTCTTCTCTGTAGATTCTTCCACAAGGGAATTTCTTAGTCTGTTAGGACCAGCAATGTTCTTGTCCTTGTAGTCCTTGACAGTGAGATCACGACTTGACGCAGAAGTAGATAGTTTATCCTTTTTCTTATCCAGCAGAAGTTTGCTTGCTGCTGATGTACCAGTAACACACGAGTTACTATCATCGTGGCACTCTTCTCTAGGTGACCTCGTATCGCTTAATAGCCGTCTACGTTTTGCCGGCATGTTAACCTCTGAATCTGCTGCAATGGATCTCGCCATAGCCTTATGTCCACCATTTTCGGAATAGGAAGCATGGCTTGAAGTGGCACTAAGTTCATCATCATTTTCCCCTCCCTTTGTACGGAGCCCTTTCCCACTACGAACTAACAAATTAGTTCTTGATTCTGACCTTGCACAGCACGTTTGAGATGATCCGCAGTCCATATTGGAATCAACAGGTGCAAGATCTCTGTGTAGGCAAGAGGAGCAAGGAGCAGAACAGACATTACAAGTGCCAGATTCTGCTTTCACATGAGGACCATCACTTGGCACTGGTCTTTTTCTTACTGTAGGGTTGTCCTGGCAAAAGGTGGACCAACATTAAGTCTTGGTAAGCCACAAAAATGCACTCTACAGATACAACAGGAACATAACATGGGATGACTAAGCAGATCATCCCTGCAACTGATTAAAACATAAGATTAAGCATTGCTAGGATAAACATACTATCTCTGTTTCATCCGCAATCTGCTGGACTGATCTAAGATTTATTACCTTCAATCGACGGCTGGTAATCCAGAAGCATTTTCAAGATTAGGAAATGGACTGTTTGGCATACATTGTCTGCTCACTTTATAAACATCAATGTACACCGTATTATTCGCGGCAATAAAATCATGATTAACCTATACTAACCGAGTAAAAAAAGGCTATTGGAGTGTAGTAATGAAAGATTTCAAAGCGGATAAGTACTGTGAAGCCCTTTTCCACGGGAGATTAAGTCGTCCCCAAAGCAGAGGATGCACTATACAGCATTATGGGATCAGAATCACCTATGAGCATCTGATGCCACACCAGCTAATCTACATGCCAGAGGCATCACATCGCACAGGAATAAACTCATCATATGAAACCTGTGGGCATCAGATGACCGAACCAACATGCGCATTTGCACGAAATTCCCAGAGAAGAAGAATATTTTGCTGCATATTCAGGGACAACCACACCCTGCAATGCTCACCTCTATCTTGGGGGCCAGTCCCCGCTGTTCAGAGTCCTCTGCCCGTCCTGCACCGCCACCGCGTTGTTCCTTGTTCGATTCCTGAAAGGAATAAACACAACAATAAATAACGAGCGCAACTCACGAAATCTGTTAGATTGACGCCTAAATCGGTGCGAAAAATAATATGACGAACCATACGGGCGATTCAAATCAATGGATTCGATCAAATCCGATTCGACCCTCGCAAAACCGCGTCGCCCGCAGACGCTCCCCAACCCCCAAAAAATAACCTAACGAAACAAGCAATCCACAAGCGCGCACGCGCGCACAGTGTCACGAACGCTCACGCGTAACGAAACCTCGAATCTCGAACCCCCGACGCCACCTATGTCGCCCAATCCCATCCCATCCAATCCCCAAAAACCCGAGGCCGCCGCCACCAACAACAACTGAACGCAATCGTCAGGGGTAGACAGGGCGAGAGAACGGAAGCGGCGTTCGGATGTACCTCGAGGAGTGCGAGATCCTTGTGGCGCGTACGATCGTAGAGATCCCTCATCGTGCGTTCGCGGTCTTGCGGCGCCCTCATATGCCCGGGCCCACCCCACCGCCGCCTCGCCGATCGGGGCGAGCCCTACCTCCCGGCGGCGAGCGGCGCGGCGCCGTCCATCCGCAACCAGTCCTCCGGAGAGAGACGGAGATGGGTTGGGGTTTCGCTCTAGCGTGGGGAGGAAGCAGCGAGCGCAGCCGATGAGGGAGGGAGAGAGAGAGAAGAGGGGAGGGGAGGGGATGAGAGAAAGTGCTTCAGTTTTGGAGTCCCTCGGGGCGGTGACGCGACGGGGGAGCGAGAGGAGAGGAGAGAGGGGGGACGGGGAAATGAAACGGGACGGGAACGAGGATGGGTTGGCGGGCCCCGTCTGTCAGTCACACGTCATAGCCCATAGCCACAGCTTTAAAATGGTTTTGTAGCAAGTATTTATTTGTTTTTCCAAAAAAAGGCAAGTATTTATTTACCTACCAGGTGAAGGCTGTAATTTTTCTGTGCAGTTAAAGGGAATTATGTAACTTTTCTAGGGTGGGAATATATATTTTTAGTATGCCAAAACAGGCCATTACAGACTGGATACTTACCTACATTACTTGACTCAAACCCGACTACAACCCGATATTGGTTCTTTCGTCACTCTTCGTGTCCGTGAACGTTTGAGTATCCCTACTTTGCGACCTAACCACTTTTTACAAAAAAATTATAAAATAAATTTGACAAAAGAGGTAAAACATTTATTTTTCTATGTCATTTACTTTGATTCGGACCAGACAGTTGTTCTTTCGTCACACTTCGTGTTCCCGAGCGCGTTACTAATCCTAATTTACGACCTACCGGCTTTTACAAAATTTATAAAACAATGTCAAGAGTTAAAACATTTATTTCCCATATCTTTTACTTTGACTCGGATCTGGCTATGACCAGACAATTGTTCTTTCCTCACACCTCATGTTCGCAAGTGCTTTACTCATTCTGCGACCTGCCCCCCTTTACGAGATTTACCAAATAATCCTAGAAATTAAGTATTTTATTTTCCATGTTTATCTACTTGCAATCAGACAATGGTTCTTTCGTCATACATTGTGTTCTCAACCGCATGGATAATCCTATTATGCGATCTTTCAACCTTTACGCAATCTCCACAAACGATTTTGGGATATAAATATTTATATCCTATGTGTGTTATATTCTACTTGTATCTCACCACAACCAACTTTTGGTTCTTTCGTCACAGCCTTGTATTGTTGTGTTACTAATCATCTTATGGCTATATTTATAATAAAAAAAATCATGAGTTTTGCTTTGGTACACCCCCTAAAACTTTACACGAATCTTAAAGTTGCTTAAAAGGACTATCCATATCAGCATGCAGAACAAATGCATTGAATAGATTGATATTTTACAAAATACTATATTGTCCTTTTTGATTGAAATGGATAATTTGTAATCTTCATTTCCATCTTCATCTTCAATCTACATCAAAATCTGTACACTTTCTCTAGGGGATGAAACAAAACAAAACTTATTAATCATTTTTTTTCTTCTTAAGGCCTTGTTCGTTTAATCCTCCTCCCAAAGGGATTGGAGAGGATTTTGACTTGTAGGGGATCTAATCCCCCTCAAACCCTGCCATTCCTCTTCAAAAACCACCTCAACCGAACAAGGCCTAAAGAGGTTGTACTTTACTCCCTCCGTTCAGAATTATTTGTCGCAGAAATGAATGTATCTAGACGTATTTTAGTTATAGATACATCCATTTCCGAGACAAGTAATTCCGAACGGAGGGAGTACTATAAACAACAGGAGGCCATAATTTGCACGCGACGTGAGTACTCCCTCCGAATATACGATATTTTGTATATTTCAATATGCACTACAAACGAATTGAAATAAGTGAATAAACACATTAAAATGTGTCTATATACATTTGATTATTAAAAATGTTAGAACATCTTGTATTTATGAATGGAGGGAGGGTTAGATATGCTCGCAAGTCGCAAGCATTGCAATGGAACCTCACGTACACATGCTTCTCACCGATTCTAAATAGGGTTAATCTAGTTGTGGTTTGCTTCTTTTACAGGCTTTTAAATTTGGCGATATATAGTAAACGAGATTCACGTCGACGGGGTGTAAATCATCTTAGGTACGTACGTGTAACCACTCGTAAAAACGAAAGGCACGCACGCGTAATGTGACCGTGGTATGTCGATGCTTCGGTGCGTACATACTCCCTCCGTCCGGAAATACTTGTCATTAAAATAAATAAAAGAGGATGTATTTAGATGTATTTTAATTCTAAATATATTTTTTTTGTCTATTTTGATGACAAGTATTTTCAAACGGAGGGAGTACTATGCATCTCGCCGGCATAAGAGCATGCGTACGTACCGTTGCTGCTCCTTTTAGTACAAAATCGACTGCCATATCGCGCTTGTTGGTACGTTTTCATGGTATTACAATGTTCATAAGTTGACATCGTTACCGCCGCGTGCACAGCAAAAGTCAGAATTCAGCGCGCGTGCCCGTGTCATGCTACGACCAGTCCGACCCACAGACCAATTAGCGTATATATGCATGCTCTACATGATAATACTCCCTCCATCCGAAAATACTTATCGAAGAAATATATAAAAATGAATGTATCTAGAACTAAAATACGTCTAGATACATTTATTCCTCCAACGAGTATTTTCGGACGGAGGGAGTATATACGGAATACAAACGAAGATGCATATTGTATGTATTGTCTGTCCATGCATGCATGGACTTATGAGCATACGTTTCAAGGAAAATACTACCTTCGTTTCTAAATATTTGTCTTTCTAGAGATTTTAAATGGTGACTATATACGGAGCAAAGTGATTGAATCTACACTCTAAAATATGTCTATATACATTCGTATGTGGTGACCATTTGAAATCTTTAGAAAGACAAATATTTAGAAACGAAGGAAGTATATATCTAGCTACACCATATACAAAAATCAAGAATATGATTTTACTCTGTGCCTTTACCTGACGTGAGTGGTCTGGTAGACGTCGCGTCGCTGTAGCATGTCGATCGATTAACATAGTATTGGATTTGCGTAGACGTTTCTCGTGAACACGTTTCTCAGGCTCGGTGTTTACTGACCTGTCCGCATCCAATGGATGTGGAGCCGGAACTACGCATCTTACTCTGAAAAAAGGACTACGTTTTTTTTTTTCCATTGCGATGAAAAAAGAAACACAAGTTACACATGGTAGCTATCGCTGCTCGCCTGCTATCGACATAGCGTGTGCTACGTACGTGCAAGTTAATATTGCATGTATAGTATACGTACTCCGCAAAAATAGCGGAGCCGCCTTTTTGCCTCGCCGGCTCAAGCTTCCCCGATCGTCAGAAGTCATGGGGCTCCGGTGGATCATAGCCAAACAGGGACCGATCCATCAATCCATGTTCTGCATATATATGATCCATACAACGCAAAACAAAATCACGACGAGTATAAAGGTCTAATCGCGCGGTGCATGTCATCGAATGAACGGAGAACGAGATTCTACGGGGATCGACGTGTCAACGAATTACTCGCTAGAGAGTCACTTTGGCACCTTTTCTCTCACTTTATCTGTTTACCATGCAACTTGCGGAGCATCTTTCGTCGCCGTCCATCCAAGTAGCTTTCCATGATTCTATCTTCTCGTAAATAAGCAGGAAATTACCCCGATTATACATGTACGTCCGGTAGTGCGTGCAGACACACATTATTTTCCCCACCGGAAAACTTGCGGCAAAAAGGAAAAAAGATGGACATCCGATGCTTACTTGCACGCACACGGCATGCCCTAAATTAGTAGGGGTAGATTTTTACTTTCAGAACCGACGCGGACGACAGTTCCAAACTGTAGAGCCTATCTCTTCCAACCGCACACGATAGTACAGACCTATATGTACTAGTACCTCTTTATTTCAAAAAAAAATGTACATACCTCTCCTTACATCCACTAACGACACTAGTAGAAAACGGAGCTTTAAAACCGGTTTGTAAGGGTCTTTAGTGCCGGTTATGAAACCGGCACTAAAGTGTGGGCACTAAAGCCCCCCCCCCCTTTAGTACCTGTTCGGCACGAACCGGCGCTAAAGTGCCACCACGTGGCGTGAGCTCGCGCCCTAGTATGGGGGACTTTTAGTACCGGTTTGTGTTACCAACCGGTACTAAAGGTTTTTTTTTTTAAATTTGGAAAAAAAATTGCTTTCTTTTTCAATTTTTAATTTTTCTGAATTATTTGATGATTTAGTCTCTAATCACCTCTCTTAACTGCTCAAGTGTGGATCACTCATTCCAAATCATCTAACTTCCCGACTGGTCACTCATTCCATCACTCGTTTCCGAGTCTGCACTTGTTGTTTTCCTGACAATAGTAAGATGTCAATCCTATTAACCCTCAGGAGTTTAGCTTGAGCATGAAGTCACACATTTCACCGTTTGAGTTTGAAACTATTATTCTAAAAAACAGTAATTATTTAGTAACGCTAATATTTCTTGAATAAGTTTGACCATAGTTTGACGAAAATTTAAAAAATTGAAATAATTATTTAGTAACACTAATAGTCTTGAATAATTATGTAGTAACATTAATACTTCTTGAATAAGTAGTTTGACCAAATTTAACCAATTTTTTTAAAAAAACTGAAATTTGACCATATCTTTTTTTCCTTTTCTAATTTGAGGATTCTAAAAAATTCCAAACAGACCATAGGCGGTCTCCATCGGATGCGGATTTTCGTGCTGAATTTTTTGATATATTATACGTTTTATTCCGACATCGTATACAAAAGTTATAGCCGTTTTACATTTTCCCTACACTTTTTGCAAAACATGTCCAAATTTTCGCTTTCAAAATTTCCTAACTAGTAGATATAGTAAAATAACTACCTCTCGAAGGATTTTATTTTTTGAAGTTTTTATCATTTTCTTTCGATTTTTTCAAAACTGAAATGGCGATACAGCGGGTAGAGTTTGAAAATTGGCCCTGTAGTACGGGTTCGTGGCACGAACCGGTACTAAAGGCTTGTCCCTTTAGTACCGGTTATTAGCACGAACCTATCAGAGTTAGATGAACCTTTAGTACGGGTTCGTAACACAAACCGGTACTTAAAGAACTCGTGGGGACCCGACGGCCTTGACATTACCCTTTAGTACCGGGTTCGTGGCGCG
The DNA here is from genome assembly GCA_021605145.1 of Aegilops bicornis. Taxonomy (NCBI): domain Eukaryota; kingdom Viridiplantae; phylum Streptophyta; class Magnoliopsida; order Poales; family Poaceae; genus Aegilops; species Aegilops bicornis. The sequence goes on along the minus strand of CM038669.1, from coordinate 372,983,049 downwards.
AACCGGTACTAAAGGCTCAACACGAACCGGTACTATTGATCGCAGCCACGAACCGGCACTATTGATCACATTAATGCCAGTTTTCTTACAAACCGGTACTAATGTGCTTCACATTTGACCCTTTTTCTACTAGTGCGAGTTGGACCTGTGAAGCACTCGGACCCCCGGGTCAGTGAAACGTCCAGTGAACGGCTCGGTGTGTGAGGTAAACGGTAGGGGTAGGGGACAGGGTGGGGGATGGGCTCAGACGTGTTTCACAAGGTATTCCGAGGCGCAGATTGCGCCCAGTATAGCTATCCTGACACGTGGTCGGCCCTGATGCCACCATACAGTACTGTGTTTGCGACACGTCCAACGTAGTGCTCCGTGCACGGAAAGGGTGCACCCCCGTCACATGTGATTCCACTGAGATTGCATGCGTTTGGAAATGGAAAAGATTCCTATCATTTTATGTAGCAGCTAGCAGGTATTTCGTGTTTGTGTTTCATTATTTTTCAGCGGGTTTTATACTGGTGGTTTCATCGATAGACCTAGGTCTTTTTCCGAAAAGAAAAAAAAATCTCTGACCTAGCATAAAGACTCATATCGGTGGCACGGCTTGCATGGGTGCGTGCAGGCAGTATTTGATGCCCGAGCCATGTGGAAGCGGGTGGACGGGCGCGTTGCTCTACCGATGACGCGTGGGCCTCGCTCCTGCTCCACTTGTCGTCCTCCCGCCTGCGCCGCCGCATGCACCGTCCGAGACCGGCAGCACGAACCGCTCCGCGCGACGGCCCGGGAGCGCGCGCCGGATGCGTGGCCCGCCCGACCGCCTTCCAGAAGGTCTCCCCCGCCCGGCCCGGCGCCCCACGCAACGCGGCGCGCGCCTGGTCCGCTGCGCCGGCCAGCAGGACGGGGCCAATGGCCACCCCCCACGTGGCACGCGCTTGCATGCGGTCGATCTTTTCCCTCGTCGCGGCGGGCGCGGGGGGCGGGAGACATGCATGCAGTGCATGCGTCGACGTGCTCGATGGAGTAGTACGATGGAGCGATGGAGTAGAGGGGCAGCCATCATTGTGGCTTTACAGGCGCGTACCTGATTTTCCTATTAGTACGGAAGAAGCCTAACGAGCAGTGTAGATTTTGAAAACGACGTTCGGAAATTCTACCGGGATCGAGCATATTATGTGTCTGGTTTTTAATTCGGATCCTGCATGTCCTGGAAAACCCTAGCTAGTACATATATATCGGGCATGCATCGAGCCACCGGCCCTAGCGCACCGTCAAACGTCGAAAACCAAGCGAATCCATGGCATTCGGTTGTTTAACGAACGGGCAGAGATTTTCTATTGCAGCAAAGGGCGGCTTGTGCCCAGAAAACTAAGACTGGGTATTATTGCCTGTATCGCGTCGAGGGAAAACTAATCAAATGTCTAACAGGTCAGCAAAAGCAGAGGATACAATATGCACACATGCGTAAACGCAGAGGCCCACATGGCTGCTCGTGATGGTGGCCGGCCAGCTAAGTTGACTAAATAATGGAGCAGGACTACGTATGCAAAACTTCACCTCAAACCACTTTTGCCATTCTTACGGTAATATAAACCGGGTATGATCAGGTAGGTTAGATGGAGTCGTACACGTACCTGGTATAATCGATGTGATATTTGATTCGACCTGATTCTCCATCGACCGGCTATTAATCCTAGCAGTGATCCTGCATTAAACGGATGGGATTTAGCAGTCGTGGTACGCATACGTACGTACTAGCTTAGCTAGATCGAGCTATGCAGACCAGTAGAGCCACACGGTTCGGCAGCTGTCGCAGCTACCCCCGAGTGCATGCCTCTAGATGCAACGTAGGAGTATGTGGTGATCACTTGTCGCAAACTAAAAAACAAGTCCAGTATTAGTTACGAGAATATGTTTCCTTTTTTAAAAGTATAAATGGATTTTTTTGCCGGGAAAGTATAAATGGATGTTTACACACAAATTATATCTTGTTGACCCTTTTCCCACTCAGAGGTGGTCATACAATTTACCAAAAGTTAGCTAAAGGTGTTAAGTGCAGTTGGGGCTGGAGCTATATATACTATATCTATCTAGATATGCTAAGTTGCGCTATAGCCGTAAACAATTTTATCACGATGCGCCGCCCGTGTGAATCGGCGGATTTCATCAAGTATAGTACTCCCTTCGTCCGGAAATACTTGTCAGCGAAATGAAGATATCTAAATATATTTTAGTTTTAGATACATCCATTTTTATCCATTTATGTGACAAGTATCTTCGGATGGAGGAAGTAGGTACGGCTCCTACTCTAATTCCAGTAATGATCCTACTTATGAGCGAGTAGATCGCCTATATGTGTCTGTACGCATCCACGAAGTCATGGCGCGCAACAAATCGGGCAGCACGTACGGGGTGCATGCAGACACGTCACAGCTTACCTGTACATGCAAACACGTCACGCGCGTCCCAAAATTCCGTCCCACGACCCACCCGATGCGCGCATTCATTGCACACGCAAGCAGATAGCGCGGTGAGACTTGCAGAGAGACGACTCCGAAAGTCTCCAGTTAATCGATCGGGTGCGGGGTGCATGTCTCCACACGCGCGCAGCCGGCACGTGACACGTCCCTGCTTTCCCTTGCGAAATTCATGTACGTCGAGTACATTACCAACGACCATCACATTTGGGCCAGGATTGCGGATTACTATTGAGGGAAATTGCAAAGAAAAGAAAAGAAACATCACTTTTGAGGCTAGTGTGTAATAAATTGCCATAATAGAGCGTTTAAACCGTTTTCTAATTCAAAAAAAGCGAAATAACTCATGAACAATATATTTTATGAACAGTCCGTAAAAGGGCAAAAACTAAAGCGAGAACTTAGACAAGTGAATGATGTTTTTCGTAAATTGTCTGCAAGTAATTATTGTATTTACTAACGACAAACAATGGCGATTGTTGCCCGTGTCTTTCTTTAGCGATACATAAGTCGTTTGATTGAGAAGGCAAATTGAGCCTAAGTTTTTTCATACTCCAGTAGGGTTGATAGAAAACCCGACCGCACCTCCCACGCTAAATGACCTGAGCCATCGGAACTGGGAATTCCCATCCGGAATCAATGATTACTTCTTTTGGTGATCCGAAAATGAAGCGGAAAGAATTCTCGCCTTTTTTCCACGGAGGTGACCTTGAGTTATTGAACCCACGAGAGCTAAAGTCTCAAACAAGCTTTTGCTAGAGAATTAATTCCAACTTTTGACCAGATCGTAAATCAAGCTGACATTGAAAACACTTATAATAAAAATAAGTATGGGTATGAGGATTTATGCTTACAACCATATATTTGTATCGGGATCAGAAATGATATTAATTTGTGCTCCGGAGGTCATCCATCAAGATGTGCTTGTTACGTATCGAAGTAGGGGATGTGTCCAAATTATGTCTTGACCGGTACACGTCCACCACTCCGACCTGCTTCATCCTGTCGGCTGACGTGAGGGCTCCGACGTCACCTCACCGACTTGCCCCGCCTCCTCGACTGGCTCAGAGACTATGCCATCGCTTCACGATCTGCTTCGTCACGTCGGCTGACGTGGGGGCTCCGATGTCACCTCACTGACTTGCCCCGCCTCCTCAGATGGTTCGGAGACTTCGCCACCGCTTCACGACCTGCTCCGGGTGCTCCAACGTCACCCCATCCACATGCTTCGTCACGCCGGCTGGATCGGGGTTGCGCCTCGCCACATCGACCGTACTATATATGTTAATGCTTCCGAGCTCCTTGCTCTGCCACATCCGGACCGGCTTGGGGGTTGGGACCTCGTCCCGCCGCGAGCCCGGACAACGTCATCCACACCGGGAGCATAAACCACCTAAGTCGCTTTTATGCTTAATTATTTTTTCAAAAATTATCTATTTTTGGTTCGGTCAGATATTATATGTGTGTTGAATAAACCTGTCGGATTATTAGTGCCAACATATCTTCTGCACTATCTTGTGTACGTAGGGCAATCCAAGTTGCTACCGCTACCACGACTATCTACAAGATGGTCTGGCCGGTTTCTCATCCACGGTTCAATAGACATCGCATTGCTATCCGGCCTGCCATGCGAATTGGGACTTCGTCACGTTGTCACCATCACGCCGACGTCATTAAAGTGGGATTATTAACATAGTTAAACAACATGATATATCCTCAAAAAGTACGGTAAAGAATCACTCCATTGTTCATATTTTTATTAGATCAAAGTGGGACGAGATAGCAGAGGTATGACCAGGCACACCTCTAAGTTTGCTTTTCTAATCTTGATTCGTAGGGCAGCCCCATAAATGAAATAGAATAATTACCTCATGACATTTATCGTTCTAAGCTTAATTCATAGAGTCACCCCAATGTCACTATGGCCATCTCCGGAAATTATACTAGTCATGTATCATGATTTCAATGATTCCCAAACTATTAAATCTAACATAAAGAAACTCGTAGCAAGAGAAAAATGCAATTCACCTCAAAGATAATATGAGAGGATACTTCACATAATTCAACTCCTTAACAAAGGCCATGATCACAATCATCACCGGAAACTTACATGATCAAGGGAGAGAGAGAGCGAGATATAACACATTGTTACTACTACATACCCTCAATCCCATGGGTCTACTCACACATCATCATGAGAAGATCGAAAGAGTTATTGGTGATGGTCATGGAGATGGTGGAGATGTCCCCAGCGGGGTTCCGATGCCATCGGAGGAGAGGTGGAAGGGACCATCCTTCTTCTTCATTGGCCTTATTCATCTTGTTAGAGAGGGGGGGGGGGGGTTCCCTCAGGTTTTTGTGGCTTGGAAACTAGCACCTCCCCTGAGTTGGATTTAACTTTTGGGAGCAGTTTTCTAGATGTTGAAATTCGAGTCTCGTCACCGTTTTCTCTGTCACCGTTTTCTCTCCCCACAGAGTTTTGTAACTTCAAAAAATCTAAAAAATATAGCGGTTCCAAAACTATTGGAGCAAGATTGCGGCAAAAGGACACCACCACAGGAGGCCCAAAGCTCCCATGTGGTAGGAGCTCACCACTAGAGGGGGTGCAAGGAGGGGCCGCGTGGCGGCCTTGTGGGGATCCTCCAGGTGGGCCTAGACCCATTGGGAGAATATAATGATGAAATTTCTTGAACATAATTTTGTATTTTTTTTCATCACTGATTTGTTGTTGTTTCTGCAATATATACAAGAACACTAAAAAATAGCAATTAGACCCGGAACAAGATTAATACGTTAGTCCAATAAATTGATAAAAAAATGATGGCAACACTATGTAATAATGATATAAATATAGAACGAAACAAGAAAAAATTATAACTACGCTTGAGACGTATCAGTTTACAATCATGTACTCAAGCTTTTTATTCTCATGCTTAAGTCTATCCCTTCCCTCTGTACATTGATCCTCATCACTTTTTGGAAATCATAAGCTGCCCCATCCAAATTTTTCTTCTGCTCCAGTTATGCCCTTACCTCAATCATAGCATGTTCTGCTTTTGCCTTTAGGGCTAGTGTCACCAGCTTCTCCTCCATAGCCTTATGAAGTTCAGCTTGCACATTCCTAAGCTCAACCTGAAGCCTTTTTCTCTCATCAGAAAACTCAAACTTTTCTTTGAGATGATCAATACTATCACGTCCTTTCTTAGTTTGATACATGTCATGTAGTTTGATCATTGCTTTCTTTAGTGTCGGTGGCCACTCTAAATCAACCATTAGAAAATCAGAACTTCCTCCGTCCTACAAATTAATAAAACAACATCTAATTAACACAATTGATTACATAAATTGCTACAACCTAAAAAAACTTTGCCTACATTGCCCAATCTGAATTATTAGTGGCAACAATTCATAAAACTACAGAAGATGTACAATTGATTACATAAATTTCTACTAGCTATACTACATTGCCTACACATAGCCTGACTGGAAATCACTAATTAGCAAAACACATAGTCTGGATGGAATAATCAGTGGCCAAAATAATCACTAAAATTTCCTTCTCTATGAGTGTAAGTGCATCAAGTGCTCCCTTAGTGGTTTTGGAGAATTCAAGATAAATAGGTTCAGGGACTAATGTGTTTGCGAGTGTACACAGAAGTTATAGTCCCTAAAGATTTGGTTTAACCCATGGAAGACGACCCCTAAAAATATATTTCTTCAAGTGAAGAATTTGGTGATGAAATTGGTACGACCCTTTTGAAGAAATTGATATGAAGACTTTGAATCTTGAAGACTTTTGTTTTCGTAATCATACTTCACATTTCCAAAGTGATGCTCAGACATATACATACACAAGCCGCTTAGAGTGAAGCATTTGGAAATCTCCAGAGCATCTGATGAATTTGCTAGCGGCAGTGAGGAAGTTCATCTGGTCGCTGATGAATTTGGTCACGCTGAGGAGTTAGGATTTTGCCAGTGTGATCTGCCTATCGTGAGGAAATTAAATGCCCCGACGAAATTGAGATCTAAAATTTCCGACCGTTGCTGCGCCGCGTGCCAGCTGTCGAGTGGATCTTATCCTGACAACGGTCATATATGAGAAAGGCATTTATGAAATTTCATGTCGGGTTTCCCCTGGCTATAAATAGCCCCCCCCAGCCACTTGTTGGTTGACTGCTCTAGAGAGAACTTGACACTTGTCGTTTGAGAGAAACCCATCCTCTGACGACTTTGAGAGAATCCAAGTGAGGAAAAACCCAACCAGAGCCAAAGTGCTTGAGCATCACTGAAGAGATTGATTTGTGTGATCCTACGCCTGTTACCTTTGAAGACTGTCATTCTTCCAAACAGTTAGGCGCCAAGTTCTAAGCACCCAAGAGTCATTGTGGTGTGCCGGTGAACAAGTCTGTGAAGGTTTTGGAAGTCTACCTTGAAGACTTACCATGAGTGATTGGGAGAGGTATAAGTGACCTTGGCTCAAGAGGAATACGGTGAGGACTAAGTGTCCTCTGATCTTAGCCGCCTCAACCAGACGTATGATTGATACAACAACTGGAATTTGTCTACCAAATCATTGTGTCTTCACCGAGCCAGCCCGGTTTCAAATTCCTCACCCTCACCTTAAATATATCCGCTACCGAAGAATTTGTGATCTACTTTATGAAGAACTTGAACTGAAGACTTTCATCATGCTGTTTTTCATTTCTTCAGTTCATCTTCCTCGTGCTTGTATGCATGTATGATTGAATGTTCTTCACCTATATGTATCTTTTATGCATGCTTTCTGTTTCTGTGATGATTCAGTTCCCTCGAGTTTCCATTTCTTCACTCTGATCTTCATCAAATTCTTTAGAGTTTGACAAATTTCTAAAATCTCCCATTCACCCCCCTCTAGGACTAAACCTGCGCTTCAGTTGGTATCAGAGCAAGGTACTCCCTTATTCTGTGTGATTTTGGTTTAACCACCTGGAGTTTTAGTTATGTCGACTGCAGGTATGATCAAGGTCTCCGCTGCGTCCCCCATCTTTGATGGCACGGATTATCCCTACTGGAAGAACAAGATGCGCATGCATCTTGAGGCAATTGCCAACGACCTCTGGTTCGTCGTTTGAGAACAAAATCCCCATTGTTGCTCCTAGCATCAATGTTGCTGATGTGAAGAGATTCAAGCAACTCGACTCTCAAGTGAAGAATATCATATGTGGGCATCTGAACAAAGGACAGTATGGCAGAATGAGTGCACTGTAAACATCAAAGCTTATCTGGGATAGGCTTTCCAAGGTCAATGAAGGCGTGTCCATGCAACATGACTCACGAGTTGATGTTCTTCGCAATCTCTTCAATCACCTCAAGAGGCTCGAGAATGAAAACGTTCTGCAAACCTTCGACCGCCTCACCGATATATCCAATGAGATTTAGGCTCTCGGTGCTGCTGACATGATGATACATCTCAAATGTATCTATAATTTTTTATTGTTCCATGCTATTATAGTATCAATCTTGGATGTTTTATATGCAATTACATATCATTTTTTGGGACTAACCTATTAACCTAGTGTCCAGTGCCAGTTGTTGTTTTTTGCTTTTTTGGCTTTTTAGAAAATCAGTACCAAACGGAGTCCAAACGCTATGAAACTTTTTGATGATTTTTTCTGGACCAAAAGGAACCCTAGAAGCTTCGGGAGAAGATCTGAAGTGCCACAAGGGAGCGACAAACCTGCCAGGCGCGCCTAGGGTGGGGCAGGCTTGTGGGACCCTCGTGGCACTTCTTGACCTAATTCCAGCGCTATAAATTCCCAAATATTCCCAATACATTAGAGAGCCACCCGAAACACTTTTTCTGCCGCCGCAACTTTTTGTTCCTTCGAGATCCCATCTGGAGGCCTTCTTCAGTACTCTGCAGGAGAGGTAATCGACCACGGAGGGCTTCTACACACTACTAGGAAAAAGGCTACTAGCAGCGCGGGTAAAATGCTACTAGTAGCGCGGGTACTCGCGCTACTAGTATCGCGCTACTAGTATCGCGCTACAGCTAAACGTTAGTAGCAGCGCGGGTGCACCCGCGCTACTACTAACCTAACTACTAGTAGCGCTCACATATATCCCACGCTACTACTAACCTAACTACTAGTAGCGCTCATATCTTATTTTCCACGCTACTACTAACCTAACTACTAGTAGCGCTCATTTGTTTCCCACGCTACTATTAATAATTTAGGAATTAAAAAAAATAAAAGGTAGATGTAGTATTCATGAATGGCAATACGCCCAGTGCAAACCAAACCAACGTCACATAACATTCTCAAGATTCCATTTAACATCAGACACACACAATGATCATCGAAAGGTGGGTACCTTCCCTGGTGTTCCATCACCAACCTAAACAGACAACTTCCCTAGATGTATCTACCAAGGCTCGGAGCTTAGACGCCGGTGGACCCGAATCCTCCCTCCCCCCGGACGGTGGCGTCGAGGTCCTCCACCTCGGCGACCTCCGGCGTCGAAATCACCTGGACAATCATCTATGGGGCATGGCCACCAGCTTCACGGAGAAGTCCGCCTCTGAGTGGTTGAAGAGCACAGCGCCCACCGGTTGCGCTAGTCAGCGTCGATCACCCGTGCGCCCATGTCGAGAAAGTGAAAACTTGTTAGTACGCAAATTGCATCAGTTCAACTAAATGGTATATTCCAATTCACAAGACCCATTAATTAAGTTAAGATTATTTTCTCATCTAGCAATTTAAAGGGGCTCATGCCGAAAATATATGCTTAATTCCTCACTGGCTATTCAAACTAAATGGTCTAAGAACTTTGGGACAATCAACAACCTTTCCACTTGATCTCCGCTAGCTACTTTGGATTCAACAAGAAAAGGAACATTTACTTGAACTAAAAAGAACAAGCAGGCAAGCATGCTATCAATCTTCTGGCTAGAATTTCACAAAATGCACCTGTCAAGTGTACTCTAACAATCGACGCGTCACATCTCCTCATGATTAAGGACTCTAGCTGAGCCGACAACATGGAGCAAGATGTAGTCGTTTCCGAGCATATCAAAATACTGTACCCAGGAACATATATTTTGGGACAACAAACTAAATTTATGGCTGCTCTCAAACCGTACATCCAAACGACAGAAATAAATACTCTAAAGAAACCTTGGAACTTTATATAAAACTTATGTAAAGGGGCCAACTCAAAATTCTAAGCCTAGCTAACTCATTTTTCAGATATAAGCTTGTTGTCCAAATTGGACAGTGCAGTTTTTAACTGAATCAAGTTCAGTTTACAGCCATGATGCAGAACTAGATGCTAAAACTAACACCTGGAGGGGGGGTTCCCCGACATTACTTCACTATGGATTGGATAAAGAATCAATAAGGACAACACCCACGGTAAAACTCTTGTGTCAATGTTTGCAGTTTGGACCATCAGTTAAAATAAATGCACTAGCAAGTTAGCCTCTACATCAACCAGCATCAATGTTTGCAGTTTGGACCATGAGATTAATATTCAAATCCTAAAGTGAACTCTTCAAGCGTGGGATGTGCTTAGATTTCAAGAGAATTCTGAATACAAGATTCAGGAGGCTACTGGCTAGCATCTGGGTAGTCGAATTACTGTCCAATCTAGAACCAAGCCATGCAGTAAATCTAGAACAGCTCACAAATCTAACCATGACAGCTCTCCCAGGATCCAATCGTAAAACAGTAAAGGCGGCCCAAGCTAAGATTGAATTTTAGGCACAGCACAGATACGTAAAAGAAAGAAGAAAACATAACATTCAATCCTTATTCTGCATACACTACATACACTAGTATGACCATATTTAGTTTACTGCAATTACCATGTACAATTCAAATGAGAACATATAAGATCAAAGGTAGGAGTAAGACATGGATAAATACCTCACTTTGGCTGCCACAACGTCTAACTTTTCTTCCACTTATTTGGTTGCCTCGGTCCTCAGTAGAATAAATATTTGAAAATCTGTAATCCACATGTGATCAATGGAAGAATGAATAAAAGATAAATGGTGAATTTCACATCGTTGATTCATGGTTCATATGGTAACATCAAGCACATAACTAAGTACCTGATTCAAATGAAATCTACAAGTTATCACCAATTCACCGTATCAGACATGTTCCCTGCAGAACACAGGACGACGCAGGACGCCAATGTTCCTTGGCACTAAATAACAATTATCGACCTTGGAACCATTCCCGACGCGCATCGTCACCTCGTACTTCGCCAGTCTCCGTTTATTCCGCAGCTCCTGCTGTGAGTTACATATATGAGCAACGGCACCGGTATCGAATACCCAGGAGTTACTAAAGTAATCGGTAAGGTACACATCAATTACATGTATATCAAATATACCTTTAGTGTTGCCGGCCTTCTTATGCGCTAAGTATTTGGGGCAGTTCCGCTTCAGTGACCCTTCCCTTTGCAATAAAAGCACTCAGTCTCGTGCTTGGGTCCATTCTTTGACTTCTTCCCGACAAGCTGGCTTAAGGTGCGGCAACATCCTTGCCGTCCTTCTTGAAGTTCTTCTTTCCCTTGCCCTTCTTGAACTTAGTGGTTTTATTGACCATCAACACTTGATGTTCTTTCTTGATTTTAACCTCACTGACTTCAAAGATTGAAAATACTTCGGAATGGTCTTCACCATCCTCGCATATTGTAGTTCATCACAAAGCTCTTGTAGCTTGGTGGGAGCGATCAAGGATTCTGTCAATGACCGCCTCGTCCGGGAGGTTAATGTCCACTGGACGGCGGTTGTGCAACCCAGACATTTTGAGTATGTGCTCACTTTGGCGTAACTATTTTCCTCCATCTTACAACTATAGAACTTGTCGGAGACTTCATATCTCTCGACCGGGCATGAGCTTGGAAAACCATTTTCAGCTCCTCGAACATCTTATATGCTCCGTGTTGCTCAAAACGCTTTTGGAGCCCCGGTTCTAAGTCGTAAAGCATGCCGCACTGAACGAGGGAGTAATCATCAGCACGAGATTGCCAAGCATTCATAATGTCTTGGTTCTCTGGGATGGGTGCATCACCTAGCGGTTCTTCTAGGACATATTGTTTCTTGGCTGCTATGAGGATGATCCTTAGGTTCCGGACCCAGTCCGAATAGTTGCTGCCATCGTCTTTCAGCTTGGTTTTCTCTAGGAACGCGTTGAAGTTCATGGTGACATGAGCGTTGGCCATTTGATCTACAAGACATATTTTGCAAAGACTTTAGACTAAGTTCATGATAATTAAGTTCATCTAATCAAATTGTTTAATGAACTCCCACTCAGATTTGATATCCCTCTAGTCATCTAAGTGTTACATGATCCGAGTCGACTAGGCCGTGTCCGATCATCACGTGAGACGGACTAGTCATCGTCGGTGAACATCTCCATGTTGATCGTATCTTCCATACGACTCATGTTCGACCTTTCGGTCTCTTGTGTTCCGAGGCCATGTGTGTACATGCTAGGCTCGTCAAGTTAACCTAAGTGTATTGCATGTGTAAAACTGTCTTACACCCGTTGTATGTGAACGTAAGGATCTATCACACCCGATCATCACGTGGTGCTTCAAGCATTTAACTTTAGCAACGGTGCACAGTTAGGGAAGAACACTTCTTGATATTGTCGTAAGGGATCATCTTATTTACTACCGTCATTCTAAGTAAACAAGATGCATAAACATAATAAACATCACATGCAATTATATAGTAGTGACATGATATGGCCAATATCATATAGCTCCATTGATCTCCATCTTCGGGCTCCATGATCATCTTGTCACCGGCATGACACCATGATCTCCATCATCATGATCTCCATCATCGAGTATTCATGAAGTTGTCACGCAAACGAATACTACTACTTCTATGTCTAAAGAGTTTATCAATAAATTAAAGTAAATTAAATGGCGTTATTCAATGACACGCAGGTCATACAAAATAAAGACAACTCCTATGGCTCCGCCGGTTGTCATACTCATCGACATGCAAGTCGTGATTCCTATTACAAGAACATGATCTCATACATCACAATATGTCATTCATCATTCATCACAACTTCGCCATATCACATCACATGTCAATTGCTGCAAAAACAAGTTAGACGTCCTCTAATTGTTGTTGCATCTTTTACGTGGCTGCAATTGGGTTCTAGCAAGAACGCTTTTCTTACCTACGAATAACCACAACGTGATTTTGTCAACTTCTATTTACCCTTCATAAGGACCCTTTTCATCGAATCCGCTCCAACTAAAGTGGGAGAGACAGACACCCGCCACCACCTTATGCAACTAGTGCATGTCACCGGTGGAACCGGTCTCACGTAAGCGCACGTGTAAGGTTGGTCGGGCCGCTTCATCCCACAATACCGCTGAAGCAAGATAAGACTAGTAGCGGCAAGCAAGTTTACAAGATCTACGCCCACAACAAAATTGTGTTCTACTCGTGCAATAGAGAACTACGCATAGACCTAGCTCATGATGCCACTGTTGGGGAACGCGTTGCAGAAAATTAAAATTTTTCCTACGGTTTCACCAAGATCCATCTATGAGTTCATCTAGCAACGAGTCATGGGAGAGTGATTGCATCTACATACCACTTGTAGATCACAGGCGGAAGCGTTCAATGGAACGGGATGATGGAGTTGTACTCGCCGTGATTCGATCACCGATGACCTAGTGCCGAAACGGACAACACCTCCGCGTTCAACACACGTGACGGAGCGGATGACGTCTCCTCCTTCTTGATCCAGCAAGGGGGAAGGAGAGGTTGATGATGATCCAGCAGCACAACGGCGTGGTGGTGGATGCAGCAGAACTCCGGCAAGGCTTCGCTAAGCAACTACGGGAGGAGGAGGAGGTGCAGCAGAGAGGGGAGGTGCCAAGGGCTTCAGGGTACGGCCACCCCTCCCTCCCCTCCCTTTATATAGGTGCAAGAGAGGGGGGGAGGGTGCAGCCTTGCCCCTTCCTCCAAGGAAGGGTGCGGCCAAGAGGGGGGGAGGAGTCCATCCTCCCCAAGGCACCTCGGAGGTGCCTTCCCCCTTTAGGACTCTCCCTCTCTCTTATCTCCAGCGCATGGGCCTCTTGGGGCTGGTGCCCTTGGCCCATATAGGCCAAGGCGCACCCCTACAGCCCATGTGGCCCCGGGCAGGTGGACCCCGGTGGACCCCGGACCCCTTTCGGCACTCCGTGCATACAATACCGATAACGTCGCGAAACTTTTCCAAATGACCAAAATAAGACTTCCTATATATAAATCTTTACCTCTGGACCATTCCGGAACTCCTCGTGATGTCCGGGATCTCATCCGGACTCGAACAACATTCGGTTTGCTGCATACTCATATTCATACAACCCTAGCGCCACCGAACCTTAAGTGTGTAGACCCTACGGGTTCGGGAGACATGCGACATGACCGAGACGGCTCTCGGGCAATAACCAACAGCGGATCTGGATACCCATGTAGGCTCCCACATGCTCCTCGATGATTTCATCGGTTGAACCACGATGTCGAGGATTCAAACAACCCCGTATACAATTCCCTTTGTCAATCGGTATTTTACTTGCCCGAGATTCGATCGTCGGTATCCCAATACCTCGCTCAATCTCGTTGCCGCAAGTCACTTTACTCATCCGTAATGCATGATCCCGTGACCAAACACTTGGTCACTTTGAGCTCATTATGATGATGCACTACCGAGTGGGCCGAGTGATACCTCTCCGTAACACGGAGTGACAAATCCCAGTCTCGATCCGTGTCAACCCAACAGATACTTTCGGAGATACCTGTAGTGCACCTTTATAGTCACCCGATTGCCAGTGACGTTTGGTACACCCAAAGCACTCTTACGGTATCCGGAGTTACACAATCTCATGGTCAAAGGAAAAGATACTTGACATTGGAAAAGCTCTAGCAAAACGAACTACACGATCTTGTGCTATGCTTAGGATTGGGTCTTGTCCATCACATCATTCTCCTAATGATGTAATCCCGTCATCAACGACATCCAATGTCCATAGTCAGGAGACCATGACTATCTGTTGATCAACGAGCTAGTCAAATAGAGGCTCACTAGGGACATATTGTGGTCTATGTATTCACACGTGTATTACGATTTCCGGATAATACAATTATAGCATGAATAAAAGACAATTATCATGAACAAGGAAATATAATAATAATCCTTCTATTATTGCCTCTAGGGCATATTTCCAACATTTATGAGTGTACACAGGTCTATAAGTCTATGAGGAGTTTGATATTTACAGAGAAAGTCGACCCCTAAAAATGAAGTTCTTCGACTGAAGACTTTGATATTCTGAAGACTTTATCAAGACTTTGAAAGTGAAGAAATTGGTGTGACCTTGAAGACTTGGTATTCATTTGAGGAACATGAAGCGTGAAGACTTTTGTTTTCGTAGTTTCGTTTTCTCTTTTTTGAGTCATAGGAAACACCGTACTGTTAAAGGGGGTCGAGGAAATACTAAGTAAAAATTTCCATGTGATGCTCAACTCAAAATCCTACACCTACCAATCCCTTCGAGTGAAGCCTTTGGAAATCTCATACATCTCAGTCAATTTCTTCAAAGGATGTGAGACGAAGTTCTTCCGGTCACGAGGAATTTGTTCTGACCGAGGAGTTAGGAATTCGCCAGGTCGGATTGCCTACACAAGGAGGAACATGATAGCCCCGAGGAATTTGAGAGTCAAATTTCCGACCGTTCTGTCTTCTTGGCGCCACTGTCCCAAAATATCTTATCCACCTAACGGTCATATCATTGAAGGGCATTTATGTCTTATCATGTTGGGCTGCTCCTAGGCTATAAATAGCCGCCCCCTACAACCACTAGCTGGTTGGTTGCTCGAGAGAACTTGACACTTGTCATTTGAGAGCAACCCATCCTCCGAGCGACTTTGAGTGAAAATCATCGAGTGAGGAAAACCCAAAACCAAACCCCTACAAACCCAAAGTGATTGAGCATCATCAAGAGATTGATCCTGCGTGGATCTGACGCTTGTTACCTTTGAAGACTGTGCTTCTTCCAGACGGTTAGGCGTCATGGTCTAGAGCATCCAACAGGAATTGCGGATCGCCGAGTGACCAAGTCTGTGAAGGTTTGGAAGTCGCCTGAAGACTTACCATGAGTGATTGGACGAGGTCTGTGTGACCTTAGTTCAAGGAGAATACTGTGGGGACTTGGTGTCCTGAGCTGCATGCTCAGCGACTGGGTGTCCGGGACTGTGTGTCCTCGAGTTTAAATACTCAGCCGCTCCAACCAGACGTATAACCGAGATGCAGTTGGAACTGGTCTACCAAATCACCGTCTTCACCAACCTAACTGGTTCTATTACCTCAACTCTTTCATTTCCTCATTCGTGTTGAGTGTTCATTCATATCTGTGTTTGAAGACTTTGTTGAAGACTTTCTCAATTTCCTCAGTTCAATTTCTTGATCTGTTTGTCTTCATCTTGTGCTATCCTGTGTTTACGCTTTTCGTACTCTTTGATTGTCTTCATTTCATCATGATGACCATGCCCGCATTCTCTTATGCTTACTTCGAGTACTTATTCATTGCAAGTAGTTCTTCACTTAGGAATTTCCTCACGGATAATTCCTCATTGAAGAATTCATAAAAATCGCCTATTCACCCCCTCTAGTCGATATAACGCACTTTCAATTGGTATCGAGCTAGGTACTCCCTTGTTCTCAGGTGATTTTGGTTTAACCACACGGAGTTTTAGTTATGTCGGTCGTAAGTATGAAGAAAGTGACATGCCCTATCTTTGACGGTCATGATTATCCCAAGTGGAAGGCCATGATGAGGAAGCGCCTCATGGCAATGGACAATGAAATGTGGACCGTCACCGAAATTGGTCTTACTGATCTATGTAAGACGGCGAACGCAGATGATATTCGCAAGTACACTCGACTTGACATCTGGCGAAGGATATCATCTGTTCCTGCCTATCTAGAGATGAATTCAAGCACATTATGCATCTTTGCAATGCGAAGCTTATCTGGGACCGAATCTCCGACGTCTATGAAGGTCATCGAACCCGTCATGATCCTTGGTTTGAGGACTTCAAGGAATCTCTCAAACGATGACTCTCGAATCGGAATCATCATCTTCTGCAAAGCATGTCTCATGGCAAAGGGTGACAAGGTAACCAAATGTTCCTCATCCGAGTTTAGTGATGATGAATCGATGATGATGGATCTGATGATGATATTGAACCTAGCTATACCAAGCTTGTTTGTATTGCCACCAAACAACAACATGCCTTGGAAAAGGTTCAAAACATGCTAGGTAAAAGTGATGATATGTTGGGTGAAGAAATGGATCGCACTAAAGCCCTGACTGAAAATCTTCAGAGACTTGGTCTAGGCTTGACAGCCTTCAAGGTCATCATAACACTCTCTTGTCTCGATCATGAGAAACTTTCTTATGAATTTCTTCAAAGAAAGCAAGATCTTGAGAAGCTAAGAGTGAGTTATGAAGATCTTCGAAGGAGCGCGATTCATTACTTGCTCAACAAATCAGCGCTTCTCGTGAAGAATTTGTTCCTCCATGCTTAAAGTGCATTGAACGTGAATCTGCTAATTCTTCACCTGAATGTTCAAATGCTTCAACTTACAAATTCTTCACCTGCCTCTGCTATCACTAATTCCTCATCCGAGGGCACTGCTAGTATCACCGACGATGCAGGTTTGAAGGAATTGTACATGACAGGCATGTGCAAAAGCCTCAAAGGGCATCAGACTCTTTGTGATGTGCTTAAAAGCAGATCCTCAACGAAACCCTAGGAAAGAGGGTATTGCCTTTGAGAGGAAACTCAATGCCGATGGAACATATTGGAAGCCCGAAAGACCCCAAAACCTCATGGGTTCGCAAAGGGACCTCCAGTTGATCCATCTAACTTATCCGGCTTTACATGTGAATCTCCTCATTCTTCTGCTGAGTCATTTGACTCCAACTATAAACTGTTCAAAAATCAGAATGGTGAAGTATTTGCTAGATATGTTGGCACTAACTGCAGGAACGGTTCCCCTATGAAGAAAATCTGGGTTCCCAAGAAGTGCCTTGAAAGTCTTCAGGTGAATGTCCTCATGACACCACCTGTGAAGAAAAGGAACCCCAGATCAAACTCTTCATATGGACCAAATTCTTCATATGGATCCAAGTCCTCATACGGACAAAATTCCTCACATGGATCAAATTCCTCAAAAGGATCAACGTCCTCATATGATTATCATCGTGCTAACAACTCTGCTTTCGCAGGTAGAGCTAAGGGCTATGAATATGTGCATTATTCTTCAAACCAATATGTTCATAAGTCCTCGAAGAATTTCTCCGCTTATTCATATGCTTACCCTAACCCCTCTTATGTGAAACGAAATGGATTGGCCTCTATGCCACCATTCTCATATGGAGCTCATGAGTGATGAACTCTTTGCCACCCCTTGGATGTGGGTGGTGAAGAAAAAGAACTAATCTCTTCTGTAGGGTCAGGCCTCCAGACGTGCTTTAATGTCTGAAGAATTTGCTGGGGGCCTGACAAAAATGCCTGAAAGGATGCAGGCTAATCATGAAGAAATGAACTTTCATTTCACACATCCTCATACTGATTATTTGTTATACTGCCTGATGAAATTCATCTGATGAAATTGATATCATATTCTTCACTGATGAAGTATATGAGATCGTAAGTTGCACTAAATTCATCTGCAGGATGATCAACCCAAAGCCAATGAGTGGGTCCTCGATAGTGAATGTACAAATCACATGACTGGTGACAAGAATCTATTGATGGATACTCCCTTATCACCATCACATCTGAAGCATATCATCTTTTGCCGACAAAGGCAAAAGTCAGGTATTGGGTGTTGGTAAGGTTGCGATCTCTAAGGACATACACATGGACAAAGTCATGCTTGTTGAGTCCTTAGGATACAACCTCATGTCAGTCTCAATGCTTTTTGATTTTGATATGGTTGTTGTCTTTGGCAAGTATCATTGTGTTGTGATCATGGAAGCTGACAATTCCAAAGTCATCGAAGGCTTTAGGAGAGGAGACTTGTATATTGTTGATTTCTCTCTGGGACCACAACCACCGTGTGTCTACTTGCAAAATCTTGGAAGGCTGGTATGGCATCGACGACTTGGTCACGCAGGCATGAGGAATTTGCACACGCTTGCGAAGAAGAAGCATGTCATTGACATTGAAAATGTCAAATTCCTCAAGGATCACTTGTGTGGAGCTTGTGAAGATGGAAAAATGACCAAGGCCAAGCATCCAGCGAAGACTATCATGACCACTACTCGTCCATTCGAATTGCTTCACATGGACCTCTTTGGTCCAAATCATTACTCAGCAGCCAAAAATGATGCATCTCTATATGGCTTTGTTATTGTTGATGATTACTCTCGTTACACATGGGTACACATTGTTACTTACAAAAATGAAGTGCAGGAAGTCTTCAAACGATTTTCCTCGAGGGCTTCAACCAACTTTGGTGTGAAGATCAGGCACATCAGTAGTGACAATGGAACTGAGTTCAAGAATTCGGTCTTGATGACTATCTTGATGAACTTGGTATTACTCATGAGTTATCTGCTCCCTATACTCCTCAAAGAAATGGCGTCGTGGAGCGCAAGAACAGAACTCTTGTTGAGATGGCTCGCACTATGCTTGATGAATACAAAACGCCTCGCTGCTTTTGAATTGATGCAATTGATACCGCGTGCCACATCATCAACATAGTATATCTTCACAAATTCTTCAAGAAGACCGCCTATGAACTCCTCACCGACAAGAAACCCAATGTGAGTTATTTCAAAGTCTTGATTGCTAAATCTTGGATTAGAGATCCTCATCACAATTCGAAATTTGCAGAAAGCACATGAAGGTTTTATGCTTGGTTACGAAAGGACTCGCACACCTACAGAGTCTTCAACATCGTTCTTCACAAGATTGTTGATACTATAGATGTGCGGTTCGATGAAACTAATGGCTCGCAAAGAGAGCACCTACCTTCTGTGTTAGATGAACCAACACCTGAGGAATCTATCAAGTTCAAGGCAACTGAGGATATTATTCCTACTGAAGAATCTGCTGAAAAATTCATTCCAGAACGCGAAGAACGTCGAGCTGATGCACCTGAGGATAATGCTGAAGAAAATGGTACTGAAGAAAATGCTGATCAAATTCCTCGACGACAACCAGCTCATCCTCGCGTTGCAAAAGAAGTGCAAGTTGACAAGATCATCGATGACATTGAAGCGCCAGTCCTCTCACACGCTCAAAAGCTTCACATTTATCTAACTTTTGTGGGCACTATGCTTTTGTCTCTATCACAGAGCCCACTAAGGTAGATGAAGCATTTCTGGAGCCTGAATGGATTCAGGCAATGCAAGAATAATTACATCAGTTCGAGCTCAACAATGTCTGGGAACTGGTCAAATGTCCAGATCCTCGCAAGCATAATATCATTGGCACAAAGTGGATCTACCGCAACAAGCAAGATGAAAATGGCCTTGTGGTGAGGAATAAGGCACGACTGGTAGCTCAAGGCTACACACAGGTTGAAGGAATTGATTTCGATGAAACTTTTGCACCTGTTGCTAGACTTGAGGCTATTCGTGATACTACTTGCTTATGCTAACCATCATAATATCACTTTATATCAAATGGATGTGAAAAGTGCATTCCTCAATGGTAAGCTTGAGGAAGAAGTATATGTTGCTCAACCCCCAGGTTTTGAAGATCCAAATAATCCCGACAAAGTCTTCAGACTCAACAAGGCCCTCTATGGTCTCAAACAGGCCCCACGGGCGTGGTATGATACATTGAAGGAATTCTTCGTGAAGAATGGCTTCACACCAGTTCACTCGACCCTACTCTCTTTACTAAATCATATGATGGTGAACTGTTTGTGTGCCAAATATATGTTGATGATATTATCTTTGGCTGTCTTGACCAACGTTATAGTGATGAATTTGCCTACATGATGAGTGAAGAATATCAAATGTCTATGATGGGAGAATTGAAATTCTTCTTAGGTCTTCAAATTAAATCAACAACACAATGACATATTCATATCTCAGGAGAAATACCTCAAAGATTTCCTGAAGAAATTCGGCATGCAAGATTGCAAAGGCGTCAAAATTCCTATGCCCACAAATGGCCATCTATGCAATCGATGAAAATGGTATGACTTGATCACAAGGTATACCGCTCCATGATTGGTTCTCTATTGTACTTATGTGCATCTAGGCCAGATATAATGCTTAGTGTTTGCATGTGTGCCCGATTTCAAGCTACACCAAGGAATCACACCATAAGGATGTGAAGCATATTCTTCGATATCTAGCTCACACACCAACACTAGGATTATGGTACCCCAAGGGCTCAACTTTTGATCTCATTGGATATTCGACTCGACTATCTTTGGTGATCGTGTGGACCGCAAGTCAACATATGGTACTTGTCATTTCCTCGGACGATCTTTGGTCTGTTGGTCCTCGAAGAAACATAACTGCGTATCACTGTCTATTGCGGAAGCTGAGTACATTGCTGCTGGCTCTTGTTGTGCTCAATTGCTGTGGATGAAGCAAACTCTCAAGGACTACGGCATCAACGTGAAGAATGTGCCTCTCTACTGTGACAATGAGAGTGCCATCAAGATTGCTCACAACCCAGTTCGGCACTTTCAAGACAAAGCACATTCAAATTCGTCATCATTTTCTTTGTGATCATGTGTTGAAGGGCTTACATCTCCATCGAGCATGTGAAGATCAAGAACGACTAGTGATATCTTCACAAAGCCCTTAGATGAGAAGAGATTTAGCAAGTTGCGGTGTGAGCTAAATATCTTAGAATCTTTGAATGTTCTTTAAAAAGGACACACATCCTGACACTTATGCAAAATTGATGACTTAGATGTGCAACACATGAAGAAACCTTTTTCTTCAATCCATGAAGAATAACACTCTAAGTGTGAAGAAATTAATGAAGAATTTGATTCTCAGAACCCTACGACAATTGTACGCGGTGTCTGAAATCATCATTCTTATACGGTGGGTCACGCCACCACCAAAATTGAAAATCTTCAATTTGAGTGTTTCCTCAGTTTCGAAATTCTTCACTTTTTCAAATTCTTCAACTTTGCAAAATCTTCACTGTTTCCGTCATTTTTCTTCATTGGCTATATATATATATATGGGTTTATGTCCTCTACAGCATTCACTTATGGCTATTTCTTCAAGTTGCTTTTTCTGCTAAGTGAATGTGATCGGACCCTTCCCCCTCTATGCTATACTCAACCCAATCTATTCACAAATTCTTCATGTGCGTTCTATTTGAAACTCGTTCAAAATCTTCACTGTGTCCTTGCCAGCTGAAGAAATTGCGAACGGAACTTTAAAACTGATCTTATCCAAACTTTCGTTTTTGCCGCTCAAACCGTTCCGCATCCCACGATAGATTTATCTATTCACCCACAATCTAACACAATCTCCACCTTTCGATGCGTGGGTGACGGATGTCAGCGAATGAGAAGTGTCAGGCACGTTCGTCCCAAATCTTGAGTAACAGTTTTTCACCGTGGCTGTATATACCCCTCTCCCTTCCTCACTTCCTTTACTCCGCTCGACCGCTTCTCTCTCTCGCCGAGCTTCTCAAACCCTAGCCGCCACTACTTCATCGTCAGCGGTGAGGAAGAGCTTCAACGCCTCGACCTCGTCAGTTGTACTCGCTACGATCATGAAATCTTCACTCCGCCACCGTAGCTGTCTTCCTCCGCCAAGTTAGGGCGTGGAAGATCTAACCTGACGAACTTCCCATCTGTTCTTCTCAGTTCGTTGTGTTCTTCACTTCGGGTAATTAAAAGTTACTTTTATTACTCACTTTGATTCTCAAACCTTCCTGAAAATCTTCAAAGGTGTTTATTCTTCAAATCTTCACATATATGAACACCTCAAACAAAATATGCTCTTGATTCGTTTCTCCAAGCAATGATTTTTCTTCAAGATTCCTCAATTGTGTGGATCCTCGATCTATACAACTCTGGAACCTAAGACAAAGATCGCTTAGTGAAATTCTTCAAGGCTCATCTGGACAAATTCCTCAAACTAGTTCTTTTGAAAAACCTTACGAGAACGCATATGACCTCTCCAAATTCCTCGCAACTATACTGCTCACGGTACTCATGTCCGCTTTGAATCACTAGGTTCTCATCAACTTAACTCATTTGCAGCGTTCCTCGAAGAAAAGCTACATACTTCTTGAGAGAATTCGATTGTTCAAATTCCTCGGTGAAGAATATGGCGAGAAGGAAAGAAGCCACGTAAAGGAGGAAAGAGGCACGAGGTCATGACTGCGTTTGAGATACCCGAGGACATTTATCTGATTATTGCACACTGATGAAGCCGAGTTAGGAAAAAGAAAACAAAAATCAGCGCAAGGTGCGCATTCAAAGGATTGAAAGGAGATGGGCAAGGGAATGGAGGGAGTATGATATGTTACTCCAAAGTACATGTAGAAATTCGCTCTCAATCCTCCATGCCCAAGAGATCCATTGGCACCGGTCAAGAAGTCGACCCCACCAAAGATCAAGCGTGGTGAGGACTTTCCTGAAGAATGGGCCAAGCGCCAAGCCAAATTGGCAAGACAAGCCAATGAGGCAGTGAGGAAATTTAATGAGGACTCTGCTACTGCTGCTGCCACTGAGGCCCCTGTCAAGCCAAGAAAGTCTATGGCAAAGAAGCCCGCACACAAGCCAAGTGCTTCACCAACAGTGCCCTCACGGCCAAGTTCCTTAGTTGTGCCCTCACGGCCAATTCCTCATGCTGCTCCTGCTCCTCCCAAGTCCTCAGCTGCTCCTACAAAGTCCTCATCAGTTCCGACAAAGTCCTCAACACCTGTGCATTTGGCCACGTGCCAAAGGACTGCAGGCATCTCCATTGCCTCTGGTGTCTCAGCAAGTTCCTGAGCTGCACCAAATTCTTCATCTGGCCCAACACTGCTGAAGACTAAGGCCATACAATGGACGAGGTCCTCGGCCAAGTCCCAAGAAGAAGGTGTCGCCTTCCAAGAGCCACTGAAGATGATGAGGCTGATGATGATGAACTTGGAAATCATCAAAGACCGCAAGAAAGGGCCGCTAGAGCCAAAGGCACACCTGCCCTTGTTGTTGGATCCCAGGCGATCCTAGACTACATTGATCTACGCACAAGGACCCAAACACTCCTATGCTCGACTTGAAGTTGACACGGCCAAAGTCACATGTCGACTCATTTCATCCAAGAGGAGAAATGGAAATTTGATACGCCGGAGAAATCAAGAAATCACAAGATGTAAAAGAGAAATCATTGAAGAAAAATGTTGTCAAGATGACAACTGAAGAACTTATCAAGATGCAGGCTGACATCAAAGCCCTCAGCGACAAATTTGACTCATACTATGCTGATTGGCAAGGAGCCAAAGTCAGATTTGTCAATCTGACAGTTCTCAAATGTTGCTGCCCCAACGCAACAAGAAATTCCTCAGGCTGGAGCCTCTGCTCAGCCGACTGAAGAACATGCCAGCATCGCTGATGAAGTTCAGGCTGCTGAAGACAATGCCAGTTCTAGGGCTGATGATTCCATTCCAGCCGCTGAAGAAATTGCCAGGGCATCCACTAGTGGTGCGCCTGAAGAAACTGAAGAAGTCAGGGCAACTGAAGAAATTCAACCAGATTCCTCAGCTCCTCCTGCGCCTACACCAACTCCAATCCTTTCATCTGCATCTGATGTGAAGAAGACCAAGGCTGCAGAACGAGCTGCAGTGAAGAAAAGGAAAGCATCTGCTGCTTCAAATTCTTCACCCGAAGAAGATGAAGACAATGACCAGCTCATTTGAAAATCCCATTGATGCTGTTCCAATTTCCTCCATGCCATCAAAAGACCTTGTTCCTTTTGGTGAAGATTATGAGATCCCAAGCGGATCTGATGAAGAAAATCATTCTGCTGCTTCGTCAGAGCAGATTGATGAAGAAATTGAAGTGGAAGCCTATGCCTCAGTTCACAGCTGAAGAGGCTGGTGTTGAGGAAATTGAAGAAGATGTGGATATTGGAAGCACAACGCTAGTGATGAACGATGACTTTTGGGAAAGTCAGCATCCAAATTCTCCACTCTTCACCCCAATCCAACAGATTCCTCAGTCCCCTGCCCCAACAGTTCAAATGGGCTCTGAAGAAACTCATCCCACTTCATTTGTACATGAAGAAATTCCAGCCACTAGCGCTGATGAACTGCTTCCGCCGATCCTCGATCGCACATGTAGAGGAACCAGAAATTCCTCGACTGAAGAACACGAGATTGCGATTCCAGAGGTCGTGATGCAACTCACAGACACTCCATTGCCAAAGCCAAAGAATCCATTCTCAACGAAACAAAAGTTCAAGGTGAAGACTTCTTTGGCGCAGCACGCTTTTCTTCACGGATTACAACCCATACGACTACTGCCGCATAAGGAAGAGGCGTTTCGACTGCTAGTCAAGCCAACTTCTATTCCTCGGTGCTCTTCAACAAAGACAAAGTCTTCGATCATGCACATATTCCTCATGTGGACATGGAATCTCCGCCAGCTCCGAGCCGCTTCTCGGTGTTCTTCACGATGCAGGACTTACGAATTTCTTGACCGACATCTCGTGATTATAATGAAGAACTCATTCTTCAATTCTATGCGACGCTGCACATCACCGGAGACGTCAAGATGTGAACTCATGGGTGTTGGACTGGATGTCCGAAAATACTCACTACAAGGCACCAAAGAATCGAATTGCTTCGTGCCCTCCCACTCGAGCCTCCCTTTGATGGTGCTCGTTGCATCTACAACGAACCCGAAGCTTTCAAATCACTACATGCAAGTCTTGATGAAGCCTTTGAAGCCGTGACAGGCACCTCGAACCAAATTCCTCGTCAAGGAATTACTATATGTGCCTCGATCTGTCTATCGGATTCGACGAAGACAATGAGTCCTATCAAAGGCCACGACTCAAATGATGAAGAAGTCGTTGGCATCATGAAGAATATGCTTTTCAATATCATTCATGGCGTTCCCATCAACTTCCATGATTTCTTCATGAGGACTCTGGCAAACAATGCTATGTCACCTTTTGAGTCAAGCCTTATGCACCATGGATTATGAGGTTCATCAGGACAAGGTCTTCACTCAATTACAAGGCTGATACTCTGAACCACTGCAACTACATGCCTCCAATTGAAGTCCTCAAATGGACATTTTCCTCAGCTGATGACAAGAGCAAGGCTACTGCTGTGATAGATGAAGGCATTCGTCCATTGGATGGTCAATTTCGCAAAGCTGCATCCTACTCCACCAATGATGACTCTGCCACACATGACTCTGCCGCCAATACCTCAGTTAAGCAAAATCCTCAAGCCACAACACCCAGGGTGATGACTGATCGTGAGTTACTCCTCAGTCTTCATCAGAAGGTTGATCGCAATCATAAATGGGTCAAGCGTCAGTTTGGTTCAATTCTTCACAACATGACCTCTACACACAATGCTGTGAAGAAAAACCAATACTACCTCCATGAAACCTTCAACCGCACTGGGCTGTTCTTTCTAATGTCTACAACTGGAAGAATCGAAGACAATGGGTCTCAAGGAAGAATTTGACTGGTCTGCACCTCCTCCGAAGAAATACAAGAAGGTCAAAGTTCCTTCCTTGGTGGCCAACTCCTATTCTTCATCGCGAGACACTGATGAAAATGAAGACTTGGACGACACTGCGGTAGGCCCTACTACGACAACCGACCCCAACAACGCTGGCGCTCCTTCATCAACTTGAAATTCTTCAGGGGCGTTAGTCCTCAGTGTCAATCCTTTTGGTCATTTGATGACAAAGGGGGAGAAATGTGAGTTAGTCTTCAAGCGGGTCTATTATATGGGAATTTTTTTGCTAAGTTACAACTCTCGCTCTTCTGAAACTTTTATTGGATCGAGTTGTAATCTTAAACCCGATGGTGATCTGATACTTTTGATGTGTTCCTCTGCATGCTTATTCCTCATTATATGTTAATACACGCATGCTTGAATTACATCGATCACCATATTTCATAATGCATTTCAAATTCTTCATATTATATGTCAAATGCGTGTATGAGTTACAAGATATAGGGGGAGATCTCCATGATTCAACTCTTCAAATGTGCATTGCCTCAAAAGCAAATTCCTCACTATGCACATCTTCGTGGGGAGTTCTTCTATATCTTGCAATCAAATTCCTCAATATCAGTATTTACACTTCATATGTTTATCCTCGTTGAAAACTTAACCTATATTGTCATCAATCACCAAAAAGGGGAGATTGTAAGTGCATCTAGTGCCCTTAGTGATTTTGGTGTATTGAAGACTTATAGGTTAAGGGACTAATGTGTTTATGAGTGTACACAGGTCTATAAGTCTATGAGGAGTTTGATATTTACAGAGAAAGTCGACCCTAAAAATGAAGTTCTTCGTTGAAGACTTTGATATTACGAAGACTTTGAAATTGAAGAAATTGGTGTGACCTTGAAGACTTGGTATTCATTTGAGGAACATGAAGCGTGAAGACTTTTGTTTTCGTAGTTTCGTTTCTGTTTCTTGAGTCATAGGAAACACCGTGATCGTTAAAGGGGGTCGAGGAAATACTAAGGAAAAATTTCCATGTGATGCTCAACTCAAAATCCTACACCTACCAATCCCTTCGAGTGAAGCCTTTGGAAATCTCATACAACTCAGTCAATTTCTTCAAAGGATGTAGACGAAGTTCTTCCGGTCGCCGAGGAATTTGTTCTGACCGAGGAGTTAGGAATTCGCCAAAGGCGGATTGCCTACACAGTGAGGAACATGATAGTCCCGAGGAATTTGAGAGTCAAATTTCCGACCGTTCTTTATCTTTGTGCGCCAGCTGTCCCAAAATATCTTATCCACCTAACGGTCATATCATTGAAGGGCATTTATGTCTTATCATGTCGGGCTGCTCCCTAGGATATAAATAGCCGCCCCCTACAACCACTAGCTGGTTGGCTACTCCGAGAGAACTTAACACTTGTCATTTGAGAGCAACCCATCCTCCGAGGACTTTGAGTGAAAATCACCGAGTGAGGAAAAACCCAAAAACCAAACCCCTACAAACCCAAAGTGATTGAGCATCACTGAAGAGATTGATCCTGCGTGGATCCGACGCTTGTTACCTTTGAAGACTGTGCTTCTTCCAGACGGTTAGGCGTCATGGTCTAGAGCATCCAAGAGGAATTGTGGATCACCGAGTGACCAAGTCTGTGGAAGGTTTGGAAGTCGCTCAAGACTTACCACAAGTGATTGGACGAGGTCTGTGTGTTCAAGGAGAATACGGTGAGGACTTGGTGTCTGAGCTGCGTGCTTTCGCCGATCGGGTGTCCGGACTGTGTGTCCTCGAGTTTAAATACTCACCGCTCCAACCAGACGTATAACCGAGACATCAGTTGGAACTGGTCTACCAAATCATTGTCTTCACCAACCTAACTGGTTCTATTTCCTCAACTCTTTCATTTCCTCATTCTTGTGTTGAGTGTTCATTCATATCTGTGTTTGAAGACTTTGATCAAGACTTTCTCAATTTCCTCAGTTCAATTTCTTGATCTGTTTGTCTTCATCTTGTGCTATCTTGTGTTTACACTTTTTGTACTCTTTGATTGTCTTCATTTCATCATGATGACCATGCCCGCATTCTCTTATGCTTACTTGAGTACTTATTCATTGCAAGTAGTTCTTCACTTAGGAATTTCCTCACCGGATAATTCCTCATTGAAGAATTCATAAAAATCGCCTATTCACCCCCCCTCTAGTCGATATAACGCACTTTCATTGCTCACGTTGGGGATGGCGGCGGCGGCAGCGCAGGTGGGAGGAGGGGCGCCAGCGAGGGCGAGGCGGCGGCGCATGACGCTCCGCCCGACCGCGCTCAAACCCTAGCCATGGGAGGGTTGCTGGTGGGCACTAGCGTCGAATCCAGCCGAAGGGGAGGAAGTAGCGGAGGGAGGCAAGCTCAGGAGCGTGCCTGGCGGTGGAAGGAGTCTCCGGAGCGAGGCGAGGCGGCCGACGTATGTGGCTGTAGCGGAAAGGAGTCACAGTAGAGAGAGAGCGGGGGCTCACGCGAGAGAGGGGGATTTTTTTGACAGGGATGGGTGCCCTTAGTTGTAGTGATGCTCTTAAGCCACGCTACCACTGCAATCCAAACCGTAGCGCCGCCTAGCAAATACGCGCTATTATTAAGTAGGGTCAAAAAATGGGTTTCGTCGAACGATAGTAGTAACGCTGGTTGTACCTCGCGCGCTATTACTATTTTACTACTAGTAGCGCGGGTTTATAACCCTCGCTACTACTATGGCATGGCCCGGGAGGCACGGTAGAGACCGCTTGGTAGTAGCGAGGGTTAAAAACCCGCGCTACTACTATCAACTTGGTAGTAGCGAGGGGTAAAAACACGCGCTACTAGTAGTAGTGATAGCGAGGGTATAAACCCTCATTTGGTAATGCTTTATCGTGTATAAGCTTTTCCCTAGTAGTGACATCATCCTTACTGCCCTTCCGATGATGCGTGAGTAGTTTACCATAGACCTACGGGTCCATAGCTAGTAGCTAGATGGCTTATTCTCTCTCTTTGATCTTCAATACAATGTTCTCCTCGATGTTCTTGGAGTATTATTCGATGTAATCTTCTTTTTATGGTGTGTTTGTTGGGATCCGATGAATTGTGAGCTTATGATCAGATTATTCATGAATATTATTTGAGTCTTTTATGAATTCTTATATGCATGATTGTTATAGCTTTGTATTTGTCTTCAATCTATTGATTTGGTTTGGCCAACAAGTTTGATTTATCTTGCAATGGGAGAGGTGCTTTGTGACAGGTTCGATATTGCGGTGCTCAATCCCTGTGACAGAAGGGGACATGACAAATATTTGTATCATTGCCATTAAGGATAAAACGATGGGGTTTATTCATATTGATTGAGCTTACTTTGTCTACATCATTTCATCTTGTTTAAGGCGTTACTCAGTTCTTTATGAACTTAATACTCTAGATGCATGCTGGATAGCGGTCGATGTGTGGAGTAACAGTAGTAGATGCAGGCAGGAGTCGGTCTACTTGTCTCGGACGTGATGCCTATGTACATGATCATTGCCTTGAATATCGTCATAACTATGTGCTTTTCTATCAATTGCCCAACAGTAATTTGTTTACCCACCGTATACTATGTTCAAGAGAGAAGCCTCTAGTGAAAACTATGGCCCCGGGTCTATCTTTATCATATATTAAAATCCACAAATACCTTGTTGCAATTTATTTACCTCTATTTTAATTATGTGTTTTTATTTATCTATCTACCATCATTAGACTTGATCCTTTCAATTAACCGCCAAGGGATTGACAACCCCTTGTTTGCGTTGGGTGCAAGTATTTGTTCTTTTGTGTGTAGGTGTTGTTCACGAGGTCTTGTGTGGTTCTCCTACTAGATTGATAAACTTTGTTCCTAACTTAGGGAAATACTTATCTCTACTGTACTGCATCATCCTCTCTTCTTTGAGGAAATCCCAACGCAGCTCACGAGTAGCACATCACTGAACACGAGGTGGTGAAGAAATTGTTGAGGTCCCTTGACAGTTCCTTTGACACCTTTTTCCTGATGATTCAAGAGTGTTCTGATTACAAGTCACTTGATCCGGCTGATATTCTTGAAAGGCTCAATACTCATGAATTTTAGCAAGCTGAGAAGAGAGATATGTATGACCCCAGCTATGGACGACCCCGCGCTATAAAGGTAAAAGCAAAAGCCAAGGCAATTTCTTCATCTGAAGAAGAAGAATCTAAATGCAGTATTGATGTTGCGGAAGAAATTGGCCGTGAACTGGCTATGCTTGTGAGGAAGTTCCAAAAGTTTTCCAAGAGGAATCGCTTTGGAAAGTCTTCAAAGTATGACTCAAAGAACACTAGAGAAGCTTCTTCTCGAGACTACAACAAGAGAACCTGCCACAAATGCAAGAAGCCAGGCCACTACATCGCCGACTGCCCGCTCTGGCAAAGGGCTCAAAGAAGAAGAAGCCTAGCAAAGATGATGAATCTGATGACAAGAAGAAGAAATCCTCAAAGTCTTCATCATGCAAGAAAAGCAGTTCTGGCAGAGCTCATGCATTCATTGGGAAGGAAATGGATTCTGAGGAAGAATATGATCAAAAGGAATGTGAGGAAGAGTCAGACTCTCGTGTGGCAAGCCTAGCTTTCGTCACAGAGTTCGTCAGCAAGTCCATTTTCAACCCTGAAGACAATGGTAACTCCACCAACAATGAGGACTGTGCTGATGACACACTCCCACCTATTGCTTCATGGAAAGAGGTGCAAACGCAACCTCACGAGAAGCTTACTTTAACATTTCAAGTGACGACTGCTACTTGTGAGCTGTGTTGGGATTTCCCCGTAGAGGAGAGGCTGATGCAGTACAGTAGATAAGTATTTCCCTCGATTAGAAACCAAGGTTATCAATCCAGTAGGAGAATCACACAACAACTCGTTAGGAGTACCTACACACAAAATAACAAATACTTGCACCCAACGCAAACAAGGGGTTGTCAATCCCTTGTCGGTTAATTTCAAGGATCAAATCTCGTAGTGATAGATAGATAAATAAAACACAAATAAAATAACGTGATAAAAAGTGCATCAATATATTTTTGGATTTTAATATTTGATTTAGATAGACCCGAGGGCCATAGTTTTCACTAGAGGCTTCTCTCTTGAAAATAGCATACGGTGGGTAAACAAATTACCATTGGGCAATTGATAGAAAAGCGAATAATCATGACGATATCTAAGGCAATGATCATGTATACAGGCATCACGTCCGAGACAAGTATACTGACTCCTGCCCGCATCTACTACTATTACTCCATACATCGACCGCTATCCAGCATGCATCTAGAGTATTAAATTCATAAAGAACGGAGTAACGCCTTAAGCAAGATGACATAATGTAGACAAAGTAAACTCAGTTAATATGAATAAACCCCATCTTTTTATCCTTAATGGCAATGATACAAATACTTGTCATGTCCCTTTCTGTTAATGGGATTGAGCATCGCAAGATCGAACCCATCACAAAGCACCTCTCCTATTACAAGAAAAATCAATCTAGTTGGCCAAACCAAATCAATAGATCAGAGAGAAATACAAAGCTATAATAATCATGCATAAAAGATTTTAGGGAAGACTCAAATAATGTTCATGGATAATCTAATCATAAACTCACAATTCATGAGATCCCAACAAACACACCTCAAAAAATGATTACATCGGATAGATCTCCAAGAACATCAAGGAGAACATTGTATTGAAGATCAAAGATAAAGAAGAAGCCATCTAGGTACTAACTATGGACTCATAGGTCTGTGGTAAACTACTCACACATCATCGAAAGGCCAACAAGGTTGATGTAGAGCCCCTCCACAGTTGATTCCCCCTTTGGAAGAGTGCCAGAAAAGGCCCTAGATGGGATCTCTCGAGAATAGAAGCTTGCGGCGACGGAATACTATTTTTGGTGTCTCCCCGTTGGCTTCCCGATTTTAGAGAATTTATAGAGGCGAAATTAGGTCAAATAGCTGAACATGGGCCCCACAAGCCACCAGGGCGTGCCTACCCCCCTGGGCGCGCCTGGTGCCTTGTGGGCTACTCCTTCATCTTCCGGCCCTCTCCCGAAGCTTCCAGGGTCTCTTTTGTCCAAAAATAATAATCCCCAAAAAGTTTCATGGCATTTGAACTTCATTTGGTACTGATATTCTGGAAAACCAAAATCAGGCAAAACACAACAACTGGCACTGAGCACTAAGTTAATAGGTTAGTCCCAAAAAATGATATGTAATTGCATATAAAACATTCAAGATTGATATTATAATATCATGGAACAATCAAAAATTATAGATACGTTGGAGACGTATCAATGACGTCTCTGAGTGCGAAGCAAAACCTAGCTACAAGAAACTGGCTAAAATTGCAACTGAAAACAAACTGCTATGGAAAAGACGCAAAGATTACTAGACAAAAGTGATGATCTGTTATATGAGGAAATGGATCTTAGTCAAGCTCTGTCTGAAGACCTCATGCGTATTAAGTTAGACCATGATGAACTTGAAAGTCGTCATGTGGCCCTCTCAGCCGAACATGAGAAGCTATTCTATGAATTTCTTCAAAGGAAGCAAGATCTCGAGAAACTGAGGGCGTCTCATGATGATCTTCAAAAATAAAATGATTTATTACTTGCCCGATAGATCAGCACCACTCAGGAAGAATTTTTTGCTCCATGCTTAAAATGCCTTGAACGAGAAAATGTGAATTCTTCAGCTAAATGTTCAAAAGCTTCAACTACTGCTATATCTTCAAATGTCTTTGTGGTTTCAATCCCCTCATCTAAGGAGACCACAAGTGTTACTGACAAAAATGCAAGTATGTAGGAATTGTATGTCACAGGCATGTATAAAAGCCTCAAAGGGCATCAAACCCTTTGTGATGTGCTCAAGAAGCAGATTCTAGACAGGAACCCTAGGAAAGAGGGTATTGCTTTTGAGAGAAAGCTCAACGCTGATGGATCATATTGGAAACCTGAGCAGTATCCCAAAACCACATGGGTTGCTGCAAAAGGACCTCCAGTTGATCCATCCACTTTATCCGCTTACAACTGTGGTACTTCATATTCTTCAGATGAGACATTTGACTCCAACTATAAACTGTTCAAAAACCAGAGCGGTAAATTATTTGCCAGATTTGTTGGTCATGAACATCGTAAGGTGCTGCTCTTCACGAATCCCAGCATACCCCAGGTTGGGATGGGTAGGACTAACTGCAGGAACGGTCCCCCAATGAAGAAAATTTGGGTGCAAAAAATTCTTCTTCAAAATCTTTAGGTGAATGTCATCATGACACCACCAAAGAAGAGGAACCCTAGGGCAAATTCTTCACATGGACCAAAGTCGTCAAATGGACATAGACCAACTTATGGTCACACTAATTCTTCTGTTTCACAAGGAAACAAACATCAATCTGATGAATATGTTCATTATTCTTCAAATCACTATGTGCACAAAACTTCAAAGAATTTCTCTGCTTATTCTTTTGAGTACTATAACCCCCCTGTGAAGAGAAACACATATTCGTCAATGCCAAAATTCTCTGCCAATGCTTAGCGTCACATTGCTTCTCAGCCACCGATTAAAATGTGGGTGGTTAAGAAGAACTAATCTCTTCTACAGGGTCAGGTTTTCAGACAACTATAAATGTCTGATGAGTTTGTTGAAGACCTGACATATGCTTGTTGGGATGCAAGCTAATCATGATGAAACAAATCTTTCATTTCACACATCCCTTATGTTGCTAGTTGTACCTTTGTTGATGAAATTCACTGACAAAATTGACAATCATATTCTTCACTCTAAAGTATATGAATTTCTAATGCTTCTACAGGACGACACACCAAAAGCCACTGAATAGGTCTTGGACAGTGGCTGCACAAATCACATGACTGGTGATAGGAATCTCCTCACCGATGCTCCCCTTGCTCCATCTCATATGAAGCATATCACCTACGCTGACAAAGTAAAAATCAAGGTATTGGGTCTAGGTAAGGTTGCTATCTCAAAGGATCAACACAGAAAAGGTGATGCTTGTCGAGTCCCTAGGATACAACCTCATGTCTTTCTCAATGCTTTGTGATCTTGATTTGATTGTCATCTTTGGCAAGTATAGATGCATTGTGCTAATGGAATCTAACAAGTCCAAAGTTTTCAAAGGCTTTAGGAGAGGTGATTTGTACATTGCAGATTTCTCACTAGGTCCTCAACCAGCCGCTTGTTGATGTTTGCTTGAACTATGTTGGTATTTCCCCAAAGAGGAAGGGATGATGCAACACATCAATGGTAGGTATTTACCTCAGTGATGAGATAAAGGTTATTAAACCAGTAGGAGAACCACACAACACCACGTAAACAGCTCCTGCACACAATGAACAAATACTTGCAACCCGATGTAAGAGAGGGGTTGTCAATCCCTCACGGGTAAAAAGATAGATAAAATTGTAGTAGATTGGATAAATAGATCTTGCGGGAACTCGAGATAAAATAAATAACAATAAATTGCAGCAAGGTATTTTTGTATTTTTGGGTTTAATAGATCTGAAAATAAAAGCTAATAAAAATAGATCGCAAAGGCAAATATAATAAAGAAGAGACTCGTGGGCCGTAGATTTCACTAGTGGCTTCTCTCGAGAAAAAGAGCAAACAGTGGGTAAACGAATTACTGTTGGGCAATTGATAGAACTTCAAATAATCATGACGATATCCAGGCAATGATCATTATATAGGAAACACGTCCAAGATTAGTAGACCGACTCACCTTTTGCATCTACTACTATTACTCCACACATCGACCGCTATCCAGCATGCATCTAGTGTATTAAGTTCATGGAAAAACGGAGTAATGCAATAAGAACGATGACATGATGTAGACAAGGTCTATTTATGTAGAAATAGACCCCATCTTGTTATCCTTAATAGCAACGATACATACGTGTCGGTTCCCTTACATCCTTTGGGATCAAGCACCGTAAGATCGAACCCATCACAAAGCACCTCTTCCCATTGTAAGATAAATAAATCAAGTTGGCCAAACAAAAACCAAATATCGGAGAAGAAATACGAGGCTATAAGCAATCATGCATATAAGAGATCAAAGAAGACTCAAATAACTTTCATGGATAAAAACATAGATCTGATCATAAACTCAAAGTTCATCGGATCCCAACAAACACACCGCAAAAAGAGTTACATCATATGGATCTCCAAGAGACCATTGTATTGAGAATCAAAATAGAGAGAGGAAGCCATCTAGCTACTAACTACGGACCCGTAGGTCTATAATAAACTACTCACGCATCATCGGAGAGGCACCAATGAGGATGATGAACCCCTCCGTGATGGTGTCTAGATTGGATCTGTGGTTTCTGGAACTTGCGGCAGCTAAAATTGATTTTTGTCGACTCCCCTAGGGTTTTGGGAATATTGGGGTATTTATAGAGCAAAGAGGTGGTGCGGGAGGCCACCGAGGTGGGCACAACCCACCTGGGCGCGCCTGGGGGCCCAGGCGTGCCCTGGTGGGTTGTGCCCCCCACGGAGCACCCCGAGGTGCTTCTCTGGACCATTAGGTGTGTTCTGGTCCATAAAAATTCCACAAAAAGTTTCGTTGCGTTTGGACTCCGTTTGGTATTGATTTCCTGCGATGTAAAAAACAAGCAGAAAACAGCAACTGGCACTGGGCACTTTGTCAATAGGTTAGTACCAAAAAGTGATATAAAATGATTATAAAATGATTGTAAAACATCCAAGAATGATAATATAATAGCACGGAACAATAAAAAATTATAGATACGTTGGAGACTTATCACCATCCCCAAGCTTAATTCCTGCTCGTCCTCGAGTAGGTAAATGATAAAAACAAAATTTTTGATGTGGAATGCTACCTAACATGCTCATCACATATTCTTTTCTTTGTAGCATGGACATTTGGACTTTTATATGGTTCAAAGCAATAGTCTATTTTTGACATGAGGATTTTAATACTCAAGCATATCAACAAGCAACCATGTCTTTCAAAATATCAACGCTAAAGCAAGTTATCCCTAGCCCATTATGCTCAATCATTGATCCATTCATGAAACACACTCGCATATTAGCTACACCCAATGCTCAAGTACGATCATAGTGCCCCTTAGTTGGTGCTTTATAAGAGAAGATGGAGACTCAAATAAAAATAAAAAATTGCATAAAGTAAAAGAAAGGCCCTTCGCAGAGGGAAGTAGGGAGTTGTAGAGGTGCCAGAGCTCAAAGCGAAAAAGATAGAGTTAAAACATTTTGGGAGGCATGCTTTTCCTGTCAACGAAAACGATCGAGTAGTTCCCAATACTTTCCATGCTAGATATATCATAGGCGGTTCCCAAACAGAAAATAAAGTTTATTCCTTTTTCCACCATACTTTCACTTTCCATGGCTAACCGTATCCACGGGTGCCTTACATACCAACACTTTCCAAGGAATTTATTATTTGACAACATAAAGTAAATTCATTTTTCATTTTGGGACTGGGCATCCCTAATACCTTTGCCGTACTCTCGTGCAATGACAAGTGAATAAGCACTCATCGTGAGAATAAGACATCTAGCATGGAAATATATTAGCCACCCCACCGTTTGATGAGCAGTACGAGCACACAAAAGAGAAGTTTATTTTGAAAATTAGAGATGGCACATACAAATTTGCTTAGAACAGCACGGAAATACCACATATAGGTTGGTATAGTGGACTCATAAGGCAAAACTGGTTTAAAGGATTTTGGATGCACAAGTAGTGATCATACTTACTGCAAATGAAGGCTAGCAAAAAGATTGAGAAGTGCCCAACCAAGAAACGAAAAATCTCATAAGCGAGCATTAAGCATAATTAACACCGAATAATGCACCACAAGTAGGATGTAACTTCATTGCATAACTATTGACTTTCGTGCTTGCATACGGAATCACAAACCTTAACACCAATATTCTTACTAAAGCACAATTACTCATCAACATGACTCACATATCATATCATCATATCTCAAAACTATTACAAAGAATCAAGTTTATTTTGTCCAATGATCTTCATGGAAGTTTTTATTATATCCTCCTTGGATATCTATCACTTTGGGACTAGTTTTATATGTTGCTTTTTTTAAATAAGCTCAAACAAATATAAGTGAAGATCATGAGCATAACATTTCTTTCTTCTCAAAATAATTTAAGTGAAGCAAGAGAGAATTTCTTAAAAAAATTACTAACTCCCAAATAAATCTAAGTGAAGCATGAGAGCATTTCTTCAAAAATAACAAAGCACACCATGCTCAAAAAGATATAAGTGAAGCACTAGAGCAATTCCATAGCTCATAAAGATTTAAGTGAAGCACATAGAGCAATTCTAACAAGTCATAGCATAATTTTGGCTCTCTCAAATATGTGTGTCCAGCAAGGATTCATGACTTAAAACAAAAAGCAAAACAAGCAAAGACTTATATCATACAACACGCTCCAAGCAAAACTCATAATATGTGACAAATAAAAATATAGCTTCGAGTAAAATACCAATGGTCGTTAGAAGAAAGAGGGGATGCCACTCGGGCATACCCAAGCTTAGTTGCTTGCTTATATTTGGATAATAGCTTGGGATGCCATGGGCATCCCCAAGCTTAGGCTCTTCTTACTCCTTATTCCTTCATCCATCGTAATATCACCCAAAACTTGAAAACTTCAATCACACAAAACAAAAAACAAAACCTTCGTGAGATCCATTAGTATAAGAAAGCAAATCACTACTATAAGTACTGTTGCAAACCCATTCATATTTTATTCTTGCATTATATCTACTGTATTCCAACTTTTCTATGGAAAAAACTCTTCAAAGAAAACCATAGAATCATCAAAACGAGCACACAACACAAAGAAAACAGAATCTGTCAAAAATAGAACAGTCCGTAGCAATCAGGGAACTTTGAATACTTCTGTAACTCCAAAAATTCTGAAAAAACAGGACAACGTGGGCAATTTATATATCAATCTTTTGTAAAAAAATTCATAGCAAAAGCACGTATCTGTGATTTATGAAAATTAATTTTCTGAGCGCAAAAGTTTCTATTTTTCAACAAGATCAAATCAACTATCATCCAACATGATCCCAAAGGCTTTGCTTGGCACAAACACTAATTTAAACCACAAAACACTTCTAACCAGAGGCATAA
Source organism: Aegilops bicornis (assembly GCA_021605145.1). Lineage (NCBI taxonomy): Eukaryota > Viridiplantae > Streptophyta > Magnoliopsida > Poales > Poaceae > Aegilops > Aegilops bicornis. The sequence continues at coordinate 372,944,669 of CM038669.1, read as the reverse complement.
TTGGGTATTTTATTGAAAACAGCAAGAAAACCAAAAGGCAAAAAGATACAGGTCGGGTTGCCTCCCAACAAGCGCTATCGTTTTACGCCCCTAGCTAGGCATAACGCGAAGGATCTAAGTATTGCCATCTTTGTTTCTAGATCCATAAGATGCCCTCTTGATTGATTCATATGGTGGCCTAATTCTTGTTTTAGGGAAGTGTTCCATACCCTTCCTTAGTGGAAATTGAAATTTAATATTGCCTTCTTTCATATCAATCACGGCACCAATAGTACGTAAAAACGGTCTACCAAGAATAATTGGACAAGACGAATTGCAATCAATATCAAGAACAATAAAATCTATGGGCACATAATTCCTATTTGCAAGAATTAGAACATCATTAATTCTTCCCATAGGCTTTTTAATAGTAGAATCCGTCAAGTGCAAATTCAAAGAACATTCTTCAATATCGGTAAGACCAAGCACATCACATAAAGATTCCGGAATCGTAGAAACACTAGCACCCAAGTCACATAAAGCAAAACACTCATAATTTTTAATCTTGACTTTGATAGTAGGTTCCCATTCATCATGTAATTTTCTAGGAACTGCAACTTCTAATTCCAACTTTTCTTCCAAAGCTTTCATCATAGCATCAACAATATGTTTAGTAAAAGCTTTATTTTGTTCATAAGCATGGGGTGAATTTATCATGGATTGCAACAAAGAAATAGAATCAATCAAAGAGCAACTATCATAATTAAAGTATTTGTAACCCAAAAGAGTGGGCACGTCACTAGTTAAAGTTTTGACCTCTTCAAACCCACTTTTATCAATTTTCTCAACAAGATTTTCACCCTCTGAATTATCTGGATGCCTTCTAGCTAAAGTTGACTCTTCTTCAGTCCCTTTATTATCAATCTTTATTTAGTAAACAAAGAATCAATAGAAGAAACATCAATAATATTAAGATCTTCATCACTTTTATGAAAGCAATCACTAGAAAACGCTTTTTCTAAAAATTCTCTTCTATCTCTAAACATAGCGGTTCTTTTCTTACTTTCATACATAGAAACATAAAGAGTTTCAATTTATTCCTAAACCTTAGGCACAAAAAAATTCATCTTGAGATTTTCTACATCGTGAGAAATTCTATCAATACTTCTAGACAAATCATCAATCTTATTCATCTTTTCTTCTATTGTAGCATTGAAAACTTTTTGAGTATTGATAAATTCTTTAATATTATTCTCAAGATCAAGGTGTTCCTATTATTATAAGAAGGATTACCATAGGACTTACCATAATTATTAGAGGAATTACTAGGAAAAGCCCTAGGATTAAAATTACCTCTATAGGCATTGTTATTGAAATTGTTTCACAAGATAAAATTCACATCTATGGAATCACTATTTTGATCAATCAAAGTAGACAAAGGCACATCATTAAAATCAATAGGAGCACTTTTATTAGCAACCAATTTCATAAGAGCATCAACTTTTTCACTCATAGAAGAAATTTCTTCAACCAAATTAACTTTTTTACTAGTAGGAGCTCTTTCGGTATGCCATTGTGAATAATTTGCCATAATATTATCAAGCAATTTGGTGGCTTCACCCAAAGTAATTTCCATAAACGTACCGCCCGCGGCGGAATCGAAAAGATTACGAGAAACAAAATTCAACCCCGCATAAATTTTTTGTATGATCATCCAAAGATTTAACCCGTGAGTTGGGCAATTCCTTAGCATCAATTTAATCCTTTCCCAAGATTGTGCAACATGCTCATGTTCAAGTTGCTTGAAATTCATGTTTTGGGTTCTAAGGGAAATAATTTTGGCGGGCGAAAAACATTTAGTAATAAAAGCATCCTTGCACTTATCCCAAGAATCGATACAATTGCGAGGCAAAGAAGAAAACCAAATTTTTGTGCGATCTCGCAAAGAAAACGGAAATAATTTCAACTACACAACATCATTGTTCACATCTTTTTTCTTTTGCATATCGCATAATTCCATGAATGTGTTAACATGGGACGGCATCCTCATTAGGAGTACCGGAAAATTGACCTTTCATAAAAAGATTCAGCAAAGCGGTATTAATATCACAAGACTCCGCACTAGTGGAGGGAGGAGCAACCGGAGTACTAATAAGCACATGTTTGCTTGAACTACGTCGGTATTTCCCCAAAGAGGAAGGGATGATGCAGCACAACAACTATAGGTATTTCCCTCGATGATGAGATCAAGGTTATCGAACCAGTAGGAGAACCACGCAACACCACGTAAGCAGCTCCTGCACACAAAGAACAAATACTTGCAACCCGACGTAAGAGAGGGGTGGTCAATCCCTCACGGGTAAAAAGATATATAAAATTGTAGTAGATTGGATAAATAGAGCTTGCGGGAACGCGAGATAAAATAAATAACAATAAATTAGAACAAGGTATTTTTGTATTTTTTGGTTTAATAGATCTGAATATAAAAGCAAATAAAAATAGATCGCAAAGGCAAATATACTAAATAAGAGAACCGGGGCCGTAGATTTCACTAGTGGCTTCTCTCGAGAAAAATAGCAAACAGTGGGTAAACGAATTACTGTTGGGCAATTGATAGAACTTCAAATAAACATGACGATATCCAGGCAATGATCATTATATAGGCATCACGTCCAAGATTTGTTGACCGACTCCTGCCTGCATCTACTACTATTACTCCACACATCGACCGCTATCCAGCATGCATCTAATGTATTAAGTTCATAAAAAATGGAGTGATGCAATAAGAACGATGACATGATGTAGACAAGATCTATTTATGTAGAAATAGACCCCATCTTATTATCCTTAATAGCAACGATTCATACGTGTCGGTTCCCCTTCTGTCACTGGGATCAAGCACCGTAAGATCGAACCCATCACAAAGCACCTCTTCCCATTGCAAGATAAATAGATCAAGTTGGCCAAACAAAACCCAAATATCGGAGAAGAAATACGAGGCTATAAGCAATCATGCATATAAGAGATCAAAGAAGACTCAAATAACTTTCATGGATAAAAACATAGATCTGATCATAAACTCAAAGTTCATCGGATCCCAACAAACACACTGCAAAAAGAGTTACATCATATGGATCTCCATAAGACCATAGAATTGAGAATCAAAAGAGAGAGATGAAGCCATCTAGCTACTAACTACGGACTCGTAGATCTACAATGAACTACTCACGCATCATCGGAGAGGCACCAATGAGGATGATGAACCCCTCCGTGATGGTGTCTAGATTGGATCTGTGGTTTCTTGAAAGTGCAACTATCCCTAGGTGGTTTTGGTAATTCATAACAACATATAGCTCATTGAGCTAATGCTATTCCAAGGTGAACATTTCAGGAAAGCTCAATGAATGGCATGGCATGGATGATGAAAGTGGATCCCTCAAAATGCTAATAACAAAGGATTGGCTCAAGCTCAAAAGCTCAAGACTCTTCATTTTATATTTTAGTGATTCAAGATCACATTGAGTCTATAGGAAAAGCCAATACTATCAAGGAGGGATGAGGTGTTGCTTAAGGAGCCTCTTGCTTCATGTGCTTAGTGATATGCTCCAAAACCCTCAGCTACTTTCTCACATCCACATTTGACCTAAAGCCAAAATCGGTCTCACCGATTCTTCCTATCCGGCGCCACCGATTCCATATGTCATAGCCACTGCCACAAACCCTAGGCAAATCGGTTCTACGATAGTCCCGGTCTCACCGAGATGGGATTGTAATCTCTCTGTTTCCTTTTCATAACTTTTCGGTCTCACCGAAAAGAGCAAATCGGTCCCACCGAGTTTACCTGACCAACTCTCTGGTTAGCTAATTACCAAAACCGGTCTCACTGAGTTTGTGTAATCGGTCTCACCGAGATTATGTTATGCCCTAACCCTAACCATATCGGTCCTACCGAGATGCAAGTCAGTCCCCAATCGAAAACCCTAATGGTCACTAGGTTTACTAAAATCGGTCTGACCGAGTTTGTTGATTCGGTCTCATCGAGATTGGTAAATTGTGTGTAACGGTTAGATTTAGTGTGGAGGCTATATATACCCCTCCACCTCCTCTTCATTTGTGGAGAGAGCCATCGTAACAAACCTACACTTCCAACTTACCATTTCTCGAGAGAGAACCACCTACTCATGTGTTGAGGCCAAGATATTCCATTCCTACCATATGAATCTTGATCTCTAGCCTTCCCCAAGTTGCTTTCCACTCAAATCTTCTTTCCACCAGATCCAAATCCTATGAGAGAGAGTTGAGTGTTGGGGAGACTATCATTTGAAGCACAAGAGCAAGGAGTTCATCATCAACACACCATTTGTTACTTCTTGGAGAGTGGTGTCTCCTAGATTGGCTAGGTGTCACTTGGGAGCCTCCGACAAGATTGTGGAGTTGAACCAAGGAGTTTGTAAGGGCAAGGAGATCGCCTACTTCGTGAAGATCTACCGCTAGTGAGGCAAGTCCTTCGTGGGCTTACGACTATGGTGGGATAGATAAGGTTGCTACTTCATGGACCCTTCGTGGGTGGAGCCCTCCGTGGACTCACAAGAACTGCTACCCTTCGTGGGTTGAAGTCTCCATCAACATGGAGGTACGATAGCACCACCTATCGGAACCACGCCAAAAACATCCGTGTCTCCAATTGCGTTTGAATCCTCCAAACCCTTCCCTTTACTTTCTTGCAAATTGCATGCTTTAATTTCCGCTACCAATATACTCTTTGCATGCTTGCTTGAATTGTGTGATGATTCCTTGACTTGTCCTAAGATAGCTAAAATCTGCCAAACTCTAAAACTGGGAAAAGGCTAAGTTTTTAAATTGGTCAAGTAGTCTAATCACCCCCCCTCTAGACATACTTCAAGGTCCTACAAGTGGTACCAGAGCATTGGTCTCCATTTGCTTTGATTTCCATAGCTTTTGGTGGTCATAGCCTTGGTTTCACAACCTAGGAGAGTATGGCGTCTAGCGAGGGAAATTATCACCATAGAGGTCCTTACTTTGATGGAACTAATTTTGCTAGTTGGAAGCATAAGATGAAAATGCATATTCTCGGACATAACCCCGCCGTTTGGGCAATTATTTGTATTGGCTTGCAAGGTGAATTCTTTGATAGGAGAGAGCCGAACCATGAAGCTAATGCGGAAGAATTTAAGATGTTGCAATACAACACTCACGCTTGTGATATCATCTTCAACGGATTCTGCCCCGAAGAATTCAACAAAATCAGCCTTCTTGATAATGCAAAGGAAATTTGGGATACTTTGATTGATATGCATGAAGGTACCGAATCCGTCAAGGAATCCAAGTTGGATGTGCTCCAAAGTCAGCTTGACAAGTCCAAAATGAAGGATGGTGAAGGTGTCGCTGAAATGTACTCTAGGCTTGAACTTATCACAAATGAGATTGCCGGCTTAGGGAGTGAAGAGATGACTGACAAATTCATCATCAAGAAGATCCTAAGAGCATTGGATGGAAAGTATGATACCATGTGCACATTGATTCAAATGATGCCAAACTACAAAGATCTCAAGCCAACGGAAGTCATTGGAAGAATTGTTGCTCATGAGATGTCACTTAAGGATAAGGAGGAACTTCACAACAAGTCAAGTGGTGCTTACAAAGCCTCAAGTGAAGCCCCCACATCATCAAGTGAGAAACAAACCTTCAATGAAGAATTGAGCTTAATGGTGAAGAACTTCAACAAATTCTACAAGAGTAGAAGCAAAGAAAGAAGCTCCAAGTCAAGGTCTTACAATGACAAAAGATCTTCTAGTTGAGAGCGCAATTGCTACAATCAGGGAGACCGGACACTATTCCAATGAGTGTACGGCACCCTACAAAAGAAGAGAAGACTCTCCAAAAAGAAGAAGTAGAAGAGAAGAATCACCACCAAGAGAGAGGAGGAGTAGAGATGATCGTTATGAACGAAGACCCTCACGGAGAAGCAAGGATTCGGAAAGGAAGGACAAGTCATCAAAGAACTACACAAAACGAAGACATCAAGCTCATGTTGGTGAATGGGTATCCGCTCTCGACTCACCATCACTCCGAGAGAAGCTATCACTCCGACTCGAATACACTCAAGATGAAGGTGTTGCCGGTCTAGCACTTGTGTCAACCAACTCCTACGACATATTTGAATCACCAAATGAAGGAATTGGTAGATGCTTCATGGCCAAAGGTCCTAAGGTAACACACCGGAGTATGTTGATTTTGATGTTGATGAAGATGACTTTCTAGGTGATGATGATTTACTTGTTGACAACTCTAGTGATGAATACTATGATGAAACGTCAATTAATCATGCTAATCAAGTTGAAACGAATGACAATGATAAGGAGAAAATTGAGCATCTAACTAAAGAACTAAACACTCTTAAGTTAGCTCATGAAACTATCTTTGAAGATCATCGAGAACTTTTAAGGGCTCATGAGAAGTTACGCTTTGAAAAGCTCAATCTTGAGCAAGAGCATGAGTTCTTAAAAGCAATCAATGATGATCTCCGTAAGAAAAGTTCTTCTTACATTGCCAAGCGTTTACTCTTATCTACTTACATGCCTCAAGTCAAGTCTAGTAACAAGATCAAGAAAGATTCTTCTTCTAGTAGTAACAATAACAATGCTAAATCCAATATTGTTGCTTCTAGTATTTCTCTTGATTCCACTAATGATTCTCTTAGCCAAGTTACACTTGAGCAAGAAAATAGCTTATTGAAGGGAATTATAGAGAAAGGTGTATACAAGAGCCTTACCGGGAGTAAGCAATTCGAGGAAATTGTTTGCAAGCAAGGAAGGCACCGGAAGAATCAAGGTGTTGGTTTTGAACGGAAGTTCAATGCCAATGGAGTTGAGTGGGAAGAAGATCAATACCCCAAGACGAAGTTTGTTCCTCAACAAGAGAAGTATGATCCTACTTCCTTCAAGGGAACACAAGCACAAGATGATCTTCCACCACAAGACCACAAGAACAAAGGCAAGGACAAGCTTCAAGAAGAGATTGATGCATTTGAAGAGGCACCTAAGGTCTCGGTCAAGTGGATTCCCAAGACTACGTCAAGTTCTACCTCATCAAGTACAACTCCAACTCCAAGGATTCCCATCAAGATGATGTGGATCCAGAAGAAGAAGAACTAGAGAGTTTTTGAGGGTGACTCCGCCAACATATTTCACTCGTATCATTATGGCAAGGACAAGTGCAATCAACTTCCATATCTTGCACTAGTTCAAGGAGTCACAAACCCTCATGTTGGTAAGGCAAGGGACAAGGTAACCTAATGATTTCATGGACATCATTTTGTGTGTGCATCACTCTATGTCTATGGATATACTTGTTTGTTCCTTGTGGGACTAACCCATGTATGTATTGAAAGTGCAACTCACTCCAAAGGATTGCTCCAAAAAGATCTACATCAACATTGAGCATACACATCTTCAACACCTACATGAAGTCATCATCGACAAAACCCAAGGTTAGTTCATCCCTCTTAGGGGGGATCTCACATCTAGGGGGAGCTTAACTCTAAGAATTGAGTCAAAGAAACTCTAATGATGTGAACACATAAATGCTTTATGTAGAAGTGGTAACCCCACTTGAGCTTAAACGATGAGTATGACCTATGATCAAATGTCCATCATTTGACTCCCAAGTCAATATACTCATATATAGATGACCTAGTCATCACCAATTGTTTGATAGATGCTAGAATTGGTTGTGCATGCTTTGCCACATATTTTATCTGTCATCTTATTGTGTGAGCATGTTGGTTGCATACTTTACTCATTCGAGGACATCCACTTGTTGTTTTGATTGATTGGCTTCTTTTTCTTTGGCCAAGTGGATGACAAGAATGCCTAAGAACCTTCTCTAGCTATCTATGCTTTTCTCGTCTCAAACTCTATTCATGCTACATCACAAAATTTGATCAAGTCAGATTCGAACCACTCTGTGTGAGGAGCACTCGGAGTCCCCGATTCGTCATAGACTTAAACTTCCAAAACTTCTTTGTGATTTTCAATCTGATAGATTCCTCCATTTCGGTCTTACCGAGATCACTTAGTCGATCTAGGTTTTCAATCTCGGTGCAACCGATCTGAACTCTTCGGTCACACCGAGTTGCAATAACTGTACATAGTTTTGCATCTCGGTGCCACCGAGTTGTTCCACTCGGTCACACCGGCTGTGGTCGGGCTATATATAGTCACGGGCAAAATTGGGAAATTTCTCCGAACCTCTTCGCCTGCGCAATAGCTCGCTCTGCCTCCATGGTCTCCGGATCGTCTCCTCGCCGCCACCGCCTCGTCAGCTGGTATCCGCCGCCGCCAACGGAAATCAACCTCATTGTTGCCGCCAGAGCGAGTCTCCACTGAACTAGGGTATGGACTCGATCACAGTGCTTTCCTCGTCCGATTCTCAGCACATTGTGTTCTTATTGATTCTTGCCACGATTGAAACACTCCTATCCAATCAATGCAATCCTTAGAATAGTTTTGATTCGAAAATTTAGGGTTAGGTTTCCGCCGAAACCATCTCGGACCCACCGAGTTGAAAAACTCGGTCCCACCGATTTGGCTTATGCCATTGCACTAGTGAGACTCGGTCTGACCGAGAATTGCTAATCGGTGAGACCGATTTTAGGACTTTGTGAAACCCTAGCAGTCTCGGTGCCACCGAACTATGACTCGGTCTGACCGAGTTCATCAGTTTAGGTTCCAAAACTGCTTCGGTATCACCGAGTTTCAAAATTGGTTGATACGAAATGCTTTCTGTGGAAAACTAAAACTGAATTTTTGAGTCATTCTTTTGCAAAAATCTCTGCATTTTGTGATGCTCATCCACTCTACCTCATCTATAACTCTTCACAGGGTCAGCAATCAGTGTTTGCAGCATGTCAGACCAGAGTGACAAATGTAACAGTCGAGGAGGCGGTGAACATGAGTGAGGGCACTAGTCCCTCCAGCTATTCAGATGAAGGCAGCAGGAGCACCCCAAGAAATTTGCCTAAAGCTGCCACCAGGCAAAGGAAGAAGAAAACCTCAGATTCTGAAGATGAGGATTATAGGGCAGAAGAGGATGAAGCAACCTCCAAGAAGGTTGTGCTCAAAAAGGAGTATGGCTCAAAGACATAGCACAAAGCACGGACTCAATAAGAAGGTTCCCGCCAAGAGGACACCTATGCCAAAAGTCGAGCATCAACTCAAATTCTGATAAGCCCGATCCCAAAGAGACAATTTCTTCTTTGAAGGGAAGAAAAGGAAAGAAAGAGTCAAGAAGACCACAAATGAGTTATTGGGAAGCCTTCCATGATGGAAGAGGAAGAAGAGATTGCTGCACCAGCACCAAAGGCACCAAAGCTTATGGGTGATGCTATAAGATCAGGGTCTGCCACATCTAAGCCCAAGGAAGCACCCAAAGCTACCCCCAAGGCCAAGTCTGCACCAAATAGGAATACCAGGAGTATTCCAGCTACTGAGAAGAACAAGGCCCCAGTGCCTGAGGTTGCTGAAGAAGAAGATGAAGAAGGACAAGTTTTGAGGAAGCTCAAGCCAAAGATACCAGACCACAATGATGCCCATCCTGTGGCTGAGGATATGAAGATCAGAAGCGACAATGGGTTGAGGCTATGGAGGATGACACATCCATATGCCACAAGAAGAAGAAATGCTGTGGACTACAGGTTCCACACCAAGGAACAACAGGACTTTTATGAGACCATTCTGCTGGATAAGAAGCCCATAGTGTGTGATATGAGGTGGGTCGACTGGACCTACATGAAAGAAAATGTAGAGCACTATCCTGGAGTGCAAGACAGTTTTGTTGCTGTTGGAGTTGCAGACTTTGTTGGGCAAAAGCTCACCAACTGGAACTATGAACTTATCATGCAGTTCTACTCCACATCACACTTTTATCCAGATGGCGAGGATAGTGTGGATGTGCGAAGGTACAAGGTACCACCAACTGTTGAGGAGTGGGCAAAGGCGATAAATGCCCCAAAGGAGAATGAAGATGATCTTGATGTATATGCCAAGAAGAAAATGGACCACAATTCCATGGCACACATGTACAAGGAGATCCCAGACACAGCCATTGAGACACATAAGTTTGGATCAGTCCACTTCCTTCATCTGTGGCTGCCAACTATCAACTGCATCTTAAGGCATACCCTACTGCCTAAGTCTGGTGACCACAACATGATCAGAGGGCATGCAATCAACATGTTGCATTTGTTTGATGTGCCACAGAAATTCAAAGTCATGAGCCTTATGGTTGAAACCATTAAGAGGACTGCAGCTGATCAGAAAAGAAGTTGTGGATATGCCCCTCAGATCCAAGAGTTGATTAACTCAAAGATGGGCACAAGCAAATATCTATTGGATAAAGAGCATTTTCCAATTTATCCAGACTTTGAGGACAATGAGGTTGTCATGAATGAGAATGATCCATCGTCAGTTCAAGCAGAAGAGAAGAAGGAGAAGGCAAGGAAGGAGAAGGCTGCCAGGATGCCAACTCAAGAGGAGGCATCTGAGTATTTCTTGAAGAACAAGCAGGAGCAGCTCGGATACTTAATAGTGAAGGAAATATGCCCTAGAGGCAATAATAAAGTTATTATTTATTTCCTTATATCATGATAAATGTTTATTATTCATGCTAGAATTGTATTAACAGAAACATAATACATGTGTGAATACATAAACCTACAGAGTGTCACTAGTATGCCTCTACTTGACTAGCTCGTTAATCAAAGATGGTTGTGTTTCCTAACCATGAACAAGGAGTTGTTATTTGATTAACGGGATCACATCATTTGTTGAATGATCCGATTGACATGACCCATTCCATTAGCATAGCACCGATCGTATAGTTTGTTGCTAGTGCTTTTCTTCATGACTTATACATGTTCCTATGACTATGAGATTATGCAACTCCTGCTTGCACGAAGAACACTTTGGGTGCTACCAAACGTCACAACGTAATCGGGTGATTATAAAGGTACATTACAGGTGTCTCCGAAGGTACATGTTGGGTTGGCATATTTCGAGATTAGGATTTGTCACTCCGATTGTCGGAGAGGTATCTCTGGGCCCTCTCGGTAATGCACATCACATAAGCCTTGCAAGCATTGCAACTAAATGTGTTAGTTGTGAGATGATGTATTACGAAACGAGTAAAGAGACTTGCCGTGCTTGAGATTGAACTAGGTATTGGATACCGACGATCGAATCTCGGGCAAGTAACATACCGATGACAAAGGGAACAACGTATGTTGTTATGCGGTCTCGACCGATAAAGATCTTCGTAGAATATGTAGGAGCCAATATGGGCATCCAGGTCCCGCTTATTGGTTATTGACCGGAGAGGTGTCTCGGTCATGTCTACATAGTTCTCGAACCCGTAGGGTCCGCACGCTTAACGCTTCGGCGACAGTTACTATGAGTTTTTATGATGTTTCTGCATCGAAGGTTGTTCGAGTCCCGGATGAGATCACGGACGTGACGAGGAGTCTCGAAATGGTCGAGACATAAAGATTCATATATTGGAAGTCTATGTTTGGACATCGGAAGTGTTCCGGTGAAATTGGGAATTTTACCAGCAGGGAGGTTACGGAACCCCGGAATGCTAATGGGCCAACATGGGCCTTAGTGGAAAGGAGAAAGGGGGCCCAAGTGCTGGCCGCACCTTCCCCCTTCCCTAGTCCTATTAGGACTAGGAGAAGGCGCCCTCTCTCTCCCTTCCCACTTGGGGAAACCTAGTTGGACTAGGATTTGGGGGAATCCTACTCCTAGTAGGAGTAGGACACCTGGCGCACCCTCCTTGGCCGGCCAGCCCTCCCTTCCCTCCTTTATATACACAGGCAGGGCACCCCATGACACACAAGTTGATCATTGAGATCGTTCCTTAGCCGTGTGCGGTGCCCCTTCCACCATATTACACCTCGAGAATACCGTGGCGGAGCTTAGGCGAAGCCCTGCGCCGGTGGAACATCATCATCGCCACCACGCCGTCGTCTTGTGAAACTCTCCCTCAACACTCGGCTGGATCGGAGTTCGAGGGACGCCATCGAGCTGAACGTGTGCAGAACTCGGAGGTGCCGTGACGTTCGGTACTTGGATCGGTTGGATCGTGAAGAAGTACGACTACTTCCTCTACGTTGCGTCAACGCTTCCGCTGCTGGTCTACGAGGCACGTAGACAACACTCTCATCTCGTTGCTATGCATCACCATGATCTTGCGTGATCGTAGGAAATTTTTGAAATTACTACGTTCCCCAACAAAGTGGCATCCGAGCCTAGGTTTTATGGTTTGATGATATGCACGAGTAGAACACAAGTGAGTTGTGGACGATACAAGTCATACCGCCTACCAAAGATGTCATACTTTGGTTCAGCGGTATTGTTGGATGACGATCCAGACCAACCTTACGCTGCATTTTACGCGAGACCGGTTCCTCGACGTGCTTTGCACATAGATGGCTTGTGGAAGACTGTCTCTCCAACTTTAGTTGAACCGAGTGTGGCTACGCCCGGTCCTTGAGAAGGTTAAAACGGAGTCTATTTGATGAAGTATCGTTGTGGTTTTGATGCGTAGGTGAGATTGGTTCTTGCTTAAGCCCGTAGCAGCCACGTAAAATTTGCAACAACAAAGTAGAGGACGTCTAACTTGTTTTTGCAGGGCATGTTGTGATGTGATATGGTCTAGACATGATGCTGAATTTTATTGTATGAGATGATCATGTTTTGTAACCGAAGTTATCGGCAACTGGCAGGAGCCATATGGTTGTCGCTTTATTGTATGCAATGCAATCGCTTCTGTAATGCTTTACTTTATCACTAAGCGGTAGCGATAGTCGAGAAGCATAAGTTTGGCGAGACGACAACGATGCTACGATGGAGATCAAGGTGTCGCTACCGGTGACGATGGTGATCATGACGGTGCTTCGGAGATGGAGATCACAAGCACAAGATGATGATGGCCATATCATATCACTTATATTGATTGCATGTGATGTTAATCCTTTATGCATCTTATCTTGCTTTGATTGACGGTAGCATTATAAGATGATCCCTTACTAAATTATCAAGAAGTGTTCTCCCTGAGTATGCACCGTTGCGAAAGTTCTTTGTGCTGAGACACCACGTGATGATCGGGTGTGATAGGCTCTACGTTCAAATACAACGGGTGCAAAACAGTTGCACACGCAGAATACTCAGGTTATACTTGACGAGCTATGCATATAAGATATGACCTCGGAACACAGAGACCGAAAGGTCGGCGTGAATCATATAGTAGATATGATCAACATATTGATGTTCACCATTGAAACTACTCCATCACACGTGATGATCGGTCATGGTGTAGTTGATATGGATCACGCAATCACTTAGAGAATTGGAGGGATATTTTTCTAAGTGGGAGTTCTTAAGTAATATGATTAATTGAACTTAAATTTATCATGAACTTAGTACCGATAGTATCTTGCTTGTCTATGATGTGTAGATAGATGGCTCGGCCGTTGTTCCGTTGAATTTTAATGCGTTCCTTGAGAAAGCAAAGTTGAAAGATGATGGCAGCAATTACACGGACTGGGTCCGTAACTTGAGGATTATCCTTATTGCTGCACGGAAGAATTACGTCCCGGAAGCACCGTTAGGTGCCAGGCCTGTGCAAGGGCTGCGCCGAGAAGTTGTGAACGTCCCGGCAAAGCAAAGCTGATGACTAATCTATAGTTCGGTGTGCCATGCTTTACGGCTTAGAACCGGGACTTCAACGTCGTTTTGAACACCATGGAGCATATGAGATGTTCCAGGAGTTGAAGTTAATATTCCAAGCGAATGCCCGGATTGAGAGATATGAAGTCTCCAATAAGTTCTATAGGTAAGATGGAGGAGAACGGTTCTGTCGCTGAGCATATACTCGTAATGTCCGGATATAACAATCACTTGATTCAACTGGGAGTTAATCTTCCGGATGATTGCGTCATTGACAGAATTCTCCAATCATCGCCACCAAGCTACAAGAGCTTCGTGATGAACTATAATATGCAAGGGATGACCAAAACAATGCCCGAGCTCTTCGCGATGTCGAAAGTCATGGAGGTAGAAATCAAAAGGAGCATCAAGTGTTGATGGTTAACAAAACCACTAGTTTCAAGAAAAGGGCAAAGGAAAGAAAAGGAAACTTCAAAAAGAACGGCAAGCAAGTTGTCGATCAAGAGAAGAAACCCAAGTCTGGTCCTAAGCACAAATCGAGTGCTTCTATTGCAAGCAGATCGGTCATCGAAGCGGAACTGCCCCAAGTATTTGGCGGATAAGAAGGATGGCAAGGTTAACAAAGGTATATGTGATATACATGTTATTGATGTGTACCTTACTAATACTCGCAGAGCACTGGGTATTTGATACTGGTTCTGTTGCTAATATTTGCAACTCGAAGCAGGGCTACGGATTAAGCGAAGATTGGCTAAGGACGAGGTGGCGATCGGCGTGGGAAATGGTTCCAAAGTCGATGTGATCGCAATGGCACGCTACCTCTACATCTACCTTCGGGATTAGTATTAGACCTAAATAATTGTTATTTAGTACCAGCGTTGAGCATGAACATTATATCTGGATCTTGTTTGATGCGAGACGGTTATTCATTTAAATCGAGAGAATAATGGTTGTTCTATTTATATGAATAATATCTTTTATGGTCATGCACCATTGAAGAATGGTTTGTTTTACTTAATCTTGATAGTAGTGATACACATATTCATAATGTTGAAACCAAAAGATGCAGAGTTGATAATGATGGTGCAACTTATTTGTGGCCTTGCCGTTTAGGTCATATCGGTGTAAAGCGCATGAAGAAACTCCATCTTGATGGACTTTTGGAGTCACTTGATTATGAATCACTTGGCACTTGCGAACCGTGCCTTATGGGCAAGATGACTAAAACACCGTTCTCGGAACTATGGAGAGAGCAACAGATTTATTGGAAATCATACATACCGATGTATGTGGTCCAATGAATGTTGAGGCTAAATGGCGGATATCGTTATTTTCTCACCTTCACAGATGATTTGAGCAGATATGGGTATATCTACTTAATGAAACACAAATCTGAAACATTTGAAAAGTTCAAAGAATTTCAGAGTGAAGTGGAAAATCATCGTAACAAGAAAATAAAGTTTCTACGATCCGATCGTGGAGGAGAATATTTGAGTTACGAAGTTTGGCCTACATTTGAAACAATGCGGAATAGTTTCGCAACTTACGCCACCGGAACACCACAACGTAATGGTGTGTCCGAACGTCAGAATCGTACTTTATTAGATATGGTGCGATCTATGATGTCTCTTACTGATTTACCGCTATCGCTTTGGGGTTATGCTTTAGAGACGGCTACATTCACTTTAAATAGGGCACCATCTAAATCCGTTGAGACGACGCCTTATGAACTGTGGTTTGGCAAGAAACCAAAGTTGTCGCTTTACGAAAGTTTGGGGCTGCGATGCTTATGTGAAAAAGCTTCAACCTGATAAGCTCGAACCCAAATCGGAGAAATGTGTCTTCATAGGATACCCAAAGGAGACTGTTGGGTACACCTTCTATCACAGATCCGAAGGCAAGATTTTTGTTGCTAAATTCGGAAACTTTTGGAGAAAGAGTTTCTCTCGAAAGAAGTGAGTGGGAGGAAAGTAGAACTTGATGAGATAATCTGTATCTACTCCCTTATTGAGAAGTAGTACATCACGTAAATCAGTTTCCGTGACACCTACACCAAATAGGGAGGAAGCTAATGATGATGATCATGAAACTTCAGATCGAAGTTTCTACAGAACTTCGTAGATCAACCAGAGCAAGATCCGCGCAGTGGTGAATGCGGTAATCCTATTCTCGGAAGTCATGTTATCGGAACATGATGAACCTCACGAACTATGAAGAAGCGATGGTGAGCCCAGATTCCACAAAATGGCTTGAGGCCATGAAATCTGAGATGGGATCCATGTATGAGAACAAAGTGTGGACTTTGGTTGACTTGCCCGATGATCGGCAAGCAATTGAGAATAAATGGATCTTCAAGAAGAAGACCGACGCCGATGGTAATGTTATCATCTATAAAGCTCGACTTGTTGCAAAAGGTTTTCGACAAGTTCAAGGGATTGACTACGATGAGACCTTCTCACCCGTAGCGATGCTTAAGTCCGTCCGAATCATGTTAGCAATTGCCGCATTTTATGATTATGAAATTTGGCAAATGGATGTTAAAACTGCATTCCTGAATGGATTTACGGAAGAAGAGTTGTATATGATACAACCAGAAGGTTTTGTCGATCCAAAGGGAGCTAACAAAGTGTGCAAGCTCCAATGATCCATTTATGGACTGGTGCAAGCCTCTCGGAGTTGGAATAAACGTTTTGATAGTGTGATCAAAGCATTTGGTTTTATACTGAGACTTTTGGAGAAGCCTGTATTTACAAGAAAGTGAGTGGGAGCTCTGTAGCATTTACGATATTATATGTGGATGACATATTACTGATCGGAAATGATATAGAATTCTGGATAGCATAAAGGGATACTTGAATAAGAGTTTTTCGATGAAAGACCTCGGTGAAGCTGCTTACATATTGGGCATTAAGATCTATAGAGATAGATCAAGACGCCTAATAGGACTTTCACAAAGCACATACCTTGATAAAGTTTTGAAAAAGTTCAAAATGGATCAGTGCAAAGAAAGGGTTCTTGCCGGTGCTACAAGGTGTGAAGTTGAGTAAGACTCAATGCCCGACCACCGCAGAAGATAGAGAGAAAATGAAAGATGTTCCTATGCTTCAGCCATAGGCTCTATCATGTATGCAATGCTGTGTACCGGACCTGATGTGTGCCTTGGTCAGAAGTTTGGCAGTGCAGGTACCAAAGTAATCCAGAGTGGATCATCGGACAGCGGTCAAGAACATCCTTAAGTACTTGAGAAGGACTAAGGATATGTTTCTCATTTATGGCGGTGACAAAGAACTCGTCAGAACGGTTACGTCGACGAAGCTTTGACATCGATCCGGACGATTCTAAATCGCAAACCGGATACGTATTTACATTAAACGGAGGAGCTGTCGGTTGGTGCAGTTCCAAACAAAGCGCCGTGGCGGGATCTACATGTGAAGTTGAGTACATAGCTGCTTCGAAGCAGCTAATGAAGGAGTCTGGATGAAGGAGTTCATAACCGATCTAGGTGTTGTACCTAGTGTATCGGGTCCAATGAAAATCTTTTGTGACAATCTTGGTGCAATTGCCTTAGCAAAGGAATCCAGATTTCACAAGAGAACCAAGCACATCAAAAGACGCTTCAACTCCATCCGGATTTGGTCCGTGGGAGACATAGAGATATGCAAGATACATACGGATCTGAATGTTGCGCACCTGCTGACTAAGCCTCTTCCACGAGCAAAACATGATCAGCACCAAGACTCCATGGGTGTTAGAATCATTCTTGTGTAATCTAGATTATTGACTCTAGTGCAAGTGGGAGATCAAGGAAATATGCCCTAGAGGCAATAATAAAGTTATTATTTATTTCCTTATATCATGATAAATGTTTATTATTCATGCTAGAATTGTATTAACAGGAAACATAATACATGTGTGAATACATAAACCTACTGAGTGTCACTAGTATGCCTCTACTTGACTAGCTCGTTAATCAAAGATGGTTGTGTTTCCTAACCATGAACAAGGAGTTGTTATTTGATTAACGGGATCACATCATTTGTTGAATGATCTGATTGACATGACCCATTCCATTAGCATAGCACCTGATCGTATAGTTTGTTGCTAGTGCTTTTCTTCATGACTTATACATGTTCCTATGACTATGAGATTATGCAACTCCCGTTTGCACGAAGAACACTTTGGGTGCTACCAAACGTCACAACGAATCGGGTGATTATAAAGGTACATTACAGGTGTCTCCGAAGGTACATGTTGGGTTGGCATATTTCGAGATTAGGATTTGTCACTCCGATTGCTCGGAGAGGTATCTCTGGGCCCTCTCGGTAATGCACATCACATAAGCCTTGCAAGCATTGCAACTAAATGTGTTAGTTGTGAGATGATGTATTACGAACGAGTAAAGAGACTTGCTGCAACGAGATTGAACTAGGTATTGGATACCGACGATCGAATCTCGGGCAAGTAACATACCGATGACAAAGGGAACAACGTATGTTGTTATGCGGTCTCGACCGATAAAGATCTTCGTAGAATATGTAGGAGCCAATATGGGCATCCAGGTCCCGCTATTGGTTATTGACCGGAGAGGTGTCTCGGTCATGTCTACATAGTTCTCGAACCCGTAGGGTCCGCACGCTTAACGCTTCGATGGCGATTACTATGAGTTTTATGATGTTTCTGTACCGAAGGTTGTTCGAGTCCCGGATGAGATCACGGACGTGACGAGGAGTCTCGAAATGGTCGAGACATAAAGATTCATATATTGGAAGTCTATGTTTGGACATCGGAAGTGTTCCGGTGAAATTGGGAATTTTACCAAGCACGGGAGGTTACCGAACCCCGGAATGCTAATGGGCCAACATGGGCCTTAGTGGAAAGGAGAAAAGGGGCCCAAGTGCTGGCCGCACCTTCCCCCTTCCCTAGTCCTATTAGGACTAGGAGAAGGGGCGCCTCTCTCTCCTTCCCACTTGGGGAAACCTAGTTGGACTAGGATTTGGGGGAATCCTACTCCTAGTAGGAGTAGGACACCTGGCGCACCCTCCTTGGCCGGCCAGCCCCTCCCTTCCCTCCTTTATATACAAAGGTGAGGGCACCCCATGACACACAAGTTGATCATTGAGATCGTTCCTTAGCCGTGTGCGGTGCCCCCTTCCACCATATTACACCTCGAGAATACCGTAGCGGAGCTTAGGCGAAGCTCTGCACCGGTGGAACATCATCATCGTCACCACGCCGTCGTGCTGACGAAACTCTCCCTCAACACTCGGCTGGATCGGAGTTCGAGGGACGTCATCGAGCTGAACGTGTGCAGAACTCGGAGGTGCCGGACGTTCGGTACTTGGATCGGTTGGATCGTGAAGAAGTACGACTACTTCCTCTACGTTGCGTCAACGCTCGCTGTCGGGTCTACGAGGGTACGTAGACAACACTCTCATCTCGTTGCTATGCATCACCATGATCTTGCGTGATCGTAGGAAATTTTTTGAAATTACTACGTTCCCCAACAAATAGCATCAACACTGAGGATTGAGAAGGGATTGGCTACCCTCACTCAAACTCAGGAGAGCTTGGAAAGAATCATAGAACAAAAGTTCTATGACTTAGATGTGAAAGTAACTGAGATTCAATCTGTAGTGGAGCAACTACAAGATGATATGCAGGAGAGGAAGGGCAAAACAACAACTGATGCATTTGCCAGAGTGCCTAGAGCCCAGAGGTCATCTGCTGTGCCAGTTCCTGACACCAAAGCCACTTCATCTGTACCAGCTACAACCTCAGTGCCACCAGCTCCAGCACCTACATGTAGCGACCCGACCCGAATGGATCAAGTCTCTGTGCTTAAGTGTCATCCCTGGATCGGTATACTGATACACACAGTACTTGAGGATTTATAACAGAGGTAAATCACATGTATAAATAACGTAAATACTATTAGCTCAATCCAAATAGCGGAAGTAACAAGGTTGTGGATTCCCATCAACACCAATGGCAAAGTTGAGTGTAGAAATCAGAACCCTAACGTATCACTTACTGTCAGAAGATCCTCGCAACATGAGACGTTGCAGCCACAAAGGGTCAAGACATTGAATGTCTTGGCAAATTCAATCAGAGAGCAATGCTGAAATATGGCTATCACTACATGCATATTTGGCTGGTGGAAAGCTCTCTGATTACAGCTTTTCTAGTAAAAGCCAATTTTTCCCTACTACAAAGGAATAAATTTATTTAACTATCATGGTGGTTGTTAAACATTGAGAATGGTTGACAGCATTCTCAATCCCAATTAAAAGTAGTCATCAACAACCCAACAAATTATTTAAGTATCGTGATGAGATCAGCATGATAATCCAAGAACTAGATACTCAAAATGTCCATAACCGGGGACATGGCTAACCATGATTAGTTTATACACTCTACAGAGGTTTGTGCACTTTTCCCCACAAGACTCGATCTCCTCCGTTTGGTTTCTCGCACTACATGGTGTTTGAGAAACGGATGACCGAGACATAGTCTTTCAAAAGCGCTAGCACCTTACGTTTGGGTAGACCGTACCAACCTACAACCCCTAAATCAGCTAGTCTACCCGTAAGAGTTCGCACAACTTAGTCAACTATGCTAGAGCCCATAGTAGCATGTGGCTGCACACGGAAGTTTCTAGCATGAATAATCTCATGATCCCTTTGAGCCTGGGTGGCGGTCCAAAGAAAAACAGGCAAGTCCTGGAAACCAGGTGCCTCAATCCACCCAGATGTGTGTTTAAGTTGCCACCTTAAATAAACCATTAATTTAACAATCTCACATCTGTCATGGATACACTCACCCAATCCACGTCTACTAGCATAACATGGCATAATAAGCAAACGTAGAAGTAACTCCCAAGGGTTTGAAAATAAACAGGTAATAGGTACTACCTCATCTACTTCCCATCCCACAATTTAATTAGATCCTAATCATGCAATGTTTGAGGATAGATCTAATGCATAAAAACTGGGTAGTAGAAAAGGTATGATCAAAGTGTTACTTGCCTGCAATGTTGATGAAGATGATTCACACTCAAAACTCTTGATAGTTCTACTCGTCACACTCTGGTCAATCTATCGTAATCAAGCAATAGTAGCCACACATAAGCAATCACTCAAAACATCGGACCGAACGAAGAAAATGATTCGGAAAACATCAAAACCAAGCAAATAACTCTTGCAACATAAAACAATTTCTAACAGTACCAAAATTATGTGAATTTGGCCTTATCAGAAAGTTTATGTCAAGAGCTTTAATTTGCAAAAAGAATCAACTAAATCGGAGTTACGAAACTCAAGTTATGATCAAACGAAGTTCAAATTCAAATCTATTTGAAAATCAAATTTTAAACTTTCAAAAACATGTTTAATTTGTTTTACTGGATAGAGGAGATCGAAACGAAGAAGTGGGCATTGGTTTCGTTGGATTTGGACTAACGAGCAAAAAGTAATGATCGTTTTAAGATTAGGGACTAAACTGTAAAAGAACTACTACAAATAGGTCCCTGGATAGAAAAAAAGAAAAAAAAACTATCGAGCGAACGCTCGCTACAGAGACCTAATGAACAAAAGCGTTCACTAGCAGATCTAACCTAGCGAACATCCACTAAATAACTAGGTTAAAAAAACAAAACCGGGTTTAACAAAAAAATGAAACTAAAAATAAACCGGATCGGACCGGGCGGTTTTTACCGGTCCACGGCGGGTCAACGGCAACGGCGACGGTGGCGGTTTCCCATGAAGTTGCGTCTCCGCGGCGGCGGGCGGAGTGGTTCAAAGGGCGGGCATGGCGGTGGCAAGTGAGCACTGGGAGGGGCGGCAAGGGCGAGGGAAGACGATGGCAAGGGCGGCGGTGGTCGAGGGAGCAGAACAAAGCGCGGCGGCGGGCGGCGCTGACCAAGTGGCAAGGCGAGAGGAGAGGAGGGACGGGGCCCGGGGTGGCGCCCTTTATAGGTGGGGTGTGGAGGCGCGGCTTGGGGAAGGGGGTAGGAGGAGGCCGGGCGACACGGCGCGGCGGGCGGGCGGAGTCCCGCCGGGAGCTCGGGCAAGGCGGGTCAAGGTACTGGCTGGGCTTTGGCTCAAGGCTTAGTCCCGGCCCCAAGGGGAAGAAGTTTTTTTTGAAACAACGAAAATAAAATAAAAGCGAACCAAAAATAAAATAGAACCTAGGCATATTTTATACCCAAATTTTTAGAAAAAAGATTTCCTACAAGAAGAACATTTTTCTAGCATTAAATAAAATCCTCAGAATTTTAAATAAAGCAAAGAGTGCTTCTGCTACAATAAAACCTCATAAAAATCATTTTAAAAATACCAAAATGATTTCAAATTTATTTCTCTCCAATTTTCTATCGTAGGGAATCATGTTACCCTATTTTCCATATATTTTATTTTTGGAGAATATAATTTGAATAAAACTCAAATAACTCCAAATTGAAAATAAATTCAAAAGAACTTTGAATTTAATTCTTTTAAAACTCCCAACTCATATTTCATATAATTTGAAGAAGTCATTTTATCTTCTCTCATGAAAATCATTGAGTTGCTTGAAGTTTCTGAATTAAAAATATTTCCAAATGAAATTCAAATCTTTTCAAATACCCTTTCATTTAATTAAATGGAAGAAGTCATGTCATCTTCGCTCAAGGGTTTTTTATTTGAAAAGAATTTGAATTCATGAAGATCAGAAAAGAAAATGAAAGTTTGGGAAAGTCCTTTCATTCCCTCTCATTTAACTTTCAAAAAGTTTCAAATATCACTCAATTTCAGTCAATCAATCAAACAATCAATCAAATCTATCTATTTATTATAACATTCCAAAATTTAGAATTTTGGGATGTTACACTACACCAGCTCCAGCTCCATCTACTTCAACTGAAGCTTTCGTCCTTGGCGTTATCCGGACTCCACCACCTGAAGATCAAGCCTGAGAGTCGATCTAGCACTATGCATTTTCTATGAACTTTTTGGTAACTTGTTGCCAAAGGGGGAGAAAAATGTATAGATCATAGGCTTCGAGAGAGAGAGTGTTGCTTTTGTTCTCTCTTGATTTGGTGTTTTTTTAAACTTGTTTGCTTTTGGTTGCGTGATATATTATGTTTGTGAGACATTGATGATCATGTGTTTGATCATAAGCTACACTTATGCATGCTTGATGATATTATCTTATCTATCCTATGTGATCATTCACTATGCTTGGTGATGAGTGCATGTATTCATTCCGTATCATTTTGAGCGCTCCACCAAGATGTATGTGACATGGAAGAGTAACCCATGAGCCTAATTCCTTGTGCATTTGCAGTCCAAAGCAAATATTAAAATATGCACAAATTTAGGGGGAGCTCTTGCTTATCACATACTTCTCAAAGCGACGATGTTTTTCAATCTTATTATCATTTGTCGAAGCTTTGATCTATATGTTGTCATCAATTACCAAAAAAGGGGAGATTGAAAGTGCAACTATCCCTAGGTGGTTTTGGTAATTCATAACAACATATAGCTCATTGAGCTAATGCTATTCCAAGGTGAACATTTCAGGAAAGCTCAATGAATGGCATGGCATGGATGATGAAAGTGGATCCCTCAAATGCTAATGACAAAGGATTGGCTCAAGCTCAAAAGCTCAAGACTCTTCATTTTATATTTTAGTGATTCAAGATCACATTGAGTCTATAGGAAAAGCCAATACTATCAAGGAGGGATGAGGTGTTGCTTAAGGAGCCTCTTGCTTCATGTGCTTAGTGATATGCTCCAAAACCCTCAGCTACTTTCTCACATCCACATTTGACCTAAAAGCCAAAATCGGTCTCACCGATTCTTCCTATCCGGCGCCACCGATTCCATATGTCATAGCCACTGCCACAAACCCTAGGCAAATCGGTTCTACGATAGTCCCGGTCTCACCGAGATGGGATTGTAATCTCTCTGTTTCCTTTTCATAACTTTTCGGTCTCACCGAAAAGAGCAAATCGGTCCCACCGAGTTTACCTGACCAACTCTCTGGTTAGCTAATTACCAAAACCGGTCTCACTGAGTTTGTGTAATCGGTCTCACCGAGATTATGTTATGCCCTAACCCTAACCATATCGGTCCTACCGAGATGCAAGTCAGTCCCACTGAAAACCCTAATGGTCACTAGGTTTACTAAAATCGGTCTGACCGAGTTTGTTGATTCGGTCTCATCGAGATTGGTAAATTGTGTGTAACGGTTAGATTTAGTGTGGAGGCTATATATACCCCTCCACCTCCTCTTCATTTGTGGAGAGAGCCATCAGAACAAACCTACACTTCCAACTTACCATTTCTGAGAGAGAACCACCTACTCATGTGTTGAGGCCAAGATATTCCATTCCTACCATATGAATCTTGATCTCTAGCCTTCCCCAAGTTGCTTTCCACTTAAATCTTCTTTCCACCAGATCCAAATCCTATGAGAGAGAGTGAGTGTTGGGGAGACTATTATTTGAAGCACAAGAGCAAGGAGTTCATCATCAACACACCATTTGTTACTTCTTGGAGAGTGGTGTCTCCTAGATTGGCTAGGTGTCACTTGGGAGCCTCCGACAAGATTGTGGAGTTGAACCAAGGAGTTTGTAAGGGCAAGGAGATCGCCTACTTCATGAAGATCTACCGCTAGTGAGGCAAGTCCTTCGTGGGCGACAGCCATGGTGGGATAGACAAGGTTGCTACTTCGTGGACCCTTTGTGGGTGGAGCCTCCGTGGACTCGCGGCAACTGCTACCCTTCGTGGGTTGAAGTCTCCATCAACGTGGAGGTATGATAGCACCACCTATCGGAACCACGCCAAAAACATCTGTGTCTGCAATTGCGTTTGAATCCTCCAAACCCTTCCCTTTACTTTCTTGCAAATTGCATGCTTTAGTTTCCGCTGCCAATATACTCTTTGCATGCTTGCTTGAATTGTGTGATGATTGCTTGACTTGTCCTAAGATAGCTAAAATCTGCCAAACTCTAAAACAGGGAAAAGGCTAAGTTTTTAAATTGGTCAAGTAGTCTAATCACCCCCCCTCTAGACATACTTCAAGGTCCTACATTTCTGGAACTTGCGTCGGCTGGAATTGATTTTCATCGACCCCCCTAGGATTTCTGGAATATTGGGGTATTTATAGAGCAAAGAGGCGGTGTGGGAGGCCACCGAGGTGGGCACAACCCACCAGGGCGCGCCTGGGACCCCAGGCGTGCCCAGGTGGGTTGTGCCCCCTCGGGGCACCCCCCAGGTGCTTCCCCGACCCATTGGGTGTCTTCTGGTCCATAAAAATTCCACAAAAAGTTTTGCTGCGTTTGGACTCCGTTCGGTATTGATTTCCTGCGATGTAAAAAACAAGAAGAAAATAGCAACTGGCACTGGGCACTATGTCAATAGGTTAGTACCAAACAATGATATAAAATGATTGTAAAACATCTAAGAATGATAATATAACAGCATGGAACAATCCAAAATTATAGATACGTTCGAGATGTATCACCTGTCTACTGACAAAGGTTTCAGAGTGCTGGTTGTGGCATCGATGACTTGGACATGCTGGCATGAGGAATTTGAGCACTCTCG
This sequence comes from Aegilops bicornis, assembly GCA_021605145.1. Classification (NCBI taxonomy): domain Eukaryota; kingdom Viridiplantae; phylum Streptophyta; class Magnoliopsida; order Poales; family Poaceae; genus Aegilops; species Aegilops bicornis. The sequence goes on along the minus strand of CM038669.1, from coordinate 372,919,357 downwards.
TCAAGAAGAAGTATATCATTGGCGTCGAGGGCATAAAATTCGTCAAAGATCACCTTTGAGATGCTTGTGAGTTTAGAAAGATGACCAGATCCAAGCACTCCGCGAAGACAATCATGATCACTAATCATCCCTTTGAATTACTTCACATGGATCTTTTTGGTCCTACTCATTATGCTACACTAACCAATGTAGCATCACTCTATGGATTCGTCATAGTTGATGATTATTCTCATTACACCTGGGTGCATACCATTACCTTCAAGACTGAAGTGCATGGTGTCTTCAGATGATTCGCAAATCGAGCCATGACGAATTATGGTCTCAAGATCAAGCACATCAGAAGCGGTAACGACACCAAGTTTAAGAACACTGGCCTTGATGACTATCTTGACGAACTTGGTATCACTCATTAGCTGTCAGCTCCATATACCTCTCAGTAGAATGGGGTTGTAGAACGCAAGAACAGGATACTCATCGAGATGGCTCGTACTATGCTTGATGAATACAAGACTTCTCGTCGATGGTGGCCTAAAGCAATTGATACTCCATGTCACATCATCAATCAGGTATATCTTCACAAATTCCTCAAGAAGACCTCATATGAGCTCCTCACGGACAAGAAACCCAATGTGAGTTATTTCAAAGTCCTCGGCGCTAGTGTTGGATTAGAGATCCACATCACTATTCTAAATTTGCACCGAAAGCACATGTGAGTTTTATGCTTGGTTATTGAAAGGACTTGCACACGCCTACAGAGTCTTCAACACCTACAACAACAAGGTTGTTGAAACTGTATGTGCGGTTCGATGAAACTAAAGGCTCGCAAAGAGAGCACCTGCTTCCTGTGCTAGATGAAATGCCTTCTGAGGAATCTATCAAGCTGATGGGCACTGGTGAAATTGTGCGCAGTGAAGAAATCACTACAAAAAAAAGACACATCCGTGACATTTTGGGCCGAACGAATTTTTTTTCTGTCATACATATGACACTTCTATGACGATAATTGTGACAAAACCGGTATCATCATAGATGTGGTGGGCTCCTACTTCTATGACAAAAAATCATGACAGAAAATGGGCTTTTCGTCCTTGGCGGGCCGGAGACGCAGCTGCATGACATTCTTTGGGCCGTCCATGACGGAAAAAACCGTGGTAGAAGCGAGGGGGAGGAAAATTTCGGGGAGTTCCCGGTTACGGTGGGAGGTCGGGGGCCGAGCAATGCGCGTTTCTCTCGTACACATACGCGTGTGTGTGCAAGGCATTGGCTCTAACTGAACCCGAGCGAGGCGTTGGGCTCAAACTGAACCCGAGCGATTGCACTGCAGGCTACACGTTACTGAACCCGAGCGATCGATCGATGGCTGTTAACTGAACCCGACGGAGCTATTCCTTCGCTACAGCTGCTAACTGAAGCCGATCGATTGGATGAACAGTGAGTGTTGTGGGGGGGTTTGGATGAACAGTGAGCGGTGGCGTTGCCTCTGGATGAACATGACCCCGTGGTGTGGAGGGCTGGATGAACAGAGACGGTGGAGGTGGCCGTGGAGGGGTGGTTGAACAAGAGCTGCTGGAGTAGCGCGGTAGAGGCTGGATGAACAGGAGCCCGTGGAGGCTGGAGGAGGTCGACGGTAGCCCGTGGAGGCCGGAGGAGGTCGACGGTGGAGATGAACGGTATCCCGTGGAGTCCTGCTTTTGCGATGCGCCACACCTTCCAAGAACAGGACCCTCGTTTGACCGTAGCGCCCAACACAAGTCTGCTTTCGTCCGTTTTGCGGTACGCCACACCCCCGATCAACAGGACCTGCTTCGACCGTAGGAGGTCCGTTTAAATGCATTTTGGCGGTACGCCACACCCTCCCGATCAATAGGACCCCCGTTTCGACCGTAGGAGGTCCGTTTCATCCGTTTTGCGGTACGCCACACCCCTCCCGATCAACAGGACCCCGTTCTGAACATAGGAGGTCCGTTTCCTCCGTTGTGCAGTATGCCAGGCCTAGTTTCCATCGCCTGGTCCGTCCAAGCCAGTTGGCTCCCACGCGTTCCGTTGCCTCCCGATGAACAAAACGCATTCCGTTGCCTCCCCATGAACACGACCCACTCCGTTGCCTCCCCATGAACACGACGACGACGCTGTTTCTCCATTCCGACCCAGCCATGTACACGAGCCCTGGCCGTACGATGTCTGTGAGTAGGCGTTCGAGACCCCGCCAGATATACACATACGGGTCAGATTTTCTTTCTTGCACCCTGGCCATCAGACGCACGTGTACATGCTACATGCGCGCCTCTACTACAACATGTGTGCGCCTCTACAACGACCAAAGATGTACGCACATCGCTTCGCGATCGGAATGACAACGCTACGTACGCTTCGACCAGGTGGGTCCCGACTGTCAGGCACTTCCTTGCGTGCGAAGATGTAGCTGATGGGTCCCAGCAGTCAGGGGAGTGAATCGTTTTTTGCCCGGACGCACTTCCTTGCGTGCGAAAATGTAGCTGGAGGGTCCCAGCAGTCAGGGGGCGAATCGTTTTGTTTTTTTTTGCCTGGATGCACTTCCTTGCGTGCGAAGGTGTAGCTGGTGGGTTCCAGCTATCAGGGGGATACATTTTTTTCGCGAAATACGGTGGCCCGTCCGGTGGGTCCCCGCTGTCAGGTGGAGGAATAATTATTTTGCGCGTAATAAGGAGGCACTTCCTTGCTGCGGTCATGGACCCACCGTTAGCGTCTCCACGACAAAGATTTCTTCCGATGGAAGTCGGTTGTTGACCACATTGACCACGCCGCGCCGAGAGCACTACGGCGGTGGACGACGGCGAGGCCTAGGAAGGGGACGACACGGAGGCAGGGAAGACTTGGCAGTAATTTCCCACACGGAGGGGAGTACGATTGTACGAGGGTTTCTTGGTCTGCCCGCCATCACGGAGAATAACAGCAGTGTGGGTGAGTAGAGGGATGGCTAGGCCAGCGATGGGAGTACGGAGGGCGGTGAGGCTCAAGGCGTAACAGCCGTCATGGGAGGAGGGAGCAGCAGTCCCACCGGGCGCTTGTTTGAGCGGGCCGGAGCAGGAAGAGCAGAGATTGAAGAAGACGACGGCGGCCGTTGGATGGACATCCAACGATCCGCCAGGCGCCAACCTTTTTTTTAGGAAATCCTCAAATCTGTGGAAAACAGCATACAACCCATCTGCCATTATTTCTAATAATTTACAGCCCATTTGCTAATTCTTAAGGTTTTTTTGGAGCCCATATTCTTTTTGTTAGCATTACAGCCCATATTGTGGCCACGATTAAAAAATTATACGAAATTTTGCATATTTCGGTGCGGTCCGAACTGTTTTTAATCCTGAAATTTCAACTCACATTCAAACTAATTTTAAAAATAAATGTATATCAATATAAAATCCAACAAATTCCCCACGCATAAAAATTAATGTAATTTATAATCTTGAAATGAAAAAAAGATATTTGAAACTAATTGCCGGTTTGATGTGTTTTAAAAATGTACAGCCAATTTCTCATTACTGATGGGCCATTTTCTCGGCTAGCCGAATGAAAGCTCTCTTCGTCTTGAAAGATTTGCAGCCCAACAGGCCTGACAAAGCGACTTACTTGGAAAATCACAAAAACTGGGTTTGGCCGTGGACCCGGTATCGACCTCTCCACGCACAAAGATTCTTCAGATGGAAGTCGTTCCTTGACCATGTTGACCACGCCGCGCGGAGAGCACCACGGCGGTGGACGACGGCGAGGCCTAGAAGGGGACGACGCGGAGCCGGGGAAGACGCGGCAGTGGATGCCCGCGCGGAGAGGAGTACGAGGGTTCACTGGTTCGGCTGCGGTGTGAGGCTGCCGTCGCCGCAGGGCCTGGCCAGCGGTGGGAATAGTAGGGGGCGTTGAGGCCTCTGCGGTAGCAGAGCCGGCCACGGGAGGCAGGAGCATGCGGCACGACCGGCGCTGCTTTGGGCAGCTGGAGCAAGAAGACCAGAGGTTGAAGAAGCACTATGGCCGTTGGATGGACATCGTATGGTCACTGGAGCTAGAATCGTTCATATTGACTAAGTTGACAAAGCCCTTCGTCCCCTCAACTTAGTAGGCCCACAAGTCATTCTCCCACCAAGGTGGGTCCCAGCTAGCCGAGGGAGTATTCATTTTTTTGTGCATAATAAGGAGGCACTTCCGGTGGGTCCGAGCTGACAGCGGGGGGAACATTTTTTCCGCGAAATACGGTGGCCCGTCCGGTGGGTCCCAGCAGTCAGGGGGAAATGATTTTTTTTGCAAAATACTGGTGGCCCGTCCGGTGGGTCTCCGCTGTCAGGTGGAGGAATAATTATTTTCCGCGTAATAAGGAGGCACTTCCTTGCGGCTATCGTGGACCCAGCTGTCAGCCTCTCCATGTACAGTACTCTTCCGATGGAAGTCGGTCGTTAACCACATTGACCACGCCGCGTCGAGAGCACCACGACGGTGGACGATGGCGAGGCCTAGGAAGGGCACGACGCGGAGCCGGGGAAGATGCGGCAGTGGATGCCCACACGGAGAGGAGTACGAGCGTTCACTGATTTGGCTGCGGTGTGAGGCTGCCGTCGCCGCAGAATAACAGGGGGTGTGGGTGAGTGGAGGGATGGCCTGGCCAGTGGTGGGAGTAGTATGGGGGCGGTGAGGCCTCCGCGGTAGCACAACCGGCCACGGGAGGAAGGAGCAGGCGGCACGACTGACGCTGCTTTGGGCGGATGGAGCAAGAAGACCAGAGGTTGAAGAAGCACTATGGCCGCTGGATCGACATCATACGGTCACTGGAGTATTGCTAAGTTGACAAAGCCCTCCGGCCCCATCAACTTAGTAGGCCCACAAGTCAGCGCAACAATATGGTGGGTCCCAGCTAGCAGGGGGTATTCATTTTTTGGGCGTAATAAGGAGGCACTTCCTTGCGTGCGAAGATATAGCTGGTGGGTCCGACCTGTCAGCGGGGGGAACGTTTTTTCACGAAATACAGAGGCCCTTCCTGTGGGTCCTAGCTGTCAGGTGGAGGAATCATTATTTTGCGCCTAATAAGGAGGCATTTCCTTGCGTGCGGTCGTGGACCTAGCTGTCAACCTCTCCACGTACAGTCCACTTCCGATGGATGTCGGTCGTTGTCCACGTTGACCAGGCCGCGCCGAGAGCACTGTGGCGGTGGACGCATGAGGCCTAGGAAGGGAACGACACGGAGCCAGGGAATACTCGACAGTTGTTTCCCATGCGGAGGAGTACGAGGGTTTACTGGTTCGTCTGCCGTCGCCGGAGAATAACAACAGGTGTGGGACTGTGGGTGAGTAGAGGGATGGCTAGGCCAACGATGGGAGTAAGGTGGGGCGGTGAGTCTCCGGCAAAGACAGCCGGCCATGAGGAGGAGGGAGCAGGAAGTCCCGCCGGCGCTTGTTTGACCGGCTGGAGCAGGAAGAGCAGGGATTGAAGAAGCACGACGGTCGTTGGATGGACATCCAACAGTATACATGCCATCTATGGAAAGCCTCAAATTTGTGGAAAACAACATACAACCCATCTGCCATTATTTCAAATAGTTTACAGCCCATTTGCTAATTCTTATGGGTTTTTTTGAGCCCATATTCTTTTTGTTAGCATTACAATCCATATTGTGGCCACGGTTAAAAAATTATACAAAATTTTGCATATGTCGGTGCGGTCTGAACTGTTTTTAATCCCGAAATTTTGAGTCACATTTAGACTGATTTTAAAAATAAATGTATCTCAATATAAAATCCAATAAATTGTCCAAGCATAAAAATCAGTGCAATTTAAAATATCGAAATGAAAAAAAGATATTTGAAACTAATTGCCGGTTTGATGTGTTTTAAAAATGTACATCCCATTTCTCATTACTAATAGGCCATTTTCTCGGCCAGCCGAATGAAGCTCTCCTCGTCTTGAAAGATTTGCAGCCCAACAGGCTTGATAAAGCGACTTACTTGACAAATCACAAAAAACTGGGCTAGCCTTTTCAAAAAGAAAAAAACTCTTGGGCTGGTATGTGATAAACATAAAAGAAAAGGCTGTCTAGACAGCCAGGAGTGTCTCGCACAGCCCAGTTGACACCGCTTCCGTCTCAAAACAAATTAGATAAATGCCACTCCAATTATGGCGATTCATAAAAATGCCATCGCAATTTCGAACTTTGAAAAATGCCACCGCAATTTTTGCAAACTTTGAAAAACGCCATACTGCAGTTTGCAAACTTTGAAAACGCCACTCCAGACTTGAAAAATGCCACTAGAAATGGCATGAAATGGCATTTTTCAAAGTTTGGAAATTGCGGTGGCATTTCGGAGGCATTTATCAAATTAACCCAAAACAAAAATAAGCTGAAAGCTCTTTGGGTCCCCGTGTCAACCGCTTGTTGTGCAATTCTCTCGCTTATTGACTACATTGACAATGACATGGGACCCAGATGTCGAAATCCACTAGGAGGAGCCATTTTTTATTGGCTTGAAATAAGGAGGCACTTGCTTGCATCGCCATGACCTTGGCGGGTCCTCGCATCATCCTCTCCACGCACAATCATCTCCTGATTGTGTATGCTTCAACTTGCTAGGCCCACAAGTCAGCCTCTAAACCAGTGGAGGACAAATAAAACCCATTTAAAAAATAACAGCCCATTCCATACGTTCAAATGGAAAGTTCAACATTGAGAGCAAAGTAACAGGTCTGATCCACATATAGAGTACTGAACTTCCACGTTGACAACCATCATAGCCAAGTTAACTATCTACTCCCACTAGACAAGTACTAACTTACTCTTAGCTAACTAGACGATGCCGGCCGCCATCTGTGGTACACGCTAAACGCCGGCAGCGGCGTCCTGCGCCTCGCCTCGGACTTACCAGAGGTGCCATAGGGCGCATTGCTCGCGCGCGTTGGCCCTTTCCATGCCGGCATGGTCCACCGAAGCTTCGGCTTCCAAGCGGGAAACCCACTTGACGAGCTGGTAGTAAAAATCAGCGTCGCGAACGCGTGCGTGCCCGACAGCCTCCAGGGCTATTTGCCGAGCGCCGGCCTCCACGTAGTCGGCCCAGTTGCGGGCGCTCTGCTTGCGACTCAAAGCGTTTGTGCGCTGCTGCTCAATGTCCCGTTGGCGGCGCAAATCGGCGATACGCTACTCCTCCGCCAGGCGGTCGTGCTCCAACAACTCCTGCTCCTCCGCCATGCGGTCGCGCTCCAACAACTCCTCGATCTGCGCATTGCCATCTAAAGACAGATAGAATGCCTCCTCCCTCCGCTCGCCTTCCGGTGAAAAACCGAACACTAGTTTCGGTGGTGACCGCCTCGGTGTCGCCTACAGCAGACGGGCGGGGGCATGGCGGACGTGTGGCGGCGTCGGGCGGTGGGGGCTTATGAGGATATGGCGAAGTTGGGTCACGGTGGCCTTTGGAGAAGGCCGGGAAACAGTACTTATAGGGGGAAGGTAGCGCGACGGTCATCGAAATTCAATGCATAATGGCTTAGCGCGCCAGCTTGCCGTGGAAATCTAGGGAAACTGAAATTACGACTGTGCCATCCCATCCCGTCTGGGTCGCACGCCAGCATGGCGGTCAAACGAGTGCACTCGAATCATCTCCCTCCTTGTCAATAATGATTTCACGGATTTAAAAAGCCCGCAACAATTAAAGCGCATCTCTTTTCGCATCAGTTAGCTGCCTTACTCGCAGGCAGTACGCGAAGCAGCATGCAATGAGTCGCAGCCGAGGGCACGCATGCAACCACTTAAATCGCTGGAATTAATTAGGCTTAAACTTCTGCATGCCGTTAATTATTGCCATGCCTTGGTCTTGCTGCTTTGCTCACGGGACTAATAAACCCAGACAGAGGGAGTACCTTGGTTGGTGAGAGGTTTGAATTAAGCCCTGCAAACCGGAAAGGAGGTACTAGTACGTGCGTGATCCGCTATTTATTCGTGTAGGATCGAGTAGGTCATTTCTTGAATTGAGCCCAGCAAACCGGAAAGGAGGTAGTACGTGCGTGATCGGCTATTTATCCGTGTAGGATCGATAGTGTAGCTTGTCAGTTTCTTCAGAGGTAGGCATTTTTATCCGTATAGGATCGATAGTGTAGCTTGTCAGTTTCTTCAGAGGTAGGCATTTTTATTCAAAAAACTGCCACTTCGCATCTTGCGTCATAAATAAAACTGCCAGAGCGCATTTGTAGGCTAGCTAGTGATCGATCAAGAATTTGTAAACACCGAGCGAACAGAAATAAGTAACTGTTAATGCATCTCAAAGATTCACATATCATATACAAATATGTAGCTCCAAAAGCAAAGATCAGCCACTTCGGATCTTGCGTCGCAACTAAAACTAACTAGTACGATTCCCATACACAACATCAACATGTTAATGCATCTCAATGATTCATAGATCATATAGAAATATGTAGCTCCAAAAGCAAAGATCTAGAAAAAACATCTGTTCTTCCTACTAACATCAAGACAGATCAAGTGCTTATGAAGGAGAATGAGTAAGTGTGCAAAAAGAGTATGTGTGTGAAAGAGAAAGTGACAACAAATGATAAATTGGAGAGAGAGTGTGTGTTTTTTCGTTTCTTATGCGAACATATCACGCATGCATCTCCGAGATGGAAAAGCGAGGCGAGGAGATACACGAAGATAGCTAGTGTGTGATTGTTTGCAAGGGAGAGAGACACCCCTGCAACACATGTCCAATAGAGGTCTGGCCAACAAGGAAAAAAGGTCGAGAGGGACACATGGATGGCATGGACGCATGGGGAGGGAGAGAGGATGTGTTTGTGATAGAGAGATCCCCTCGAGATCGTGAGGGGACTATATGGGTGGGAGATCGAGGGAGTGCGTGCGCGATAGAAAGATGCCCCGAGAGAAATCGAGATAGACCATGCACATGTTTGTGATGGAGACTAAGATTAGCTAGTCATATACATATAGGGGGACTGCGTGCGCCTACAGTTGAGTGAGAGACCATCATACTTGGCTAGCTGGGCATGAGATTGTGTGTGCGTGTGCGTGTGCGTGTGAGATGGAGAGAGAACGAGGGAGAGAGATAGAGTTTTAGATGGGCCTATCGAGTGCGAGTGAGATATGCATGTGTATGTGTGACCCAGGTGGATGGAGACTTTGAGAGAGAGGGGGGGGGGAGCTCGGAGATGACATAGTGGTGCGTGAGAGAGTTACGGGCAAAGAGTCAAGGAATTTGTGTGCGTACGATGAGTGCACCCAAGATATCTAGCTTGGACTAGCTAGAGTATCATACATAGTGTGCGAGAGAGACCTATAGATGGTGTATATATGAATGCGAACTAGAAAGACACCCCCCACAAACACAAAGAGAGAGAGAGAGAGAGAGAGAGAGAGAGAGAGATGGAGAGAAAGGGAGTGGGACCAACAAGGTTTGTGTGTCGAATGCGCATGCATGTAATTGAAGATTGTCGGCGAGAGAGAGAGTGAGAGAGAGAGAGAGAATATGAGTCCGGAGAGGGGAGGTCGCGTTTTATGCATCAAAGACTGATATAAACCATGTTTCGATATAAACTTGCATTCAAATATTTAAATTGGAGAACATGTTGTCTGCAATCCACACATGAATGGATATATGCTTATATCAAACAAGTTCATTCATTTGACTTTCAACATGTTCATGGAGTACTATAATACTGTACAACATGCTACTCGATTGAGGTGTTCAATTTTGGATTTAGTTCACTATTTTGACCTATTGAACGAGCTAGTCCATTGAATCGAGATATTTCATTTTGGGTTTGATTCGCGTTTTTGAGTGGGTCAACTATTTTTCATATAGTAAATCGCTAGCAACGAGCATGTAAAAACACATTACTCCCGAGCATCATCGCTCCATCTAAAAAAGAAGTGGCAAGCTAATATTTCTAAATTTGATTAGAATCGACTTGGTAAGGTAGACGTGGATGCTCGATCTCCCAAATTTTAAACGAACCGTTAAACATCCTCTCGCCGGTGGAATTCGCCCGAGCAAATAAATGGGAGACGCGAAATTACCGTCCTATGTGGGACACGCATCAATTGGCCCGTTGTACATCGAGGGTAGGTTCATAACTTCATCCAAGCGCCTTCTCCTCGGCCAAATGACATGTGCCGAATAATTCATAAACCATGGTTTGCAAAACACGCTCTCCTCGCTCAAATAGCTCGCGCCCACTATTTCAAAACACGCTCTCCTCGCCTCAAATCGTCGCGCCCACTATAGTTCAAAACACGCCCTCGCTTGAAATCGCTTCCCGCCCACTATTTGGGGAGAAGCAAAGTTACTCTACTATCCCCGACCCTCAAGACACAGACCCAAGCCGAGAAGCCTATAGGCAAGGGTGGAATCTGTAACTCCTCACATTTCGGACAAATGCGTCCGTAAGACATGGTTCCACTCCTCCCAATACCCCCCGCCCGCCCCCATTCATACCTCGTGGTCTCGAAATCACCTTCTCCCCGGGAATCTCCCTTCTCCCGAGCCGCAAAACCTCAGCCCCACCTCCATGGCACCCCCACCGCACCAATTTCACAGCCGCCCTCCTCCCTAATGCCGGAGACACTGTCCAATTGCCGTCGTGCACTGGGCCGTGTGCCTCTTACTCCGTGCTGCTGGTGCTACCTCGACGACGGCCGCATGAACCGTACCGGAGCCGACTCACCCCCGCCGTTGTTCACGGCGCCGGAGCTCCAACTTCGGATCCGCCCAGAGTCCTGGCGCCGCTCACAGAAGCCATCGACCGTTGCGACATCGCTCTTTCCCTGTCGCCACCGCAACCGCGCCGGCCTCACCGACTCAGCAGCTGGACCTGCCTACTTCACCATGCCACCAGATAGGTCGCACCCTCATCTCAAATCACTTTATTTAGGCGTCAGCTGTCTGAATTTTTATTCTGGGCCAATCAATTCCCAATGGAAAGCAGCACCCCTCGAGGCGGCGGAGCTCCTAGGCTGCCGGTTGGCTGGTGTCTAACGTAAGGTGCGGGGCTTGAGGTTCGCCATGAAGTAGCGCTTAGATGACTATCTTTTAGAGTTGCGTGGGTTGAAGGTACTGCCGCTGCCGGATTTGGATGACGGGAGTCTTTGTGGATTGGCCCGGGGGCAGCGCAACCACGGTAGTGCGGTGGGGGTGGGGAGCGGGGTTTTGGCCGGGGCCACGGACGGCGGAGGCAGGCTGCTCTGCCGTTGGTCGCTGGCTCTTCGGGGAAGATTACGAAGGTCACCGAGGCACAAGACGGCCATCAAGCCATCCGGCGAGATCGGACGATACCAAAATAAAATAAAATCGTGTGACCCCAATTTAGTCTTCAATCAACAGACGTGTGACCACTCTCGTACCTTGCTGTTGATCTCTTAGTGTATTTCTTCAGATCAAAGAGATATGTCGTTCTTAACATTATGCGTTATCTGCGTCTTCAGACACACCGTCTTCCGACTCACCGCAGCTGCTCCAACAAGGGAAGCATACACCAGAAGGGAGCTACAGTCCCCACTCAACAGTTCCCTGCATCGAATGCGCGTGCCCAACATGGACAACCACAACAACTGCAGGGCCATCGACAAGTCAGCACATGATGCTCACTCCTATCGATGACAGCCAGATATGTTGTATCCTCATCTTACTTGTGTGCAACATTTATGGCTTTGTTATTCATCTAAGCACGGAAAATAGATCATCACATTTCACTGTATATTCATGCTGATCTCTTACGGGTCTTGTTCAGGAGTTCACGCTGTTCCATAGTTCAGCTAAGATACTTGTTCTTTAGGTAACACTGTTCCATAGTTATCATCCATCAGCTAATGCTATCCCACAGGCTGGTGATTATAGTGTTATACCACTTCTAGTATTGCCTATGTTGTTCTTTAATACTTTTGTGTGCCATCTAGTTAATATCGAGTACAAACGATACATATTCTGTAGCTTTCATTTGTGTTCTCCCTTTAGTTTATGAGACCTGTTGCTGCTAGTTAACCCCAGTCGTACTATTTATGTCATCTCCTACAGTCACTCATTTAGATAAATCTAACTACTAGTTGTCTTCCATGCATGTCAGATATAATTGCACACAATCGATATATCCACAAGAACCTCACGAGCAATGTAAAGGCCAATAAACTTGATGTCAATGATACCCAATATGATGGAACATGTAAAGGCAGTTCTTCGTAAGACGTGCGTAAAGATGATGAATCCTCTTCACCCCACAAGGTCCTTGCTCTAACTTGGCTCGTGATATGGCTACAACATGCATATAATGTCCCGGAGTGTATCTACTGCTGTTGCAATGCCATGTGCTTAGCATGTCGATCATGCATGTAAATATGTCATGCCTTCCTGTTTTTCAAGACCTATTCTATTCATGATAACATGTTTTCAAATTCAAGTACTATCATTCTACTCTATCGCAATGCCATCTGCTTAATTTGGACATCATGCTTCTGAATATCTTATGCATTGTTATTCATCAGTATGTACTTCATCTGTCTGCCATACCATGTTTTTTTACATTGAAGTGCTATTCTAGTGCTCTGTTGCAATGCCATCTTATTTTCCCAATCATACACGTGTATGTTGCCTTAGTTATTTCTGTACGTATTCCGCTAGCATATAGTTTTACATTCAACTAGTGTTCTTTTTGCTGTGTTGTCCTGTCGTATCCCTAGCTCTTACACCATACTCCCTCCGTCCGAATTACATGTTTTCGAAATGGATAAAAAAGGATGTATCTAGAACTGAAATACGCCTAGACCCATCCATTTTTTTCCGGATGGAGGGAATACATGTCAATATCTCATGCCTTTCTATTCTTCAGTACCTATTCTATCTCTCTGATGTCGCATGTTTTATAATTAAAGCACCATTCTTCTATACAAGGCATGCAAGGGGAAGACGACTATGTTAGAATCTGAAGGGTTACAAACAAGGCCTTTGCAAAAGATCCAAATGCCAGGAGATAATAAACCAACTCCAGTTTTATAGATACTGCTCCAAAGACAGAAACCCAACTCCCTACCGATAATAAGCAGATTCCGTGGCCAAAGAACTAGTCCGCCCAATCGAGCAAAAATATGTCAACTCAATTCTAAGAAGCGTAGCGTATCCTTGCATCATGAAATTTTATTGCATGCTGATCATATTTTCTACATGTTTCTAACCCATCTCTCTTTAGAAAATAAGCTTAAGAGATAGAAGAATTTACGCAATGGTATCGTTTATGAGGAAAGATTCTTGCAGGAATTCTCCGTGCTCCAAATGTAGATGTAAGTACTGTTGTATATCACTATATTTTTACATCAGCATGTATTTTGTTAATCGGCGTGAATCCAACCTTTATCTGATCTAAATTTAGTTGTAGCAAAATGTATGATTAAAGGCCACAATGTTGATTTTTGTAAGGAAAACTGCCTGGTAGTTTTGCATCCTGAGGTGCATGAGTGTACTATCTCATATCAGTGGGTTTGAATACTTTGGTTCTGCAGTGGGGTTTTTAGTGTTTTTTTTACTGTGTTGTCCTGTCGTATCCCTAGCTCTTACATCACACTCCCTCCGTCCGGATTAAATGTCGCAGAAATGGATAAAACTAGATGTATCTAGAACTGAAATACGCCTAGACCCATCCATTTATTTCCGGATGGAGGGAATACATGTCAATATGTCATGCCTTTCTATTCTTCAAGACTCTATTCCATCTTTCTTTGTAGCATGTTTTATAACTGAATCACCATTCTTCTATATAAGGCATGCAAGGGGAAGACGGCTATGTTAGAATCAAGGGTTACAAACCAGGTCTTTGCAAAAGATCCAAACGCCAGGAGATAATAAACCAACTCCATTTTTCATAGATACCGCTCCAAAGACAGAGAAATCCAACTCCCAATCGATATTAAGCAGATTCCATGGCCAAAGAACTAGTCCGCTTCCAAATTCAAAGAAAAGAATGTCAACTCCATTCTAAGAAGCGTGTGCGTATCCTCGCATCATGAAATTTTATAGCATTCTCGATCATATTTTCTACATGTTTCTTACCCATCTCTCTTCGTAAAATAAGGTTAAACGATAGAAGACTTCCTCCATTGGGATCGTATTCGAGGAAAATATCTTGCGGGAATTCTCTTTGCTCCAATGCTGATGTAAGTACCTGTTGTATATCACTATATTTTTACATCAACATGTATTTTGTTAATCGACGTGAATCTAACCTTTATCTGATCTAAAATTAGTTGTAGCAAAATGTTAAAGGCGCCAATGTTGATTTTTGTAAGGAAAACTGCCTGGTAGTTTTGCATACTGAGCTGCATGAATGTACTATCTCATATCACGCACATTACTGAATTGTAGTGCTTCTCTGGTTGCCCATTCATTCATTGTGTCAATGTTGCTTTCGTACTACCTTACCTGGCTGATGATAGCTGTGCCATATTGTGTTAATTTGGTGTAGGTTAGTTGCCCAAACGTTCGTTGTGTCAATGTTGCTTTCCTATTATCTGACTTGGCCAATGATAGCAATGGTAGTGTGTTAATTTTGTGCAGGATGCTGAAGATAAGAAGACAAAGTCTGAAAACAGCAAGGCAAGCCCATTGTTTCTTTCCAGTAAATCTAGGCCAGGTAATATGGCAATAACTCATGATTAATCTATTTGGTTCCCGTCCTAATTTATGTTATGGTGCAGTGGTCGAGACACTCTCCGCTATCAATAATACAAGCCTGCCAAAATCGCCATCTGAATCTGTTCAGTATCCTCTGTCTCGAATGCAAATGTAATAAATGTATGTTTATGAACCAATTAATGGTCAAGCAATGATGGAAATGGTGGATGAATCGGAGGTGCAGAGTCGTGCGACACAACAACCGATCAATGTTTTCGAGAGATGTAGCAAAGCAGAAAGAACTTGCCCACATGCTTATGGGCGTCATCTGTGCCGAGGTTGCAGATTGTGACGTTGTAGATGGTTAGGTTCTGCTCATTTATTTGCACTGGCATCAATCTTTGATTGCCCAGTGGATGTAATTTTCTGTAATATATGTTGGATGTGCAACAGTATTCCCTGTATGCCGTACCTTTGCTTGATCGGTTTTGGTCCTGTGCATAATTGCTCGTCGTAATGGGCTCAAATTATCTAATTTGGCCTAAAGACATGTACGAACTTTAGTGGGCCCATTAAGTTAGGGGGCCGTTACTAGGCCGAAAGTTAATGGTCGGCCCTCTTACCTCCCGGGTCGTTAACAGGCCGACATAGAAGCGGGCAACAGGTGGCCCCAATTTATTTCACGGGCCGTTAACAGGCCGTTACTATGTTTGGGCTACATATGGCCCAACTATCTGTAGGCCTTTAGCAGGCCGAAAGAGACAATGGGCTTGTATTGGACCATGAAGACCGTGGGCTAAGAGGCCGAAAGTCGTTGTATTGTAAATGGCCCAATCAGGTTGTGGGCCTTTAGCAGCCGAAGAGAAATCGGGCTGGTATTGGACCATGAAGGGCATGGGCCGTTAAAAGGCCAAAACTAAGGTCCGACTACAAATGGCCCAACTCATTTATGGTCCGTTAATAGGCCGAAAGGCACATAGGGTCGGGAATTGGCCCAACACTTAAATGGGTCGCTAAAAGGCCAAAACTCAGGTCCGACTACAAATGGCCCAACTGATTTATGGGCCGTCAACAGGCTGAAAGTGACACTGGGCCAGAAATTGGCCCAACACTTAAATGGGCCGCTAAAAGGCCGAAACTCAGGTCCGACTACAAATGGCCCATCAGATTTATGGGCCGTCAACAGGCTGAAAGACACACCGGGCCGGAAATTAGCCCAAAATTTAAATGGGTCGCTAAAAGGCCGAAAGATGTACATTCTGAAAATTGTCCTATCCATTAAATGGGCCGTTAACAAGCCGAAATCTCATCGGGCCGATATTGAGCCCAAATATATAGCGGGCTGTTAACGGGCTCGAACTGACGATGGGTTGCAATGGTGTCAAATCTTTAACGGTCCGTTGACGGGCCGAATTGGCACATCTCGTATGGGCCGTGGGCTTAAATGGACCTGACACAAGTAGGCCTTATATGGGCTGGCCTGCTAATTTTTACTGGGCCGACCTTTTCACAGGAATGGGCCTCTGTTGGGCCATGCCACGTGTCGACGTATCATGGGCGCATTCCGTCCAATGAGTGGATGACATCTGTCCCAACGATGAGCCGACAAGTGTTTCCTCCAGCCAATGATGATTTTACACGTGGAAAATCCCCATTGGTCGGGGCTGTTAACGGGTTATCGGATCCAAAACCCGACCCGATAGCTTAACGACATTCTGTTACGGTGGATGCCACGTGTCGGTCACCCTTGACGAAAGCACTTCTGTGACGCGCGATTTATCGTCATGGAAGTGGACACTTCCGTGATGATAATTTTGGTAATGTCATGGAACACTTCTACGACAGCACAGGTATGACTATCTTGATTCTGTGATAAATTTGTCATGGATGTACATGCATGACAAAAAACGTGACCTACTGTGACAAACACGTATCATCACGGAAGTGTATTTTTTTGTAGTGAATAGTTGATGAAAAAGTGATCATTCCCCGTCATGAAGAAACTGCTCATCCTGAAGATATTGACACTAGGGAAAATGCTCAATAACAACAAGGCCCTCGTCCAGCTCATCCTTGAGTGGCGAATGAAGTGCAGATTGAGAAGATCCTCGACAACATCAATGCACCTGGTCCCCTCACTCGCTCAAGACCTTCATAGTTAGCTAACTTTTGTGGGCACTTTGCATTTGTCTCTATCATAGAACCCACCAAAGTTGACGAAGCATTTCTGGAGCATAAATGGATTCAAGCCATGCAAGATAAATTGCATCAATTCAAGCTCAAGAATGTTTGGGAGCTTGTCAAGCATCCCGATCCATGCAAGCACAATGTCATTAGGCACATGCCATTTCCTCGGACAATTTATTGTCTGTATGTCCTCAGAGAAGCAGAACAGCGTCGCACTTTCTATAGCAGAGGCTAAGTACATTGCCGCTAGTGCCTCCTGCTCTTAGCTACTATGGATGACGCAGACCCTAAAAATACAATGGCATCAACATGAAGAAAGTCCCTCTCTATTGTGACAATGAGAGTGCTATCAAGATCGCCCACAACCCAGTGCAACACTCAAGGACGAAGCATATTCAGATTCGTCACCATTTTCTTCGTGATCATGTGCTGAAGGGAGACATCATCATCGACCACGTGAAGACTGAAGACCAGCTCGCAAATATCTTCACTAAGCCGTTGGGTGAGAGAAGGTTTTGCATGTTGCGTGTGAGCTAAACATCCTAGAATCCTCGAAAGTTCTATGAAATGGACACAAATCCTAACGCTTATGAATTCTTGATGACTTTGATGCACAACACACAAAGTAACGTATTTCTTCAATCAATGAAGACTTACCCTCTAAGTGTGAAGAAATTAAGGAAGAACTTGACTCTCAGAACCCTACGACAATTGTACGTGGTGTCTGAAGTCATCATAGTTCTTATACGGCGGGTAACGCCACCACCTCTTATTGTCATTCTTCAAATTTGAGTTTTTTTTTCATTTGCATTTTCGTCAAGTTAGGGAACGGAAGATATGAACTGATGGTTTCCTTCATTTCACCGTCCAGTTCATCGAGTTCATCCTTGGGGTAATTAAAAGTTCATTTTTACTGCCCAGTTTGATCACTTCACCGCCTTAAAATCTTCGAGTGGTGTATTTACGTCACTTTCCAATTCTTCAACACTTCCTTTTGTCCAGTCTTGAGTACTTCATCTAAGTTATGCTTAATAGTTTGATTCCTCAATTGTGCAATTGCTTCAATCTGTACAACTCTGGAACCTAAGTCAAGAACACTTAGTGATATTCTTCAAGACGATAATGGTCAATTTCCTCAACTGGTTTATTTTGAAAACTTCTGAGAACGCATGTGACTTTTCCCAATTTCCTCGCAACTATACTCTGTTCATAGGTACACATGTCTGCCGATGAATCACTTGGTTCTCATCAAATTAATTCATTTGCAACATTGCTTGAGGAAAACCTTCAAACATCTTGAGAGTCCTCACGAGTTCAAAAACCTCAGTTAAAGAAAATGGTCGGGTAAAAAGCCTCGGAAGGGAGGCAAAAGGAAAGAGGAACAGACTGCTTTCGAGATCCCTGAGGACATCTACTCAGGGTACTGCATGCCAGATAAAAATATTCATGGCAAGTAAACTAAAGAGAAATGCAAAACGCGCGTGCAGAAAATCAAGAGGTGCTGGATGTATGAATGGAGAGAATACAAATATGTGATTCCAAAGTACATGAAAGATTTTGCTGTGAAGCCTCCATGCAATAGGCCATCGCTTGCTCCTGGTCAAGTTGCTGACCCCACAAGCACCAGAAGGGGTGAAGAATTCCCCAAAGAATGGGAAAGGCATCAGGCTAAATTGGTGAAACAGACAAAGAAGGCTGTTGATGAATTCAATAGGGCCTCAAAGGCCTCAGATGAAGCAGGTGCCAGTGGCAGCGCCAGTGCACCCAAGAAGGCAATGCGCAAGAAGGCTTCTCATAAGCCAAAGCCATCAGCTCCAAAGCCCTTAGTGGCCAAACCATGTTCTTCAAAGGCTTCAGTACTGTTGGGGATATACCCCACGGTATGATCCGGCCATCACTTGGTGACTTGAGGACGACCTCGTTGTTGGGCTGCAACAAGCCAGGAAATTTAAGGCCTAGAGGACAACTTAGGAAAGAGGCCAGTCCATGGCTCAGTATCTGGTAAGCTGGCTCGACAAGGAAGTATTAGGGAATTTCCCTTACTTGAAGAACAAGACGAATAGGAAGTAGACTAGGGAACGGGTTGATATATGACCCGAACTCTATTTTAAACTTAGGGGCTCGACCTGTATATAAAGGGGAGCCCCTGAGGTAGAAATAAAAAGTTACAAGCTCTCTAGTACTAGGTTAGCTGCCTCATCTCCAGCAGCCGCCTCATCAGCATCGACGACTCGTTTTCCTGCTCAACTAGAGGAGGAGCAGACTTTTGAGCTTTCTTCTTCCAAAACCTGGAGTCTGCCTACATGTACGATGAGTCGGTAATTAAGCTTGAGACAGAAAATAAATCATGAACAGAATGAGTAACAAAGCACAAATACACTTATTTGAGGCACGGGATTGGTGAGACAGAAGGGAGCTAGCCTAGTCTTATTTCATTTTTCTTATGGTTCTCCCAACAGTTTCTTTGTGGCTTTGTTAATTTTATCTTCAGACAGATTGACTTGAATGAAGCGTTGCGCATCTGTTGGCTCATCAGTATAGTTGCACATCAAGTCTCCCCTTAAGCTAAGAGGCCGGATTCGCCAGCTTATCCAACACCGGGTCAAATTGATCCCGGTGAGGCCATTAGGTGTCAAAGCCCTTAACTTGGAATAAAAAGGCGAAATTTGTTTTCGCTCCTCCTCGAATGGCCAACCCGGAAAAGCAATAGTAGCATTGAGCCGGTCCAATCTATAACCCGACAAGGCATTTTCACCCTATGGGGCGGTATTTCTACAATAAAACAAAGTTTTGTTCCAACCCTTGGGATGGCTCGGCAACTTGGCTTCAGGGAAGGCACTGTTTTTCCTCCTTTGAATAGAGATTCCACCAAGTTCTATACTAGGACTATCTTTGAATTCAGTTTGGTGGTTGATATAAAAGAATTCTCGTAAGAGAAGGACGTCTAGATATACAGTACACAAAAAACTTGGAATTGGTAGAGGTTAATGATTGAGTTTGGCCCAAGATCCTAGGGCCGGATGTTGAAGAAATTGAGCACGTCGCAGAAGAATTTTGGCTCGAGCGGGCAGAAACCCATGTGTAGATGATCTGCAAAGATGACAGCTTCTCCTAGTTGAGGTTGCGGGGGACTTTCTTCTTCGGGCGCGCGCCAACTGATCTTTTCTTGAGCTGACAGGAGACCTTAACCCACGAGGTCATCTAACATAAGGGTCGAAACATGGGATCTAACCCAGTTAACTGCTTCGGTCTTGGAGCCATCAGATAAGGTTCTACTGCAAAATGAAGGTGATAAGGATAAGCCAACACATCATGTCCATTGGTGGTAAGCCGCTAGGCTATTCAAGTTATAAGTCGGCAAAAACAATAAGACATCCATGTTTGCTAAGGCTACGACTTGGATTTAAGCAAGCTATGGAAAGCGCGAATAAGCCAGCAAAATAGTGAGTCGACGTCAGTCATTCAGTGGCATTCTGGTTTTCTACTAAGTGTTGAGCTAGCTACAAACAACAATCCAACGAGGCAACTACGTTTATAGATCTAAAAATACTTCAAAAATAAAAAGTTAAAGACCTAGGCGCGGGTGGATACAAGAGCCCGTATGTCAATGAGGGAGTAGTACAGAGATCCTAGATATAAAAATGGTATTGCAACAATAACTAAGGCAACTACTCAAGTTATTCAGGTGAATCTAGATCTACTAATGTGAGATGGTGATGAACACCGATGAACTACACAGAAGAATAATGGGGTGCTACAGATCTGTGGGAAGGAGTTTGGGCATGGCCGGAGAGTTTGGGTGAGCTCCGATGGCAAACTAGAGTGGCGTACAGGTCGCGGTCATGTCGCCGGAGATCTCGAGGAGACACGGCGGTGCTTCGGTCGCAAGAGGCAGCATGGCCGAGGAAGAAGACGGACGAGGAGGTGGCAATGGAAAGCTAAGACCTGGGGGCCCTCGTACGTATTTATAAAACAGTAAGAAGTGGGAACAACAAGTGCAAAAATAGAGGCGACACAGTAAATTTTAGGTGGAAAGGCGCCTCAATCTTCGGGCCTATGAGATCCACTCAAGATTTGTGATGATGTCATGCGTAAATTACGGAGGTCTAGTGATACATCTCCGTCGTATCTACTTTTCCAAACACTTTTGCCCTTGTTTTGGACTCTAACTTGCATGATTTGAATGAAACTAACCCGGACTGACGCTGTTTTCAGCAGACTTTCCATGGTGTTATTTATGTGCAGAAACAAAAGTTCTAGGAATGACCTGAAACTCCACGGAACATCTATTTGGAAATAATAAAAAATCATTGCAAAAGATGAAGACCAGGGGGCTGATGTCTACTACGCAACCTTTTCCTTGTAGACGTTGTTGGGCCTCCAAGTGCAGAGGTTTGTAGGACAGTAGCAAATTTCCTTCAAGTGGATGACCTAAGGTTTATCAATTCGTGGGAGGCGTAGGATGAAGATGGTCTCTCTCTAACAACCCTGCAACCAAATAACAAAAAGTCTCTTGTGTCCCCAACACACCCAATACAATGGTAAATTGTATAGGTGCACTAGTTCGGCGAAGAGATGGTGACACAAGTGCAATATGGATGGTAGATATAGGTTTTTGTAAACTGAAAATATAGAAACAGCAAGGTAGTAAGCAGTAAAAGTGAGCGTAAACGGTATTGCAATGCTAGGAAACAAGGCCTAGGGTTCATACTTTCACTAGTGCAAGTTCTCTCAACAATAATAACATAATTGGATCATATAACTATCCCTCAACATGCAACGAAGAGTCACTCCAAAGTCACTAATAGCGGAGAACAAACGAAGAGATTATGGTAGGGTACGAAACCACCTCAAAGTTATTCTTTCCAATCAATCATGGGCTATTCCTATAAGTGTCACAAAAAGCCCTAGAGTTCGTACTAGAATAACACCTTAAGACACAAATCAACCAAAACCCTAATGTCACCTAGATACTCCAATGTCACCTCAAGTATCCGTGGGTATGATTATACGATATGCATCACACAATCTCAGATTCATCTATTCAACCAACACATAGAACCTCAAAGAGTGCCCCAAAGTTTCTACCGGAGAATCACGACGAAAACGTGTGCCAACCCCTATGCATAGGTTCATGGACGGAACCCGCAAGTTGGTCACAAAATATAGATCAAGTGAATCATGTGATATCCCATTGTCACCACAGATACGCACGGCAAGAAATACATCAAGTGTTCTCAAATATTTAAAGTCTCAATCCGATAAGGTTACTTCAAAGGGAAAACTCAATTCATTACAAGAGAGTAGAGGGGGATAAGAAACATAAGATCCAACTATAATAGCAAAGCTCGCGATACATCAAGATCGTGCCAAATCAAGAACACGAGAGAGAGAGAGAGAGAGAGAGAGAGAGAGAGAGAGAGAGAGATCAAACATATATCTACTGGTACATACACACAGCCCCGAGGGTGAACAACTACCTCCTCGGCATGGAGAGCGCCGGATGATGAAGATGGCCACGGTGAGGGTTCCCCCTCCGGCAGGTGCCAAACAGGGTCCCGAGAGGTTTTTGGTGGCTACAGAGGCTTGCGGCGGCGGAACTCCCGATCTATTCTCCGTTCTGGAAGTTTTAGGGTACGTGAGTATATATGGGTGCAGGAAGTACGTCGGTGGAGCGTCGGGGGCCCCACGAGGTAGGGGGGCGCGCCCCCCACCCTCATGAGCACCTCCCTCCTTTCCTGACGTGGGGTCCAAGTCCATCCGGTAGCTTTGCTTCCAAAAATAACTTCTCCAGTTGATTTCATTCCGTTTCGACTTCGTTTGATATTCCTTTTCTTCAAAACACCGAAATAGGCAAAAAACAGCAAATCTGGGCTGGGCTTCCGGTTAATAGGTTAGTCCCAAAAATAATATAGAAGTGGAAAATAAAGCACAATATTGTCTAAAACAGTAGATAATATAGCATGGAGCAATCAAAAATTATAGATACGTTGGAGACGTATCAAGCATCCCCAAGCTTAATTCCTGCTCGTCCTCGAGTAGGTAAATGATAAAAAAAGATTTTTTGATGTGGAGTGCTACTTGGAATAATTTCAATGTAATTCTTCTTAATTTTGGCATGAATATTCAGATCCGAAAGATTCAAGACAAAAGTTCATATTGACATAAAAATAATAATACTTCAAGCATACTAACAAAGCAATCATGTCTTCTCAAAATAACACGGCCAAAGAAAGTTATCCCTACAAAATCATATAGTCTGGCTATGCTCTATCTTCACAACACAAAGTATTTAAATCATGAACAACCCCGATGACAAGCCAAGGAATTGTTTCATACTTTAACATTTTCAAAACTTTTTCAATCTTCACGCAATACATGAGCGTGAGCCATGGATATAGCACTATATGTGGAATAGAATGGTGGTTGTGGAGAAGACAAAAGGAGAAGATAGTCTCACATCAACTAGGCATATCAATGGGCTATGGAGATGCCCATCAATAGATATCAATGTGAGTGAGTAGGGATTGCCATGCAACGGATGCACTAGAGCTATAAGTATATGAAAGCTCAACAAAAGAAACTAAGTGGGTGTGCATCCAACTCGCTTGCTCACAAAGACCTAGGGCATTTTGAGGAAGCCCATCATTGGAATATACAAGCCAAGTTCTATAATGTAAAAATTCCCACTAGTATATGAAAGTGACAACATAGGAGACTCTCTATCATGACGATCATGGTGCTCCTTTGAAGCACAAGTGTGGTAAAAAGGATAGTAGCATTGCCCTTTTCTTTTTTCTCTTTTTTATTATTTTTTATTTTTTTATTTGGGCCTTTCTCTTTTTTTATGGCCTCTTTTTTTTGCTTTTTTTTTCTTTTTTCGTCCGGAGTCTCATCCCGACTTGTGGGGGAATCATAGTCTCCATCAGCCTTTCCTCACTTCGGACAATGCTCTAATAATGATGATCATCACACTTTTATTTACTTACAACTCGATACTTAGAACAAAATATGACTCTATATGAATGCCTCCGGCGGTGTACCGGGATATGCAATGACTCATGAGTGACATGTATGAAAGAATTATGAACGGTGGCTTTGCCACAAATACAATGTCAACTATATGATCATGCAAAGCAATATGACAATGATGGAGCGTGTCATAATAAACGGAACGGTGGAAAGTTGCATGGCAATATATCTCGGAATGGCTATGGAAATGCCATGATAGGTAGGTATGGTGGTTGTTTTGAGGAAGGTATATGGTGGGTGTATGATACCGGCGAAAAGTGCGCGATATTAGAGAGGCTAGCAATAGTGGAAGGAAGAAGAGTGCGTATAATACATGGACTCAACATTAGTCATAAAGAACTCATATACTTATTGCAAAAATCTACAAGTTATCAAAGCAAAGTATTACGCGCATGCTCCTAGGGGGATAGATTAGTAGGAAAAGACCATCGTCATTCCCCGACCGCCACTCATAAGGAAGACAATCAATAAATAAATCATGCTCCGACTTCATCACATAATGGTTCACCATACGTGCATGCTACGAGAATCACAAACTTTAACACAAGTATTTCTCAAATTCACAACTAGTCAAGTAGCATGACTCTAATATCACCATCTTCATATCTCAAAACAATTATCTAGCATCAAACTTTTCTTAGTATTCAACACACTCATAAGAATTCTTACAAATCTTGTATGCTTAGCATATTAGGATTATTAAGCATATTACCATGCTATTTAAGACTCTCAAAATAATATAAGTGAAGCATGAGAGTTCATATATTTCTTCAAAATAAATCCACCGCGTTTCTAAAAGATATAAGTGAAACACTAGAGCAAACAACAAACTACTCCGAAAGATATAAGTGAAGATCGATGAGTAGTCGAATAATTATGCAACTATGTGAAGACTCTCTAACATTTAAGAATTTCAGATCTTGGTATTTTATTCATACAGCAAGCAAAGCTAAAGAAAATAAAATGACGCTCCAAGCAAAACACATATCATGTGGTGAGTAAAAATATAGCTCCAAGTAAAGTTACCGATGAACGAAGACGAAAGAGGGGATGCCTTCCGGGGCATACCCAAGCTTAGACGCTTGGTTATCCTTGAATATTACCTTGGGGTGCCTTGTTCATCCCCAAGCTTAGGCTCTTGCCACTCCTTATTCCATAGTCCATCGAATCTTTACCCAAAACTTGAAAACTTCACAACACAAAACTTAACAGAAAACTCGTGAGCTGCATTAGCGAAAGAAAACAAAACACCACTTCAAGGTACTGTAATAAACTCATTATTTATTTATATTTGTGTTAATACTACTGTATTCCAACTTCTCTATGGTTTATAAACTATTTTACTAGCCATAGATTCATCAAAATAAGCAAACAACACACGAAAAACAGAATCTGTCAAAAAAAGAACAGTCTGTAGTAATATGTATCAAACGTATACTTCTGGAATTCCAAAAATTCTAAAATAAATTGGTTGACCTGAGGAATTTTTCTAGTAATCATCTACAAAAATAATCAACTAAATATCACTCTCTAGTAAAAGGTTGAAGCTAATTTCATGAGCGCTAAAGTTTCTGTTTTTTACAGCATGATCATAAAGACTTCACCCAAGTCTTCCCAAAGGTTCTACTTGGCACAAACACTAATTAAAACACAAAACCACATCTAAAAAGAAGCTAGATGGATTATTTATTCCTAAACATAACCAAAAAGCAATAAATTAAAATAAAATTGGGTTGCCTCCCAACAAGCGCTATCGTTTAACGCCCCTAACTAGGCATGATGATGTCAATGATGCTCCCAAAAAGATAAGAATTGAAACATAAAGAGAGCAACATGAAGAATATGACTAGCACATTTAAGCCTAACCCACTTCCTATGCATAGGGATTTTGTGAGCAAACAACTTATGGGAACAAGAATCAACTTGCATAGGAAGGTAAAATAAGCATAACTTCAAAGCTTTAAGCACATAGAGAGGGAACTTGATATTATTGCAATTCCTACAAGCATATATTCCTCCCTCATAATAATTTTCAGTAGCATCATGAATGAATTCAACAATATAACCAACACCTAAAGCATTCTTTTCATGATCTACAAGCATAGAATTTTTATTACTCTCCACATAAGCAAAGTTCTTCTCATTCGGAATAGTGGGAGTATCATAAGAGACTTGAATAGTATAAATTGTTTCCACATTAAAAGAGTAATGTTCAGAGAAAGGTTAATCATAATCATGACAAGTTTTATAGATATAATCATCACTACTCTTTGTAGCACAAGTTTTATCACAATAATCATCATAAGTAGCAACTTTGTTCTCATCATAATCAATTGAAACCTCTTCCAAGATAGTGGAATCATTACTAAGTAAATTCATGACCTCTCCAAATCCACTTTCATAATTATCACAATAACATTCAACATCATCCAATATTGTGGGATCACAACTTCCTAAAGTTGACACTCTTCCAAACCCACTTTCATCAATATAATCATCATAGGTAGAAGGCATGCTATCATCATAACAACTTTGCATATCAAAACTTGGGAGGCTAAAAATATCATCATTATTAAACATAGCATCCCCAAGCTTGGGACAAACATTAATTGCAGAAAATATATTCTCAAATATGTCATCCTCATCAAACATAGCTTCCCCAAGCTTGGGCCTCTTCATATCATTAGCATCATGGATATTCAAGGAATTCATACTAACAACATTGCAATCATGCTCATCATTCAAATATTTCATGCCAAACATTCTATGTAATTCTTCTTCTAGTACTTGAGCACAATTTTCCTTCCCATCATACTCATGAAAGATATTAAAAAGATGAAGAGTATGACGCAAACTCAATTCCATATTTTTTTGTAGTTTTTTTATAAACTAACTAGTGCTAAAACAAGAAACAAAAAGATTCGATTGCAAGATCTAAAGATATACCTTCAAGCACTAACCTCCCCGGCAATGGCGCCAGAAAAGAGCTTGATGTATACTACGCAACCTTCTCCTTGTAGACGTTGTTGGGCCTCCAAGTGCAGAGGTTTGTAGGACAGTAGCAAATTTCCCTCAAGTGGATGACCTAAGGTTTATCAATCCGTGGGAGGCATAGGATGAAGATGGTCTCTCTCTAACAACCCTCCAACCAAATAACAAAAAGTCTCTTGTGTCCCCAACACACCCAATACAATGGTAAATTGTATAGGTGCACTAGTTCGGCGAAGAGATGTGTTGGATTTCGGGTTCCGGCAGACCCTCTAGGTTCAAACACTGGGGTGCGCGCGGAGATTTCGCCCTCTACCTACCTGCACCTTGCCGCCTCGCTAGGATCTAGAGCTATGAAAGGAACATCACAAGAGACAAAGGGTTTATACTAGTTCGGGCCACCATTTTGGTGTAATACCCTACTCTAGTTTGTGGTGTGGTGGATTGCCTCTTGGGCTGATGATGAACAATACAAGGAAGAACAGCCTCGCGAGGCTCTGTTCTTGGCTGGTGCGATGAACTACTAGGGGAGTTCAGTCACTCTCTCTGCTGATCCAAGATGCCGGATCCTCTCTCTCTCAGATTTCTAGATGCCTCTACCCTGTGGGTGGCTAGTCCTATTTATAGGCAGAGGCCCTGGGCCTCTTCCCAAATATTGAGCGGGAAGGGCGCCAACAATTGGCCATTTTGAAGGGGAACATCTAGTACACTTATCCCGACTAAAGTTGGTCCTCGCCTATCAAAGGCTCTGATGGTGACGCCCGGCTTGGGCTCCACGATGAATTCCTTCCCCGCCGCAGTAACGCGGTCTTGGTCTTGTTGCAATCAAACGGATGCCTTTGCTTGATACTCTTGCTGCGCTTGCTCCCTTTGCACCAAAGAGGAAAGGAGGACATCGCTGGCT
Organism: Aegilops bicornis; assembly: GCA_021605145.1. Classification (NCBI taxonomy): domain Eukaryota; kingdom Viridiplantae; phylum Streptophyta; class Magnoliopsida; order Poales; family Poaceae; genus Aegilops; species Aegilops bicornis. The sequence goes on along the minus strand of CM038669.1, from coordinate 372,891,634 downwards.
GGCGCCGCCTGGCGCCCTTGGTCGCATGGCTTGCGCCATGGGCACCTCGTGAGGTACCCCGCCTTGATCTCTCCGCCTCATGAGCCACTCGACGAGGCTGCGGCTCGAGGAAGCTCCCGGTCGTCCGCCCATGAGGCTTGGCCTCGCGAGGGTCTTGATCTTGTGCCGATGAAGATGGGCCGTGGCCACCCTTGAGACACGCCGCAGCCGCAGCAGAGCAAGTCTAGGGACCCCATTCCCGTAACGCCGACAAGAGCCCTCGGGCCCAAGGCGCGCTTGGACTTGGCCGAGCAGAAGCGAAGGCAAGTGCAAAGCGCTGGGCCCTAACAGCCCGCGGTTTTGGGCGCCAAGCGTGGCGGTTGATTGGACGTGGGCGGCCTCGCTTCCCCACGACGCCAAGAACTACACGAATTGACAAGTCCTCGCATGCAAAGCGGGTCATGATTACCGTGATCATGGAAGTCGGCCGTTGGCCTTCCTCGGCTATAAGGCACGAACGACGCGTGCCCTTCCACCATCTCTCTTTGCTTCTCCTTCTTCTCCGCCCTTGCTCCACCTTGCCGCAATGGCTCCGATCCGCCGGTTCTCCGCGGAAGAGAAGGGAAAGGCTCCCCGAGAGGGTCCCGACCCGCTTCCGCCGAAGAAACGGCTAGCACTATGCTGTCGAGATGAGGGCGCCCGGCAGGAGGTGTCAAGGCCTTGGTGCGAGCGGCCGCCGCCAGGGTTCCCGCTGCCCTTGTACGCCCACCTTGAGGGCCCTGCAGGAGTGGATGCCGAGCGCCATGGACGATGCTGCCGTCGGCGTCGACGGGTCACGGCGGTGTGCATTGTTCCTCCTGGAGTACATGCCGAGGGCTCCTCTCGAGAGTTTGTGCTCCACGCCGCCATGCCTCCTCAGTCTTGTATTCGCCTTCCTCCCTCCTTCGCCTTCGTGATGCCGCAGGGGGGATACTTGGAGCTCTGGTTGCAGCACGCCGGCTGCAACACCCTCGCGACCGAAGCTGAGGTCGCGGTCGCCGCCTGTGCAAGGTCTTCATGACTCGAGGCTGGGGCGAGATCGCCCGGGTCTGCAGGACGAGGGGCGCCCTCGCGATCCACCTAGAGTACGACAGCGCTTCCATGATGCTCTTCAAGGTCTTCGGCGCGGACGGACGCCAGCTAGAGTGCTGCCCTGAGAGAGGCGGTCAAGCCTCGCCATGGGCGAGACCAGGCTCGCCGATCGCTTCCTCGGCGGCTCCTCGTGGCGGAGGCGGCGGAGGGTCCAGCGACTCACGAGCTCTTCGCGACTCGAGACGAGCGACGACAGCCACGAGAGCCCCGAGCTTGCGCCGCTCTCGAGCAGGATGGGCTCACAGCCGCCGCCGCCTCGATCTGGATGAGGTTGAGCGGTGCCCGGTGCCCACCGCTGATGATGGCGTCTCTTGCGGGGGCACGTGTAGTTAGCGTTCTTTAGGATCTGTTCCCTACGAGGAATCGGAAAAGCGCGCCCCGTGGGGGCTTCTAAGGTGCCTGGGGTTCTGTTTGTTAATATAGTCCTTGCCATGAAGTAGTGCGAGATGCTCATTCCGTCTTAGCTTAATCTTCCTTTCGAACCTCACAAGGGCTTGGTGCTCTGCGCCGATAGGTCCCGGTCCCAAGGCAGGCTTCAGCCGTCGCTGGTATGCCAGGTCGCGATGCCGTGGTCAAGGCCAGGAGGTGAGCGGCCCGGGGTCCAGTAAGAGCCCCTGAGTCGCGATGCTCAGGAGGTCCCCTTTAGCGCTCAAGCAGCCATCATTCAGTGAGAAAGGAGCGCGACGTTGCTGACACGGGATTGCATTGGGTGCGGGGATGGTGCTGCGATAGCTAGTGTTTCCGGAGGGTGACTTATCTCGAGAGTCAGGAACCGCTTCCTGGTGCGACGCTTAGGTCCAGCAGATCGGCAGTGCAAGGGGTTGCTGGCAAGGTCCCCGCGTGCCTCTTCCCTCTCGCCTTTGCTCCCCTTTTCGCTTCTACGCCCTCGGGTCCCGGCTCGAGCGGGTCTCGGCCGCCGGTATGCTGTGTCGCGATGCCGTGGACAATGCCAGAGGGTGAGGGCTGGAGAGCCAGTAGGAGCCCATGAGTCACGATGCTCAGGTACCCCCCCTTTAACGTGCAAGTGGTTCGCGCGGGCGAGAGTGAAGAAGACACCGTGAGGGCCTCGCCCGGCGCTGCTCCTAGAAGGGATCCTGCAGGCCCACCACAAGAAGAACGAGAGTCCGCTATGACAAGCGACGGTCAGCTGTTGGTTGCTTTGGAGAGGTGACGAGGCACTGAAGGCCTGACGAGGTGGCGCTGTGCGGGGCTGCCGCGGCGAGAGCTCAACCATTCAGGTTTGTCGGTGTTGCAGGGACGGACCCATGCGCAAGCGCCGTGCCGTTGGGGGAGAAGCTCCATCAGTTGGTGTCAGTTGAGCGGGCAACTTGGCCAAGCACGTTAGTCATGAAGAAGTAAGTTAATTTAGATAGATGCAGGGAAGGAAGACATCGCTGGGTCTGGCCCGAGCGACTTGGGGATGATGCAGCCCGAGGGGCGCCCCCAACAAGGTAAGCTAGGAACATGAAGTAAAAGGGATACACGCCGCAGGGACGGACCCACGCTGCTCGGGAATAATGCAGCCCTTGGGGCGCTCCACCGGAAATGAAACTTGAGGGATGTCACCTGATAACGTTGAAGACGAAAGGATGTTGAAGTAGCGGACGTCGTGGGCTGCGGAAGACGACCTTCACGAGCCCCCAGTCCCAGGAGCCTCGGGAGGCCCTGGAGGCGCTGGTGGCTCCTCGTGGACCATCTCCATATCCGCCAGGACTGCGGAACGCCTGGCCTCTTGAGCCTCCGGATGCTCCTCATGAGGCGCTGGTACGTGGCGGCCGCGTTCGACATGCCGTAGGGCATGCGAATGTAGCTGTGGGGTGGGCCTTCGCAGCGCCACGCGCGTGAGGGCCAGAAGCGCTCCTGAGAGGCGGCTCGGTTGAGCCCTGGTATGTCGATGCAGACGCACAGCCCACCATCCTCGCCTGGATGGGGAGCTACGGCTGGTAAGCGGCGGCTGCCACTCATGACTCTTGACTCCTGCAACTCCTGTGGTGATCTCGACCGACGAACTCCCCGAGGGTTTGGCCCTCCTTGCCTTGCTCCTTCTGAGGGAAACGTGCTTTGAAACACGCCTCCAAGTGGTGCCCAAGCGCCTCCCTCGTGACCTTAGCAAGGTCGGTGGCCCTCCGTGAGAGTGCCCCGAGCCTTTCTTGAGGAGGCGCCAGCGCGCCTTCCTATGCGCGAAGTATGAGGTGCCTCGAGCAAAGCGCTGACCACGAGGGGCCTGCCTCCCGAGGGTCGGGCTGGCGATGTCGTCTTCTTCTTGGGAGCGGTCTCGGGAGCCTCACGCCCGGGCGATCTGGGTCTTCATGTGACGCGGCTTGAAAAGCTCGCTCCAGGGAGCACACTGCGTCTCTCTCTTCACAAGGCACCGTGATGACTCCGCCGCTTCCTGGCATCTTGAGGACGTTGTAGCCGTGATGAGTCACGGCCATGAACTTGGCCAGAGCTGGGTACCAGAGGATGGGATTGTATGGCAAGCGAATGTGGGCGACATCGAAGTCGATGAGCTCTGTGCGGTAATTGTCGCGTGCCCCGAAGGTGACAGGGAGGCGGACCTGCCCAATCGGAACCGTGGAGCCATCGGTGACTCCGGACAAAGGCTTAGTTGGCTGAAGCTGATTGTAAGGCACATGGAGATTGTTGAATGTCTCTACGGACAGGACATTGAGCCCTACTTCGCCGTCGATGAGGGTCCTGGTGACTTGCATGTTGCTGATGATTGGGGAACAAAGCATCGGGAGGACTCCGGCTGTGGCCGCACACTTGAGCTGATTTGCTGAGCTGAACGTGATGGCGCATGCTGACCACTTGAGAGGGCGCGTGGCTTCGAGCTTGGGGAGAACTGCATTCACTTCGCGGGCGAACTGCTTGAAGATGCGTTGAGAGGCTGGGGCTTGAGCTCCGCCCAGGATGCAAGCGATCGCGCGCGGCTCCTAGAAGCCCCCAGCCCCCTCGTCCTGATGATGGTCCTCGCTTCTCCTTGGCTGTGGCGGCAGAGGAGGGAGGCATGCATTTCCTTGTGGGCGATCCTCGTGAGGCTGATCCCTCCAGTCTCCCTCGCGAGGCTGATCCTGCCAGCGATCCTCGCGAGGTCGGTCGCGCCACCCTTGGCGAGGGCCTCGGTCTTCCCAGTGTCCTGTGTTTCTTCCTCCTCCTCGGCCGTAGCCTCGATCATTGCGGTCGGGGCGCCGGCCGATCCTCCCTTCTCGCACGGCCCGGAGCTCTTGACATTCATTGGTGTTGTGGGTGTGGAGGTCGTGGTACACACAGTACCGGCTGCCCTTGGAAGACTCGGGCTGATCTCTGCCCCGCTTGGTGTCTGGTTCTGCCGCGAGCACGGCAGCCCCCTTGCGCTTCACGTCCTTGGCCTTGGATTTCTTCTCTTCTGGGTCTGCGGCTGGCAGCTCGAGGAGGGAAAGGCGCCCTTCCTCAGCCCTGGCGCACTTGGTCGCCAAGTTGAACAGCTCCAATGATGTGCACAGCTCTTCAAGCATCGCCAGCTCCTACGTCATCTTGACGTCATGCACACCGTCGGAGAAGGCTGAGATGATGGCCTCCTCGGCCACCTTGGGAATCTTGAGGCGTGCGTTGTCGGGTTACCGGATGTACTTCTCGCAGGTCTCCCAGGTTGCTGCTTGATGCGGCACATGTCGCTCATGGCAGGAGGCCGGTCGCGAGTACCTTGGAAGTTGGCGATGAAGCGGTGCGCATCTCGCCCCAGGAGGAGATCGTGCAGAGCTGTGTTCAGGGAGCCAGTGTGCAGGCTCCGGCCCTTGAGTGCCATGGGAAACTAATTCGACATGACCTTCTCGTCCCCGTTGGCGGCTTCGATGCCCAGCTCGTAGAGCTGGAGGAACTCCGCAGGGTCGGCCGTGCCGTCATAGCGAGGAGGCAGGTCTGGCTTGAACTTGCCGGGCCACGCGATGCTGCGCAGCTCGGTGGTGAAGGCGCGGCAGCCTGCTGTGGCCACGGGAGGCCTTTGGTGACGAAGAGCCTGGTCTTGCGGGTCCCCATGCGCTGCAGCTGGGAGCAGCGCGGGGTCTTGGCGTGCTGGAGCAGGAGCGTGGTCGTGACGAGCTGGTGCAGGGAGCACTCGGGCAGCTTCTTGGGGGCGAGGGACCTCATGACAGCTCTGCTCTTGCTACGCCGGCGCCGGATGGAGTGGGTTCCGTCCAGGGGCCACACGCCTTGGGGCCAGGGCGCCTTCTTGAGGGGGAGGTGGCTGAGGTGCCCCGGAGCTTCATCGGCCGCGCAGGGCGGGGCGCGGTGCAGCGAGAAGGACGGCGCGGGGGAGCCCCCTGCGGCGCGGACGAGCTCGGTGACGCGGTCGAGCCACTCTTCGTAGACGTCGTCGACAGGGCAGTAGCGCAGGAGCTCATTTGCCACGATGAGCGCAGCTCAAGCATCCATGGGCGCGCGGAGCGCGCGATACGAAGAACCAGCTGGGGCGAGTGAAGGAGTGGCGGTGCGGCCGTCTCGCCTCACGGACGGATGCTGGGACGATGCTTGCTGCTTGTTCCCCGCCGGGCCGGTGGCGGCGTTGACGGTAGGCGACGGGGAACGGCGGGGATGGCTGCCGACGGGGGCCGTCTGGGCGACGCGGGAAGCGAGAGCGGCTCGGCGCTCGGCGCAGGCCCGACGAGCGTTTGACATGGATGCGATGGTCGGTGAAGAACAGGGCGGCGGAAGATTTAATTCGGCGCACCCTACCGGGCGCGCCAAATGTCGGATTTCGGTTCCGCAGACCCTCTAGGTTCAAACACTGGGGTGCGCGCGGAGATTTCGCCCTCTACCTACCTGCACCTTGCCGCCTCGCTAGGATCTAGAGCTATGAAAGGAACATCACAAGAGACACATGGTTTATACTAGCTCGGGCCACCATTGTGGTGTAATACCCTACTCTAGTTTGTGGTGTGGTGGATTGCCTCTTGGGCTGATGATGAACAATACAAGGAAGAACAACCTCGCGAGGCTCTGTTCTTGGCTGGTGCGATGAACTGCTAGGGGGAGTTCAGTCGCTCTCTCTGCTGATCCAAGATGCCGGATCCTCTCTCTCTTAGATTTCTAGATGCCTCTACCCTGTGGGTGGCTTGTCCTATTTATAGGCAGAGGCCCTGGGCCTCTTCCCAAATATTGAGCGGGAAGGGCGCCAACAATTGGCCATTTTGAAGGGAACATCTAGTACACTTATCCCGACTAAAGTTGGTCCTACTTTGTCAAAGGCTCGTGGTGACGCCGGCTTGGGCTCCACGATGACTTCCTTCCTGCCGTTACAGCAGTCTTGGTCTTGTTGCAATCAAACGGATGCCTTTGCTTGATACTCTTGCCTGCGCTTGCTCCCTTTGCACCAAAGAGGAAAGGAGGACACTGGCTGGGCGCCTCGCCTCGGGCGCCCTTGGTCGTCATGGCTTGTGTCATGGGCACCTCGTGAGGTACCCGCCTTGATCTCTCCGGGCCTCATGAGCCCTGACGAGGCCGTGCTCGAGGAAGCTCCTACCGTCCGCCTCAGGAGGCTTGGCCCCTCGCGAGGGTCTTGAGCTTGTGCTGATGAAGATGGGCCGTGCTGGGCCACCCCTTGAGCCACACCGCAGGCAGGCAAGTCTGGGGACCCCTGTTCCCAGAACACCGACAAGATGGTGATACAAGTGCAATATGGATGGTAGATATAGGTTTTTGTAAATTGAAAATATAAAAACAGCAAGGTAGCAAGCGGTAAAAGTGAGCGTAAACGGTATTGCAATGCTAGGAAACAAGGCCTAGGGTTCATACTTTCACTAGTGCAAGTTCTCTCAACAATAATAACATAACTGGATCATATAACTATCCCTCAACATGACACAAAGAGTCACTCGAAAGTCACTAATAGCGGAGAACAAACGAAGAGATTTTGGTAGGGTACGAAACCACCTCAAAGTTATTCTTTCCAATCAATCCGTTGGGCTATTCCTATAAGTGTCACAAACAGCCCTAGAGTTCGTACTAGAATAACACCTTAAGACACAAATCAACCAAAACCCTAGTGTCGCCTAGATACTCCAATGTCACCTCAAGTATCCATGGGTATGATTATACGATCTATTCAACCAACACATAGAACCTCAAAGAGTGCCCCAAAGTTTCTACCAGAGAATCACGATGAAAACGTGTGCCAACCCCTATGCATAGGTTCATGGGCGGAACCCGCAAGTTGGTCACCAAAACATACATCAAGTGAATCACGTGATATCCCATTGTCACCACAGATACGCATGGCAAGACATACATCAAGTGTTCTCAAATCTTTAAAGTCTCAATCCGATAAGATTACTTCAAAGGGAAAACTCAATCCATTACAAGAGAGTAGAGGGGGAGAAGAAACATAAGATCCAACTATAATAGCAAAGCTCGCGATACATCAAGATCGTGCCAAATCAAGAACACGAGAGAGAGAGAGAGAGAGAGAGATCAAACACATAGCTACTGGCACATACCCTCAGCCCCGAGGGTGAACTACTCCCTCCTCATCATGGAGAGCGCCCGGCTGATGAAGATGGCCACCGGTGAGGGTTCCCCCCTCCGGCAGGGTGCCGGAACAGGGTCCCGAGAGGTTTTTCGTGGCTACAGAGGCTTGCGGCGGCGGAACTCCTGATCTATTCTCCGTTCTGGAAGTTTTAGGGTACGTGAGTATATATGGGTTCAGGAAGTACGTCGGTGGAGCTTCGGGGGCCCCACGAGGCAGGGGCGCTTCACCCTCGTGAGCACCTCCCTCCTTTCCTGACGTGGGGTCCAAGTCCATCCGGTAGCTTTCCTTCCAAAAATAACTTCTCCAGTTGATTTCATTCCGTTTCGACTTCGTTTGATATTCCTTTTCTTCGAAACACTAAAATTGGCAAAAAGCAGCAAATCTGGGCTGGGCTTCCGGTTAATAGGTTAGTCCCAAAAATAATATAAAAGTGGAAAATAAAGCCCAATATTGTCTAAAACAGTATATAATATAGTATGGAGCAATCAAAAATTATAGATACGTTGGAGAGGTATTAGGGGCCCACACCCTGTCCACGAGGGTGGGGGGCGCGCCCTCCCCCCTAGGGCGTGTCCCCTACCTCGTGGGCCCCCTGGAGCTCCTCTGATGCTAACTCCAACTCTATATATTTGCTTTCGAGGAGAAAAATATAAAGAAGAAGAAATCATCGCGTTTTACGATACGGAGCCGCCGCCAAGCCCTAAAACCTCTCGGGAGGGCTGATCTGGAGTCCTGCTCGGGCCCGGAGGGGGATTCGTCGCCGTCGTGATCATCAACCATCCCCCATCACCAATTTCATGATGCTCACCCCCGTGCATGAGTAATTCCATCAAGGCTTGCTGGACGGTGATGGGTTGGATGAGATCTATCATGTAATCGAGTTAGTTTTGTTAGGGTTTGATCCCTAGTATCCACTATGTTCTGAGATTGATGTTGCTATGAGTTTGCTATGCTTAATGCTTGTCACTATGGCCCGAGTGCCATGATTTCAGATCTGAACCTATTATGTTTTCATGAATATATGTGAGTTCTTGATCCTATCTTGCAAGTCTATAGTCACCTACTACGTGTTATGATTCGGCAACCCCGAAGTGACAATAATCGGGACCACTCCCGGTGATGACCATAGTTTGAGGAGTTCATGTAGTCACTATGTGCTAATGCTTTGTTCTGGTTCTCTACTAAAAGGAGGCCTTAATATCCCTTAGTTTCCATTAGGACCCCGCTGCCACGGGAGGGTAGGACAAAATATGTCATGCAAGTTCTTTTCCATAAGCACGTATGACTATATTCGGAATACATGCCTACATTACATTGATGAATTGGAGCTAGTTCTGTGTCACCCTATGTTATGATCATTTACATGATGAACCGCATCCGGCATAATTCTCCATCACCGATCCAATGCCTACGAGCTTTTCACATATTGTTCTTCGCTTATTTACTTTTCCGTTGCTACTGTTACAATCACTACAAAACACCAAAAATATTACTTTTGCTTCTGCTACTTTTGTTACCGTTACCACTACTATCATATTACTTTGCTACTAAATACTTTGCTGCAGATATTAAGTTATCCAAGTGTGGTTGAATTCAACTCAACTGCTAATACTTGAGAATATTCTTTGGCTCCCCTTGTGTCGAATCAATAAATTTGGGTTGAATACTCTACCCTCGAAAACTGTTGCAATCCCCTATACTTGTGGGTTATCAAGACTATTTTCCGGGCGCCATTGCCGGGAGCATAGCTCTATTCTTTGAGTCACTTGGGATTTATATCTGCTGGTCACTATGAAGAACTTGAAAGACGCTTAAGACAACAATTTATCCCTCAACTACGAGGGAGGTAAGGAAGCGCCATCTAGCTCTGCACTTGATTCACCTTCTGCTTTGAGTAGGCTTGTGACACCTAAACCTGCTTACGCTATTCGCTCGATATGTCGCATGTTATTGATGATGCCACTTCTGCTATGCATGATACTTATGATGAAACTACTTCTATGCTTGATACTACTGTGCCCCTTAGTGAATATCTTGATGAACAAATTGCTAGGGCTAGAGAAAAAGAAATTATTGAAACTGATTCTATTGATGAAAGTGATGATGAAGACTTGCCTGTTATTCCTGAGGGTTATGTTTTTGATATAGAAGCTTCTGCAACCATCTTAGCTTGCAAAGATAGATATGAACTCAAGAGGTTATTAGCTAAATGGAACAAGCAATCTCTTAATGATAGAATGAGACCCGACCCTGCTTTTGCTACTTCACCTACCTGTGTTACCGATAAGTATTATGAATTCTCTGTTGATCCTGATATAATTACTTTGGTTGAATATGATCCTTTTCATGGCTATGAATCTGAAACTGTTGTGGCACATCTTACTAAATTAAATGATGTAGCCACCCTGTTCACTAGTGATGAGAGATCTCGCTACTTTTATATCCTTAAAATATTTCCGTTCTCATTAAAGGGTGATGCTAAGATATGGTTTAATTCTCTTGATCCTGGTTGTGTGAGTAGTCCCCAGGATATGATATATTACTTCTCTGCTAAATATTTCCCTGCTCGTAAGAAACAAGCTGCTTTAAAGGAAATATACAACTTTGTGAAAATTGAAGAAGAGAGTCTCCCACAAGCTTGGGGGAGGCTTCTCAAGTTACTTAATGCTTTGCCTGATCATCCTATTAAGAAAAATGAAATACTTGATATCTTTTACAATGGACTAACCGATGCTTCCAGAGATTACCTGGATAGTTGTGCTGGTTCTGCTTTTCGTGGAAAGAACACGGATGAAGCTGAAATTCTATTGAATAATATGTTGACAAATGAAAATAATTGGACACTTCCGAGCCAGCTCTGAGCCAATTCCTGAACCAACTCAAGAAGAGAGGTGTTCTATTTCTCAGTCCACGAAGATATGCAAGAGGCAAATAAATCTATGAAAGAAAAAGGTATTAAAGTCAAGATGTTAAGAATTTACCCCTATTGAAGAAATACACGGTCTTAATCTACCGATTGTTGAAGAAACATATGATCTTAATCCATTACCTATTGAAGAACCTCATGGTCTTGATAACCCGACTACGTAGTAAAGGTAAATTTTCTCTATAGATCTGATGAAGGTGATATTCCTCACTATAAGTCTGCTAGACAATGCTTAGAAGAGTTTGATAATTTTATTGTCAAACAAGAAAACTTCAATGCTTATTTTGGTAGACAATTGAAATACAATTCAAATATGATTGAACACTTGGGTAATTACATGGCCGATGTTAGAGGTGAACTTAAACTCGTTAGCAAACATGCTTCTATGGTTACCACTCAAGTAGAACAAGTACTTAAGGCTCAAAATGATTTGCTCAATGAAATGAATAGTAAGAAAAATGATTATGCTGTTAGAGTGGCTACTAGAACTGGTAGAATGACTCAGAACCTTTGTATCCTGAAGGCCACCCTAAGAGAATTGAGCAAGATTCTCGGAGAAATAATATTGATGCACCTAGTCCGTCTAAAAAGAAGAAAAGAAAAATGATAGGACTTTGCATGCTTCTAGTGAAGCTATTGCTGAACCACCGAGAATCCAAATGATATCTCTATTTACGATCTTTGAAACACAATCTGGTAATGAACATGAACCTAATGAAAATGCTAATGATGATGTTCATGATGATGCTCAACCTAGTAATGATAATGATGTAGAAATTGAACCTGCTGTTGATCTTGATAACCCACAATCAAAGAATCAACGTTATGATAAGAGAGACTTTGTTGCTAGGAAACATGGTAAAGAAAGAGAACTATGTGTTCAGAAACCCATGCCTTTTCCTCCGAAACCATCCAAGAAAAAGGATGATGAGGATTTTGAGCGCTTTGCTGAAATGATTAGACCTATCTTTTTACGTATGCGATTAACTGATATGCTCAAAATGAATCCTTATGCTAAGTATATGAAAGAAATTGTTACTAATAAAAGAAAGATACCTGAAGCTGAAATTTCCACCATGCTTGCTAATTATACTTTTAAGGGTGGAATACCAAAGAAACTTGGAGATCCAGGAGTACCTACTATACCATGCTCCATTAAAAGAAACTATGTTAAAACTTCTTTATGTGATCTTGGAGCCGGTGTTAGTGTTATGCCACTCTCTTTATATCGTAGACTTGATTTGAATAAGTTGACACCTACTGAAATATCTTTGCAAATGGCTGATAAATCAACTGCTATAATTGCCGGTATTTGTGAGGATGTGCTGTTGTGGTTGCAAAGCGTTACTATTTTAACGGACTTTGTTATCCTTGATATTCCCGAGGACGATAGTATGTCTATTATTCTTGGAAGACCTTTTTTGGATACTGCAGGGCTGTTATTGATTGCAACAAAGGCAATGTCACTTTTCATGTTAATGGTAATGAGCATACGGTACACTTTTCGAGGAAACAACCTCAAGTTCATAGTATCAACTCTATTGGAAAAATTCCATCGATTATATTTGGAGGTTTTGAATTTCCTCTTCCTACTGTCAAGAAGAAATATGATATTCTTATTATAGGGGATGTGCATATGCCCGTTGAGGTAACATAGTCTTATTCGAAATTTCTCCGGTTTCATGTTATTCGGAATGAGTTTATTAACAAGACTTGATCAACCTTGTTAGTGGATTCTTTTTGATGAGCATGAGATGGATGAAACTAGAAGGCACAACCTTCTGTACACTCTTTCTACTTTCTGTTATTTAGTTGAAATAAAGTAAAAATAGTATTTTCCTATCTATTTTCTGATTTATCCGTGCAATATAAAAATACCCCGAAAATAAAAGTTCTCCAAATGCCCTGAAAATGAAATATGATTTTTTCTAGAATATTTGAGGATTTCTGGAAATGAGAACACAGCAGGGGGGTCAACCACCTGGCCACGAGGGTGGAGGGCGCGCCCCCTGCCTCGTGGGCCCACGGTGGCCCTCCTCCACTTATTCCTGCACCCACACGCTCCTTCTTCCTCCCACAAACACCAATATCCAGCTCAAGCACGAGTTCTAGCTCATTTTGCTGCGATTTTCGATCTCCTTGCTCAAAGCACCTCTCACAAAACTGCTTGGGGAGATTGTTCCTTGGTATGTGACTCCTCCATTGGTCCAATTAGTGTTTGTTCTAGTGCTTTATTCATTGCAAATTTGTGCTGCCTAGGTGACCATGTTCTTCAGCTTGCATGTCAAATTTATATGGTTCCAAGTAGTTCTAATGCATGATATAGACCCTAGGCACTTGTAGGAGTAGTTGCTATCAATTTTATTGAAGTTGGTTCACTTTTGTTTGAAGTTACTAAAAATTTGAGAAATGTTTCAGAGGAAGAAATATGCTTAGGAAAATGTTCCAAGGTGGTTCTTCAAGGAAGCAAGGACCTAGGCTTGCAATGTGTGATGCTGACGAGGAGCCACCAAGGACGCCCAAAGGCTTGACCTTGTGAGTGGCCTTCAGAAAATTTTATGGATCGAGCGGGAATCAAGGAAGAATTCAACGCATATTTGTGTAACGCTGATCTTGTGAGCTTTGATGTAGACAAATGCCCCAGTACCATCGACTCACTAGTTCATTTGTGAGGAGGTTTGAATTTTTATCTTTAGATAATTCTCCAACGGTCATGTTTGATCTTTATGAAAAATCTTATACCATGGACTTAGAGGATTTTACTTCTGCTTGCAAACTTCCACAATGGGATAGTGTTAGTGATCCCCGTAAATCTGAATTTAGAGACTTTCTTGCTGGTATAACCGTAGGGGAATCTAGAGATATAGCACAAGCTACCATAGGGAGCATTCACTTTCCTGCTATACATTATTTTGCTCTCTTCATAGGTAGGTGCATAAATGGTAAAGATGAAGCATGTCATATGTGTGTGCCTGACCTCAGTATTCTTAGGAGTGATGTGTTAGGAGACCAATCTTATAATTTGGGAGCCATTGTTGCACGTAGGTTGCATCATGATAGATTTAATGGAGATTTCTTTGGAGGAATTTATGCAACCCGCTTAGCTGATTTTCTTGATGTGGATATTCGTGAGGATGATATGGAGTTGCCTCCTACTTATTTAGATTATAATTCTCTGGTCTACCATCAGTTTGTCGAGAGGAATGAATCACCTCTCCAGTATCGATTAATCTTTGACAAACGGCGTGCTATCCGTATTACTCTCCCTGCTCCTGCCTTCTTTGATTATCAGGCAAAAGGAAGATATGTTATTACCAGAGAGGAGGCAGATGAGTACGAGAGGAGGGCGGAGGTAGCTTGACACCACGCTGCATCTCAGGAGGCGATAAATGCTGCATCTGAGTACGACCCCAGCTACAACTACAGGTATCTGCCAGGCCATCCTTGGCAATGAACCAACTTAGGCCAAAAGCCTAAGCTTGGGGGAGTACGTATTTCCCACCGACATTACATTTATGTTCACACACTCATTGCTAGATGTCGGTGCTCATACTCTTTCACTGTAATATCCATGCTAGTTTATTTTCTTTTTCTTGCTTTCTTCTTGTGTGTTTGATAAACCTTAAGAAAAACCAAAAAAATAGTAATAGCTTTCAGTTAGTTTACTTTTCTTGCCGTAGTAGTAATAATTAAAAGAAAACCCAAAAAGATTTCCCGTTCTTGTTTTGCTTGTTGGGAGCTTTCCCGTGTAAATAGTTTTATTTCTTTTCTTTTCTTTGGGGGTCGATAGGAGAAGACCATGATTAAATTATTGAAGTGGCTCTTAAATGCATTATTGTTGATTTAACCAAGAGCCCATATTTCCTTGTCTTCTCCTGTTTATTGAATGCTCGCAGATTCCAGCTTAGTCCAATGCACGTGCACTCTTATTATTATTCACATCGTTCGGTCGTGCAAGTGAAAGGCAATTGTGATGATATATGATGGACTGACTGAGATGAGAAAGCTGGTATGAACTCGACCTCTCTTGTTTTTGTAAATATGATGAGTTCATTGTTCCTGATTCAGCTTATTATGAATAAACATGTTTGCAATGACAATTAGAGATTATAGTTGCTCATGCCATGCTTGATTAGCTATGAGTTATACTGGTTTACCTTGCGTGCCAACATGCTATTAAAATGATTATGATGTGGTATGATGGGGTGGTATCCTCCTTTGAATGATTTAAGTGACTTGACTTGGCACATGTTCACACATGTAGTTGAAACAAATCAACATAGCCTTCACGATATTTATGTTCATGGTGGATTATATCCTACTCTTGCTTGCATCCAATGTTTATTAATTTTAATGCATGTTCATGACTGTTATCGCTCTCTAGTTGGTCGCTTCAGTCTTTTGCTAGCCTTCACTTGTACTAAGCGGGAATACCGCTTGTGCATCCAATCCCTTAAACCCCAAAGTTATTCCATATGAGTCCACTATACCTTCCTATATGCGGTATCTACCGCTGCTCCAAGTAAATTTGTATGTGCCAAACTCTAAACCTTCAAATAAACATTCTGTTCTGTATGCTCGAATAGGTCATGTATCAACTAGGGCTGCCCTTATCTTCCATGTTAGGCGGGTTATTCTCAAGAGGAGTGGACTCCGCTCCTCATTCACGAGAAAATGGCTGGTCTCCGGGATACCCAGTCCCATGCTTTATGCAAACTAAATCAAAATAATTGCAAACAAAACTCCCCCTGGGACTGTTGCTAGTTGGAGACACTCGTTGTTGCGAGCAAGTCATGGATTGATGCTTGTTGGTGGAGGGGGAGTATAAACTTTACCATTCTGTTTGGGAACCGCCTATAATGTGTGTAGCATGGAAGATATCGCATCTCTTAGTTGTTATGTTGACAATGAAAGTATACCGCTCAAAATATTATTTATCTCTATTTCAAAACCGAGCTCTGGCACCTCTACAAATCCCTGCTTCCCTCTGTGAAGGGCCTATCTATTTACTTTCATGTTTAGTCATCACACTCTTATTAAAAGCACTAGCCGGAGAGCACAGCTGTCATTTGCATCCATTACTATTAATTTATATTGGGTATGACTATGATTGGATCTCTTTTACCATGAATTACAATGTCTAGTCAGTGCTTGATCTTTAAAGGTGCTCTGCATTTATGTTTTGCGGTCTCAGAAAGGGCTAGCGAGATACCACCTTGTTATATCATATTATCATTGTTTTGAGAAAGTGTTGTCATCCGAGATTTATTATTATCGCTCGCTAGTTGATTATGCTATTGATATGAGTAAACATGAGACCTGAGAGTTATTGCAAATGTGGTTAGTCATAATCTTTGCTGAAAACTTGAATGCTGGCTTTACATATCTACAACAACAAGAGCAAACAGAGTTTGTAAAAGTTTTTATTTATCACTTTCAGTTTGACAACTGAATTGCTTGAGGATAAGCAAAGGTTTAATCTTGGGGGAGTTGATACGTCTCCGTCGTATCTACTTTTCCAAACACTTTTGCCCTTGTTTTGGACTCTAACTTGCATGATTTGAATGAAACTAACAAGGACTGACGCTGTTTTCAGCAGACTTTCCATGGTGTTATTTATGTGCAGAA
This sequence comes from Aegilops bicornis, assembly GCA_021605145.1. NCBI lineage: Eukaryota > Viridiplantae > Streptophyta > Magnoliopsida > Poales > Poaceae > Aegilops > Aegilops bicornis. The sequence continues at coordinate 372,875,465 of CM038669.1, read as the reverse complement.
ACAAAAGTTCTCGGAATGACCTGAAACTCCACGGAACATCTATTAGGAAATAATAAAAAACCGTTGCAAAAGATGAAGACCAGGTGGCCCACAACCTCTCCACAAGGGTGGGGGGCGCCCTCCCCCCTAGGGCGCGCCCCCTACCTCGTGGGCCCCCTGGAGCTCCTCCGACGCCAACTCCAACTCTATATATTTGCTTTCGGGGAGAAAAAAAATAAAGAATAAGAAATCATCGCGTTTTACGATACGGAGCCGCCGCCAAGCCCTAAAACCTCTCGGGAGGGCTGATCTGGAGTCCGTTCGGGGCTCCGGAGAGGGGTATTCGTCGCCGTCATCATCATCAACCATCCTCCATCGCCAATTTCATGATGCTTACCGCCGTGCGTGAGTAATTCCATCATAGGCTTGCTGGACGGTGATGGGTTGGATGAGATCTATCATGTAATCGAGTTAGTTTTGTTAGGGTTTGATTCCTATTATCCACTATGTTCTGAGATTGATGTTGCTATGACTTTGCTATGCTTAATGCTTGTCACTAGGGCCCGAGTGCCATGATTTCAGATGTGAACCTATTATGTTTTCATGAATATATGTGAGTTCTTGATCCTATCTTGCAAGTCTATAGTCACCTACTATGTGTTATGATCCGGAAACCCCGAAGTGACAATAATTGGGACCACTCCCGGTGAGGACCATAGTTTGAGGAGTTTAGGTATTCACTATGTGCTAATGCTTTGTTCTGGTACTCTATTAAAAGGAGGCCTTAATATCCCTTAGTTTCCATTAGGACCCGCTGCCACGGAGGGTAGGACAAAAGATGTCATGCAAGTTCTTTTCCATAAGCATGTATGACTATATTGGAATACATGCCTACATTACATTGATGAATTGGAGCTAGTTCTGTGTCACCCAATGTTATGACTGTTACATGATGAACCGCATCCGCATAATTCTCCATCACCGATCCAATGCCTACGAAGCTTTTCACATATTGTTCTTCGCTTATTTACTTTTCCGCTACATCATACAATCACTACAAAACACCAAAAATATTACTTTTTCTTCTCGATACTTTTGTTACCGCTACCACTACTATCATATTACTTTGCTACTAAATACTTTGCTGCAGATATTAAGTTATCCGGTGTGGTTGAATTGACAACTCAACTGCTAATACTTGAGAATATTCTTTGGCTCCCCTTGTGTCGAATCAATAAATTTGGGTTGAATACTCTACCCTCGAAAACTGTTGCGATCCCCTATGCTTGTGGGTTATCATCTAGCAGAATGACATCATGGCATCAAGGAAGGGTGTGGAATGCTAAGGCAAGGAAACATCACAAGCCGACATCATCTCATAACCCGGTCAGAGAATAAGCTGAAAGAAACAAAAGAGAGTTCTGGCTCACGGCAGAGGATCTGGACTTAGTTCCAGTATGAAGTTTAACATGGATGAGTCCAAGTTAACCTGGGGGGGGGGCAATGTTGGGGATATACCCCATGGTATGACCCGGCCAGGGTATGACCCGGCCTTCACCTGGTGACTTGAGGACGACCTCGTTGTTGGGCTGCAACAAGCCAGGAAGTTTAAGACCCAGAGGGTGGCTTAGAAAAGAGGCCGACCCATGGCCTAGTATCTGGTAAGCTAGCTCGACAAGGAAGTTGGAGGGAATTGCCCTTACTTGAAGGAAAAGATGAATAGGAAGTAGACTAGTGCACGGGTTGATATACGACCCGGACTCTGTTGTGAACTCAGGGCCTCGACCTGTATATAAAGGGGAGCCCCTAAGGTAGAAAGAAAAAGTTATAAGCTCTCGAGTACTGGGTTAGCCAAGTCGCACCCTTTTAGTCGAGATCTCAAGCAATAATCAATCAAGCGGGAAGTAGGCTATTACCTCCGCCGTGAGGGGCCGAACCTAGGTAATCTCGTGTCTCTCGATCCGGACCAACCACATTCAAGCTACTCCCTAGATGCGATGGCCTCACAACTAAGCCCTTTTTCGAGGACATCTGCCGTGAAAAAACCATGACAGTTTGCGCCCACCGTGGGGCCACCGCATGATGGTGTTGAGTTCTTGGAGGGAGTTCTCCCGGGGATCCAGGGATATGCGATCAACCGAATGACCAAGAGTCGTCACGGCAAGCTCTACATCGACGATTCAGGCTGGGTCCCCGAGGCCGTCTTGATCGAGTACGGGCAAAATCCATGTCTTCATCGCTAAAATCGGCCAATCAGGTCCCGAGCTGGACATATGCACCGACATCATCGAGCCGGCTCAGCTCACTCAACCCGGCCGGGTTCAAGCCAGCCGGAAGCACGTCTTCATCGGCTTCACTCAGGGATTCAACCTCGCAGATAACTCCGCTCCGGCGGGGACACCCTTGTCTACTCTAATTGCAAATCCTCAGTCGGTGATACCGAGTCGATCCTCCCACTTTATGATGGTAAACTTGTGGGCTACTCTGATGATGAGCTGGTCGAGGACGCTTTTGAGCCGCCACTATGGTCTACTATTGACATGGCAGGCACCGCTCCGGCTCATAATTCCACAACAGCAGGCACCGTGATGGGGACCGACACTTCAACAACGGCTCCAGGCGCGGGCGGCTCAGATAGGCCATCGACTTAGGTTTTGGCGGAGTTAATGGCCGCCTTAGCAACGCTCTTGGAGACTCCCATGACTACAGAAAATCAAGCAGAGGTGACCAAACTCCATGAGTAGATGACTAAGGTTCAAGAAGAAATCAACGCTGAGAACGCTCGCGTGGTGGAGATCCAAACCCAGATCCACAATGAGGTGGAACGCCCAAAAGTGGAAGCCTGGCATATGAGTCACCGTCAGAATCCTACAGATGTGGTCCATCGGAGGAGGCACATGAGCTGTTTGCCTCCCAATTTTGAGCCCACGCGTTTGTTCATTACATCGCAGGACACACCCGCTCCGGGGGCTGGGACGAGTACTCTGGAAGAGCCGGTTATACCCCAATTAACCCGGGTCGTGCCCCCGAACAAAACTGGATAGCCACCACATGCTCAGCCTCACCAGCCAGCTCACCTACATCAGCCTGAGTCGCCCCTGCACCCATCACCAGCTCAGTGCCAGCCTAAGCCAACCCCACATTGTTTCTTGACACCGTCGGGTCACTTCTCCAACCCCGTTGACAACATGCTGGTAGCAACTACCAATCTTGTCGCACTCCCAATCACAGGGAATACCCTGGTTGAGATCAAGGCCCGGAACGCCAGCGAGATGTTGAAAACTGCGGTTGCCCAACAGGCAAGCTACTCTTACAGTCAACAACAGATTCACTCTATCCCGCACCCGAGCCGTAGAAGGAGCCGGCATGCCAAGTTGCCAGCGGTTTCCATCAGTGCGTGTTGGTATCAAGAGCGGCAGCGTGACCCACACATGACTACAATCTTGGATGCGCAGACTATTGTTGACTCAGCTCGGGCTAGACGAGAGGCGGAGGCCGCAAACATAGGGGCACGGCTAGCGCCTACTGCAACCCCATTGACTCCACAAGGTACGAGATTGAATATCAGAACCATTGGGATACCCTGTCTAGCATCGGCTCTATGCAATGAACACATGCCTAAGGATGTTAACGGCCCTCGCAAGGTCACAAACTACACGGTTGATCTTGAGCCGGCTGCCTAGATTGAGAGTTACGAGATAGCCATGGACATGTTGGATGTCAGCGATGTGGTTTGTGCCAAGTATCTGACTATGATGTTGGTAGGACCAGCTCGTACTTGGTTGAAGAACCTGCCTCCGAACTCGATCAATACTTGGGCTGAGTTGAAAGACCGCTTCATTAAAAATGTCTAAGGAACTTGCAAGCGCCGGATGACGATTATTAACCTAGAACATTGTGTCCAGCGCGAGGGAGAGTCAGCCCATCAGTGGTCTCGCTGGGTAGCGGATATCATTCACTCTTTTGGTAGCATCACTGCTGCTCAGGTTGTCCTGATCCTAGAAAAGAATTGTCATTTTGACCCACTTGTCCAGAAGCTTGGGCGGCTCAAGCGGAAGGTTCAGGACATGGGTGATCTCATGGATGTCCTCACCAGGTATGCTGAGTCAGACATCAAGAAAGATCCTAGTTCGGATGATGATAAGTGTGGCAACAGCAAGAAAAATGATGGTGACAAGGGTCACCAACAGAACAACTCGGGCATGGTAGCAATCATGGTAACCAAGGCAATGGTTGTAAGCGCAAGCACCCGGAGGGCGGGTCAGATTTTGTTGCTAACACCAACACTGGTTTCAAGGGCAAGAGACAGAACAACAATTCTGGGAGACCATATAACGGGAACAAGGCCCATAATTTTGAGGAATCCCTCAAAGGCCTGTGCCCAAACACAGCCTCCTAGATAAGCCGGCGAATCACTCTTGGGAGAATTGTTACATCATGCAAGCTTTTCACAATCAGACTCACAAGAATCATCAGGTCGGCGGTGGTGGATATCCGGGACAGCCCGGAGCTGGCGGCTCAGGATCTGGCTTCCCGGGAGTCGGCTCATCCGGTGGTTTTCAGAATCCCGGTTATCAGGGTTCAGGCGGCTCAGGACCTGGTTATTAGGGTTCTGGTAATAAAGGAGGAGGCAATGAACGTTCTGGCTAAAGCTCTCAGCAGCAGGGTAACCAGTCAGGTTTTTAGAGCAACCCCAAACAACTGAATGGTGGTGAATATCATGTGTTCCCAACCACTACTTGTAAACGTGATTGCAAACTTCAGAAACATACTGTCAACATGGTTGAGCCGGCTGTCCCCAGGTACTTAAATTGGTCAGAGCAACTGGTCATTTGGAGCAAAGAGGATCACCCCCCCCGGGTTGAAAATACGGGTTTTCTAGCCTTGGTGGTGGCACCTCAAGTTGGCGGTTATAAGCTCTCTAAGGTGCTCATGGACGGTGGAAGCAGTATTAACATCTTATTCTATATATAGTACTTTCAGACGGATGAACCTGTCAGAAAAGCAGCTCCAGGTTTCCTAACAGTTTTTCACGGGATCGTTCCTGGAAAGTCTGCTTATTCTACTGGGCGGATCAAACTGGAAGTTGCGTTTGGCACTAAGTTCAACTATAGATCAGAGTTCCTGACGTTTGAGGTGGTCAAGATTAGAAGTCCATATCATGCCCTCTTTGGAAGGCCGGCTTACGCCTGTTTTATGGCCTGGCCTTGTTATGTCTATCTCAAACTCAACATGCCTGGGCCAGAGGGCACTATCACAGTCAACGGTGAAAGGAAAATCGCACGCGAGTGCGAGGAGGGGGGTGCAGCTTATGCTGAGTGGGCATGCGCAGCGGAGGAAGTTTTATACAACCAAATTTGACCCAGCCGACATGACGCCATTGAAAAAGCCCACCATGGAGTCTGACCCCCTACTAAAGTTCAAGCCGGCTAGGGATACCAAGCAGGTTGACTTCACTCCAGGAGACTTATCCCAATAGTGGGACTGACTTGGACCCCAAATAGGAAAGCGCGCTCATCGAGTTCATCCATGAGAACCGGGACATCTTTGCATGGAAGCCTTCTGATATGCCTGGTGTATCGAGAGAACTTGCTGAGCACCACCTTAATGTGGATCCTAAGATGAAGCCTGTTAGGCAATACCTCCATCGTTTCAACGAGGAGAGATGCAAAGCCATTGCTAAAGAAGTGGCCCGACACTTAGTTGCTAGGTTCATCATTGAAGTTTTTCATCCTGAGTGGTTGGCAAATCCAGTGCTTGTCCTGAAGAAAAATGGCACTTGGCGCATGTGTGTTGATTACACAGATCTTAACAAGGCTTGTCCTAAAGACCCGTTTGCCCTCCCCCACATCGACCAGATCATTGATTCTACTCCTGGTTGTGAGTGCTTATGTTTCCTGGATGCTTACTCCGGCTACCATCAGATCAAGATGGTCGTTGAGGATTAGGAAAAGGCGACCTTTATCACACCCTTTGGGGCGCTCTGCTATGTTTCTATGCCTTTTGGGCTTAAGAGTGCAGGGACTTATCAACGTTGTGTGCAAAATTGTTTCCACAAGCAGATTGGGCATAATTGTTCATGCTTATGTTGATGACATCATGGTCAAATCTCAGAATGAAGAGACTTTGTTGGATGACCTCAAAGAGACTTTCGACAATCTTCAAGTTTACTAGATGAAGCTTAACCCACCCAAGTGTGTTTTTGGTGTTCCTGCAGGCAAATTGCTGGGTTTTTTGGTGTCAGAACGCGACATCGAGGCTAACCTAGAAAAAATCAAAGTGTTAACCTCGCTTGCTAAGCCGGCGAATATCAATGACGTCCAGCGCATGGCGGGTCGGATCGCGGCTTTGAGCCGGTTTATAAGCCGCCTCAGTGAAAAAGTGATTCCACTGTACCAATCGTTGAAAAAGACTGACAATTTTGTCTCGAGTGATGCTGCAGATAAGGCTTTCGAATCGCTTAAGAAGCAATTGGCTGAGCCACCTATGCTTGCTGCTCCTATTGACAAAGATCCTATGCTCATGTACATCGCTGCTAATAATAAAGTAGTGAGTGTGGTAGTTGTCGTGGAGTGCAAGGAGGCAGGGAAAGAGTATCCAGTCCAAAGGCCATTTTATTATGTCAAAGAGGTTCTAACCGAGTCCAAACAAACATATCCCCATTGGTAGAAACTGGTATTTGGTGTTTTCATGTCTAGTCGCAAGCTGAAGCATTACTTCCAGGAGTATCCCATAATTGTGGTTAGCTCGGCCCCTTTGGGAGACATTATCCAGAATAGGAGGCCACATGCCAGGTTCCTAAGTGGGCAATTGAGCTTGGTACACATCATCTTCAATATGTGCCTTGAACTGCCATCAAGTCTCAAGCGCTGCTGGATTTCATCAATGATTGGACTGAACTTCAAATTCCTGAGGAGAAGCTAAACAATACATATTGGACGATCCACTTTGATGGTTCCCGACAATTGGAAGGCTAGGGGGCTGGAGTCATCCTATCTACTCCATGAGGTGATAAGTTTTGTTGTGTTTTGAGGATCATGTTTCCCTGTACTAATAATGCAGCTGAGTACAAAGCTCTCCTTCATGGTCCGCGTATGGCTAAGGAGATGAATCTCAGCCGGGTCAGGTGCCTGGGTGACTCTGATCTGGTCGCTCAGCAGGTTTCAGGAAAGTGGGACTCGAAAGATCCTCTTATAGCGGCTTATTGGCAAGTAGTGACTAACATTGCGGGACACTCTAAAGGTTATCAGATTGATCACATCGACCGGTGGCTCAATGAGACGGCTGATGCATTGTCATGACTAGGATCTCAGTGTAAGCCGATCCCTCCCAATGTATTCCATGATGTCCTCAATAATCCTTCTATCAAGCTACCTTCCGAGGAAGATCTCGCTATACTTGAGCCGAAAGCATAGTTGGCGGCTGCTCTTCACGCTATACCAGATTGGACGGTCCCTTATCTGGCTTATCTGACTCGAGGTGAGCTCCCTGAGGATGAACTCATTACTCGTCAGATCATCAGATGCTCCAAGTCTATGACAGTTGTCAATGGTGAGCTGCACAGGAGAAGCATCACAAGTGTTTTCCAGTGTTGTGTTTCTCTAGGAACGAAGTATGTCTACCAGAGGGGGGTGAATGGGAGTTCTAAAATTTCTTCGGAAATCTCAAAACTATTGGAACCCAGGAGCACAGTGAATGAGAAACAAACTACAGTGAGCTATAACTAAGTACGGAATGGAAGCTAAATCATGCATCGAGACAAACCACATGAAGGAAAACATATCAAATGTAAACATGGGTAGCAGAGGTAACCAATGATGCTTGATGGCGACATGGTATTTGTTCGACCAGTTCGTCCTTCTGCACAAGGACTACGTCTAGTTGGAGGGGCTGTGACTTAACACAGAAGATAAACTCACTTCACCCTATTCTCCTTGACAATTAGTTCATTGCCCAATGTTGATCACTCGTGGTAGATACTTGAGGCGATCTCCGAACCTTTACAGACTTCTTCTTCGAGAACCACAATCACTCTTGGTCTCTGAAGAAATTGACACCTAACCGTCTAGAGAGTTTACAGCTCTCAAGAGTAATAGGCGGAGCGTACTGGACTTAGATTCGAGTGATGCTGAACCACTATCTAATTCTTCGGCTTCAGGGTTTTTCTCTCGGTGGATTTTAAACTCAAATCGCTCAGAGAGGGGGTTGCTCAACAATCCTCTCATAATCAAACGGAGCAGCCATCAGACAAAGTCGGCGTGAGGTGGCTATTTATAGCCGCAGCCTTCCCGGAGGGAAATGACAATTTTGGACACGCGGTCCGGCCAATGGCCAACCGACACGTTGACAACGGTCGGATTTTGGAGCAACGGTAAGATTACTTGAGGAACAAGCAATGGTAACTCCTTGGTTTGAGACAAATCTCTCGCAGCGAAGAAGATCACAGTCTCTTGCTGGCAAGTATTTGCATGGAACTCAAAGTGATTTCTCTCGCAACTTTCATAGTATTTGGGTTTAGCATCAGAGAATCAAAGTTTCAAACGCTACACACATCTTAATAGTACGGTTGTCCTATGACTCAATAAAGAGAAGAAGAACAACGAAATAAATGCTACGTCTTCACTTCGTCTTCAATCTCCTCGGATGCAGTCATTTTCCTCAGACAAGCACCGAACCAATTGCTTCACTTCAGCAACTTCTGAGGGGTCACTCTTGTCATAGTCTTCGATGATAACCTTCACTGCAGTGCACACAGATTACCTTCGTTGTTTAACTCAAACTCCTCATGATCTCAGGGACCTGCTACTCTGTGTGCACTAGCAAACACATAAGTCCCATACTGTTTATATCAACAAACTCCAAAACATAAGGGGCCTATCATTGCACCAACAATCTCCCCCTTTTTTGGACGGTTGTCGATAGAACAGATAATCATCAAAGTGAAGATATATTAGTGAAAAGTAAATTGATCAAGAGTGAATTTGTGTTACTTGACTCGAAGATGAAATATGCTATGCAGGATTACATATATGAGATAAAATTCTACTGCAATTCATTGAAGCATATAGAGGACATTTCAATCATTCGAGGTAATGGTTCACACTGATGATATATAATCCATCGAGATTGTAGTGCAATCATTCACGACTTCTGATAATAATTCCAGCTACAAAACAAATGCTTCGAGAGAAATAGTGCAGCAGGCGGGGTTATTCTCATTACATCACATAAGTTTTACATCAGAGAGAAGATAGTCTTTAAGGCATAAGTTTCAAATCTCCCATGAAACCAAACCAAATAAACACAAAGAGCAAAGCTATCGAAACTCGTGTAGTTCTCCCCCTTTTTGTCAACTAGTATGAAAAAGGTGACGAAGAACATGAGTGCAAAAGCTATGAATTTGATTCACTCAGTGGCCTCTTCAGAAGAACTTTCGGAGGAGACTTCAGTTTCGGAAGTGATTGGCTCAACTTCATCTTCATCGGCAACAAATTTTCCTTCAAGAATGGTAGCTCAAGGCTGAGATGATGAAGGCACATTTGGATCAGCCACATGAGTAACACGAGATAACTCATTTCCTTCTGCTGGTTTCTCTGTCGGTGAGGTAGCTTCAGATTATTAGAACAGTTGTTGGCTCACGAGCAAGCAGAGGAGGAGTAATGCGATCTTGAAACTCTTCAACAGAAAAATCTTTGTCAAGATAATCATAAAGTTCTTGGAGATTGACGGCTAGGAGTTGTTTCTCGGAGAAGAACTTTCAAAGTAATTTCTAGAGGCGCTTCTTATTCTCAGCCACAATCATATGCACTACTTTGGTTCGGTTGTTGATGGCATTTAGCTCGGCGGCAAGATGTTCTTTCTCTCGGCGATCCTCAGCCATATGCTGCAACAACAACTGTTGTGTGTGCAAACTCACTTCAAGGTGCGAGGGAGGTTGATGAGATATCTATGGATCGCGCTGAGGTAGCCGTGGCCCGTCAAATGCATTGTGATAATCTTGAGGGCTTGACATGGGTACTTTACCTGAAGAAATATCTTCCATTACTTGCAGGGTATCACGAATGGGATGAATGAAGCTTTTATGACTAACTTTTGCCAAATATTTTGTGCGCATTGCATGATCAACCACTTTTTGGATCCATGACACATAAACTTTGAGGCATTTTGGATGTTGAGCAGAATCCTTCAAGATACACAAAAACATGTCCTCGACATCAAAGACATATCGCTCGGAGATTGCATAAATGGCATTTTGAAGAACATTAGAGATGACATTATCTGTATTCATCCCGGCCAGAGGGCAAATGGTGTAGATGAGCAAATGGTATTCTGATTCTCGAATGTCAAATGCTCAGGCAAGGGAGGACCATTGTAGTCATGAATCTTTTCATTGTCCATGGTGTAGTGAAAGATTTCATCTGAAATAACATCAATGATGTGTACTCTAATTTCAGTTTTCCATGCTCGAACTGAGGGAAATGAAAATGTGAGACAAAGTCTGTTGAAGTGCATTTAATGCGTTTCCCTTCGGTCATCCATTCCATGATCCATTTTGAGCTATCAGATTCATCACTAGAGATGTACAAGGTTGCATAGAACTGAAGTATGATTTCTCTGTTCCACAGATGCTTGAATGCAAAGACATTTGTGAGGTAAAAATCTTCCAGATCTTGCAGTAATTGATCAAAACAGCCAATGCTCTTCATGGTTGAGATGTCCGGGAAATCATGAGGAAATATCTTTCGGCTGTCATAGAGATCGGAGAATAATAGATGGCATGTTCTTTAATCCAGAATCGAGGAGATTAAGAAGTGCGTGGCCCTTTATACGAACTTTCTTAAAAGAATTGGGGATGCGTCTTCCGATTAAAAAGCGGCCCTTTGACGCCAACACCTATCGAGAACAAAGGTAGTTGTTCACGAGGATATGGATATTTGAGTTCATCTTAGACTGAAATCACGTCATCTCCATATACTATGGAGTTTGTATGATGAGCAGAAACAAATCTAATTGCAGACCAACATCTGAAATTCTTGTGCTGTGTCGATTGACAAATGAAGTTTTGATGGAGCAGATGGCACAACGGTTGGAGCTGCAGAAACAGGGGGCAACGAAGCAAATTCCTTTTCGGTAGGCACCAGAGGTGGTTGCGAATTCTCTTCAGGAATCTATTATTGCTGATCAGTTGAAGGAGTCGAAACATTTGGTGTTTCACAAGCGGGAGAAACTTGGGGTTCGGAGTGAGGGATTTCACCTTCTTCAGAAAAAACTCGTTGAGGTGGAATATCAGCTCTAACAGGGGAGGCCACAGGCACTGGTTTAGTTGGCCTTGGCGAGGGAGGTGCATCAGTGACGTGAACAGTGGGTTGCGAAGGAATAGCTAGCTCAGGAGATTTTTCTATCTGAGGCTGAGCTTTAGCATGATTAGTTGACATCCTGTCATAGCAGGAAAAGCATTTTTCTTTGCAATTTTATTTTGCCTCTTTTGTGTCTACTGAGCAGTTTGATCAATGTGTCAGTTGACAAGATCATTATAGCCAGTGGCTTGTGCTTGATGCTCAAGGCAGATGTTTCGAACAATATCATCAAGAACCGAGTGAAAGACCAATCTTCTGCTGCGGAGGATATTCAAAGCCCGGTTGATATCCATGTAAGATTCTTCAAGTTGTTTGATGACAAACTTGGAAGACGCAGTTTTCATTCGACCATCAAGGTCATTGAGTTTGGTAGTGAGGGTGTTGATTTCAACATAATCTTCTCTCATGTCTCGAACAACATCAGATGCTTGATAAATAACTTTAGAAGGAATTGGCAAAGATGCCACTTCACCATAGAATTGATTTTCCACAAACTTGTCAAGCTGCTCCATGATGAATACATGATTGTAATAATGTGGAGCATCAGATTGGACACTAGTCTGTGCAACCGGAGCAATTTGCACTGGAATTTGCTCGGATGGAGGCATATAATCTAAATATTGTGTCAAAGTAGGAGCAAACTGAGCTTCCTTTTCCTTCGATGCAGCAAGTTGAGGAGCTATTTGCTTGTTGATTGGAGCCTTGATTTTCTTCAATTTTATCTTTGGAATTGGTTCGCCAGGCTTGGCAGTGCTGACTGGAGCATCAACTACCAAATCTGCATGTTTACTGCCTCAGGATGAGGAGTTGTATCCACAAAATCCTTCATGGTGACTATGGTCGGTGGAGTTTTATGAGCCTTCTTCGGAGGTGCTATTGGAACAGTACGAGCCCGAAGATCAGGTAGCATCGTAGTAGTTGTGATGTTTACTTGCTCGCTGAGAGTAGCATCAACTTCCTTTCTTGTTGGTGGTGGATCATCTTTATTGGAAGAATTGCTTTCGGCATTTCTGTCGGTTGGTTCAGCCGGCCTTTTCTTTGGTGCACTCTTTTTCTTCAATGCAGCGGTGCTAGGATCATGTTTGTGCTTAGAACGTCCTTCTGATTTTCCTTCGGCCTTTTTCTTATCAACTTAATTTTTCAGAAGGCGACAATTTTCTTCTTCACGAGCTCTTTCTTCTTCTGCCTTCTTGGCTCTCTTGAGGGCATTCTTCTGACACTTTGCTAGTTCATCAGGATAGGATTCGGGAGTGCGAAGGGAGGACTTATCAGTTTTTGGTGGTGGCGGCGGTCTCTCCTGGGGATCACCAGCACGAATGAGACCAATTTCATGGCAGTCACTCCATGGAGGATGAAAGGCAAAGCTCTTCGCTAACCGAGGATGAATCATTTCATAGTTGAACCACTTGCGCACCCAGTGGCGTTGAATCCTTTGCAGACGCTAGTCTCTTTCTCGTTTTGACTCTCCTGGAACAGTTTTGTAATTATTATGAGAGATGTATTCAGCTGAATTTGTATATGGTTGTCTGCCACCCTTCTTTTTCTTCGAAGCATCTTCTTCTTGCTTGTCAGCACCGGTTGCATTTCTTTTTCTCTTGCCAGTTGCTGGGCCTACCGTTGGGCCCTTTGCATCCGGTGCTTTTGACTCATCTGTTGTACCCAAAAGAATATCTTCTCGATCAGCCATGCTCATTGGTCAAGCAGAATCTTCAACAGACTGCATACACCTGTGAATAAGAATAGATGCGAGGGAGAATGGGGACAGGGTTACAAGTGCTCACAGCGAAGATTTTTCGAACGAAGACGTTTTGATGAAGGATTAGATGCGGACTTTGAGAAATGTTTCGAATAAAAGAAATATATAGGACGAGCTAATGTGTCCGAAGAATATACTAGTCAGCATGCCATGTATTCCTTTCGTACGAGACATAACACAAACCCTAGATCTGAAATTTTTTCGGATGCGAGGGACAACTACAAACCACATCCGCACAAGATACCTAAGCAGTAAAGATCTAAGATGTGCGGTAAAAATGGAAAATTTTAACCGCGGACAAACTCGAACAAGGTGAATGAAAGACCGAGTTCGCACTACACGTACCCTAGCATGGTGATGTGTGGCAGCTACGGCGGCACGGGGAAGAAGATGTCCCACGACGGTGAGGAAGGACTCCGACGACCGCTTTCCGGTAGTGAAGCGGCAAATAGATCATGGGCGTCGAGTTCAAGGAGGAGCACTGCGGCAGGGATTCGGAGGAGATGGTGGCGAGGAGGAAGAGAAGCGGATGAGGGAGCGGTGGTGCTGCAGTATTTATATGAGAGGGAAAATAACCGCGGCGAGTGAATCCAATCGAACGGCCACAAACGAGAGACTATTGCTATTCAACGGACATGATGGGATGGCAGTTGATGGATTGCATGTGGCAATCGTCATAAAAGATTGTGGTCCTGACTTGGGCGGGAAACCCCAAATTTTGGACAGCTTTCGCCGAAACAGATTAAAGTTCTGACCTAATCTTTACCGTGGTAAAGAACACCAGATAAAGTTTTGGTACCAGATGAAACTGTGTAAGTGCATCTAGTGCCACCCCTAGTTGGTTTTGGAGTATTGACGACAAACCTGGTTGAGGGACTAATGTGTTTGTGAGAATTGCAGGATAACACAGGTAGTAGTCCCTCATTGATTCGGTTTACCTATCGGAGATGATCCCTTAAAATATGTGAAGACATTGAAGACAATGGTGGTATGTGAAGATATTCAAATTGAAGACTATGACATGAGAAGACATCGCATGAAGACTTTCGAGCGCGAAGACATAGTTGTTTCGTAGTTTCATTTTCTTCTTTGTTGAGTCATAGGAACCATCGTACTGTTAAGTGGGGTCCAAGTGAACAAATTCAGAGTGACTGAAGTGATGCTCAACCAAATCCTATGTCTTCGAGCAAAGACAATGAGAGCAAATCTTATCCAGAGGCGGATAAGTCAGCTTTACTTGTAGCCCAAGTCAAGCTGTCGCGTGTGTTTGAAATCTGACCCTTGGAACACGTGTTAGTTCCTTAGTGACCCAGGGTCATTTCGGACAAATCAGGTCAGGTTGCCTAGTGGCTATAAATAGCCCACCCCCTACACCATAAATTGGTGGCTGCTCAGAGTTAGTGCACGACTTTTGTTGTTTGGGAGCAACCCACCTCCGAAGCTTTTGAGAGAGAGAAATCCTTACGAGGACAAAGCCCAAACACCCAAAGCCAAAGAGTGTTAGGCATCACTGAAGTCTTACACTTGAGGACTGTGAATCCTCCAGCCGGTTAGGCATCGCGTTCTGAGCATCCAAGAGTCATTGTGGATCGCTGGTGAACGAAGTTTGTGAAGGTTTGGAAGTCTACCTTGAAGACTTACCAGAGTGATTGGGCGAGGACTGGGTGTCCTTAGCTCAAGGGGAATAAGGTGAAGACACAGTCTTCTGAGTTAAATCTCAGCCTCCCTAACTAGACGTACAGTTGTCACAACAACTGAAACTGGTCCAACAAATCCTTGTCCTCACCAAGCGACTGGTTCTATCTTCTCCCTCTCTTTATTTACAGTTTGTCTTCGTGAAGTCATTGCCTGCCTGTGTTACCTGTTTGACTTCACTATGTGACTTCTATTGTTGTTTGGCTTCACACTATCTTCCATCCTATTCATTACTACCTAGCTATAATTAGTCTTCGTGCTTTCACTTCATTGAATACTTGACTATGGCCTGCCTAGTGTAGTCTACCGTCCGCTGCATGTTAATAGGTTCATTTCTATCGTTTCTCTTCGAAACTCCCGTGTTTTGAAGACTTTCATAAAAATCGCCTATTCACCCCCCTCTAGTCGACAACTAGCACTTTCAATTGGTATCAGAGCAAGGTACTCCCTTGTTACGTGTGATTCATTTAACCACCGGAGTTTTAGCTATGTCATTGCAGGGATAATCAAAGTCTCCGCTATGCGTGCCCTATCTTTGATGGAACTGGATATCCCTCATCGGAAGAATAAGATGCGCATGCATCTTGAAGCCATTGATGTCGACCTCTGGTATGTCGTCAAGAATGGCGTTCCCAAGACTGGTGAAGGTGTCACCCCTGCTGATGTCAAGAAGTTCATTCAACTGGATTCTACTGCCAAGAACATCATCTGTGGTCATCTGACCAAAGGACAGTATGGCCGTGTGAGTGCTCTGGAAACGTCGAAGCTAGTCTGGGACTGGCTCTCCAAGGTCAACGAAGGCGTCTCAACCCAGAGAGATCAAAGGATCAGTGTTCTTCGCAACCTCTTCAACCGCTTCAAGAAAAACGACAATGAGAATGTCCAGCTCACGTTTGATCGCCTCACTGACATCACAAATGAGCTTCGTGCTCTCGGCGCCACTGAAATCACCAAGAATGAAATCGTCAAGACACTCCTGAGATCACTTGACAGCTCATTCGACACCCTTGCCCTGATGATACAAGAATGCCCTGACTTCAAGACACTCGATTCGTCTGACATACTTGAGAGGCTCAACACACATGAATTTCAGCTATCTGAGAAAAGAGATATCTATGGTCCCAACTATGGTCGAACTCGCGCTTTGAAGGCAAAGGCTGTTTCCTCATCTGAAGAAGAATTTGACTGCAGCTCTAGTGAACCTGAAGATATTGGAAAGGAGCTTACTATGCTTGTGAAGAAGTACCAGAAGTTCACTAGGAAGAAAGGCTTCAGAAAGTCTTCACGATCAAGCTCCAGAAATGATGAAGCTTCCACTCATGACCACAAGAAGAGAACATGTCACAAGTGCAAGAAACCTGGACACTACATCTCTGAGTGTCCCCAGTGGGACAATGAGAACAACAACAAGAAAAAGAGCAAGGAATATGACTCTGATGACAAGAAGAAGAAGAAATCCTTAAAGTCTTCGTCCAAGTCTTCATAACATAAGAAGAGCTCATCTGGCAAGGCTCGTGCTTTTGTTGGCAAGGAAATGGATTCAGAGGAGGAGTCTGCTTCTGAGGAGGAGGAGGCGGAGTCTGAGGAGGAGTCTGACTCCGGCGTTGCAAGTCTGGCTCTAGCTAAAGCCTACGTTGCCAAGTCCTTCTTCAACACTGAAGACAATGGCTCCGTCACCAATGCTGATGCTAATGACAGGGACGACTCCGCTCCCACCTACTGCTTCATGGCACGCGGTGCCAAGGTAAACTCACGCGATGCTTACTTTCAAACATCAAGTGTAGATGACTCTGATTGTGAATCCAAACCCAGCTACAAAACACTTGCTAAAATTGCAAGCTGAACAATGTAAAGCTATGGAACATATTCAAAAACTGTTAGACAAAAGCAATGAACTGTTGGACGCGGAAATGACCCGATCTCAGTCCTTAATTGAAGACATAAAAAATCTTCATGTTAAGTACGAGGAACTTGAAAGTTGTCATGAAACACTCTCAACAACTCATGAAAAGCTTTCCTACGATTATCTTCAAAGGAAGCAAGAACTTGAGAAATTGAGAGTGGCTCATGAAGATCTTCAAAAAGAGAATGAGTCACTTCGCGCTCAACAGATCAGTCCCGCTCAGGAAGGATTCGAACCACCATATCTAAAATGCCTTGAGCATGATAACGCTACTTCTATTGCTGAATGCTCTACTCCTGCTACTTTTGCAAAATCTTCAACTGTTGAAGTGGTAACTAACCCCTCTGCTGAGGATGCCACCACCATTGCTGATAAAAATGCTAGGTGTAAGACATCACTTGAAACAGGGATGCACAAAATTCTCAAAGGGCATCAGACAGTGTGCGATGTCCTCAAAAAGCATATTCTGAACCGAAACCCTAGGAAAGAGGGTGTTGGGTTCGAGAGGAAAATGAATGTTGATGGTTCCTACTGGAAGCCAGAGCAGTACCCCAAAACCACATGGGTTGCTGCAAAGGGACCTTTAGTGGATCCATCCACCTTATCTGGCTTCACTTGTGCTAACCCAACTATAATTGATGATTCCTTGGATGCAAACTATAAACTATTTAAGAATCAGAATGGTGAAGTGTTTGCCAGGTATATTGGTACTAACTACAGGAATGGGCCACCTATGAAGAAGATCTGGGTACCCAAAAGCTGTCTTGAGAATCTTCCTGTGAATGTCATCATGACAACACAAGGGAAGAAGACAAACCCAGCACCAAAGGCTTCATATGGTCCAAAGGCTTCATACGTATTACACATGACTCACCTGAGTCACCCTAACGCCAATGTTTTGCAGGGAAATCATACTCAGATGTATGAATATGAGCGTGTTTCTTCAAATCGCTATGTTCATGAGACCAAGAACTTTTTTTCTTATTCATATGAGTATCATTCTCCTCCTGTAAGGCTATTTGCTAGGGCTCCAAAGCCGAAGTTCTCAGATGCTGCACTTAGACTCATTGCTTCTAAGCCACCCCTGAGGATGTGGGTGGTTAAGAAGAATTAACTTTATTTTGCAGGGAAAGGTCTCCAGCCAGAAATCAAAGGCGTCCGATGCTATTTCTGGGGACCTAAAACATCTTGTAGGGCGCAAGATAAAATGCCCAAATGGTCTCTCTATGTATTTTGTTCCCGAATCACTTGCCAAACATCCTGTAAGTCCTAACCTTGATCTAAGCTTTGATAATCCTCTTGTCCATCAAATGTTTATGCTTCACAATACTCTTGCTGAAGCCTATCCCCCTAACTGTACTGTAGGGTATGACACCAAAGTCTTCAGAATGGATTATGGACAATGGATGCACTAATCATATGATCGGTGATCGAAGTCTTCTCATGGACTCAACCTTACGTCCATCGACAAGAGTCACATCACATTCTTGACCTTTGGTAAAAGCAAGGTATTGTGTCTAGGTAGAGTTGCAATCTCAAAGGATCAGCACATGGATAAAGTGATGCTTGTTGAATCCCGTTGTTTCAACTTAATGTCTGTCTCAATGCTTTGTGACCTGAACATGATTGTGATATTTGAAAAATATCATTGCCTTGTACTAATGGAATCTGACAAGTCTCTAGTCTTTGAAGGGTATTGGAAAGATGATTTGTACATGGTAGATCTCTCAGCAGGACCACAACTTGCCGTTTGTCTTCTAGCAAAAGCTTCAGAGTGCTGGCTCTGGCATCGGAGGCTAGGGCATGCTGGCATGAGGAACTTACACACTCTCGCAAAGAAGAAGCACGTCATAGGCATCGAGGGCGTCAAGTTCAAGAAGGATCACTTGTGCGGTGCCTGCGAAGCTAGAAAGATGACAAGGGCCAAGCATCCCTCGAAGACAATCATGACGACATCTCAACCCTTCGAGTTGCTACACATGGACCTATTTGGCCCTACTCACTACTCTACTCTCACTACTACTGCTTGTCTCTATGGCTTCGTCATTGTTGATGATTATTCAAGATATACGTGGGTGCATATAATTCTCTACAAGACTGAAGTGCAGGATGTCTTCAGACGCTTCGCCAACCGTGCCATGAATAACTATGGCATCAAGATCAAGCATATCATAAGTGACAACGGCATAGAGTTCAAGAACACCGGCCTCGACCTTTACCTGGATACATTGGGCATCACTCATGAGTTCTCCGCTCCATCTACACCTCAGCAGAATGGCATCGTGGAACGCAAGAACAGAACACTCATTGAGATGGCTCGGACGATGCTTGATGAATACAAGACTCCAAGAAAGTTCTGGCCTAAAGCCATTGATACTACGTGTCACGTCATCATCCGTGTTTATCTTCACAAGCTTCAGAAGAAGACATCCTATGAACAACTAACTGGTAAGAAGTCAAATGTTAGTTACTTCAGAGTATTTGGTGCTAGGTGCTGGATCAAGGATCCACATCACACTTCAAAATTTGCACCGAAAGCACATGAAGGTTTTATGCTTGGTTACGGAAAGGATTCACACTCCTACAAAGTCTTCAACCTCTTTCACTATAAAGTGGTTGAAACTGTAGATGTGCGGTTCGATGAAACTAACGGCTCGCAAAGAGAGCACCTGCCAAATGTGATAGATGAAGTTCCACCTAGTGAATCCATCAAGCTTATGGGAACCGGAGAAATCATATAAATCTCAAGCTCAGGCTGAAGATGAACTTATCATTTCTGCACCTAATCAACCTGAAGATAATGCTGAGCCTGAAGACAATCCTCCTAATGATGACAATGATCAGCAAGAGCAAACTCTTCGTCCAGTTCATCCTCGTGTTGCAAATGAAGTACATATTGAGAAGATAATTGATAGCATCAATGCACCTGGTCCACTCACTCGTTCAAGAGCAACACAGCTTGCAAATTTCTGTGGGCACTTTGCATTTGTCTCAATATCAGAACCCAAAAGTTCTTTGAAGCCTTCATGGAACCTGAATGGATTCAAGCTATGCAAGAAGAGCTTCAATAGTTCAAGCTGAACAATGTGTGGGAACTAGTCAAGCGTCCCGACCCTCGAAAGCACAACATAATAGGCACCAAATGGATATATCGCAACAAGCAAGATGAGCATGGTCAAGTTGTCAGAAACAAGGCTCGTCTCGTTGCCCAAGGATACACTCAAGTTGAAGGGATTGATTTCGATGAAACATTTGCTCCTGTGGCTAGGCTTGAAGCCATTCGCATACTGCTAGCCTATGCAAATCATCACAACATCCTTCTGTATCAAATGGATGTGAAGAGTGCGTTTCTCAATGGCAAGATTGAAGAAGAAGTGTATGTTGCACAACCTCCTAGTTTTGAAGATCCAAAACATCCTGATATGGTATACAAGCTCAACGAGGCATTGTAGGGACTCAAACAAGCCCCTCGTGCTTGGTATGACACACTCAAAGACTTCCTGAAGAGCAAATGCTTCAAACCAGGTTCCCTGGATCCCACACTCTTCACGAAGACATATGATGGTGAACTGTTTGTGTGCCATATATATGTGGATGACATTATCTTTGGCTGCACTAACCAGAAATACAGTGATGAGTTTGGACACATGATGCAAGAACAATATCAAATGTCCATGATGGGTGAGCTGAAATTCTTCCTTGGTATTCAAATTCATCAACAAAGCAATGACATCTTCATATCTCAAGAAAAATACCTCAAAGATTGCTTGAAGAAGTTTGGAATGCAAGACTGCATAGGTTACATGATGCCAATCCAACTAAAAGTCATCTGGGTCCTAACGCCAATGGTAAAGAGTTTGATCAAAAGGTATACCGCTCCATGATTGGTTCTTTACTTTATTTATGTGCATCTAGGACAGATATAATGCTTAGTTTTTGCATGTGTGACCGATTCCAAGCGGCACCAAAGGAATCACATCACTTAGTTGTGAAGCGAATTCTTCGATATTTGGCTTACACCCCAACACTAGGATTATGGTATCTCAAGGGCTCAGAGTTTGATCTAGTTGGATTCTCGGATGCGGATTATGCTGGTGACAAGGTGGATCGCAAGTCTACATCAGGCGCATGTCACTTTCTGGGACGATCACTTGTTTGTTGGTCTTCCAAGAAGTAGAACTGTGTATCTCTCACCACTGCTGAATCTGAATACATTGCTGCTGGATCTTGCTACGCTCAGCTTCTATGGATGAAGCAAACACTCAAGGACTATGGCATCCATCTGAAGCAAGTACCACTCTACTGCGACAATGAAAGCGCCATCAAGATTGCCAACAACCCAGTTCAGCACTCGAAGACAAAGCACATTGAAATTCATCATCACTTTCTCAGAGATCATGTTATGAAGGAAGATATTGATATCATTCACGTCAACACTGAAGAGCAATTGACAGATATCTTCACAAAGCCCTTGGATGAGAAAAGGTTTTGCAAGTTGCGGTGTGAGCTAAATATCTTGGAATCCTCAAATGTCCTGTGATCAGGCACACATCCCAACACTTATGCATGTTGATGACTTAGATGTGCAACACACGAAGTAATGTATATCTTCAATCAATGAAGACTTACACTCTGAGTGTGAATACATTAATACAGAATTTGACTTCGGAGCGCCATGATAATTGTGCGTCGTATGCGGGTCTAATACTTCCTATACGGTGGGTAACGCCACCACCAAAATCTTGTTTGAAGTGTTTTTCTCCTGGCGTTACATTTTCTAAGTCTTCGCGTTTGATTTATCTTCAACATTGAGTTGTCTTCCGATGATTTTCACCTTGTTGATTTAGTTTTATGAAAATATATTCATATACTTGTGTTCTGTCCTCTATAGCATTCACTTATAGCTATGTCTTCTTGTTCGAATCTTTTGGTCTAAGTGAATGTGATCGGACCCTAACCTCTCTATGCTTCTACCTCAAATTCTATCTATCCAAATCATATGCATTCTGTTGAAACTGTCGAATGTCTTCTCTGTGTCCTTGTCAGCAAAAGATACAGAGACAAACATTAAATCTATTTTAAATGCTCAGTCCTAATTGCCTGAAACCCGGAGAAGCCAGAACGACCACCCGACAATCCAGGCGTGCATGGGAACATGGAACAACTTCCATTGTGTTGCATGTTCGCCACGTGTCCCTCAGATGTGAACTGCCAGGGGCACCTGCGTAATTGCGATATGTTGTCCTTCTCCCTATAAATGCACATCACATCACGGTCAAAATCTTTCTTGCACCTCTCCACCTCAGACAAACCCTAGCGCCACTGCTAGCTCTCGACGACGCCGGCGACGGAATGCTTAGCTGCCACGACCTCACCGACGCTGTCCTCACACCGGCCGCGGACCTCGTCTTCTCCGCCGCCGCCGTAGGTGTCCTCCGTCGCCAAGTTAGGGCACGGAAGATCGAACTGCTTGGCCTCCTCTTCTACTCCATCTAGAAGTTCATCGTGTGGTAATTATAACTCTCTGTTTACTATCTTTTTGATCTGATGGATTCATCTTCCCTTACCAAAAGTGGTTTCTGCCTCCACATATTTGGATCTATCATGTTCTGCATCTCATATTATGCCTAGTATATTCACTTATGCTTCACACGTAGTTAGATTCCTCACTTGTACCTATTCTTGGATTCATACAAATCTGGAACCAACTCTCAACATATAAGTGAATATCTTCGTGCTATGAGGTCAATGTCTTCTAAAACTGATTTATCTTCAAAATCTTCTGAGAATGCATATGACCTCTTCCCCTTCCCTTGCATCTCTAATGCTGTCACAGGTACATGTCCGTGGGAGAATCCCTTGGTTCTCATAGTCTGCATTCATTTGCAGAATTCTTACAACATCACATCAATTCTCCCAAAGCTAGTTCCTGTCTGACCAGCAGACGGAAGCTATTGCCAGAGTTGAAACCATTCAGTCTGAACCTCATGGCAACTGAAAAATCAGCAGGGAAGGGAGGCAGACAACACCGCGGAGGCACGTCAATGGATTTGCCTGAAGATCTGTATGAGTTATACAAAACTGATCCTGAAGAGAGCTATGGCCAACGCAAAACATGAATCCAATGGATTCGAAGATATTGGGCCGAGTAATGGTTCAAGTACAGATTTGTGACCAAGGAATATGCTAAAAAGAATGCCATCAAGCGTCCTTGGGGAGATATTCTCTATAAAAATCTTCAACCCAAGACCAAGTCTGAAGCTATTGCTCAGGGTTTCTACCCTTGCATGGTTCGTGGACCACAGCCTGCTGATGTCGGTCCATCTTCTCTGCTATGGTGCCATGAAGACAATCTGTTCAAGCGCAGCTACAAGTTTGCCAAGGACTCTGCTGTGAAGAACAAGAAGTCGCTGGGATTAGACTTCAACCCTGGTCCCTCTGCTCCGCGTGCCGATGGCACACGCGATGCTGAACCCAATATCATCGGGCCCTTCTACAACCTTGAAGGTCTCATCACACACATTATGGTTCAAGGGGCAGCCGTGGAGCACTCTGCTGATGACGCTGACTCTGATGAAGCACCTGCTCCATGAAAACCACTGAAGCAGAAGAAACCCAAGGCTTCAAAGCCCTCCTCTGCACCAAGAGCTTCGCGAGCGAAGCCTCTGGCCACTGATCCTCCTGCACCAAATGTGCATTCTAAAGATCTTTCTCGCATCTCCAAGATAGAGAAGAAGAAGAAGCCCATGCAAACTACTGGTCAAGCACTGAACCCAGCTGCCATTCTGAGGAATGAAAACAAAGCCATTGATCTTCCTAGTGACAACGATCTTGGCGATGATGCTCTTGAGCTGCTGATAAAGAGCAAGCAAGAGGCGGAAATCTTCAATGATCTTCCCCTTTTCGATGTGGACATCCTGAACAAGTTCATTGATGAATGGTTTGATAGCCCAAACCTCAGCTTTGATGATCTTCAACTTCCTGTTGGCGTAAGCGTTTCATTCCATGGAGCCATTGCTCCTGAGCTGGCTCTAGCTCAAAGGATTGTTGAGCTAAAGAACAAAATTGACTATGAAAAGGCTCAGTTCAAGAAGCATATGGCCAAGCTCAGTGTGACTGATGTCCAAAACTTCAAGCAAATGATGCATGAGCTCAAGGAGGCGTTTCACAAGAAACGTGATAAAGCTAAAGGTTCATGCGAGCGCATGAAACTCCTTGCTGCCAAATGTGTTCAAGCTTACAATGAAGCTGAGAAGCGCAAGGCACTTGGGCGTCCTGGCATCGACCCCAAGAAGGCTGCCAAGAAGAAGAAGAAGCCTGTTGTGGACCAAGATGAAGCATCCAAGCGGGAGGAACCTCGCATAGTCTTCCCCGCTAGTATGACATGCATGAAGCCAAAGGTCCCCACAGTGGCTTCGAAACTCAAGAAAACAAGAACAGCCGAAGCCGAAGCCAGAAAGCGCAAGTCCAAGAACACCACTAATGAAGCTCCACTAACCAAGAAGAAAGATCGGGCTGCTCCCACAGAGCCTCTTGTCATCGAGCCAATCTCAGTTGCTCGTCCTGCGTCTCCACACAAAGAGCGTTGGTTGATAGTTCATGAGCCTGCTACCATAGAGGCTCCTGAAACTGAAGAGATTCCAGCTGTTAACCCCACCGCAGCTGAAGACATTGGTCACCAAGACAATGTAGAAGATGATGCTTAGATCGAGCACAATGTGGTATCATCGCCTGTTCTCACAAACATCGAACTCATCAGCATTGGTCGTCCTTTGACGCCAATTGCTCAGGATGATTCATGGGCTGATCACCCTCAAGACTCCCCCCGTGAAGAAGACACACCAACTACTCCCCCAACTCAAGTCACCACTCCGGTGCTTGAAGATGAAGACTTTGTGGCCCAGACAACTCCATCTCCACAAGCGTCGCCAGCGTTTCGCAGGCTTCGCAAAGGACCAAGGCCACAAGTCACTCTTTCGAGTGTTCCAGAAGGAGAAGAGCACCAATCAGTATCTCGCCAAGTATTTCCTGAAGCCTCTCCAACTGTGAACATCTCCGAGTCTGAAGCCAAAGCTGCTGAAGACATTTCGCCTGCATCAGCTGATGAACAAGAAGAACCAAGACAAGAAGAAGAACGTGTTGCTACACCCCGTCCAACCACGAAGTTGTTCTCGAGGAGAACGTGTCCGACCCTCCAGCTACTCAAGTGGAGGTTAACAATCGAGGCTGCCACAAACAACACTCATCAAGCAGATGGCGTTGTCATGGCTGAAGCTGATGTGGCGCCAGAAGTTAATGTGGTGCCAGAAGTAGTTGCACCTGAAGCCAATGCTGCACCTGAAGCAAATCTGCAGCCTGACGTTAATGCCAATGCCACTGCTCTTGTACCGCCTCCAAGGCCACACACCATTGAGCAAGCATTCGATCGAGGTCAGCTGGTTACTGTCAGATGGCCCATTCTGGTTCCTCCACCTGCTGCCGGTCCCCAATTTGACTATCATATAGACCACAGGCCTTAGGTCCAGAAGCCTAAGCCAAGATTGCCAAGGTTTCCAGGTACTGCAACTTCACCAGGGTCTTTTAATGCAAATGGCTTCATTGCGCACAATACTTTCTTTGATAGTGCCAAGAACCCCTATTCCAAGCCAAGAATCTCACCTGATCGGTTCTGGATCTATCAGCAGTGCAGTTACTATTCTTGTATTCTCTATGATCAAGGGCGCATCTTTCGACATATGCGTCTAGACTGTGAAGCTATTGCTGGACTGCCCTGCTTAGAAGAAGCCCTTGACTGCTTTCGTGATGCTGGTCTTCTGAACTTTGTGACTGATAAAGAGCATTGGAATGAAGAGCTTCTGCTACAATTCTATGCTACCCTCCACATTCACGGCTTCAACAGGGATCCGAAGACATGGATCCTTGAGTGGATGACAGGCAATGTCCATCATGAAGCCAAAGCTCTTGATATCATTGAGCTAACTGGCCTGCCCACTCCAGGTGAACTCTTCGAGCCTGGTTGTCAGCTTCACCGCAATGCTTTGGAGAGCATCTTTCAGAAGCCAGAGCCCAACATGAGCCAAATGCTGAGCATGACGAAGCCACTGCCACGCGACGCTGAATACCCAAGAGAATTCTTTGTTGAAGACCTAGAGTATCTGCCTCATACTATTTATCATATCATCAGGCGAACTCTATGGCCTATCAAAGGACATTCTTCTGCAGCGAAGCTTGAAGGAGCAATGAAGACATTGGTCTTTTATATCTTCAATGGCATCAGCTTCAATGCTCAAGACTTCTTCATCAGGCAATTGGCTGCATCTGGCTCTGACCTCTTTGGTCTGAAATTCTACGCTCCATGGGTTATGCGCCTTATCAAGCTTCATTCAGCTGTCAACTATCACCCGTCTGTGCGCAACCATCTGATATTCTTGCCAGAGGTTGATATGTCTGTCGAAGCCATATACCCAGAGCCTGCCAAGGAGCCTATTTATCTTCACAATGCTGATCACCGAAGCTTCACACAACCCATTGAAGGAGTTCAGGCCGTCACTCGTGTTTATCCTTTGGCTGGCAATAGACGTGCACCTCACCGTTCCCATACTGAAGCCATTGAAAGCACTATTGCTCAAAGGCCTCGGAAGCGATCTCGTGTTCTCAATGACCGAGAACTTCTCGTCGCCTTGCATAAAAAACAGGATAAGCCTCACTACTGGTTGAAGCGTCAGATGCAAAGCCTCTTGGTGGACGTCAACCGCATTCGCAATCTTGCCACCAAGAATGCATTTGTCACTCATGAAACCTGTCGGAGGTCATGGAAGAGTTTGACATTGCTGAGTGCTGAAGTTGATCTTCAAGATGATGGATTCACTGAAAGATTCAAGTTTGATTCCACTCCTCCTAGGAATGTTGTCCTGCGTCGGACTCCCTCACTTGAAGACTCTGACTATTCCTCCTCAGCTGCAACTATTAATGCCAGAGTCATTGATAACCAAGATGATGCTACTTCACCACCTCCAACTTTGGCGCGTATCGACACTACACCAAGTTCTTCTGCACCACCAAACCTCAACAACGACCCTGCTGCTTCACCTACTCCTCCTGGGAACGAGTAGAGGCTATATGTCTTCAAACCTTTTTGGTCCTTACTGACAAAAGGGGGAGAAGCATATGAGTTGATAGTCTTCAAGCGGGTCCATATGGGTGGTTGCTATACTTTTGCCAAGTGTTTACAACTCTCGCTTCGATACATTTGGTTCTTTGAGTTGTAACACTTAAACTTGATGGTCGTCTGCTACTTTTTCTGCTATTCTATGATGCGATGATAAATTCCGCATATGCGATGATAAATCCCGCACGAAGTCATATTGCAGACGTCCATTTTTCATTATGCATGTCATTACTTTGTTATACCTTTTCATGCATGATGAATTGCCTTCATAAGTTGAAGAGGATCTCCACAAGTACAACCTGCCATGTGCATTTGCATTCCAAAAGAAAAACACTCATATGCACATCTTTAGGGGGAGCCTTTTGCTACTTATGAAGACAATACCTTAATCCTTTACAATTTCACATACTTTTATCCCCGTTGAAAACTTCAACCAGTTTGTCATCAATCACCAAAAAGGGGGAGGATTGTAAGTGCATCTAGTGCCACCCCTAGTTGGTATTGGAGTATTGACGACAAACCTGATTGAGGGACTAATATGTTTGTGAGAATTGCAGGATAACACAGGTAGTAGTCCCTCATTGATTCGGTTTACCTACCGGAGATGACCCTAAAAATATGTGAATACATTGAAGACAGTGGTGGTATGTGAAGATATTCACATTGAAGACTACGACATGAGAAGACATCGCATGAAGACTTTGGAGAGCGAAAACATAGTTGTTTCGTAGTTTCATTTTCTTCTTTGTTGAGTTATAGGAACCACCGTACTATTAAGTGGGGTCCAAGTGAACAAATTCAGAGTGACTGAAGTGATGATCAACCAAATCCTATGTCTTCGAGCGAAGACAATGAGAGCAAATCTTATCCAGAGGCGGATAAGTCAGCTTTACTTGTAGCCCAAGTCAAGCTGCCGCGTGTGTTTGAAATCTGACCGTTGGAACACGTGTTAGTTCCTTAGTGACCCAGGGTCATTTCGGACAAATCAGGTCGGGTTGTCTAGTGGCTATAAATAGCCCACCCCCTACACCATAAATTGGTGGTTGCTCAGAGTTAGTGCACGGCTTTTGTCGTTTGGGAGCAACCCACCTCCGAAGCTTTTGAGAGAGAGAAATCCTTACGAGGACGAAGCCCAAACACCCAAAGCCAAAGAGTGTTAGGCATCACTGAAGTCTTTCTGTCTGCATGCCCTGTAGACTTGTTACACTTGAGGACTGTGAATCCTCCAGCCGGTTAGGTGTCGCGTTCTGAGCATCCAAGAGTCATTGTGGATCACCGGTGAACGAAGTCTGTGAAGGTTTGGAAGTCTACCTTGAAGACTTACTAGAGTGATCGGGCGAGGACTGGGTGTCCTTAGCTCAAGGGGAATAAGGTGAAGACGTGGTCTTCTGAGTTAAATCTCAGCCTCCCTAACCAGACGTACAGTTGTCACAGCAACTGGAACTGGTCCAACAAATCCTTGTCCTCACCAAGCTACTGGTTCTATCTTCTCCCTCTCTTTATTATCAGTTTGTCTTTGTGAAGTCATTGCCTGCCTGTGTTACCTGTTTGACTTCACTGTGTGACTTCTATTGTTGTTTGGCTTCACACTATCTTCCATCCTATTCATTAGTACCTAGCTGTGATTAGTCTTTGTGCTTTCACTTCATTGAATACTTGACTATGGCCTGCCTAGTGTAGTCTACCCTCCGCTGCATGTTAATAGGTTCATTTCTATCGTTTCTCTTCAAAACTCCCATGTTTTGAAGACTTCCATAAAAATCGCCTATTCACCCCCTCTAGTCGATAAATAGCACTTTCAAATTGAGCATTCATAACAGAACATCATAGATTGGAAGAGATAGAACAGAAGGAGAACAGGGTCCTAGGCATTTCACTCAAACAACGAAGCACAAACACCTGAAAGAATAGCTATGAGAGAAATGCATTCGGACAAACACTAAATCTTTTGATCGAGCAGAAACTCAACGAAGGAAAAGTGTGGTGGTGTGACCCACCGTATAAGAACTGTATGACCACGAGCGTCCACAATTATCGTGGCACCCGGTTAGTCTAGTTCTTCATTAATGTATTCACTCTCAGATAGAAAATTTCACTTTGTCGAAATTTTCAAGCTCTTTGAGTGTTGTGCACCCATTCCTTCTAAGATGTGGAAGTGTTGGCACGGGTGCCGAGTCTAGCTTACTGCATGTTTGTGAAGTCCAGGATATTTAGCTCGCACCGTAACACACAGAATCATTTCTCATCGAGATGTTTGGTGAAAATATCAGCTAGATTGTCTTCGGTATTGACGTGATTGATGACAATATCCTCTCGAGCAACATGATCACGAATGAAATGATGTCTGATGGCAATGTGCTTGGTGCAAGAATGCTGCACTGGATTATGTGCAATTTTGATAGCACTTTCATTGTCCCAATATAAAGGAATCTTCTTGACCTTCATGCCATTATCCTTTAGAGTTTGCTTCATCCACAATAACTAAGTGCAACAAGCGCCAGCAGCAATATATTCAGCCTCAGTCGTGGAGAGAGATACACAATTTTGCTTCCTTGATGACCAACAAACCAATGATCTACCTAGGAAATGGCATGTCCTCGAAGTAGATTTCCACCAATGGAATCTTGCATTTTGAACTTCTTAAGACATTCTCTCAGATATTTCTCCTAAGATATGAAAATTCCATTTGCCTCTTGACGTATTTGCAGTCCGAGAAAGAACTTAAGTTCACCCATCATATACATTTGATATTTCCGGACATCATTTTCCCGAACTCTAAGCTGCAAGCATTGTTAGAACAGCCAAAGATAATATCATCCACATAAATTTGACATACGAATAGATCATTATCAACACCATGAGTAAAAAGTGTGGGATCGGTGGATCCTGGCTTGAACCCTTTATCGAGCAGAAACTTCTTCAAAGTGTCATACCATGCTCAAGGGGCTTGCTTCGGCCCATATAGAGCCTCTTTTAACCTGAAAACTTTGTTAGGAAACTCAGGGTGTTCAAAGCCAGATGGCTGTCTAACATATACTTCCTCATCAATTTCTCCATTGAGGAAAGCACTTTTCTGACCCATTTGATAAAGCAAGATATCATTGTAATTTGCATAAGCGAGAAGAATACGAATTGCCTCAAGGCGAGCAACAGGAGCATACATTTCACCGAAATCAATACCTCCTACCTGTGTATGCCCTTGAGCAACAAGACGTGCTTTGTTTCTCACAACAATGAAATTCTCATCTTGCTTGTTCCGGAATATCCATTTGGTGTTGATGATATTATGCTTCTTAGGATTCGGCTTGTCAACCAATTCCCAAACATCATTCAATTTGAATTGCACCAACTCCTCTTGCATAGCATTCATTCAATCTGGATCATTCATGGCTTCCTCATACTTAGTAGGTTTTTCCAATGAAACAAAGGAGAAACTGCCACAGTAGTTAGCCGAACGAGTGCGTGAACGAGTTGTGGGTCAATAACCTGGATTCTCGAGTTCATCGAGAATTAGTGAAGGATCAAATCGATTAGCCACTTGAGGGTGAGGATTTTCATCTTGATGATCATTATCATTCTCATCAACATCAGCATTTGTATTGCCATTCCCTTCGGGATTGCCATTTTTCTCGGCATTTGGATTCAGGTTGCCATTAGTATTTGGAGTGGCATTTGCATTCTGGTTGCCATTTGTGTTCGGAGTGGCATTTTCTTCGGCAGTGGCTTGGTGACTTCTGCTTCGAGACTTCGAGTCATAGGAGCATCATCATCGTAAGACTCAGGTGCATTCTCTTCAACTAGCTTGACGCTCCCAATAGCCATTTGCCGAATAGCATCCGATATCGGTGGTTCATCTATCACATTTGGCAGGTGCTCCTTTTGGGAGCCATTAGATTCATCAAACTGCACATTTACCGCTTCCATAACTTTCCCATGGTGAAAGTTATAGACACGATAAGTATGATAGTTCGAGCCATAACCAAGAAGAAAACCTTCATGTGCCTTAGGTGCAAACTTGGAAGAATGATACATATCATGAATGTAACAAGGTGCACCAAAAACATGCAGATAAGAAACATTTGGTTTCTTGCCAGTGATAAGCTCATATGAGGTTTTCGTAAGGAACTTGTGTAGATAAAGATGATTGATAACATGACAAGCAGTATTAATAGCATCAGCCCAGAAATGAATAGGAGTTTTATACTCACTGAGCATTGTTCTCGCCATTTCGATGAGAGTTCTATTATTTTGTTCAACAACTCCATTCTGTTGGGGAGTGTAAGTGGCAGAGAACTCATGAGTAATACCATTCTAGGTAGATCATTTCCTCGTCAATATGAGACTTCCTCTTTTTTTGTCTTCTCCACACAATCCCCATCGTCATATTCTATTCCACCCATAGTACTATATCCATGGCTCACGCTCATGTATTGCATGAAGGTTGAAAAAGTTTGAAATTATTTAAGTATGAAACAATTGCTTGGCTTGTCATCGGGGGTATAGAAGTTGGGAACATCTTTGTGTGACGAAAATGAAGCATAGCCTAACTATATGATTTTGTAGGGATGAAATTTCTTTTGCCATGCTATTTTGAGAAGACATGATTACTTTGATTAGTATGCTTGAAGTATTATTATTTTTATGTCAATATGAACTTTTGTCTTGAATCTTTCGGATCTGAATATTCATACCACAATTAAGAAGATTTACATTGAAATTATGCCAAAGTATGCATCAAAAATTCTCTTTTTATCATTTACCTACTCGAGGATGAGCAGGAATTAAGCTTGGGGATGCCTGATACGTCTCCAACGTATCTATAATTTTTGATTGCTCCATGCTACTTTACCTACTATTTTGGACTATAGTGGGCTTTATTTTCCACTTTTATATTATTTTTGGGACTAACCTATTAACCGGAGGCCCAGCCCAGAATTGCTGTTTTTTTTTGCCTATTTCAGTGTTTCGAGGAAACATAATATCAAACGGAGTCCAA
The DNA here is from genome assembly GCA_021605145.1 of Aegilops bicornis. Taxonomy (NCBI): domain Eukaryota; kingdom Viridiplantae; phylum Streptophyta; class Magnoliopsida; order Poales; family Poaceae; genus Aegilops; species Aegilops bicornis. The sequence continues at coordinate 372,843,611 of CM038669.1, read as the reverse complement.
ACGGGATGAAACCTTCGAGAACGTGATTTTCTCACCGAACGTGATCCAGGGGACTTGGACCCTACTCCAAGGAACGAAAGAGGCGGTCACGAGGGTGGGGGGCGCCCCCCCTAGGGCACGCCCCCCTGCCTCGTGGGCCCCCTGTTGCTCCACCGACGTACTCCTTCCTCCTATATATACCTACGCACTTCAAACGATCGTAACATGAGCCAAAACCTAATTCCACCGCCGCAACTTCCTGTATCCACGAGATCCCATCTTGGGGCCTGTTAGGAGCTCACGTGAGGGGCATCCACCACGGAGGGCTTCTACATTATCACCATAGCCCCTCCGATGAAGTGTGAGTAGTTTACTTCAGACCTTCGGGTCCATAGCTAGTAGCTAGATGGCTTCTTCTCTCTTTTTGGATCTCAATACAATGTTCTCCCCTCTCTCGTGGAGATCTATTCGATGTAATCTTGTTTTTGCGGTGTGTTTGTTGAGACCGATGAATTGTGGGTTTATGATCCAGATTATCTATGAATAATATTTGAATCTTCTCTGAACTCTTTTATGTATGATTGAGTTATCTTTGCAAGTCTCTTCGAATTATCCGTTTGGTTTGGCCAATTAGATTGGTAGTTCTTGCAATGGGAGAAGTGTTTAGCTTTGGGTTCAATCTTGCGGTGTCCTTACCCAAAGGATGTAAAGGGTTGCAAGGCACGTATTGTATTGTTGCCATCGAGGATAACAAGATGGGGTATTTATCATATTGCATGAATTTATTCCTCTACATCATGTCATCTTGCTTAAGGCGTTACTCTGTTTTTAACTTAATACTCTAGATGCATGCTGGATAGCGGTCGATGAGTGGAGTAATAGTAGTAAATGCAGAATCGTTTCGATCTAATTGTCTTGGACGTGATGCCTATTTACATGATAATACCTAGATATACTCATAATTATGCTCAATTCTGTCAATTGCTCAACAGTAATTTGTTCACCCATTGTAGAATACTTATGCTCTTGAGAGAAGCCACTAGTGAAACCTATGGCCCCCGGGTCTATTCTCATCATTTCAATCTCCATCACTTTAATATTTTCTTTGTTTTTTTACTTTGCCTTTTACTTTTCACTTTGCATCTCTATATCAAAAATACCAAAAATATTATTTATCATCTCTATCAGATCTCACTCTCGTAAGTGACCGTGAAGGGATTGACAACCCCTAATTGCGTTGGTTGCGAGGAGCTATCGCTTTGTGCTTGCATTTAGGACTGGTGCGTGGCCTCCTACTGGATTGATACCTTGGTTCTCAAAAACTGAGGGAAATACTTACACTACTTTGCTGCATCATCCTCTCCTCTTCAGGGAAATCCAACGCAATGCTCAAGAGGTAGCAATCACTATGAGGAACTTGAACGACGAGAAAACCAAAATTTATCCCTGAACTACGAGGGGAGGTAAGGAACTGCCATCTTGCTCTGCACTTGATTCACCTTCTGTTTTGAGTAAGCTTGCGACACCTAAACCTGCTTCAGCTATTAATTCTGATATTCACATGTTATTGATGATGCCATTTCTTCTATGCATGATACTTATGATGAAACTACTTCTATGCTTGATAATATTGTGCCACTAGGTGAATTTCTTAATGAACAACTTGCTAGGGCTAGAGAGAATGAAATTATTGAAACTAATAATATATATGAAAGTGATGATGAAGATTCTCCCCCTAAATATGAATTGCCTGTTGTGCCCGAGGGTTATGTTATGGATGAAGAAACTGCGAGAGATTTTCTTGCTTGCAATGATAGGAATGATCTTAAGAAATTATTAGCTAAGCTGAAAGAAAAATCTCTGAATGCTAGAATGAAATATGATCCTGCTTATGCTACTTCACCTATCTTTGTTAGTGATAAGGATTATGATTTCTTTGTCGATCCTGAGATAATTACCTTGGTTGAATCTGATCCTTTCTATGGCTATGAATCTGAAACTGTTGTGGCACATCTTACTAAATTAAATGATATAGCCACCCTGTTCACTAATGATGAGAAAACTCGCTACTATTATATCCTTAAATTATTTCCGTTCTCATTAAAGGGTGATGCTAAGACATGGTTTAATTCTCTTGATCCTGGTTGTGTGCGTAGTCCCGGGATATGATTTACTACTTCTCTGCTAAATATTTCCCCGCTCATAAGAAACAAGCTGCTTTAAGGGAAATATATAATTTTGTGCAAATTGAAGAAGAGAGTCTCCCACAAGCTTGAGGGAGGCTTCTCCAATTACTCATTGCTTTGCCTGATCATCCTCTTAAGAAAAATAAAATACTTGATATCTTTTATAATGGACTAACCGATGCTTCCAGAGACCACCTGGATAGTTGTGCTGGTTGTGTTTTCAGGGAAAGAACAGCTGATGAAGCTGAAATTCTTTTGAATAATATGTTTACACATGAAAACAATTGGACACTTCCTGAACCAACTCCTAAGCCAACTCCGAAGAAAAGCGGTATTCTATTTCTCAGTCCTGAAGATATGCAAGAGGCAAAGAAATCTATGAAAGAAAAAGGTATTAAAGCTGAAGATGTTAAGAATTTACCTCCTGTTGAAGAAATACATGGTCTTAATAACTCGCCTGTTGAAGAAACACATGGTCTTGATAACCCGACAGTAAAGGTAAATTCTCTCTATAGATATGATAAAGTTGAAATCCCGCCTACTAAGTTTGCTAGCCAGCATAGATGAGTTTGATAATTTTATGGTTAAGCAAGAAGATTTCAATGCTTATTTTGGTAGACAATTAAAACGCAATGCTTATATGATTGAACACTTGAGTGACTATATGTGTAGTGTTAAAGGTGAACTTAAACTTATTAGTAAACATGCTTCCATGGTTACCACTCAAGTAGAAGAAGTACTTAAAGCTCAGAATGATTTGCTCAATGAAATGAATAGTAAGAATAATGACTTTTCTATTAGAGTTGCAACTAGAGGGGGTAAAAACTCAGGAACCTTTGTATCCTGAGGGCCACCCTAAGAGAATTGAGCAAGATTCTCAGACAAATAATGTAGATGCACCTAGTCCTTCTAAGAGGAAGAAAAAGAAAAATGATAGGACTTTGCATGCTTCTAGTGAAACTATTGTAGACACACCTGAGAATCCCAATCATATTTCTATTTCTGATGCTGAAACACAATCAGGTGATGAACATGAACCTAGAGATAATATTAATGATGATGTTCAGGTTGATGCTCAACCTAGCAATGATAATGATGGAGAGATTGAACCTGCCGTTGATCTTGATAACCCACAATCAAAGAATCAATGTTATGATAAGAGAGAATTTGTTGCTAGGAAGCACGATAAAGAAAGAGAGCCATGGGTTCAGAAACCCATGCCTTTCCCTCCCAAACCATCCAACAAAAAGGATGATGAGGATTTTGAGCGCTTTGCTGAAATGATTAGACCTATCTTTTTGCGTATGCGTTTAATTGATATGCTTAAAATGAATCCTTATGCTAAGTACATGAAGGAAATTGTTACTAATAAAAGAAAGATACCGGAAGCTCAAATTTCCACCATGCTTGCTAATTATACTTTTAAGGATGGAATACCTAAGAAACTAGGAGATCCTGGAGTACCCACTATACCATGCTCCATTAAAAGAAACTATGTTAAAACTACTTTATGTGATCTTGGAGCCTGTGTTAGTGTTATGCCTCTCTCTTTATATCGTAGACTTGATTTGAATAAGTTGACACCTACTGAAATATCTTTGCAAATGGCTGATAAATCAACTGCTATACCTGTCGGTATTTGTGAGGATGTGCCTGTTGTGGTTGTGAACGTTACTATTTTAACGGACTTTGTTATTCTTGATATTCCCGAGGACGATAGTATGTCTAATATTCTTGGAAGACCCTTTTTGAACACTACAGGGGATATTATTGATTGCAACAAAGGCAATGTCACTTTTCATGTTAATGGCAATGAGCATACGATACACTTTCCGAGGAAACAACGTCAAGTTCATAGTATAAACTCTATTGGAAAATCCCATCGATTATTTTGGAGGTTTCGAATTCCTCTTCCTACTGTCAAAAACAGATATGATATTCTTATTATTGGGGACGTGCATATCCCCATTGAGGTAACTTACTGCTATTCGAAAATTCTCCGACTTCATGCAATTCAGAATGAGTTTGTTAACAAGACTTGATCAACCTTGTTAGTAGATTCCTTTTGATGAGCATGAGATGGATGAAGTTAGAAAGCACAACCTTCTGTACCCTCCTTCTACTTTCTGTTATTTAGTTGGAATAAGGCAATAATAGTATTTTCTGTCAGTTTTCTGAATTATCCGTGCAATAAAAAAAATACCCCGAAAATAAAGTTCTCCAAATGCCCCGAAATTGAAATATGATTTTTTCTGGAATATTTGAGAATATCTAGCACTGAGAACACATCAGGGGGAGCAAGCACCTGGCCACGAGGGTCCAGGGCGCGCCCCCTGCCTCGTGGGCCCATGGTGGCTCCCCTCCACTTATTCCTGCACCCACACACTTCTTCTTCCTCCCCAAAAAATCACCAACTAGCTCAAGCACAAGTTCTATCTCATCTTGCTGCCATTTTCGATCTCCTTGCTCAAAGCTCTACTCACAAAACTGCTTTGGGGGATTGTTCTTTGGAATGTGACTCCTCCAGCGGTCCAATTAGTTTTTGTTCTAGTGCTTTATTCATTGCAATTTTTTTCTGCCTAGGTGACCCTGTTCTTGGGCTTGCATGTCAAATTTATTTCGTCCCAAGTAGTTCTAATGCATGATATAGTATCTAGGCACTTGTGGGAGTAGTTGCTATCAATTTTGTTGAGCTTCGTTCACTTTTATTTGAAGTTACTAAAAATTTCAGAAATTTTTCAGAGGAAGAAATATGTTTAGGAAAATGTACCAAGGTGGTTCTTCAAGAAAGCAAGGACCCAGACCTGCAATACGTGAGCCGGACCATGAACTACCAAGAGAAGCTCAAGTGCGTCCTTGTGAATGGCCGTCAGAAAACTTCATGGTCCGAGCAGGAGTTAAGGTGGAATTTTAGGCATATGTGCGTAACGCTGATTTGGAGGGCTTCATGTCAGATAAGTGCCTCCAACACTATTACCTTACTGACTCCTTTGTGAGAAGATTTAGATTTTCATCTTCACGCAACTCTCATACGGTCTTGTTTAATCTTTATGATAAATCCTATACAATGGACCTAGAGGATTTTAGTACTGCTTGTAAACTCCCGCAATGGGGGAGTCCTAGTGAACCTCGCAAATCTGAGTTTAGATATTTTCTTGCTAGTATCACAGCGGGGGAATCTAGAGAAATAACACAAGCTACCATAGGGAGCATTCATTTTCCTGCTATACATTATTTTGCTCTCTTTATAGGTTGATGCATAAATGGCAAGGATGAGGCATGCCACATGTGTGTTCCTGATCTCAGTGTTCTCGTGGAGTCTTTGTATTAGGAGATAAACATTATAATTTGGGAGCCATTGTGGCGCGTAGGTTGCATAATAATAGTATTAATGGATATTTCTTTGGTGGAATTTATGCAACCCATTTAGCTAATTATCTTGAGATACCTATTCGTGATTATGATATGGAATTGCCTCCTGCTTATCTAGATTTTATTGCCATGGTTCGCCATCAGTTTGTTGAGAGGAATGAACCGCCTCTCCAGTACCGACTAATCTTTGACAAGCGTCATGCTATCAATATTGTTCTCCCTCCTCCTACTCTGTTTGACTTTCAGGCATAGGGGAGATATGTCATAACCAGGGAGGAGGCAAATGAGTACGAGAGGAGGACGAGGGTAGCTCGCCTCCAAGCTGCAGCCCACGATGCAATCGTCGCTGCTTCTCAGTACGACCCCAACTACAACTTTGGATATCCGCCAGCCCAGCCGTGGCAATAGACCAACTTAGGCCAAAAGCCTAAGCTTGGGGGAGTACATATTTCTCACTGACATTCCATTTATGTTCACACACTCATGCCAGTTGTCGGTGCTCATACTTTTTAATTGTACTACCCATGCTAGTTTATTTTCCCTTTTCCTGCTTTCTTCTTGTGTGTTTGGAAAACCTTAAGAAAACCAAAAAAATTAGTTGTAGTTTTTAGCTAGTTTACTTTTCTTGCTTGTAGTAGTATTAACTAAAAGAAAACCCAAAAAGATTTCTTGTTCTTCTTTTGCTTGTTGGGAGCTTTCCCTTGTAAATAGTTTTATTTCCTTTCTTTTCTTTGGGGGTCGATAGGAGAAGGCCATTATGAAAATGTTGAAGTGGCTCTTATATGCATCATTGTTGATTTAACCAAGAGCCCATATTGCCTTGTCTTCTCCTGTTTATTGAATGCTTGCAGATTCTAGCTTAGTGCAATGCACGTGCACCATTATTATTATTATCATCGTTCGGTCGTGCAAGTGAATGGCAATAATGACGATATATGATGGACTGATTGAGATGAGATAAGCTGGTATGAACTTGACCTCTCTTGTTTTTGTAAATATGATTAGTTCATCGTTCTTGATTCAGCCTATTATGAATAAACATGTTTGCAATGACAATTAGAGATTATAGTTGCTTATGCCATGCTTAATTAGTTGGGAGTTTATAATGGTTTATGTTGCATGCCAACATGCTATTAAAATGGTTGTGATGTGGTATAGTAGGGTGGTATCCTCCTTTGAATGATTCGACTGACTTGACTTGGCACATGTTCAGGCATGTAGTTGAAACAAAATCAACATAGCCTCCACGATATTTATGTTCATGGTGGATTATATCCTACTCATGCTTGCACTCAATGTCTATTAATTTTAATGCATGTTCATGACTGTTGCCGCTCTCTAGCTGGTCGCTTCCCAGTCTTTTGTTAGCCTTCACTTGTACTAAGCGGGAATACTGCTTGTGCATCCAATCTCTTAAACCCCAAAGTTATTCCATATGAGTCCACTATACCTTCCTATATGCGGTATCTACCTGCCGTTCCAAGTAAATTTGTATGTGCCAAACTCTAAACCTTCAAATGAATGCTCGAATAGCTCATGTATCAACTAGGGCAGTCTGTATCTTCCATGCTAGGTGGGTTATTCTCAAGAGGAGTGGACTCCGCTCCTCACTCACGAGAAAATGGATGGTCACTGGGATGCCCAGTCCCATGCCCTAAGAAAATCAAATCAAAATAATTGCAAACCAAACTCCCCCAGGATTGTTGTTAGTTGGAGGCACTCGTTGTTTCGAGCAAGCCATGGAATGATGCTTGTTGGTAGAGGGGGAGTATAAACTTTACCATTCTGCTTGGGAACCGCCTATAATGTGTGTAGCATGGAAGATATCGAGATCTCTCGGTTGTTATGTTGACAATGAAAGTATGCCGCTCAAAATATTATTTATCTCTATTTCAAAATCGAGCTCTGGCACCTCTACAAATTCATGCTTCCCTCTGCGAAGGGCCTATCTATTTACTTTTATGTTGAGTCATCATCCTCTTATTAAAAAGCACCAGTTGGAGAGCACTGCTGTCATTTGCATCCATTACTATTAATTTATGTTGAGCATGACTAGATCTCTTTTACCATGAATTACAATGTCTAGTCAGTCCTTGATATTTAAAGGTGCTCTGCATTTATGTTTTATGATCTCGTAAAGGGCTAGCGAGATACCATCTTATTATATCATATTATGATTGTTTTGAGAAAGTGTTGTCATCCAAGATTTATTATTATTGCTCGCTAGTTGATTATGCCATTGATATGAGTAAACATGAGACCTCAGTGTTATTGTGAATATAGTTAGTTCATAATCTTTGCTGAAAACTTGAATGCTGGCTTTACATATTTACAACAACAAGAGCAAACAGAGTTTGTAAAAGTTTTTCTTTATCACTTTCAGTTTATCAACTGAATTGCTTGAGGACAATCAAAGGTTTAAGCTTGGGGGAGTTGATACATATCTGTCGTATCTACTTTTCCAAACACTTTTGCCCTTGTTTTGGACTCTAATTTGCATGATTTGAATGGAACTAACCTGCATCGACGCTTGTTTTCAGCAGAATTGCCATGGTGTTATTTTTGTGCAGAAACAAAAGTTCTCGGAATGACCTGAAACTTCACGAAGATTAATTTTAGAAATAATAAAAAATACTGGCGAAAGAATCAAGGCCAGGGGGCCCACACCCTGTCCACGAGGGTGGGGGCGCGCCTGCCCCCTGGACGCACCCCCCTGCCTTGTGGGCCCCCTGGTGCTCCACCGACCTCAACTCCAACTCTATATATTCGTGTTCGGGGAGAAAAAAATCAGAGAGAAGGATTCACCGCGTTTTACTATACGGAGCCGCCGCCAAGCCCTAATCTCTCTCGGGAGGCTGATGCAGAGTCCGTTCGGGGCTCGGAGAGGGAATCCGTCGCCGTCGTCATCATCAACCATCCTCCATCACCAATTTCATGATGCTCACCGCCGTGCATGAGTAATTCCATCGTGAGGCTTGCTGGACGGTGATGGGTTGGATGAGATTTATCATGTAATCGAGTTAGTTTTGTTAGGGTTTGATCCCTAGTATCCATTATGTTCCGAGATTGATGTTGCTATGACTTTGTTATGCTTAATGCTTGTCACTAGGGCCCGAGTGCCATGATTTCAGATCTGAACCTATTATGTTTTCATGAATATATGTGAGTTCTTGATCCTATCTTGCAAGTCATTGGTCACCGACTATGTGTTATGATCCGGCAACCCCGGAGTGACAATAATCGGGACCACTCCCGGTGATGACCATAATTTGAGGAGTTCATGTATTCACTATGTGTTAATGCTTTGGTCTGGTACTCTATTAAAAGGAGGCCTTAATATCCCTTAGTTTCCAATAGGACCCCGCTACCACGGGAGGGTAGGACAAAAGATGTCATGCAAGTTCTTTTCCATAAGCACGTATGACTATATTCGGAATACATGCCTACATTACATTGAAGAATTTGAGCTAGTTCTGTGTCACCCTATGTTATAACCGTTGCATGAATAATCACATCCGGCATAATTCTTCATCACCGATCCAATGCCCACGAGCTTTTCACATATTGTTCTTCGCTTAGTTACTTTACCGTTGCCACTGTTACAATTACTACAAAACTATCACTGTTACTTTTGTCACCGTTACCACTACTATCATACTACTTTGCTACTAAATACTTTGCTGCAGATATTAAGTTATCCAGGTGTAGTTGAATTGACAATTCAACTGCTAATATTTGAGAATATTCTTTGGCTCCCCTTGTGTCGAATCAATAAATTTGGGTTGAATACTCTACCCTCGAAAACTGTTGCGATCCCCTATACTTGTAGATTATCAAGAGTCAAGGAGTACTTTGCTCTTATACCAATTGTAGGAATGAAGTATGTCTACTAGAGGGGGGGGGGTGAATGGGAGTTTCAAAATTTATTCGGAAATCTCGAAACTCTCGGAACCCAGCAGCAGAGCGGATGAAAAACAAGCTACAACGAGCTATAACTAAGTACCGAATGGAAACAAAATCATGCATCGATACAAATCACATGAAGGAAAACATATGGAATGTAAACATGGGTAGCAAAGGTAATCAATGGTTCTCGATGGTGACAATGTATTTGTTCGACCAGTTCGTCCTTCTACACAAGGACTACGTCTGGTCATAGGGATGTGACTTAACACCGAAGATAAACTCTCTTCACCCTATTCTCCTCGACAATTCGTTCGTCAACCAATGCCAATGACTCGTGGTAGATACTTGAGGTGATCTCCGAACCTTTACATACTTCTTTCTTCAAGAACCACAATCACTCTTGGTCTTTGAAGAAATTGACACCTAACCATCTAGAGAGTTTGTAGCTCTCAAGAGTAATAGACGGAGCCTACTGGACTTAGATTTGAGTGATGCTTAACCACTATATAATTCTTCGGCTCTAGGGGTTTTCTCTCACTAGATTTTAAACTCAAATCGCTCAGAGAGGGGGTTGCTCAACAATCTTCTCAAAATTAAACGAAGCAGCCACCGGACAAAGACGGTGCGGGTAGGTATTTATAGCCGCAACCTTCCCTGCAGGGAAATGACCATTTTGGACATGCGGTCCGGCCAATGGCCAACCGACACGTTGACAACGGTCAGATTTTGGAGCAAAGGTAACATTAGTTGAGGAACAATGTAACATCCCAAAATTCTAAATTTTGGAATGTTATATTAAATAAATAACTATGATTGTTGTCTGATTGTTTGTCTGATTGATTTAGTGAAATTTAGTGGAATTTGAAAACTTTTGAAAGTTGAATGAGAGGGAATGAAATGACTTTCCCAAACTTTCCTTTTGCCTTTTGGATCCCAATGAGCTCAAGTTCATTGCAACAAAGAAACCCTAGAGTGAAGTTGACATGACTTCATCCATGTTGAAATGAAAAGGGTTTTGGAAATAGATTTGAATTCCATTTGGGAATATTTCAAATTCAAAGCTTTATGCAACTCAATGATTTTCATGAGGGAAGATAAAATGACTTCTTCAATTATATGAAATATGAGTTGGAAGTTAAAAAGTATCAAATTGAAAATCATTTGAAAGTGCCTTGAAACCCCTTTCAAAAATTGAGTTTTGGTATTTGAATTCAAATTTTGGCAAGTGGAATTCATTTCAAAATTATGCCTGACAACTACTTGAGAAAAAGTATGAGAGGAGTAACATGACACTCCAAATATGTCAGAAGAAAACAATGCCAAAAGTTTTGGATTCAAATCTGAATTTTATTTGAATTTGAAAAAAAATGAATTTTTATAAAGTTTGGATTTTGCCTTTGGAAAAATGTTCAAATGATAGGGAATATTCCCCTGATCATTTTGGTATATATATACCCTATATAAAATATTTATAGATATGGTTTTATTTCTGTTTTAGTTTAATTTAAAAATAAATTTTTAAAAAAGGAAAAATCCCCTGGCGCCAAATTAAAGCACCAGCCAGCCAACAAGCCCCCTTCACCGGCCCAGCCAATACCCCACTGGCCAGCCAGTAGCCACCAGCCGAGCCCCCACCACTCAAGACTGAACCTCGGCCACCCGATCGCCTCGCCTCTCTCTCTCTCGACCCGTGGGCCCCGCCCATCTTCTTCCTCGCCACGCTTTAGGCTCATGGGAGATCGCGGATCCCAAGGATCCGGATCCCCGATCCCAAGCGAGGCCGACCCCTGCTATAAAAGCCGGAGCCCCCAGACCCCATTCCTCCCCGAGACCTCGCCAGACCCCTCTCCCTCCCGCTCGACATCGCCGGAGTTCAAGCTCCTCCGCCGCCATTGTCGCCTGCCGACGCCCCAGCCTCCCGAGCACCCCGACCCCACGAACCACTCCCGTGCTCCGCATCCAAGACGGCGACTCCCGAGCTCGACGCCGGAAGCCCTGACAAGACTCTCGCCCGCCATTGTCACGGACTCCGGTAAGCCACCGGAATCTTCCCTCCGTCTGATCTCTAGTCTACGGCCACGATTAGAACCCCGAAGGGGTAAGTTTTATTAAAAGAACCGGCCGGTTCGTGGGTTTATTAGTTAGGGTTTTAGTCAAATAACCGCCCGCTTTTAGTTTTAACCCGAGGCCCGTTTAGACTATTTGACGCATGTATACAAAGATAGGCCCATTAGGCCTTTTTCTTTTATTTTGATTTTCTGTTTTAGCAGAATAGTTTCTGTTTTGAAAAATTGATATCTTTTATCCTGTTTATTATTTTTAGATGATTCTTTTTTTTGTTGGATTGCAAATTTCTTATAGTTTCTGTAGAATATATAATTAGCTATGTTAAAATTATTTTAAATTGCTTTAATTTAGTTTTAGTCAGAATAGTAAATCTGCTATAACTTGAGTTAGAAAAATTATTTTGGATGATTCTTTTGTCCCAACTTTATTTTGACATTGCCAAACCATAGGAATTAATTTGGGTATTTTAGGATTAATAAAAAATAGTTTTAATCAGAATCATGTTAATCCTAATTAATTAACTAGCTACTGTTTTCCTATTATTTTAATTAGTAAATAAATTTATTTTTAACATGTGATTGATTATTCTAGGATAGTTTCTGTCACTTAATAGGATGAACTTTTATTTTTAATAAATAAAACTTTTATTTCTATTTTTCTTAATAGAAATTGGATTAGGCCTAATAGGAGTTTCATATTAGATTTTAAATTAATTCTTTTTGCTCCTAGTTGCTTAATGCATCCTTTTCTGTTAAGTTAACATAAAACCATGATTAGGTTATGTTAGAAAATTTTTGTTATATAAATCTATTCTTGTTGTTATTTGAAGTAGGAAAACTTTGAGTTGTTTTTCTTTAAGTTTTCCCTTTGGGATTTGCTTTGTTGGTTTTGGTGTGTTACTTTGTTATGTTATTGTGTTAAGTGATGTTATGCTATGTGCTTATTATAGTTATTGTTTGCCTCGGTAGAGTTTCCTGAGTGCGAAGATTGCTACTACGAAACCCTAGTTTTCGAAGATCGTCAACCAGGCAAGTTCACTTTGACCATGCTTTCTTACCTATGTTTTATTGCATTTAGTGGCACCTTTGCAACCACCCCTCAGTAGTGTTATTGAATCCTTGTAGTTGAGTAGTATGCATGAGGCAGGAACCCTTCACCCTGTTACCAAGCCCGGGACGTTATTTATTTTAATGCTACGCTATAGTAGACGGGGTTTGGTATGAGTGCACGAGAGTGGTGTGAGAATGCAGGATCTACGTCAATGACGACAACTCCATGATGGAATCTGCAAGGACTGCATCTTCAAGGCCTCAAGACTTCAAGACTCAAGACAAGAATTCAATACACACCACTGGGTGAAGGATTTGCTGACGGCACCTGGAGAACCCAAAGTGGTTGGCGGGATGCATGGAGAAGCGCCATGACATCTTGCGGAAAGCTTCACCCAGACTCAAAGAGACGGAAGAATACTTCATGCCCGAAGCTTACCCTGTGCAACCGCAAGTCATTATGGGCTCGCTTGGTTGACCTTAGTTGTGACTCTGGCTGGGACGGTGCTAGCAGATGTAGAACTACGGTAGGATTGGATGGGCACCGGACGGTGGTCGAGGAACTCTTGGAAGACCATGTTTGGTCATCTTGTTCTCAAACACCACGAAGTGCGAGAACGTAAAGAGAGGGATCGAATATTGCGGGTAAAGTGTACAAACCTCTGCAGAGGGTTATAACCTAATCGATTAGCCGTGTCCCGATTTACGGACAATTTGAGCATCCGGACTTGGATCTATCTCAGAACTCTCAACACCGGATTGATAACTTAATTGTGGGCAACTTATGATGATTTTGGGCTGTGAGACATCGGTTGGCGGAACCATGTCATGATAGAAAACTCCATAGTACAGACTTCATTTATTCCTTTGATGTAGGGAAAATAAAATCAGCTTTTACGCATAAACAAAACTCAGATCTGAGCCACAAAGCCAAATTGCATATAGTATAGTTTTACCATCTGTTTAATCATGTTGTGATCTTGCCGGTACATTCAATGTAATCGACCTACACGGCTGCAACGTATCATGTTGCAGATATTTCCTCGACGAGTAAGAGTTACGATACAGGTTACGGTCTACACTCAACCCGCCGATGGCGTTGATGGGACTCCACACCCGTTTGATTGTTTCCGCTGAGTATTATGAGGTATATATCATTTTACGTTATTTATACATGTGATTGTACTTTGATATATATATTGATGTACTGTGTGTGCCAGCATACTGATCCAGGGATGGCACAGATACACAGAGGCTTGACCGTCTGAGGTCGGGTCGCTACAAACAAGCACTGCTAACTCCTTGGTCTAAGACAAATCTCTCGCAACGAAGAAGATCATAGACTCTTGCTGGCAAGTATTTGCTCGGAACTCAAAGAGATTTCTCTCGCAACTTTCATAGGATTTGGGTTTAGCATCGGAGAATCAAAGTTTTGAACGCTACACCCCTCTTAATAGTACGGCTGCCCTATGACTCAATAAAGAGAAGAAAAACAACGAAATAAATGCTACGCCTTCACTTCGTCTTCAATCTCCTCGGACGCAGTCATTTTCCTCGGACAAGCACCGAACCAATTGCTTCACTTCAACAACTTTTGAGGGGTCATTCTTGTTATCATATTCTTCGGGGATAACCTTCACTGCAACGCAGGGAGATTAACTTCATCGTTTAACCCAAACTCCTCATGATCTCGGGGATCTGTTACTTTGTGTGCACCAGCAAACACATAAGTCCCATACTGTTTATGTCAACAAGCTCCAAAACATAAGGGGCCTATCATTGCACCAATAGTTTCCCCCTGAAGAGGGGCGAGAAATCCTCAATGAGATTCACTCTGGTCATTGTGGTCATCATGCCGGATCAAGGTCCCTAGTGGCGAAGGGCTTTCAACAAGGTCTTTACTGGCTCACGGCTCACGCAGATGCTGTGGATATCGTGCGCAAGGGTGATGGATGCCAAAAGTTTGCACGCAGGCTCATGTGCCGACTCAAGAGCTTCAGATGATTCCTATCACTTGGCCCTTCACGGTTTGGAGGGTTGATATGGTTGGTCTGTTTAAACCATCCAAGGACAAGAATACCCACCTTTTGGTCGCTGTTGATAAATTCACCAAGTGGGTTGAAGCAGAGCCAACAATTGTGATGCAGCGACAACAGTCAAGTTCCTGAAAAAGCTAATTTTTCGCTTCGGTTACCCGCATAGCATTATCACTGATAATGGCACTAACTTGTCCAAAGGGTCTATGAATTAGTTCTTTCAAAGGGAACACATCCGACTCGACGTAGCCTCAGTGGCCCACCCTTAGCCCAATGGCCAAGCAGAATGTGCCAACCAGGAGATTTTACGAGGCATCAAGCCAAGACTCATGGTTCCTCTAAAGCGCACTCTGGGTTGTTGGGTTGAGGAGCCATCCTCGGTCCTTTGGAGTATATGGACTACCCCTAACAGATCAACATGCTATACACCTTTCTTTGTGGTCTATGGTGCAGAAGCCGTGTTACCCAGCGACATCCATCACAATTCACCCAGAGTTGCAGCCTATGTCGAAGCAGATAATGAACAAGCTCCTCAGGACTCCTTGGATGCCCCAGAAGAGGAACAAGATTTTGCTGAACACGATCTGCGATCTGTCAACAATACCTACGTCGCTATCACAAGCGTAGAGTTCGCAGTCGTACTTTCCAGGAGGGTGACTTAGTGCTCCGTCTGAGACAAGAGCGGACAGGTATGCATAAGATTTCACCTCCATGGGAAGGACCCTTTGTCATTAGCAAGAATCTTAACAACGGGTCATATTACCTGATTGACATACGTGAACACAATAAGCCATGTACTTCTGAGGAGGACCCCTTGAGCCGCCAGCCACCACCGGCCGACCCGCCGGCCCCAGCGCCGCCTCGCCGCCCCGAAACAACTCGCCACCGCCACCCCGGCCAGCCCTCTAGGCCCCCCGCCCCCACCATGAACCCTAGGATAGATAGTGGGTACCTCTCCGGCGAGCCCCCGTCCCCGCTGCGGGTGGTTCTTCCTTAACTCCGGCGAACCGCCCAACCCCTGAAAATCGACTGACCCAAAAGTCAATTCAGTCGACTGAAGTGTGGCTTAATCGGAGTAGAGCAGCAGCACGAGCGAGGGGGAGAGCAGCAGCAATGGGCGAAGCGAGCGATCGAGCAAGAGCCGAGCAGCAGAAGAAGTATGAAGCGAAGCGAGAGCCGGAGCAGCAGCAGCAGATCCGGCTGGTATGGACGCCGCCGCCGAAGGGGCCTCGCACTGGGGAAGAGCCTCCGTGGAGATGTCACCCGCGGCGCCGCCTTCAAGGTAGCCGCTCCATGGGGGTGCGGGATGGAGCACCGTCGGTGCCGGGAGGTTGAGTTAAGGAGAAGGTGCGATACGATGAGTGTACAACCTCTTTGGTGGCGCCGAGTAGGCCTCGGCTTCGTCCAAGGAGTCGGTGAGGATGCTGCGGTTCCGGTGGAGCAGGTTAAGGCGGCGCTGTGGGGATGGAGTAGCCGCGATAGACGAAGCGATCGTCAGAGCAGCTCCTTGGAGGTGGAGGACGGGGTGGCTGAACCGGCGGGACGACGAGATGGACGCCGGATCCTCATCCGGGGAGGTGGACGAGGGACGTCGAGCTGTTGCGGTGGACGACATCGTCAGGGGAAGAGGCTCCTACCGGGCGGTGGTGACGTATGGACGGAGGAGGGTGGGGTTTCACGGCTGGAGCGGAGAGGTTATGGCGGCTTGTGATTTCGAGTGGCGAAAAGGGGGCGATCGGAGGGGGTGAAGCATGACTTAGGGACGCGCTTGTCCAAAATGTAGGGTGTGTTACAAAAGTACCCCCCACCGATTTGAACTAGCGGCCCTTTCGCTCGTGGTTAGAAGGGGATTTAGCGTGTCGGGATTTGGCAGCTGGAGGGAGTTTTCGCGCGCGTTGTAATTTCGGGATAGCAAGGCACGGGTTGTGAAGGCGCCAGTTTTGGGAGCACGATATCTGAATTTTCGGGATATAACAAGACGCGAGTTGAATTTTAGGGACAAGCCTAATGTGTAGTAATATTGTACTTGTACGTACCAAATCAATTTGCACTTCCCTCAACTAAAAAGAAAACAAAAAAAATAAAACTATTCACACCACACAAAGAGAGAGTCTTGCCCCGTTTTACTATAGAAGTGCTATTCAAAGCTACTCCCTCCTTCCATCTATATAGGACCTAATGCTTTTTTCGATGCTAACTTTGACCAAATATTAGAGCAATGATATATGACATGCAACTTACACAAAGCACACCGTTAAATTCGTGTGTGAAAGGTTCTTTCAATGATATAATTTTCACATTGTGCATGTCATGTACTATTAATCTTGTCAATAGTCAAAGGCGGTCTTAAAAATCTCATTACGCCCTATATAGATGGAAGGAGGGAGTATGAATCCATGTTACGTCCGATTAAATTTTTTCGCTTGTCAGATAATGCATGTAACCTACTCATACCAACATTTTAGTGCATTCCAAATGTCTATACTACCGCCATAATTCGAACTAAATTTGAATTCGTTTCTCTATTTCAATAAGAATCTACAATCATGATTGTTGCCAACTTCAACCATCATAGTTTCCTTGCTATCCGCCAGATATAAATCAGACGGCCTATAATGCAGGATGGCAGGCACACTATCATCAACAACTCGTTTTTTATAAGAGTAGAGATAAAATATATTAAATGTAGTATAACATGTTCATAACCACACCATGTGTATCACCGTTATATATATTCACACATGCGTCGGTTTGAAACACGATGATAAATTCTTCAAATATCTGAATTCGCTTTTTATAATGAAGTATATATGATCTCTATTCGTCTTTTACACCCACACAACCCTCTTATCTTTGTAGCTAGCGCTAACTTTCTCTTGTGCATGCACACGCCCGCATCCCTCTCACCCTCCCTCAGTATTCTCTAGCTCCATCACGCAGATTCGTCTTTTCACTTTAGGTCGTTCAGCCACGGTGTGTGTAGGCCCCCCAGCTCCTTCTTTACGGCACACATCGATCGATATGCCTCTCTAGCCAGGTGTGCCTAGCACAAACACAAGCTTCCCCTCTTCTCTTGTCACCGTCCATGCCTCACTCCCACCATTCTTTTCATCATACTCGTACTCGCACACTCCTCCCCCTCGATATAGTATGCCTCTCGTACCACCTCCTACATGCATCCCTCTCTCTCTATCCTTCTCTTCGTGCCTCATTTGCTTCTAACACACACATGCATGTATACCGATCGATCTCCCAACCTATACCTAGATCGACTTTAACTACCCCCCCCCCCAACGATCGACGTACCTCACAAGTTATGTCTCTCCTTTCTCTAACAAAGGGTGATTGATCTTCCTATGTAGTTACATCTGCTTACCACAGCCACATCGTCCCCCCGCATCATTCGTGCATGCCTCCTGACCCGTATCTCACACGCACGTGCACAAGCAGCCATCTCCTCTCTTATTGATATTGCGGGCGTGCCCTCCGTTTGTCTAGCAAGCCTATCCCACCATTTGTTAGAAGCAGCTCCACTACCACCCCCTCCAACACTCTAGCTCTGTCTCTCTCCCAACCTTATTCCTCTCCTGCACACATGCATGGATGCCGATCGATCTCCCTTAATACATGAGGCAGATCGATCTCCTTAATACATGAGGTAGGCCTCTCTCCTCCTCCACACATATACCATCCATTGTACCTCTATAGTTAATTGGGACTCCTCTTCCCCACCACACACCGATAGTCGGCCTTGCAGTAGGTATCCATACCACGAGACAAACCGCACATGTCCCATCTCACGTTCTAGTAGGCCAGCCACTCTATATCTTTGACGTGGGCACACACAAATTGATGGCACTCTTTATCGATCACACACACACACACACACACACATCATCCCTCTCTCGATTCTATGGACACCTCAAGCCGATGATACCTCCACTCTCTTCTCATGGATCACCCCTCTATATATATGTTATATCCAGGACTCTATTTCACACACATTGCATATGTTACATTTTTTGATTGACCCCAAAAAACTCTCAAGAACCCACACACTATATCTCTCTAGGTTTGTATCTCTCTCACACAACCCCACGTAGGTGGTGTACATATACAAGAAGAGAATAGGTGCACCGTGCATGTACTCATGCTTCGTGCCAAGCCACACCCGCGCGGGTACACGGTGGAGCTCATTTCTTTACGAAATGGCAGCCCACGTGCTAATTTGAATGCCTATAGCGGTTGTTTACCTAGGGAGGTCGTGTACCACACGTGCACGAAACAAAGTTCGACTTGACGCGTTGCCGCGTTATTTTTAAATAAAGTTATAGCGTTCAATGGCACGTACATAGAATATAAAACAATTTTTATGGAGAAAAAGGTAGTTCACTCACTATATACAATGGAGCCTGCCTGCCTGGTTTTTCGCTCTTCAGAGTATCTCACACAAGGCTGCGGTGGCCTCTCTCTCTCTCTCTCACCGTTGGTCACTGATCCCTCCGCATACCATCCGCCGGGGGAAAGGGAGTGCGGTGGCCTCTCTCTCTCTCACCGTTGGTCACTGATCCCTCCGCATTCCATCCGCCGGGGGAAAGGGAGTGTGGTGGCCTCTCTCTCTCTCTCACCGTTGGTCACTGATCCGGCTGCATCTCGTCCGCCGGGGGAAAGGGAGGAAGTGCATCGTTTCTCCGTTCGACGGCGCCGAGGCAACACGTCCCGATCTGCGGTACACGTCGTTCTCTCGACCAAGCTCCGCGCGGCAGGCTAACGCCACCTGCCGCAGATTCCGCCCGCCACCGCTCACCTAGTTACATCCCGACGACCTCCGTGTATCCCTCCGCCTTGCTCCACCGCCTGCCTTCCCACGCCGCTGCATGTGGATCTTCCATAGTTCTTTGCCCAAAACGTAGCTTCGTCCGCGTACTTTCCATATTGCATTCTCGTACTCACACCGTTTTAGACAAACACAACCGTGTTGTTATCTTCCCTTAGGACAAGGAATATGCTTCTTTTTGTCATCGCATGTGTCATCAACTGTTATTGGCCAGTAATTGTTTCCTTTCTACCTCTTTTTTGCAAACAGGGCTATCCATTTCACCTCGTTGCTATTGTGACCTTTTGGTGAACTGCACAAATCATTTTTTTCTTAAGAGTGTTTTGTGCAGTTGTACTAAAATGTCACACGGGCAACGTCTCTGCATTTCAGTGTGACTGCACAAAGGGAGATTGGTTTTTCTCTATCCTCCTCATCCAACTTCGAGCCTAATCTTCTCCAACTAGTTAGTTTTAAGAGAGACTGCAAAGGTGACCAACTTCTATTTGTGTGTTTATTGTTTCATTAGCAGTCCTCTATTATCGTAATCACACTTAATATCTTTGGAACAGGGACGCTCAGCTCTATTTTAGTGGAACTGCACAAAATATCGGAATGTTGCATGCTCCAGACAGCTACTTTTTTCCCAACATGCCTTGTTGATTTAGACAGAAATGGGGGACGTTGCTGCCAATGAAAGCATGGATCAATTTGAATTTAACACCTTCTCACAACTCTGTCTTCAGTTGTGATGTAATTATTAGCTCTGATCTGCTAATAATTGACATGCATTAGCAAGGAAGTTAGTTTTTTCTTGTTTCCGAAAGAGCATCGATGGCAGGACACGCGAAACAAAAGCTGAAAGCTCACACCATTGTACAATTTCATGTCGCTGGAAAATTATTTGTATAGTACGTCAATTGTGTAAACAAATGATGGAAGCTTGATAGCATTGCCAGAAGCCTCTTCATCATCCGGGTCCATGTGCCATGCACAAAATTATACTCCTTCGTTCCTAAATATTTGTCTTTTTACAAATTTCAAACGGGCATATTTTAGAGTGTAGATTCACTCATTTTGCTTTGTATGTGTACTCCCTCCGTTCCTAAATAATCTATTCGTCTTTCTAGAGATTTCAACAAGTGACTACATACAGAGCAAAATGAGTGAATCTACACTCTAAAATATGTATATATACATCCATATGTGCAAGTCCATTTGAAATCTCTAAAAAGACAAATATTGGAGTAGTCACTCGTTGAAATCTCTAGAAAGACAAATACTCCGGAGTATATTTAAGAACCGAGGGGGTAGTGCACAACCGCATGGGAGACTCAGCCCGGTCGTTGCGCCGCATTAATAGTGAGTAATGAGTAGTCAAATCATAAGCCCCACCTTTCCGACTGTAAGTTGCTCTGAAGAATCAACCATCAATACGCTCTTCTTTGAATCCGCTCATACTACTCCATCTGTCACTGTTTATACATCGCGCTTCAGAAAAAAAAATCTGTGGGACCAAGGCGACTAGCGATCAGCCTGAAAAATAGCATTGGTAGTTATAGCACGGCGTCTATTACTAGAGGGAATAATGCGTACACATATGCATGCAGTGCTTCCACTCTGGGTACAAACATGCATGCACTTACTCCACTCCGTAGTAGTACATTACATGGAGAGAAAATTGTGGACTTGATTGCAGTTACCACGCCCTAATTAATTGAGCATTAAACCAAACGCGTCTAAAGTCTCTCTGGTGGTGGAAATGCATTGAGAGAAATGCATCATAATGAAGCACGCCCTGTAAACTGTGACGGAGGGAGGAGTAGTATGAAGATGCAAAACCAAGTACATGTATGGCCAGTCAGTCAACGCACCTCCTCTTGGCATATCATTGACATGTGGACAGGAGTGTGAGCAAACCGATCTCAATTGACGGCAAAGAGCCAACCCGCCATTCCTTGAGAGAGATGAGGAGCGAGAACACACAGACGGGCTCGCACGGAGGCCAAGATATATTCAAGGATGGTTGGTTGATCGATACATTCATTAGATGTTGGGCTGCCGTTTTCCGCCCTTCTCCGAAATAAACGTGTACTTTATCAGAGATAAAAAAAGAGTACAGACGCTCCACAATGTGGTTCTAGTAGTAGTCCTACTCATACTACTGCGCTTGGCTCTTCGCCTCTTTGTGAAGTCGAACAATGATGGTACTCCGCATGTTGGGTACTATAGTGTATGTCTCTAACAATCTGACACCGAATGTACTGATGCATGTCCACTGAGGGTAGGTTGCATTAGTCAAAAGGCATAAGCGAGCTTCACCTTGTCCTGCAAGCTTCTCCTCATTCTGCGAGTTGACGGGACACACCAAAAAGTAGTGCTAGTCCATACTCCCTCCTTTCCGGTTAACATGGATTAATCTTTTTTGCGGGTAAATGAGAGAGCTTTATTCATATATAAGCATTCTTAGGACGATCAACAAAGACACTGGTCACTAGGAAGCGAGGTACCCCGCAAAAGAAGAAGTAGGAAGCGAGGTGTTTCATCAAGCCAGCTCTCGGCCACATTCAAAGTGCAGCAAGCACGGTTTGCATGAAGATGCGCCGCAAGGTTTGCTGACTTGTTTACATGCTGAATAACAAAAAAGAGGAATATTACCGAGCGCTACTATTTGTAACAGGATATGAGCCAGAATTAAGCAAGAATTGCGGCGAGTGTTCCATGCAATCCACTTCCATTATCACATGCGAGAACCCTCGAAGAGAACCAAATGTGTTGAAGATTGCTTTATCACATTTTAAAATTATAATAAGAGTGCAGACGCTCCTCCATCCGGTTCCTAGTAGTACTAGTATAGTACGTACCTTTATAGACTATAGTAGTAGTACTAGTAAACTTTGCGCTTGGCTGTTCGCCTATTCGGGAAGTCGAACAATAATAGCACTAGTAGTATAGTGTATGCTTCTGGCAATCGACACCGAACTAATCGTTGCATCGCCCACCGCCTCGAGCGAGGGAGAGCTTGCATTAGTCAAAAGTTTCTCCTTGTCCTGCGAGCCACCGCGCGCAAGCTTCTCCCGTCCTGCAATCTTCTCCTCGTTCGGCAAGTTGACGGGACACAGCAAAGTAATGCTAGTCCATACTGCCTCCTCTCCGGTTAATATGGATTAATTTCAAACGAGATAAATACACTGCATCCTTTGTATATTTGTAAAAATATGGTCAGTGGACTTCATAATACACTCATTGCGCTCAATATATATATTTTCCGGTGTTTATATGGTCACTAGCTCACCATGACTGAGTATGTGTGTGCATGCACGTGTAGGTTGAGCACTTGAGCGTGACCGTGTGTGTTCCGTCGTGTGCTCGGACATGCATGCATTAGGGCGTCATGGCGCATTTTTGCGTCCATGTGTATGTGTGGATTTATTGCATACACGTAGGGGAGTACGTGTAGGGGACACTAAGGAGCAGTCAAATCACACAGTAAGTTAGTCGGAAGAAGCAACCATCATTTCACTCTTGAATGACACGTACGCAATATAAAATGGTTGATATGGAAAGAAAAAGAAAACCACTATATATACACTAGCAGGAGCCTAAGCTACAAGCCTGCTAGCTTAGGTTGCTCTCTTCACAAGCATAGAACGTCAGGCCTGATCCCGCAACTGGGGAAGGGAACAATGTTCTGCGTAGACACGGCCGACATCGGCGAGGGAGAAAACCCACAGTCGGTGCGTCCCAATCGGGGGTCACCGCGGTATGGGTAGATGCCGCGTCCCAACCGCCCTTCTAGCTACAGCCCAACGTCCTAGGTATTCCATCTTCCTTTTGGAGCCGGCTTGCTCCACTGTCGTAGCTCCATCTCCATGTCGATCTTTCTCTACTTCTACCGGCTTCTACTTCTGATGAGTTTATGTCTCATGAACTAGTGCCATTACTATTATTCTAATCACACTTCTTCAATATCTTTGCCATCAGGGATGCTCAGGTCGATTTTAGTGGAACTGCACAAAAGCATCATATGATCCGAGGGTGCCAGCCGTCTTTCCTTCGACAGGTTCTACTTGGCGGGAAATTAAATCATGTTTAGGGTTTAGGGTTTAAGTCGTGTGACCCCATCGGTAGTTTTTCTTTTCAGACACGCTCTCACAACTTTTTATTTAGTTGTGAAGTAAATATTGGCTATGATCTGAATCATTGAGATGCATCAGCATGCGTGTTAGTTTTCCTTTGTATTTGATGGAATGTAGTAACGGGGCAACCTTGGAATAGGAATGAAAATGGAGTGGAAAGTTTCCGTTTTTCTGGAGAAAAAATGGAAACGGAGAGAAACCAACGTTTCGTTTCGTTAGATCGCGCCATCGAGCAAAACCAATGTTTAAATCATGTCTGTCGTGTTCGTGTCTCACCCTCCTCCATGGCTCGACCCCACATGGTCGCTCGGCATGCCACTCACCGCAAACCAAGTATACGATAACTTTCTCGCCTGCTTGTCGATGGATCGCACCATGGAGTACTAGCACTACTGGAAGAGATTGACGAGTTGGGGGAGGACAGCTAGCTGTAGCACGGACTCCCAAGAACTTTTTACATGCATGTTGTAGCCGGCTATTGCGACCTTTGAACGTGGAGCAGCCGCGTGCACCCGGAAGCGGCGTGAGCGACGCTCTCTCGGCTGGCGCGCCTTCAATGCTGGCGCCAGTGAGAGGTCGCGTCCGCTCTGGCCGGGCATGAATGCGGCACTGCCCGTTTCGGGCGGGAAGCACGCGCGGGTGATGAAGAGGGTTCGGGTTGGTCAGGACCGGCCGTGGCAGCGGTCCGGACGTGCGCAAACAAGAGATGTTGTACGTTAATATTGTTGCGTATATAATTAACAACGTAAATAATGTGCCAGTTGGACAAATATGATTGTAGATGGAGATGGAAATGGAATTTTACGTAAACACGGATATGCATGTCTATGTCTATGTGGCGCGACGACTCTCGTGACCTGGTAGCGGGGCGTGTTTTTGATCGAGTGTTCTTTCTTGGTACGTTAGAAAATCAGTTTGTCTAATTCACATCTAGATTTTATTTAAGGATATCACATCTAAGCTCCCACAAGTATATAATGTAGCAACAAGAAACAAAAAAAACTAGGGAAAAAATAGACCACAAGCAGTGGACATCAACTTAGATGTGACATAACTATGTCACATCTAGATGTGTCCTAGACAGACCCTTAAAAATTGTCCGCCAGTTTTCGTTTCTTTTTCCGGGAACACGCGTATTCTATTTAAAACCACTGCTATGGAGAGATTTTTTTACTCCATTATAGCCTCTTGTTTGATAGAGTTTCTCGCGTCTCGCTCTCTCACTCTCTCCATATCAAAACAAGATGACGGTGTCCACTCTATCTCTCTCCTCACCGGTGGTCACAGATCCGGTCATATCCCGTCCGCTGCAGGAGGTGAGGAGGTGCAGCATTGATGTTGTCACCATCGGCGACGGAGGAAGCGGATCGCACCGTCCTCTCGGAGCCGGTGCTGGCGCAGACGAATATCCTCTGTGCCCTTGTTCGCTGCCGTCGTGTGGGCAGATCCAGCCCGCCCGCCTAAACAACATCTCGCCCACCTGAGGTATAACTTCTTGTACTGGTCCAGCTCCCCAGGTCGCTGCGTGCGGGTTTTCTTCTATGCGACTACTCCCCAGCTCCCCATGCATAGTAGCTAGGGTTCGCCGGCTGGTCCAACATCACCTACTAGTACTATTATAGAGGAAATTCCACTTGAAAAGTTGTCCTGATTTATGCCTCGGTGGAGGTATACATGTTGTTTCGACAAAAAGTACATGGTGGTTGTGCGGTCATTGTCCATATGGTGGTAGTACTGCCACCTTTGGTTAAATGAAGAAATGCTTTTTCTCGGGTATCCTGGTTTAGTTCCCATCAAGATAATTATGATGCTTCGCTTTGTTGGTGTACTTTTCATTAATTCTTATTGACAATTGACATGTCGTTGCTAACCCTTTTTATATTTTTGGAAACAGCGATGCGTGTCTCCATACCCGGCATGTCTTCCTCAATTTTAGTGGAACTGCACAAAATTGGATGGCCATTGTTGTTCCGCCTCACTATCCTCTCGCCACGTGGTTCTTCCTTCCACGAGCTTGATTCTCGAGAAGAAATGCACTGCAGTGAGGATTTGTCGAACTTCATAGGTGCCTCACCCAAACTTGATGCCAAATGGATGATGCATCACCATGATGACCTATCGATGCTCATGGTTGCGCCTCATGGTTGCGTCGGCTGGTGAAGCTGATCGATTTTAAATAAAAAACAAGCTATATTCCATCAGTGCTCTTTGCTTGTTACGCACAAAGATGATATCCTTCGTCAGTTCACCTTGGTTGCGTTGGAGACGCAGTCGTCTTTCACGTTGGTGCAATTTTATCACACAATTGGCTATGAACCAATTGTTTCCTCGAAGAAGGATCGACGTTGGTACTAAGAGCATAAGTTTTGTATTGATTTCTAAGCCTTCTCACAACTTTGTCTCCAGCTCCCCTGTAATTCTATTTGTCCAGCTATTAACTTTGATTTAAAAATGGTGTGGACTAAAAACCCGGATGGACGTAGTAGCCCTCCATTTTTATTTACTCCGCATATTAGATTTGACTGAAGTCAAACTTTGTAATACTCTCAAACCGTTCCGATAATTGAAATTAAAATTCTTTATTTGTACACTCTCTCACACGTTTCCGATAATTTGGCGCATGTGTGGTTGTTCACTTAAGGGAGGGTAGTGTACCACACGTGAAGGACAGGAAGTGCGACTAGGACGCGTTCGCGTGGATCGTTAGTTCATCGGAAGTAGTACTAGTTTTCTTCACTGTACATTAAATAAAGAGTTTTGTTTCGTACTTACACAATTTAAAACGATTGTTATGGAGAGAATAAGAAAACGACTCCACTATATATTAGTCGTATACACGAGAGTACTATATGGACGCAGCTTCATTGACTTAGTGCACCTGCAGGTGGGCCCAAAATGTGGCTGGCTCACCTGTCATACAGCCAAAAGCAGGTGAAGTGAAGGCACCAGAGCTCAGTCCGTACTATAGTAGTATATATATAAGCGGGAGCCTCAGCGCTTGTTCGCTAGGGTTTGCACTCTCCACACGGTCACCACACTACATATATGTTACATGCTGGAGGCTCAGCGTTCATTTGCTAGGGTTTGCTATATTCACAGTCTCTCACCCTCTCTTCACCAGATCTAAACAAGATTGTGTTGGCCTCTTGTCTCTCTCTCCCCCCTCACAGCTGGTGAAGGAGGCGTCCGTATCCCGTCGCACCGGGAAGGGGAGGAGGTGCAGCGTTCACTCTATCGCCTTCGGCGAGGGAGGCAATCCACTACCGGCTGCGCTGTTCTCTTTCACCCAACGCCTGTGCTGGAGGGCCACCGACCCCTTCTTCCTCGTTGTCGTACGTAGTGTGGGCAGATACGACCCTAAGGTATAAGTTTTTTGAAACCGTTGTTGCTCTAGCTGCATGTGGATCTTTTTCGATATGTAGTCGAATCTAGGTCTTGGTTCAAAGAGGAAAGAAGGGTGCGGTGGGCTGGAGCAAGAATCTAGGACATGGTTCAATGAGGAAAGGAGAGGCGGAAAGTAGTATAGACTTGCTATCCAGCTGCTCTGTAGGTCAAAAGGGGAAAAAGGGGGTAACCCAGTACACAAATCTGTAAGGAACCGATCTCTTTGTTGAAAAGGGAAAGAAACTGGGGGTCGGGTAGTTTGTGCAGGACTAGATTTGCTGCCCTCACAAAGGAAGAAGGTTCAAAGAGTACAAATATGGGACCAGCGCATATATGCTGCCGGGCTACATACTCTGCATCACCCATTTATACGTGTGGACTCACATGGTGCTGGCATGTCCCATACAACTATTTTGCTATTGTTAATCTAAAAATGCCGTCGGAAAATTGAAGCAATGCCACTGTTAAAAGTAAATTACATTTTTTAACGAATGTTGTTTCAAGAGAATGTCTCTGTTAATATGAATCAATGCAACCGTTTTAGAAATGCTATTGTCCTACTTTGTTTTCCATCCAAGATAAGTTAGATGCTTCTTTCTGTCACCGTTTGTTTCATCCTCCTTTATCGGCAAGTAATTGTTTCTTTTTTGCCTCTGTTAAAACAGGGGTATCGATTCAACTTGTTGCTATTGCGACATTTTGCTTCGCTACTTGAAACACTTATGTTTTAAGAGTGCTTTGTCTAGTTCAACTTGAATGTCACACCGGTGACTTTGCTTAATTTTGGTGGAACTGCACAAAAGGAGATCGAGATTTGTTTCCAGTCTTTGTGGTGAGTTGTTTCAAATCTTGGTCTCAACCACATGATGTGCAGTGTGCTTTGAGATGTTGTGCTACTTGTTTTGGTACTGTTTTAAATAAATGTTGAATTGAAGCTATTGTATTGCTGCCTTTTCCCATTAAGTAGTGAACAAAAATGGGACCAACCCAGACATGATGCTTGTTGCTTTGTTACAACAAATTCATCATCACCCCCTTTATAAGCCAAGAATTGATGCCACTCTTAGAATTAACTACGAATCTTATTTCAAAACTGCAACACTTGTTAGGGATTGGCGGGATTACCATTTTTGTGGCCGCATGTTTCATCCTCCTTTATTAGCCAGTAATTGATTCCCTTTTTGCCTCTGTTTAAACAGGGATATCTATTCAACTTGTTGCTATTGTGACATTTTGCTTCGCCACTGTAAACACTTTGCTTGATTTCAAAGGTAACTGCACAAAACGAGATTGGATTTCCTATTCGTGTTGGCAGATTCGTATTTTATCTTGTCCGTCTCATGAAAGGTCAGTGCAGGCCTTCATCTACATGATTGTGCAGTGTGCTTTGAGATGTTGTGCTACTTGTATTGGTACTGTTTTAAATAAATGTTGAATTGAAGCTATTGTATTGCTGTCTTTTCCCATTAAGTAGTGAACAAAAATGGGACCAACCCAGACATGATGCTTGTTGCTTTGTTACAACAAACTCTGCATCACCCCCTTTATAAGTAGATGAAAGCACATACTGTTGTTGCGCCCACTATCCCCTAGATTTATGCTTTTCGTTAATCTAATGCCGCTGGTAAAATTAAGCAATGACACTCTCAGAATTAATTAACTACTGAATCTTAGTTCAAAACTGCAACATTTGTTAGGAATGGTACTATCCTGATTTGTAGTTCTTTCTACATGTTTAACCAAGGTATTGTTAAGATAATGTCTCTGTTAAAATGAATCAGTTGCATTGTTTTAGGAATGGTACTTTTCTGCTTTGTCGTTCTTTATACATGTCGAAACAAGGCATTGTTAAGATAATGTCTCAGTCAATATGAATGCATCACACTGATGGGGAATTGCTGCTCTCCTGCTTTATTTCCCATTAAGCTAAAGTAGATTAGTAGATGCTTTTCTTCTAGGAGTACAAGTCATCAATCGTTATTTCTCAGTAACTGTTTTCCTTATACCTATTGTTGCTTACAGGGATATCAAAATTAAAGCTCGGTTTTATTCCGACTTGGATTTTAGTTAAACTGCACAAAAGGAGCCAATGTGTCCAAGGCAAACTGCTGCATTACTGGGTCTAGTTGGTCGTTCTACTTTGTAGAAAGAAGCAGTCAATGTTTGCGCTACATTACAGAAGGAATGACCGAGAAGCTTTACAGAGTATTATTAGACACCGGTGACATGACTAGTCTGCACAGACCATTGGCAATTTAACAACACGTGGAGTGCCCCGGGCAAAAAGTGCCCAAACAAGTACAAAAAGCGATAGGACTCCACAATCATAGGCATTACATATTTTAAATGGGAAAAGCTTGTCAAAGTTTAATCATTGATGTTAGCAAGAAGACATTAGTTTAATATATTGGAATCGAAAAACCTTGTCAAAATTTGCTCATTGATGTTAGCCAGAAGACATGCATTTGATATTTTTGAGTGGGACGCCCTTGCTGTGAGCAGCGTCGAGTGTTTTTTCCAATTCATGTGTTCAGTCTAGAAGTAAATAGTTACTCTGCTGAGATATTCCTGTGTTAAGAGTTTGTTCTGAATATCATCTATGTAATGCCAGGCCTTGTGTTTGATTGCAAAGTTGAGCTTGGAATGTTGTGGCATGCGGCATCACGAGCTGTTCACCGCCTCCGAGAATAATGCTTCGTATTGTTTTGCATGTCGATCTAATGCCGTTGATTTGCTTGTTAAGAAGATCATCCTCTTCGTTGTTTCCGTGCTTAAGAAGTTCATCGTCGATGTTTCATTCATAGCCTATATGACAAGTCGGGTAGGTTAGACGTGAAACCATATGATCTTCCGACCAACTCATGATATTAGGCCGTGATTGGATCGTCGCTTTTCCAACCAAAACCGCTTGTAAACCGACGCTTGTAAATTAAAGCAGATGGTCTCGGCGATGGCGCTTGGTTGGTCGATTTCGACTAGTAAAATATCGGAAGTACTTCACACACGATAAAAACGCTGAGCTATTAATTTCGGACGATTGCTAATCCAGGTTAGCTGCTATTTCAGCCTTGCCCATGGATGGCATGATACGCACGTCGTGCATGTATCGTCTGGTAATGTCGTCCATATAGCAGTCCTCGTAAAATATACACTGGTCTCTCAAATTACACGGGTAACCTACCGGTTTTACTTACAGACCTCGGGCCCTCGGTTTCATTACGCCTGTATTTTACGCGTTGTTTCCGATGACGAGTAAATTACACTTGTATGTTAATACATGTTTGAAATAAACCAGAGCCCCAAGCGCAGCCTTACCGTTTCATGTCGTCTCAGTTTCTCGAAGGTGCTCATAGGTGTCCGATGATCCTGGCTTCCTGTATGAGCAGCGGGCGCTGTATCAGACCATCCGTAGGGCCCGCGAGGCCCTCTCCGTTGTCCTTCAAGTTGTTGCGCTCGCCGTGGCGCCGAGCATTGTTAACATCGTCAACGAACATGAGGATTCAGGAGATGACTTTATTTTGACTGAATGACACTAGGGACCCACTAGGGCCATAGCCGTACGTATGCAAGTGCCTCCTTATCATGTATAACTATTTTTTTTGCTTTCTCCTGGTTTCCTGACATCATGGTCCCACACCATTGTCAACCTATGTAGTCAATATAAACGAGAGAATTGCACAAGGTGCGGCCTACAGCTGGGACCAAGCAGCTCGAGCAGTATTTGTGTTTTTGAGGCGTGAGCACTGCAGAGTTTTTCTTGGCGATGATTTTGTTGTTGTTCGTGAGGAGAGCAGGGTATTAACTGGGCGGGATGTGGCCCGTCTAGCCCGAGCCAGATATCCAGCCCAGATACTAATTTTTTCAAGATGAAAATGGCTAGCCCAGCTATACGTCTTTTGAGGAATACCTGTGCAAGGTCAACTTGTTATTCTCCACCTCATTGGGCTGCAAGTCTTTTCTAGGAGGGATGCATTAGGCTTAACAAGAAAATGGGCTTTATAAAATAATAAATGGGATGTAATTATAAAAACTAGGCAGTAACTATAAAAAATGCACCAAACACAAAATTAGTTTATAAAATATTATTTATGGATTTTGAAAATCTTAAATTTTCATTGTTGCGCTCGCAATGTTTTGTTGGATTTTTACGTAATACAAATTTATATTTAATCTGACTAGAAATTTTGGGATAAAAATATTTCGGATCCCATCAAAATGTGGGAAATTTTATTGAATTCTGTCTTCAACGGTTGGTTGAAATTATTAATCATTGTCCTAGCTAGAAAATGGGTTGTACTTTAAAGAAACTGTAAATGGGCTGTTGTAAATTCCATTAGAATTCAAAAATGGGTTGTACATTCTTACAAAACGCAAATGGGCTATAATTTATCTGCCACACACTTGTGGGCCTACTAAGTGATGCGTCCCCTAAAAAAAATAAGTTGACGCGTATGCAAGGCTTTGTCAACTTATTATAGTCAACACACGGTTCTAGCAGCAATGGCCGTTGGATGCGTATCCAACGGATGTCGTGCTTCTTCTTCAATCTTGGATATTCTTAGCCTCGGCTGCCCAAAAAATGATTCCTCCCCGTGACATCCGGGGCGCACCGTTTCGGAGGCTGACCTATGGGCCTGCTAAGTTGGAGCGTACCAAGGGATTTGTCAACTTAGTCAATATAAACTATTCTAGCTTCAGTGACCGTACGACGTCCATCCAACGGCCGTAGTGCTTCTTCAACCTCTGGTCTTCTTGGTCCAGCCGCCCAAAGCAGCGGTCGTGCCGCCGCTCCTTTCTCCGTGGCGGGTCTTTGCCGCGGAGGCCTCACCGCCCCCATACTACTCCCACCGCTGGCCAGGCCATCCCTCCACTCACCCACACCCCCTGTTATTCTGCGGCGATGACAGCCTCACACCGCAGCCGAACCAGTGAACCCTCGTACTCCTCTCCGCGCGGGCTTCCACTGCCGCGTCTTCCCCGGCTCCGCGTCGTCCCCTTCCTAGGCCTCGCCATCGTCCACCGCCTCGGGTGCTCTCAAGGCGTGGTCAACGTGGTCAACGACCGACTTCCATCGGAAGAGTATCAGACGTGGAGAGGCTGACAGCTGGGTCCACGGCGGCCGCAAGGAAGTGCCTCCTTATTACGCACAAAATAATGATTCCTCCACCTGACAGCGGGGACCCACCGGACGGGCCACCTTATTTCGCGAAAAAAACGTTTCCCCCCTTACTGTTGGGACCCACCGGACGGGCCACCGTATTACGCACAAAAAAATGAATACTCCCCCTGCTAGCTGGGACCCACCTTGGTGGGAGGCTGACTTGTGGGCCTACTAAGTTGACAGGGATGGAGGGCTTTGTCAACTTAGTCAATATGAACGATTCTAGCTCCAGTGACCGTACGATGTCCATCCAACGGCCGTAGTGCTTCTTCAACCTCTGGTCTTCTTGCTCCACCTGCCCAAAAGCGCTTTTGTCGTGTCGCCGCTCCCCGCCTCCCGTGGTCATTGTGCTTCATGGAGGCCTCACCGCCTACTATTCGCACCGCTGGCTAGGGCCCCTACGACGGCAGCCTCACACCGCACCAACGAGTGAACCCTCATACTCCTCTCGCGTGGGCATCCATCGCCGCGTCTTCATCGGGTTCGCCGCCCCCTTCCTAGGCCTCGCCGTCGTCCACCGCCTGGTGCTCTCGGCGCGGCGTGGTCAACGTGGTCAAGGAACGACTTCCATCGGACGTGGATCAGACGTGGAGAGGCCGATACCGGGTCCACGGCGGCAGCAAGGAAGTACCTCCTTATTACGCGGAAAATAATGATTCCTCCACCTGACAGCAGGGATCCACCGGGCGGGCCACCGTATTTTGCAAAAAAAAAATTCCCCCCTGACTGCTGGGACCCACCAGCTACACCTTCGCACGCAAGGAAGTGTGCTCGGGCAAAAAAAACCGATTCGCCCCCCTGACTGCTGAGACCCACCAGCTACATGTTCGCACGCAAGGAAGTGCGTCCGGGCAAAAAAAAAACAAAACGATTCGCCCCCTGCCTGCTGGGACCCACCAGCTACATCTTCGTAGGCATGGAAGTGCCTGATAGTCGGGACCCACCTGGTCGAAGCGTACGTAGTGTTGTCATTCTGGTCGCGAACGTGTACGCACATATATACTGGTCGATGTAGAAGCGCGCACGTGTCGTAGTAGAGGCGCGCTCGTAGCATGTACACG
Organism: Aegilops bicornis; assembly: GCA_021605145.1. Classification (NCBI taxonomy): domain Eukaryota; kingdom Viridiplantae; phylum Streptophyta; class Magnoliopsida; order Poales; family Poaceae; genus Aegilops; species Aegilops bicornis. The sequence continues at coordinate 372,810,455 of CM038669.1, read as the reverse complement.
TACGTATAGCGGCCAGGGTGTAAGAAAGAAAATACGATCACATACCTACATACGGGCAGGGTCTCGAACGCCTACTCGCGCATACGTACGGCGAGGGAGCGTGTATATGGCTGGGTCAGAACGGAGAAACAGCGTCGTCGTCGCGTTCATGGGGAGGCAACGGAATGCATCGTGTTCATCGGGAGGCAACGGAACGCATGGGAGCCAACCGGCTGGGTCGGAACGGAATGCGTGGTCGTGTTCATTGGGAGGGCTTGGACGGAACAGGCGATGGAAACGAGGCCTGGCGTACCGCACAACGGAGGAAACTGACCTCCTACATTCGGAACGGGGTCCTGTTGATCGGGAGGGGTGTGGCGTACCGCAAAACGGAGGAAACGGACCTCCTACGGTTGAAACGTGGGTCCTGTTGATCGGGAGGTGTGGCGACCGCAAAAACGGATTTAAACGGACCTCCTACGGTCCGAAACGGGGTCCTGTTCATCGGGAGGTGTGGCGATCAAGAAAACGGACGAAACGGACCTCCCACAAATAAACGGGGTCCTGTTCATCGGGAGGAGTGTGGCGTACCGCAAAATAGGACTCCACGGATATCGTTCATCTCCACCGTCGACCTCCTCCGGCCTCCACGGCTACCGGCCGACCTCCTCCGGCCTCCACGGGCTCCCCTGCTCATCCAGCCTCCACCGCCGCTTACTCCACCGGCCATCGCTCAACCACCCCTCCACCGCTCACTGCTCATCCAGCCCTCCACACCACGGGTCCTGTTGAACCACCCCTCCACGGGCACCCCTCCACCGCTCATCGTTCATCCAGCCCTCCACCACACCACGGGTCCTGTTCATCTAGAGGCAACGCCACCGCCACCGCTCATCCAACCCCGCGCAACGCCACTGCTCATCCCAGGCAGGCATCAATCGGCTTCAGCTTAGCGGCAAGATAGTGAAGGAATCGCCGATCGGCTTGATTAATAGCCATCGATCGATCACTCGGGTTCGAACGCCAGAGTTCGCAGTGCAATCGCCGGGTTCGATTAGAGCCCAACGCCTCGCCGGGTTCGATTAGAGCTAACGCCGCATTACGCGCACAGACGCACGTACAAGAGAAACACGCATCGCTTCGCCCCGACCTCCCACCGTAACCGGAACTCCCGAAATTTTCCTCGCCCTCGCTTCTACCACGGTTTTTTCCGTCATGGACGGCCCAAAGAATGTCATGCAGCTGCGTCTCCGCCCGCCCAGAAGAAAAGCCCATTTACATCATGATTTTTTGTCATAGAAGTAGGAGCCCACCACATCTATGATGATACCGGGTTTTGTCACAATTATCGTCATAGAAGTGTCATATGTATGACAGAATTTTTTTTCGTTCGGCCCAATATGTCACGGATGTGTCTTTTTTGTAGTGTTGTCATTTAAACGTCGGATCATCTATGAAAGAAGAATACTACATGTATAAAGACAATTGGCGGGTTAGCAAACATCGCACCGGCTCAATTTCTTTCGCAAAATATCTCCAAAGTATCAAGTGCACAAGGGCACCACAAATTAGCAAGTGTTTTTACTACTACCCCTATTACAAGCCTCATTTGGGTTGAATATCAAGCAAGTTTTTCCAAAGTGGCTACTCGTTCAAGCTAGCCTAAGAGGCTTCCGAGTTGGCGTCCCCGTGTTGGCCTTGTGCACCAGTTGCTTCCGGGTCAGCCTATGCCAGCTCGTCTTGCCCGGTCTGGAGGTTCCTTATTGTCCACTGGATAGTGGACAAAGCTTTGAAGGTCGAGTCATTGGTGATTATAGCAGACGGGTCGACGTTAGGGGCAGAAGTTTGCCTACGACGAGGCGGAGTCAGCACCAACGGCTGCTACTTGTTGAGCTTGCGTTGCTTTTTCCCTTGAAGAGGAAAGGGTGATGCAGCAAAGTAGAGATAAGTATTTCCCTCAGTTTGAGAACCAAGCTATCAATCCAGTAGGAGGCACAAGCAAGTCTCCAATCTATGCACCTGCACAAAAAATCAAACACTTGCACCCAACGTGATAAAGGGGTTGTCAATCCCTTCAAGGTCACTTGCAAGGATGAGATCTGATAGAGATGGATATAAAAGATTACTAAAATGTAAAACAAAGAAAAAGTAAATAAAACTCATCGAGGTATTTTTGGGTTTTTGGTTTATAGATCTGAAAATATATAATGGAAAATAGACCTGGGGGCCATAGGTTTCACTAGAGGCTTCTCTCTTGAAGAAAGCACACAGTGGCTAAACAAATTACTGTTGAGCAATTGATAGAAAAGCGCAAAGTTATGATGACATCTAAGGCAATGATCATGAATATAGGCATCACATCCGTGATAAGTAGACCGGCTCCTGCCTGCATCTACTACTATTACTCCACACATCGACCTCTATCCAGCATGCATCTAGAGTATTAAGTTCATATGAATGGACTAACGCCATAAGTAAGATGACATGATGTAGAGGGGTAAACTCAAGCAATATGATATAAACCCCATATTTTTATCTTTGATGGCAACAACACAATACTTGCCTCGCTACCCCTACTATGTCACTGGGTGAGGACACCGCAAGATTGAACCCAAAACTAAGCACCTCTCCCGTTGCAAGAAAAACCAATCTAGTTGGCCAAACCAAATCGATAGTTCGAAGAGAAATACAAAGATATATGAATCATGCATAAAGAGTTCAGAGAAGACTCGGTAGATAATCTGATCATAAATCCACAATTCATGGATCTCAACACACACACCATGAAAGAATATTACATTGGATAGAACTCCAAGAACATCGAGGAGAACATGGTCTTGATGGTCAAAGAGAGAGAAGAAGCCATCTAGCTACTAGCTATGGACCCATAGGTTTGTGGTAAACTACTCACACATCATCGGTAGGGCAGCAAGGTTGATGTAGAGGCCTGTCGGTGTCAAAACCGACAGATCTCGGGTAGGGGGTCCCGAACTGTGAGTCTAAGGATCGAAGGTAATAGGAGGTAGGGGACACAATGCTTACCCAGGTTCGGGCCCTCTTGATGGAGGTAACACCCTACTTCCTGCTTGATTGACTTTGATGAGTATTGGGATTACAAGAGTTGATCTACCTCGAGATCGTAATGGCTAAACCCTAGATGTCTATCCTGTATGATTATGATTGCCTCTGCGAACTAAACCCTCCGATTTATATAGACATCGGAGGGGGCTAGCGTCGTACAAAGTCTTCATATCCGCACGCCAAGCTTGCCTTCCACGCCAAGGAGAGTCCCATCCGGACACGGGGGAAAGCCTTCCATCTTGTATCTTCACGGCCCATGAGTCCGGCCCATGTCGCATAGCCCGGACGACCCAGGAACCCGTAATCCAGGATTCCCTCAGTAGCCCCTGAACTGGCTTCAATGACGATGTATCTGGCACGCAGACTATCTTCGGCATTGCAAGGCGGGTTCCTCCTCCAAACACTTCAAAGCTGTCCTCTGAACAAGAGATCTATATCCGGGTCTGTACAGTAGGTTAACCTTCCAACCATAAAAGCATAATACTTAAAATGTATCCATCGATAGCTTTTTCCGGCGGAACGCCACGTTTGGCTCTGCTATCATCTCGAACCGTTTTTGGGCCTCCTGCCTTGCGTTTCAATACGCAACTCCCACTGATGCATCTTGTCAAGGCAGAGATCGTGTCCCTTCATTGCTGGATTCTCATCAATACAGATTTGGGTAATCCAACTATGCCGTTCGCACGACCCCTTGGGAATAGGCGAGTTTTAAGGCTTGAGGGAGGGGGATGCTTGATATTCGCAGCCCATATAAGTGGATAGAATCCAACTCTTCCACCCTACACCTCATTCTCTATCTGCCTTTGCATCCTCGAGCTCGAGCGCCCAAGTTCCAAGCTTTTCTTCCGTCTGCAACCCCTCCGACTATGGCCGGCTCTCAAGGCAAGTGGATGGCCTCCTCCGTCACGGAGGTGAATATCAAGGAGCTGCGGGAAGCGCGGTATCTAACCGCGGAAATCAAGCACAGACTTCCCGATCCGGCGTAGGTCATCCCTACTCCAGAGCCCGGCGAGAGGGTGGTGTTCATCCCCCACTTCCTCCATAGACTCGGATTCGCCCTTCACCCCTTCGTGAGGGGACTCATGTTCTACTACAGGCTGGATTTTCACGATCTGGCCCCAAATTCGTTCCTCCACATCTCGGTGTTCATCGTCGTGTATGAGGCCTTCCTCCGTGTCCCTCCACATTTCGGCTTATGGCTCAAGATTTTTAATGTGAAGCCGAAGGTAGTCGACGGGCAACACGCAGAGTGTGGTGGTGCATGGTGAGCAAGATCCCCAAAGTCAATTGGCCAAAGGGAGTCTTTGCGGACACCGTCAAGATATGGCAACATGAATGGTTCTATATCACAGAACCCCGCGGCTCCAAATGAGCAGCCGCTCCAGCCTTTAGATCTGGACCCCCGCTAAGGCTCACATCCTAGACCAACGAGGGTCCGGACTGGGGGTCGGTCCCTGAGGTGCTGGTATTGCAGAAACGCGTCCAAAGCATGATAGTGAAGGACATTACCCTCGCCGACGTAATCCAAGTGATGCTGATCCGCCGAGCACTTCCCTGCCAGCGGCGGCCCCTCAAGATGTGGGAGTTCAACCCGGAAGGGCCACGGACCCTACAACGGTTCTATGGCACAACACATAAGGGGATCTGGAAGCTGCTTTTTAAGAAACAGAAAACGTGGCCAAAGTCCTCAGACGACACCGGCCTCGACTGCAACCATCCGGCCTCTAAGGTAAATTCCAAAACCTCCAAACATTAGTAGGTTCGTTGCTCCAAAGGAGAAGTATTTGAGTAGTCCATCCCCCAAACAGGTCTGGATCAAGAAGGCGGAGTAGATCCGGTGTCCGGCTCCACTCCCCGAAGACCCAGCCAATCCTCTACTAATGAGGATGCTGGTCCCGGCGCCATACCAGGCGCCGGTAGAGAAGGACAAGAAGAGGAAGAAGAAAGAGGAGGGCACTTCGGACGCAATGTCCAGAGAAGCTGATGCACGGTCCTCTCACGAGGGCGACGACGATGAAGAGGAGGAGGAGGAAGAATAAGATCCTCCCTGCAAGGGCAAGAAGAGGGTGGCCTCGGAAGACCTGGAGGCCGAAGCCTCCAAGAGGGACAAAATCACCCTCCCCGATGACTCAGAGTCAGACGCCGAGGCCATCCCGAAGCATCGTCACCGGACAAAGCCCCAAGCCGACTCGTAAGTAGCCCGTGATTCTTCACACTCACCCAATCTTTATGAACGGTGATGATAACTCTAAGTTCCATCTTTTTAGTCTGGCCCATAGTATCCCCCAGCTATCCTCATCCTCGGGGAATCTACTGCCGGAGATGATGGAGAGCGAGTCGCCTTCCCCGGCTTCCCCACCGCCTAGGCTGGATGCCCCCGAGGTGTCGTCCCATAGGCCCTCTCCGGGCCTTGAAGAGACACCAGAGGGGGGGGTGACTTAACGGTGCCTCAGAGCAACACCTCGGCTACCAAAGGATTGAGAGGTACGGCCCCCACGAAGACTGGCAACGGGGCCCCCGGTCAATCTGTCCCCCAGCCGCATACTACTTCGGAGACCAACAAGGCTCCGGAGTCTAATGAGCAACCCCCCATAGGAGGGGAGGGTGTGGCGACCTTTGCTAATCCGGAGGCGCCGAATACTATGGTGGATGCACTGCAAAGTGAATCCATCCTGGATGAGCACCGCATCCTAATAGGTTCGGTGGCTGAGAAGATTCAATCCGCCAAGAGCGGGCTGAACGAAGCCTTTTCCAGCCTGCTGGCAGGCTTCAAGGTACGCAATGTAATGATTTTATTTTTTATTTTTATGAGAAATATGCATGTATATAGATAGTAGCCCCTGAGACTCTGTTCGGTTCTCTGAAAAAAAGCGAGCAGAGGATCAATAACCAGTTGTCAGGTGGTAACATACTTTTATCTGGATTCACACAGGCTTCTCTGCTAGCGGCGACTGCCCAATTAGCGGAAGTTTTCGAACTCAAATGGAAACTGGAACGGGCCGATGAGGACCTAGTCCTTCTTAACACGCGGATCGACTAGGCGCAAGGTATAAGATACATCTGACTGTATGCCTGTTTATGTCCGTGTTTTGTGGAAGTTCAAGAGCCGACATGCGCGTAATTTGCACAAATGGCGCCGCCGCGGTGGAGACCCTCAGGGGTGAGCTCGCCCAACCCAAGGAGAAAGCAAGGGTAAGCAAGGAAGCTGCGGAAAAAACGGCTGCAGACTCAGTGGCCGAACAGACCGCTCGACGCCGTGAGGAACGGGTTACCGAGATGGAGCAAAAGCTCAAGCCCGCCGCCGCCAAGTGCGAGTCCTTAGAAAAGGAAAAATAAGGCGAAGGAGACCGAAATTTCCAAGGCCCTTCAAGAAGCTTTGGAGGCGCGGTCCGAATCTCGCGTAGCACGCGAGGAAATCCGTCAAGCCGGACAGATTGCGGCTGGTAAGCCCTTTCTTTTACATGCTAAATTTGGGGACCGGAAGTATGCCTTGCTTAATCGACTGTGGAGTTCTCCAGACGCATATGAGGATTTGCCGAAGAGTGCTACGGACGCCGCCCAATTCTTCCAGGCCCAGGAGGGGTACGCGACGGAGAAGCTCTTCTAGTCGCAGTTTGTGGGGCAGGAGCGTCGCGTACTGCTAAATGACCAGATGGCACAATGGGCGGAGTTGCAGAAGATGTCCAGTGCAGGCATGAAGGACATCATAGTCCGGTTGTGGCCGGCCGAAGCCATTCCGGATAGCTATTTCGGCCTCGTGCTGCATCTCGTCAATGTGCTGCCCCGAATTGACACTGTTAAGAAGTGGTCTTGTATAGAAGGGCGCGAATGGCCTTTGCCCGTGTCAAGATGCACTAGGGGAAGATGAAGGCCGAAAAGGTGGCAGTCGAGGGTCCGCCCGAAAGCAAGGACCGCCGTACACCGGTGTCGGGGATGCTGATCTGACCCACGAACACCTATGGGGCCGGCGGACCGAGCCCCTTTCGGTTCGGCGGGGGGCGGAGGTCGCACGAAGAGCGGATCGAGGCGAAGCACACGAGCGGTTTTACCCAGCTTCGGAGCTCTCTGGAGAGAACACTCCTACTGCTGCATGTCTGGATGTATTGAGTTCTTGCTCAGGGGCGCTGAGTGCTACAGTGCTCACGAGGCTGAGCGTGAGTGTTTCTGCCTTTGAACCTTCCGAACCCCCCCTCTATGTTGCGCATGGGCCTCCTTTTATATGCTAAAGGGGTCTCCGACAGGTGGCAACGTAGGCAAGGGTAAAAATGGAAAAGGAGTGGTTGGTACAGCTACTTGTAGGTGTATCATACCTAACCCCGATGGCGGGGGACAAAGGCATTAAATGCCCGCTTCACGCCGCCTCTAACGGTGCAAACAGGGACCGTCAGGGCGCCACCGCTTGCCATGATGGCAATCTCGCTGGCCAAGCATGCCATCAAGGCCCGCCGGTCAAGACGCCTCTTACACGGCGCCCGGAAAGGTCCTGTAGGCGACACGTTAGTGGATCTTGTTGGAGCGCAGGCTGTAGGTGGTGGTCTGCCGCAGCAAGCGCCTTGCCGCGGTTGTTGTCTTGTCGCGCCCGGAAGCTTGTCGCTCACCGGGCCTTCCCGGCAAGCTCTTCTTGCCGGGGCCTTGTCTTCTAGGTGCCTTGACTGGCCTTCCCGGCAAGCTCCTCTTGCCGGGGCCTTGTCTTGTAGGTGCCTTGACTGGCCTTCCCGGAAAGCTCCTCTTGCCAGGGCCTTGTCTCCTTGGCTTAAATACTTTGTTCTTGAATGGCTCCAAAGGAACCACGGAGGACCTTGGCGGTCACCCGGTAAGCCTTGCCGCGGAGGGCTGCAGAATCGCCTGCACAAGTTCGGGATACTAGGGTACCCCTACTCTAGTACACCGACAGAGCCCTGCCCGGGCCATACACGGTGCCGAAGCGCTGTTGGGCCAGGCCCAAAACAGGCACGGCACGCAGCGCCTGGGTTACGCCATAACTCACTCCGGACCCACCACGCCCTCCACGAACGGCATGCGTCGAACGCGGCGTCGTGGGAGAGATCGTGGGGGGTTTCTTTATTCGGAAAAATGGAACGTCCGCCCCCTCCCTCTTTATAAGCAGGGGAAACAGGGGCAGTTCGCCCACCTCGCCAGTTGCTGTCCAATCTCGAAAAACCTCCGCTGCTCCCCCCTCAGCTCGCCGCGAAGGATCTGAGGGAGTACTATTACCTCTTCTGGTCGACGGAGACGCGAGCGCATCCGCGTACGAAGGTACTTCCAGCTGCTGCTTCGGAACTAGCTACGAACGGATATCCCTTCTTTGCGCTTCTTTCATCTGCGGGCTCGCCACTTTCTCTGAATTTTTCGTGATATCATGAACACCTACAGGTTCCGCCTCCTTGATTTCACCCCCAATGTTGTTCTGACCATGGCAGTTTTTGCACATCTCTGCGAAAACTTTGTCAGAGTCCACCCAAACGTAGCCCTTTTCCGCCACTTCTTTATGCCTCGGGTTGAGAGAGGAGAGCCCCTTTCCGGCGGAATCGCCTGGATCTCGAGGACCGACAAGAAAGAAGCGTATCTGGAGGGAGAGCTCCGCAGCAAATGGGACGAGTGGAGAGCAGACTGGTGCTGGGTTGTCGAGGAGAACCCGCAGCTGCCATCGCCCAAATACCAAACCCCAGCAAAGGCGTCAACGATTGGAGCAGTCTCGCCCGGAAGACGCTTAGGCTGAAGATTGCCGTCATCCGGATCCTACGCACGAGGCTTGCCGGACTTCACTGCGGCGCCCGTTGGCGCAGATTTTCTTCGCCGCAGACGCTTCTTGCGGAGAGAGGAGGAGACCCGCTGGGAGTTTCGTAACGCGGCGGATATCATGAGGCTGCGCCCAGGCCTCAACTTCAACTTCACCGTCTTGGAACTTGACGCGATGCTCTTGGAGCTGTTCAAGCCCGATCCTGATCATCCAGAAATGTTTAGGTTGCCGAGGGGCGTCGTTCCGCTGTGCAACAATTCCTCGCTTGACCGCATCCGTGCAATGATGATGTTGTGCGATTCGCATGGAATTGTCCCCACTTGGCAAGAGCCTGCAGATGACGTCGTGCGAGAGTTTTTCGACATTCTGGTAGAAGTGCCGATCCGCCCCGACGAGCAGAGGAGCCTCACCCGTGACACCACCGATGATGAGATGCAGCGCATCGCCACCAGGCTGGAAGAGGCGGCAGCAGCTGTGGCCGCGGGCGAGTTCGGATTCACCGTGGAGGAGGCAGAGGCAGCAGAGGCGGCAAGCCTTGTCGAGCGAAGGGAGTTTGCCGGCGAGGAGGAGCTTGCCGAGCCTAAAGCTGAGTCGAGCGAGCCCGCCGAGGGCGCCTCCTCCCCACCTTCAAGCAGCTTGCCGCGAGCGGAGCCCCCAGCTCCGCCAAGAAGGCGTCTTCACAAGGCCGGAGATGTAGCGGGGCGGCAGACGGGTCAACAGCCTTCGCGCCGCACGACGCGCTCCACCGCGGCAAGCACTGTTGCCGCGGGAGGACCTCACGCCGCTGCGGCAACTGGAGCAGGGCCCTCGCAGACCACCGCTTCTGCTCCCGCCAAGCGGCCAAGGGAACTTACTCCTCCGCCCCATCGTACTTGAGGCGGGGCTGAATTTGATCTCTCCGGGCTCAGCTCCGAGGAGGAAGAAGAGTAAGATTCTTTGCTGTACTTGTAGTTCTTCAATTTGTTGTTTTGCCTTGTATCTGATTTGCTTCACTCTGAACCCATTCCTTTTTAGGACGCTGGCCCAGAGAGCGTCGAAGAGAGCCAAGACCCCGGTGATTGTCATCGAGGACGAACCCACCGTGGCAGCAGGAGGCGCGTCCGAGACCATCTTGCCGGACGCGGCAACTCTTCCTCAAAGCAGCCCCCAGCGCAGCCCCCAGCGTAAGTATATGGTTTTTACTTCCTGCTGTTCGGCGTGCATGGGTACTCTTTCTTTGCTGATATCTGACTGTTGATTGGTGTAGAGCAGCCTCATCAGGAGTACCCGGAAGCCGCTCCTGGCATGCCGTCTGCTTCAACTACACCGCCAAGGGAGGATCCCCCGGCAAGGGAGCGTTCTCCGGCAAGGGAGACTTCTCCGGCAAGGGTCGGCTCTCCGGCAAGGGGCGGCAAAGTGATCCCGGTGGTTGAGACCACGACTGCAGATCCTAGCACAGGTAACCTCTTTGCTTGAAAACTTTCCTTGTGTTCTTCTTTTTCTGGCTTTCTTTTTGAATATTCGCTTGACTTTTCTTCATTTTCCGGTCGTCAGATCCATCTGCCGCAGAGCCGATGGAGACCGAGGCCGCCGGTGAGGAGGATGTGCGCGGAAATACTGACGACGCCGCCACCATCGAAGAAGAGGCTGGCGCTGATGAGCCCGCCGGCGAGGAGGCCGCCAAGGCTGGTGCCGCAGAAGCTGCCGAGGGACCCGGCGATCGCACTGACGGCCCTGAGGCCGCATGAGCGCCAGGCGCTACGCCGACCGCCGATCCCTCCGCCACAGCTGCAGCATTAGGCTCCGAAGAGCCCCAGCCCGACGCCTATTTGAAGGCTGGCGATGGCGTCTTCATCAAGCTCCCCTGGGCGTCGAGTTCCAGGGCTCCGGTCGAAGGGGAGACTTTTGACGAAGAGCTGCTCGCCTCACTGGCCGACGCTGGTTGACGCACCAAGCAGCAGCGGCGAGCCTGAGGAGGAGCAGCTGCTGCGGAAGCTGCTGTCGCTCTACCGCGCCCGACAAGCTAAGATGGAATCCCGGGAAGCGCTTGTCGCGAAGGCGGGAGCGGACATTGAGAAGCGCGCGGAGGAGCTCCGGGGCGTTAACCAGGAAGCTCTCCGGTCCTTGGCAGCGGAGCGGGAACAACTCGCCGAAGAGCGCAAAGCCTTCCTCCTCGAGAGGGCTGAAGTTGAGGAGCAACAGCGGCTTGCCGCCGAGAAGCTATCTGCGCAAGAAGGCGAGTTGGCGCAAAGGAAGGTTAACCTCGACAGCCACGAGGAGGATCTAGCTACGCGCGAGCAGACATTTGGCGGGGCTCTCAAGGAGGCAAAGGATGCTGCCGCAGCTGCCGAGGCCACCAAGAAGGAGCTGGAGACGAAGGTGGCGCAGTTGGAGGCCAATCTCAAGGAGAGCGGCGAGGAGCTTGCTGCACTCAAGCACGAGCGTCAGAAGGACGCCTACACTCTTGGCGAGCTGCAGGGCCGTCTCGCCGAGAGGAGCAAGGAGCTCAGCGCCGCCAAGGACTCCAATGCAGATCTTGAGTTTAAGCTGACCACCTTGACTCGAGAGCTGGATTTGGGCAGAGGCGAGGAGGTGGCCTTGAAGGAGAAGATCAAGGCCGACGAGGCGTTCTTGGCAAGTCTTGCTGCCGCCTGTAACACCTTTAGGGAAAAGCGTGGAGCACCGGACCGAGGGTCTCGTGGATGTTCTTGCTTTGCCATCGGCGAGGAGTCATGGCGGAGCTGGGGATGGTGGATCTTGGATATTCTTCCGATGAGCACCTCCAACCCAGCGCCAAGCTCAGTTTGTTCTTCAAAGGCGTGGTGGCGGCCCTCCGGCGACTCGGGAAGAAGTCCCAAAGCAGCTGGCCGAGGAGTCGCGCCAGATCTGCTGGGAGCTCTTCAAAGGTCTTGATGAAGGTGGCCTTCCGCAACCTGTGCCTCAACCTCACCAACGTCCTCAAGTCCTTGTCGCGGATGCTGATGTGGAGACGCTCAAGACCCTTGTCGCACTCCATCGTGGGACAGGGTGAGCGGGGTCAAGAGGGTTGAGGCGATCGCGAGACTCGGCCGCCGGCTTTCTCTTTTTCTTGTCACTGCTGATCATGTCATGAGAACAATCTATTAGAGCTGCGACAAGCTATCTTGTAATATAACTCTATTTCGGGTAGTGATTGCTATGTTATTTCCTTTACTTGATTCCTTCCTTTGTATGTTTTTGCCCTACGCTTTTAGGGAACTTGTCGGCGTAGGCACCTGGGCCGCGAGCGCTGAGTGTGGGACGTCAGCAGCCTGCTGGCGGTGCCGCCTCCGACAAGTAACCTTGTCGCAACTAGTCGCAGCTCACTTAAGTTGTTGAGCAGACTCGAAACAAAATAAGGGCACAACTAGCTACGAGTTGGTTCCTCTGCGCACAGGTTTTCCATACAAAGCATGGTCGTTCGAGGAGAATAACTTCAAAATTTAAAACTAATTGCTCAAACTTTAGCAACTTAGCTTTTCTGTCGTTTGCTTCCCGGTAAGGCGAAACCTCCTCGAGCGACGCTTGGTCCACACCGTTATCTTCTCCTTCCCCCCGGCAAACTTGTGTGCGAGGGAACCTTCCTTTCTTTGAGAAAGGGAAAGAAGAGAAAATAAAGATATGGAGCTTTATGGCTCGTTATTGCTTACCGGGGTAGTTGCTGCACAAGGTGTCAGATAATGCATGCAAAATAGGAGTAAAAAGCATGAAATTGAAGAGATGTGCGAAGCACATGAGCTTTACTTATGCACGGGGTCTGCGCCCGGATTTGTACAAAGGATTACATGCAACAGCGGCAAGACTTGTAGAAAAGGTGGTTGCCGGAACAGGTTCCAACCGCGCTTCTCTGAGTAAAACTTACGAATATGCTCAATGTTCCAGAGTTGCTCACCGAATGCCATCTTCGGTCTCAAGGCGGACAGCGCCAGGCCTAGTGACTCGTTTCACCCGGTAAGGGCCTTCCCACTAAGGCGTCAACTTGTTGGAATTCTTGGCGGACTGAGCAGCGAAGAACAAGGTCGCCTTCCTCGAGACTTACGGCATTAACTGCGGCTATGGTAGCGGCGCAAAGCTTGTCGGGTATCGAGCAGCTCGCATAACAGCCTCAAGACGATCCTCCTCAAGGAGCAGCGCGTCATCTTGTCGCATAGCGCTCTTGCTCGAGCTCATCATAAGCGAGCACTCGAGGAGATCCGTATACGAGTTCCATGGGGAGAACTGCCTCTGCTCCATAGACTAGAGCGAAAGGTGTCTGGCCAGTGGCTCGATTTGGCGTCGTCCTGATCGACCAAAGAACCATAGGCAGCTCCTCGATCCAGTTTCTTTCGCACTTGTGCAGCAGCCGAAAGTTACGGTCTTGAGCCCGCGCAAAGCACTTCAAAGATTTGCCCTCTCCGCTGACCGTTGCTTCTCGGATGAGCAGCGAAGCGAAGCAGAACCTTGGCGCCAAGATCTTGGACGTCTTGCATGAAGGTGCGGCTCGTGAATTGCGTGCCGTTGTCGGTGATGATCCTGTTAGGGATTCCAAACAGCAAACAATCGACACGAAGAACTTGACTGCTGTTGTCTGTCACCTTCCTCATCGCTTCCACTTGGCCACTTTGTGAACTTGTCGATTGCAACGCATAAGTACTCAAAGCCCCGACAGCTCGGGGAAAGGGGCCGAGGATGTCGAGCCCCTGCACCGAAAATGGCCAGGATAAAGGGATCGTCTGGAGAGCTTGAGCCGGTGGTGTATCTGCTTGGAATGGGCCTTGCGCTTCACATTTGGTTACTTGTGCGATTTGCATCACGGAGGCTGTCGGCCAAAAGAAACCTTGCCGGAACGCTTTGCGGCAAGTGCTCTGGCGCCAATGTGGTGACCACATATGCCTCCATGTATCTCTGCCAACAGACTTTTGTCCGTCTTCGGTGAATACACTTCAATTTCACTCCGTTGAGTCTTCTTACATGCGATGTGTTATCGACAAACTGGTACATACTTGACCGCCGGGCTACTCTTTCCGCTTCTTCTTGCTCTTCGGAAGTTCTCCTATCTCAAGGAAAAGGACAATCTCTTTGTGCCCATGCCGGAGCTTGCGGCTCGACAACAAGGACTAAAGGCATATACATTGCAGCGGAACATCCGCTTCTACGGCAAGAACCTGCGGCTCAGCAGAGCTTGAGCGTTCCCGGCAAGCTTGCCGGAGCAAAACTTGTCGGGGCGCCCGCTTCAACGAAACAAACCCTAGGGCTTGTCGGAGCAGACTGCTCCTCAGCACTGTTGGTGTTGAGCTTAGGGACCTTCTTGGCGGTGGCTTCAGGGAGCTCTGCCGGAAAGTAGTCACCAGAAATCAACTTTCTTTTCTTGCTCTGTCCAATTGATGGCGTTACAGACGGTTGATTCAGCTTGAGCACAAAGATCCCTGGTTCCACAGGTAACTTAAGTGCGGCGCACTTCGTCAAGCCATCAGCAATGTCGTTCTGAGCTCTTGGAATATACTCCATCTGTAGGCTGTCAAAGTGCTCTTCTAGCTTTCTCACTTCATCAACGTAAGCTTCCATCAGTGGACTCTGATAATTCTTGTTCACTTGGCGGATGACAAGCTGTGAGTCACCCCTGACAATGAGCTTCTTGATCCCAAAGTCTACCGCGATCCTGAGACCGGCAAGCAAACCTTCGTACTCTGCAGTATTGTTTGTTGCTTGCTCCTTAGGAAAGTGCATCTGGACTACGTACTTGAGGTGCTCTCCGGTGGGTGCAACAAGTAGTACGCCCAAGACCGGCGCCTTGCAGCGAGAAGGCACCGTCAAAAGTACATCAGCCACTCTTTGCTTGCTTCCTTGACGGGGATGCTCGTTTCGGAATTTCTTCATCTTGTGTTGGCGTCTATTCTGCTATGAACTCCGCCAATGCTCGCTTTGGATAGTTGAAGTGCTTTCAAACTTGAGGCCAAAGCTTGATAGTTCCAGTGCCCACTCGCCCCGCCTGTTGCTTCACGGATTTTGGCAAGATCCTCTTCAGCGGAAAAGCAGTGACGATCGTGATCTCATGTGCTGGAAGTAATGGCGCAGCTTTCTCGAGGCCATGAGGAGGCCGAAAAGCAACTTTTGCACACCGTAGTACCTTGACCTAGCCCCTGCAGAAGAGGCCCGACAAAGTAAACTGGGCGCTGCACCATTCTTTTCTGCATCTTCTCATGCGTCTGGCAGATCCATCCTTGTCGGGACCAGAGCTTGTCGGTGAAGCCCCCGCTTGTCATTGGATGCATCTCGCCATGATTGCTAGCTCATCATCCGCCTCCCTCTCCGCTACTAACGCAGCACTAACCACTTGATTGGTTGCCGCTATATATAGCAGCAACTTCTCTTGTGGCTTAGGTGCGACAAGTGTTGGAGTGGAGGACAGTATCTCTTCAAGTCTCCGCAGCGCAGCCTTCGCTCGGAGTCCATTTCATTGGACCTGCTTTTTTCAAAATCTTGAAAAATGGCAGTGCATGTTCGCCAGCAGACCTAGAGATAAACCTGCTGAGAGCAGCTACGCAACCGGCAAGTCTTCGTACATCCTTGACGCGCTTTGGTGCTTCAATATGCTCAATGGCCTTGATCTTGTCGGGATTGGCTTCAATTCCCTACCGAGATGATGAAGAACCGAGAAGCTTGCGGAGGGGACTCCAAACACACACTTCTCGGGGTTGAGCTTGAGGTTGATCTTACGCAGATTTGCAAAGGTTTCGTCTAAATCTTGAATCGAGTTGCCTTGTCCTTGCTTTTGACCACTATGTCATCCATGTAGGCTTCTACATTTACATGCATTTGCGGCTCAAAAGCGTCATGGACTACTCTTGCAAATGTTGAACCAGCATTCTTTAACCCGAAGGGCATCCGTACAAAACAGTATGTGCCACATGGGGTGATGAATGCGGTTTTCTCCTCATCCTCTTCTGCCATGAAGATCTGATGATATCCTGAGTATGCATCAAGAAATGAAAGCAAATCACATCTGGCTGTGGAGTCAACAATCTGGTCGATGCGCGGCAAGGGAAATGGGTCTTGGGGACAAGCTTTATTAACATCGGTAAAGTCAATACAAAGTCTCCGTTTCCCGTTTGCCTTGCACACGACTATAGGATTGGCCAACCACGTAGGATGGAGCACTCCTCTGACAAGGCCTGCTGCTTCCAATTTCTTGATTTCTTCTGCGATGAATTCTTGATGCTCCTTTGCACCTTCGACTTTACCTTGGCCGGGCGCGCATGAGGACAGGCGGCAAGATGGTGCTCAATTACTTTCACGGGAACACGGGGATGTCGGATGGTTGCCACGCAAAACACGCCGACGTTCGCCGCGAGAAAGCAACGAAAGCGCCGCCTTCCTATTTAGGGTCGAGAGTGGCACTGATGGTGAAGGTACCACAAGTGCCGTCCTCCTTGGCGGACACCTTATTGGTCTCTGGTGGAGCTGCCATTGTCTTCTTACACTTGCGGGTGGAGCTCGATGGTGCGTCCTCGACGGTAGCGCAGCACTCCGAAGAGGTGCGCTTGCCGGAGTAGGCATCAGAGCTCTTGCCGGACTTGGTCTTCTTCTTCGCCCCGGGAGCTTCAGCGGCAAGTGGCTTGCAATCTGCTTTGCTTTGCTTCCCGGTAGATCTTGTCGGCAGAGATAAGAGCATCCTTCTTGTCGCCAGGATGAGATGACACTTATCGGGCTGGCATCTTCAAAGATGTTGTATGCATAGTGAGAGGCCGCCATGAATTTGGCGAATCTTTGGTGACCAAGTATCCCATTGTAAGGCAATGGAAATTCAGCAACGTCAAAAGTGACCCTCTCAGTCCTGAAGTTCAACTCGCTTCCAAATGTTACCGGCAACGTGATCTTTCCCTTCGGCTTGCTCCTTCCCGGATTGATCCCTTGAACGCGTGCGGTCTCTTCGAGCTTCGCCATCGTGGATTTGGAGTTTCGGAGCACCGCGGAGGAGATCAGGTTCATGCCGGCCCGCCGTCAACTAGCATCTTAGTGACCTTGAGGTTGCGGATAGTTGGTGCAACCAACATCGGCAAGCACCCGACCGCTGATTCTGCGATCAGGGTGGTCCTCGATATCAAAGATGATAGGCGTGCTGGACCATTTCAGAGGTTTGCGTGACTTGATGGATGGTTCTGCTGCATTGACTTCCCGCATCCACTGCTTGAGCTGGCGGTGTGAAGTATGCAGAGAAGCACCGCCGTCAATGCAAAGGACCTCTGTGGCTTTCTGGAACTCCTGCTCATCGGTTTCATCATCATCCAGGTCTTCATCATCGTCGTCGTCTTCATCCTTGTCGCGGCCGCGGGGAGGTCTGTCTCCTTGCCGCTGTTTGGCCTTGCCGCGGCGTCCTCCTCGGCCGGGACATTTCTTGCTAGCTCCTCCAGCACCTTCCTGGGCCTTCTCCTTGTCGTGTCGCTTGTATTCAGCCTTCTGCTGCTCGACAAGCTGCTCGACCTTTTTGCAGCTCTGGAGGTCATGGCCCTTGGTGCGGTGGATCTTGCAATCTTGCTTGTTGGAGCAAATCTGCTTGTCGGCGACCGCCACAGCCTGGCAGTTGGTGCCAGCGGCAATCTCCTTGCCGGAGCTACCAGCTTTGGCTTTCTTGGCGCCACCTCCGTTGCCGGACTGCTCAACAACTAGCACATCTTTGCCTTTCTTCTTTCTGTTGTTCCACCGACGGCTTCTCTTTGCCGGGGCGGTCTCCTCACTATCAGATCCTCCTGCTTCAGTATTCTCTCCGGGGAGTCTCCTCCCTTCCTCAGCACGTGCACACTTGTCGGCCAGGGCATATAGCTCATCGACGTCTACGATCTTGCACATCGCCATCTCCTCCCTCATCCTGCGGTTTCGCGACGTTCGATGGAACGCGCTGATTACAGCGCAGGTGGACATCTGGGATGTTGTGCCGTACACGGCTGACTCTCTGAATGTACTTGCGAGGGGCTCTCCTTCCTTACAGGCAAGCGGATGAAGGTCGCTCTCTTGGCCATGGGGCTTGTGGTACTTTGTGAAGGCGCCGACAACCGATGGCATAGATCTGCCCAAGAGGATATGGAGTTGTCCGGCAAATGCATGAGCCAGGACGACATTGGGCTTGAGCACCGGCTGGAAGTAGTTGGCGATATCTTGTCGTCTCGCCTCCGGCAGCTTGCACCGCGATGGTGTAGATCTTTGAGGAACTCCGACGGATGCGTCTTGCCGTCGTACTTCTCTAAACGCGTCTGGTTTGAAATTCTTCTTGCCGGGCCACTGGACTTGCCGCAAAGACGAGTGAACGAGGGCAACCTACCGCGTCACGGCAAGTCGCCTGGTTCCTCCGGCGCATGCATGTCGACAGAGGGCCCGGCCGCGCTGGTAAATTGGCCTTGGCGCTTCTTTTTCGGCGCCGATGCGAGTTCGAGCGCCTTTCTTCTTGTCGTTCTTAAGGAACTTGGCGCTGATCGCGGTGAGCTCGTGGATCCGGCGACGCCGTGGAGTCATTTGTCGAGGTGGATCCGGCAGTCGGCGATCTTGGCCTTCGGGCGTAGAGTGCATGGTGGTTGCACCCCCACCGGTTTCGTCGCCACCGGCTCGTGCCTTGGAGTCTTGCCGCAGCAGCGATGCACTCGGTTGCCGCGGAGCGTCGCCGTTGGCAAAGCCGATGAGACTCTGAATGGTGGCCCTCCATTCATCAACCTTGTCGGCTGTTGGAGGGTAGTCTAGGAGCAGCTGAGCTCTCGCCAAAGCTTCTGCTGGAGTGGTGGGTGGCAGTGGCGAACGGCGCGAGGAGCGGGATATGCTCGGACTTCTAACTATGTTAGAAGGAGCAGTATCCCGTCCAGGCGACCGTGCCTCGCTCGGGCCAGCATGTTGGCGTGCATGCTGGTCTTGAGCATCTCGAGATCCACCAGCTCGATCTCGGTCCAACGAGCGTATGGCGTTGTGAACACCATGACGCTGTCGGTCCCGCGCCTCCTGAGATGGGCGCGGTGCATGTACGGACGCCGAGGTCTGCGACGCCTTGTCCTTGGACTTGGCAGCGCCGTGGACTCCCTCGTCGACGCCCGTTCTTCCACCGGCGTCTACCCCACCACCCGTTTGCTCCGGTGGTGGTGGGTTCGACGCGGACGGAACCTCTACCGCCAAAGCCTTCTTCTTCGGTGGCATGTCGATGAAGGTGATGAAGATCTAGCTCGTGTGGAGGCCGGATCAGGTTCACACAACCTCGACGCCCCCTACCTGGCGCGCCAAAGATGTCGGGGATGCTGATCTGGCCCACGAACACCTATGGGGTCAAGGACCGAGCCCCTTTCGGTTCGGCGGGGGGCGGAGGTCGCACGAAGAGCGGATCGAGGCGAAGCACACGAGCGGTTTTACCCAGCTTCGGAGCTCTGCGAAGAGATAACACTCCTACTGCTGCATGTCTGGATGTATTGAGTTCTTGCTCAGGGGCGCTGAGTGCTATAGTGCTCACGAGGCCGAGCGTGAGTGTTTCTGCCTTTGAACCTTCCGAACCCCCCTCTACGTTGCGCATGGGCCTCCTTTTATATGCTCAAGGGGTCTCCGACAGGTGGCAATGTAGGCAAGGGTAAAAATGGAAAAGGAGTGGTTGGTACAGCTACTTGTACAGTGTATCATACCTAACCCTGACGGCAGGGGACAAAGGCATTAAATGCCCGTCTACGTCGCCCTAACAGTGCAAACAGGGACCTTCAGGGACGCCACCGCTTGCACACGATGGCAATCTCGTCACGCATGCCAGCGCTCCGCTGGCAAGACGTCCTCTTCTCACGCTACCTGGAAAGATCGAGGCGACACGTTAGTGGATCTTATTTGGAGCGCAGTACAGGTGGTGGTCTGCCGCAAAGCGCCTTGCATGCGGTTGTTGTCTTTGTCGCGCCCGGAAGCTTGTCGCTCATCGGGCCTTCCGGCAAGCTCTTCTTGCGGGGCCTTGTCTTCTAGGTGCCTTGACTGGCCTTCCCGGCAAGCTCCTCTTGCCGGGGCCTTGTCTTTTAGGTGCCTTGACTGGCCTTCCCGGCAAGCTCCTCTTGCCGGGGCCTTGTCTCCTTGGCTTAAATACTTTGTTCTTGAATGGCTCCAAAGGAACCACGGAGGACCTTGGCGGTCACCCGGCAAGCCTTGCCGCGGGGTGCTGCAACTGCCCATGCACAAGTTCGGGATACTAGGGTACCCCTACTCTAGTACACCGACAACCGGAGCGCTACTTTGAGGAAGTTCTCAAGGGTGCCCGCCTTGTAGAAGGCCAATGCTCGAAGGATGTAGTGTTCGAATGAACGAGTCCGAACTGTTCGGGAGTTTGTATCATGAACTAAGTCTTTTGTAATATATTCCTTCTTTTACGAAGAGTTTTATCCTCCTGTGTAGCCATTTTATATATGAGAGTTCCCAGTCGTCGGCTTCAACCCCCTTGTAGATACTACCGGGGTGTTCGGAATTGCACATGACTACACTTAACCCAATCTTGGTCCATGAAGGAGGTGTCAGTGCGGTGAACCAGGCAATCAGACTATGCGGTTTTATTGCTCTCACTTAGCCATAGGAGTTTGACGATGGGTCTACAAAGTAGCCCCTGGTATGTATGCGGCTATCCTAATGTGGATCCGCTGCATAAAAACGGTCCTTCGTGTAATACGGAAGAAATCGCTAAAGATTTTGATAAGTCGCCGAGTGGTGATACGTCTCCAACGTATCTATAATTTTTGATTGCTCCATGCTATATTATCTACTGTTTTAGGCAATATTGGGCTTTATTTTCCACTTTTATATTATTTTTGGGACTAACCTATTAATCGGAGGCCCAGCCCAGATTTGCTGTTTTATGCCTATTTCAATGTTTCGAGGAGAAGGAATATCAGACGGAGTCAAAACGGAACGAAATCAACTGGAGAAGTTATTTTTGGAAGGAAACCCACCTGATGGACTTGGACCCCACGTCAGAAGATACAGGAGGTGCTCAAGAGGGTGGGGGACACGCCCACCCCCCCGGGTGCGCCCCCTGCCTCGTGGGGCCCCCGTAGCTCCCCCAAGGTACTCCTTTCACCCAGATATACCTACGTACCCTAAAACTTCCAGAACAGAAGATAGATCGGGAGTTCCGCCGCCGCAAGCCTCTGTAGCCACCAAAAACCTCTCGAGAGGCCGTTCCGGCACCCTGCCAGAGGGGGAACCCATCACTGGTGGACATCTTCATCATCCCGGTGCTCTCCATGACGAGGAGGGAGTAGTTCACCCTCGGGGCTGAGGGTATGTACCAGTAGCTATGTGTTTTGATCTCTCTCTCATGTTCCCTCTATGGCACGATCTTGATGTATCCTGAGCTTTGATATTGTAGTTGGATCTTATGATGTTTCTCCCCCTCTACTCTCTTGTGATGAATTGAGTTTCCCCTTTGAAGTTATCTTATCGGACTGAGTCTTTTATGAGAACACGTGATGTATGTCTTGCCGTGCTTATCCATGGTGACAATGGGATATCATGTGCCACTTGATGTATGTTTTGGTGACCAACTTGTGGGTTTCGCCCATGAACCTAGGCATAGGGGTTGGCACACGTTCTTGATTTTCCGGTAGAAACTTTGGGGCACTCTTCGAAGTACTTTTATGTTGGTTGGATAAATCTGAGATTGTGATACATATCGTATAATCATGCCCACGGATACTTGAGGTGACAATGGAGTATCTAGGTGACATTAGGGTTTTGGTTGATTTGTGTCTTAAGGTGTTATTCTAGTACAAACTCTAGGGCTGTTTGTGACACTTATAGGGATAGCCACGGATTGATTGGAAAGAATAACTTTGAGGTGGTTTACGTACCTACCATAATCTCTCGTTTGTTCCCCGCTATTAGTGGCTTTGGAGTGACTCTTTGTTGCATATTGAGGGCTTGTTATATGATCTATCTATGTTATTATTGTTGAGAGAACTTGCACTAGCGAAAGTATGAACCCTAGGCCTTGTTTCCTATCATTGAAATACCGTTTATGCTCACTTTTATCGCTTGTTACCTTGCTGTTTTTATTATTTCAGATTACAAATACCTTTATCTACCATCCATATTGCACTTGTATCACCATCTCTTCGCCGAACTAGTGCACCTATACAATTTACCATTGTATTGGGTGTGTTGGGGACACAAGAGACTCTTTGTTATTTGGTTGCGGGTTGCTTGGAGAGACCATATTCATCCTACGCCTCCCACGGATTGATAAACCTTAGGTCATCCACTTGAGGGAAATTTGCTACTGTCTTACAAACCTCTGCACTTGGAGGCCCAACAACGTCTACAAGAAGAAGGTTGTGTAGTAGACATCAAGCTCTTTCTGGCGCCGTTGCCGGGGAGGCTAGGTAAGTGAAGGTATATTTAGATCTTGCAATCGAATCTTTTTGTTTTTTGTTTTAGCACTAGTCTAGTTTATAAAAGAAAACTACAAAAAAATGGAATTGAGTTTGTCTCATATGCTTCATCTTTTTAATATCTTTCGTGAGAATGATGGAAAGGAAAATTGTGCTCAAGTGCTAGAAGAAGAATTACATAGAATGCTTGGCATAAAATATTTGAATGATGAGCATGATTGGCATGTTGTTAGTATGAATTCTTTGAATATCCATGATGCTAATGATATGCAAAGCCACAAGCTTGGGGAAGCTATGTTTGATGAAAATGATATTTTTTGTCCCCCAAGCTTTGATGAGCAAATTTATTATGATGAAAGCATGCCTCCTATCTATGATGATTATTGTGATGACACGTATGCTATAAAGAATAATGATAACCATGAAACTTGTCATCTTGATCTTAATTTTCAATCACATGATAGATATTTTGTTGAATTTGCTCCCACTACTATTCATGAGAAGAATTTTGCTTATGTGGAGAGTAGTAAAATTTCTATGCAAGTAGATCATGAAAAGAATGCTTTAGGTGCTGGTTATATTGTTGAATTCATTCATGATGCTACTGAAAATTATTATGAGGGAGTAATATATGCTTGTAGGAATTGCAATAATGTCAAGTTTCCTCTCTATGTGCTTAAAGTTTTGAAGTTATGCTTGTTTTACCTTCCTATGCAAGTTGATTATTGTTCCCATAAGTTTTTTGCTCACAAAATCCCTATGCATAGGAAGTGGGTTAGACTTAAGTGTGCTAGTCATATTCTTCATGATGCTCTCTTTTTGTTTCAATCCTTATCTTTTATGTGAGCATCATTGAAATCATAATGCCTAGCTAGGGGCGTTAAACGATAGCGCTTGTTGGGAGGCAACCCAATTTTATTTTAGTTTCTTACTTTTTGGTTCTGTTTAGGAATAAATAATCCATCTAGACTCTTGTTAGACGTGTTTTCATGTTTTAATTAGTGTTTGTGCCAAGTAGAACCCTTGGGAAGACTTGGGTGAAGTCTTTATGATCATGCTGTAAAAAACAGAAACTTTAGCGCTCACGAGATTAGATAGAACTTTTTACTGGAGAGTGATATTTAGTTGATTCTTTTTGCATATGATTACTAGACAAATTCCTCAGGTCCACCAATTTATTTTTGAATTTTTGGAGTTCTAGAAGTTTGCGTTAGTTACAGATTACTACCGACTGTTCTGTTTTTGACAGATTCTGTTTTGATTGTGTTGTTTGCTTATTTTCATGAATCTATGGCTAGTAAAATAGTTTATAAACCATATAGAAGTTGGAATACAGTAGGTTTAACACCAATATAAATAAAGAATGAGTTCATTACAGTACCTTGAAGTGGTGTTTTGTTTTCTTCGCTAACTTGAAGCTCACGAGTTTTCTGTTAAGTTTTGTGTTGTGAAGTTTTCAAGTTTTGGGTAAAGATTCGATGGAATATGGAATAAGGAGTGGCAAGAGCCTAAGCTTGGGGATTCCCAAGGAACCCCAAGGTAATATTCGAGGACAACCAAGATCCTAAGCTTGGGGATGCCCCGGAAGGCATCCCCTCTTTCGTCTTCGTTCATCGGTAACTTTACTTGGAGCTATATTTTTATTCACCACATGACATGTGTTTTCCTTGGAGCATCATTTTACTTTCTTTAGATTTGTTTGCTGTTATTTAGAATAGTGTTTTTCATCCTTAGTTTCAATAAAAAAGTCAAGGATAGCCTTTGCCATGCTTATTTTGCTACTATACTTGTTGCATTTTGAAAACAGGAAGTTTACCGCTGTTGCAAAAATTCCCTAGAAAAGTCAGAGAGTGGTATAATGTTGAATCTTTTTGCATAATGAGATATGATAAATTTATTACAGTGGAAATTTTAGTTCATAATTTTTGGAGTTAGGGAAGTATGATGAATCTTGCATTCTTTACAGACTATACTGTTTTGGCAGATTGCTGTTATGTTTGCATTGTTTGCATATGTTTGCTTGTTTAATGGTTATATTTAAGGATAGGAGTATTAAATATGCAGAGGCATTTAGTATGAAATGTTGAATAATAATGTTAGTGATTTGTTACAGTAGAAAATGATAAGGTTTTGCATTGGTTTATACTAACCTATCTCACGAGTTCTTGTTGAGTTTGTTGTGAATGAAGCTTTTGATAAAAAGAGAAACCATGATATGAGAGGAATTAAGGAGACATAAAAGCTCAATCTTGGGGATGCCCAAGGCACCCCAAGATAATATTTCAAGAAGTCTCAAGCATCTAAGCTTGGGGATGCTCCGGTAGGCATCCCACCTTTCTTCTCCAACAACTATCGGTTAGTATCGGTTGAGCCTAAGTTTTTGCTTCTTCACATGAGTTGTGCTATCCTTGCAATGTAGTTTTATTTTGTTTTGCTTGATGTTTGGATACAATACCAAGATCTGAAATTCTTTAATGAGAGAGAGTCTTCACATTAGCTACATAATTATTTAGCTACTCATTGATCTTCACTTATATCTTTCGGAGTAGTTTGTCATTTGCTCTAGTGCATCACCTATATCTTTTAGAGCATGGTGGTAGTTTTATTTTGAAGAAATATATGAACTCTCATGCTTAACTTAGATTATTTTGAAAGTCTTAAATAGCATGGTAATTTGCTTAAACAATCCTAATATGCTAAGCATACAATATTTGTAAGAATTCTTATGAGTGTGTTGAATACTATGAGAAGTTTGATGCTTGATAATTGTTTTGAGATATGAGGATGGTGATATTAGAGTCATGCTAGTAGAGTAGTTGTGAATTTGAGAAACACTTGTGTTAAAGTTTGTGATTCCCGTAGCATGCATGTATGGTGAACCGTTGTGTGATGAAGTCGGAGCATGATTTATATATTGATTGTCTTCCTTATGAGTGGCGGCCGGGGACGAGCGATGGTATTTTCCTACCAATCTATCCCCCTAGGAGCATGCGCATAATACTTTGCTTTGATAACTTGTAGATTTTTGCAAGAAGTATATGAGTTCTTTATGACTAATGTTGAGTCCATGGATTATACACACTTTCTTCCTTCCACCATTGCTAGCCTCTCTAATACCGCGCACTTTTCGCCGGTATCATACACCCACCATATAACTTCCTCAAAACAGCCACCATACCTACCTATCATGGCATTTCCATAGCCATTCCGAGATATATTTCCATGCAACTTTCCACCATTCCGTTTATTATGACACGCTCCATCATTGTCATATTGCTAGCATGATCATGTAGTTGACATCGTATTTGTGGCAAAGCCACCGTTCATAATTCTTTCATACATGTCACTCATGTTATATTGCATATCCCGGTACACCGCCGGAGGCATTCATATAGAGTCATATTTTGTTCTAAGTATCGAGTTGTAATTCTTGAGTTGTAAGTAAATAAAAGTGTGATGATCATCATTATTAGAGCATTGTCCCGGTGAGGAAAGGATGATGGAGACTATGATTCCCCCACAAGTCGGGATGAGACTCCGGACGAAAAATAAAAATAAAAAAGAGAAATAAAGAGGCCATAAAAAAGAAGAAGAGAAAAGTCCCAAATAAAAAAATAAAAAAATGAGAGAAAAAGAGAGAAGGGACAATGCTACTATCCTTTTACCACACTTGTGCTTCAAAGTAGCACCATGATCTTCATGATAGAGAGTCTCCTATGTTGTCACTTTCATATACTAGTGGGCATTTTTCATTATAGAACTTGGCTTGTATATTCCAATGATGGCTTCATCAAAATGCCCTAGGTCTTCGTGAGCAAGCGAGTTGGATGCACACCCACTTAGTTTCTTTTGTTGAGATTTCATATACTTATAGCTCTAGTGCATCCGTTGCATGGCAATCCCTACTCACTCACATTGATATCTATTGATGGGCATCTCCATAGCCCGTTGATACGCCTAGTTTATGTGAGACTATCTTCTCCTTTTTTGTCTTCTCCACAACCACCATTCTATTCCACATATAGTGCTATATCCATGGCTCACGCTCATGTATTGCGTGAAGATTGAAAAAGTTTTGAAAATGTTAAAGTATGGACAATTGCTTGACTTGTCTTCGGGGTTGTGCATGATTTAAATATTTTGTGTGGAGAAGATGGAGCATAGCCAGACTATATGATTTTGTAGGGATAACTTTCTTTGGCCATGTTACTTTGAGAAGACATAATTGCTTTGTTAGTATGCTTGAAGTATTATTATTTTTATGTCAATATGAACTTTTGTCTTGAATCTTATGGATCTGAATATTCATACCACAATTAAGAAGATTTACATTGAAATTATGCCAAGTAGCACTCCGCATCAAAATTATCTTTTTTATCATTTACCTACTCGAGGACGAGCAGGAATTAAGCTTGGGGATGCTTGATACGTCTCCAACGTATCTATAATTTTTGATTGCTCCATTGCTATATTATCTACTGTTTTAGGCAATATTGGGCTTTATTTTCCACTTCTATATTTTTTTTGGGACAAACATATTAACCGGAGGCCCAGCCCAGATTTGTTGTTTTATGCCTATTTCAGTGTTTCGAGGAAAAGGAATATCAGACGGAGTCAAAACGGAACGAAATCAACTAGAGAAGTTATTTTTGGAAGGAAACCCACGATGGACTTGGACCCCACGTCGGAAGATACGGGAGGTGCTCACGAGGGTGGGGCGCGCCCACCCGGGCACGCCCTGCCTCATGGGGCCCCGTAGCTCCACCGACATACTCCTTTCACCCATATATACCTCGTGCCCTTAAACTTCCAGAGCAGAAGATAGATCGGGAGTTCCGCCGCCGCAAGCCTCTGTAGCCACCAAAACCTCTCGGGGCCCGTTAGGCACCTGCCGGAGGGGGGAACCCATCACCGTGGCCATCTTCATCATCCCAGCTCTCCATGACGAGGAGGAGTAGTTCACCCTCGGGGCTGAGGGTATGTACCGATAGCTATGTGTTACGATCTCTCTCTCTCTCTCTCTCTCTCTCTCTCTCGTGTTCTCTCTCGTGTTCCCTCTATGGCACGATCTTGATGTATCGAGCTTTGCTATTGTAGTTGGATCTTATGATGTTTCTCCCCCTCTACTCTCTTGTGATGAATTGAGTTTCCCCTTTGAATTTATCTTATCGGATTGAGTCTTTTATGAGAACACTTGATGTATGTCTTGCCGTGCTTATCCATGGTGACAATGGGATATCATGTGCCACTTGATGTATGTTTTGGTGACCAACTTGCGGGTTCCGCCCATGAACCTAGGCATAGGGGTTGGCACAAGTTCTTGATTCTCAGGTAGAAACTTTGGGGCACTCTTCGAAGTACTTTTATGTTGGTTGGATAAATCTGAGATTGTGTGATACATATTGTATAAGCATGCCCATGGATACTTGAGGTGACAATGGAGTATC
This sequence comes from Aegilops bicornis, assembly GCA_021605145.1. Lineage (NCBI taxonomy): Eukaryota > Viridiplantae > Streptophyta > Magnoliopsida > Poales > Poaceae > Aegilops > Aegilops bicornis. The sequence goes on along the minus strand of CM038669.1, from coordinate 372,782,853 downwards.
TAGGTGACATTAGGGTTTTGGTTGATTTGTGTCTTAAGGTGTTATTCTAGTACGAACTCTAGGGCTGTTTGTGACACTTATAGGAATAGCCCACCGGATTGATTGGAAAGAATAACTTTGAGGTGGTTTCGTACCCTACCATAATCTCTACGTTTGTTCCCCGCTATTAGTGGCTTTGGAGTGACTCTTTGTTGCATATGGAGGGCTTGTTATATGATCTATCTATGTTATTATTGTTGAGAGAACTTGCACTAGCGAAAGTATGAACCCTAGGCCTTGTTTCCTATCATTGCAATACCGTTTACACTCACATTTATCGCTTGTTACCTTGCTGTTTTTATTATTTCAGATTACAAATACCTTTATCTACCATCCATATTGCACTTGTATCACCATCTCTTCGCCGAACTAGTGCACCTATACAATTTACCATTGCATTGGGTGTGTTGGGGACACAAGAGACTCTTTGTTATTTGGTTGCAGGGTTGCTTGAGAGAGACCATCTTCATCCTTTGCCTCCACGGATTGATAAACCTTAGGTCATCCACTTGAGGGAAATTTGCTACTGTCTTACAAACCTCTGCACTTGGAGGCCCAACAACGTCTACAAGAAGAAGGTTGTGTAGTAGACATCAAGTGGCTGACCAGCTCTCGCCGCATCATGACAATCAGTTTTTGGCTTTCTCTACTGAGGTGCTTAACCGGGCGAACCAGAAACACAATCGCAGTAGTTCTCCCTTTACTACCTTAGCCGACCAGATGGAACATAAGGTAGCAAACACAGGAGCCGGGCAACCAAACTATTGACCAAAGACATGATTCGGAGCTGATGCATATAATGTCGAGCTCGGGACACCGAATTGTGATAGAAAGCTGTTCGGACTTTTTGGTTGGCAACACATATGTTGCTATATAGAGCCCCTAGCAATTTTTGCCGAGATAACTGAAGAGATGGAATGAAGTCTATAAGTGAAGATGATACCGAGGAAGAATTTGCTTCACTGGAATCTGATTGATACGTCAAAACATAGTATTACAGATGGTACCATAATCACCAAGGCTATTTTTCATGCTGGGAGTCTTAAGGATAAAGAGAAAAGCTCTATACATGTTCTTTGAGTGAGGTTATGGTCTACAAATCCTTTGCACCTTCCTACCACACGTCTGCGCCGCTTTCGCCTGAGTAAGAAAGATTCTTTAAGAGGAACAGTATTCAACTATTTGTGCGGGACCAGGCTCGGAGAGAGTCCTTGTGAGTCCGTAGGATGAGGAGGTTTTAATTCACTTGTGGTAAAAGATAAGAAATGAGTAAAAAATGAGGGAGAGACCATATAGGGTCAAACCGTACTATAGGCCTGTCCGTATTTTGCCTCCGCTGATGCCCAAGGTACTTTGAGTGCGTAATTGTGCACGTGATGTACGAATCTCGCTGATGTACGTGGCAGTCGACGGAGGCGAAACTGCTAATCCCACCCTAGGATTGCCGGGTTGCCAGCATGCAGAACTGACCGGCCTTGCGTAATAAAGTCCGGCGGCTTAATAGCCAATGAGGTGTGCGGCTTGGCAGGGCCGCTTTGTACTTCGGCCGCGATGGCCGCGGTATGCTCCTCAGTATGGAGGGAGTGTTCCATGTTTCCGTTGATTCTAATGATGCCACGCAGACCGGGCATCTTAAGCTTTAGATAGGCGTAGTGCGGGACCGTGTTAAAGAGAGCGAAAGCGGTTCATCCAAGCAGTGCATGATAGCCACTGCGGAATGGGACGATGTCGAAGATCAAGTCTTTGCTTCAGAAGTTGTCCGGTGAACCGAAGACGACCTCCGGCATGATTGAGCCCGTGCATCGGGCTTCTACACCAGGTATTATTGCTTTAAAGGTAGTTTTAGTGGGCTTGATTCTTGATGGATCGATGCCCATTTTGCGGACAGTGTCTTGATAAAGTAGATTGAGACTGTTGCCTCTGTCCATGAGGACTCGCGTGAGGTGGAATCGGTCGATGATTGGATCAAGGACCAGAGCCGCCGAACCTCCATGACGGATACTGGTTGGGTGGTCCTTTTGATCGAAGGTGATTGGACAAGCCGACCATGGGTTGAATTTCAGGCGACCGACTCTAAGGCATAGACGTCCCGTAGTGCGCCCTTGCGTTCCCTCTTAGGGATATGTGTGACATATATCATATTCACTGTTTTGACCTTGGGGGAAAATTGCTTCTGTCTCCCTGTGTTCGTTTGACGAGGCTCTTGGTTATCATCGTCGCTGGGCGACCCTTTCCCCTTGTGTTCGGCGTTGAGTTTACCGGCCTGTTTAAAGGCCCAACAATTTCTGTTGGTGTGATTAGCGGGCTTATCGGGGGTGCCATGAATCTGGCAAGGCGAATCAAGTATTCTGTCTAAACCGGATGGGTCATCTCTGTTTGCCTTGAATGGCTTCTTCCGTTGACCGGGTTTGGAGCCACTGAATCCGGCGTTGACCACCGTGTCATGGGTTTCTTCGTTATTGTTTCGACGCTTGTGCTTGTTGCATCGCGTCTTGCCATTGCCGTCCCTAGGTCCGGAGGTGCGAGGGTCGCTGGTGCTATTGCTTCTACGAGCAAGCCAGCTATCCTCTCCCATGCAAAAGTGGGTCATAAGTGATGTGAGGGCTGCCATGGTTTTCGGCTTTTCTTGGCCGAGGTGTCGGGCGGGCCACTCGTCTCGGCCGCTACGCTTGAAGGCCGCGAGGGCTTCGGCGCCCGGACAATCCACAATCTGGTTCTTTTTGATGAGGAACCTGGTCCAGAGGTGCCAGGCTGATTCCCCGGGTTGCTAGATTATGTGACTAAGGTCATCGACGTCTCGGGGCCGAACATAGGTGCCTTGGAAGTTGTCTCTAAATGCGTCCTCCAAGTCTTCCCAGCTACCAATAGAGTTTTCTGGTAGGCTATTCAGCCAGTGCCGTGCTGGCCCCTTGAGTTTTGGGGGGAGGTACTTGATGGCATGTAGATCATCACCGCGTGCCATGTGAATGTGGAGAAGAAAATCTTCAGTCCATACCGCGGGATCTGTTGTGCCATCGTATGATTCGATGTTCACAGGTTTAAACCCTTCTGGGAACTGGTGCTCCATTACCTCTATGGTGAAGTATAGGGGGTGTGCGGCGCCTCTGTATCGGGCAACATCACGGTGCAGTTCGGATGAAGTCCCTATGCGGTTTTTGGCCCGGGCGTGGTTGTGCTTGTCGCGCCAGGCTTGATAGCCGTCCTCGTGCGCCGGGGCATGCCCCCCGCGATCCATAGATTGATCTTGTCTGACCTGCTCTATTTTCCAGGTCCTGTCGTAGGTCATATGTGTATCCCCGATCTGTTGTTTCTCTGCGATTATGACGAGGTGGCGCGGGTTGGTGTTCGGCTTGACTTGCCATTCTGTCCCGAACACGTCGTGGTCGATGAGGTCCGTCAGCCGCATTAAGCGTGGGTGGTATGGGCTCCAGCGCCTCGTCGTCGAATTGGGGTAGCAGCTTATACTTCGGGTACACTACAAAAAAATACACTTCCGTGATGATACGTGTTTGTCACAGTAGGTCGAGTTTTTTGTCATGCATGTACATCCATGACAAAATTATGACAGAATCAAGATAGTCATACATGTGCTGTCGTAGAAGTGTTCCATGACATTACCAAAACTATCATCACGGAAGTGTCCACTTCCATGACGATAAATCACGCGTCACAGAAGTGCTTTCGTCAAGGGTGACCGACACGTGGCATCCACCGTAACAGAACGCCTTTAAGCTATCGGGTCGGGTTTTGGATCCGATAACCCGTTAACGGCCCCGACCAATGGGGATTTTCCACGTGTAAAATCATCATTGGCTGGAGGAGACACGTGTCAGGTCCGCTTTGGCACCGGTCCCACTCATCCAATGGGCGAGACGCGCCTATGATATGTTGACACGTGGACCGGCCCATCAAGTTTAAATGGGCCGGCCCAAGTGAAGGCCCACAAGATTTTGCGGACCATAATGGGCCGGCCCAGCTAAAGGCCCACGAGATTTTGCGGGCCATAATGGGCTGGCCCAGCTAAAGGCCCACAAGATTTTGCAGGCCATAATGGGCCGGCCCAGGTAAAGGCCCACAAGATTTTTGTGTGTCATAATGGGCCGGCCCAGGTAAAGGCCCACAAGATTCTTGCGGATCATAATGGGCCGGCCCAGCTAAAGGCCCACGAGATTTCACCGACATTAATGGGTCGGCCACCAAGCCCACAAGATTTTGAGGACCCTAGTAGGCCGGCCCATTAACTGGCTGCATGTTTTGGGCCAAATGCCGGCCAATATTTGATCCGGTCCATTAATGGCCTGCCACGCTCCGGGCCTAATAGTGGCCCATATGAGATCCGGCCCGTTAAAAGCCTACCATGTTCTGGGACAAATTACGGCCCAGATCAGGTCCGGGCCTTTAAGAGGCTTTGGGCTCAATTATGGCCCATATCAGATTCGGCCCGTCAACTGGACACTTTGCTTTTGGGCCCACTTGCTAAAGGCCCACTTAGTAATTCGGCCTGATATTAGTTTTGGCCTGTTAAGGGCCCGTTTAACATTTCTGCCCTATATTAATTTTGGCATGTTAAAAGCCCGTCATATAGTTGGGCCTAACTACGGCCCGGATTGCATCCGGCCTGCTCGCAGCCGATATCTGATTGGGCCAAACAAGGACCGAGACAATTTTGGCCTTTTAAAAGCCCGTGATTTGATTCGCACAATCATGGGCCGGGGTTCATTTCGGGCTGCTGCCGGCCCGTGAGCTGTTCGGCACGTTTCAGGCCCAACCTACATCGTGATTGCATGACGGCCCGATTATGTACCGTAATTTTACGGTTTGGCCGGTTTACTGCGAAGACAGGATATATATATATAGTAAAATAACTGCAGCATCGTGAATAAGAAAAAACCTAGACTATACAATAAAGAAATTACGGCATATTACATCCACTTTGGGCATCAAAGTTCGCCACTATGATAATAAAGCACAAGCAGACAATGAGATTACATACACTTTGGGCATCAAAGATCGCCACCGATTGCAAATAAACACGTCGACAAAATAATATACAAAACCGACATCACTTCAATAGAGTTCAAGAAAGGTTAGCCCTCTTTGGGTAGTAGCTGCGGTAAAGTAGCTGAGCAAGATGATGAGGCTGCGCTTGTTCAACACTTATATCTTCCTCACTCTGAAAGATAAACAAGCGAAGACGGATGACAGGTTTTGCACATAAAAGTATCAAGGTCTTTGATAATTCATCACATTTCTTACTGATGAATAAAGTGACACAGATTAAAATTGCATTAACACAATATGGTATTGTTCAGGTCAATACATGGCAGGAAATGACATGGTGAAGGAGTTGGTAGCTTCACGACACCACTGGATTATAAATCAAGAACTCATAAGTATCAATGGTTAGTGTGCTGTCAATTTATACCATTTCAGATTGGCAAATAAAGAGACGGTTTAAATAATAGTAGAATGATATGACATTGTTCATAGTTAAGACATTGCGGAATATGACATTGTCTTTGTAGTGGGTAGGTTCACCACACCACCGGATTACGGATGAAGAACAGAAGCATACATGCAGTGCAAAAGAAGATCACTTGCTCTGTATAGTTTAATTTACATGGTATGAAGAAGGAACTTGGTTGTACAACTGAAAATTTAAATTGAGAAAGGACAAACTTTTGTTTATGAACTACATAATAAACTTCAAACAAGCAATTTGATACAAACACCAAAAATAAACAGCTGTTGCAGTCATGCCTAACCAAATATATACAACAAAGTTTGAAGGCTTGAGATGGACAAACTTACATTATTGGTGAAGACAAGCTCTATAAAGGCCTTGTCCATCTTGATGGGGGGCAATTCCAGAAGTTTACCACAGAATCTTCTTCAAAAGCATTGCCTTTATTCTACATTTTGTTAAGAGTAAATATAGATGTGATAATATACGAAAAAATGGAGAATATTTAAGATAAGATGAAGAGTGATGCTACATAACCAAGTAGCAATAAATGTAAGTGCCACGATACAGGAAAAAGGTACAGCCAAGAGCAATGCACAGCTAAACTTCTTCAGTACCAACCTTATGGTAAGAGTAAATATAGATCTGATGTGTAGAAAATGGAGGGCAAAGGAAAATAAGTTGCAGAGTGATGGTACATGAACAACTACCTGTCATTATAAGTACACTGATAAAGGACAACATGTACTTACAAGAACAATGCAGAGCTAAAAAAGCATTGGCATTGGATATATTCTACACTAATGTAACCATTCATACAGATCAGATAATTTGGAGCGAACAATTGATAAGCAACTATCATGCATACTGCTGTCACATAATGAACCGGGTATGTATGCAAGTACAGTGATACAGGACAACAGGTACTAACAAGAGCAAATCAGCGGGCAACATATTTGCGATATCCTGTCATTCTTGTCAAACCGGAATTCTTCTTCGAGCAGATTTCCTGCAAAAAAGATCCGTAAGGCACATGTGGAAAAGTAGAAGTTCAAATTGTCATGTGATTTCATAGACAGTACCTCATCACAGGAGCAGAGACGGTGCAGGTCTGGGCTAGTGGTGTGGCCAGTGAAGTATGGGTACAGTCTGCTGGAGTCGGTCCTACGTTTTGTGTCACTGGTTGTACAACCAATATAAGTGGGTTGTTGTCTGATTTCTCCGGCACAACCACGTTTTTCAAGGACTTTGCTGGTGCTCCTTCAGGTTCGGCAATCACCCTCTTCCTTTTTGATGTCTGATGCACAAGAACATCATTTGAGTGAAAAAACATGGTATGATGACGGATGGAATATGTATTGATAATGGATGGGCATGGCATCTCGACATATATGATGAGTAAACTAAGCGGATGGCGGTGCAACAAAGTAGAAGAAATGCAAGACAACATATGCAAGATACGGCGCAATCAATAAAACCTTGCCAAACTAGAACAGGCACCTTGATGGGTGAACATGACAGGCCATACGCCTTTGACTCCTCGAGGTTAGAATAGTCATTAGGATCATATTCTGAACAAGAATCTACAGGTGGGGAGCGTATGAGTTTCATTGCATCCAGAATGGCACTCGATGCCTTGGTGCCAATTTTGTAAGTCATTGCAGTGTTCCAAAATATTCTTCTGATGGGCGGATTCTGATATTCACTGTAACTATGTATAATATATGAGAACCATGAAAACATAAATAGTTGTGAGATTATCTTTGTAATGCAGATGATATTCTAATATAGGTGCGCCCCTGTAAACACTTGTGTACTATCACTGGATTCTGATGAGAGAGCTCATGTGTGCTATAATATGGTGCGTGCATTTATATAATCTGGCACAAGTACACAAAAAAATAGGCTCCAGAAGTAAGATAGTTGGCAGATGATAGGTTTAAAATATATTGTATAGAGAGTTTATTGCCAAACCATGATAACAAGAGCACACAACAACTAGGCATATCATAGTGTACATAAAAGGGGTACACCATAACGACGATATATAAATCGGGAAAGTGGAACTGGCTTGAAAATATGGTGTTGTATTGCCGCTAGTAATTGAAAGCCTATCGATCACGTACAGGCCAGCTCTATGAGCTGTTGACTGCAGATGTCCCTGCTCCCCTTCCTGACAAGGAACATACTGTACGTACTAAATACAGAATAACAAAAGAGGAACATGTTAAAGAACAGAAAAGGAAGCATATTCTTGAGGTTCCACTTAATTGCATACAATGTTGGTTGCCCACTCATGATGAATCACAACGCCCAAAGAAATGCAATTCAATGTTGTCTCTCTATATGTGGCAATTTTGAACAAGAGTCATCAGGATCATATTCTGAACAAGAGTCAAGAGGTGGGGAGCGTATGATTTTCATTGCATCCAGAATGGCACTCAATGCCTTGGTGCCAATTTTGTAAGTCATTGCAGTGTTTAGCTTCAAGAGTGGACTGCTGCTAGTGCGACACAAAGCAGCTACACAGATCATAGTGTAGATATAATGGGAAAACCGTAAGCATCAGAGTAAAATCAACAAAGTGGAACTTGCTAGAATATATGTGCTAGTATTGCCGGTACGGCTAGAAAGGCTTCGGATACCATCTCTCTTCAACTGAAGGTGCGGTACTGTTAATATTAGTGTAACTCTCAAAGGCGACACAACTCCCCGCATTTCCTTGCTATTCTTATAGGATTCGGGTGGGCAGGCCACTACAAATCCTATTCCCATGTTTACAAAATCCTACGAATCAAAGAGGCCCGAAGAGTTCAAAGTGTCCATCACAACCGACCGTATAAACCTCTACACTGCAAATGTCCCTGCTCATCTTCACTATAAGGAACATATTGTACTACTATCATACTCCCTCCGTTCCAAAATGTAAGTCTTGGTAGAGATTTCCACTATGGATCACATACAGATATATCCAGATACATTTTAGAGTGTAGATTCACTCATTTTGCTCCATATGTAGTCCATGGTGGAATCTATACAAAGACTTGTATTTAGGAACGGAGAGAGTACTTATTAAAGAAGAACGTAAGAGGAACATGCTAAAGAAGAGCTAGCAGATTTTGGATAATAAAATGTTCGTTGCATAGTGCCCACACATGATGAACTAGAGCGCATCAAGAAAGCAACTCCCTGTTGTCTCTCTATATGTGGTGCACGTGCTTTTCGAAAGTAAAGTAGGAACATTAGCTGAACAATTAAATGTTTTCTGTTTTAGTAATATCAGCATCATATCAGGTTCGTACTTGAGCAACAAGTTTGGAATTATGAGTGGCACGTTGTTTAGCTTGATGCATTCAGGAGCAGTACTAAGTAGGTACGATGATGGTACTGAATATGAAGGCATGTATGCATGCAAGTCGCGTTACTTTTGTCATTTGGGTCAGTCGACCATTTCAGGCGGTTGGATGCAGATCCTACGTCTCCTAACCCTTCTTCTTCCTCGTCTCTAATTCTTTCCATCTGAGAACACACTTGCAGACGCCGGCCGGACCACGGCCCCACCGCCTATGTTCCTCCATACCCCCACCCCACCCCGCTAACCCCCACCAGCGTCGAGTTTTCTTCGTTCGTGAGGCCCCACAACCACCCGAGCCTTCGATCACACCGGCGAACTCCGTGAGCTCTAAAAATTGGTGACCCAATTTTGAAATTTAGTCTACTGTGATTTAACTAGTGTGGAATATAAAAAGGGAAAACCATAAGCATTGGGAGTATAGTGTTGAGCGTGCCATGGCGGATCTGAAGGTGCAAACCGGACAAAGGCAACTTCGCAACCAAGACAAGAAATCAGAGTAAGCAGTGGCGATCTATTTTATTGCTGCGATAAATAAGTTGAGCAGATACGAAAGAGTACCGCCTCTGGTGCGGTGCCGTGTATGCATCTCCTGAGAATTTGACGGTGTTGCGGTAGCGATGGCTGTCGGCAGCGTGGAAGCAGATCTAGGAGGGTAGGCGGTGGCGGGGCGCGGTGGGCGAGACGGTCAGAGGAGCGGTGCCGACAAGGTGGACGACGGCGGGATGAAGCGAGAGGGCGGGATGCAAGGATCCCGATCCAAGCCGTGGATGAGAGAGGTCGATCTCTTGTAATGGACGGCAAGGCGTCGGGTATCGGCCCGGCTTGGTGGTGGTGGAGGGGGGTGGTTGGGGTGGCGTACGGCGGCGGACGGAGGAGGGTGGGGTGGAGAGGGTGTTTTGGCGCCCACGGAGTACGAATGGGGAAAAGGGAGGTAGAGAGGAAGGGGGAACCATGTATTCAGGGCGCGCTTGTCTCAAATGCAAGGAAATTTACAAACTTAGCCCCCGTTTCAAATTTCTACTACATCACAACAACATTAGTTGGTTGGGGATAGGACGGTAATCTCGCATACACCAAATATTTGCCGACGAGAGTTTGTTTTTGGCGCCCACCATGTATGAATATGAATCGGGGAGGGAGTCGATTTCGGCCGAGGATACACTGTGTTTTGGCGCCCACCGTGTATGAATCCGGGTGAGAGGCGGTTACGTCACGTTTGGGTGAAATTACAAACCTACCCCTATCGAAACCTATAGAAATCCAACAGATAGGCTTTGCGTGGCAGGGATAGGCAGTAGTGATTTCCATCTCGCAGATTTTGGTTTTGGGCAGTGCGACTTTCCCCGCTTCGTTCAAATTTTGCACAGTGCACGTTTACCGTGCCAACTCAATTCGAATCCGTTTGTATTCTATTTTTTTGCGGGATCCATTTTCAATTGGAATTACATTCTATATACATCTTTTTATATATATACTTTCAAAAGCACAACACCATTTATACATAAATATGGTTTACAAATGGCATGATCTCAGATTCATAAGGTTGTATCCATCAATTTGGATTTTCAAATATTTGAAACCACTTTATGTTGAAATCCAATGTATGCATTCCTCGCTAACTGTCTCCAATTAATGTGTGTTTCATGTGGGTTTTTTTACTTCTCAAACATGTATAATGTGTTTCACACACGCAACATATAGTGTAATCCCGTTTAGACATTAATTGCATATAAACCATGCATTGTTTGTAATTGAAGAATCTATGGATCACCAATATTGATAAACTATATAACATTACACGTGTGCCCAAATTCAAATGAATATGTATGTTTGATACACCAATTTGCGTTATGATATTATCGATGTCGTGATCTCCAGTTTAAATATTTGAATCCCCTTTAATCCAGATATTTGTCTCATATAGCTATCACTCATGCTTATATAGGACTATCTCTCTGGACCTATACGCGTTCATCGTCTCTCAGGTATCTCTCGTGCTACCTGTATGTCGACAATGATCTTTTATCTTCGTAACACGCTGACGGTACTCTCTCCCTCGACCTAAGTATATCTCGCTCCCTGCTATGCGTCTCTAACTATGATTCTCCATGTGGAATCTCTTTCTCCCACACAAACACAAAACTTAGTCTCCCGGGGTCTCATTTCTCTCTACTATTCCCATGTGTGCCACTCGCACACCCCTCATACAGAGATGTCTTTCGCTCCTTAGATATGAGAACCTACGACTCTTCCTCTTCAATATCTCTTTCTCACACACAAACACAAACTCTGTCTCCCAGGGTCTCATATTTCCCAAACAGTAGCTACATTCATTCCCCTCTCACCGCCTCTTCTTTGGTCGCCGTCGCCCGGTAGCCATGGGCCGGCCGAAGGTAACAACATCCGCCATACTCCCGCCGGAGCGGCGCTTTAATATGGAAATTTTAGTGGTCATGCATGCATCTTTTTGTGCTAGCACTCCTATATAAGGGTTGATCGGTCGCTTCCTACCTAACGCAGCGTGTGGAAGAGGAAGGAGAAGGGAAGCGGGATGTGGAGTAACGTTTTTTACCACAATTTCTTAGGAAATTGAGTGCAATAATTTAGTAGTTTTGCAAACTACCAGTACTACACCTGAAACGGTTCAAAACCTATACTCCCTTGCCAGCGCGCGCTTCCCGCGTGAAACGGTTAGCGTCGCCCTGGAGCGTCAGTGCCGCATTAATGCCCGGCCAGAGCAGAGGCGACCTCTCACTAGCGTCGGCTTTGAAGTGGCGCGACGGCCGAGAGAGCGCCGCTTCCCGGTGCACGCGACTGCTCCGTGTTGAGACTGGCTGAGGGAGTTCCGGACTTGGGGGTGTCCAGATAGCCGAACTATCATCGTCGGCCGGACTCCAAGACTATGAAGATTCAAGATTGAAGGCTTCGTCCCGTGTCCGGATGGGACTTTCCTTGGCGTGGAAGGCAAGCTTGGCGATACGGATATATAAATCTCCTACCATTGTAACCGACTTTGTGTAACCCTAACCCTATCCGGTGTCTATATAAACCGGAGGGTTTTAGTCCATAGGACGACCAACAATCATACCATAGGCTAGCTTCTAGGGTTTAGCCTCCTTGATCTCGTGGTAGATCCACTCTTGTAACACACATCATCAATATTAATCTAGCAGGACGTAGGGTTTTACCTCCATCAAGAGGGCCCGAACACAGGTAAAACATCGTCTCCCTTGTCTCCTGTTACCATCCGCCTAGACGCACAGTTCGGGACCCCCTACCCGAGATCCGCCGGTTTTGACACCGACATTTGTGCTTTCATTGAGAGTTCCTCTGTGTCGTTGCTGTCAGGTAGGATACCTCATCTCGTCTTTAAAGACGATACTATCGCCAAAGGAGCCTTGGCCGCTGGCCAGACTCTTTCGGCTAGGTGGTTTTGTTATGACCGCCAGTCCGGCCACCGCGCCGACGATGACCTCTCGAGTCATCGAAACCAATCTCGTGTTAGTTCGAACTTGACGAACAGTTAGATCCGATCGAGCTCTCCTCCATGAACGAGCTCTTGGATCGCGCCGCATACAGGAGTCGCCACAGACTACGACCGGATCGGGCCTAAAACCGATCTGAGAGAGATCAACTCTCCCCAGGCTACCCATCATGTTGCTGTGATAGAGCAGCAATCCGGCGATTCTTCTTGTATCTTAAGGACTAGTTACGTCCGGATTCCCGATCCCTCCATGCTGGATTCCCGCGGAGGGACGGACGTTGATCAAGCCCTGAATCTAAAGTCAGGCGGTGGGTTGGATTCATGGGATAACACTCAAAAATCCAAACTTCCAAGTTCGGAAACTTCTCGGCCCTTGAGTCCTAAACTGGACGGGGTTCCGGATCTAGTTCCACCCGCCCACCCAAACATTAGTGATCTCTCTCAAATTTGGCAAGAGCCCGATGAAATAGTACATCATTACCGGGCCAGATTCCTCCTGGTTATGAACAGGATAAAGGACTGCCGAGAGGAGGACGCAATCCCAATTTTACGCAATAATTGCACGGACAAAGGGAATCCTGAACGCATACATCGATCGTCAGCGAAATTACACGCTTCTTGACTTGGTGACCATAGTACAAAAAATCTTGTGCGATGGAGAGCGCTGGAAAACCGAAAGTAAATTTTGGGACAATCCGCCCCGAATACACCCCTAGTCCGAAACAAAAGGGTGCATCATTATCAAGCACCGGGTTGAATACCAAAAACCAAAACCCCTAAAGGGTACGGAACCGTCTTGGAGGGTTGGCTCAACGGACCTGCAAGATCCACGATGCGGAGGGCGCCACTCCAACACACAGCCTTCGAGCGTGTTGGATACTACGGCAGTGGCCAAAAGTGGCGTGAGGCTTTCTAGCCCCGCAACCAACCCAGCAAAGATGCAAAGACGGTATTAATAGTCTTCGAGACTTTCGCATCAAATAACATGCGGAAACGACCAATCCGCAGCCTTGCCGAAGTCTACCAAGTAGCAACAACAAATCCATGGAGCGACACAGCTATCACCTTCAATGCTAGCGACGAACCTAAATTCCGAACAGCCAGAGCACCAGCCGCATTGGTCCTCAATCCGATAGTGGACGGTTTTCGTCTTACTAAGGTACTCATGGATGGCGGCAGCGGATTAAACCTCATCTATGAGGAAACCCTTCAAAAAATGGAAATTGACTGGAGCCGCATTGAGCGAAGCAGCACAACCTTCGTGAGGGATAATCCCTAGTCGAGAAATGCGCTGCGGGAAAAATCACACTAGATGTAGTGTTCGCTCACCGGACAATTATAGGTCCGAGGAGGTCACGTTTCAATTGGCCCCATTCGGCAGCGGATATCACGCTTTGTTAGGGCGAGAGGCATTCACAATCTTCCAAGCTATACCCCACTACGGGTACATGAAGCTCAAAATACCCGGACCCAATGGGATAATCACTCTACTTGATGATCCAGATCTGACACTCTGCTGAAAATAAGACAGCCGCGACCGGCCCTAGAGGCATTGTCCAAGCCCTAGCGGCGGAGGAACTAACCGCTGCACTCCACGGTGGATAGGGACGATGTGATACTCGATAAGAGGTCCAAGTCCACCTCTTTTAAACCAGAGCCAGAAATAGTCAAATTTTAGGTCCATCCAACGGACCCCACAAAGACGGCCTCCATTGGGGCACAATTAAGTCCCGATGTCGAAGTCAAGACTACGAGAATTCCTTCGGGAAAATTGGGACATTTTACTTTGGCACCTTTCGAGACATGCCAGAATCCCACGCAGTCGGGCAGAGCATGACCTAAATATCCTAAAAGGATTCAAGCCGGTACCAAACAAGCTCTTGGCGATTTTCCGAGCCCAAAAGACAGGCAATGGGAGAAGAGCTAGCCAAACTCTTAGAAGCCGGATTCATCGAGATATAAAACATCCGGACTGGCTAGCCAACTTAGTAATGGTACCAAAAAGGACAAATCCTGGCGCCTCTGCGTCGATTTTAAAGACCTTAACAAGGCCTGTCCAAAGGACCCTTTCCCCTCCCCGCATCGATCAAATCATCGATGCTACCGCGAAACACGACTCATTGTGCTTCCTCGACGATACTTAGGATACAATCAAATCAAGATGGCGGAGAAAGATCAGGCCGCAACGGCATTCATTACTCCATATGGGCCATTCTGCTTCAACACCATGCCCTTCGGACTCAAAACGTCGGCGCAACATATCGGTAGCATGATTCAAACATGTCTGGCGACCCGGATAGGCAAAAACAGTAGAGGCATACGTGAGGCGATGTGGTCGTCAAGACCAAACACGTCGGAACTCTAGTAGAAGACTTGAGGGTGACATTCGACAACCTCCGAGCATATGACATTAAGCTCAATCCGGAAAAATGCGTCTTCGGCGTACCAACCGGAAAGCTCTTGGGCTTCATCGTATCCGGTCGAGGAACTGAAGCAAACCCGGCCAAAATCCGAGCTCTGTCAAAATTGGATATTCCAAAAGACCTCAAGCAGATACAAAAACTAACCGGATGCGTAGCGGCCTTAAGTCGCTTCATCTCCCATTTGGGAGAAAAGGCTCTGCCCCTCTACCGCCTCCTCCGGCGCACCGAACATTTCGAATGGATGGATGCTGCCACAACCGGACTTGAAGAAATAAAGGCCATATTGGCAACAAATCTGGTTCTGGCCGCGCCCAACCTAGGCGAACCTATGTTATTATATATCGCAGCAACACATCAAGTTGTTCGCGCGGTACTCGTCGTTGAACGAGAAACAGAAGGGCACAAATTCCCTCTTCAAAAACCAGTGTACTACGTATCCACTGTTCTAACTCCATGCAAATCCCGATACCCACATTATCAAAAGATAGCGTGTCACGGTGTTCATGGCATCCGGAAGCTGCGACACTACTTTCTAGAGTGTTCAATATTGGTGGCCTCCGAAGTACCTCTCAACGATATTATAAACAATCGTGACGCAATGGGCAGGATTGCAAAATTGGCTATCGAGCTCTTACCATTTGACATAACCTACAAACCACGGCGAGCTATAAAGTCGCAGGTTCTGGCGGACTTCATCGCCGAATGGACCGAAGCCGAACTCCCTAAAGAGTACGGCGTACTCTAACCGGATCATGCATTTCGACGGATCCAAAATGTTGGCTGGCTTGGGAAAGGCGTCGTCTTGGCGTCCCCCAAGCGGAGACACAATCCAATACGTACTTCAAATAATGTACATGGACTCCAACAACGCGGCGAATACGAGGCCCTTCTACATGGCCTCCGGATGGCAATCTCCATGGGCATTGAATGCCTAGAGGTGCGAGGATTCAAACCTCGCAATATCCCAAGTAAATGGAGACTTGACGCCAAAAGATCCAAAAAGGGCAGCTTACATAGCGCCGTCCTAAAAATGTCAGCTCGGTTCGAAGGACTAGAATTCCATCATGTAGCAGGGATAATAACCAGGCAGCGGACATGTTAGCACGCATCGGCGTGAAACGAGACGCCGTCCTCCTAACATCTTCACAGGCGGCTCTTTAAGCCATCGTATTATGGGAAGAGGAGTCCAGAAATAACAATCCGGAGCCGGTGCATCACCTAACTCAGACCATTACGACACAATCGGCGGCTCGACCAATGAAATAACACCTTGACTCACGAAATAATGGCAGTCATTGCCCGTGGACAGAACCATTCCTAGCCTACTTAATGCGGCAGGAACTTCCGAAGACCAAAATGAGGCCCATTTGCATAGTTCGTGATCTAAAGCCTACAAGGTCCATGAGGGAGAGCTTTATAAGAAAAGCACAACCGGAGTCCTTCAAAGGTGTATCTCCGAAGAGGAAGGGCGAAATCTCCTGGCTGAAATTCACGTCGGACTCGGCGGGCACCACGCTGCAGCCCGGGCCCTTGTAGGCAAGGCCTTCCGTACAGGATTTTATTGGCCGACAGCCGAGGCAGATGCTCAGATTTAGTCCAACGATGCGTCGGTTGCCAGCTCTTTGCTAATCGAGCCATATGCCACCCACCGCCCTCAAAACTATACCCATTACACGGCCGTTCGCGGTCTGGGGCTTGACATCGTCGTCGTACCCCTTAAAGGGGAACCCACAAGCACAAATACTTATTGGTCATGGTGGACAAATTCACCAAATGGATTGAGGCCAAGCGGTTAAAGCAGCGAATCCGGACCGGTGATAGACTTCATATCCGGGGTAGTACACCGTTTCGGTGTCCCCACGGCATCATCACCGACAACGGCACGAACTTCACGGCCGATGAGGTTAAACTACGTGCAAAAACATGGGCATTAAGCTCGATTACGCTCAGTCTATCACCCCCAAACTAACGGTCAAGTTGAGCGAGCAAATGGTCTAATCATGAGCGGCATCAAACCCGCACTAGTGCGGTCCCTCAAGGAATCTAACACGCCTTTGGGTAGAGGAGCTCGACCAGACTGGGGGCTGCGGACCACGCCAAACCGAACTACCGGATTCACACCATTTTTCATGGTATACGGCGCAGAGGCAGTCCTGCCTGCGATATAATTCATGACTCACCTCGTGCGCATGTACAAAGAAAGAGAAGCCGAGCTAGATCGGCAGGATAGTCTGGACGCCTTAGAGGAGAAGCCGGACGTGGCAAAGGCTCGTTCCGCATTTTATCAGCAGCAGGCTCGAAGATATCAAAGCAGAGAAGTACGGGCCAAAACTTACAATGTTGGCGAACTTGTTCTACGCCTGCCGGACAAGAAAAAGGACAAACTCAAGCCCAAGTGGGAAGGTCCCTTCATCATCGACCAAGTCCTGACCGGCGGAGCATACTGTCTATGTAACGCATCGGACAACCGACTCGAGCCAAACCCATGGAACGCAGCCCGTCTCCGAAGATTCTACGCCTAACGCCAGACTCCGGGTTCGTCTCACTCCCCCGTCCACTCCTTGTTTTTTACTGTCTCTCCTCCTCCTCCTTCTTCCCACTTTTTTTTCAATACCTTTTATGGGCTGATTTTTGCTTTGTTCGCACACACTTGATGTGCCCCTGGCACTCATTATACCTGGGGGCTTCTTTAAACAGAAGCTCATTCATACGGGCTTCATGCCCAACACATGTGTCATACTTCCGCATGTACCTTTTATTCACCATTATATGCATCGGTATGACTTCAGTTTTGGCCAAGCTGGGTTGCCTGGCTCCTGTGCTTACCCCTACATTCCCGATTGTTCGGCTAGGAGGTAAAGGGAGCACCTTTGCGATTATTCTTGCCGGTCAGTGGATGTGTACCTCAGACCGGGTGAAGCCAAAGCTAGCATTCTTAAGAGAATATTCGGTCGGTGACTTGAAAGATGATTTATTACTTACTTATTTATTTGCCCCTAAATGCTTTTTTCGCTATTTTCGCAGTCCAAAGATTGCACTTTAGGGCATGCCTCCCAGGAAAGGAACCCTTAACGGAACTATTCTCCTGGAAGATGTTTCTTACTAACCATGTAATATAACATAACTAGTTGGGCACTTATGCGATAAAGCAATTATGACCCCGACGCCTTGTCTCCATGCATGCCCCGGTTCTTTTATAACCGTAAGGGTATTCGGACACACTCCGGACTGTTGGGTTCCGAGGTTGAAGCGAACGGTCCGCAAAGACAAACGATCTACAATCCGGCTAGAAGGCATTTTACATGTCATTTCAAATTACATCGTCAAACCGACCGATTGTACTCCTCTTCAATCCCATCTAACAGCTGTCTAATTTACTGATCTGTTGGGAATATTCATGCCAGTTCTACTTGGCCGTACATCAAGCTCACAGGATCTCCTTCCCATCAGGCCCCGCAGTCCGACCTCGGCCATGTGGTTTGGGTCGACTTGAGTAACGTGTCTTCACCATGGCCCAGCCTCCTGGCGCCTGACGGCAGGCCGATATCTTCCACAAGCGGAGGCGTCGCCGTGCTCCTGAAGCTTCTCGGCCAAGCTCACCAAGGCCCTGCACGGAGGCGGATGGCCATAAAGCATGAACGACGCCACTCATCGCCCCGAACACGCTCGAGCAATTGCACTAGCTCGGGAAGTTGGTCACCCGTTGACTCGATCATTTCCTCCATGAGGCGACACTGTGAGCACACCTAAAGACATATTTACGTCAATCGACTTCCTCGCCGAATTCTTCTTTTCAAAGGAATTTGTTCAAGCACTTACTATAAATGCCGCGACGAAGTCCGCTGATTCTCCTTCACGGAGCAGACAGCTGGGCGAACACCTTTCAGCTCTTCTCCTTGCTGGGTGTGGGCATCTTGGAGCTTGTTTCTCTCTGCTGCACCTTCATAAGCACCCTCTCGCGGCCTTTAGCCGACGCTGTAGTTGTTGCTTGTCCGGATCTAGTCCGGCGCCCTCTGCAATATTATTGTCAGATTCACGCCACACTTTGCTAAATAATTATCTTTTCAAAGTACGTCTTACCAGCGGGGGTCTCTGTGGCTCCCCCTATGGCGGCCAGTGCGGCTTCAAGTTGGGCCTTGCACTCTTGGAGCTCACAGGGACAGCTGGGTATTCTTCTCCATAAGACCCTACATAATAATTGATCCTTAAATCAGTTATTTCAACTATTTTAAGTCTCGGGAGCTACTGGCATATATAACTATTAAAATTACTTACATGTATGTCTTTCACATACTGCTCCGTGGCTCTGGTTAACCCATCTTGAGCGGCACGGAGGTGCGCGTTCCGCTTTAAAGTCATTTAACGCCTCGGGGAGAAACACGTCACGAAGAACTGTCCGGCCTTTGTGATTCATGGCGCTCTCCACCTCAGACCGGGTGGTGGACAGCCTGTCGGCATCCTCCGTCGGAGGAGCGTCCGGTTTACGCCTTGTATTCGCCTCCCCTCCCGGACCATGCGTTGGAGCATGGCCGGCGGAGGCTTGATTGGCAACCTCTCCGGATACTGTCCGGCGAGCGCTCTTTCTGGAAAAGTTATGAGCATTAATATGCCTTCTGGGGATCCTTCCCTTAAAAATAGCGGTGCTCTGTACCGTTGCGGCGACGTCTCGGTTCGCGCCGCACTCCTCTTCCTCCTGCCGAGCCGGACTGACCCTTGTTGGTCAGCCGCCGCGGGTTCGGCTTCCCGCCTTAAAGGCACATCCTGCGATACACCATCAGTATGGGATGGTCAGAATTGAGCGCGGATCAAACGATGGTGTCAAGACCTCGGTCGTAGTCACCGGGAGGCCGAAAACAACCGGGGTAGTCAGCCGTAATGGCGACTAGGGCATTGTCTATGCTACGTTGGTGGAACACCCCGTCAATCAGCTCCACCTTTATGTCCGGATCCTCTTCGAAGGCCGGATCAAGGGATCGTTCCGGATCCTCGGGCTGTGGAGCTAGGCTTCGTATACCCTCTATGTCCCGGCGCAGCTCTTGCGTCGAAATCACAGAGTAAGATACTTGACTTTAAAAAAAGTATGGATCGGGTAGATGAACATCCGCTTACCCAGCTCCGAGGGTTATGCATAGAAAATCCATTCTATGGATTCTTGCGGAGGAAGTCCTCCTCCTCTCCCTTGTACAAGCCGGACAGGATCTTTGCGGATCGTTGCCGAGCCTAGCCCTTTGCGGCCATGACGGGTGGCGTCATCTTCCCGTTGAAATCCCACATAGGGTGGCCCCTATATTGGAGTGGCTGTACCCCTCGCATAATGCACGTGGCCATGACTCCAATCATGGTCAATCCGGAATGGGCCAGTAACCTAATCCGGCCCATCAGATAATGGACGCTCCTATCATCTTCCCGTTGAGGGCTCCGCGGGCGCCAACTCAAGCGTTTCTTCAAGGGAGCATTGTTGAACTCCGAGAGGCCGATCTGGACTAGATCCGGCAGAGGGGCGTCCTCCATGTAGAACCATTTCGAAGACCAGTCTTCGGACGCCTTCTTCGGGGTGCCGGATAGATATCCGGTCCCGGCGATGCGCCATATTTCGGCTCCGCCCACTTGGTATATCGACCCCTCATGAGAACGGGGTACGAGACAAAACAATCTCTTCCACAGGGTAAAATGGGGCTCAATGCCCAAGAACAGCTCGCAAAAAGCTACGAGGCCCGCGATGTGCAAAATGGAGGCGTGAGGTGGTGAAGTTGGAGTCCGAGAACTCTAGGAGCCCCCGGAGAAACGGATGTATGGGAAATCCGAGTCCCCTTATTAGATAGGGGACAAAGCATACCCGCTCCCCTTTGGAAGGGTTGGGGACGCTCTCCGCCTGTTTTCCACCCTTGTAGGTGGCCAGTCCGGCTCGAACCGGAACCACGAAAGCTGGGGGAAGATATCCCTCGGTTTGAAGTACCACTAGCTCGCTATGTGGAACTGAGGATCTCCCCCAATCTCCTGGCTTATGGCTGGGAGCGCGAGAGGAGGAATCGCGTCGGCTATCCATGATGGAATGGATTTTTGTCAGAGGCGCTTCGATGAGAACTTGCGGATGGAGGATGGTGTGAGCTGGATCTAGATCCTCGCCTATCTTGTAGGCGGCTCGTTCGCATGGCTAAGGGGTAAAATGTAAAAATATCCCAGCCTTTCGCATTAAGACGACACGTGGAAGAAGGCCATTATTAGGCGTAGAAGCCAAGAAGCGCAACATTTATAAAGAAGTCGGACACTATTCGACGGGAACATGAAGAGGCGAAGGAGAACCCGCCTTGCAACGCCGAAGACAATATCTGCGCCCGGACTCGTCGTCGGCTGAAGCCCGGTTCGGGGACTCTTGAGGGAGTTCGGACTAGGGGGTGTCCGGATAGCCGAACTATCATCGTCGGCCGGACTCCAAGACTATGAAGATACAAGATTGAAGACTTCGTCCCGTGTCCGGATGGGACTTTCCTTGGTGTGGAAGGCAAGCTTGGCGATACGGATATATAGATCTCCTACCATTGTGACCGACTTTGTGTAACCCTAACCCTATCCGGTGTCTATATAAACCGGAGGGTTTTAGTCCGTAGGACGAACAACAATCATACCATAGGCTAGCTTCTAGGGTTTAGCCTCCTTGATCTCGTGGTAGATCCACTCTTGTAACACACATCATCAATATTAATCTAGCAGACGTAGGGTTCTACCTCCATCAAGAGGGCCCGAACACAGGTAAAACATCGTGTCCCTTGTCTCCTGTTACCATCCGCCTAGACGCACGCGATTCGGGACCCCCTACCCGAGATCCGCCGGTTTTGACACCGACATCGGCCATAGGCCCTGTTTGGATCCATGGGTTAGAGTTAGTTTGAGCTAGTTGGGGCTCAAATAGCCCTAAAGTATCCAAGCATTAGGGTTTAAATTGGAGCAAGTTGCACCGAACCCACCAAAAAAACCTATCCCACCCAAGAGGTGCTAACTGGAGATAGTTCTAATTGGGACCACTAAAAATCACTTTTCTCTCTCCATGAAGTGCATTTATTGTCAATCTAACCCTGTCACCCAAACACCTCTTTGGCTACAGTTAGTTCAGGGTTAGTCATGAGTTAGTCTAACCTCTAGCTAAGTTAGAGTATCAAACATGAGCAGTATAGGACATGTAAGTTGCTCAAAGCATACAGGCAAATTCGTACGTGAAAGGATTATTTTTCTTTTTGAAAACGGAACGTGAAAGGAATTTTTTTTAGAATGCTCTTGGCATGTCTCTAACATGTGATAGTTAACCGACCTCAATAGACGGCAGAAACGCAAGCCCGCCGCACTTTGATAGAGATGAGGAGGGAGAAGCGATACAGGCTGCTGGATTACTAGAGATAGGTGTCGCACGGAAGCCAAGAAATAAGGTGATAGCGTGGGTTAGCCATGTACTAGTATGCTATAACTACACTGGGCTGCCGTGTTTCGTACTCTTCGATCCTTGGAGATGATTGGTCAATTTTATATCGCTGAATAATATTAAATATTATGAGTGCAGGCGGCTCCACCACGAGGTTACTTGCTCCTTCTCGATCGTCCGTAATCTATGTTCTTCCACTCTATTTTTTACGTGAGCTTTGTTCATCCTTTTGCCAACACGCGAGACATCTAGCATCAAGGTGCACGTGTTATGCAAGGATCGTTCCATCTATATGAAGAACACGTGGGACTGGAACTACGAGACGGACATGTACCCAGGAGTGGACGTACGAACCTGAGTAATGTAGCGCAGTAAGTGAAGTTGAAAGGCACAAATGGTATGAACATGTGTGGCATATAGGGTGTGTTTGGTTGCGTTCTCGTCTCGGCATAGTTGTTCCCTCTTCATGCATGCTCAACTCAACACCCCTCTTCATGCATGCTCTCTTCATCCATGCTTCTAGTGTATTTGTGCTAAACTAGTGTGGACTCATGCACCCTCCATACACTCTACCAAACACCCAAAAGTAGGTCGATAAGGGAACTCTTGGGCGACATTTGTCTCTTACTACGTACTACCACTAAATGTTATACGTGCAATGCACGGTGATGTTATGGAGTACGTGCCTAAGTACTCTACTACTACTATATTAGTTGGAGGCACATATTAAATTTTATATTTGTTTACGTGTATGCCCCGAGACCTTCCAACTAGACGTGTCTTTCTCCTCCAGGTCGCACTTCGTGTCGTTCATACCACTAAGTACTACAACGTGTGGTCTCCGACCCAGAAGTGGAAGAAGTGGAGACGCTCTACCACGCTGTTTTTTTACGCTGGGCTCTACCACGGTGTACATGTCCCACTCCTTTCATTGACGTGTGGGACATCCAAAGACGCGTGCCGTGTTTGGCACCCTTCGTCGTAAGAGTTTAAACGCTAGCATTCATCAGAAATAAAAAATAATTATAAATCGGCAGTGATACTATTTTTTTGCGAGCCAATCAGCAGTGATACTATACCACGCGGTTTCCTTGCTCCTCCATATCAGAAAGAATACTTCCGTTCGCCAACATGTGGGACGTCGACCATCCTGGTCCACTTGCCATGCATGCAGAACTCCAAGGGAGAGTCACCCAGGTCATCGCGCCGCAGTAACAATGACTAATGAGCCGTCAAATCACAGGCCCACTTCCCATTTTGAAGTTGCTCGGACGAAGGAACCATCATGACTTCGTTGAATTCCGCTTCTTGAAGTAAACTACTGTACCAACAGTACTACTAGCTACAGTAGTTACTCCAACAGAGGCCTCCTTTCGTTCATAGGATAGGAATATGAAAATCATAGGAAGTGAGATGACATGCATCTCAATTCCTATAGAGAAAGAGATGCCATATGATGCTTAGGATAGGAATTTTTCCATTTAGTCTAGGCTAATGTACTGGTAATTTGCTCTAAAAACTACAGTAGTAACTAGTAGTATTGGTACATGCTCGTACTCAGACACAAACACACACACTAACTACTAGTACTACTACTTCTCACATGCTGGCCAGACGCCGTCGTTCTCCTTCCCGGCTTTGTCGGCGACACCCCACCGTGCTTGGATCTCCGCCGACCTCTCCGCAGCAGCGCGTGCGTCCTTTTCTTTCTTGCGGCGGCGGGCCTCTCTCTTTTCTTGAGTGCTTTCTGGCTTTTCCGCTCCCTCTGTGCGGCTTTGGACGCCTCTTGCTCTACCGCCCATTCGTCCTTGGCATCTTCAAATTCCTCCCACATAGTTGTGAGGTCGCGAGAGGCGATGAACTCGGCACGGCTTGATGCCATCGGTTCCCTACCATTTTGTGTGCGGACGTGGGCGGCGAGGAACTCGGCGCGGTGGGATGTCATCGCTGCCTCACTGGTTAGTGTGCGGCGCGGTGGCATGAACGACGCTTGGTGAGAGCTCTGGGGTGGAGTGGACAACCATATAGTGCATTGGTTTGTCAAGAGCTCAAGGACAGAAGACGAAGCAAATTTGGATTCCCCTTCAATCCTGGTCATCTATTACCGAGTAAAATGCATTGGCGGTCATCAAACATATCTTGATAGCTCACTTTGATCATTGTATACGAGATATGGTGATTATATGGTCACTGGCTCAGCATATAGCTCCGTATTTGTCTGGTTGACCAGTCAAACAGTCTGCATGCGCCTCATCAGCTCGTGTTCTTTATCTATCTACGCGGGCTTACCTGTCAATGGAGAAAGAAATACTGTAAAAACCAAAATTATGCGTATGTGGGGAATCAAATCACGGACTCGTCGCTGCAACGCACCCTCGTTAGCCAAATGAAAATGAAATACTTCGCGTCAGACACTCACGCTCACGCTGTCAAAGCATGCTAATGCATGCACGTCGCCCTCTAAATCAAAGTCCTGCTCATGGTGCAACGCAAACGGCGAGCCCATCACCTGCGCGCCCCGGCGGTGCCTGACATTACTGTTTAGACGTTTGATGGAAGCCTATGCGAACGCCGAGCATGTATTCACCTGGCTCAACACCAACGGTCATACTCGGACCGCCTTGCTCATGTATATCGTCCATCACAACGACAATCTATAAAACAGCCTAAGCTAGAGAGGGTACTATGGTAGTATGGTACGGAGTATGTACTATCGTGAGCGACCAATCTTAGTGCCACTGCACACCGAAACCCCTTCCATCGCTAGCGTGCGCTTCCCGCCTGAAACGGTCACCGTCTCTCCGAATGTCAATGCCGCATTCACGGACTTAACTGCAGGTGCAATTGGTGTGTCAGCGACATGCAGGCGGATCCCGTTGGGCCCACATGTCAGTAACCCAAACGCATCTGCAGTTAAGTCACTGAAGCAACGTCCGCATTCACGCCCGATGAACCTACTCCGGCACCAGTTGTCCATCCATCTGCCGCGGCTCATTGCCATTCACCCGCTATATTAACTTGAGCCCCAGCTCCCAGCCATAGCCAAAGACCCACACTTATTCTCCTCCGGCCCCTTCCTTCTGTCGGCACCACTTCAACCATGGCCTCCTGGCGCTCCGAAGCTCTCTTGGACGTACTGTTGCAGGAGCAGACGAGGGACATCGGCGGCTCCGCTCTGGGCGCGCTCCAAAGCTCTCTTGGACGTACTGTCACAGGAGCAAATGAAGGAGATCGCCGGCACCCCCCGGCCGCCCTCCGCCGCCACGACCACGAAGCCGGCGCGCATGCGCGGGCGCAGCCGGCAGCGAGGAAGAGTAGTACACGGTAGGTCGCCGCCGCTCTTGTCCCGGGAAGGCCACTGCTACTCCACTCAATCAACGCCAAGCTTGGTGGGGTAAACATCGGCAGTCGATTAGCCGCTTGACGACGACGTGGAGGCGGAAATCTTTAGAACCTTGTGCTCCGGAGGAGGAGGTTATCGAGGCGGATGAGGAGGAGGCAAAGGCAATGGCCGGCTTTCTCGGGTTCATGGCCGGACATGGTGGTCGGGCGCCGGTGATCGTTTAGATTAGGTTTACAGTAGGTTTTAGTACGGTTTGTGTGAAATATGTAATGAATTTCGTCCAGTTTGAAGGAAAAGTTTTCGAAATGTAATGAATTTCATCCGGTTAATTTGAAATTTGCTTTGTTTGCACGAATTTCGTCCGGTTAGTTCATATAGTTGTCGAAAGGTATGCGGCAGCATCGGATGGCATCCATCGGTGTCCTCGGACAGATGCGGTGTAAACTTGTGGGCCAGCTGGAGATGCCCTAACTATCATGCTATAATCGCTAACAATCCTCCATTATTTGGCAGGGAAGAGTTATCCCTCGATCAAAATCAGATCCGCGGTGTTTCAAACTCCTCCCGTGTAAGAGTTTAAACTCTTGCTTACATAAAAATGGAGCAAGTGGACGACACTGTAGCACGTCATATCACTCAAACTAGCCCGCATAACGAGCGGGAAAGCACCACCCTCGTCATTTTCTTCTGGATTTTTATCGATCGATCGCGCGAAAATGTTACGCTTCGCAAGTTCTAAAGGAAAAGGTGGCACACTTACGACTCGCGACGCTGGCCGCAACCCGACACCTGGCTCGCACGCCGCTCACCAGAGGGGACACGCGTTGTCTTGCAATTTCATTGACATGTGGGACCGTAATTAAATAAATCGTCGATAGCCGAAATCTAATCGCTCGGCGGGCGTCGGCTGATAAGAGAGAAACGGGGGAGGGAGAAGAGATCACCCGCCCGCCGCGCACGGACTCCAAGAAATATATGGTGATAATGTGAGGTGGGCCATGCTGGAGTCCGAACCGCTTCCGGAGCCCGCTCTCACCGCCCTGGCCCCGCCAGCTGCCCACCGCATGCATGCATAGCAAGTAGTACTCCTTATGTGGAGGAGAGAGAGGCATTGACAAAGTCAAGGGGTGGGCTCTGCAAGAGCCCGTCTCTACACGTGCTCCTAGGTATAAAAATAATAATTCTAAAAAAAGGCATAAAAAACAATTGTGTCTTAAAAAAGAAAGATAAAAACATTTGAGAGGAAATAGATAGAGAGAAAGTGAGAAAAATCTGTAACGTGGGCACTACATGAGGAAGGAGGGAGTGGTGCACATGCCAAGTTCACTGGGCTGCCGTGTTTCACACTCCTCCGTCGTAACAGTGGAGACAATAGGTTTCATCAAAAATAAACAATTAATACTCGTTGCTCGTCCTCGATATCGGAAAGAATACTTTCATTCGCCGAGATGTGGGACCTCGACCATCCTAGTCCACCTGCCATGCACAAAATTATCCTGGTCTACCCCGGTCGTATCGCAGGCCCAACCTGTCCCACTGTAAGTTGTTCGGACGAAGGAACCATCATGACTTTGTTGAATTCCACTTCTTCATGAAAACTTACTATACCCGCAATACTGCTACCACACGCGAAGAATGGACGGCACTGTACCACGTCATATCACTTAAACCCACTAGGCCAAACTAGCCCGCCTAGGTCATCTATTTTGGAACGGAGGGAGTACGTCTCTGTACTGCTATGATTTTTTGTTGCACGTTCTCTGTACTTTTGCTACGATTTTCCTACCCTATGAACTAAATGAGGCCTGGATGTATGTCGACTATTGTCTGATCGATCACTAAGCCTACAATTTTAGGAGATAGGGCTATTGGTCGATCGACGAGGGATAAGTATAAGCGTACCACGAGCTCATCAGCCCTAACGTTTCTCTTCGGTGAGTGTTTTGCAAGTACTATAGCTCGCACAGTAGCTAGCCTACTAACACCAAGAATCATCAAACAAGCCCTGCTGATATGATAAACAGTTCAAACTTACATCTAAGCATGCCATATATTACATCAAAAGCTGGTGAGGATACATCTATTTCCATAACTCAGAGAGGGTTCGCATGATTCATCGCATGATTCACTATCAAACAAAAGTAGCAAGAGCCGCCCACACAAGACAGTGCACTAGCCCTAAGATGGTTTGATAACATGCATCGTTCTGGTAGTTAAACACAGGGCAATGCAAACTACCCTGAAGGATTAGTGCGACCAACTATTTCTTGTCATCGATCTCTCGTGCAATGACCACAAAGATGCATAAATGCATGGGAATCAATTTACGGGCGATGTCCACAGGACTAACCGCGACATCAGAATCAATCTTCGGGCGATGTCCACAGGATGGACAGCGGCATCGGAATCGATCTCCGGCGATGCCAACAGATGTGCCACGACATCGGAATCATCAAGGGCGCCCACCGCACTGCACAACCCTAACATATTAGCAAGCACATTGCAAATAATCAAAAACCACAACTATGGTAATAAGCTATTATTTTTACCTTGTGCAGCTCAGGGATCTCATCCTTCGGGGCCATCTCCTCGTCCTCGATGGGGCCATCACCTTGCCAGGGAATATCGCTTCTCAACGGTGACTATCTCCTCAAACTCGGTCTTGAGCCTCACATAGGTGGCAATCGAGTTCACAGGGTAGGCACGGTGGGGCCCTGCTGTTCTTCCAACTTTCTTTGAGGAGTTCGTCCGCCAACGTCCTCAACTCTTTGGCCAGTGCTTGTTTCTTGGAGTTCTTCGTCTCCATGGGTTGGCCCGCCAACATGGTCAACTCGTTGGTCGGTGCTCGCTTCCTGGAGATCGCTGTCTCCAGTGGGTTGTCCGTCGGCAACTCTTTGCTTAGTGCTCCAGGATCCATCAATGAACTGACAAACAAAAAGCAATCGAAAGGAAACCACAATCGCAATGGAAACGGGAAAATAATAGGATGTGAGAATCGGTCGGTGCTTCGCAAAAAGAAGATTCTTGGAATGAAAATATAGCAGCATAACTGATTCGCCCACCTTTCCTTCGTCGGTACAGAAGAAAAATGGCAGAAGTGAGTAGCCTGGAGTGAGGTTTTCTTCAAGAAAGGGAAGAAAGGGATTGAACGAGCGTTCCAGTGAAATGATGGTAGCTTCGTCTAGTCCAACTTGGAAGCCACCTTACCACTGCTGGTAAAGGTGTGGGTTTTGTGATATGACGGGTCATGACGGCCACACCGGGGTGACAGGTGAGTCTCGACTGTAGCACCTCGCTGTGATTTGGTGGATGGCATGCGGGCCCGGATGCTTTGAAATGTCCCGCATGTAGATAGAGCGGCTAGTCATATAGGAGTGCTCAATATTGTGCACCGCGACCAAGGCGGAGAGGAAAACGAGAGAACTACGTAATTAATGCATGAGTTTAATTAGGGTAGTTTTGTAAAGTACGAGATACATTCCTCCAATCGCAAAATGCCTTGGTTCATGAGATTTGAGGTTTGAGCCCTATAAACCGGAAGGGAGGGAGTACTGCACACGGTGTAGTCTAGTCACTTGTTGAAATCTCTAGAAAGGCAAATACTCCTTTCCGGTTTACAGGGCTACAGTGCTCCCTCCGTCTAGGTGTGTAAGTCATCTTACGAAAACCAAATACTCCCATAACACTTAGGCGTAGTGCATTAACTTCTACCTTGTTTCTTGTTTCTTGACATATCAACCAATAAGAGATGAAAGGTGTGCATGCTTTTAATGACTTGCAATGGCTAGTTCATTGCATGCAATGCTATTAATTAGCAAATAAACATTGGTGACCCCAGGAGGAAACGGTGCTAAGCGTGTGGACCTATGCAAAATGAGTATCAACCAATGGATAATGGAGTTTAATTGTTAAACAATAGCAATTTTGCCTCATGCAAGAGCCTGGCTAGTACTCCAAGGAACCGCACCATGCGAGCGTTCGCAACTGCCACGTTCGGGTTGCGCTTGGCTCTTCGCCTCTTCGAGAAGACAAACAATGATGTTACTCCTACTTCTACAGTATCGAATCCACTGCTGCATGTCTGTCCACCTCGTGCGGGAGGGATAGCGTGTAGCGAAAGCTTCTACTACTGCTCCTACCTTTGCGTCTATGACAGTGTGGGCCCAACAGGTGGTTGCCCTCTGTCATGCAGCCAAAGGTAGGTGCGGTCAAGGCACCGAGCTCGATCCATGAAGTAGAGGCGTTGTAGTAATCAAATTTCTTGGTCTTGTCTGAGTTGTGCGACACATCAAAGCCTTTGCACTCGATATAATTTTTTACACATTTCAAATGGGCTACTGCCATTATGTAGGAGTAGACATATTCTGCTTCGTATGTAGTCACTTGTTGCAATCTCTAAAAAGACTTATATTTGGAAGCGGAGGGAGTACAATGCATGCATGCATGCCGTGACTTTCCTTTTGATACTTGCATGTGTTGATTTGATGCACCTTGCCAAATTTTGACTATAAATTTAACTAACCAAATTTTCATGCATGTCACAAAAATTACGGGGCTGTTTGGATTGTGACTATGTTTGTCTTATGTTGCCACATTATTTTTCCCACACTTGCCACACTTGCCTAACCTGAGTTGCTCAAATTGTTAGACACACTTTGGTTTGCCTAAGGGAATCTTTCCACAATTTTTGTGTCTATGACATGTGGGGTTCACCGCTAATAAAAAAATTCTTGTCTTAGGTGTGGCTAATAAAAAAGACTTATATTTAGGAGCGGAGGGAGTAGAAAATATAAATAATAATGCATGTTGGGGCAACCCACGTTTCCACTAATTTTAGCTGTGGGCTTGTTCACAATTTTTACGAGGGGTGGTTGTTCATTTAATGGAGGGACTTGTAGTACGGACTTGAACGATACAAAGTGCGACCTGGCACACCGTAACACCACTTGGAACAAGCGGGTAGCTATCTCAAAAAACAATCAACAACTAAAAAAAACCGCGACCTGACATGTAGTAGTACACAATTTTAAACGATTGTTTTGATGGAGTGAAAAAGGAAAACTACCCCACTACGTATATATAGGCCAGAGCCTCCGCACATGCTTGCTAGGTTGCTCTATTCACAAACTCTCATCCTATCCAGATCTAAACAAGATAGTGGTAGTAACACTGTCTTTCTCCCTTCAAAAAACACTGGCTTTCTATCCTCACCACTGGTTACAAATCCGGACGTATCCCCCTCCGCCAGTGAAGGGGATGAGGGGCAGCGTTTAGGCCATCGTCGACAGCGAGGGAGGAGACCCACTGCCGGCCGCACCATTATCTCTGGCCGAGTGCCGGCGCAGGAGGTCCTCTAATCCCTTTGTCGTTGCCTGTGGGCGAATCTGGCCTCCCGCCGCCCACCTATCCACATCCCGACGACCTTCAGGTATATCTTCGTTCGAAACCGCCTTAGCTCTACTTCCCCAGCTCGCTATGTTGCTGCATGTGCATCATTTTCTACCTCTCAGCCCCTCTCGATCGGATGGTCCAACGTCACATATTTTTTCTTCTTCTATTGTTAGAGGTAAAGCTACTTCATGGAGTCGAATCTTGTACTCCCCCCGTCCGAAAATACTTGTCATTGAAATGGATTTATCTAGATGTATTTTAGTTCTAGACACATCCATTTTGATGACAAGTAATTCCGGACGGACGGAGTACTTGGTTCAAACAAGAAATAAAGTGGGTGTGGGGGAATTTAGTATGTACATCGGACTTGGTACAAACAGGAAGGAAAGGGGGTGAAAGTAATGCACCGGTCATCCAACCGGTCTCTTGGTCGAAAAGGGAAATATAGGGGTAACGCTGTACACAGTGGTATGACCAGGACTAGATTTTCTATCCACACATAGGAGTATGTGGCTAGAGTGAACAAAAATGGGACCAACCCAGATATGTTTCTTGGATGTTTGTTTCTTGGGGCAACAAACTATGAATCACCACTTTCTGCCCCTGTTTACGTACATGGTGCTAGACTGCTGGTGCACCCACTGTCCCATGCCCTTATACCAAATATTTAGGCTCCATTTGGAATAAAGGGGCAGAAAACATAGGTCTTGATGAAAATAGAGGAATAGGAAAGGAATGTAGGTATAAAACTATGGAACAGCGAACCAGAGGAAACTCTCAAGAGAATGTGTTCGGATGGACTACGAAATGTACAAATTTGTTTTTTTAGAGTAGCATGCTTGGCAGTATGAGATGCTATTTGTTTATTCAGCTGCACATTGACTACTCTTGTCCTCACCTCACGTACCACACATAGGTTGATATTTTTATTCCGGCAACACAGCACATCAACCTGTCTAACGCATGGCAGCGAGCGCCTGCCTCGGGCTTCCGCCCAAAAAATGAGCAGCGCGTGGATGTTTCTAATCCTATGGAATCAGTACTACCAGACAAGCTTTCCTATGAAACACTATTCACCTTTCCCGTGTTGCAAACGGTTGGAAGGGAAAGAATACCGTAGGAATTGTGTTCCTACAAAAATCCTGCACCAAACCTGTGAACCGAATGCAACCTTAGTTGTTCTTAATCTAATGTCCCTGGTAAAAATCAAGCCATGCCAGTGTTATAAGCCATGACAAGTTTAGACAAATGTTTTTGCCTGTATTTGTTTTAGACTCATTTGTTTCCTCTGTGCCTTTTGTGCAAACAGGGATATCCAATTCACACAGTTCTTTGTTGTGACCTTTTGGTGCCTTTGCACAAAACTCTTCTTAAAAGAAGTGACTTTTGTGCTGTTTAAGCTGGAATGTCAGAATGGAACAGTTGGTTCATTTTGGTGGAACTGCACAAAGGGAGATCTGTGTTCCAATCCTCATCATCCATATTGGCGCCATAACCTTCCTTTAGGTAAGAATGATATTTAATGCATGTGTTCATCTCTATTTTCTGACTGCCATGAGAAAATAATGCTGTTTTTTACTAGTACACTTGTACTCCCTCACTGACAAAACCAATTCTGAATTAGAAGGCCAATCATGTACTTGGTTTCACCAACTGGTGAGGAGAAAGAGAAACAGAGCATGAAGAGGAAGAAGAAGAAGAATAAGCGATTGCCACAATGATCTTGCTGAAGCCATAGGCCTCGATCGAGGCCATTCAAGGGCTCCGCAGCGACTACCTTACATGTGAGACGATCCTCCAGGGAGTCCTTCCACTTCTGCTGTCTCACTTAATTAATTAGGAGTACTTAAGTACCACTAATTTATCACTGCCTAATTTTCCTGTTGGAGTTAAACAAATCTTTAGTCGGACCCTATGCTGAATCATGTACGTGTGTATGTTTGTCTATGGAGGTGAATCATGTGGTGGAGCAGGGAGGGAATATTACTAGTGTCATGACATAATAGTGCTATTGTTTTGCATGTCAGTTTATTGCCATTGGTTCAATGAGGCAATGTTTTGCGTATTGTCCATCATGAATTTGATGCTCTTGTTTGAGTAATATGCTAATGTCTTCCTATCCTTTCTCACTAAGCTAATGAAGGTTTCACCTTGTTCCTACTTGTGCAAACAGGGATCATCTTGTGCCAATCATACATTTTAGTGGAACTACACAAGACAATACAATGAACTGTATCCCAGCCAGTGCTTTAACTCTGCTGGAAGTTCTTGATAATCTTCGATATAATCTCAACCTTTGGTAAACAAGAGTGATTTCAACCATACATTTGAAGTGCACAAAATATATACTATTGTGTGATTCCAATCGAGTGCTTTATCATCTCTTATGGGACTACATGAATAAGCTTTTTCTCAGGGTTGGTACAGGGCCTAAGGCCTTCATCCATATTAGTTCTTTGTCATCTCTATTTGTATCGTTACTCTTGTCATGAGAAACTCCATTATCTTTGCACGTTAAAGTTTTGCAACCTATGATAAATGGCAATGCTTTGTGTGTTGAGTTGAGCTAATTGGCACTGATTAAATAAACTAATACCTCTCTTTAAGCAAGACTACTATGTTGCTAACTTTACCCATTAAGATAATGAGGGTGCTTCTATTTGTTAGTGTAAGTTTCATCAACTAGTCCCACTATTACAGTAATCTCACTCTCTCAATAAATGTGCCAACAGGGATGCTCGATTTTGGTGGAACTGCACAAAAACTTTGGGTGCTTCATTGCCTCGACAGCTTAGTCCTTTCCCTGTCGATCGCTAATCTCCGCTTGCTTTCTTCCTTTCTTTGTCGGTCGCTTGGCTTATCTCGGCTTCCAAAGAAAAGGAAATAGTAATTGATATGCTACCTCACACAGGTTGGTACTGGTCTTTATCCTGATTATTGTGCACATCATATGTATTGGTAATTTGGTATTGTGCTACCGTTTGCGATTTCATAAAGGAGTAATTTGGAGCCTGAACTCGCAGCAAATCATTACATTGGGTGATTTCAGTAGAACTGCACAAAATGATCGGATGGACAGGTACTTATGCTGCTGCTATGTACTCCAAAGTTCACTCGGACAAGCATCGATGTTGACAAGAAGTGCCTATATTCATTCGAGTATCAACCAGCGTCAACCAATTGTCAAACTCAAGTATTAGGAGAGTGAACATAAAAATATTGCTTGGTGCATAGCCCAGAAAAACGCAGTCCAGTCTTTGGTCCCAACTTGTGCCTTTTGGTTATCGACACATATGGTAGCGAACTATATGGCATGGAGTCTAAAGATTACAGACAAGTTGGTTGAAGCGTATATTCATCTGGAACTTAATCAGTCTGCATGCCAAGGATGCTCCATTTCAGTTGAACTGCACAAAAAATTTGGGTGGTTCATTTTCTCAACCGCCTCCTTTCTCGTTTGCAATGTAGAATTTTGGCGAGATACAGGACCAAGATGAGCCAGTAAACTAGTTGGATGAAAGTAGTGGCCAAGTTGCTCAAACCTCCCTCGACACGAGGCCACTATTTGAGGATAAACCTACAAGCAAAGTTCAGATTGTCTGTGCTGCATGTTTATCATTTGTGAGTAGTTACTTTGTTCTTGAGGTCACGGGAGAAATCACGTTGCATGTAATCATGTGAATTTGATATGTGTTCGATATCTTGATCGTATGTATGTTGTTATTCCCTTAGTGGTGTCATGTGAACGTTGACTACATGACACTTCACCATATTTGGGCCTAAGGGAATGCATTGTGGAGTAGCAATTAGATGATGTCTTGCGAGAGTGATAGAAGCTTAATCCCTAGTTTATGCACTATTTCATAAGGGACCGATTGGATCCAAAAGTTTAATGCTATGGTTAGAATTTATTCTTAATACTTTTCTCATAGTTGCAGATGCTTGCGGGAGGGTTAATCATAAGTAGGAGGTTTTTCCAAGTAAGAACAGCACCTAAGCACCGATCCACCCACATATCAAATTATCAAAGTAGTGAACACGAATTTAACCAACATGATGGAAGTGACTAGATGAAATTCTCGTGTACCCTCAAGAACGCTTTGCTTATCATAAGAGACCGTTTTGGCACTTTGCCTCAAAAGGGTTGGGCTACCTTGCTGCACTTTTTTTACTGCTATTGTTACTTGCTCGTTAAAAATTATCTTGCTATCAAACTACTCCGATACTCACAATTTCAGCACTGGCGGACATTACCTTACTG
The DNA here is from genome assembly GCA_021605145.1 of Aegilops bicornis. Lineage (NCBI taxonomy): Eukaryota > Viridiplantae > Streptophyta > Magnoliopsida > Poales > Poaceae > Aegilops > Aegilops bicornis. The sequence goes on along the minus strand of CM038669.1, from coordinate 372,747,679 downwards.
AAAACTACTTGTCATTTCCTTCTGCTCCTCATTGGGTTCGACACTCTTACTTATCGAAAAGATCTAAAATTGATGCCCTAACTTGTGGGTCATCAAGGCTATTTTCTGGCGCCGTTGTCGGGGAGTGAAGCGCCTTTGGTAAGTGGAATTTGGTAAGGAAACATTTATATAGTGTGCTGAAATTTACTGTCACTTGTTACTATGGAAAACAATCCTTTGAGGGGTTTGTTCGGGGTATCTTCACCTCGTCCGGAACCACAATTAGCTACCCCTCAACCTACTGCACCTACTGAAAATATTGAATATGAAATTCCTTCGGGTATGATAGAACAACTGCTAGCTAATCCCATGCATCTAGCTCATCGTGATCGGAATTATATATATAATTTTTGGCCTCGTGAAGGAGAAAGTGTAGCTCTAGCTTGGAGGAGGCTGAAGTAATGCTATATTCATGCCCCAATCATGAGCTCTCAAGAGAAATTATTATCCAGAACTTTTATGCTCACCTTTCTTGTAATGATCAAACCATGCTTGATACTTCTTGTGTTGGTTCTTTTATGAAGAAGACTATTGTATTCCAGTGGGATCTTTTGGAAAGAATTAAATGCAACTCTGAAGATTGGGAACTCGATGAAGGTAAAGAGTCAGGTATTAAGCTTAAGTATGATTGTGTTAAATCTTTTATGAATACCAATGCTTTTCAAAAGTTTAGCACTAAATATGGGCTTGACTCTGAGATAGTAGCCTGCTTTTGTGAATCATTTGCTACTCATGTTGATCTCACTAAAGAGAAGTGGTTTAAATATCACCCACCTGTTAAAGAAGAAATAAAAGAACCAGTACCAGTTAAAGAAGAAATTATAATTTATAATGTTGATCCAGTTGTTCCTTCCGTTTATATTATGAAACCACCTTTTCCTGTTAGGATAAAGGAACATGCTAAAGTTTCAACTGTGGTTAACAAAAGCTATATTCGAACACCTAAACCTGATGAACAAATTAAATTAGAACCTGGCATTGCTATGGTTAAAGATCTCTTGGAAGAAGATATGGATGGGCATGTTATTTACTTCTGCGAAGAAGCTGCTAGAATTGCCAAACCTGATAAAAGGGATAAACATAGACCTGTTGTTGGCATGCTTGTCATCTCAGTTAAAATAGGGGATCACTGTTATCATGGTTTATGTGAGATAGGTGCTAGTGTGAGTGCTATTCCTTACACCTTATATCAAGAAATTATGAATGACATAACACCCGCAGAGATAAAAGAAATATATGTTACTATTAAACTTGCTAATAGAGACACCATATCACCAATTGGGATTGTTAGAGATGTTGAAGTCTTGTGTGGGAAAATAAAATACCATACTGATTTTCTTGTTCTTGGTTCCCCACAAAATGAATTCTATCCCATTATTTTTGGTAGACCTTTCTTGAACACTGTTAATGCTAGAATAGATTGTGAGAAACAAACTGTCGGTGTTAGCTTTGGTAATGAGTCTCATGAGTTTAATTTTTCCAAGTTTAGTAGAAATCTTCATGAAAAAGAATTGCCTAGTAAGGATGAATTAATTGGTCTTGCTTCTATTGTTGTGCCACCTACTGATCCTTTAGAACAATATTTGCTAGACCATGAAAATGATTTACATATGCATGAAAGAAATGAAATAGATAAGATTTTCTTTGAACAACGTCCTCTACTTAAACACAATTTCAATATTGAAACTCTGGGAGGTCCTCCATCCACCTTAAGGTGATCCTGTGTTTGAACTAAAACATTTGGTAGACACTTTGAAATATGCTTATCTTGATGAAAAGATGATATATCTTGTTATTATCAGTGCTAACCTTTCAGAACATGAAGAAGAAAGATTATTGAAAGTTCTAAGGAAGCATCGAGCTGCTATTGGATATACTCTTGATGATTTAAAGGGCATTAGTCCCACTCTATGTCAGCACAAAATTAATATGGAACCTGATGCTAAACCCGTTGTTGATCACTAACGTAGGTTAATGTAACGCCCCCGATGCGGCTATAACTCCCACGTGTCGAGGCACGACTTAGAGGCATAACCGCATTGAAAGCAATGTCGCAAGTGAGGTAATCTTCACACAACCCATGTAATAAATAAGGGAAAGAGGTACATAGTTGGCTTACATCGCCACTTCACACAATACATAAATAAACATCCATCATTCGTAGTACACTCAAGGTCCGACTACGGAACCAAAATAAAAGAAGATACCCCAAATGCTACACGGATCCCGAATCGTCCCAACTGGGCACCACTACCGATCATCAGGAAAAAGACACATAGTAACGACCACGTTCCTCGTCCGAACTCCCACTTGAGCTTGGTTGAGTCACCGACCGCATCGCCGGCACTGCAACTGTTTTGGGAAGTATCTGTGAGTCACGGGGACTCAAAGCAATCTCACACCATGAGATCAAGACTATTTAAGCTTATAGGAAGGACAGAGTAGTAAAGTGGAGCTGCAGCAAATCGACTAGCATATATGGTGGCTACATCGCAAAAGAGAGCGAGAAGAGAAGCAAAGCACGTTCGTGAAACTAGTAGCGATCAAGAAGTGATCTGAACTACTTACGTCGGACATAACTCCAACACCGTGTTCACTTCCGGACTCACGAGAAGAGACCATCACGGTTACACACGCCAGTTGATGTGTATTTTAATTGAGGTCAACTTCGGGTTTTCTACAACCGGACATTAACAAATTCCCATCCGCCTCATAACGCGGGCACGGCTTTGAAAGATATTACCTGCAGGGGTGTCCCAACTTAGCCCATTCTAAGCTCTCACGGTCAACGAAGGATATTCCTTCTACCGGGAAGACCCGATCAATCTCGGAATCCCGGACTACTAGACATTTCGACAGCAATAAAACAAGACCAGCAAAGCCGCCCGATTGTGCCGACAAATCCCGATAGGAGCTGCACATATCTCGTTCTCAGGGCACATCCGGATGAGCAGTCCATACAACTAAAACCAGACCTCAAGTTGCCTTGAGGGGGCGCTGCACAGGGCTCGAGTTCGGGCCAGCACTCGAAGGATCACTTGTCCGGGGGTAAAATAAAGATGACCCTCGTGCTCGCGAAAACCGGGGAAAAAAGGCTTAGGTGGCAAATGGTAAAACCAGTGTTGGGCCTTGCTGGGCCGAGTCTTATTCAAAGCGAACTGTCAAGGGGGTCCCATAAATCACCCAACCGTGTAAGGAACGAAATCAAGGAACATAACACGGTATGACGGAAACTAGGGTGGCAAGAGTGGAACAAAACACCGGGCATAAGGCCGAGCCTTCCACCCTTTACCAAGTATATAGATGTATTAATTATAGCAGATATATATTGTGATATCCCCAACAAGTAAACATGTTCCAACAAGGAACAACATCTCCATGTTCCAACAAGGAACAAACTTCATCTTCACCGCAACTAACAACGCTATAAGAGGGGCTGAGCAAAGCGGTAACATAGCCAATCAACGGTTTGCTAGGAAAGGATGGTTAGGGGCTGACATGGCAATATGGGTGGCATGATATAGCAAGTGGTAGGCATGGCAGCATAGGCATAGCAAAAGAGCGAGCATCTAGCATAGCAAAGATAGAAGTGATTTCGAGGGTATGGTCATCTTGCCTGCAATGTTCTCAGAGTTGTCGAAAGCTTGATCCTCGTAAGCGTTCTCAACAGGTTCCTCGTTCACGTACTCGTCTCCCGGCTCTACCCAAAGCAACAACACAAACAAAGGAACCACAATAAATCACGGTGCAATGCACAATCAACATGATGCAAAACATGGCATGATCATGAACTTGCTCAAATGCAGAAACTAATGCCACCACTGAGTTGGTGGGATTTTCTACCCCAAAAACATATATAATATGTTAGGGTTGCAGAGAGAAATCAACACAAATGCACCAAGTCAAAACCTGCCTAAAATGGTTGTTAATGAAATGGCATTTTCCATATTTGGAAATGTCCAGAAATGGACTTACCTGAAATGGAAAGAGAGGCTATCCGAGAAATGTAAAACGCGGGATAAGGGAAAAATATAAGGAAGAGGGCGCTGAGAGGTCGACTGGTGGCCCTCATCATAGAGACAGTGGTTTAGCGAGTTTAAAAAGGGGGAAGAAAACAGCCTCGGGGAATCGAACCCGGGTCTCCCGTTGGAACTCTGCCTCGCTACCACCGGGCTAGGCGGCGACTGACAGAGAAGGGGCCTCGGCCCCTCAACTACTGCTACTGCAGAGGAGACGAACCGAAGAAAGAGCGAAAACATAAATTAAAAAAAAGGGGGCGTGCAGGGTTCGAACCAGTGTCGCCGTGATGAGAGCTGGGTCAAACCAGCTCGGCTAGGCTAGGGGTTCGGTAAGGTAAGGGACTCGGGCCTACTAGACCAAACTACTAGGCTCGACTCGAGGCGGAGAAACAAGCGACAACGCCGGGCGAGGCAACGACAGCGTTCTGGGCTCTGACCTCGAACAAGATGGGTGCGCGCGGGAGAACACCACGGAATCAAGAAGGAACGAACCCGAGAGGGGAAACGCGCCAACTACACACGCCAACTGCGCTAACCACAAACTCTACAGACATGCCGGAGCACGCCGAGCGCGATAAGAACACGGATCGGAACCTGCACTACGGTGATCTAACGACGATAGGAAGGAGCAGGGAGGAAGTAGGTTATACCTCCTTACCCAAGGACAAGAAAACGGCGACGGAGGTGATCCTGCGGCGATGGAGTCGTGCTCAACTTCGCCGGTTCTGACCGAGAAGAAGACGAAGCAGGCGTCGATTTAACTTGACGATCCGGCATCAGAATCGACGTCGTGGATGAAGTCGACGACGAGGAAGAAGATGGACCACGGGACCGCGGGGTTGGGGTGGCGGAGAAACACGCCGGCGACAGGCGCTCTCAGATGCGCTCGGGACGGAGCGGGGGCGGCGAATCTGGTGGTTACTCACCTGGCGGCGGCGGCGAGAGGGAGAGGGAAACCCTAGGGATCGCGTGGACACGAAGAGGGGATAAGTAGGGGGCTAGGGCGACGGGTCGAGCTCGCGCGCCCTCGTGCTCGCGGTCCCCATGGCGACGGCGAGAGGAGAGGGAAAAGGTGGGTGAAGTGAACAGCGCTGTCGCTGCCAAAGGGACCGGGCGCGGCCCACGTGGAGAGGCACTAAGCGGGGTATCTTGGCGTCTGGGTGCCAAGACAGGGAGAGAGAAGCGAGCGGCTGGGCGCTCTCCTGGGCTGCGGGGTTGAAGGGAGCTGGGCCGGCTTGGAGGCCGGAGCCAGTGGAGAGGACTCATTGGGCTGCCATCGCTGCTGCCTTCTTTTCTTTTCCTTTTAAAACCAAAAGAAGAGAAAAGAAAGCACAGGAAAAATGAGAAGAGTTGGAGTAAAAGGAAAATATCCCCAAACTCCTGAATTCTCCACAATTTTGATAAATTGTAATGGGCATTTTTAGAGGTAGAAAAATAAGACAAGTTTGGAAATATTTCAAACTTGTGTCATTTTTGAACCTGACCAAAACAACTTCAAATGAGGAGATTTTTGGCAGAGAGGTTTAGTGCAAAGAGCAAGATTTGCAGGGAGAAGATGAACATTAATTGAGAAAGGGGAAGATAGCACTTGATAAGGAAAGAAGTAGAGGGAAGGAGGAGATGGTAATGCAAAATGAGAATGGCACATGCAACAACATAACATGTGAGAGGTCACCACAAACACATGATAAGAATGGAATGCAAGATGACAAGAGAACACAAATGCAATATGGTAAGATGAGCAAAAACAAAGAAAAGAGAAACCCACATAACCAAACAAGATGAGGCCAAGCATGACAAAACCCACAAGAATTGGATGAGGTCAAGTTGATATATTGCCAAAAGGGACATGTTACAACTGGGGTGTTACAACACTCCACCACTACAAGAGGATCTCGTCCCGAGATCTAGGATGGCACCGGAGGAAAAAGGAAGAGGAAGATAAGAGGTAAAGTAAGTTGCTTCTTTGACGAACGAGTGAAACCAAAGAACCTTGAGAGGTTAAACAATTTAAAAGAAATAGTACAACGGAGATGAACGAGATTGCAAACAATCCGGTCGAAAAGAGGAACAAGGAGTATTACGAGAACTTGAAGGTTGCAAAGACATGAATCAAGAATTTAATAGACAAGATAGAATTCGAAACCACTCCCGGTTAAAACAAGATGAGAGAGGAAGAATGATATAATTTTGACAGCACTCAATGAACATGGAAGGAATAGAACATGAACTTGACAAGATGAGAGGATACTTGATGAAAACAACAACACACCGCTTCCGAACTATTGAAGGAATGGCACAAGGGGTAAGAAGGATTTCAGACAGCACTCAAAGTTGAAAAGAGACGCATGACTTGATAAGATGAAAAGAACTTGAATAGATGACACAACGCTCGGTTAAATGGATAAGCACGAAAAGAACACGATCCTCACAATTCGAGATGATGAGTGAAAAGAGCAACATCACAATGCCTCCGGAAGAAATAATAGAAGATAGATCATTGGGATAATGAATGAAGAAGAAAATGACAACTTCTACCACAAATGAGTTTGGAAAGCACCCTTAAAAGAAAGATAGAACGGAGTTGTTGGAAAACCAACAACGAAAAGAATAACCTTGTAGTGGACTTATGGAAACATCTTAACATTATGAGGTGAGCTTACGCCACCAACGGAAACAAACGATTGGATTGATATCAACAAGGAGACGAGAAACTTATTTCACCGAGAGGACAAATGAAGAACTTGGGTCATTGATAAGCACCACAAATAGCAACTTTCCTTAGGGAAGGCTTTAGGTGAAATCTATACCAAGATAACTCCAAGGAAGAAGATGATGGGTTTAAATATCTCATTCTTGACAACAAGTGAATCATGAAACATGAATGAAGCTATCAAAATGACATAACACCACCTCAAAAGATAAGGTCAAAATAATTGCACTTGAATGCAAGATGAAGAATGCTTGAACTCCTCAAAACAAAACATGTGTTGAGCACCATGTTTATTTTGAAGTATGGCTAAGCAGCGGATCTTAACTCCGAGAAAAACTTGAAGGACAAATCGAGAAATAAATGAATCCTTGACGAACCACCATGTAGAGTCTCCATGAAGAACTCCGGTAATAAAAGGATGATAGAAAGAAAGAGAAGTTGACAACACAAGGTGAAGCCTTGCGGTGATAAGATGAAGCTTTGAAATGATATAACCGACAAAATTTGGAACTCCGGAAAGAAAGATGAACAAATGAAATCAAGAATTACTTCATCATGAACAATCTCGAAAGAAGGAATTAATCGCTTGGATGAAACAAGAACAAGAATTATGTTATGCGTATCCTTCACCAATTTAAATTGATGACAAGCAACGGATTAGGCATACTACTTATTCTCGTTGAAAAAGGATTGAAGAGAGATATTGCTCAACTTGGAAAGGTCTTGATGGAACCACGGTGGGATTTGGAAACAACAAATGAATTGATATGATAATGAAGGAAGTGAAATCTTTGAGCGAACCACCGTAAGAATTGAGAATGAACGTAGCAAAGGCACAATTCACGGGAAGAATTGGAAAACGAATGAAGATATTTGAGGGGATTTAGATACAAGTGAACGAATAGATGACGAGCTGATTGGAGAATACTTGAATGATGCACGGTAAGATTTGGAGAGTGAGATGTTGAGAATGAATAATTCGAGATGATGGGCTCCGGAGAATCAAACTGAAAAGACTGCTGAAATGCTCCGGGTGGGTTAAAAGAATTCTCACAATCGAAAATAATTATGAGAGGATGGCATCAAGCTAGAACCATGAATCTTGAAGAGAATGGAGCAAGATTAAAGAGAAACTCTTCTTCAGTCTTCAAAATTCGAGAATGACGATGAGAAACACCACCATGAATTGTTGAGGCACTCCGGAATGAAAATTAGAAAGGTTGAACCAACGATGAAAAGAATTTGAAAGATCTTGGAGAAAGACATTTGGTGATGATAATTCATTCTTACGTCAAACTTCGAAAAGAATTTGGGAATAGCTCGGATAAATTAGAAGAGTCGAGGTAAGATCCAGGAAAAGACACGTGGGTTAGGGCCCACTCAAAAGAAACACCGTTGAGCGATTGCTTGAAATAAAGATTGCACGGTTGAATTAAATGACTTGAATGAGATAATAATCCCCAAATAGCTTGAATGGATCTTGAATGAAAAGACGAGCCTTCGGAGATATCTTCAGCACTCCAGAACAAATCAATAGCGAGAAGTGAGTGATTGATAGTTGCACCGGTATGAGAAAGCATTTGAAACGGGGAAAATGATATGATCGACAAAGCTTGAATTGAATCCACGGAGAAGAAAATTAGAATGGAACAACGATAAGGTTGAAGCTTCCTTAGCGTCTTCATGAGAATTCACGGATAAAACATTAAAGGAAAAGAATGAAGAAACTTCACAGAAAGAAATGGATGCTTGATTAAGAAATCTGAGTCCTTGAAGAAAAAGGGGTGGGAGGGTGGGAAAACAAAAAAACTTGGGACGGATGAAATGAACACCGTTGAGAAAAAGCTTAGAATTGATCTTGCGAATGTTGGAATGATCGGATCCACTTGAAGAGAAGCACGCCCGGTTGGGAAAAGAATTAACATGACGATCTCGATAAACAAGAAGGATTAGCACTCTCATAGAAATATGAGAACACCGTTTAAGGAAAGGTATGGATTCAACATTTGACTTGAAGCAACTCGAATACCACAACCGAAAACAAAAGATTGGCTTCTAGAATGAGCGGAACAAACACATGATAGAGATTTACGCCCAAAGTGTTCGTGGTGGGGCCCACACGGACATGACGATATAGCGGCCGTCACGAATGACTAACAAGACGTCCCGAATCAGCATAGCCAAGGATTCTTTAAGACGCGTCTCGCGACCAATCAGAATCGATCGGCCGTGAATGGGCGGACCACTAGACGTTGGACCCCAATCTCAAATCATACATCCGTCGGAAAGATATCCTGTAAGCTACTAGAATTCCCACCTATAAACTCCGAAACTTTACGGTTATGCAATCTGGTGTTGGGGATACAGGACACAAAATATATCACCCAAACTAACAATACCTAGATCCATTTGTATCCATCCGTCAACACATAACCAAGAAATCCTCGGAAATCGTGGTACCTCGACCTTGAAAAACATCCGTTATACAAGTCATGGCAATACTCCACTTTTCGCCACGATCTTTGGGCTATCGGGGTTATCTCACCAACAACTGCACAAAAGAGATTTCGATGTCGGCAAAACTCGGGTATTCAGAACTGCAACGATAAAATTGTGACGACAACACCTCGGAGCTCAACTCCGGGACACTGCCACAACCCCTAAATGTCAGGAGGCACCAAGAACAATGTTCTCGTCACAAAACCATCGGAACGATTCCAAGATACCCACGTGATCCTAAATTTTTTTTTTAGTGAAATTTGAGATGAGAAGAGTCAAAACTCTACGTCAGGATACCTCACAGAGCGATGAAGGGACTGAGGAGTAAAAAGAATCCTACTCTCCGATATATATAATCCTAAGACTCAAAACATTTTTCCATTCTAGACTCAACAACGCCAGCAAACAATCAAGTAGGGGCTCCTAAGTCGGGGAAGGCTCTGATACCAACTTGTAACGCCCCGATGCGGCTATAACTCCCACGTGTCGAGGCACGACTTAGAGGCATAACCGCATTGAAAGCAATGTCGCAAGTGAGGTAATCTTCACACAACCCATGTAATAAATAAGGGAAAGAGGTACATAGTTGGCTTACAATCGCCACTTCACACAATACATAAATAAACATCCATCATTCGTAGTACACTCAAGGTCCGACTACGGAACCAAAATAAAAGAAGATACCCCAAATGCTACACAGATCCCGAATCGTCCCAACTGGCACCACTACTGATCATCAGGAAAAGACACATAGTAACGACCACGTTCCTCGTCGAACTCCCACTTGAGCTCGGTTGAGTCACCTGACCGCATCGTCTGCACTCGCAACTGCTTTTGGGAAGTATCTGTGAGTCACGGGGACTCAGCAATCTCACACCCGCGAGATCAAGACTATTTAAGCTTATAGGAAGGACAGAGTAGTAAAGTGGAGCTGCAGCAAAGCGACTAGCATATATGGTGGCTACATCGCAAAAGAGAGCGAGAAGAGAAGCAAAGCACGGTCGTGAAACTAGTAGCGATCAAGAAGTGATCTGAACTACTTACGCCGGACATAACTCCAACACCGCGTTCACTTCCCAGACTCCGAGAAGAGACCATCACGGTTACACACGCGGTTGATGTGTATTTTAATTGAGGTCAACTTCGGGTTTTCTACAACGGACATTAACAAATTCCCATCTGCCTCATAACCGCGGGCACGGCTTTGAAAGATATTACCTGCAGGGTGTCCCAACTTAGCCCATTATAAGCTCTCACGGTCAACGAAGGATTATTCCTTCTACCGGGAAGACCCGATCAATCTCGGAATCCCGGACTACAAGACATTTCGACGGCAATAAAACAAGACCAAAGAAGCCGCCCGATTGTGCCGACAAATCCCGATAGGAGCTGCACATATCTCGTTCTCGAGGCACATCCGGATGAGCAGTCCATACAACTAAAACCAGACCTCAAGTTGCCTTGAGGGGCGCCTGAGGGCTCCTAGTTCGGGCCAGCACTTTCGAAGGAGCACTTGTCCGGGGGGTAAAATAAAGATGACCCTCGGGCTCGCGAAAACCCGGGGAAAAAGGCTTAGGTGGCAAATGGTAAAACCAATGTTGGGCCTTCGGACGAGCCTTATTCAAAGCGAACTGTCAAGGGGGTCCCATAAATCACCCAACCGTGTAAGGAACGCGAAATCAAGGAACATAACACCGGTATGACGGAAACTAGGGTGGCAAGAGTGGAACAAAACACAAGGCATAAGGCCGAGCCTTCCACCCTTTACCAAGTATATATATGTATTATTTATAGCAGATATATATTTTGATATCCCCACCATGTAAACATGTTCCAACAAGGAACAACATCTCCATGTTCCAACAAGGAACAAACTTCATCTTCACCGCAACTAACAACGCTATAAGAGGGGCTGAGCAAAGCGGTAACATAGCCAATCAACGGTTTGCTAGGAAAGGATGGTTAGGGGCTGACATGGCAATATGGGTGGCATGATATAGCAAGTGGTAGGCATGGCAGCATAGGCATAGCAAAAGAGCGAGCATCTAGCATAGCAAAGATAGAAGTGATTTCGAGGGTATGGTCATCTTGCCTGCAATGTTCTCGGAGTTGTCGAAAGCTTGATCCTCGTAAGCGTTCTCAACAGGTTCCTCGTTCACGTACTCATCTCCCGACTCTACCCAAAGCAACAACACAAACAAAGGAACCACAATAAATCACGGTGCAATGCACAATCAACATGATGCAAAACATGGCATGATCATGAACTTGCTCAAATGCAGAAACTAATGCCACCACTGAGTTGGTGGGATTTTCTACCCCAAAAACATATATAATATGTTAGGGTTGCGATGAAATCAACACAAATGCACCAAGTCAAAACACGCCTAAAATGGTTGTTAACAGAAATGGCATTTTCCATATTTGGAAATGTCGAGAGAAATGGACTTGCCTGAAATGGAAAGAGAGGCTATCCAAATGTAAAACGGGGATAAGGGAAAAATATAAGGAAGAGGGCGCTGAGAGGTCGTTGGTGGCCCTCTTGTCATAGAGACAGTGGTTTAGCGAGGTGTTTAAAAAGGGGAAGAAAAACAGCCTCGGGGGGAATCGAACCCGGGTCTCCCCGTTGGAACTCTGCCCCTGCTACCACTGGGCTAGGCGGCGGCGACTGACAGAGAAGGGGCCTCGGCCCCTCAACTACTGCTACTGCAGAGGAGACGAACCGAAGAAAGAGCGAAAACATAAATTAAAAAAAAGGGGGGGCGTGCCTGGGGTTCGAACCCAGGTCGCCGCAGTGAGAGCGCGGGGGTCAAACCAGCTCGGCTAGGCTAGGGGTTCGGTAAGGTAAGGGACTCGGGCCTACTAGACCAAACTACCGTGCTCGACTCGAGGCGAGAGAAACAAGCAACGACGCCTTGGCGAGGCAACGGCGTTCTGACTCTGTGACCTCGAACAAGATGGGTGCGCAGGAGAACACCACGGAATCAAGAAGGAACGAACCCGAGGGGAAGCAGCAACTACACACGCCAACTGCGCTAACCACAAACTCTACAGACATGCCGGAGCACGCCGAGCGCGATAAGAACACGGATCGGAACTCGCACTACGGTGATCTAACGACGATAGGAAGGAGCAGGGAGGAAGTAGGTTATACCTCCTTACCCAAGGACAAGAAAAGCGGCGGAGGTGATCCTGCGGCGATGGAGTCGTGCTCTGAACTTCGCCGGGTTCCTGACCGAGAAGAAGACAGAAGCAGGGGCGTCGACGAACTTGACGATCCGGGCACCGTAATCGACATCGTGGACGAAGTCGACGACGAGGAAGAAGATGGACACGAGCCGCAGGGTTGGGGTGGCCGGAGAGCACGCCCGGCTGACAGGCGCGCTCTCGGATGCGCTCGGGACGGAGCGGGGCGGCGAATCTGGTGGTTACTCACTGGCGGCGGCGCGAGAGAGAGGGAAACCCTAGGGATCGCGTGGACACGAAGAGGGGATAAGTAGGGGGCTAGGCGGCGGGTCGAGCTCGCGCTCCCTCGTGCTCGGGGTCCCCATGGCGACAGCGGGAGGAGAGGGAAAAGGTGGGTGAAGTGAACAGCTGTCGCTGCCAGCGGGACCGGCGTGGCCCACGTGGAGAGGCACTAAGCGGGGGGTATCTTGGGTGAGTCTTGTGAGACAGGAGAGAGAAGCGAGCGGGTTGGGGCGCTCTCCCTGGGCTGCGGGGTTGAAGGGAGCTGGGCGGCTTGGAGGCCGGAGCCTGTGGAGAGGACTCATTTGGGCTGCCATCTTCTTGCTGCCTTCTTTTCTTTTCCTTTTAAAACCAAAAGAAGAGAAAAGAAAGCACAGGGAAAAATGAGAAGAGTTGGAGTAAAAGGAAAATATCCCCAAACTCCTGAATTCTCCACAATTTTGATAAATTGTAATGGGCATTTTTAGAGGTAGAAAATAAGACAAGTTTGGAAATATTTCAAACTTGTGTCATTTTTGAACCTGACCAAAACAACTTCAAATGAGGAGATTTTTGGCGAGAGGTTTAGTGCAAAGAGCAAGATTTGCAGGAGAAGATGAACATTAATTGAGAAAGGGAAGATAGCACTTGATAAGGAAAGAAGTAGAGGGAAGGAGGAGATGGTAATGCAAAATGAGAATGGCACATGCAACAACATAACATGTGAGAGGTCACCACAAACACATGATAAGAATGGAATGCAAGATGACAAGAGAACACAAATGCAATATGGTAAGATGAGCAAAAACAAAGAAAAGAGAAACCCACATAACCAAACAAGATGAGGCCAAGCATGACAAAACCCACAAGAATTGGATGAGGTCAAGTTGATATATTGCCAAAAGGGACATGTTACAACTGGGGTGTTACAGTTAAATCCGAAGATGAAAGAAGTGGTAAGAACGGAAATATTAAAACTTCTGGAAGCAGGTATAATTTACCCCATAGCTAATAGTAGATGGGTAAGTCATGTTCATTGTGTCCCTAAGAAAGGAGGTATAACTGTTGTTGCTAATGATAAGAATGAACTTATCCCACAAAGAATTGTTACAGGCTATAGAATGGTAATTGATTTTAGAAAACTAAACAAAGCAACAAGAAAAGATCATTACCATCTGCCTTTATTGATCAAATGCTTGAAAGACTATCTAAGCACACACATTTTTGCTTCCTTGATGGATAATCTGGTTTTTCACAAATACATGTTTCTCAACCTAATCAAGAAAAGTCCACTTTTACTTGTCCCTTTGGAACTTATGCTTATAGGCATATGCCTTTTGGTTTATGTAATGGACCTGCTACCTTTCAAAGATGTATGACTGCTATATTTTCTGACTTTTGTGAAAAGATTGTTGAGGTTTTCATGGATGACTTCTCTGTTTATGGGAAATCTTTTGATGATTGTTTAAGAAATATTGATCGAGTTTTGCAGAGATGTGAACAAACAAATCTTGTCTTGAATTGGGAGAAGTGCCACTTTATGGTTAACGAAGGGATTGGCTTGGGTCATAAGATTTCTGAGAAGGACATTGAAGTGGACAAAGCTAAGGTTGATGCAATTGAGAAAATGCCATGTCCTAAGGACATAAAAGGTATTCGTAGTTCTCTTGGTCACGCTGGTTTCTATAGGAGATTTATCAAAGACTTTTCTAAAATTTCTAGGCCTCTTATGAATCTTTTGCAAAAGTATATTCCTTTTGTTTTCAATGATGATTGTTTAAAAGCTTTTGAAACACTCAAGAAAGTCTTCATTTCTGCACCTATTGTTCAACCACCTGACTGGAACTTGCCTTTTGAAATTATGTGTGATGCTAGTGATTATGCTGTTGGTGTTGTTCTAGGACAAAGAGTTGATAAGAAACTGAATGTTATTCATTATGCTAGTAAAACTCTAGATAGTGCTCAACAAAATTATGCTACTACTGAAAAGGAATTTCTAGCAGTGGTGTTTGCTTGTGATAAATTTAGATCTTACATTGTTGATTCTAAATTTATCGTTCACACCGACCATGCTGCTATTAAATATCTTATGGAAAAGGAAGATGCTAAACCTAGACTTATTCGTTGGGTTCTTTTGTTACAAGAATTTGATTTACATATCATGGATAGAAAAGGAGCTGAGAACCCCGTAGCTGATAACTTGTCTAGGCTTGAAAATGTGCTTGATGACCCACTACCTATTGATGATTGTTTTCCTGATGAGTAGTTAGCTGCAATAAATGTTGCTCATAGTACTCCTTGGTATGCTGACTATGCTAATTACATTGGTGCTAAATATTTGCCTCCTAGCTTTACATACCAACAGAAGAAAATATTCTTCTATGATTTAAGACATTGCTTTTGGGATGACCCACATCTTTATAAAGAAGGGGTAGATGGTATTGTTATACATTGTGTACCTGAGCATGAACAGGGACAAATCCTACGGAAATGTCACTCCGAAGCTTATGGATGGCATCATGCTGGAGAAAGAACTGCTCATAAGGGATTGCAGTCTGGATTTTGTTGGCCTACTCTCTTCAAGGATGCCTGTAAGTATGTCTCATCTTGTGATGAATGTCAAAGAATAGGTAATATCGGTAAATGTCAAGAAATGCCTATGAATTATTCACTTGCTGTTGAACCATTTGATGTTCGGGGATTTGATTACATGGGACCTTTTCCTTCCTCTAATGGGTATACACATATTTTGGTTGCTGTTGATTATGTTACTAAATGGGTAGAAGCTATTCAGACCAGTAGTGTTGATCACAACACCTCTATTAAAATGCTTAAGGAAGTTATTTTCCCAAGTTTGGAGCCCCTAGATATTTAATGACTGATGGTGGTTGCTTGCCAAGTATGATGTTAACCATAGAATTGCATCACCCTATCATCCTCAATCTAGTGGTCAAGTTGAACTTAGAAATAGAGAAATAAAATTAATTTTGCAAAAGACTGTCAATAAGTCCAGGAAGAATTGGTCTAAGAAATTAGATGATGCACTTTGGGCTTATAGAACAGCATATAAAAATCCTATGGGTATGTCTCCTTACAAAATGGTTTATGGAAAAGCTTGTCATTTGCCTCTTGAGTTAGAACATAAAGCATATTGGGCCATCAAAGAGCTCAACTATGATTTCAAACTTGCTGGTGAAAAGAGGTTATTTGATATTAGTTCTTTAGATGAATGGAGAACCCAAGCTTATGAAAATGCAAATTATTCAAAGAAAAAGTTAAAAGATGGCATGACAAAAGAATCCAAAAGCGTGAGTTTAAAGTCAGAGAATATGTTCTTTTGTACAACTCTCGTTTTAGATTATTTGCAGGAAAACTCCTCTCAAAATGGGAAGGCCCTTATGTTATCGAGGAGGTTTATTAGTCTGGAGCCATCAAAATAAATAATTTCGAAGGTACTAACCCGAAGGTTGTCAATGGGCAATGAATAAAGCATTATATCTCAGGTACGCCCATTAATGTTGAAAGTAGTATTATCCAAACTTTGACACTGGAAGAACACATAAAAGAGTCCTTCTGGAACACTCCAGAATTTTGAAAATAAGGAGGTACATGATACGGTAAGTAAACGGACTCCGAAAAGTTTGTGAAAATATTTTTTATCAGTTTTGGAATATTTAAGAATTTTGGGAATAAAGAAACTTCCAGGAAGCGTCCCCTGGTGGGCACAAGACACCAGGGCACGCCAGGCAGCCTAGCGCGCCCAGGTGGGTTGTGCCCACCTAGGACACCTTCCGGACTCTGTTTTTCTTTCGTATGCTTGTCCTCTAAGATATACATATCTATATATACTTCCCGAACCCGTTGATCACCATATCACGAAGAAACCCTCGGTTCTCTTTTCTTGCTGTTTCCGGTCAGATTTATCAAGCCAGGCATCATGTCTTCTTGCTCCTCCAATAACATGGAAGAAGATGCTTGGCTGATGAAGATCGAGACGAAGAGGGAGGAGCCTAAAGATGCTATCAAGGGGTACAAGGGCAAGTAAGCTACCGTAGATCCATCCCCGGTGGCAGCACAAGCACTCCTGGCTGAAGAGGAGAAAGAAGATATCCTTAAGCCCTACCTTACTCATCTTACTCCCGCTGAGATTGAAGCTTTTCGTGTCATTGAAATAGTTCGCATACAAAATAAGTATCTCACTCACGAAAATATTCTGCATCAAGGGCATATCATCCATCTCCGGAGCGTCATCCATTGGTTGGAGAATCTATTGATCCTTAAGGACAGGATCGCTTCATCACCACTACCATCTTCTTCACCACCATAGGATAATTGAGTATCGGGTATGGGCACTCCCCTTGGCTTCCGCCAAGCTTGGGGGAGGTGCCACGGTATCGTATCATCCCACTATCTTTTTGCTTTTACTTATCTTAGTTCGACCTTTTGCTTTAGAAGAATAAAAGTTTAGTCCGATCCTTTCTTCTTTGAGAGTTTGCTTAGTGATCTATCCTTGTAATCGTGTGCAAGTAATATAATAAAGTTTGGTTTGAGTTTTTGCTTTCTTTACTTTCATGTTGCAAACAAGAAAGAGAAAGGAAGTACATAAAAGAAAGGAAATAAATCAATAAGATCATATACTAATCCTATGGTAGGTGATGGCACCACATAAGAAAAAGTATAAGTAGAAAATTTTATTATAGATTGACAAACATAGCATTAGTCAATGATGCAACTCATGAAAGATTTAATAAGGGAAGAGAAGATTCACATATAAATATACTATCCTAGAAATCTTTTGTGATTGTGAGCCCTCATCAAAATATTATATGCCAAAATTGTTGACGTTGGAAAAGGAAGACAACTTAATGATTTATGTTTGTTTATATTCACATAGAAGTCATATTGTCATAGATCCTTCAACATGTGGTGCTTGCCCCTATATTTGCTAGCCAAAAATTCCGCACCAAGTAGAGATACTACTTGTGCATCCAAAAACCCTTAAACCCAAATCTTATTTTCAAGTGTCCACCATACCTACCTAGGGATTGAGCAAGTTCCCTCAAGTAGGTTGTCATCGGTGCAAAAAGGCAATAAAAATTGCTTCTAAATGTGTGAGATCGTTTAGTGTAAGAGAAAATTGAGCGTTGCATGAACTTGTGATGGTGAAGAATAAAAGCGACAGACTGCATAATAAAGGTCGCTATCACAAGGGGCAATGCAATGTGACGTTCTTTTGCACTAAGGGGTTGAGCATACAAACAAATAAGCGCATGGCAACCTCTGCTTCCCTCTGCGAAGGGCCTATCTTTTAATTTTATGTATTTACTTTTATGCAAAAATTCAAAGTTTTCCTTCTATTCCTTTATATTTTTCTCCTTTGGCAAGCATCATGTGGTGAGGAAAGATCTAGGCACATATGTCGAGTTGAATATAGATAGCATGAGTTATTATTGTTGACACCACCCTTGAGGTGAATATGTTGGGAGGCGAAACTATAAGCCCATATCTTTCTATGTGTCCGGTTGAAACGTTTTTCTCATGTGTACGCGGTGAGTGTTAGCAATCATAGAAGACTATATGATGGTTGAGTATGTGGACTTGCCTAAAGGCTCCGACACGAGACCCTTCTTGAAAAGGTGATGAATTGTAGTTGCAAAGTTGACTGAGAACATAGTTTGTTGGTTTATAATAGAGTTTTTGCTTTATACTTCGATTATGTGATGAACTGTTACTTATTCATGGGAAGTCTATGATAAAAGTCTTATGTTTAAATTTGTTGCTGTTATAATAATCTACATGATGCTTCTATGTCCGTATTTTGTTTTTATCGACACTTCTCTATCTAAGCATGTGGACATGTTTTTCGATTCCGGTTTTCGCTTGAGGACAAGCGAGGTCTTAGCTTGGGGGAGTTGATACGTCCATTTTGCATCATGTTTTCTTACTGTTATTTATGATGTTTTTATCCATAATGATGCTTTTTGGAGTAATTCTAATGCATTTTCTCTCCTAATTTGCAAGGAACAAACCAAGAGGGAGAATTCCAGCAGCTGGTAATCTGGACCTGGAAGAGCTACGCCAGGCTACCAATTCTGCACAACTCCAAACAAGCTAAAACTTTACGGAGATTTTTTATGGAATATTTAAGAATTATTGGAGCAAATAACTACCAGAGGGGGCCCACCAGGTGGGCACAACCCACCTAGACGCATACAGTGGGTTGTGCTCACCTGTGCCCACCTACAGTGCCCATCTTCTGGTATATAGGGCATTTTGACCTAGAAAAAAAATAAGGAGAGGACTTTCGGGACGGAGCGCCGGCGTCTCGAGGCGGAACTTGGGCAGGAGCACTTTTGCCCTCTGGTGGAGCAATTCTGTCGGGGGAACTTCCCTCCCGGAGGGGGAAATCATCATCATCATCATCACCAACAACTCTCCCATCTTGAGGAGGGCAATCTCCATGAACATCTTCAACAACACCATCTAATCTCAAACCCTAGTTCATCTCTTGTGTTTAATCTTGTTAGCGGAACTATAGATTGGTGCTTGCGGGTGACTAGTAGTGTTGATTACCTCTTGTAGTTGATTACTATATGGTTTATTTTGTGGAAGATTATATGTTCAAATCCATTATGCTATTTAATATTCCTCTGATCATGAGCATGTTTATCATTTCTGAGTAGTTACATTTGTTCTTGAGGTCACGGGAGAAATCATGTTGTCGGTGTACTAGAGTAGGGGTACCCTAGTATCCCGTACTCGTGCACGGACAGTTGCAGCACCCCGCGGCAAGGCTTGCCTCGTCACCGCAAAGATCCTCCGTGGCTTCCTTGAAGCCATTCAAGAACAAAGTATTTGATTAAGAAGATAAGGCCCCGACAAGAGGAGCTTGTCGGGAAGGCCACCTGTGCACGCAGAGAAGACAAGGCCCCGGCAAGAGGAGCTTGCCGGAAGGCTCAGGCGCGACAAGCCTCCGGCGCGACAAGAATCGGCCGCGGCAAGGCACTTGCCGCTGCATGCAACTTCTCTCCGTCTCCGCTCCAGCTCATCCAATGACGTGTCGCCATGAGACCGTTCCATGCGCTGCGGTGTCGAAGCGGTCAGTGCAGCCAACGGAGAGCAGCGATAAGCGGCGCCGACAAGCTTGCCATCGTGGCGAAGCGGAGGCGCACTGACGCCTCTGTAATCGTTTCGGGCGACATCGACGGGCATTTATTGCTTTTGTCCCTTGCCGCCAGAGTTAGGTATTTCAGATCAGACACCGCTCGAGTAGGTGTACCAACTCCTGTTTTACATTTGTATCCCGCCTATGTTGCCACCTGTCGGAGACCCCTTGAGCATATAAAAGGAGGCCCATGCGCAACGTAGGAGAGGTTCGGCTGGTTCGGTTCATTCGACTCACCAGAGACTAGATACACTCACACTAGGTTTTGTAGCCCGCATTGCTCCCTAGCAAGAACACAATACATCAGACAAGCAGCAGTAGGAGTTTTATCTCTCCGGAGAGCTCCGAAGCTGGGTAAACTGCTCGTGTGCCTCGCCTCGATCCGCTCTTCGGCGATCTCCGCCCCCCTCCGAACCACAAGGGGCCTGGTCCGCTGGCCCCATAGGTGTCCGCGAGTACGATCAGCCTCCCCGACATCTTTGGCGCGCCAGGTAGGGGGTGTCGAGGCCGTGTGAATCTGATCCGGCGTTCACACGAGCAGCGTCATCAACATCTTCCTCAACATGCCACCGAAGAAGAAGGCTTTGGCGGCAGCAGAGCCGTCCGCGTCGTACCCACCCTCACCGCAGCAAACAGGTGGTGGGGCAGACGCTGGCAGAGGAACGGGCGCCGACGACGGTGTCCGCGACATTGCCAAGTCCAAGGACAAGGCCCCGCAAACCTCGGCGTCCGTGCATCCCCCGCGCCCATCTCAGGAGACGCGGGACCAACAACGTCATGGCGTTCACAACACCATACGTTCGTTGGATCGAGACCCTCAAGACCAGCATGCGCGCCAACATGCTGGCACGAGTGAGATACGGTCGCCCGGACGGGGTGCTGCTCCTTCTAACGTAGTTAGAAGTCCGAGCGTGTCCCGCTCCTTGCACCGTTCTCCAATGCCACCCACTACTCCAGCGAAGCTCTGGCGAGAGCTCGGCTGCTCCTCGACTACCCTCCAACGACCGACAAGGTCGACGAGTGGAGGCCACTATCGAGCCTCATCGGCTTTGCCAATGGCGACGCTCGCGGCAACTAACGCCATCATTGCCGCGGCGAGGCGACAAGGCACGAGCCGGTGGCGGCAGACTGTCGGAGGTGCAACCACCGTGCACTCTCCGCCACGAAGGCCAAGATCGCCGACTCACCGGATCCACCTCGACAGCGACTCCACTGCGTCGTCGGATCCGCGAGCTCGCCGCGATCAGCGCCAAGTTCTTCATGAGCGATAACAAGAGGACGCTCGAACTCGCATTGAGCGCCGAAGAGAAGCGCGACGTCAGTCCGACAAGCGCGCTGGGCCTTCTGTTGACATGCGCGCGCCGGAGGAGCCGGGCGACTTGCCGTACGCGGTAGGTTGCCCTGCGTTCACTCGTGAGCTGCGGCAAGTCCAGTGGCCCAGCCAGAAAAACTTCAAACCAGACGTGCCGGAGAAGTATGATGGAAGGACGCATCCGTCGGAGTTCCTTAGCATCTACACCATCGCGGTGCAGGCTGCGGGGGGACGGGACGACAAGATCCTCGCCAACTACTTCCCGCCGTGCTCAAGTCCAACGTCGAGATCTTGGCTCATGCACTTGCGGACAGCTCCATATCCTCTTGGGCAGACCTGTGCCATCAATTTGTTGGCGCCTTCACAGTGGCCACAAGTCTCATGGCTGTGAAAGTGACCTTCATCTGCCGCCCGAAGGAAGGAGAGTCCTGCGCAAGTTCATCCAGAGATTCACCGTGTGCACTACAACATCCTGCACGTCCACCCTGCCAAGGTGATCGGCGCATTCCACCGTAATGTGCGGAACCACAGGATGAGGGAGGAGATGGCGATGTGCAAAGTCAAGGACGTCGGTGAGCTGTACGCCTTGGCCGATAACCGCATCGCTACCGAGGAAGGGAGGAGACTCTCAGAGAGAATGCGAAGGTGGTCGATAGTGAGGACACCGCCCCGGCAAAGAAGGGCCGGCGGCGAGGCAATAGGAAGAAGAAGGCCAGAGACGTGCTAGCTGTTGAGCAGTCCGGCAACGGAGGCGGCGACAAGAACACCAAGGCTGGTTGCTCCAGCAAGGAGGTTGTCACGACGCCAACCACTACCGGTGGCGTCCGCCCGACAAGCGGTGACAGCTCCGCCAAGCAAGATCTTGCAAGATCCACCGCACCAAGGGCCACGACCTCGAGCTGCAAGAAGGTCGAAAGCTTTTTGTCGAACAGCAGAGAGCTGAGTACGAGCGGCGCGACAAGGAGAAGGCCCAAGAAGGTGCCGGGGAGCAAGCAAGAAACATCGGCCGGGAGGACGCCGTGGCAAGGACAAGCGGCGACAAGGAGATCGACCTCCCAGCGGCGCGACAAGGATGAAGATGATGACGGCAGCGAAGATATGGAAGACGACAATGCCGACGAAAGGGAGTTTGAGAAAGCCACAAAGGTTCTTCTGCGTTGACGGAGGTGCTTCCTCGCATACCTCCCACCGCCAACTCAAGCAATGGATGCGGGAGGTCGGTCTGGCAGCGGAACCATCCGTAGAGTCACGCAAGCCTCCGAAGTGGTCCAAGACGCCTATCATTTTTGATATTGAGGACCACCACGATCGCATAATCTGCGGTCGGGTGCTTGCCGATGTTGGTCTCACCAACCATCCGCAACCTCAAGGTCACAAAATGTTAGTTGACGGCGGGCCGGCTTGAATCTGATCTCCTCCGCAGGTGCTCCGAAGCTTCAAATCCTCGACGGTGAGCTCGAAGAGACCGGTACCTTTCAAGGAATCAATCCGGAAGGAGCAAGCCAAAGTGGAAGATTACGTTGCGGCCACATTTGGCGTGAGCTGAACTTCAGGATCGAGAGGGTTACATTCGACGTTGCCGATTTCCCATTGCCTTACAATGGGATACTTGGCCGTCCGGCACTCGCCAAGTTCATGGCAGCCTCTCACCACGCCTACAACCTACTCAAGATGCCAGGGCCCGATAAGCGTCATCTCCGCCCAAGGCAACAAGAAGGATGCCCTTATCCGTGCCGACAAGATCTACCGGATGCAAGCCGCGACAGATTGTCAAGCACTTGTGAAGCTCCGGGGAAGAAGACCAAGTCCAAGTCCGGCAAGGGCTCTGATGCTCACTCCGGCATGCGCACCTCTTCGGAGTGCTGCGCTACCGTCGAGGACGCACCATCGAGCTCCACCAGCAAGTACAAGAAGATGGTGGCTCCGCCGAAGACCAAGAAGGTGCCCACCAAGGAGGACGGCACTGGTGGTACCTTCACCATCAGTGCCTCTCTCGACCCTAAATAGGAAGGCGCGCTCGTTGCTTTCCTGCGGGCGAATGTCGACGTGTTTGCATGGCAACCGTCGATATCCCGGTGTTCCTGTGAAAGTGATTGAGCACCGCTGGCCGTTTGTCCTCATGCACGGCCCGTCAAGCAAAAAGTCAGGAAACAAGCGGTGGAGCGCCAAGAATTCATAGCGAAGAGATCAAGAAAGCTGAGCAGCAGGCCTTGTCGAGGAGTGCTCCATCCTACGTGGTTGGCCAATCTCGTAGTCGTATGCGCAAAGAAAATGGGAAATGGAGACTTTGTATTGACTTCACGGATGTTAATAAAGCTTGTCCCAAAGATCCATTTCCTTGCCGCGCATTGACCAGATTGTCGACTCCACGATCGGATGTGATTTGCTTTCGTTTCTTGATGCATACTCGAGATACCATCAGATCTTCATGGCTGAAGAAGATGAAGAGAAGATGCGTTCATTACACCATGTGGCACATATCTTGTTTCATACGGATGCCTATCGGTTAGAAGAATGATGGTTCAACATTTGAAAGGTTAGTCCATGAAGCTTTTGAGCCGCAAATGCACAGAAATGTAGAAGCCTACATGGATGACATAGTGGTCAAAAGCAAGAACAAAGCAACTCTGGTTCAAGATTTGGACGAGACCTTTGTAAATCTGCGCATCCAGCGACAAGCACATCCAGCGACAAGCAGGGGGCTTCGCCGACAAGCTCTGGTCCCGACAAGGATGAATCCACGCAGACACATGAACAGATACACAAAAGGATGGTGCAGCGCCCAGTCTACTTTTGTCGGGCCCTCCCGCAGGGGGCTAGGTCAAGGTACTCTGGTGTGCAAAATTGCTTTTTCAGCCTCCTCATGGCCTCGAGAAAGCTGCGCCATTACTTCCAAGCACATGAGATCACAGCTTGTCACTCGCTTTCCGCTAAAGAGGATCTGCGAGAATCCGAGCGGCAGTGCAGGATTGTCGAGTGGGCACTAGAGCTGTCAAGCTTTGGTCTTAAGTTTGAAAGCACATCAACTATCCAAAGCAGAGCCTTGGCAGAATTCATAGCAGAATGGACGCCAACGCCAGATGAAGAGATTCCGGAAACGAGCATTCCCGTCAAAGAAGCAAGCAAAGAGTGGCTGATGTACTTTGATGGTGCCTTCTCGCTGCAAGGCACTGGTGCCGGCGTGCTGCTTATCGCACCAACCGGAGAGCACCTCAAGTACGTCGTCTAGATGCACTTTCCCAAGGAGCAAGCGACAAACAATACTGCAGAGTATGAAGGTTTGCTTGCCGGTCTCAGGATCGCCGTGGACCTTGGGATCAAAAAGCTCATTGTCAGGGGAGACCCACAACTCGTCGTCCGCCAAGTGAACAAAGATTACCAGAGTCCGTTGATGGAAGCCTACGTTGATGAAGTGAGGAAGCTGGAAGAGCACTTTGACGGCCTGCAAATGGAACATGTTCCAAGAGCTCAGAATGATATTGCCGACTTTGTCAAAGTGCGCTGCACTCAAGTTGCTGTGGAGCCAGGGATTTTTGTGCTCAAGGCGACTCACCAACCGTAACACCATCAATGGACAAGGCAAGAAGAGGAAGTTGGCCTCTGGTGACTACTTTCCGACAGAGCTTCCGAAGCCGTTGCTGTAAAGGTCCCTAAGATCAACACCAACAGTCTTTGAGGAGCAGCCTGCTCCGGCTGCAGACCCTGTGGTTTGTTTCGTTGAAGCAGACGCTCCCGACAAGTCTTGCTCCGGCAAGCTTGTCGGGGAGCATCAAGCTCTGGCAGAACCGCAGGTTCTTGCCGTGGAAGCTAATGTTCCCACAGCAGCAGATGTGCCTTTAGTCCTTGTTGTCGAGCCGCAAGCTCCAGCATGGGCGCAGCAGATTGTCCATTTCCTTTAGACAGGAGAACTTCCCGAAGAGCAAGAAGAAGCGGAAAGAGTAGCCCGGCGGTCAAGTATGTACCAGTTTGTCGACAGCATACTGCATGTAAGAAGACTCAACGGTGTGAAATTGAAGTGTATTCCAGGGAAGATGGATGTAAGCTGTTGGCGAGATACATGGAGGCATATGTGGTCACCACATTGGTGTAAGAGCACTTGCAAGCAAAGCTTTCGGCAAGGTTTCTTCGCCGACAGCCCTCCGTGATGCAAATCGCACAAGTAACCAAGTGTGAAGCGTGCAGTTCCATTCCAAACAGATACACCAGCCAGCTCAAGCTCTCCAGACGATCCCTTTATCCTGGCCATTTTCGTGCGGGGCTCGACATCCTCGGCCCCTTCCCCGAGCTGTCGGGGCTTTGAGTACTTATGCGCCGCCATCGACAAGTTCACAAAGTGGCCGGAAGTGGAAGCGATGAGGAAGGTGACGGCACGGTCGGTGATCAAGTTCTTCAGGCCAATTGTTTGTCGTTTCGGAATCCCTAACCGGATCATCACCGACAACGGCACACAATTTACAAGTCGCACCTTCATGCAGTACGTCCAAGACCTTGGCGCCAAGGTCTGCTTTGCTTCTGTTGCTCACCCGAGAAGCAACGATCAAGCAAAGAGGGCAAATGCTGAAGTGTTGCGCGGGCTCAAGACCAGAACTTTCGACAGGCTGCACAAGTGCGGAAGAAACTGGATGGAGGAGCTGCCGGTGGTTCTTTGGTCGATCGTATGACGACAAATCGAGCCACCGGCCAGACACCTTTTGCTCTAGTCTATGGAGCAGAGGCAGTTCTCCCCACGGAACTCGTATAAGGATCGCCTCGAGTGCTCGCTTATGATGAGCTTGAGCAAGAGCAGCTGCGACAAGATGACGCGCTGCTCCTTGAGGAGGATCGTCTTCAAAGTCACGGCGAGCTGCTCGCTACTGACAAGCTCTGCGTTGCTATCATAGCCGTAGGGTTAATGCCAGAAGTCTCGAGGAAGGCGACCTTGTTCTTCGGCGCGTTCAGTCCGCCAAGAATTCAAACAAGTTGACGCCGAAGTGGGAAGGCCCTTATCGGTGAAACGAGTCACTAGGCCTGGCGCTGTCCGCCTTGAGACCGAAGATGGCATTCCGGTGAGCAACTCCTGGAACATTGAGCATCTTCGTAAGTTTTACCCATAGGGCGTGGTTGTCGGAACCTGCTCCGCAACCACCTTTTGTACAAGTCTTGCCGCTGTTGCATGTAATCCTTTGTACAAAGCCGGCGCAGACCCGTGCATCGATAAAGCTCATGTGTTGCGCACAACTTGCCAAATTCATGCTTTCATCATTTCATTGCATGTTTTAGCTAACACTTTGTGCAAAGAACCACACCCGTAAGCGTAATCGAGTCATGGGCTCCATAACGTTATTTTCTCCTCTTTTCTTTTCTCAAAGAAAGGGAGGCTCCCTCGCGCACAAGTTAACTGTGGGGGGAAGGAGGAGATAATATCGTGGACTGTGCACCGCCGAGGAAGTTTCACCTCA
Organism: Aegilops bicornis; assembly: GCA_021605145.1. Classification (NCBI taxonomy): domain Eukaryota; kingdom Viridiplantae; phylum Streptophyta; class Magnoliopsida; order Poales; family Poaceae; genus Aegilops; species Aegilops bicornis. The sequence continues at coordinate 372,721,050 of CM038669.1, read as the reverse complement.
TCGGGAAGCAAGAGATGGAAAAGCTAAGTTGCCAAAGTTTGAGCAATCAATTTTTAAATTTTAAGTTATCTTCCTCGAACGATAGTACTTTGCATGGAGAACTCAGGCGCAGAGGAACCAACTCACGGCTAGTCGCGCCCTTACTTTGTTTCGAGTCCGCTCAACAACTTAAGTGAGCTGCGTTAGTCGCGACAAGGTTGCTTTGTCGGGCACCTTTGCCAGGTCCGACGTTCGCACTCGGCCTTCATGACAAAAGTTCCCGCACCGACAAGTCCCCTAAATGCGTAAGGCAGAAACGTACAAAGGAAGGTGTCAAGTAGAGGAAATAATGTTGCATTGATCGTTCACCTAAGATAGAGTATATTACAAAATAACTTGTCGCTGAGCTAACAAAGTGTTCTAAACCTAATCAGCAGCGACAAGGGAAAGATAAAGTTGGCGGCCTAGTCTACGCGGTCGCCCTCAATCCGCTTGATCTTGTTCACCTTGTCCACAATGGGTGCGACAAGGGCTTTGAGCTCCTCCACCTTGGCGTCTGGCGGCAAGGATCGGAGGACGCCGTTAAGGTTGAGGCCCGGATTGCGGAAGGCCACCTTGATCAACACCTTCTCGAGGGCTCCTGCACAGACCTGGCGTGATTCCTCGGCCAGCTGCTTTGGGACCTCTTCCCGGAGTCGCTGGAGGCCTGTCGCCACGCCTTTGAAGAATAAGTCGAGCTTGGCGCTGGGTTGGAGATGCTCGCCTGAGGAGTAATGCAAGGTCCGCCATCCCCAGCTCCATCACTTCGTTGTGGATGTCGTGGCGGTGTCCACAAGACCTTAGGTCCAGTGCTCCACGCTCTCCCTCAAGGTGTTCTGGACGGAGACAACATTCGCCAGCAGCTCCTCCTTGGCCTTGATCGCCTCCAACAAGCCCACCTCCCGCTCTCTGGCGCTGTCCAACGTCTACGTCAGGGTGGTCAGCTTCAGCTCCAGATCCGCCTTGGAATCCTTGGCGGCGTCGAGCTTCTTGGCCCTATCAGCGAGACGGCTCTGCAGCTCGCCAAGGGTGTAGGCGTCCTTCTCGCGCTCACGCTTGACCACGGCAAGCTCTTCGCCGCTCTTCTTGAGAGTGGCCTCCAGCTGTGCCACCTTCGCCTTCAGCTCTTCCTCGGCGGCCTCGTGGCTGCGGGCAAGCATCCTTCGCTTCTGAAGCGCCGCTAAGCGACTCTCGCTGGCAAGGTCTTCTTCGTGGCTGTCCAGGTTGACCTTCCGCTGCGCCAACTCGCTTTCTGCTGGCGAAGCTTCTCGGCAGCCACCGCTGCTCCTCCTCACTGCGGCCTTCTCAAGGATGAAGGCCGTGCGCTCCTGCAAAGTTTCCCAGGCTTCGCTACGTCGCGGAGGGCTTCTTTGTTGGCGCTCGGAGCTCCTCGGTGCGCTTCTCCATGTCCGCTCCGCCCTCGCGAGAAGGGCTTCCCGGTCTCTAACTTGGCCTGCCGGGTGCGGTAGAGCGACAAAGAGCTTCTTCAGCTGCCTCCTCGAACTTCGCCGCTGCTGCTTGGCGCGTCCACCAGCGTCAGCCAATGGAGGCGAGTAGCTTCGCCGTCGAAGGTCTCGCCCTCGACCGGGCGCCTGAGCTCGGTTCCTGGGGAGCTTGATGAAGACGCGTAGCGGCCTTGAGGAAGGCACCGGGCTCCTCGAACTGGCCTTGTGGCCAGCGGCGGAGTCGGCTGTCGGTGTAGCGCTTGCCGCTCCTGCGGCCTCAGGGTCGTCAGTACGATCGCCCGACCCCTCGCCGGCCTCTGCGTCGGCAGCCTCGGTGGCCTCCTCGCCAACAGGCTCGTCGGCAACGACCTCTTCTTCCACGACAATGACCTCTTCTTCCTCGACGGCGCCCTCGTCGGTGTTGCCGCGCGCTTCCTCCTCGCCGGCGGCCTCGACCTCCATCGGCTCTGCGTCAGACGAAGAAAGAGCAGTCAAGCAAAAGTTCAAAGAGAGAAACAAAAGAAAGCAAGCCCAAGGGGGATTTTCGCGTAAGGGAGTTTCCTGCAATGGGATCCGCAGCCATGGCCTCGACCGCTGGAGGGTCACTGGCGCCGTCCCTTGCCGGGGTAGCCTCCCTTGCCGGAGTGGCCTCCCTTGCCGGGGTGGCCTCCCTTGTCGGAGGGAGCTCCCTTGCCGGGGAGTTCTCCCTTGGCGGCGTAGTGGCAGCGGGCAGGATCTCGGGGGCGGCTTCCGAGCCCTCCTGATGAGGCTGCTCTGCTCCTACACAAGCACGCAGTCAGATATCAACAAAGAAGGAGCACCCCTGCACACCTAATAGTAAGAAGAAAATTGCGCACTTACTCTAGGGGCTGTGCTGGGGGCTGCTCTGGGGAAGGGTTGCCGGGTCCGGCAAGGCGGTCTCGGACGCGTCCCCCGTCGCCACGGGAGAATCGTCCTCAACGACGACCGTCGGGATCTTGGCCCTCTTCGCGCTCTGCAGGCGGCGTCCCGAAAAGGAAAGAGTCGAGCGAAGCAAATCAGATCCAAGATGAAGCAATAAAATTGAAGAAATACAAGCACAATCTCGAGAAGCTTACTCTTCGCCTTCCTCCTCGGAGCTGAGCGCGGAGAAGTCAAACTCCGGCTCGCCTCCGGTGCGACGAGGCGGAGGCGTGGGCTCTCTTGGCCGCTTGGCGGAGGCGTCGGCGGTGGCCTGAGAAGATTCCGCCCCAGTTGTCGCTGCAGCGTGGGGCGCTCCCGCGGCAACCTCGCTTGCCGCGGTGGAGCGCGTCGCCTTGGCCACTCTTGTGGGCCGGTCTGTCGCCCAGTTCGTCTCGGCCTTGCGGAGACGCCTCTTCGGCGGAGCCGGGGGCTCCGCTGGCGGCAAGTCACTTGGCGGTGGGGAAGAAGCGCCCTCGGCGGGTCCACTCGACCCGGCCTCGGGCTCGACAAGCTCGTCCTCGCCGACGACCTCCCCTCGCTCGGCAAGGCTTGCCGCCGTCGCCGCGTCCGCCTCCTCCACGGTGAACCCGAAGGCTCCAGCGGCAGCGGCTGCTGCCTCCACCTCGGGTGGCGATCCTCGCCATCTCCTGTTCGGTGGTGTCGCGCGTGAGCCTCTTCTGCTCGTCGGAGCGGATCGGCACTTCTTGCAAATCGTCGAAGAATTGCTGCACGACCTCGTCGGGGGGCTCCTGCCAGGTTGGGATGATCCCGTGGAAGTCGCACAGTGGCATCATGGCGCGGATGCGGTCGAGCGCCGAGTTGTTGCACAAAGGGCGACCCCAGCGGCAACCAAAACCACTCTGGATGGTCGGGTCGTTCTTGAACAGCTCGAGCGATGTCGAGTCCAGCTCCATGACGGTGAAGTTCCAATTCAGCCCCGGCGCAGCCTCATGATGTCCGCCGCATTTTGGAACTCCCAAGCAGGCCTCCTCCTTTCCCGCAAGGGAAGCGGCGGCGGGCGAAGGAAGTCTCGCGCTAACTGCTCCACGGTCAACCCGGCAAGCCCGAGGCGCAGGATTCGGTCACGGCTATCTTTAGCTTCGCATCCTCCGGCGCTAAGTTACTCCAATCCCTGCCACAAGACTATTGGGGTTTAGGCGCCGGCGGTGAAGGGCTGGATTCTCCTCTACGACCCAGCACCAGTTGGCTCTCCACTCCTCCCACTTGTTGCGGAACTCTCCCTCTAGGTAGGCCTCTTTCTTGCCGATCCTAGAGACCCAGGCTATCCCTCCGGCAAGTGGCTCTCCTCTCTCGACGCGGGGAACAAAGAAATGGCGGAAGAGTGCCACGTTCGGGTGGACTCCGACAAAGTTTTCGCACAAATGTGCGAAAACTGCCATGGTCAAGATGGCGTTGGGGGTGAAATCAAGGAGGCGGAGGCTAAAGGTGTTCATTATGTCGCAAAAGAACTCGGAAAAGGGCGGGCAAAGCCCGCAATAGAAGAAGAGGGCGAAGAAAGGGTACCCTGTTGGGGCCAAATCGGAGGCGGAGGCGGGGAGCACCCTCGTGCGCGGATGCGCACGAGTCTCCATCGACCATAAGAGGTAGAAGACGTCCCGCAGCTCCCTTGCGCCGAGCTGCGGGGGGAAGATGGCTCGCTCCTTGCGCAGCGCCGCGAGCCGCTGCGCCTCGGCCGACTTGACGCCCTTCTCCTTGTCGACTTCGAGCCATGGCGGGGGCGGAGGAGGCCGACGGGCGGTGGCGTGCTTTGTGGCGAAGGGGGCGGGCGCTGCTCTCTTCAGCACCGGGAGAAGAAGAGGGAGCGGCGGTGGTTTCTTGACAAGACAGCGATGGCTGGGGTGGTCGGCCTGCCTCTTTCCTCCGCTTATAAAGGGGAGGAGGGGGCGGACGTTCCGCTTATACTAATAAAGAACCCCCCACGACCGCGCCCATGATCTCTCGCACGACGCCACGTCCGGTGCGTGCCGTTAGTGGGGATCGTGGTGGGTCCGGGGCGAGTTGCGACGTGGTCGAGGCCGGCGTGTCCGATGCTGCAGTTACGGGCCTGGCCGACAAGCGCTTCGGCATGTGCAGCCCGGGCCGGGGGCTCTGCCGATTGTACTAGAGTAGGGGTACCCTAGTATCCCGTACTGCACGTGCCGCAGACGATTGCAGACACCAGCGGTAAGGCTTGCCTCGTCACCGCCAAGATCCTCCGTGGCTTCCTTGAAGCCATTCAAGAACAAAGTATTTGATTAAGAAGACAAGGCCCCGACAAGAGGAGCTTGTCGGGAAGGCCACTCCAGGCACGCAGAAGACAAGGCCCCGGCAAGAGGAGCTTGCCGGGAAGGCTCGGAGCGCAACAAGCCTCCGGGCGCGACAAGGAATCGGCCGCGGCAAGGCGCTTGCCGCGGCATGCAACTTCTCTCCGTCTCCGCTCCAGCTCATCCAGCGACGTGTCGCCATGAGACCGTTCCATGCGCGCGTGTCGAGCGGCTGTGCAGCCAACGGAGAGCAGCGATAAGCGGCGCTGACAAGCTTGCCATCGTGGCGAGCGGAGGCGCACCGACGGCCTCTCTGTAATGTTTCGGGCGACAACGACGGGCATTTATTGCTTTTGTCCCTTGCCGTCGAGTTAGGTATTTCAGATCAGACGCTGTTCGAGTAGGTGTACCAACTCTTGTTTTTACATTTGTACCCCCGCCTATGTTGCCACCTGTCGGAGACCCCTTGAGCATATAAAAGGAGGCCCATGCGCAACGTAGGAGAGGTTCGGCTGGTTCGGTTCATTTGAGTCACCAGAGACTAGATACACTCACGCTAGGTTTTGTAGCCCGCATTGCTCCCTAGCAAGAACACAATACATCAGACAAGCAGCAGTAGGAGTTTTATCTCTCCGGAGAGCTCCGAAGCCGGGTAAACTGCTCGTGTGCCTCGCCTCGATCCGCTCTTCGTGCGATCTCCGCCCCCCTCCAGACCACAAGGGGCCTGGTCCGCCGGCCCCATAGGTGTCCGCGGGTACGATCAGCCTCCCCGACACATGTTGCAAGTAATCATGTGAATTTGATATGTGTTCGATATCTTGATAGTATGTGTGTTGTTATTCCCTTAGTGGTGTCATGTGAACGTCGACTACATGACACTTCACCATATTTGGGCCTACGGGAATGCATTGTTGAGTAGCAATTAGATGATGGGTTGCGAGAGTGACAGAAGCTTAATCCCCAGTTTATGCTCTATTTCGTAAGGGACCGATTGGATCCAAAAGTTTAATGCTATGGTTAGAATTTATTCTTAATACTTTTCTCGTAGTTGCGGATGCTTGCAGGAGGGTTAATCATAAGTAGGAGGTTTGTTCAAGTAAGAACAGCACCGAGGCACCGGTCCACGCACATATCAAATTATCAAAGTAGCGAACACGAATTAAACCAACATGATGAAAGTGACTAGATGAAATTCCCGTGTACCCTCAAGAACGCTTTGCTTATAATAAGAAACCATTTTGGCCGGTCCTTTGCCTTAAAATTATTGGGCTACCTTGCTGCACTTGTGTTACTACTATCTTTACTTGCTCGTTACAAATTATCTTGCTATCAAACTACTCCGCTACTTACAATTTCAGCACTTGCAGACATTACCTTACTGGAAACTACTTGTCATTTCCTTCTGCTCCTCGTTGGGTTCGACACTCTTACTTATCGAAAAGAGCTACAATTGATCCCCTATACTTGTGGGTCATCATATACAAAGTTCCTTGATTACTACAGATTGTTCTGTATTTGACAGATTCTGTTTTCTTTGCGTTGTGTGCTTGTTTCGATGATTCTATTGTTTCCTTTGAAGAGTTTTTGCCATTGAAAAGTTGGAATACAGTAGATATAATGCAAGAATAAAATATGAAAGGGTTTGCAACAGTACTTATAGTAGTGATTTTTTCTTATACTAACGGATCTCACGAAGGTTTTGTTGAGTTTTGTGTGATTGAAATTTTCATGTTTTGGGTGAGATCGCGATGGATGAAGGAATAATGATTAGCAAATGGCTAAGCTTGGGGATGCCCAAGGCACCCCAAGATAATATTCAAGAAATATCAAGCAACTAAGCTTGGGGTTGCCCCCGAGTGGCATCCCCTCTTTCTTCTAACAACCATCGGTATTTTAATTTGAACTATATTTTTATTCGTCGCATATCATGAGTTTTGCTTGGAGCGTCTTATATGATATGATTCTTCGCTTGTTTTGCTTTTTATTTTAAGTCTTGAATCCTTGCTGGACACACCTATTTGAGAGAGCCAAAATTATGCTATGACTTGTTAGAATTGCTTCTATGCTTCACTTAAATTTTTAGAGCCTTGGAATTGCCCTAGTGCTTCACTTATATCTTTTTGAGCATGCTGAGCTTTGTTATCTTTGAAGAAATTCTCTCATGCTTCACTTAGATTAATTTGAGAGAAATAAATATAATGGTCATGTTCTTCACTTATATTTTTTTGAGCTTATTAAAAAGGCAACATATGAAACTAGTCCCAAAGTGATAGATATCCATGGAGGATATAACAAAAACTTCCATGAAGATAATTGGACAAAATAAACTTGATTCTTTGTAATAGTTTCGAGATATGATGATAGTGATATGTGAGTCATGTTGATGAATAATTATGCTTTAGTAAGAATATTGGTGTTAAGGTTTGTGATTCCCTATGCAAGCACAAAAGTCAATAGTTATGCAATGGAATTACATCCTACTTGTGGTGCATTATTCGGTGTTAGTTATGCGTAATGCTCGCTGATGAGATTTTTCGTTTCTTGGTTGGATGCTTCTCAATCTTGTGCTAGCCTTCATTTTCACTAAGTATGATCACTACTTGTGCATCCAAAATCCTTTAAACCAGTTTTTGCCACATGAGTCCACTATACCTACCTATATGCGGTATTCTTTTGTTGTTATAAGCAAATTTGTATGTGCCATCTCTAATTTTCAAAATAAATTTCTCTTTTGTGTGCTCGTACCGCTCACGAAACAGTAGGGGGTGGCTAATATATTTCCATGCTAGATGTGTTGTTCTCAAGATGAGTGTTTATTCACTTGTCATTGCACGAGAGTACGGCAAAGGTATTAGGGATGCCCAGTACCGAAATGAAAAATGAATTTACTTTATGTTGTCAAATAACAAATTCCTTGGAAAGTGTTGGTATGGAAGGCACCCGTGGATACGGTTAGCCATGGAATGTGAAAGTATGGTCGAAAAAGGAATAAACTTTATTTTCTGTTTGGGAACCGCCTATGATATATCTAGCATGGAAAGTATTGGGAACTACTCGATCATTTTCGTTGACAGGAAAAGCATGGCACCCAAAATATTTTATCTCTACCTTTTTCGCTTTGAGCTCTGGCACCTCTACAAATCCCTCCTTCCCTCTGTGAAGGGCCTTTCTATTTACTTTATGCAATTTTTATTTTTACTTGAGTCTCCATCTTCTCTTATAAAGCACCAACTATGGGGCACTATGATCGTACTTGAGCATTGGGTGTAGATAATATGTGAGCGTGTTTCATGAATGGATCAATGATTGAGCATAATGGACTAGGGATAACTTGCTTTAGTGTTGATATTTTGAAAGACATGGTTGTTTCTTGATATGCTTGAGTATTGAAATCTTCATGTCAAAACTAGACTATTGCTTTGAACCATATAAAAGTCCAAATGTCCATGCTACAAAGAAAAGAATATGTGATGAATATGTTAGGCAGCATTCCACATCAAAAATTCTATTTTTATCATTCACCTACTCGAGGACGAGTAGGAATTAAGGTTGGGGATGCTGATATGTCTCCAACGTATCTATAATCTTTGATTGTTCCATGCTGTTATATTATCATTCTTGGATGTTTTACAATCATTTTGTAGCAATTTTATATCATTTTTTGGGACTAAACTATTGACATAGTGCCGATTGCCAATTGTTGTTTTTTGCTTGTTTTTATATCGCAGGAAATCATTATCAAACGGAGTCCAAATGTAGTGAATTTTTTGTGGATTTTTCTGGACTAGAAGACACCTATTGGGCCAAGAAAGTACCTGAGGGGAGCTCCCAGGGGAGCACAACCCACCAGGGCGCGCCCGGCGGGTTGTGCCCACCTTGGTGGCCTCCCGCACCGCCTCTTTGCTCTATAAATACCCCAATATTCCAGAAACCTTAGGGGAGTCGATGGAAATCAATTCCAGCCGCTGCAAGTTCCAGAACCACCAGATCCAATCTAGACACCATCACGGAGGGGTTCATCATCCTCATTAGTGCCTCTCCGATGATGCGTGAGTAGTTCATTGTAGACCTACGGGTCTGTAGGCAGTAGCTAGATGGCTTCCTCTCTCTCTTTTGATTCTCAATACAATGGTCTCCTGGAGATCTATTTGATGTAACTCTTGTTGCGGTGTGTTTGTTGGGATCCGATGAACTTTGAGTTTATGATCCGATCTATGTTTTTATCCATGAAAGTTATTTGAGTCTTTTGATCTCTTATATGCATGATTACTTATAGCATCATATTTCTTCTTTGAATCTTTGGTTTAGTTAGGCCAACTAGATCAATTTTTCTTGCCATGGGAAGAGGTGCTTTGTCATGGGTTCGATCTTACGGCGCTTTATCCCAGTGACAGAAGAGGAACCGACACGTATCTACCATTGCGATTAAGGATAACAAGATGCGGGCTATTTCTACATAAATAGATCTTGTCTACATCATGTCATCATTCTTATTGCATTACTCCATTTTTCCATGAACTTAATACACTAGATGCATGCTAGATAGCGGTCGATGTGTGGAGTAATTCAGGCAGGAGTCGGTCTACTAATCTTGGACATGATGCCTATATAATGATCATTTCCTGAATATCGTCATTATTATTTGAAGTTCTATCAATTGCCCAACAATAATTTGTTTACCCACTGTATGCTATTTTTCTCGAGAGAAGCCACTAGTGAAACCTACGGCCCCCGGGTCTATTTTCTCATCATATACTTTCAGATCTATTTTGCTATTTGCCTTTTTATTTATTTCCAACTTTTATTTTCAGATCTATATTATCAAAAACCCAAAAATACCTCGTTGAATTTTATTTGCTTTTATTTGCATCTATCAATCTATTACAACTTTCTCTCATCCACTCGCTAATTTCTGGCACCGTTACCCGAAAGGGATTGACAACCCCTTTAACACGTCGGGTTGCAAGTATTTGTTCTTTGTGTGCAGGAGCTGTTTACGTGGTGTTGCGTGGTTGTCCTACTGGTTCGATAACCTTGGTCTCATCACTAAGGGAAATACCTACCGTTGTTGTGCTGCATCATCCCTTCCTCTTTGGGGAAATACCGACGTAGTTCAAGCAAACATCAGTTCCACCAGGAGTCGAGCAACTTCGCGGTCTGCCTCGTTAGCCATGCAAAGCACAGCCGCGGAAGCGATGGCACGTGCCTAACTCTTGCAGAATTTTCCGTCGGTGGCTGACAAGATGGATGAGTGGAGAGCCACCATCCAGAGCTTGATCGGCTTCGCTGGAATTGGTAAATCTCAGCATGCAGAGCCGTCTCGATAACCACGAATGACGATGGAAGCCCGGGTCGATGACAGTGTCAGGTGGATACACCAACAGTGCAGTCCCCTCCGTGACAGCAAGCCCCGAGGCAGCCTCAGCAAGCGCGGCGTGTCGATGAGCCTGACGCGACGTCGATGGCTTCATCTGGACCGCAAATCCATTGGGATCAACGGCGGGTTATGGAAGATCGGCGGAAGGAAGATGCGCGCGTCACTATAGAGCGACGCCGGGAGGCACGCCATCAATCCGACAGGCGCAATGGCCTGGACGTTGACGAGTCCGCGCCCAGTACCGGTGGTTATTTTCCTTGCGAGGTTGGGTGCCCTGCCTTTACTCGCGAGTTGCGGCAGGTCCGCTGGCCATCTGCCCGAGTATTCAAACCTGAACTACTAGAAAAATACAACGGGAAGTTAAACCTGACAGAGTTCTTGAGCATTTACACGAGTTCCGTTCAAGCCGCCGGGGGCAGGGATGAGAAGGTGTTCGCCAACTACTTCCCTTTGGCACTCAAGCCAAACGTGAGGTCGTGGCTGATGCACCTGCCGGAGAACTCTATTTCATCATGGGCTGACTTGTGCAATGAGTTTGTTGGTGCCTTCACAGGCGGCCACGAAGAGCCTGGACAGCCTAGTGATTTGCAAGTCCTTCTGCAGAAGGAAGGAGAGGATTTGCAGAAATACATATAGAGGTTCAGTCGAGTACATCGTAACATTCCAGTGATACACCCAACAGCAGTGATTGCTGCATTCCACTCGAACGTGCGCAACAGGAGGATGCGAGCCAAAATGAATGTTCAGTTGCCCAAGACCGTCAACGAGTTGTATACCTTGGAGGATAAGTTTGCTCGGGCTGAAGAAGGAAGGCGACTCCCGGGGAAGAGGCTAGCATCGAAATTGATTCGGACGATCACGACGAGGCCACCAACCTGAAGAAGAGAAACCAGAGGCGCAATAGGAAGCGCAAAGGGAAGGCAGTATTGGATTTTGAGAGCTCTGGTGATCCCAGTGACGGCAAGAAAGCCAAAACCGAGGCCCCCGGCAAAGGAGCTGCCATGTGTGTTGATTGCCGGGAGCAGAGAAAGCCGGGCAATCTGACGGGCCATACTGCAAAATCTACCACACCAAAGGCCATGATCTCCAAGATTGCCACCGAGTTGAGCAGCTTGTTAAGAAGCAAAAGGCAGAATATGAAAATCGAGACAGGGAGAGAGGTCAAGAGGGTGTTGGTGGGAAAGGCCGTGGTGATAGAGGAGGCCACCGTTGCAAGGCCCAACAGCAACAGGAAAAACCTGCTAGAGGATGTGAAAAGAAAGGAGGAGACGATGGGAGTGATGAAGAGGATGAGGAAGAGACCAGTGAGCAAGAATTCCAGAGGGCCACTAAAGCCATGTGCATTGATGGGGGCGCATCCTTTCACTCCTCTCACCGCTAGCTCAAGAAGTGGGCGCGTGAGGTCAATGTCGTGGAGCCAGCGCTAGACTCTCAAAGGCCACTCAAATGGTCCCGCACGCCTATCATGTTTGATGCCGAGGATCACCCTGACCGTACCACTACGGTTGGGTGTTTGCCGTTGTCGGTCTCCCCAACAATCCACAACCTCAAAGTAACAAAGATGCTAGTCGATGGTGGGGTTGGGCTGAACTTGATCTCCCCTAAAGTGGTTGGGAAGCTACAGATTCTTGATGAAGAGCTCAAGGCTATGGGTACATTCTAGGGGATCAACCCCGGCAGGAGCCGGCCTAAGGGAAAGGTGAGGCTGCTTGTGACATTTGGCGGGGAGTTGAACTACTGGACGGAGAAAGTCATGTTTGATGTTGTTGAACTTCCTTTGCCTTACAATGGAATTCTTGGTCGCCCTGCTCTGGCAAAATTCATGGCAGCATCCCATTATGCCTACAACACCTTGAAGATGCCAGGGACGATGGGTGTCATTTCCATCCCGTCAGATAAGAAAGATGCAATCATATGTGTGGATCAGATGTACCGGGACGCGGTAGCAGCTGAGGCCACAGAGGCCTCAGCTCTCGCCAAGGAAACTAAGAGGGGAAAGAAGGCTAGCAGATATGCTGGCAATGACTCCGGGAAGCGCGCCTCTCCGGAGTGCGCTGCACACGTTGACAACCTACCGGAGAGTTCCACTAGCAAGAGATCCAAGGTTGCTTCACCTACTGTGAAAAAGGTCCCAGCAAGTAGGATGGCATTGATGGTACATTTACTATCAGCGCCACCCTTGATGATAAATAGGAAAGCGCACTTGTTGCGTTCCCGCGGGTGAATGTCGACGTGTTTGCTCGGCGACCGTCTGACATACCCAGTGTTCCCAGGGAGGTAATCAAGCACCACCTTGCTATCTGCCCTCATGCTCGGCCCGTCAAGCAGAAGGTCAGAAAGCAAGCTTTAGAGCGGCAACAGTTCATTGCCGAGGAGATCAAGAAACTTGAAGCAGCTAGTTTGGTCAGATGGGTGCTGCATCCAACTTGGTTAGCGAACCTAGTGGTAGTGCACAAGGCAAACGGGAAATGGAGGCTCTCATTGATTTCACTGACTTGAACAAAGCATGTCCAAAAGATCCTTTCCCCTTGCTGCGCATTGACCAAAATGTTGATTCCACCTCCGGATGTGATTTGCTTTCCTTCTAGGATACATACTCCGGGTATCATCAGATATTCATGGCCAAGGAAGATGAAGAGAAAACTGTGTTCATAACTCCATGTGGCACGCGCTGCTTTGTGCGTATGCTTTCTGGGTTAAAGAGCGCCGGACCCACTTTTTCGGGAGCAGTACATATTTGTTTCGAGCCCCAGCTGCACAGGAACGTAGAAGCTTATATGGATGACATAGTGGTCAAGACCCGGGATAGATCAACCCTCATCAAAGACCTGGAAGAGAGCTTTGCAAACTTGCGCAAGATCAATTTGAAGCTAAAGCCGGAGAAATGTGTGTTTGGCGTCCCATCAGGCAAGCTCCTTGGTTTCTTTGTGTCCCAACGGGGAATAGAGGCCAATCTCGACCAAATCAAAGCAATCATGACTGTCAAGGGCGTGAGGTGTTTGACGGGATGCGTTGTCGCGCTGAGTAGGTTCATCTCCAAATTAGCCGAATGCGCCTTGCCTTTCTTTAAAATCCTGAAGAAGGCAGGCCCAATGAAGTGGACCCCGGAAGCAGAAGCAGCGCTGCAAGACTTAAAAATTTACCTTTCCTCTGCTCCCACCTTAGTCGTACCTAAACCACAAGAACCGTTGTTGCTATATTTAGCTGCAATAAATCACGTGGTTAGTGCTGCGTTGGTGGCACAATGAGAAGTGAATGAGGAAGCAGCTGCAGCAACAGACCCTTTGAGAGGTAGAACCGAAACACCCGCGGCAGGGCTTGACACAAACCAGGAAGAGGCAAGGCTAACCAGCGAGGGAAACGCCAATGCCGCGGCAAGGAAGAAAGTGGTGCAACGACCGGTTTACTTTGTCAGCTCCCTATTGCGGGGGGTGGGGGGGGGGGGCAGGTTGAGATATTATGCAGTACAAAAGCTGATCTTCAGCCTTATCATGGCCTCGAGGAAGCTGTGCCGCTACTTCCAAGCCCACGAGATCACAGTTGTCACCCGTTTCCCGCTGCAGTGCATATTAAGGAACCCTGAAGCCACTGACAGGATAGTGAGTGGGCACTAGAGCTATCAAGCTTTGGCTTAAAGTATGAGGGCACCTCAACTATTCAGAGCAGAGCGCTGGCAGAGTTTATTGCGGAATGGACACCTACTCCTGCATTTAAGAAGTACCTGAGACAATTCTCCCCGGCAAAGAGGCACCTCAAGAATGGATCATGAACTTTGATGGAGCTTTCTCACTACAGGGTGCAGGAGCCGGCGTGCTTCTTGTCGCCCCCACAGGAGAGCGTCTCAAGTATGTGGTTCAAATGGACTTTACCCGGGAGAAGTCTACCAACAACACTGCTGAGTATGAAGGACTCCTTGCGGGACTCAGAATTGCAGTGGAGTTGGGAATCAAGAAACTAATTATCCGCGGAGACTCTCAACTCGTGGTGAAACAAGTCAACAAGTATTATTAGAGCCCGTTGATGGAGGCATATGTGGAGGAGGTGAGAAAGCTGGAAGAGCACTTTGATGGATTACAAGCAGAGCACGTGCCACGTACGGAGAATAGCATCGCTGATCACTTGTCGAAGTCGCCAAGACAAAAGCTCCCTGTGGAACCGGGGACTTTTTTCCTCCATCTAACTCAGTCATCAGTGTCTCCTTCAACGTTGGCCAGGAAAAGGAGAAAGTTGAACTCCGGTGAGCATTTCCCGGCAGAACTTCCTGAAGCCGCCAGTGGAGAGGCTGCTGGGGACGACCCCACTTTGGTTGGTGAGCAGCACCCTCCCACAGAACCACGGGTTCTTACGATCGACATAAGCGCTCCCACGAACGTGGAGATGCCTTTAGTCCTTGTTGTCGAGCCATGGGCTCCAACATGCGTGCAGCACATAGTCCATTTCATTCAAACAGGCGAACTTCCCGAAGAGAAAGAAGCTGAAAAAGTAGCCCAACGGTCCAATATGTACCAGTTTGTCAATGACACACTGTACAGAAAAAGGCCAAACGGCATGAAATTGAAGTGCATTCGCCGGGAAGATGGGCTGAAGCTGTTGGCAGAGATACATAGGGTGTGTGTGGTTCTCACATTGGATCAAGAGCCCTGGTCGGAAAAGCTTTCCAGCAGGGTTTCTATTGGCCCACAGCACTCCAGGATGCAACTGATATGGTCGCCAAATGTGAGGCTTATCAGTTTCATTCCAAAAACATCCATCAACTAGCTCAAGCTCTCCAAACGATCCCTTTATCCTGGCCATTCTCGGTCTGGGGGCTCGATAACTTGGGCCCCTTTCGTCGTGCTGCCGGGGGCTTTGAATTCTTGTACGTGGCGATCGACAAGTTTACAAAGTGGCGTGAGGTGGAGCCAGTGAGGAAGGTGACCACAAAATCAGCTGTCAAATTCTTGAAAGGATTGGGGTGCCGCTTTGGAGTACCCGACAACGGCACCCAGTTCATGAGCTGCACCTTTATGCAGTACATCCAAAGCCTTAGAAGCAAGGTATCCTTTGCCATTGTTGCTCATCCATGGAGCAATGGGCAAGCTGGGAGGATGAATAATGAAGTGTTGCGCGGGCTCAAGACAAGAACTTCTGACAATTTGCAAAAATGCAGCAACCGCTGGATCGAAGAGCTGCCGGTGGTTCTTTGGTCCCTCAGAATGACACCAAATCGAGCTACCGGCCAGACTCCCTTCTCCCTTGTGTATGGGACAGAAGTAGTGCTCCCCACGGAACTCATATACGGGTCACCTCGAGTACTTGCCTATGATGAAGTAGTGCAAGAGCAGCTACGGCATGACGATGTCGTGCTCCTCGAGGAAGATCATCTCTGGGTCGCTGTGCGTGCTGCATGCTACCAGCAAGCCCTGCGCCGCTATCATAGCCGCAAGGTGCATGCCCAGAGCCTCGAAGAAGGCGACCTTGTCCTTAGGCGCGTTCAGTTCGCCAAGGGTTCAAACAAGTTGACGCTGAAGTGGGAAGGCCCTTACCGGGTAGTACAAGTCACCAGACCCGGCGCAGTCCATATGGAGACCGAAGATGACATCAAAATGCAAAACTCATGGAATATTGAGCATCTTCGTAAGTTCTACCTAAAGGTATTGGCCGGTTTGAGCCCCGGCAACCACCTTTTGTACAAGCATTGCCGCTGTGCATGTAATCCTTTGTACAAAGCCAAGTGCAGACCCTATGCAAAGATAATAAAACGAAGCGCTGGCGCCTAGACTTGAATGCATGCATCATTAAGTACAATTTTTGCTATGATAATCAATCCATTTGGTGAGGATTGTGTGCTGCTATTTTCCTTCCCCCCGTACTGTCAACAGGGTCCCTGCCGCGGATGATATCCCCGAAGGGAAGGAGTGAGAGCGGCCTAGCGTATCGGTCCCCGGCAACTCCTTTTTGTCGAGGCGACGAGAAGGGCAATCAACACACATAAGTTTTGCCTTGCCATCCATGTTTTATTCATAGTATAAAAAAACTTATGCGATTGGAGAACCTTGTCGCTTCCATCATCTGTGCTCCAATTCTTGGCTGGGATGGTTGTAGTGGCATTTGAGGGGAGTTGGTGTGGGGAGCCATCTCTTATCCTCGCTCCTGGCCCAGTGACTAGGTCCATTAGAAGTCATGGTGAGAGGGTTGGCGGGATGTCTTGCCAGGAAAAATCTTGCCTACTAGAGGGTACTAAGGGACTGTTTCCTTAGCGTGTTGAAAGACACGTGCACGGGCGCCCGGCAAAGTATCTTTCCATTCATGCATAGTAAGTACAGATCATACAAGATACAAACATGGATGGAAGATTACATAATTCAAGCTAAAACTTGGTAGATGCCTACATCTTTTAAATTGAAAAAGGATAAGTGCCCCATAATGCGTTTCTTGTCCCTCTCCTCCTAGGAGCTACAGAGGGAGGTGAAGAGGGCAAAAGGAGTGCCTGGGCAGAAGCCCAACCTGACCCCGTCAGGGCCTGCGGGGCATAGCCTGACAAGATCGGGAGGGCGAGGACTAAGCCGGAAGGGTGGAAGGAGTGGCCAGGCGATGCCCTAGCCACCACCGCCAGGACCAGAGGGAAGCGGTAAGAGGGACACCGGCAGGGAAGATGAATCCGGAGTCCATGAGGAAGCCTGCCGGAGTCCAGCTGGAGGAGGCGAAGGCATCCACACCTAACACCCCGGCAAATCGCTCTGCTGGGGAGAAGGCCAGGTGCAGATGATGATGCTGTCGACGCCTGGCTGACGGTGACGGTGCAACCAGCGTTCAACTTGAGTCCGTGTCATCGCCTTCATGCTTGGCGACCGGCGACTCGCTGTCGCCGTCCTCCCCACCGGTGTCCTCCTCATTGCTATTGCTCGAGGAGGAACTTTCTTCATTAGTCGAGCTCTCCGTAGCACCCTAAACGAGCACCCAAGTGTCCGAAGACCTTGATGGAGAGCAGATCAGCCTCCATTAGCTTAAAATGGAGAACGTGCCCCTCTGCCAGGCTATGGGCACGAGCAAAGGTCTCCCAACCACGCAGGAGAAGCATGACATGAGGTGCGGGGAACTCCACGTCCACCCGCATGTTGCCATTACAGCAACCCCTCATGTGTAGCTTCAGTCCGTGCGGCTGGTCGACCTCCATTACCCTCGCAAAGGGGGTAGGAAGCCAAAGATGACTGCGCAGGGGCTCGCGCAGCCTAACAAGGAATTCCAACATCGTATCTCCGACATGGCCCACCGGAGGACTTGGAGTGGCTGGAAGAGGAGTGGCCGAACCACCACCACGTCCTCCTCCTCGGCCCCGAGAACCACGGTGGCCATGACCATGCTCCACAGCTCCGCCTTGCGCACTGGATCATGCCCCTGCGTCTGCGGCAGAGGCGGGGATACGGTGCCGAGAAGAAGCCCTCATCGCCGTCGCTGGAGCTCTACCGTGCCCACTTCCCCTCACCATGGTGGAAGGAGAGGGCGAGAAGAAGGAGAAGGGAATGTGTGGGTTGAGCCCCTCCTGCCACCTTCACGCCTCCTTTTATAGCGGAGTGTGGCCGGGGGCTAGCTCCTTGCCACCCAAGAGGCAACCGCCCTGCCTCACCTATCTGGGTCGTCTGCGCCGCTGACGGCGTCCAGATTCGTCGACCGCCCTCCTGCACCAATCTAGGGCGCCTAGCTTTCTACCATGGCACTCATTCACGCGCCCTGCGCGTCCATTACCTACCATGTGCAATGCATGCAGCGTACGTGGCGGAAACCGCAGGTGTGGTGGCGTGAAGTAAAAAGGCAGTTACCTCTTCCACAGGGGTTGTGCGCAGACGCTTCAATTAACTACCCCAGAACATGGGTGCCCCCTGCCCCTGTACATGGGTAACCGCACGGCTTTTGATGTCGCACGACTCGCGGGGAAACCGGAAGCTGATTCAATCCCAGGTTAATGAAGAAGCAAAGAAGATGTCAAGGAAGACATGAACCCCATTGCGGCATGATCGAAGTGCTCGCCTGTATATTTGTTAGGGCCTACCCTGATGATGCCTGACAGCGCGTGTGGGCTAGGCCTGTGGGCTCCTGTCGGTGCAACAAACATCAGCGTTCACTGACCGGACTCATACACAGGTGTGCTGGCGATCACACATCTAATACCAACATGTAACACAAAGCCAAGCCAGAGAAGCCGCTCTTCGTGAGATCAAGGAGTGCATTATGAAGAACAAGATAGCAGGATATCACCTTGGGAAGGTCTCCCTTGCCAGGCAGGAGGGCCCGGCTAGGTCGACACCACTCCGGAAGCAAGTCCAGATTTACCCCGGCAGGCTTGCCGAGGCCACCAAGACTCAAACCCTGCCAAGACACCACCGCTCCGCCGCAGTGCGACGCCAGTCACTTATCGATGCCATGTCAAGCCCCCAGGCGATTAAGTGGAAATCACCAAGCATGTGGCAGCTGGCTGGGAGACAGATCACATCCATTTGACACCTGTCTAGAGGCGTGTCAAGATAATAAGCAAAAGATGTCTAAGCGGTGGTATAACCTTGCCGGGGATGCACCCCCGCACGCCAGCTAAGGTAGCATATATGGCATTTTGTCCTAAGTGCCAGAGTTAGGTATGATAGCATTGTTAGCTATCTAATCACAGGATAATGTCTATTTTGCCACTGTGGTTACCCCTTAGACTATAAAAGGAGGTCCAAGGCAACCTAAAAAGAGATTTGGACTTTTACACACTTGTACACGCGTAGCAGCACTCCCCGAGGCCACCTTGCCGGGCTTGAGCATTGCGTGTTGTAGTGTTCCACCATCCAATCCACCAAAATCAAGAGTAGGGTTTTTACGCTTCTCAGTGGCCCGAACCTGGGTAAAAACTGCCAGAGTCTCGTCGTTGTGTTGCTTCATGGCCTCCGTTCTTTGTGCAATGTGATCTCCCCCTTGCCGAAGCACAAGGGGCCCATGGCCCCATAGGTGATCGTGTTCCTCCATGATATGTGTTTTCTTCAAAATAAATTTTGGGTCTAAGTGAGCATCTGTATGCGAAAACAGTACCTTTCTGACGGATCGTCTCGCTCTCTCCGGAACAAATGTTTCCGAGCTTGATGAAATTTAAATTACCTCAACATTGTTGGCTCTGCTGGTCTCGGTGTAATCCAGAAAAGAGGGAGCGTCAGCAAGTTCAATAAAAAGACGACCAGGTGAGTCGAGCTCTACCTCTGACTCATCTCCAGCAGCCTCCTCATCAGCATCGACCGACTCATTTTCCTGCTCAACTGGAGGAGCAGCAGACTTCCGATCTTTGTTCTTCCAAAACCTGGAGTCCGCCTGCATGTATGATGAGCCGATAATTAAGCTTGAGACAGAAAATAAATCATGAACAGAATGAGCAAAAAAGCACAAATACACTTACTTGAGGCACGAGATTGGTGAGACAAAAGGGAGCTAGCCCAGTCTTATTGCATTTTTCTTGGGGTACTCCCTGCAATTTCTTTGTGGCTTTGTTAATCTCCTCTTCAGACAGATTGACTTGACTGAAGCATTGCGCATCTACTCGCTCATCAGTATAGTTGCACATCAAGTCGCCCCTTAAGCGAAGGGGATGGATTTGCCAGTTTATCCAACACCGGGTCTCGATCTTGGTGAGGCCATTAGCCGTCAAAGCCCTTAACTTGGAATAAAAAGGTGCAATTTGCTTCCGCTCCTCCTCGGATGGCAATCTCAGAAAGGCAACACTAGCATTGAGCTGGTCCAATCTATAACCCTGCAGGGGGTTTTCACCTTGTGGAGCAGTATTTCTACAATAAAACCAAGTTTTGTTCCAACCCTTGGGCGGTTCCACCAAGTTCTATAATGGGACCATCTTTGAATTCAGTTTGGTGGTTGATATAAAAGAATTCCCGAAAGAGAAGGACAGTTGGCTCTGTCTGGAGATACACTTCACAGAAAACTTGGAAATGGCAGTGGTTGGTGATTGAGTTTGGGCTGAGATCCTGGGCCAGAGGTTGAAGAAATTGAGCACGTCGTAGAAGAATTTTGACCCGGGCGGGTAGAAACCCCTATGTATATGATCTGCAAAGATGACAACTTCTCATTGTTGAGGTTGTGGGGGACTTTCTTCTTCGGGCGCATGCCAACCGATCTTTTCTTGAGCCGGCAGCAGACCTTGACCCACAAAGTCATCTAGCATAAGGGTCGAAACATGGGATCTAACCCAGTTAACTGCTTTGTCGGTCTTGGGAGCCATGATGATTCTGAATAAGTTTTGACTGCAAAATGAAGGTGATAAGATAAGCCGGCACATCATCTCCATGGGTGGTAAGCCGCCAGGCTTTTCAAGTTATAAGATGGCAAAACAGTAAGACAGCCATGTTTACTAAGGCTATGACTCAGATTGAAGCAGGCTATGGAAAGTGTGGATAAGCCGACAAAATAGTGAGCCAACGTCAGTCATTCAGCGGCATTCTGGTTTTCTGCTAAGTGTTGTGCTAGATAAAAACAAGAATCCAATGAAGCAACTACTTTATAGATCTAAAAATACTTTGAAAAGGAAAAGTTAAAGACCTAGGCGCGGCTGGATACAAGAGCACGTATCTCAATGAGGGTCTGTGAAAGCAGCACAGAGATCCTAGATGGAAAATGGTATTGCAGCAATAACTAAGGCACCTACTCGGCTTATTCAGGTGAATCTAGATCTACTAATGAGATATGGTGATGAACACCGATGAACTACACAGAAGAATAATGGGGCGCTACAGATCTGAGGGGAAGGAATTTTAGCGTACCTGAGCACGGCGGGCGTGGCCAGAGTGTTTTTGGTGAGCTCCGATGGCAAACTGGAGTGATGTAGAGGTCACGGTAGATGTCGCCGGAGAGCTCGAGGAGATGCGGCGGCACTTCGGTCGCCGGAGGCAGTAGGCGCAAGGAAGAAGACGGATGAGGAGGTGGCAATGGTAAAACTAAGACCCGAGGCCGCTCGTACGTATTTATAAAGCACTAAGAAGTGTGAAAGACAAGTGCAAAAATAGAGGTGGCGCAGTAAATTTTGGGTGGAAAGGCATTCGATCTTCGGGCCTGTCAGATCCGCTCAAGATTTGTGATGATGTCATGCGTAAATTACGGAGGTCTAGTGAAATGACGTCACGACATCAACGAAGGGTGTTGTCGGTGTTCCGGGAACGGGTGTCCCCAGACTTGCCTGCCTGCGGCCCACGGTGTGGCTAAGCCAGCAGGCCGTACGACCCATCTTCATCAACAAGGCATCCAAGATCCTCGCGAGGGGCCAAGTCTCGCGAGGCGGACGATGCATGACCTCCTCAGGAGTGACCAAGTTAGGCAGGCTCACGAGGAGCGGAGATATCAAGGCGGGGCAAACCTCACGAGGCTCTCGTGACGTGAGCCATGACGATCGACACGAGGCGGGCGCCAGCGCGCACAACATCCTTTGTTTCCTCTTTGGTGCTAAGGAGGCCAGCGTAGGCGAGGAGTACCGAGGCATCAGGCAAAGGTTGCTATATTGGTGCGACAAGACCAAGACTAGGAGGACGGCAAGACAGAGGATATCATGGAGCCCAAGACGGCGTCACCACCAGAGCCTTTTGCAGGCGAAGACCACTTTTGTCAGGATAGCTTGTACTAGCTGTCCCCCTTCAAATTTGCCCGCCGTTGTTGGCTCCCTTCCCGCTCAATATTTGGGAAGAGGACCAGGGCCTATATAAGTAGAGCTAGCCACCACAGTGGGGCATCGAGCAGTTCACCCAGCTCTCACCCGCTAAGTCACCAAGCACTAGAACACCTCAACCTCAGGAGGTTGTTCTTCCCTCTGTACTGTCCATCATCAGCCCAAGAGGCAATCCACCACCACCACACTGGAGTAGGGTATTACACCACAATGGTGGCCAAAACCAGTATAAATCTCGTGTCTCTTTGTGTTGTGAGTTCGTCGAGTTCATCCGCGAGATCTTAGTGAGCTAGGGTGTAGATCGGTAGGAGGGAAAGACTTCACGCGCACCCCAGTGTTCGAACCTTAAGGGTTTGCCGGAACCCCACATCCGACATTTGGTGCGCCAGGTAGGGGTGCGCCGGAGCTTCTTCTCCGCCAGTCGACTTGCTGACGCTCCGCGATCAAGATGTCTGTTGACCCAAGAGCTGACTCCGACCGCTGGGCGGCCTGGCCGGCCCGGGCAACGACACCCGCCCATGAAGACCTCGACCCCGCGCTCCAGGCGGTGAGGGTGTCGTCCAACGCTGCAGGGCGCGGGCGGCGCGGCCAGGCATCGTCCACCCCCACCCCACGACAGGTACGAGCCGCTACAAGGGCAGCAAGCCATGCCGCAGCAACGGCGCCACACTTGCGGCGAGAGCAGGCAAACATGCGGGCGGCACTCACCATGGCAAGGGAGCTGCTGCGGTGCCGGCTGATGGAGAGCGGCCGAGACACGCTGCTGGAACGCGTTGCTGAGCTGCTGGACGCTGCGGCCTTGGGAGCGCCGCCTTTCTGCTATCGACTCCCTTCACATGCCATTGCGGGAACTCATGGCGGGCCTCGCCGCACCCACGCCCGGGCGCGAATGGGGCTTGCCGACATCGGGCGCGGCCGGCGGCGCCGGAGGCCCCGCCTCCCCTGCACCGGCTGCAACAAGCACGGGCACAAGCGTCGCCCCCCATGATCCCGGTGAGATGCCATGCTACTACCCTCAGGACGCCATGTTGGGCCGGGCAACATGGAGTGTGGGGCACTACGGCGAGGTGATCGGGGTAACAGCCCCGGAAGCCTACATGCCCCGCATGACGGACCAGGAGTACACACTGGAGGACGACCCCGTCTCGTTCGTTGGAGAAGATTGGGAAGAGGGGGCGCTAGGAGTCGAAGCCTTCCAAGAGCCGCCGGGGAACCACCACGACCGCGTGTGCAACGACCACTATAGGGTACCTCTAATCCCTCAAGAGCAAGCTTACGCTAACCATGAGTCGCAGGAGGAACATATCACCACAACGGCCGGCGGCCCCAGCTCGGCGGCCTCCCTACCGGCAGGGGATCGCGTTGGGGGCTGCGGGAGAGGGTCGGGAGCCAGGCCCCTCCCACGGGCGTGCGGAGCCGGGGACACGGAGTGAGCCCTCTGCCGGGAGGCTTCGACAACCCTTCCCTGGCAGAGGACCTGTGGTCGCCGAGGGCACCGCTGGCGTCCTCTTTCCCTCTTTTGTGTCGTCCTGGCGACCGGTCGGCTCAAAGGAGGTCAAGGGTGGCGCAAGGAGGGGCCCTCGTCTGGTGATATGAAGCAAGCCCGGTACCTGTGAAGAAGGCCCAGTGTCTGTGAAGCTCGCCGCCCATGACACTCTCACGTAATAATGAGTTGGGGCTGTACACGCCCCGGAGTCTCAGGAGCGCCGGCCTCAGGCCCTGGGGCTCCCTCCCACGCCTAGTGGCAGCACTTAGCTCCGCGCTGGTGAGAAGACTTGAAGACCGGAAGACTAGACTAGGTGCCGGACGCGGCCTTTTGCTTTGGATCTCTCTTTCTGTAGCTTTGCTTTCTGGATCTGGATTTAAGTTGAAGCCGAATTTTTATCGATGCGCGCGGGGGGTGCCTTTTCTCATTCGAGCAATTTCTCCCCTTCTGGATCTCGTTTTGTCTGGGACTCACGTCCATCGCCTTTCCCTCACGAGCTCCTCGCGAGCTGGACCGCATGAAGCGCACACTCGTCAAGCATGCGCCAGCGCTGCGACTGGTGCTCATCCCTTGCGAGGCCCCTTTAGACGGGGTGATAAGCTCCGTAGGATTCTCAGAAACTCGTCGCTTCACGACCCAGCTCGAAGTTGGCGCTGGCTAAGGTAAACCACGATGGAAAACTCGCCCCCGGATTCGCGGGTTCACGAGGACACATACTCACATCGCATGGGAAAGTAAAAACTGCAATTTGCTTACATGAGGGGCTCCCCCTCTCCAAATGCTTTTACAAGTCTTCCAAGGGCCACGCCCGAGTTTTGGTGTACAGGGAGAAACGACAGGAGAACATGGGATCAGCCAGAAATGTCACTCGCTACATCACCTGCGGACGCGTCACTCGCGTCGTCATCGTCTTCGTAGGCATCGTCGACACCGTCAGTGACGCCCCCTACGCCGTCGTCAAACACATCTCCTTCGTCTGCGACGACCACCACCGCGTCATCCTCCGAAGTGAAGGCCCTGACCAACGCGTCCACATTGTCCTCAACCCAACGCGCCAGGTCACCCCGGATGGCTCTCGGTACGGGGGCGATGGCGGCGTCGAAATCGAAGTTGGGGTCGGCATTCAGAAGGTGGCTGAAGACACGAGAGAAAGCGCGCTCGAGCAGGCCACGCCCCCTTTCCTCCACAAGCTGTCGAGCTCTGGCAGATCGAGCCTCCACGCGCGTCACCACCTTGGTGAAGAAGGTCAGATGGCTGGCATAGTCATTCGAGTGAGGGCCGGCACATCCACGTCGCAAATATGGCCCAGGGCGATATTGGCCATGTTCCGGAGATCCTGAAGCATAGGGGCATGCTCGTGCTCCAGCGTTCGTCGTTGGAGCACTTCCTCCGTGTTTTGCCGTGCGACGGCCTCAGCGTCATCAACCCGCCTCTGAAGGGAACATAGCTCGGCGCGGGCAGAGGCCAAGTCCGCCTGCCATGTAACCAGGGCGGCGGTCGTGGCTTCCGCGCGCCTCTCAGCCTCATCCAACCTGGGCCTGAGGGCAGCGGCCCTGCCCGCATCCTCCGTACCCGCGAGCTTCAGCTTCAGGTCGTATCTACCCTCCACGTCTACGCGAACCACGGCCACCCGGCGACTGACCTCCTCCTCGACTCTGGCCTCGCGAGCCCCGACGGCATCTTCTGCTTGAGCAACTTGATGCTCCCTCGTCTCCAGTTGCTCGAGCTCAAGGCTGAGCTCCACGGCTTCCAGGGCCAGCGCCTCATCGCGCTTCCGGACCTCCTCTTCCTCCGCGGGCATCCCCCTCAGTGATGCAAGAGCGGCCCTGCACGCCTTCACCTGCTGCTCAAGGGATGCGCTCCAGGCCTGGAGCTCCCACGCGCACTCCTCCGCAGCCTCGCGACGGCGGTCAACCTTGCGAGCCTCTTCCAAGGCTCGCAAGTGAGATTCATGGGCGATCTTGAGGGACGCCTCGGCCTTCGCATTCTCAAGGTCGCACTGATAGCGACCGAGGTTGATAGCCACCCTCATCTTGCGCTGCTCCTCCACCAGCCGGAGACCTTCAGCCTCAAGGCGCGAGTCGACACCCGCGAGCTCTTCACCAAGTCGACTCATCGCACCCATCGCCTCCTGGAAGAGCTCGTGACGAACTACGCTCCGCCCGCGCTCGAGCTCGAACGCTCGGCCCACCTCGTCCTCCACCTCCGGGGCAGCGGGCAGGGAGCCAAGTGGCGCGCCACCTCCCAGCAGGGGGTTGGGGGCTGACACCGCATGAGACATTAGCCAGTCTTCGCGAGGAGCCCGAGCCGATCGGGGCTCGCTGCTTGAAGAGGAGACGAAGATCGAAGCCAACCAGCTGCTATCCATGAGCAAAGGAGGAGTTTTGGGCACGCCCGCCAAGCTCCACGCCAAACCGTGGGGGAGGGGTGGCCAAGCCGCGGGCTCAGCGCGCCGTGAAGGCAGAAACGCTCCCCCGACCGACCATGCTCCAGGGGCGGCAGGCAGACTAGGAACGCTCAAGGCCGATGGGGGAGCTGGTGAAGGAGGAGGCCGCTTCTCAAAAGACGCAACAGCTTCAACGGAAGGAGCCCTGAAGGACAGACGTCAGGATAAGGAGACTACATGCAAGAAGCCATGACAATAAGATACTTACGCGTCAATGGTAATGTACTTTCGTCGCTTCAACGGCCCGAAGATATTGTTGCCGCTAGGGGATCCTTTCCTCTTGCGGAGCTCCTCGAAGTCCACACAAAGACGACCGAAGCGCTGGACGTGACGGCCGGTGCTCGGCGGGGCCGAAGAAGAGCTTGGAAGGGTGTCTTCAGGGGTGCCCGGTTGCGGTGAACAGTCGGGCACTATCTCACCACAACCTCCCAAGGCTCCTGGAGCCTTGGCCTCGGGAGCCGCATGCCGCGTCTCCTCAGTGAACGATGCCTTAGGAGGGGGGTCGCAGGCCCCTGAGGACGATGCCCTAGGATCACCACTCGGCATGTGCTCCTCAGCACTGGAGTCACCGGCCCCCGCCGGAGCTCGCCCTCCCGCACCTTCACCAGGGGCGAGCTCGGCACCGGCGGCGAAGAAGGGAACCACGACAACGGGGTTCTCGCGGGACCCCACCAGGCCGATTGGGTGCAGCCCCCACTCGTCAAAGGAAGGCATGCTCGCGGCAAATACGGCTTTGTTCTCGCAGCGGTACAACAGGCAGCTATTCCTGGGCATCTCATCCGGCAGAGGGACACCCGATAGGACCATGAGCACCGTTTGCCGCGTCGCAAGAGGAAGCCCCTTCTCCTGAAACCTCATGTGGTCCTGGTTGCGGAGCAAGTCCCACATCGGGCGGGAGTGGAGCGACACGACGCTTGACAAACTCCTTCACCACCATGGGCGCAGTCACGCCGAGGTCCTTCAACCACCTCAGCCTGGCCCAGACGGGGGCAAGGCGGGGGCTCGTGAGCTTCTGATGGCCCCAGCCGGAGTTTGGAACAGCAGGCCCCGCCGGAACTTGGAGCAGAGGGCTGAGCACGCCGGCGTCAACAAACACCCATCGTATGAGGAACTCACTCGTGGATGGAGGAAGCTCGAAGTCAATCCCCGCGCCCGCAGTCGCGGCCGCGGCCTGGAAGCCCACGCACCCCAAGCTCTGCCGGGGACAGGTCAAATGCAATGAGAAGAAATGGCGAAGCAGGGCCACGGAAGGAGCGATGCCCACCATGGCCTCGCACAAGAAGGCGAAGACGGCAAGAAGGGTCACAGATTGAGGGTCGAGATGAAGCATGTGGATCTGATAATGCTCGAGCACCGCGTTGAAGAAGGCGGAGAAGGGAGGAATCAAGCCAGCCCAGAGGGCATCAATGAAGATCGGGACCTCAGTGGCTGCACGATCCATGCGAGTGCGGGACGCGGGCCAAGCCACCGTCTCTCCCCACTCATTGAAGCTGGAGGTAAGCATGGGGCGTACCTTGTCCACGGCCTCATCGTTGAGCACCCGAGGCCGGCCAAGCGCAGGCTCAAATGGCGGAGGCGCAGTTGGCAAAGACCGAGGTTTCTTCCCCTTTTCAGCCTGTTTCGGCGACATGGCGATGATGCAGGCGGAGCGCAAGTCAGATTGGAAGAGCAAAGCAGGGCCTGGAGGAAGCAGGGAGATTGGAGGAGCCAGGCGTGGGCGAAGGAAGAATAACTGTGCGAGAGGCGGGGGCCGCACCACAAGGATTCAAGGGCAGCGTGGGGAAGCAGAGACGCCCATGTCAAATCAACCGCCACGCGTCAACCGAGGCCGCAGGCTTTTGGGGCCCACGGTGCTCCATACTTGACCCTTGGCTTCGCCGCGAAGCCAAGCCCGAGCGCACCTTGGGCCCGGGGGCTACTGTCGGCATTTCGGGAACGGGGGTCCCCAGACTTGCCTGCCTGCGGCCCACGGCGTGGCTAAGCCAGAAGGTCGTACGGCCCATCTTCATCAACAAGGCATCCAAGATCCTCGCGAGGGGCCAAGCCTCGCGAGGCGGACGACGCAAGACCTCCTCAGGAGTGACCAAGTTAGGCAGGCTCACGAGGAGCGGAGATATCAAGGCGGGGCAAACCTCACGAGGCTCTCGTGACGTGAGCCATGACGGTCGACACCAGGCGGGCGCCAGCGCGCACAGCGTCCTTGTTTCCTCTTTGGTGCTAAGGAGGCCAGCGCAGGCGAGGAGTACCGAGGCATCAGGAAAAGGTTGCTATATCGGTGCAACGAGACCAAGACCAGGAGGACAGCAAGACGGAGGTCATCGTGGAGCCCAAGACGGTGTCACCTCCAGAGCCTTTTGCAGGCGAAGACCACTTTTGTCAGGATAGCTTGTACTAGCTGTCCCCCTTCAAATTCGCCCGCCATTGTTGGCTCCCTTCCCGCTCAATATTTGGGAAGAGGACCAGGGCCTATATAAGTAGAGCTAGCCACCACAATGGGGCATCGAGCAGTTCACCCAGCTCTCATCCGCTAAGTCACCAAGCACAAGAACACCTCAACCTCAGGAGGTTGTTCTTCCCTCTGTACTGTCCATCATCAGCCCAAGAGGCAATCCACCACCGCCACACTGGAGTAGGTTACACCACAACGGTGGCCCGAACCATTATAAATCTCGTGTCTCTTTGTGTTGTGAGTTCGTGGAGTTCGTCCACGAGATCTTAGTGAGCTAGGGCATAGATCGGTAGGAGGGAAAGACTTCGTGCGCACCCCAGTGTTCGAACCTTAAGGGTTTGCCGGAACCCCACATCCAACAGGTGTGGAATGCTAAGGCTAGGAAACATCACAAGCTGACATCATCTCATAACCCGGTCAGAGAATAAGCTGAAAGAAACAAAAGAGAGTTCTGGCTCACGACAGAGGATCCAGACTTAGTTCCAGTATGAAGTTTAACATGGATGAATCCAAGTTAACCTAGGGGCTAATCTTGGGGATATACCCCACGGTATGACCCGACCAGGGTATGGCCTGGCCATCACTTGGTGACTTGAGGATGACCTCGTTGTTGGACTGCAACAAGCCAAGAAATTTAAGGCCCAGAGGTAGCTTAGGAAAGAGGTCGGCCCATGGCCCAGTATCTGTAAGCCGGCTCGACAAGGAAGTTGTAGGGAATTTCCCTTACTTGAAGGACAAAATGAATAGGAAGTAGACTAGGGCACGGGTTGATATACGAGCTGGACTCTATTGTAAACTCAGGGCCTCAACCTGTATATAAAGGGGAGCCCCTGAGGTAGAAATAAAAGTTACAAGCTCTCGGGTACTTGGTTAGCCAAGCCGCACCCTTGTACTGGAGATCTCAAGCAATAATCAATCAAGCAGGAAGTAGGCTATTACCTCTGCCATGAGGGGCCGAACCTAGGGACCCCGTGTCTCTTGATCCTAATCAACCCCATTCAAGCTACAACCTAGTTGCAATGGACTCACGACTAAGTCCTTTTTCGAGGATATCTGCCGTGACAAAACGACAACAAGTACCCAAGGCAACTCAATCGTCAGTGCCTCTGCCTGCCACAAACTCTTCAATGGCAGCAGCAAAAGCTTCAACACCGGTTGTGCTCACATCTTGCCATCGCACCGAAGGTTTTCCAATTATCACCAATGCTGCATCAAGGGCCTCAGCTAGTGGGCAAATATCTTCATCATCGCCCAAGCTGAAGTGTCGGTGTAGGGACGACACCTATGGGATCACATGTGAATCCCTACTACGGTTGCGGGGCGCGGGGGTCGTGAGAAGAGCGGATCAAATAGATAGCACACGGTCTCTTTATCCAGGTTCGGGCCACGAGGATGCGTAAAACCCTACTCCTGCTTTGGTGGTTTGTTTATCTGTGTTCTTGAGCTAGCAAAGGGGCATGAGGAGCTCCAAAAAGCCGAATCCTCCTCCTGGTCGCCTTGGGCCTCCTTTTATACGGAAAGGGGTTGCCACAGTGGCACAGGAGGTGGATAGAATATCTGATGATGCGAGTTTATCCCTTGCATTACATGACAGGCGCATTTAATGCGTCTTGCTTAGGTGTCCTTGCTTTATCGGGGGACGGGGAGAGCCCAGCCTCGTCCGTCGCCGCTCCCTTCGTGTTGACACGCTACAGCCAGGCGGTGCCCGTGGTGCCATGTAGGCAGGCAGGCAGCTGAGGTGGCGCAATGGTGGGTCTCCACGAAGATCCGCTTGCCACCACGCAGGTGCCTGCCCAACTGGTTGGGTCGGCGGCTGCATGCGAATGGTGATGAAGGTTTGATTGGCGTGGGTGATGGTGGCCCTCACGGGTGTTCTTGGCAAGGGCCTGCCGAAGCCCGGCAAGGGGTCTTGCCGGGGCCCCGCAAGGGTCTTGCCATGGCGCCTGCTTGTCATCCCGGCAAGGCTCTTGCCGGGGCCTTGTGGTCCTCCTTGGTTGGGATCCCGCCAAGGGTCGTCGTCTTCTATAGTGTGTATCTGATCTTGAATGTCTTCACAAAGATCTGCATGCCACCATGGGGATGTCTCCCGAATCCTTGCCCCATGGGGCAGTGGACTCAAGGGTGATTCGCTCCATAGGTGTGGGGCGAGCCGCCCCGGCAAGGGTCTTGTTGGGTTTGCTAAAACTGCCCCCCGGCAAGGGTCTTGCCAGGGGAGTCCGTTCTGTCCCCTTTGCTCTTTGTGGTCTTGGTCTTGGCGTTGTTCTGTTCCTCTTGAGCTTTGGCCTTACCTTGGCTCACCTCCCCCGCCTTTCTCAGTGTGGCGGTGTCCGTGGCTCAGACTGCCCGTGCACAGTTATAGGGGTACAAAAAGCATACCCCTCTTTTTGTACACCGTCAGGAGCCCCCGGACCCGGGCCACACGTAAGCGCAATCGCGTCGTTGGGCTAGGTCCAAAAACGATGCGCGGGCAGGCAGGGTGGTTTTTACCGCGGTAAGTCTTTTCGCGCGCTGCGCTTCCCATGTCTCCCGCGCGTGGCTCGGTGTGGGGAGGCGTGCGTGATGTGGGCGGCATGCGTGGGGCTGAGCTTTGCGTGCATGTGTCACGTCACAGTAAAAAGGGGGCGGTTCGCGCCTTCCCCATAAATGGAGGGAGGCGTGGAGGCGCGGCCCATTCTTGAGCAGGGCGGGCGTGGTCTTCAAGGCGTCCACTCCCCATGATCACGGGGTGGGGAGAGGTTGCCTCACCCGTCGCCTCGGTCCCGCATGCCCGCCACATGGTTCCCATGCGTTTGGGGTGGCGAACGGTGGAGGCGGGAAACCGGGCCGTCACGGGCTGGGGCAGCGGGTTGGCCCCAATTCCCTGCGCCTTTCGCGTCTTGATTGGCTGAGCGGGACGGCCGTGCCCCCACCCCGTTCCTTTATAAGGAGTAGGGGGAACGGCGTCCCGCACTCT
Organism: Aegilops bicornis; assembly: GCA_021605145.1. Taxonomy (NCBI): domain Eukaryota; kingdom Viridiplantae; phylum Streptophyta; class Magnoliopsida; order Poales; family Poaceae; genus Aegilops; species Aegilops bicornis. The sequence continues at coordinate 372,689,999 of CM038669.1, read as the reverse complement.
TCCATCTTCTCCTTCCTTCAGCTTCTGCTCCCCCCCCCCTCCATCCGCCATGGAGAGAGGGAATCCTGGTTCTTCAACGGTGGCGGCAAGGGTCGCCGCTCTACAACGCGTCCTTCCTTCTCCTTCACCTGCGGTGGCAGAGCCAGCCGCGAGGGGAAGGGGGAGGGGGCGAGCATGGCGAGGCCGAGGCGCTCAGGGAAGAGGAGAACGGGGTGGCGCGCCGGTCCCACCTCCGCCAGTAGTTCCTCCCCCCATGGAGGGCCATGTTGGTGATGATCCTTGCGAGTTCTTCGTCAGGCTACGCCGGCCACCTCGTCGTCGCCTTCGTCTCCCAACTCCATTCGCGAGCGAGATGGAGCTGGATCCGCCGGAGTCATTGCGGTTGCACACGAGGGGCTGTTGGATCAGTGGTACGCGAGTTCGCGTTGACTTTCCAGCCCCTCACGTGATGTACCTTGGTCGAGGGTGGAAGACGTTCGCTCATATCCATCACTTGACGGCGGGGCTCACTCTCCATTTCAAGCTGATGGAGGGCGGCCACCTCTCCGTCAAGGTCTTTGGGTGCTTCGGGACTTGGGCAAGGTGCTGCGTGGAGAGCTCTTCTGATAGCGAAGGCTCCTCCTCGAGCAGGAGGACATCGGCAGCGATGACGAGGGTAGCAGGCGACAGGATGACGGGTCCGACTAGGTGTCGGGCGCCGCTCCGTGCGGCACCGGCGATCCCATCATCCGTGTCGCCGGCTTCCTGAACTTCCCGGGGTCGTCTTCTTGGGCGGCTGGCGTTGGGAGGCTGCAGAAGAGGAAGAGGGCGGGCGGCAAGGCCGTCAAATGTCGAACGCAGACACACGGCGCCTTGACCAGCGTCTTTGACGTCCTGCCGCCTCGTCTTCAAGCTACGCTTCGGCGCCGCCATCACCATCCAGCCTTCGGACGGCCACCGAGACGTTCTCTTGGTGTCTTCTGTCACCCGTAGCTCGTCTAGGCGTCCCTTTTGCCCTTTTCGCCTCCTTGACCTGCCTCCGGAGGAGAGGGGCAAGAGAGGGGTTACGGGCACCTTATCTCTTTTTAATTTGTAAGCCTTCCGGCCTTAGCTGAATTTAAAACTTGTAATCCCATCATTCATGTTTTTCATCCCCTATGGACTGTACCTGAGTGGAATGTTTTTAATGAAAAAGGGATGCTTGTCGGGTCATTTGTTTGCGGGTACAACCCATGACAAGGAGTAATCCTTGATATCCATAAGATAAACATTTCCTTGCCCGGCAACAGGCCCCGCCGTCTTCCCACTTCGCTCGACCTTTCTCACGCTTTCGGCGGAGGCAGGGATGAGGTGGGTTCAGGCTCCTCGCCTCATCCTTTTGCTGCCGCGACTACGACCAAACCTGGCCCCAGGAACGAGCCCTAGGGCCTAGAGTTTCAGGGGAGCACGGTTGCTTTGGGAAAAAACGAGGTTTCACATACCTCAGTCCATAAGGAAATGCATGATAAGGGATGAAAAACTTATCTGAAGTTGTAGCCCCCGGCAACTCTGGTTTGCCGTGGGTGAATCTTTACTTTCATGAGACCCGCTAATTACGGCTTGCCGGGGTCTAGATGCCAGTCTGTCCCTCTTTTCTTTTTCGTCCTCAAGTGACCCGGCAAGGATATCTGCGAGTCCTGCGGACCAAAGAAGACAAAAGAACAGCAAAGAGACGCACACTCGACCTTTAAGCTAGGGGTTAGTCGCTGCTGAGCACTATCAACCCTAACCAAGGACGAGACTCGACCTAGCATGCATGCTATAACTTAGGGTGCCAGCGCTTCATTTATTTATGCTCAGGGTCTACGCCTGGCTTTGTACAAAGGGTTACACGCATCATCGGCAATGCTTGTACAAAAGGTGGCTTGCCGGGAGGCCCGGTGAGTCGCGCCTTACGGGTAAAACTTGCGAAGATGCTCAATGTTCCAGGAGTTACTCACCGGAACAGCATCTTCGGTCTCCAGGCGGACTGCGCGGGCACAGTGACTCGTATTACCCGATAAGGGCCTTCCCACTCTGGCGTCAACTTGTTGGAATTCTTGGCGATTGAACGCAGCGAAGGACAAGGTCGCCTTCCTCAAGGCTTCGGGCATGAACCTTGCGGCTATGGTAGCGGCGCCAAGGCTTCTTTGATAGCGTGCTACTCTCACGGCCGCTGAAGACGATCTTCCTCAAGGAGCACTGCGTCGTCTTGCCGCAGTTGCTCTTGCTCGAGCTCGTCATAAGCGAGCACTCGAGGTGACCCGTATATGAGTTCAGTGGGGAGAACTGCTTCTGCCTCGTATACCAGGTGAGGTAGTCCTGGACTAGGGGGTGTCCGGATAGCCGAACTATCATCTTTGGCCGGACTCCTAGACTATGAAGATACAAGATTGAAGACTTCGTTCCGTGTCCGGATAGGACTTTCCTTGGCGTGGAAGGCAAGCTTGGCGATACGGATATGTAGATCTCCTACCATTGTAACCGACTCTGAATAACCCTAACCCTATTCGGTGTCTATATAAACCGAAGGGTTTTAGTCCATAGGACGAACAACAATCATACCATAGGCTAGCTTCTAGGGTTTAGCCTCTCTGATCTCGTGGTAGATCTACTCTTGTACTACCCATATCATCAATATTAATCAAGCAGGAGTATGGTATTACCTCCATCGAGAGGGCCGAACACAGGTAAAAACATCGTGTCCCTTGTCTCCTGTTACCATCCGCCTAGGCGCCTGATTCGGGACCCCCTACCCGAGATCCGCCGGTTTTGACACCGACATTGGTGCTTTCATTGAGAGTTCCTCTGTGTCGTCATCTATAGGCTCGATGGCTCCTTCAATCATCAGCAACGACGCAGTCCAGGGTGAGACTTTTCTCCCCGGACAGATCTTCGTATTCGGCGGCTTGGACTGCGGGCCAATTCGCTAGGCCATCTGGAGCAGATCAAAAGTGACGCCCCTGGCCATCAGGTCAGATTCGGAAGCTTGAACTATACGGCTGATGTCCGTGGAGACTTGATCTTCGACGGATTCGAGCTACGTACCGAAGCGTGCCGTGACTGTCTCGATGGAGTGCGATCTAGCTCTGCCGCCCGAGCAGTGCCACGGAGGCCGCACGGTGCCGCTCCGACCCTTAATCCGGAGCGGTTTACGCCCGATCGAGGGCGGTTGGTTGGACACCGCCTCGGGGCTGAAATCTCTCTGGCGATTGAGCGAACACCATCCCTGTCGCTGCGGCTTCGTGACTCCAGTGCGGACTCCTTTCCGGACTCCGAACCTCCCGTGCCCCTGCCAGTCGAATCCGACTGGGCGCCGGTTATGGAGTTCACCACCACGGACATCTTTCAGCACTCGCCCTTTAGCGACATCCTGAATTCACTAAAGTCTCTCTCTTTATTCGGAGAGCCCTGGCCGGACTACGGCCAGGAAGGTTGGGATGCGGACGATGAAGAAATTCAACGCCCACCCACCACCCACTTTGTAGCCACTGTCGATGATTTAACCGACATGCTCGACTTCGACTCCGAAGACATCGACGGTATGGACGATGATGCTGGAGACGACCAAGAACCAGCACCCACAGGGCACTAGAAGGCCACCTCACATACACGACATATACATGGTGGACATCCCAAAAGATGGGAACGGCGATGGAACAGCGGAGGATGACCCTCCAAGAAACAGCCCAAGCGCCCGTGGGCGCCGGCCTAAATCCCGCCACAAAGAAAAGCGGTGATTCCGCATGGGAGACAATAATACCCTGACGGTGCGAAGATGACCCCTCCGGCAGGACTCGGTGCAGGAGGAGGGAGAAGCAAGTCCGCATGACAGTGCAGCATAAAGAGAGGTAGAGGATGATAATTATGCGCCCCCCTCCACAGCCGAGGCAAGCCTCGACGACGATGAATTCGTCGTGCCAGAGGACCCCGGCGAACAAGAGCGTTTTAAACGCAGGCTCATGGCCACGGCAAGCAGCCTCAAGAAAAAGCAGCAACTGCTTAGAGCTGACCAAGACCTGCTAGCTGACAGATGGACTGAAGTCCTTGCAGCCGAAGAGTATGAACTCGAACGCCCCTCCAAAAGCTACCCCAAACGCAGGTCGTTGCCTCGATCAGAGGAGGAAGCACCCACGTCACCAGCGCACGACATGGCAGACCGGCCACACCGTGGTCAGCGATGAGAAGCCTATCGGCCCTCCGCTCAAGCCACGCCCCGACGCCGCTCAAAAAGTACCAAGGCACGGGAAAACGCGCCGGACTTGCGAGACATATTGGAGGATAAGGCAAAGCATACAAGATCGATCTACAGATCGGCGTGGGCATGTGACTTGGGATGATTACCGTCATGCGGATACAAAGAAACCCGGCCGGGCGAACACGATGAGACAAAGCTCATATGAGCTACGTCGTGATATAGCCCAATACAGGCGCCAAGACACCCACTATGCTTCACAGATGAAGTAATGGATCATCAAATCCCTGAGGACTTCAAACCCGTAAACATCGAATCATACGATGGTACCACAGATCATGCGGTCTGGATCGAGGACTATCTCCTCCATATCCACATGACCCACGGTGATGATCTACATGCCATCAAATACCTCCCACTCAAGCTTAAAGGACCAGCTCGGCATTGGCTCAACAGCTTGCCAGCAGAGTCAATTGGTTGTTGAGAGGACCTGGAAGCCGCATTCCTTGATAACTTCCAGGGCACATATGTGCGACCACCAGACGCCGATGACCTTAGCCATATAATTCAGCAGCCAGAAGAATCGGCCAGACAATTCTGGACGCGGTTCTTAACAAAGAAAAATCAGATCATCATCGTCCGGATGCGAGGCGCTAGCAGCCTTCAAACACAACATCCGCGACGAGTGGCTAGCCCGGCACCTAGGACAGGAAAAGACGAAATCCATGGCAGCCCTTACCACACTCATGACCCGCTTTTGCGTGGGAGAGGACAGCTGGCTAGCTCGAAGCAACAACTTGGCCAAACACCCTGATAGTTCGGATACCAAGGACAGCAATGGCAGGTTGCGTCGCAACAAGAACAAGCACCGCATTAACGGGGATAATGCTGAAGATACGGCAGTCAATGCCGGATTCAGAGGCTCTAAACCCGGTCAGCGGAAAAAGACATTAAAAAGAAATACCCAGGGCCCGTCCAACTTGGACCGAATACTCGATCGCTTGTGCTAGATACATGGCACCCCCGAAAAACCAGCCAACCACACCAACATGGATTGTTGGGTGTTCAAGAAAGCAGGCAAGCTAAGCGCCGAAAACAATGACAAGGGGCTGCATAGAGATGACGAAGAAGAGCCCCGGCCGCCCGAACAATAGAGGGCGAAGGACTTCCCCCACAAGTGCAGACGGTGAACATGATATCATAACCCACATACCCAAAAGGGAGCGGAAGCGTGCACTAAGGGGCGTATATGCGATGGAGCCGTCGCCCCAAAGTTCAACCCATGGTCTTCCTGCCCGATCACCTTCGATCGAAGGGACCACCCCACTAGCATCCGTCACGGAGGTTTCGCCGCATTGGTTCTTGACCCAATCATCGACGGATTTCACCTCACTAGAGTCCTGATGGACGGCGATAGCAGCCTGAACCTGCTTTATCAGGATACAAGGCGCCAAAATGGGCATAGACCCCTCAAGGATTAAACCCACAAAGGCGACCTTTAAAGGCGTCATACCAGGTGTAGAGGCCAATTATGCGAGGCTCGATTACACTCGAAGTGGTCTTCGGATCCCGGATAACTTCCGAAGCGAAGAGTTAATCTTCGACATAGTCTCGTTCCGCAGTGTCTATCACGCCTTTGCTTTCGGACGAACCGCATTTACAAAGTTCAATGCGGTGCCGCACCACGCATACCTCAAGCTCAAGATGCCAGGCCCTCGAGGAGTAATCACGGTCAATGGAAACACCGAACGCTCTCTCGAGCGGAGGAGCACACAGGCGGCCCCTTCGCGGCGGAGGTGCAAGGCAGCCTCTCACAACAATTCTCGAGTCCGGCCACTAAACGTCCGGACACTGTCAAGCGCGCCCGGAGTAACCTACAACAAGACCGCCTGGCACGATCCAAGCACGCGTAGCAATCCGACCCCAACCCTAGCCCTCGCGAAATAAGCCAGTACTACGCGTGCATAACTACGCTCTGGAGATACCATGGGCATAAGGGGAGGGGCACGACCACGGCACGCCCAGAATGCGGCTCAACCGCACCAGGGGCTCCCGATTGTGTCATTCTTTTTTTTCTTTTTTTCTTACTTTCAGGACTCTGTTCTCCAGAAGCCCTGTCCGGCATTCGCGCCGAACTCATGATGCAACAGCCGGGGAAGCAGAAGCTACGTCGAGTGTCCAGGTGGTCTCTACTACGAGCATTATACCTGCTTTACATACCATCCTGCAGCTTACCCCCGGAGGGGGACATGTTAAATAGTCCCATCCCTTGCTTATCGCACAATTTGTATCGTTCTGCTTTTATTTGCAGTTTCTTTTTAATAACCAATATATAGCTCTTGCCTATTATTGCATTCTTTCCCATTATATATGTTCATTTATGACATTGCGCAATCGTACAATTTGGTACGGCCAATACACCAGGGGCTTAAGTACCCCAAAAGTATGGTGTGATAAGTCCGAACACTTTCACAAGTGTGGCACCCCGAACTTATAGCATTATATGCATCGGATCCGAATCAGGTCTTGGGTCAATAGTTGGGTTTGCCCGGCTCCCATGTTTTGGTACCTTACGTTCCGTTATATCGGCTAAGGTAGCGCTGGGAGAACCACTGCGATTGTGCCCCGGTTGAGCTGGCTTGAGCACCTCAGTGGAGAAAGCTAAAACTGACCGTCATGATAGGCGAGAGCCGATGCGCTGTTCGAGAGGTTTTTCGGGTCCCTAAAGACTTATGCCGCTTAGGCGAGGAACCGGCATTGTCCGCCAAAGGCTTGGATAGCGCCCGAACTTCGGTCTTCGAATACTAGGGCTTCGCGAAATTTAAAATTATAGAATTCTATGGCTAAGTGAGAGTGTTCAAGCACTATAAGTCCGGTTGCCTTGTTACGTTCGCGTTGAGCGCCTCCCTCGACGGACCCCAAGAATGGGAACAAGAGCGCTCAAGTTTATACCAAACACCCGACACTTTCGTGGCATGGGGCTGAAGCCAACGACTTGCCATCTCTCAAATTTGATAAACGGCCGCACAGAAGGTAATATTTTAAGTTAACAAGCGTTGCTTAGCGCATATGAACAAGTTTTCAGCGTACAGGATAACAAATGCGAGTCTATTCAAAAATTACATCTTTGGAGCACTCATCCGCTATACAGCAGGCACCCTTCAGGACGCCCTCATAGTACATTTCAGGCTTGCGATGATCCTTGCCCTTCGGTGGCCCGTCCGTCACAAGCTTCTCCGCATCGGCTTGCCCGGTGCACTTTAGCACGGGCAAGGGCAACCAGGCACCTTCAATGCAGACGGAGCGCTTGATGACTTCAATCCATGGACAGGCGTCCACCAGCCGCCACACTAAGACGAAGTAGCTCCCAGGCATGGCCTCCAATGGCCACAGCCGAACTATGAGGCCCTTCATGGCCTGTTCGGCGACCTTGGGGAGCTCGACCAGCTGCTTCAGCTGGTCGCTCAGGGGCACCGGACGTTCGGCCTCAGCATACTGAGACCAGAACACCTTCTTCGTCGAGCTCCCCTCCTTGGCGCGGTAGTACACGGCAGCATCAGACAAACTACGGTGTAGATCTGCGAATGCTCCTGGAGAGCTCCGAATCCGGGTAAGTAATAGGTAATTCACTTTCACATGCTTGCTTTGCATAAAGAATGCCTTACCCGCCGCTATCTTCTTTAATGATTCAATTTCTTGGAGGGCTTTTTGGGCTTCGCCTTAGCGGCTTTGGCACTCTCAAGAGCCGAGGCGAGCTCGGACTCTTGAGTCTTGAGTCACGCTCAAACTCTCGTGTTTTCCACGAGAGCACGGAGCTCTTGCCGCACCTCCGCCACCCGCTCCTCCTGCTTCTCTCGCTCGGTGCGCTCTGCGGCAGCTTTGCTTCGGCCATGGACACCGCTTCCTTGTGGTCGCCACCTCGTTCGTGGCCCCTACAATACCCACGTTATTCCTATCATTTTTGCAACGAATCCTTTCTATAAGGTATTTCTTTAATAAGGTATTGCTTACCTTCCCTGTCCTCGAGCTGCTTCTTGGCAAGGCCGAGCTCGTTCTCGGACCGCTCGAGGCTCTTCTTCAATGCATTGACCTCAGCAGTCAGTGCGGTAGAGGTCAGCAGCGCAGCCTGCATTCGCATATTGACATACTTATGTTAGACTCCTGTGCATATCTTTTTAGATCCTTAGTCCGGCTTTTCTTTCCGAACACCGAACTAAGCATCAGGGGCTGCTGTCTATGCGGTAATATTTTTACATATTCTAAACTTACCTCAAAGCCTGTTAGAAGGCTGGTACAGGCTTCGGTCAGCCCGCTCTTGGCGGACTGAACTTTCTGGATCACCACACTCATAACAGCAGGTGCTCCTCGTTGATGGAGGCGCCGTTAAGCGCCTCCAGTAAGCTATCCGGTGCCTCCGGTTGGACAGAGGACACCGGCGTCTTACCCTTCCTACGAAGGGGCCGCTTGCCGGACTTCGGAACCGCTGAAGGTTCCGGTATGGAGTCCGGACGAGGATCGGGCTTACAGCCCCTGGGGGTCTTGCTCCCCTCGCGCCTGGAGTCCAGGAGGTTGCCTTGCGGCGCCTCCTGCGCCACCTCCTCTTGACCAGGTCCCCCTTGGGGCCCCACCTCGGTGTCGTCCGCAGCGTGAGGTGAGGAGGCGGCCGGAAGAGAAGTACTCTCCACTTGAAGCGAACTTCGGGGACCCGCTTCGGCAAGCGAACGAATCCTTGGGCGGGCTGCATGATTGTTCGGCATTAGAGAACACTATGCAATGAAAAAGCCATGGGTATCCGGACACTTACGATCTCGCCAGGCTTGGCCCTCGTTGGCCCTCCTCCTCGTCGTTGCCGGCGTTGGTGGAGAAGTCCGGAGGAAGGGTCCTTCCTTCTTGGACCCTCCGGCCTCCCGGTTAGGCGGCCTTCCTTTTCTTCTCTTCCCCCGCTGGGGGAGAGGCTTCTTTTTCCTCCTCCTCTTCCTCAGAGGAGGATCCCGCCTCAGGGTTGTCGGGCGATGAGTCCGACAGCCCCTGGCGCCGGGAGCTCCTTCGAGTTCCCGTGGCCTTCTTCTTGGCCTTCTTCTCCGGCACCACGTGAGGTGCCGGAGCCTGCAGCCCCGTCAATCGGGCGTCCGCTGGATCTTCTGGCAAAGGGGTCGGATAGTTAATCTGTCCGGACGTCTTCAGCCAGTCCTGTCAAAGGCTATGGAGTTTTAGATCCCGCATAGAGTCAAACTATGAAAAAAGAGTCCCATAAAGGGTAAAATAAACTTACCTCGCTGGCTTGACACTGCGAGTTGAATCCGTGATCTTCGGTAGCGGATGTGGGAGCCTCGGCGCCCTTGAACATCACCTTCCAGGCATCTTCGACGTAGTGTCGAAGAGCCTTTTCAGAGTTGGGTGCTGTGCCGGATCGAACTCCCACAATTTGAAGGCCCGTTGTTGGCATGGGAGAATCCGGCGGATGAGCATCACCTGGATTATGTTGACAAGCCTGAGATTCTTGTCCACCAGGTTTTGAGACGCGAGTTTGGAGTCCGGACAGCTCGTCTGAATCCCCCACGTCGGGCCCGTCTCTTTCCATGATGTGAGCCGTGTGGGAAGTCGAATCGGAATTCGGGGGCCGCCGCCCATTGAGAGTCACGCGGCTCGGTGATGTAGAACCACCCCAATTGCCACCCCTTTATGGTCTCCACAAAGGAGCCCTCGAGCCATAGGACTTTGGCCATCTTGCCAACCATGGCGCCTCCGCACTCCACTTGGCGGCCGCCCACTACCTTCGGCCTGACATTGAAGATCTTCAGCCATAAGCCGAAGTGGGGCTGGATGCAGAGGAAGGCCTCACACACGACGATAAACGCCGAGATGTTGAGGATAAAGTTCGGGGCTAGATCGTGGAAATCCAGGACGTAGTAGAACATGAGCCCCCGGACAAATGGGTGAAGTGGAAAACCTAGTCCGCGGAGGAAGTGGGTGAGGAACACCACCCTATTATGGGGCCTGGGGGTGGGAATGAGCTGCCCCTCGTCGGAGTGGCAGTGCTGGCGATGTCATTTGGACAAGTATCCGCCTTCCGCGGCTTGTGATGTGCCCCTCCGTGACGGAGGAGGCCATCCACCTGCCTCCCGCTCCTGACATGGTTGGAGAAAGGTTGAGGTGGGGTGTGCGGACTTGGGCGCTGGAGCTCGAGTGCGCTGAAATGGATGAGCAAAGGAGGAAGAAGGCGTAGGTGAAAAGGTGGATCCTTATCCCTTATATGAATGGACGAAGCTATCGTCCCCGCCACTGGTAAAACTCACTTATCTCCCAAGCGCCCGTAATCAATGGCGCGGATGGGTTACTACGCCTTGCGTATTGATGAGAATTCCGGAATAAGGGGGCATGATCTATGCTTTGATAAGGCGTGCCAAAGGAAACCGCCTCGCTAAACGCTACCGAGGTGGGACGGTAAAAAACTATTCGAATAAAAGGCCTGGCCGTGGTGTGATGTCACGCCTTGAATACGTCAGCAGATCTGTGCAAAGAATTATTCTCTCTACGGTGGTATGTGGAACTTGTTTTGCGAGCCGGTCACTATCCTTGTGTTCAAAACCTTCTATGAAGTATTCGAGGAGGAACCCGCCTTGCAATGCCGAAGACAATATGCACGCCGGACTCGTCGTCATTGAAGCCTGGTTCAGGGGAGCTCTTGAGGAGTCTGGACTAGGGGTGTCCGGATAGCGAACTATCATCTTTGGCGGACTCCTAGACTATGAAGATACAAGATTGAAGACTTCGTCCCGTGTCCGGATAGGACTTTCCTTGGCGTGGAAGGCAAGCTTGGCGTCTGGATATGTAGATCCCCTACCATTGTAACCGACTACGTGTAACCCTAACCCTATTCGGTTGTCTATATAAACCGAAGGGTTTTAGTCCGTAGGACGAACAACAATCATACCATAGGCTAGCTTCTAGGGTTTAGCCTCTCTGATCTCGTGGTAGATCTACTCTTGTACTACCCATATCATCAATATTAATCAAGCTGGAGTAGGGTATTACCTCCATCGGGAGGGCTCGAACACAGGGTAAAAACATCGTGTCCCTTGTCTCCTGTTACCATCCGCCTAGACGCACAGTCGGGACCCCTACCCGAGATCCGCGGTTTTGACAACGACACGGGGCAAAGGTGTACGGCGGTGGCTCGATTTAGCGTCGTCTGATCGACCAAAGAACCGCCGACAACTCATCAATCCAGCGCCTTCCACTCTTATGCAGCCTGTCAAAGGTCTTGGTCCTTAATCCTCGCGATACTTCAGCATTTGCCCTCTCGGCTTGACCATTGCTTCGCGGTGCGCAATGAAGCGAAAGCAGACTTTCTGCTGCCGAGGTCTTGGGTATATTGCATGAAGGTGCGGCTTGTGAACTGTGTGTCGTTGTCGGTGATAACCCTGTTGGTACGCCAAAAGCGGCACACTAGTCCTGAAGAACTTGACGGTGGCTGAGTTGTGACCTTCCTCATCGCCTCCACCTCCGGCCACTTTGTGAACTTGTCGATGGCAACGCATACAAGTACTCAAAGCCCCGTGGCCAGCAGGGGAAAGGGCCCAAGATGTCGAGCCCCTGCATCGAGAAGGGCCAAGAGAGAGGAATGGTTTGAAGGGCTTGAGCTGGCTGATGAAGCTTCTTTGAATAGAACTGACACGCTTCACACCTGGTGACTAGTGTCGTCGCATCCTGGAGGGCGGTGGGCCAGAAGAAGCCTTGCCGAAATGCCTTGCCGGCAAGGGCCCTTGACCCAATGTGGGATCCACATATGTCTCCGTGTATCTCTACCAACAGCTCCAGTCCTTCCTCCCGAGGGATACACTTCAATTTCACACCGTTCGGCCACTTTCTGTATAGAACATCATCGACGAACTGGTACATTGTAGAGCGACTGGCTACTTTTTCCGCTTCTTCCTGCTCCTCAGGAAGTTCCCCTGTTTGGAGGAATCGGACGGTAGGCTGCCTGCTGGAGCACAGGGGCTCGACGGCGAGGACTAAAGGCATCTCCTCCGCTATAGGGGTGGCTGCCTCGACGACAAGAGCTTGACGCCCCGCCGGAGCCAGTTGTCCCGTGGCGGGCTCAGTATCCCTGGCAACATCCTTGCCGTGACTCGGGAGCTTCGGCGGAAAGTACTTGCCGGCCTTGATTTCCTCCTCTTATTCTGCTCTGTTGATGGATCAGCGGATGGCTGAGTTAATTTGAAGCACAAAGGTACCTGGTTCCACATGTAGCTTGAGGGCAGCGCATTTTGACAGTAGTCGGCGATATCGTTCTCCGCTCGGGAACGTGTTCAGCTTTAATATCCCGTCAAACGCTCTTCCAGCTTTCTCACTTCATCGACGTAGGCCTTCATCAATGGGCTCTGGTAATCCTTGTTGACTTGCTTGAAGACAAGCTGTGAGTCTCCCCTGACGATGAGTTTCCTGATTCCGAGGTCCGCCGCGATCCTAAGACCGGCAAGCAGCCCTTCGTACTCTACCGTATTGTTTGTTGACACCTCCCTGGGGAAGTGCATCTGGATCACGTACTTGAGGTGCTCTCCGGTGGAGTGCGACAAGCGATCGCCAGCCCCGGCGCCTTGTAAGGAGAAAGCTCCATCAAAGTACATGATCCAATCGCAACTTGCCTCTTTGCCGGGGAGTCTCTTGGGCTTCTTCGTCAGGCGTTGCGGTCCATTCTGATATGAACTCCGCTAGGACTCGGCTCTGAACCGTCGAAGTACTTTCAAACTTGAGGCCAAAGCTGGACAGCTCCAGTGCCCATTCCACAATTCTTCCCGTTGCATCTGGATTATGCAATTTCTCTTGCAGAGGGAAGCGAGTGACGACAGTGATCTCGTGCGCCTGGAATTAGTGACGCAGCTTCCTCGAGGCCATAAGGAGGCCGAAGAACAGTTTCTGCACGCCGGAGTATCTTGATCTGGCCCCCTGCAGGAGGGAACTAACAAAGTAGACCGGGTGCTGCATCATTTTCTTCTTCGGCGGCACTCCAACTGGCTGTGTCGTCTCTGCATTGGTGGTGCCGGGCTCCGCCGCCGCCATCTCCTCGTCGTCAACCTCTCTGCGCCACGGTGTGGCGCCGACCACTGGTCCGTTGCCGCCCGGTATAGCGACAATGGTTCTGTGGCCTGGGCGCAACTAGTATTGACTCGGAAGAGAGGTATTTCTTCAAATCTTGCAATGCTGCTTTGGCTTCTGGCGTCCACTCCATTGGGCCCGCCTTTTTCAGGATCTTAAAAAAAGGAAGGGCGCGCTCGGCAGACTTGGAAATGAACCTGCCCATGGCAATGACGCAACCAAAGAAGTCGACGCACATCCTAGATTCGCTTGGGTGCTTCAATCTGCTCTATAGCTTTGATTTTGTCTGGATTGGCCTCTATCCCACGATGTGACACCAAGAACCCGAGAAGCTTGCCGGACGGGACGCCAAAGACGCACTTCTCAGGGTTCAGTTTGAGATTGATCTTGTGCAGGTTTGCAAATGTTTCTTGCAAATCCGGTATGAGGGTTGCCCTGTCCTTGGTTTTGACCACTATGTCATCCATATAAGCTTCCATATTTCTATGGAGCTGGGGTTCAAAACCAATCTGGACCGCCCTTGCAAACATTGAACTAGCACTCTTCAACCCGAAAGGCATCCGCATGAAACAATACGTACCACATGGGGTGATGAATGCTGTTTTCTCTTCGTCTTCTCTTGTCATGAAGATCTGGTGGTAGCCGGAGTAGGCGTCGAGGAATGACAGCAGATCACACCTCGGAAGTCAACAATTTGATCGATGCGCGGCAACAGGAAGGGGTCTTTAGGGCAAGCCTTATTGATATCTGTGTAATCAATACACAGCCTCCACTTCCCATTTGCCTTGCGCACCACGACCGGATTGGCCAACCACGTTGGATGGAGCACTCCTCTTACCAAACCCACTGCTTCCAGTTTCCGGATCTCTTCTGTGATGGACTCTTGTCGTTCCAAAGCTTGCTTTCTGACCTTCTGCTTGACGGGCCGCGCATGAGGGCGCAGACAAGGTGGTGCTCAATCACCTCCACAGGAACATCGGGGATGTCGGAAGCTTGCCATGCAAACACATCGACATTCGCCCGCGAGGAAGGTGACGGCGCGTCTTCCTATTTGTCGTCGAGGTGGAGCTTATGGTGAAAGCTCCTCCGTGCCGTCCTCATTGTGAAACCTTCTTGGTTCCCTGCAGTATGGCCCTGGGCTTCTTGTTTCCGCCGGTGGAGCTCTCTGGCATGTCCTCGACGGTAGCGCTGCACTCCGAAGAGGTGCGCTTGCCGGAGTGGGTGTCCGAGGTCTCATCGGTCTTCTTCTTCTTCTTCCCTCCCGGGTCCCAGCAGCAGGAGCAAGTGCCCTAGCGGCGGCAGCTGCTGCTGCCCTTCTTTGGTATAGTTGGTCGGCGCAAATCAGCGCATCCTTCTTGTCGGAGGGATGGTGATGATCGTCACAAGTCCTGGCATCTTGAGGTGTTGTAGGCGTGGTGTGGCGCCGCCATGAACTTGGCCAGCGCTGGGCGGCCAAGGATCCCATTGTAGGGAAAGGGTATCTTGGCGATATCGAACACGATCCTCTCTGTCCTGAAGTTCAGGTCGCTTCCAAAAGTCACGGGCAGCGTGACCTTTCCCTTGGGTTGGCTTCTTCCCGGGTTGACCCCCTGAAACGTGCCCGTCTCTTCGAGGTCTCCATCAGGAATCTGCAGTTTCTCGATCACGGCAGGCGAGATCAGGTTCAGACCGGCCCCGCCATTGACTAGCATCTTTGTCACCTTGAGGTTGCGTATTGTTGGTGAAACCAACAATGGCAAGCACCCGACCGCGGTAGTGCGATCAGGGTGATCCTCAGTGTCAAAAATGATAGGTGTGTTGGACCACTTCAGCGGCCTTTGGGTATCAAACAACGGCTCTGCCGCTGTAATCTCTCGCGCCCATTGTTTAAGCCGGCGGTGAGAAGTATGCAGCGAGGCGCCGCCGTCGGCCTTACATAGCCTCTGTAGCTTCGAAACTCTTGGTGGCGGATTAAATGCGTCCTCTTACGTGATCGTCTTTTGGCTTTACATCACGGCCCAGGCGGGCCTCTCATGTTGCTTATCCTTGCCGCGACGGCCCGCCTGGCCGTCACGCTTCTTGCCGGACCCCTCAGCACCGTCTGGGCCCTTCTCCTTGTCTCGCCTCTCATACTCAGCCCTCTGCTTCTCAGCGAGGAGCTCAACCTATCGGCAGTCCTAGAGAGCATGGCCTTTGGTGCGATGGATCTTGCAGTATCGCTTGTCGGAGTTTCCTGGCTTCTCGGCAGCCGCCAAGGCCCGGTAGGCGACACATCCGGCAACCTCCTTGCCGGGGTCGTCTGCCTTGGTTTTCTTGGTGGAGCCGGCGTCATCAGATCCCTCGATGGCAAGCACGACTTTTCCTTTGTGCTTTCTGTTGCGGCGCCGGCCTTTCTTCGCCGGGGCGGCAATATCCTCATCTGAGGAGTCGCTTTCCACGCCGGCATCTTCGCCGGGGTACTTCCTTCCCTCCTCAGCTCGGGCACATTTGTCAGCAAGAACATAGAGTTCTGCTACATATCTCACCTTGTTCATCGCCAGCTCTTCGCGCATCTTGCGATTACGCACGTTCTGATGGAACGCGCTGATGATGGCGGCAGGGTGAACATCAGGGATATTGTACTGTACCCGGCTGAACCTCTGAATATACTTGCGGAGACTCTCGCCTCCCTTCTGGGGAATGACGTGCAGGTCGCTTGCTTGGCCATGGGCTTGGTGGCCTCCAGTAAAGGCGCCCATGAACTCATGGCACAAATCCGACCAGGAGGAAATAGAGTCTACCGGCAAGTGCATCAACCATGACATGGCGTTGGGTTTAAGAGCCAACGGGAAGTAATTCGCAAGCACCTTATCGTCGCGGGCTCCGGCAGCTTGCATCGCGATGGTGTAGACGCTGAGGAACTCGGACGGGTGGGTCTTGCCACTGTACTTCTCGCCCACATCGGGTTTAAAGGTGCGGTGAGTGGGCCACTGGAACTGCCGCAGCTCACGGGTAAAAGCCGGGCAGCCTACCTCGTAAGGTAAGCCTCCAGGGCTCCCCGGTGCCGGGTGGCTCATAGCAGGCCCTGCTCGCCTATCTGATTGGTGGCATGCTCCGCGCCGGCGCTCGATAGTGGTTCGAGCGTCTTCATGTTCTCGTTCCCGAAGAACTTGGCGCTGGTGACGATGGGCCCGCGGGTCGGACGATGCTACGGAGATCTCGTCGCCCGTAACGTCATGACGGGCTGGCGTCCGCGGTACCGGGCGAGGAGGAGGTGAGTGCACCGTGGTTGCGGCGCCGCCGACTCTCCCACCACTGGTGCGTGGGACTCCGTCGGAGCGTCGTCCCGGGGGCTCCACCGGACTTGGCTCGTCTTTGTTGGCCACCGCAACAAGGCTTCGGATAGTGGCTCTCCATTCGTCGAGTTTCCCCGTAGTGGGAGGAAAATCGAGGAGCAACTGCGCGCGCGCCAGGGCTTCCATTGGCGTTGGTGGCAGCAAAACCTACACGGAGCGCGACGCGCTTCGACTTCTGACCATGTCAGAAGGAGCTCTATCACGACCCCGCGGTCGCACGCCACCTTCTCCAGCGCCTCGGCGAGCAGGCATGTCTTCTAAATCCCGGGAGTGGCGCTCGGGGCTCTTTCCGCGGCGACCCCCGGGGTCCTCGACGTGATTACGCCGTTCATCGCGCGTCGCTTGAGAAGAACGCGCCGCCGGCGCCGGCGTGGGAGTCTTGGAAGCCCTTGCGTCGCCTGCGAGCGGGGTGGCAACGATCTTGGAAGGCCCCGCGCCACCCGCGGAGAGCCCAGCTCCGTCTTGATTTGGCGGCATGCGGCCCGTTGTCAGCAAGACGAACATCGCCGCCTCCCAAACGGACTCTTTGGGGACGGTGTTGGTGTTCGCGAACGGCACCCCGGGTCCTTTCTGCGACCGGTCCGCTGCTCGCCTGCGTCGGGACGGGATGTCCGGCCTCCGACGGGCCAACCGCCACCGTCGTCTTCTTCTTGGGCGCCATGACGATGAAGAAGCGTTGAACTAACTGCTAGAGCCGATTCTCACAACTGCGCCCCCTACCTGGCGCGCCAAAGATGTCGGTGTAGGGACGACACCTATGGGATCACATGAATCCCTACTATGGTTGCGGGGCGCGGGGGTCGTGAGAAGAGCGGATCAAACAGATAGCACACGGTCTCTTTATCCAGGTTCAGGCCGCGAGGATGCGTAAAACCCTACTCCTGCTTTGGTGGTTTGTTTATCTGTGTTCTTGAGCTAGCAAAGGGGCATGAGGAGCTCCAAAAAGCCGAATCCTCCTCCTGGTCGCCTTGGGCCTCCTTTTATAGGGAAAGGGGTTGCCACAGTGGCACACAGGAGGTGGATAGGGGTACAGTGATGCGAGTTTATCCCTTGCATTACATGACAAGGCGCATTTAATGCGTCTTGCTTAGGTGTCCTTGCTTTATCGGGGACAGGGGAGAGCCCAGCCTCGTCCGTCGCCGCTCCCTTTTGTGCTGACACGCGCCCTGGCCAGCGGTGCCCGTGGTGCCATGTAGGTAGGCAGGCAGCTGAGGTGGCGCAATGTTGGGTCTCCACGAAGATCCGCTTGCCGCCACGCAGGTGCCTGCCCAACTGGTTGGGTCGGCGGCTGCATGCGAATGGTGATGAAGGTTTGATTGGCGTGGGCCCGATGGTGGCCCTACGGGTGTTCTTGGCAAGGGCCTCGCCGTAGCCCCGGCAAGGGTCTTGCCGGGGCCCCGGCAAGGGTCTTGCCGTGGCGCCTGCTGTCATCCCCGACAAGGCTCTTGCCGGGGGCCTTGTGGTCCTCCTTGGCTGGGATCCCGCCAAGGGTCGTCGTCTTCTATAGTGTGTATCTGATCTTGAATGTCTTCACAAAGATCTGCATGCCACCACGGGGATGTCTCCCGAATCCTTGCCCCATGGGGTAGTGGACTCAAGGGTGATTCGCTACGTAGGTGTGGGGCGAGCCGCCCCGGCAAGGGTCTTGCCGGGTTTGCTAAAACTGCCCCCCGGCAAGGGTCTTGCCGGGGGAGTCCGCTATATCCCCTTTGCTCTTTGTGGTCTTGGTCTTGGCGTTGTTCAGTTCCTCTTGAGCTTTGGCCTTACCTTGGCTCACCTCCCCTGCCTTGCTTAGTGTGGCGGTGTCCGTGGCTCAGACTTCCCGTGCACAGTTATAGGTGTACAAAAAGCATACCCCTCTTTTTGTACGCCGACATGAAGACTAAAGCTACTGCAGGCTGTGGCATCAGGCCCAATCCCAAGAGCAAGTCCATTGTACCTCAGGCTGATGAACATGGGCTAGCTGACAAAGATGAGCTCGCCGAATTCCTTGGAAGGAAACAAGAACAAGCCGCCATCGCAAAGAATTCTTCAGTCACATTGCTTCTGGATCCGAAGAAGATGCTTGATTTCATTGATATATGGGTGGAGAAACCTGATACACCACTTGACGATCTCAACTTGCCTCCGTTCTCTAGTCATGTGTGATGACCCACATGCATAGGGGATCAATTGTAGTCCTTTAGATAAGTAAGAGTGTTGAACCCAATGAGGAGCAGAAGGAAATGACAAATAGTTTTCAGAAAAGGTAATGTCTACAAGCACCGAAATTATCGGTAATAGATAGTTTGATAGCAAGGTAATTTGTAATAAGCAACAAGTAACAATAGTAACTAAGGTGCAGCAAGGTATCCCAATCCTTTTTGTAGCAAAGGACATGCCGGAACAGTCTCTTATAATAAGCAAGCACTCTTGAGGACACACGAGAATTCCATCTAGTCACTTTCATCATGTTTGTTTGATTCGCGTTCGTTACTTTGATAATTTGATATGTGGGTGGACCAGTGCTTGGGTGTTGTTCTTACTTGAACAACCCTCCCACTTATGATTAACCCCTCTCGCAAGCATCCGCAACTACGAAAGAAGAATTAAGATAAATCTAACCATAGCATGAAACGCCTGGATCCAAATCAACCCCTTACGAAATAGCGCATAAACTAGGGTTTAAGCTTCTGTCACTCTAGCAGCCCATCATCTAATTACTACTCCACAATGAATTCCCTTAGGCCCAAATATGGTGAAGGGTCATGTAGTCGACGTTCACATAACACCACTAAGGGAAACAACAACATATACATCATCAAAATATCGAACGAATACCAAATTCACATGATTACTTATGACAAGACTTCTCCCATGTCCTCAAGAACAAAAATAACTACTCACAAATCATATTCAAGTTCAAGATCAGAGGGGTATTAAATAGCATCAAGGATCTGAACATATAATCTTCCACCAAATAAACCAACTAGCATTAACTACAAGATGTAATCAACACTACTAGCAACCCATAGGTACCAATCTGAGGTTTTGAGACAAAGATTGAAAACAAGAGATGAACTAGGGTTTGAGCTGAGATGGTGCTAGTGAAGATGTTCATGAAGATTGGTTCTCCGGTGATGAGAGGGTTATTGGTGATGACGATGGCTTCGATTTCCCCCTCCTGGAGGGAAGTGTCCCCGGCGGAATCGCTCCGCCGGAGAGCAAAAGTGCTCCTGCCCAAGTTCCGCCTCGAGACGGCGGCGTCCCGTCCCGAAAGTCCTCTCCTTATTTTTTAGGGAAAATGGGATTATATACTAGAAGATGGGCCACAGAGGCTGGACAGGGGCCCCACAAGCCACCAAGGTGCGCCCAGGGGCGGTGGGCGCGCCCTGGTGCCTTGTGGGCACCTGGGTGGCCTCCTCTGGTATTTCTTTTCTCCAGTATTTTTTATTTATTCAAAAATAATTCTCCGTGAAATTTTAGCTCATTTGGAGATGTGCAGAATAGGTATCTCTGACATAGCTTTTCCAGGTCCCGAATTCCGGCTGCCAGCAATCTCCCTCTTCATGTAAATCTTGCAAATAAAGAGAGAAAAGGCATTAGAATTGCTCCAGAAAGTGTTATATTGATCAAAAACATTATAAATAACAGTAGGAAAACATGATGCAAAATGGACGTATCAATGTGCTGTCTTCTTTCATACTTAATGAGAAGCACAAGATTGCTCAAGCCAAGATGATGAAGAAACAGCAACAACAGAAGGAGAAGGAGTTGAGGAAGAACATGTTATCAATATCTCCTCAACAACTCATGATTCTACAGCCTGAAATTCAACAGTTGTCTGAAGAATATGATCTCCAAGCCAATTCCTGTTGAGGTGTCAAAGACAGATTCATCCAAGCCACCACCAAAGTGGTTGATGACTACAACAAGCGTGAGGCAGCCAAGTTTGGCTCTATGCCTCCTTCAAGTTCTTTAGCTCTTCCATCAACCCCTCAGGCCAGTGAGACCGTGCCCTCTCCTCCTCCGCAAGAACAAGACAGGGCAACTGAAGAAGTCACGTCTAAAGAAACTACCAGGGCGATTGCATCAGTCACGCCTGAAGAAAATGCTCCACCAATTTCCTCCGTTGTAGCGCCAACAAAGTATTTATCTTTGAAGCTCATCACTCTTCATTTTGCATCAAAAGCGAAGAAGACAAAGGCAGCTGAAAAGGATGCCAAGAAGAGGAAAACATCAGCTCATCCTACCACTGAGTCAGTGAAGAAACTGAAGACGACACCATTGTCTTTAGTTGTACAAATTGATGCTATTCTAATTCATCAGCGCCCCTGCCCGCAACCCAAAAAAATCTTCTGATTGTTCATGTTGGGATGGAATATGTTATTCCTCCAGCTGATGATGAACTAGTTCATACCCATTCTGCTACTACCACAGAGCAAACGAATGAAGAAATTGAAGTTGAAGTAGATGCTTCACTTCACCAAGAATCATTGTGGATGCCTCAGCATGTCCCGATGACTGATGAAACTGAAGAGGATGTGGACATTGATGGTTCCACGACACCACCCATCCATGACGACTTTTGGGAAGCAACACACCCAAATTCTCCTCTCACCACACCTCTGACCCAAGTGCCACAGTCACCTGCACGCACTAAAGAAATTCACACTGGTTCTGAAGAAAGTCAACCTTCTCTTCAGACCATTGCTGAAGAAATCTCAGCTGCATTAGCTGAAGAAGTGGCACTTCAAGACCTGATTGTGGATGTCGTTAATACGTCTCCGTCGTATCTACTTTTCCTAACGCTTTTCCTCTTGTTTTAGACTCTAATTTGCATGATTTGAATGAAACTAACCCTGACTGACGCTGTTTTCAGCAGAACTACCATGGTGTTGTTTTTGTGCAGAAATAAAAGTTCTCGGAATGGAACGAAACATTGCGAGGATTTTTATATAATAAAAGAGAATTTCTGGAGCCAAGAACCACCGGAGGGGGGCACCTGGGTGGGCACAACCCACCAGGGCGCGCCCAGGTGGGTTGTCCCCACCTGGTGGCCCTGCAGACCCTGAAACCGACACTATAAAATCACATTTTTCCACAAAAAATCAAAGAGGAAGAATTATCACATTCCATGAGATGGAGCTGCCACCGTCTCCTGTTCTTCATCGGGAGGCCAGATCTGGAGTCCGTTTGGGGCTCCAGAGAGGGGAATCTTCGATCTTCGTCATCACCAACCCTTCTTCATCACCAATTTCATGATGCTCCCCGTCGGGAGTGAGTAATTCCTTAAATGGGCTCGCTGGTCGGTGAGGAGTTGGATGAGATTCATCATGTAATCTAGTTAGTTTTATTAGGGCTTGATCCCTAGTATCCACTATGTTCTGATATTAATGTTGCTACGACTTTGCCATGCTTAATGCTTGTCACTTTGGGCCCGGGTGCCATGATTTCAGATCTGAACCGTTATGTTATCACCATTATATCTATGTTCTAGATTCGATCTTGCAAGTTATAGTCACCTACTACATGTTGTGATCCGGCAACCCCGGAGTGACAATAGTCGAGACCACTCCCGGTGATGACCGTAGTTTAAGGAGTTCATCTATTCACCATGTGTCGGGGATATACCCCGCGGCGTAAACCGGCCGGAAGTATAACCCGGCCGGACTTGGCGATTTACCTGAAGAACCCGCTGACACTTGGCGGTTCACTGGCGACCCGGCGGTTTACGGTTCGTTGGTAATCCGCAAAGCGGTCGAGGAGCGACAAGACTCGGTGGTCCGTGGCGGTTCATGAAGGCCGGTTCAACTACGGTGGGACGGTTTAAGAGGAAAAGTCAGGAGGAATATATCTTACAAGGAGCTAAGACCTGGACTTGTATCCGGTTTGTATTAGCGATAGACTAGTCCTAATCCTAATAGGACTCTACATGTAACCCGCCCTCCAACATATATAAGGAGGGGCAGGGCTCTAAAAGGGGACAAGTTCCACAAGTTGGACAAGTTAGGTTTAGACAATAGCTCTCGAGTTAGAGCACTCTTGTAACCATGATCATCATCATCAATATCAATGAAGCAGGACGTAGGCTTTTACCTCCACCGTGAGGGGCGAACCTGGGTAAAACCTCGCGTCTCTCGTCCCGCTCAACCCCTCTCAAGCTACCACATAGATGCGTTGGCCTCGCGACTAAGTCCTAACACTAAGGACATCTGACGTGTTAAATCCACGACAGTTGGCGCCCACCGTGGTGCCCGCGCATGGTGGTGTTGAGTTCTTGAAGGGATCTTCTTTTAGGGTTCGAGAAGTGTGCAATTTTCTGGATGAAGAATCAATTTGAAGGATCTGCATCGTATCCATGACAAGCAGCCGGAACGATATATGCGAGATTTGATGAAAGAAAAATTGCGGTTGTGTGGTGCCAGACTGCCATGATCGGAGATCCGGATCAATTTTTAAAAGCCGCTGAGACCAACAGCGATGATTTTTGAGTCGCCGAGTCTGAGAGTAGAAATTTTTTATGATAAAAGGATCCACCTCGTAGAGTTGCTGCCGCCAGCGTCGTAGATCACCTCAAGACGAAGTTGAGTTATTACAAAATCATCCGAAGCCAAATCAGTTCTCTTTGGTCAACTCTGATCGCTACAAGGAAAAGCTGCTTCATAGGATTAGCACGTGAACGCCAAAAAAAATCGGATCAGAGGCAAACTATCAGCTTAAACACTACAAGTCTTGGTCAATGCCGAAGGATGACCCGAAGAAGGATTCAGGTTGGCATTGAATCGCCTCCTCTGGTTTCCGCTCAACGGCCTCGTCTGCGGCCTCTCCGTGCTGCTCGGCCACGGCCTCCGACTGCTTCAGTCGTCGGGGACAACGGCTGCTTCAATCTGAGTCATCACCGCGTGCCTCTGATTCTGCACCGTCGCGTCCCTCGCTTCAGCTGCGGGTAGCCATCGCTATGAACCGCCACTTTCCTGTGTTGCCAGCGTGCTACAGGTGCAGTTTTTTGCCAGTTGCTCCGCCGATTCTGAGCCGCCATGACTTACTTGCGCTCTCGCCTCGCTCCACCTCCGTTCAAGTACCGCCGCGCTGACCAGCTTTGGCCCGCCCGCCGTGCCGCTCTGTCAATCCGCCATGATTTTAACCCGCCGCCAAGAGCTGCCACCTGAACTACCGCAGCCTCGATCTACCTCAGACTGGGTCGCCGCTTCCTCCAAACTGCCTCAAACCGCCGCGGCCACCAGGGCCCTCTCCTCCAATACCACTTCACGCCGGCTCCACTCCTCACCGACCCGACGCGGCTGCTGGCTCCGTAAGCCGCCTCCGCGCGATCCTGCGCCTGCGCCGTCCACGCGTTTCGTTCCAGCTTCGTCCGCGGCGTCTGAACCTCTCCTCCTCGCGCCCCTCTGTGGCTGCGCCCGCCGGCTTGGTCTCGCCCTCCTCTGTACCCGCGGCGGGCGTGCGCCTCTCCGGCTCCAGCGGCGTGCGTGCGTCAGCTCCACCAAGTCGACCGGCCCGGACAAACCCACTCCGGTTCCAGCTCTCGCGCCTGAACCGGCCACGGCCGCGACTCTCCAACTCGCCGCTGCCGCGGACGCATCTCGTCGACCCGCCGGATTGAACCGGCCCTGTCATCGCGAGCCGTCCCCGTCCTCGGGCTGACCCTCGTTACATTACGTACCCGAGCCGGTTCTTTGTCGCCGCGTCTCTGGTAGCCGCTCCCGTCGCGAGCTCGCGCCGAGTTACCGCCTCCGTCTCTATAGCCCCGAGCTACTACCATCCCCGCGTGCCTTCACCGGTTTGAGAGTCACCAGCAGGCTGCCCCGGCCTCCAGTTGCCTCCGCTGTCGGGCTTCAGTGTATTTTCTTCAGGTTCAGCAACATCTGCATCTAACGGTGGCCAACTGCCTATGAAACCAAGGAGTTACTTCATGTAATCGTTGATTCTATCGGCCGCGGCAGCCATCTTCCGGTTAATATAGATTTAATGCCATGGCAATGTGTGCGATCGCAATACCGACCATAAGATCCATAGCTGCTGCTAGCAGAGAGCAAGCATTTGCGATTATGCAGCCGTGACGATTGAAGAAACTGATTTTGAAGATATGATTCATGGAAAGGATTGGATCAGCTGCTAGCGGGAACAAAGCGGTCCGAGTGGTGTTGTTGTTTTCTTTGTCAAATTTGTGAGATCTGCTGAGGATTTCACACGTGAGCCGACGGTCTTAAGGCTGAGTCAGTCTTCCTAACAAGAAAATCCCAACCAATGCGAAGTACTAGCAAGGCTAATACCAATTGATGAGCGGGGCATATATGCATGTAATATTGTACGTCAAGACATTTGTGCCAGAGCAGAGATAAGAAAAAGCTCTATGGACTTGCCAAACAAAACAATCAGGTCAATTGACTCATGGCCAAGGTATGATCCGGTCCTCGTATGCGATGTCGGAGGCGACGTATACATCTGCACCGCCCATGCCGGGTGTTTAAAGACCCGGAGAGTAACCCGGAGGGTTTCTGCTCGAACCGCCGGGACCATATTGAGTCGCCGACCTGCTTAAACCGCCTCTGTCGCGATGAACGGATCATCCGTTGTCCGAACAAAAAACATCAGGTGATATCCGTCCGGTTCGTTTTCATAGCACATTAATTTTTGTGTGAACAATTACTTTGGCATGTGATATTTTTTTGGCGCAGGACAATTGTTCATTACAAATGAGGCGTTATATTACGGGCACGGAGCATGCGCTAGCAACGTTCTGCACTGGTGTTTCGTCCGTGTCATACCACCCGGTTAATGAACGTGCCCAAGTCGCCGTCCCTGTGGCCTGGTCTACATCAACATACTGGGCCGCACCTATCTGCATGAGCTATATATTGCGTATGGGCAAGTCACAGCTTGGGTAGCCCGGTTTTCTTTCAGCAAATTGAGGCAAATTATCATCAAACCGCTGTTTGCACTTTGGATGGCTCAATGGGCAAAGCGCTGAAGTTGCCGCCACTACAGTTTGGTTAACTTCAAATCGCCAATTGGAAGGAACCATTGGCCGAAAGGTCTTGACACAGCTCATACGGGATCATTTATAACCCGCCACGTCACCTCAACCTTACGTGGATTCACATCATGCTATCAACATCAATGATATA
The DNA here is from genome assembly GCA_021605145.1 of Aegilops bicornis. Classification (NCBI taxonomy): domain Eukaryota; kingdom Viridiplantae; phylum Streptophyta; class Magnoliopsida; order Poales; family Poaceae; genus Aegilops; species Aegilops bicornis. The sequence continues at coordinate 372,664,266 of CM038669.1, read as the reverse complement.
CAAGTTATGCGGTTTATATCACGGTCAAACATGTAGAATCTCAAGCCAACTCCTCGAGTCACCTTTGAGACTCGGGGCTACGATGACATAACTCAAGAAATCTTGCCAGTTTCAACAAAGTTAAAAACTTCAGGATGATGGAGGGAAAGATAACCCGGTCCCGGAGGTTACTGTTATATTGATGAAAATTTAAAGGCTGTCAGAAAATTTCCGGCTTAGAAAGTATATAACAATTACAAAATCCCGGCGCAATGAAGAAGGTCCGGGTCGTCAGAAAGGATTCCGGTTTACAATCCGGTTCAAGGGAAATCTGTTCTCTCTCAAAGCTCTGAAGCTCTCAAATCCGGTTTAAGAATTTCCGGTTCAAAAAGGAATTAACTTCTCGCAAATTCGAGCTTAAAGGCCGTCAGAAAATTTCCGGCTGAAAATGAAGATTCCGGTTTAAACATCCGGTTCAAGGGAAAGATGTCTCCCACAAAGCTTTGAAGCTCTCAATATCCGGTTCAAAATCCCGGTTCAAGAAGGATTTATCTCTTGCAAAAAATTAAAGGGTGCCAAAGAGGACCTGCTGCCATGATGCGCGGTTCAAACATGGGTATCATGCCTTATTGGCTTATCATATTATTGATCACTTGGGGCTTGGTCGTATACGAACCATAGTCACACCTCTTGATCGGCGCGATGCCACAGTATCACTTGGGGGCCTTGGTCGTGTCCGAACCATAGCAACGCCATTTGGTATGCGAAAAGCCACAGCATCACTTGGGGACTTGTGGTCACGTCCAGACCATAGTCACGCCTCTTGATCGGCCAAGTGCCACGGCATCACTTGGGGGCTTTGGTCGAACCCGAACCATCGCTACACCTCTTGATCGGCGTAATGCCAATGCATCATTTGGGGACTGGCTGACTCGAACCATAGCTACGCCTTTTGGGGGCTTGGTCGTGTCCGACCATGGTAATGCCTCTTGATCGGCTCAAAGCCTCATTTGCAATGGTTTTATATTTGCCTTTGCTTGAATTTTGTTCTCTTTTAAATTATTTCTTTTGTTGTGTTTTCAAACCGACATTATTAATCCGGTTCAAGCTGTCAATTACAAATTGGCGGAACACGGTCAAATCCTAATCCGAGACTATTTGCCCGGTTTGATTTTCTATTATCATCCTATTATGGAGTAAACCGCGTTCATTAACCCGGCTTGACTTTCAATCACAAATTGTCAAGACATGACCAATTATAATCCGCGATTATTAACCCGATGCGGTTCGACTACAAGTCGCCAAGATTATATATGGATAATCCGGTGTCTATCATAACCCGGTACGGTTTTATCTTAAACCGGAACAATATGGAAGGAGTTATCAATACTCAAGATTGGGATTATCACCCTTACTACAAAAAATTGGTAAACCAACGATGTGATTCAATATCACAGGTATGATATATTTCATATTTGATTGTTCTTAAGTGCAGCCTTGGTTATAAACCCAGGTTATATGTTGGGCATTATAACCCGTCCGGCGGTAAACCGCCAGGACACTATAAACTTGTTGTATGCGTAAACAGGTTGAATAAAGCATGATTATAAATCGTGGCGTTTATTAAACCTGCCTGGCTTTGGACCGTAAGTTGCCAAGATATATTTGGATTGCATCATTGGAATCATGCGCTTATAAGTCATTGGGTTATGTTATTCAAATAGCCAAACTTGGCTGGATTTTTTATGGTTATCAATAACCAGTATTATGATTAAGGTTTTCAAAGTCGCTTTAGCGCAGTGGCTATCATATTATCAATGGATATGATTTTTATTCTACAATTGAAGGAATAGTCCCGAGTTGCTGCAGGCTTACAACCCGGCACTTGGGGGCTACATTATTTAAGTTGAGATTACATCAAATATGCAAGTCTCATGTCGCTGCAAGCATACACCATGACACTTGGGGGCTAATGCAAAGTCATTCTTTGTTTATCTTATTGAAGACCCGACTCATCACATTATAATGAGCCGGCCCTTGGGGGCTACCAATTGCTCATGTCAAACAATTCAAAGCACAAAGCTTTTATTCATTATATTGAAGGGTCCACTGCTCAGTTGGTAAAGCACAAGGCTCTTAACCTTATGGACGTGGATTCAAGCCCATGATGGAGGTTACATCATATGATGTTATTTTCATGGAAGTATATATCAAGTCGATTTAATATTATCTTCTCGAGCCGGCCCTTGGGGGCTACACATCATTGCTCAAATCTACATGATTATATTTACAAAGTCTCTGCTCATTATTGCATAAATGACCCGGCCCTTGGGGGGCTACACTGGCTGAAGTTTTATGAGTATAATGCAATTTCAAGTCCACAGTTCTTTGCAAGCATGACAACCCGACACTTGGGGGCTACATAATATGGAGTGTTCAGTTTTTACTAGTGACTGGGATGAATAACATGGATTTCTTCAAAAGTGGCGGTATTGATATTGAAGCAAGTCGTAAACCATAACTTTGTTACGCTCAAGACTTGGCTGACTACTGATCCGTACTTCTTAAACCGGCGGAGCTGAGTCAAAGGATTTATTCTTCACAATATTTCTCGGTGACAAGCCAATGTCGGCAAATTGATTATGAAGCTGGTCTGTTGACCCGGATTTCGGAAGGAGGAAATAACAAGGATTTAAGGATGATCGGTGCGGTTTACAAAAATTCTTAACCGGAGCATAATCTGTCAAGTTTGTTCTTGTGTTTATTTCACAGATCAGTTTAACATGGATAAATCCAAATTAAGCGGGGGCTAATGTCGGGGATATACCTCATGGCGTAAACCGGCGGAAGTATAACCCGGCGGACTTGGCGATGCATTACGAAGAACCGGCACGACACTTGGCGGTTCACTTTGGCGACCGGCGGTTTACGGTTCATTGGTAATCCGGCGGTAAAGGGTCGAAGGAGCGACAAGACTTCGGTGGCCCGGCGGTTCATGAAGGCCGGTTCAACTACGGTGGGCGGTTTAAGAGGAAAAGGCAGGAGGAATATATCTTACAAGGAGCTAAGACACGGACTTGTATCCGGTTTGTATTAGCGATAGACTAGTCCTAATCCTAATAGGACTCTACATGTAACCCGCCCTCCAACATATATAAGGAGGGGCAGGGCTCTAAAAGGGACAAGTTCCACAAGTTGGACAAGTTAGGTTTAGACAATAGCTCTCGAGTTAGAGCACTCTTGTAACCATGATCATCATCATCAATATCAATGAAGCGGACGTAGGCTTTTACCTCCACCGTGAGGGGCCGAACCTGGGTAAAACCTCGCGTCTCTCGTCCCGCTCAACCCCTCTCAAGCTACCACATAGATGCGTTGGCCTCGCGACTAAGTCCTAACACTAAGGACATCTGACGTGTTAAATCCACGACACCATGTGTTCATGCTTTGTTCCAGTTCTCTATTAAAAAGAGGCCTTAATATCCCTTAGTTTCCAATAGACCCCGCTGCCACGGGAGGGTAGGACAAAAGATGTCATGCAAGTTCTTTCCATAAGCACTTATGAATATTTACGGAATAAATGCCTACATTATATTTATGAACTGGAGCTAGCACTGGCCGGTGCTATACAAACGGTTTTTAACCCCTTTTCCCGATGGCATTTGGAACCGTCGCCTAGTGAGTGAAGGCGATAGGGGGGTCCTTCCCACACGACCCAGAAACCGTCGGGGATATGCCCTCCTGGCACACACGCTCGGCAAAATGAGGTCGTGTGCGACCGGCGAGCGCTCAAATACGGAAATATGTACAATAGAGCTAAAAATACAATTATACAGGCAAAATTGTTTTAGGTTGCAAGTACATCCCACACAGTCAGTCCCCGCTAAATGTTTCCGTTTGTATGTACATTCCACACAGTCGCTCCAAGGAAAAGGTTTCCGTTCACAGGTATATCACACACAATTTTCCCCGTTATATCGTTTGTGATAGTGTTGCCATTGCACACGATATTAACAATTTCATCGTTTGCGTTATTGAATGCATCACACACGATGCGTAGAAGAAACTATGTGGCAAAGGCTATCCATCACACACAGTTTTTATGTGGTAAACTTTTGCGCAAGGTGGCCTAACACAAACAGTTTTCAAGAGAAGGTCGTGTGTGATTGTTTATTGATCCAACACGGTTTATTCCTAGAAACTCTGTGTGTTTCCTGAGGCCATCGCCCACGGTATTTTCTGAATAAGTGTTTGTAATAGAAAAACCCAATTAGCAGGCTAATTCGCTATTAGCAGGCTAATTGCCCTATTATTAATATTCCATTTATTAATCTAATTGACATTCATATTAAGCACATAATATATTTCAGTTCCATGTTAAGGAAGCAGGATTTCATAATTGAAATACATCAGAGTACAACATGATATAGCTTCAAAGACTCGGCTACCCCATTACACAACTGCACCGGCACCAAGTTTCACATGCAACATGTAGAACCTTTCAAATTAGCATCATAGGCGGTATATAGAGAGATGCATCTCATCCGGAAAACTCTCGAAGTGGAAGGCGAATATTGAGCCTTCATTCATGTTGAAGGTCTTTGCAACTTTAGGCCAGTGCCTGTGGATGATTGACCATCCGTCCTTCATCCTCTTCAGGAACACTTGAATATTGAACCGTGGGTGTTGTATGAAAACCTTCCTCACCTCCTGACCATAGAGGTGGTTTGAGAGGTAATCACCGGTGAACTGCTTTGGAAAGGCCTGAAAACAAGGATGTACATAAATATCTTCTTTATATTGGAAATGGGGCAAAGGAATAAAAAAGGCAAGGTATAATAGTTAGTACCATCTTGAAGTGAACTGATGTCTTCTTCATTGTGCAGACAAAGATCTTGTTGTTTTTTTGTCGCTAATTTCTTTATCCTAACAATCTTTCTGAGTTTCTTGACTTGATTGATATTCATGGACAACTCATTTCCCCATATGCAAAAAGGGTCGAACAGTGGGTCAAAAACTTTGAAGTAGGACCTACATGTGCAAGACCAAATTGTTAAAAACCTAAATATTAAAATGGTTCCTGCAATTGCACAATAATGTGCTATTAGACAATGGGCCATGCACATCTAACCTCAATCGTAAACCTCAGTGCTTCCCATTGTTTCCCTGCAACACATATAAGATAGTTAGTCATCAGGTTAAGTAAGGGTTCGCATGCTATCAGTAAAATATGTTGATGAAAAATAAGCACATTGCAGATTCATCAAATTAATTCAAGCCACATGGAAAACCCATTTATCCAAACCAAGCATGATTAAGAACTAGGAAATATAGCACTTGTATATGTTTCTCATGTATTAAGTGCAGCCAAATTCGATTTATTCCTCACATGCACAACAATACAAAATTCTACCCATGACAATTGGACATCGCATTGCAGAATTGAACCAAGCAGTTAACTAAACACCACACCAAATGAACCAAACATTAATTGAGTACCACATTGCACAATATAACATCCTCCTAATAGAAGATCAGACATTTAACCAAACCAAGCATGCTTAACAACTTGTAAATATAGCAATTGTATTTGTTTCTCATGTATTTACTACAGCCAAATTCAATTTATTCCTCACATGGTATACAATAACAGAATGCACCCACAACTATTGACCATCGCATTACAGAATTGAACCAAACAGTTAACTAAATACCACAACACAAATGAACCAAACATTAACTGAGCACCACATTGCACAATGTATAACCAAACCAAGCATGCTTGACAACTTGGAAATATAGCAATTGTATTCGTTTCTCATGTATTTTGTAAATATTAATTTGATTTATTTCTCACGTGGAAGACAATATAAAATTGCAACCTGAAGAATTGAACATCACATTGGCAGAATTGAACCAAACAGTTAACTGAAGACGACAACTAATTAACAAAACAGTTAATAAGTGAGCACCACACTACACGACATATAGAACATATACACTAGAGCAACAGATTGCATGGTAAAATTAGATAGCACAATTCACTAGAATTTGTGAAGGAAAGGCAGGAGAAGCACACGCAACGGGTAAACCAAGCATGCTTAACCGGCGTAGCTAGCAAATGGCAAGGTGTTCTTCCAAGATCTGGGGGTCGGCACAATGGTAGCCATGGCGACCTCATCCGCGCGTGCGGCCACGATTTGCTTCTCCGCTGTCAAATGCTCCTTGAGATCCTGGCTATACTGCGTGCACCATGGCTTAGGGTGGTGCTTATTTGGTGGAGGGGTCGGTCATTTGGGTGGAAGGTGTCGCGCCGGCGATCGGGGCATCTGGGATGTGGAAGGAGGAGGAGGATGGGGGTCGGGTGTGGATTACCTGCCTGGATAGACGAGGTCGAGCAGCGTGAAGCAGGGTCGCCAGTGCGGAGGCGGCGCTGCAAGCAAGGAGTGAAGGTGTAGGATCGAAAGTATGTCTAGAGGGGGGTGATTAGACTACTTGACCAAATAAAAACCTAGCATTTTCCCAATTTTAAGTCTTGGCAGATTTTAGCAACTTTGCACAAGTCAAGCAATCAACTTACACATGCAATTCTAAGAGTATAGCAGCGGAATGAAAAACAATTGCACATGAAGGTAAAGGGAGGAGTTTGAGGGAGCAAACGCAATGTAGACATGGAGATTTTTTATCCGTGGTTCCGATAGGTGGTGCTATCATACATCCACGTTGATGGAGACTTCAACCCACGAAGGGTAACGGTGCGCGTGTCCACGGAGGGCTCCACCCACGAGGGGTCCACGAAGAAGCAACCTTGTCTATCCCACCATGGCCATCACCCACGAAGAACTGATAACCCACAAGTATAGGGGATCGCAACAGCTTTGGAGGGTAGAGTATTCAACCCAAATTTATTGATTCGACACAAGGGGAGCCAAAGAATATTCTTGAGTATTAGCAGTTGAGTTGTCAATTCAACCACACTGGATAACTTAGTATCTGCAGCAAAGTGTTTAGTAGCAAAAGTGGTATGATAATAAAGGTAGCAGTAGCAAAAGTAAAGATAAATGTTTTTGGGTTTTTGTAGTAGTTGTAACAAGATGTAGCGGAAAAGTAAATAAGCGAAGAACAATATATGAAAAGCTTCATGAGCAATGGATCAGTGATGGATAATTATGCCGGATGCAATTCCTCATGCAATAGTTATAACATAGCGTGATATAGAACTAGCTCCAATTCATCAATGTAATGTAGGCATGTATTCCATAAATAGTCATACGTGCTTATGGAAAAGAACTTGTATGACATCTTTTGTCCTACCCTCCCGTGGCAGCGGGGTCCTTACGGAAACTAAGGGATATTAAGGCCTCCTTTTAATAGAGAACCGGACCAAAGCATTAGCACATAGTGAATACATGAACTCCTCAAACTACAGTCATCACCGAGAAGTATCCCGATTATTGTCACTTCGGGGTTGTCGGATCATAACACATAATAGGTGACTATAGACTTGCAAGATAGGATCAAGAACACACATATATTCATGAAAACATAATAGGTTCAGATCTAAAATCATGGCACTCGGGCCCTAGTGACAAGCATTAAGCATAGCAAAGTCATAGCAACATCAATCTCGAGAACATAGTGGATACTAGGGATCAAACCCTAACAAAACTAACTTGATTACATGGTAAATCTCATCCAACCCATCACCGTCCAGCAAGCCTACGATGGAATTACTCACACACGGCGGTGAGCATCATGAAATTGGTGATGGAGGATGGTTGATGATGACGACGGCGATGAATCCCCCTCTCCGGAGCCCCAAACGGACTCCAGATCAGCCCTCCCGAGAGAGATTAGGGCTTGGCGGCGGCTCCGTGTCGTGAAATGCGGTGAAACTTTCTCTCTGATTTTTTTCTCCCCGAGACGGAATATATGGAGTTGAGGTCGGAGGAGGTCCAGGGGGGCCACGAGATAGGGGGGCGCGCCCCCCTGTCTCGTGGACAGGCCCTGGGCCCGCTGGTGTATTTCTTTTGCCCAATAATTCTTATAAATTCCAAAAAGTGCCTCCGTGGATTTCCAGGACATTCCGAGCACTTTTCTTTTCTACACATAAAACAACATCATGGTAGTTCTGCTGAAAACAGCGTCAGTCCGGGTTAGTTTCATTCAAATCATGCAAGTTAGAGTCCAAAACAAGGGCAAAAGTGTTTGGAAAAGTAGATACGTTGGAGACGTATCAACTCCCCAAGCTTAAACCTTTGCTTGTCCTCAAGAAATTCAGTTGATAAACTGAAAGTGATAAAGAAAAACTTTTTACAAACTCTGTTTGCTCTTGTTGTTGTAAACATGAAAAGCCAGCATTCAAGTTTCAGCAAATATTATGAACTAACCATACTCACAATAACACATAGGTCTCACAATTACTCATATCAATAACATAATCAGCTAGCGAGCCATAATAATAAAACTCGGATGACAACACTTTCTCAAAATAATGATAACATGATATAACAAAATGGTATCTCGCTAGCCCTTTACGAGACCATAAAACATAAATGCATAGCACCTTTAAAGATCAAGGACTGACTAAACATTGTAATTCATGGTAAAAGAGATCCAGTCAAGTCATACCCAATATAAACCAATAATAATGAATGCAAATGACGGTGTGCTCTCCAGCGGGTGCTTTTTAATAAGAAAGGTGATGACTCAACATAAAAGTAAATAGATAGGCCCTTCGCAGAGGGAAGCAGGGATTTGTAGAGGTGCCAGAGCTTGATTTGAAAATAGAGATTGAATAACATTTTGAGCGGCATACTTTCGTTGTCAACGCAACAACTATGAGATGGCTGTATCTTCCATACTACATGCATTATAGGCAGTTCCCAAACAGAATGGTAAAGGTTTATACTCCCCAACCACCAACAAGCATCAATCCATGGCTTGCTCGAAACAACGAATGCCTCCATCATACAACAGCCACAGGGAGTTTTGTTTAATTTTTGATTTGCTTTGATCTTTTGGATCATGGGAATTTGGGCATCCAGTTACCGGCCCTTTCTCATGAATGAGGAGCGGAGTCCACTCCTCTTGAGAATAACCCACCTAGCATGGAAGATATAGGCAGCCCTAGTTGAAACATGAGCTGCTCGAGCATACAAAACAGAATTTCATTTGAAGGTTTAGAGTTTGGCACATACAAATTTACTTGGAACAGCGGGTAGATACCGCATATAGGAAGGTATAGTGGACTCATATGGAACAACTTTGGGGTTTAAGGAGTTTGGATGCACAAGCAGTATTCCCGCTTAGTACAAGTGAAGGCTAGCAAAAGACTGAGAAGCGACCAACTGAGAGAGCGACAACAGTCGTAAACATGCATTAAAATTAATTCACACCGAGTACAAGCATGAGTAGGATATAATCCACCATGAACATAAATATCATGAAGGCTATGTTGATTTGATTCAACTACATGTGTGAACATGTGCCAAGTCGAGTCACTCAATTCATTTAAAGGAGGATAACATCCCATCATACCACATCATAATCATTCTAATAGCATGTTGGCACGCAAGGTAAATCATTATAACTCATAGCTAATCAAGCATGGCACGAGTAACTATAATCTCTAAATGTCATTGCAAATATGTTTACTTCATAATAAGCTGACTCAGAAACAATGAACTCATCATATTTACAAAAACAAGAGAGGTCGAGTTCATACCAGCTTTTCTCATCCCCAATAACTTCATCATATATCGTCATTATTGCCTTTCACTCGCACGACCGAACGATGTGTATAATAATAAGAGTGCACGTGCATTGGACTAAGCTAGAATCTGCAAGCATTCAACTCAAGAGAGAAGACAAGTAATATGAGCTCTAAGTTAAATAAACAATCATGCATATGAGAGCCACTAAGCATTTTCAATATGGTCTTCTCGACCCCCAAAAGAAAGAAAAGAAAAAAACTATTTACACGGGAAAGCTCCCAACAAGTAAGAAGAAGAACTAGAAATCTTTTTGGGTTTTCATTTTAATTTCTACTACAAGCATGGAAATTAAACTAACTAATTTTTTTGGTTTTTCTTAAGGTTTAACAAACACACAAGAAGAAAACTAGAAAAAGAAATTTAAACTAGCATGGATAATACAATGAAAGAGTATGAGCACTGACGACTAGTGTGTGAACATGGATGTAAAGTCGGTGAGAAATACGTACTCCCCCAAGCTTAGGCTTTTGGCCTAAGTTGGTCTAGTACCAAGGACCGCCTGGATGATATCCATAAGTGAAACTGGGGTTGTACAGAGATGCAGAGGCAACAGCCTCTGAGCGATAGCGTCTTTGGCGAGATGCCTCCATTCCCCTCTCATATTCGGTTGCTTCTTCCACGGTGACAACATATCTTCCTTTTGCACGATAATCAAAAGGTAGGGAGCAGGAAGAAATGTGAGGGGACGACGTTGCGTCTGTCATAGATTAGTCGATAATGGAGGAATTGTTCATTCCTCTCAAGAAAATGATGATGGAACATAGCTTCTTTATCCAAATAATCAAGAGGTAAAATCATATCCCCCTCTCGTGGGGCTATATTAAGAAAGTTAGCCACACGGGTTGCATAAATTCCTCCAAATAAATCTCCCTTTCTACTATTATTCTGCAACCTACGTGCAACTATTGCCCCCAAGTTATAACCTTTATAACCTGACACAGCACTCTTGAGGACACAAAGATCGGAAGCACACATGTGACATACTTCGTCCTTACCGTTAATGCATCTACCAATAAAGAGAGAAAAGTAATGTATAGCAGGAAAATGAATGCTCCCTATGGTAGCTTGTGCTACGTCCCTAGATTCTCCCACAGTAATACTAGCAAGAAAATCTCTAAATTCAGATTTGGGAGGATCATTAATATTACCCCATCAAGGGAGTTTGCAAGCAGTTGTGAAATCCTCTAAATCCATGGTATAAGATGTATCATAAGTATCAAACATGACACTAGGAGAATTACGCGATTGTATTTAAACCTCCGCACAAAAGAATCGATCAACTGATAGTATCATGCGGACACTTATCTTGTAAGAGGTCCTCCAGCTCGGCATTACGCACATATGCGTCAAATTCCTCCTTGAAGCCTGCTTCGACCATAAAATCATCGGATGGCCACTCACAAGCCCGTACATTTGCGTCCCTCGGCAATTCAACATCTTGCTCACGTATAGCAATCCTTGGCCCTTTCTTTGTCGAGGAGCCTCCTTGGTACATTCTTCTAAGCATATTTCTTTTTCTAAAAATTTCTGAAATTTTAGTAACTTCAAAATAAAAGTGAATAAAACTAAACAAGATTGATAGCAACTACTCCTACAAGTGCCTAGAGCCTATATCATGCATTGGAATTGCTTGGGACCTCAAAAATTTAACATGCAAGCTCAAGAACATGGTCAGCTATGCAGCAGAAATTTGCAATGAATAAAGCACTAGAACAAAAACTAATTGGACCAATGGAGGAGTCACATACCAAGCAACAATCTCCCAAAGAAGTTTTGTGAGTGGATCTTTGAGCAAGGAGATTGAAAATCGCAGCAAAACGAGTAGAACTCGTGCTTGAGCTGGATGGGGATTTTTTTGGGTGGAAGATGAAGTGTGTGGGTGCTGGCATAAGTGGAGGGGAGCCACCAGGGGCCCACGAGACAGGGGGCGCGCCCTCCTCTCTCGTGGCCTGGTGCTTGGCCCTCTTGCAGTGTTTTCAGTGCCTAAAATCCTCAAATATTCCAGAAAAATCATACTAGATTTGCGAGGCATTTGGAGCACTTTTATTTTGGACTATTTTTAATGCACGGATAATTCAGAAAACACACGGATAATACTATTTTTGCTTTATTTATTCTAAATAACAGAAAGTAAAAAGAGGGTGCAGAAGGTTGTGCCTTCTAGTTTCATCCATCTCGTGATCATCAAAATGAACCCACTAACAAGGTTGATCAAGTCTTGTTAACAAACTCATTCCGAATAACACGGAACCCGGAGAAATTTCGAATAACACTAAGTTATCTCAACGGGATATGAAAATCCCCAACAATAAGAATCATACTTTTCTTGACAAGAGGGAGAGGAAATTCTAAACCTCCAAAAATGATAGTTGGAACTTTTTCAATAGAATTGATGCTATGAACTTGAGATTGTTTCCTCGGAAAGTGTACCGTATGCTCATTACCATTAACATGAAAAGTGACATTGCCTTTGTTGCAATCAATAACAGCCCCTGCAGTATTAAGAAAAGGTCTACCAAGGATAATAGACATACTATCGTCCTCGGGAATATCAAGAATAACAAAGTCTGTTAAGATAGTGACATTTGCAACCACAACAGGCACATCCTCACAAATACCGACATGTATAGCAGATTTATCGACCATTTGCAAAGATATTTCAGTAGGTGTCAACTTATTTAATTCAAGTCTACGATATAAAGAGAGAGGCATAACACTAACACCGGCTCCAAGATCACATAAAGCAGTTCTAACATAATTCCTTTTAATAGAGCATGGTATAGTTGGTACACCCGGATCTCCAAGTTTCTTTGGTATTCCACCTTTAAAAGTGTAATTAGCAAGCATGGTGGAAATTTTAGCTTCCGTTATCTTTCTTTTATTTGTGATGATATCCTTCATATACTTAGCATAAGGATTTACTTTAAGCATATCGATTAAGCATACGTAAGAAAATAGGTCTAATCATTTCAGCAAAGCGCTCAAAATCCTCATCATCCTTTGACTTGGATGGTTTAGGATGAAAGGGCATGGGTTTACGAACCCATGGTTCTCTTTCTTTACCGTGCTTCCTAGCAACAAAATCTCTCTTATCATAACGTTGATTCTTTGATTGTGGGTTATCAAGATCAACAAGACGTTCAATATCTACATCATTGTCTTTGCTAGGTTGAGCATCAACATGAACATTATCATTAACATTATCACTAGGTTCATGTTCATCACACGATTGAGTTTCAAAGATCGTAAATAGAAATATTATTGGGATTCTCATGTGTGTCTAGAGTAGGTTCACTAGAAGCATGCAAAGTTCTATCGTTTTTCTTTTTCTTCTTTTTAGAAGAACTAGGTGCCTCTAAATTATTTCTCTGAGATTCTTGTTCGATTCTCTTAGGGTGGCCTTCAGGATACAAAGGTTCCTGAGTCATTCTACCAGTTCTAGTAGCCACTCTAACAGCAAAGTCATTTTTATTATTCAATTCATCAAGCAAATCATTTTGAGCTTTAAGTACTTGCTCAGCTTGAGTAGCAACCATAGAAGCATATTTGCTAAAGCGGTGAAGTTCATCTTTAACTCTAGCCAGATTATCACCTACGCTGGCGTCCTATCTCGAAAGCATTATTCTTTAACTCTCTACCAACATAAGCATTAAAACTTTCTTGCCTAGCCATAAAGTCATCAAATTCATCTAAGCATGGGCTATGGAATTTAGTAGAGGGGATTTCAACTTTATTATATCTATAGAGAGAATTTACCTTTACTACCTGTGTCGGGTTATCAAGACAATGTGGTTCTTAGGTAAATTAAGACCATGTATTTCTTCAATATGAGGTAAATTCTTAACATCTTCAGCTTTAATACCTTTTCTTTCATTGATTTCTTTGCCTCTTGCATATCTTCAGGACAGAGAAATAAAACACCTCTCTTATTCGGAGTGGGTTTAGGAATAGGCTCAATTGGTTCAGGAATTACTTCAGGAACTGGCTCGGGAAGAGTCCAATTATTTTCATTAGTCAACATATTATTCAATAGTATTTCAGACTGTTCTTTCCCTGAAAACACAACCAGCACAACTATCCAAGTAGTCCTTGGAAGCATCGGTTAGTCCATTATAAAAGATATCAAGTATTTCATTTTTCTTAAGAGGATGATCAGGCAAAGCATTAAGTAACCGGAGAAGCCTCCCCCAACCTTGTGGGAGACTCTCTTCTTTGATTTGCACAAAATTATATATTTCCCGCAAAGCAGCTTGTTTCTGATGAGCAAGGAAATATTTAGTAGAGAAGTAATAGACCATATCCCGGGGACTACGCACACAACCAGGAGCAAGAGAATTATACCAAGTCTTAGCATCACCCTTTAATGAGAACGGAAATATCTTAAGGATATATAAATAGCGAGACTTCTCATCATTAGTAAACAGGGTGGCTATATCATTCAACTTGGTAAGATGTGCCACAACAGTTTCAGATTCAAGGCCATAAAAAGGATCAGATTCAACTAAAGTAATAATATCAGGATCAACAGAGAATTCATAATCCTTATCAGTAACACAGATAGGTGAAGTAGCAAACGCAGGATCGGGTTTCATTCTAGCATTAAGAGACTGCTTCTTCATTTAGCTAATAATTTCTTAAGATCATTTCTATCATTGCAAGCAAGGATTTCCATAGCAGCTTTTTCATTCATAACATAACCCTTAGGAACAATAGGTAAAACATAATCATTGGGGGTGTTGGGGAACGTAGCAGAAATTCAAAATTTTCCTACGTGTCACCAAGATCTATCTAAGGAGAAACCAGCAACGAGGGGAAGGAGAGTGCATCTACATACCCTTGTAGATCTCTAAGCGGAAGCGTTCAAGAGAACGGGGTTGAAGGAGTCGTACTCGTCGTGATCCAAATCACCGGAGATCCCAGTGCCGAACGGGCGGCACCTTCGCGTTTTACCCACGTACAGCCCGATGACGTCTCCCATGCCTTGATCCAGCAGGGCGAGAGGGGGAGGTTGAGGAAGACTCTGCCCAAAGCAAAGACAACGGCGTGGTGGTGATGGAGGTGCGTGGCAATCCCGCAGGCTTCGCCAAGCACCATGGGAGAGGAGAAGGGAGAGGTAGGGCTGCGCCAGGGAGAGGTCAAACTCATCTGTTGGCAGCCCCAAAACCCTCAAGTATATATAAGGGGAGAGGGAGGGCTGCGCCCCCACCTAGGGTTCCACCCCTAGGGGCGGCGGCCAGCCCAAACCCATCTAGGGTGCGGCCAAGGGGGGGGAAGAGGGGAAACTTGCCCCTGTTAGGTGGGTGCGCCCTTCCCCAAACCCTAGGCGCCTTGGGCCCTTGTGGGGCGCACCAGCCCACAGGGCTGGTCCCTCCCACACTTGGCCCATGCAGCCCTTCGTGGATGGTGGCCCCACTTGGTGGACCCAGGGACCTCCCGGTGGTCCCGATGCGTTACCGATAAAACCGAAACTTTTCCCGGTGACCAAAACAGGACTTCCCATATATAAACTTTACCTCCGGACCATTCCGGAACTCCTCATGACGTCCGGGATCTCATCCGGACTCGAACAACATTCGGTAACCACATACAAACTTCCTTTATAACCCTAGCGTCATCGAACCTTAAGTGTAGACCATACGGGTTACGGAATCATGCTTGAACATGACCGAGACGTTCTCCGTCAATAACCAACAACGGGATCTGGATACCCATGTTGGCTCCCACATGTTCCACGATGATATCATCGGATGAACCACGATGTCAAGGACTCAATCAATCCCGTATACAATTCCCTTTGTCTAGCGGTATTGTACTTGCCAGAGATTCGATCGTCGGTATGTCGATACCTTGTTCAATCTCGTTACCGGAAAGTCTCTTTACTCGTTCTGTAACACATCATCCCGTGATAAACCCCTTGGTCACATTGTGCACATTATGATGATGTCCTACCGAGTGGGCCCAAAGATACCTCTCCGTCACACGGAGTGACAAATCCCAGTCTCGATTCGTGCCAACCGCAGACACTTTCGGAGATACATGTAGTGCACCTTTATAGCCACCCGATTACGTTGTGACGTTTGGTACACCCAAAGCATTCCTACGGTATCCGGGAGTTGCACAATCTCATGGTCTAAGGAAAAGATACTTGACATTAGAAAAGCTTTAGCATACGAACTACACGACCTTTGTGCTAGGCTTAGGATTGGGTCTTGTCCATCACATCATTCTGCTAATGATGTGATCCCGTTATCAACGACATCCAATGTCCATGGTCAGGAAACTGTAACCATCTATTGATCAACGAGCTAGTCAACTAAAGGCTTACTAGGGACATGGTGTTGTCTATGTACCCACACATGTATCTGGGTTTCCTATCAATACAATTGTAGCATGGATAATAAACGATTATCATGAACAAGGAAATATAATAATAACTAATTTATTATTGCCTCTAGGGCATATTTCCAACAGCCTCCCACTTGCACTAGAGTCAATAATCTAGTTCACATCACCATGTGATTAACACTCACAGGTCACATCACCATGTGACCAACATCCAAAGAGTTTACTAGAATCAATAATCTAGTTCACATCACTATGTGATTAACACTCAATGAGTTACGGGTTTGATCATGTTTATGCTTGTGAGAGAGGTTGTAGTCAAAGGGTCTGCAATATTCAGATCCCTATGTATTTTGCAAAACTTTATGTCATATCGTAGATGCTGCTACCACGTTCCACTTGGAGCTATTCCAAATTGTTGCTCCATTATACGTATCCGGTATCTCTACTCAGAGCTATCTGGATAGGTGTTAAAGCTTGCATTGACGCAACTCTTTACGTCGAACTCTTTATCACCTCCATAACCGAGAAACATATCCTTATTCCTCTAAGGATAATTTTGACCGCTATCTGGTGATCCACTCCTTGATCACCTTTGTACCCTCTTGCGGATATGTAGCAAGGCACACATCACGTCGCGGTACATAGCATAGCATACCGTAGAGCCTACGTTTAAGGCATAGGGGCGACCTTCGTCCTTTCTCTCTTTTACTCGTCAGGTCGAGCTTTAACTCTTAACTTCATACCTTACAACTTAGGCAAGAACTCCTTCTTTGATCGATCCATCTTGAACACCTTCAAGATTATGTCAAGGTATGTGCTCATTTGAAAGTATTATTAAACATTTTGATCTATCTTATAGATCTTGATGCTTATTGTTCAAGTATCCTAATCCAGGTTTTCCATTGAAAACACTTTTCAAACAACCCTATATGCTTTCCAGAATTCTACATCATTTACGATCAACAATATGTCAACAACACATACTCATCGAGAAATTCTATAGTGCTCCCACTCACTTCTTTAGAAATACAAGTTTCTCATAAACTTTGTATAAACCCAAAATCTTTGATCATCTCATCAAAGCGTACATTCCAACTCCGAGATGCTTACTCCAGTCCTTAGAAGGATCGCTGGAGCCAGCATACCTTTTAGCATCCTTAGGATTTACAAAACCTTTCTAATTGTATCACATACAACCTTTTTTCGTAAGGAAACTGGTTTTGACATCCATCTGCCAGATTTCATAAATGCAGCTAATGCTAACATGATTCTGACGGACTTAAGCATCACTATGGATGAGAAAATCTCATCGTAGTCAACTCCTTGAACTTGTGAAAAACTCTTCGCCACAAGTCGAGCTTCATATACGGTGACATTACCGTCCACGTCCATCTTCTTCTTAAAGATCCATTTATCTCAATGGCTTGCCGATCATCGGGCAAATCCACCAAAGTCCATGCTTTGTTTTGATACATGGATCCTATCTCGGATTTCATGGCTTCTAACCATTTGTTGGAATTTGGGCCCACCATCGCTTCTCCATAGCTCGTAGGTTCATTGTTGTCTAGCAACATGACCTTCAAGACGATATTCTTGTACCACTCTGAAGTAGTACGCATCCTTGTCACCCTACGAGGTATGGTAGTGACTTGATCCAAAACTTCATGATCACTATCATAAGCTTCTACTTCAATTGGTGTAGGCGCCATAGGAACAACTTCATGTGCCCTGCTACACACTTGTTGAAGTGACGGTTCAATAACCTCATCAAGTCTCCACCATCCTCCCACTCAATTCTTTCGAGAGAAACTTTTCCTCGAGAAAGGACCCGTTCTAGAAACAATCACTTTTGCTTCGGATCTGAATTAGGAGGTATACCCAACCATTTTGGGTATCCTATGAAGATGCATTTATCCGTTTTGGGTTCGAGCTTATCACGATGAATCTTTTTCACATAAGCGTCCGCAGCCCCAAACTTTCAAGAAACGATGCCTTAGGTTTCTCTAAACCATAGTTCTCACGGTGTCATCTCAACGGAATTATGTGGTGCCCTATTAAAGTGAGTGCGGTTGTCTCTAATGCCTAACCCATGAACGATAGTGGTAATTCGATAAGAGACATCATGGTACGCACCATATCCAATAGGGTGCAAATATGATGTTCGGACACACCATCACACTATGGTGTTCCAGGCGGTATTAATTGTGAAACAATTTCCACAATGTCTTAATTGCGTACAAAGCTCGTAACTCGGATACTCATCTCCATGATCATATCATAGACATTTTATCCTCTTGTCACGATGATCTTCAACTTCACTCTAAAATTACTTGAACCATTCAATAATTCAGACTTGTGTTTCATCAAGTAAATACACTCAGTATCTACTCAAATCATCCGTGAAGTAAGAACATAACGATATCCACTATGTGCCTCAGCACTCATTGGACTGCACACATCAAAATGTATTACTTCCAACAAGTTGCTTTCTTGTTCCCTTTATCGAAAAACGAGGCTTTCGGTCATCTTGCCCATGTGGTATGATTTGCATGTCTCAAGTGATTCAAAATCAAGTGAGTCCAAACGGTCCATTTGCATGGAGTTTCTTCATGCATATACACCAATAGACATGGTTCGCATGTCTCAAACTTTTCAAAACGAGTGAGTCCAAAGATCCATCAACATGGAGCTTCTTCATGTGTTTTATACCAATATGACTTACATGGCAGTGCCACAAGTAAGTGGTACTATCATTACTATCTTATATCTTTTGCATGAAAATGTGTATTCTTTGTGATCGAGATTCAATAAACCATTCCTTTAGGTGCAAGACCATTGAAGGTATTATTCAAATAAATAGAGTAACCATTATTCTCCTCAAATGAATAACCGTATTGTGATAGACATAATCCAATCATGTCTATGCTCAACGCAAACACCAAATGACAATTATTCTGGTTTAATGCTAATATTGATGGTAGAGGGAGCGTGCTATGTTTGATCACATCAAACTTGGAAACACTTCCAACACATATCGTCAGCTCACCTTTAGCTAGTCTCCGTTTATTTCGTAGCCTTTTATTTCGAGTTACTAACACTTAGCGACCGAACCGGTATCTAATACCACGGTGCTACTAGGAGTACTAGTAAAGTACACAATAACTTAATGTATATCCAATATACTTCTATCGACCTTGCCAGCCTTCTCATCTACCAAGTATCTAGGGTAATTCTGCTCCAGTGGCTGTTCCCCTTATTACAGAAGCACTTAGTCTCGGGTTTGGGTTCAACCTTGGGTTTCTTCATTAGAGCAGTTGCTGATTTGCTTTTTCATGAAGTATCCCTTCTTGCCCTTGCCCTTCTTGAAACTAGTGGTTTCACCAACCATCAACAATTGATGCTCCTTCTTGATTCCTACTTTCGTGGTGTCAAACATCGCGAATATCTCAAGGATCATCATGTCTATCCCTGATTTGTTATAGTTCATCACGAAGCTCAAGCAGCTTGGTGGCAATGACTTTGGAGAAACATCACTATCTCTGGAAGATCAACTCCCACTCGATTCAAGTGATTGTTGCACTCAGACAATCTGAGCACAAGCTCAACGATTGAGCTTTTCTCCCTTAGTTTGCAGGCTAAGAAAATCGTCGGAGGTCTTATACCTCTTGACGTGGGCACGAGGCTTAAATCCTAATTTCAGCCCTCGAAACATCTCATATGTTTCGCGATGTTTCGAAAAATGTCTTTGGTGCCTCAACTCTAAACCGTTTAACTGAACTATCATGCAGTTATCAAAACGTGTATGTCCGATGTTCGCAACATCCACAGACGACGTTTGGGGTTCAAAGACACCTGGCGGTGCATTAAGGACATAAGCGTTCTTCCGTCCGCATAATCGCCATCATCAACTTTCAACTATATATTCTCTAGGAACATATCTAAACAGTGGAACTAAAGCGCGAGCTTACGACATAATTTGCAAAGACCTTTTGACTATGTTCAGGATAATTAAGTTCATCTAATGAACTCCCACTCGATAGACATCCCTCTAGTCATCTAAGTGATTACATGATCCGAGTCAACTAGGTCGTGTCCGATCATCACGTGAGACGGACTAGTCATCATCGGTGAACATCTTCATGTTGATCGTATCCTCCATACGACTCATGCTCGACCTTTCGGTCTCTTGTGTTCGAGACCATGTACGTACATGCTAGGCTCGTCAAGTTAACCTAAGTGTTTCGCGTGTGTAAATCTGGCTTACACCCGTTGTATGTGAACGTAAGAATCTATCACACCTGATCATCATGTGGTGCTTCAAACGAACTTTAACTTAGCAACGGTGCACGATTAGGGGAACACTTTCTTGAAATTTTAATGAGGATCATCTTATTTACTACCGTTGTTCTAAGCAAATAAGATGCATAAACATGATAAACATCACATGCAATCAAATAGTGACATGATATGGCGGTATCATTTTGCTCCTTTTGATCTCCATCTTCGGGGCTCCATGATCATCATCGTCACCGGCATGACACCATGATCTCCATCATCATGATATCCATCATCGTGTCTCCATGAAGTTGTCTCGCCAACTTATTACTTCTACTACTATGGCTACCGGTTAGCAATAAAGTAAAGTAATTACATGGCATTTGTTCAATGACACGCGGGTCATACAATAAATTAAGACAACTCCTATGGCTCCTGTCGGTTGTCATACTCATCGACATGCAAGTCGTGATTCCTATTACAAGAACATGATCAATCTCATACATCACATATCATTCATCACATTCTTCTTGGCCATATCACATCACATAGCATACCCTGCAAAAACAAGTTAGACGTCCTCTAATTGTTGTTTGCATATTTTACGTGGCTGCTATGGGTATCTGGCAAGAACGTTTCTTACCTACACAAAACCACAACGTGATATGCCAATTGCTATTTACCCTTCATAAGGAACCTTTTCATCGAATCCGTTCCGACTAAAGTGGGAGAGACTGGCACCCTCTAGCCACCTTATGCACCAAGTGCATGTCAGTCGGTGGAACACTTGTCTCACGTAAGTGTACGTGTAAGGTTGGTCCGTGCGCTTCATCCCACAATACCGTCGAAACAAGATTGGACTAGTAACGGTAAGCATATTGAACAAAATCAACGCCCACAACTACTTTGTGTTCTACTCGTGCAAAGAATCTACGCAATAGACCTAGCTCATGATGCCCTTTGTTGGGGAACGAAAGAAATTCAAAATTTTCCCACGTGTCACCAAGATCTATCTAAGGAGAAACCAGCAACGAGGGAAGGAGAGTGCATCTACATACCCTTGTAGATCGCTAAGCGGAAGCGTTCAAGAGAACGGGTTGAAGGAGTCGTGCTCGTGCGTGATCCAAATCACCGGAGATCCTAGTGCCGAGCAGACGGGCGCCTCCGCGTTCAACACACCTACAGCCCGGTGGCGTCTCCCATGCCTTGATCCAGCAAGGAGAGAGGAGAGGTTGAGGAAGACTCCGTCCAGCAGCACAACGGCGTGGTGGTGATGGAGGAGCGTGGCAATCCTGCAGGGCTTCGCCAAGCACCGCGGCAGAGGAGAAGGGAGAGAGGTAGGGCTGCGCCAGGGAGAGGTCAAACTCATCTGTTGGCAGCCCCAAAACCCTCAAGTATATATAAGGGGAGAGGGAGGGCTGCGCCCCCACCTAGGGTTCCACCCCTAGGGGCGGCGGCCAGCCCAAACCCATCTAGGGTGCGGCCAGGGGGGGGGGAGAGGGGAAACTTGCCCCCCAAGTTAGGTGGGTGCGCCCCCTCCCCAAACCCTAGGCGCCTTGGGCCCTTGTGGGGGGGGGGGGGGGCGCACCACCCCACCGGGGGCTTGTCCCCACCCACACTTGGCCCAGGCACCCCACCGGGGCCGGTGGCCCCACTGGGTGGCCCCCGGGACCCACCCGGTGGTCCCAGACGCTACCGATAAAACCCGAAACTTTTCCGATGACCAAAACAGGACTTCCCATATATAAATATTTACCTCCGGACCATTTCGGAACTCCTCGTGACGTCCGGGATCTCATCCGGGACTCCGAACAACATTCAGTAACCACATACAAACTTCCTTTATAACCCTAGCATCATCGAACATTAAGTGTGTAGACCCTACGGGTTCGGGAATCATGCAGACATGACCGAGACGTTCTTTGGTCAATAACCAACAGCGGGATCTGGATACCCATGTTGGCTCCCACATGTTCCACGATGATCTCATCGGATGAACCACGATGTCAAGGACTCAATCAATCCCATATACAATTCCCTTTGTCTAGCGGTATTGTACTTGCCCGAGATTTGATCGCCGGTATGTCGATACCTTGTTCAATCTCGTTACCGGCAAGTCTCTTTAATCGTTTTGTAACACATCATCCCGTGATCAACCCCTTGGTCACATTGTGCACATTATGATGATGTCCTACCGAGTGGGCCCAGAGATACCTCTCCGTCACACGGAGTGACAAATCCATCTCGATTCGTGCCAACCCAACAGACACTTTCGGAGATACTCGTAGTGCACCTTTATAGCCACCCAGTTACATTGTGACGTTTGGTACACCCAAAGCATTCCTACGGTATCCGGGAGTTGCACAATCTCATGGTCTAAGGAAAAGATACTTGACATTAGAAAAGCTTTAGCATACGAACTACACGATCTTTGTGCTAGGCTTAGGATTGGGTCTTGTCCATCACATCATTCTACTAATGATGTGATCCCGTTATCAACGACATCCAATGTCCATGGTCGAAAGCTGTAACCATCTATTGATCAACGAGCTAGTCAACTAGAGGCTTACTAGGGACATGGTGTTGTCTATGTACCCACACATGTATCTGAGTTTCCTATCAATACAATTGTAGCATGGATAATAAACGATTATCATGAACAAGGAAATATAATAATAACTAATTTATTATTGCCTCTAGGGCATATTTCCAACAGGGGGAACCTTCATCGTCACTATCATCAATAATAGGTTCTCAATATTTTCATTCCCCCTAACTCTAGCAAGTTGTTCGTCTAGAAATTCACCAAATGGCAAAGTAGTATCACGCACAGAAGTAGTTTCATCATGCATAGCAGAAGTGGCATCATCAATAACATGCGACATATCCGAATTCATAGCAGTAGAAGGTTTAGGTGTCGCAAGCTTACTAATAACGGAAGGAGAATCTAGTGCAGAGCTAGATGGCAGTTCCTTACCTCCCCTCGTAGTTGAGGGAAAAATCTTGGTCTTAGCGTCTTTCAAGTTCTTCATAGTGATCAATAGATATAAATCCCAAGTGACTCCGAGAATAGAGCTATGCTCCCAAGAACGGGCGCTTTAAATTGGTCTTGATAACCCACAAGTATAGGGGATCGCAACAGCTTTGGAGGGTAGAGTATTCAACCCAAATTTATTGATTCGACACAAGGGGAGCCAAAGAATATTCTTGAGTATTAGCAGTTGAGTTGTCAATTCAACCACACCTGGATAACTTAGTATCTGCAGCAAAGTGTTTAGTAGCAAAAGTGGTATGATAATAAAGGTAACGGTAGCAAAAGTAAAGATAAATGTTTTGGGGTTTTTTGTAGTAGTTGTAACATGTAGCAACGGAAAAGTAAATAAGCGAAGAACAATATATGAAAAGCTCGCATGAGCAATGGATCGATGATGGATAATTATGCGGATGCGATTCCTCATGCAATAGTTATAACATAGGGTGATATAGCACTAGCTCCAATTCATCAATGTAATGTAGGCATGTATTCCGTAAATAGTCATACGTGCTTATGGAAAAGAACTTGTATGACATCTTTTGTCCTACCCTCCCATGGCAGCGGGGTCCTTACGGAAACTAAGGGATATTAAGGCCTCCTTTTAATAGAGAACCTGACCAAAGCATTAGCATATAGTGAATACATGAACTCCTCAAACTACGGTCATCACCGAGAACTATCCTGATTATTGTCACTTCGGGGTTGTCGGATCATAACACATAATAGGTGACTATAGACTTGCAAGATAGGATCAAGAACACACATATATTCATGAAAACATAATAGGTTCAGATCTGAAATCATGGCACTCGGGCCCTAGTGACAAGCATTAAGCATAGCAAAGTGTAACATCCCAAAATTCTAAATTTTGGAATGTTATATTAGATAAATAACTATGCTTGTTGTCTGATTGTTTGTTTGATTTATTAAGTGAAATTGAGTGGAATTTGAAACTTTTGAAAGTTGGATGAGAGGGAATAAAATGACTTTCCCAAAACTATCCCATTTGCCCTTTTTGGATCTCAATGAATTCAATTCCATTCCAACACCAAAACCCTAGAGTGAAGATGAAATGACTTCTTCCATTTGAAATGAAAAGGGTTTTGAAAAGATTTGAATTAAATTTGAGAATATTTCAAATTCAAAGCTTTATGCAACTCAATGATTTTCATGAGGGAAGATAAAATGACTTCTTCAATTATATGAAATATGAGTTGGAAGTTAAAAAGAATCAAATTGAAAGTCATTTGAAAGTGCCTTGAAAACCCCTTTCAAATTTGAGTTTTATTTGGAATTTTTGAAAAATGAATTTTTATAAAGTTTGTATTTTGCCTCTGTAAAAATGTTCAAATGATAGGAAATATTCCCCTGATCATTTTGATATATATATGTCCTATATAAAATATTGATATTTATATTATTTTCTCTCTCCCTAATTATTAAAAAAAATGGAAAAAGAAAAAGCCCACAGGCGTGGCCAATAACCGGCCAGCCAACACCCAGGCGGCCCACCAGTGAGCAGGCCAGCCCGGCGTGAGCGGCCGGCCCGACCGAGCCCGCCGGAACCCTCTCGCCTCGGCCAACCGACGCGCAGACTCCCTCCCGCTCCGACGGGTGGCCCCACCCCGTCACCTTCCTCGCGACGCCAAACCGCGCCGGCTTCGCCGGAGATCCTGCGATCTCGGGATCCTCGATCTCCTCATGCGGATCTTTCCCCTCGCCCAAGTCGGGCCCGCCTATTTATACCCCCCCCCCCCGACCTCATTCCCCCCCCTTGCCCCCTCGCCCGACCCTCTCCTCCCTCATAAGCGCTTCGCGAGCAACAGCGCCGCCCGCCATTAACCCCTTTTCGCCGCCCAGCCTCCCCGAGCTCACCCGACTCCTGGCGGACCCCTCGTCGCGCCGCGCTCGCCGGACCTCTCCGCCGACGCCCCCGACCACCGGAGTCGCCGGAGCACTCGCCGCCCGAGCTGCCATCGCCGTCGCCGACCGGTAAGTCACTGGAGCTCCCCGCCGTCGTCCGATCTAATTTCAACGGCGTAGATTAGAACCCCCCGAAGGGGTATGGTTTATTAGGTTTAGGTTTAGTGAACCGGTTTTTATTCCGGTTTATTTTGGTTTCAGTTAGGTTAGTTTAGACCGGGCCGAAGCGGTTTATTACCACGTGCGTAGTTTAGTTATATTATGCTGAAGCGTTATATAGGCCCATTAGCCGTTTTTCTTTATTTTTCGTTTTCTGTTTTAACAGAATAGTTTCAGGTTTGAAAAATTCATATCTTTTAATTTACTTAATATTTTTAAGTGATTCTTTTTTTGTTGGTTTGAAAATTTCTTATAGTTTCTGTAGAAAATATAGTTCGCCATGTTAAAATTATTTAAAATTGCCTTATTCTAGATTTAGACAGAATAGTAATTCTGCCATAAAAAGAGTTAGGAAAATTATTTTTTAGTGATTCTTTTTGCCACAACTTTGTTTTGACATTGCCTAACCGTAGGAATTTATTTGGGCATTTTAGGATCAATAAAAAATTAGTTTTAACCAGAATCATGTAATTCTTAATTAATTACCTAGCTACTGTTTTCCTATTGTTTTAATTAGCAAATAAATTTATTTTTCCTATGTGATAGATTATTCTAGGTTAGTTTCTGTCACTTTAGAGCATGAACTTTTATTTATAATAAATAAAACTTTTATTTTATTTTTCCTACTAGAATTTGCTTTAGGCCTAGTAGGAGTTTTATAATAGATTTTTTAAGGTGATTCTTTTTACTCCTAGTTGCTTGATGAATTCTTTTCTGTTAGGTAGCATAAACCCATGCTTAGGTTCTGTTAAGAAAAATTTTGTAGTGCAAAACTATTTCTTGATTGTTGTTGGATATGGGAAAACTTTGAGTTGGATTTCTTTGAGTTTTTCTTTGGGTTTTGGTTCAAGTGCTTTGTGTGTTATGTTAGCATGCTATTATGTTAAGTGGTCATATGTTGTATGCTTATTATGATTGTTGTTTGTCTCGGTAGAATTTTCGAGTCTGAAGCTTGCTACCACAGTCGCTAGTTTTCAAGATCGTCAAGAAGGCAAGTTCACTTTGACCATGCTTTCATACCTATGTTTATTGCATTTAGTGGCATCTTTGCAACCACCCCTCAAAGAGTGTTATTGAATCCTTGTAGTTGAGTAGTATGCATGAGGTAGGAACCCATCACCCTGTTACCAAGCCCGGGACGTTATTTGTTTTAATGCTACGCTATAGTAGACGGGGTTTGGTATGAGTGCTCAGGAGTGGTGTGAGAATGGAGGATTTACGTCAATGACGGCAACACCATGATGAAATCTGCAAGGACTGCACCTTCAAGGCCTCAAGACTTCAAGACTCGAGACAAGAATTCAATACACACTACTGGGTGAAGGATTTGACGGCACCTGGAGAAACCAGTGGTTGGCGGGATGCATGGAGAAGCGCCATGACATCTTGCGGAAAGCTTCACCCAGACTCAAAGAGACGGAAGAATACTTCATGCCGGAAGCTTACGTGCAACCGCAAGTCACTATGGGCTCGCTTGGTTGACCTTAGTTGTGACAGGCTGGGACGGTGCTAGCAGATGTAGAACTACGGTAGGATTGGATGAGCACCGGACGGTGGTCGGGAACTCTTCGGAAGACCATGTTTCGTCATCTTGTTCTCAAACACCACGAAGTGCGAGAACATAAAAGAGGATCGAATCTTGCGGGTAAAGTGTATAAACCTCTGCAGAGGGTTAAAACCTAATCGATTAGCCGTGTCTCGATTACGGACAATTTGAGCCTCTAGACTTGGATCTATCTCGGAACTCTCAACACCGGATTGATAACTTAATTGTGGGCAACTTATGATGATTTTGGGCTATGAGACATCGGTTGGCGGAACCATGTCATGATAGAAAACTCCATAGTACAGACTTCATTTATTCCTTTGATGTAGGGAAAACAAAACCAGCTTTTATGCAAAAAAAAACTTCGGACACGAGCCACAAAGCCATATTGCATATAGTATAGTTTTATTATCTGCTTTCTCATATTGTGATCTTGCCGGTACATTCAATGTACTGACCTACACGTCTGCAACGTATCATGTTGCAGATACTTTCTTCCAACGAGTAAGAGTACGGTACAGGGTTACGGTCTACACTCAACCTGCCGATGGCGTTGATGGGACTCCATACCCGACTATTTATTTCCGCTGTGACTTATGAGGTATATATCAGTTTTACGTTATTTATGCATTTGATTGCACTTTGATATATACATTGATGTACTGTGTGTGCCAAAGATATCTTGATCCAGGATGGCAGATACACGTAGGCTTGACCGTCTGAGGTCGGGTCGCTACAGATATGGTATCAGAGCACATGTTGGCTGTAGGACGTGACCCTAGAAAATGACTTAGTAATATGAAGACCCCAATAGGAATGACCTTTGTTTTGTACTACTCTCGTAACACCTGATTTCTTTTCTTGAACCTTCCTCATTTCAAACTATAGATGGAGAGCTACATTACGAACAAAAGAGAACACTACGAGAAGGTTTTTGGAGGCCCCTTCCTTGTGGAGCTAGTCAGTGCTTTGAAGTTACCGATACACGAGATCAAGGCAACTAAGAGGACGCCTAGATCGTGGGGAGTCAAGACCCAAGTTTTTGGTCGTAAAGAAGACCCCAAGACGGCAGACATCAGCTTCGAACTATAAATGGTGATCGTGATATGGGCATCAACACCGCCGTCCATGATGCTATTGCACGTTTATGCTCTCGCCATCGTGCTGCACTAAACCCACACTTCTTTGGAAGGATTGGATGGCGAAGTTTGATGGAGCAACTATTGCCTTGACAGAAGCGCAAAAGATGAAGTTCTCCCACTTTTAGTGTACAATCGGGATCTAGAACAATACGTCAAGAATCTTGGATGGACCTCCGAAAGCCCTATTTGACAATGAAGCACTACGAGAAGAGGTCAAGACTCGTGAGGTGAAGGTAAACAAGCTGGAGGAGGAGAACCTCAAGATCTCGAGAATGCGTCAGGAACTGAAAAGCAGCAGGACCATGTCTCATGCCAAGGACTTTGAAATCCAGAAGCTCAAGGAACAACTTTAGGACATACAGGGTCGTCACAAGAAACTCCGCGTCGACAGGGAAAATCTAGCAGAAAAACTGGAGGAGATCAAGTCCACACAGAAGAAGCCCCAGTGGGGACAATGATCAAGTTCCTAATAAATTAGCTTAGTAGTATCCCACCATGAGAGAAATAAAGATGAACGCTTTATCGATTTAAGTATCGACCATACCAATTTATGTGGGTGGCGATATCAGAATTGATTGAATAAATGAATGCTTGGTTGCTATTATTTTCTGTGTTTATTGAATGGTTGGATAGATGCGATATTCGTAGGCTTGTATTTATTTCAACCATGAGAGACGTAAGTTACGGAAGAATGGTAGAAGGCCTTCATATGGGAAAAGCATCGAATTGGAAACTCCCGAGCATTGAAGACCAAGAAATGAGGACTTAGAAAGCGAAACCATAGTAGAACGGCCCATTACAAACGGTACTTTTGAGCTAGGATTCTTTTGTTGATGGGTGGGTATTTGCTTTCTCTTTCTATCTCAACAGGACCCGAAATCTTGAACCCATGGACAATCGAACACCAAACTCTTTCCGGAGACAATTGCAATTTCCCCATGGAGATACATTCCTTGTTCTGAGCACCCCTCTTATCCTACACATGCAGATGACAACCCTTTATGAGTCCTTCCTTAAAGGTCCGGAAACAATCATGACCCTGACGAGTACTCATGATTACCCGAAGATCCTGAAGGACATGATGAAGCATATTCACCTTGAAGGAGATGCAGTCTACAAAGGCTACCCCTTCATGCAAAAGGGAGTGGAACTTTGGTATGTGGAGGTACACCTCCACCGCTCGAAAGGAGTTTGCCCAAAGATGATGGGGCAAGATTTTTTTCATCTCACGTGTGCCACAAGCAACTTTCTTCGATGCTGTTCGTGAAGCAGCCATGGAAGCCATACGCCAGATCGAGAAATACTTGAAGCAAGACTCCGTTATACTCAGAATACCTAAGAGAAGTGCATGCGAAATGGTGGAAGTAAAGCTCAAGGCCACCACGATGAAGCGGAAGATTGAAGATTTCAAAGGCGCATGTCGCACTATTCCAAAGCAAGACTAAAGAATCCTCGAGGAGGATAAATAAATAAAGTTAGAAGTAATGCTGACCATACCAAATCATGTGGGTGGCAGCATTTGTAACAAAGTACTGTCTGGAATTTGGATTCACAAAAAATGGTTAAGGATGTAATAAAAGATCGATATGAAAATAATGAGATTTATGGATAAACTAGTGCATTCTTTTGGTGTCGTAGTACTCCATAAAGCCACATGATCAATGAACAAAGAAATGTGTTATTCATGACGGTCCATAGAAGGAGGCTGGACAAAATAAGTTGGAATTTTGTATGATCGTCACCACAAGGGTATGAAGAAACAAAGTACTACTAGATTTAAAGGAGGTGTAATATGGAACAAGAGAGTTACTCCAAGGATGAGTTAAAGCTGCACTAGTGTTGAAGTGGGCCATAACCCACAGGCCCAGGATTTTGAAAAGGAACGGATGTAACCTTGATAAAGGAATACATTTGGAAGAATCGGTGATCCAATCAAAGATACGTTTTCGTAGGAGGTTACGCAAAAACCCGAGAGTGGTGAAGTAACGATAGATGTTTTGTTTGGCTTGCTTAACTAAAGGATTTACTCGAACCCAGTTCGAGAACAAGAGAAATTCTGCAATGCTTGTGAGTATGCCCAAGTGTTAGAATACGTGATTCGATATTTACGTATGTGGTAATGATTCAAGCATCGGATGGATTGGCCCCATACCGAGACTTCTATCATGAACTATCATATGTTGATGGAAAATCAGAGAGCCTCGAAAACCTTAGAAGAGTGTCGACGCGATAAGCCATAAAACCATAGAATGGTAGGACGATGGAACCCCTTTACAGTGCAACCGTTGCCAATCGTAGATCATACGGTGAGATTCAACCTGCACTGCTTTCTGCAGGAGAAACCATTAATGGTAGACCACCATGAGTATTTCGATAGTTGTCTAGAATGGACACAGACCTATCAGCTAAGACGATCCAGTCTTGGACGAACTTCAACTTTGACGAACCGACCCAAGATTTGGAGGAAAACCCTATGCTTCTGACAGAAGAGCGTTAATGGTGGAGCTATTGTAAGATATGTGAAGGGACATACATTGTCGGCACTCCAGAGGAATCTGAGTTTATTGGGACCGTAACCTTGTTTTAAGTGTGGTAGCACCCCGACCTTCCGACCAAACGTTTGCTAGCAGACCCCCAACCCCTAACCCTTTCTTGCTAGCCTCTTCGAATCTCGAGGACGAGATTCATTTTAAGTGTGGTAGTTTTGTAACATCCCAAAATTCTAAATTTTGGAATGTTATATTAGATAAATAACTATGCTTGTTGTCTGATTGTTTGTTTGATTGATTGAGTGAAATTGAGTGGAATTTGAAACTTTTGAAAGTTGGATGAGAGGAATAAAAATGACTTTCCCAAAACTATCCCCTTTTGCCCTTTTTGGATCTCAATGAATTCAATTCCATTCCAACACCAAAACCCTAGAGTGAAGATGAAATGACTTCTTCCATTTGAAATGAAAAGGGTTTTGAAAAGATTTGAATTAAATTTGAGAATATTTCAAATTCAAAGCTTTATGCAACTCAATGATTTTCATGAGGGAAGATAAAATGACTTCTTCAATTATATGAAATATGAGTTGGAAGTTAAAAAGAATCAAATTGAAAGTCATTTGAAAGTGCCTTGAAAACCCCTTTCAAATTTGAGTTTTATTTGGAATTTTTGAAAAAATGAATTTTTATAAAGTTTGGATTTTGCCCCGGAAAAATGTTCAAATGATAGGGAATATTCCCCTGATCATTTTGATATATATATATGTCCTATATAAAATATTTATATTTATATTATTTTCTCTCTCCCTAATTATTAAAAAAAATTGGAAAAAAGAAAAGCCCACAGGCGGCCAGCGAACCAAATAACCCATTGACAATGGCCAGCCCGGCCCGAGCCCCCGCCTTGAAACCCTCTCGCCTCGGCCAACCGGCGCGCACAAGACTCCCCTCCCGCTCAGCGACGGGTGGCCCCACCCGTCACCTTCCTCGCCCACGCCAAAGCGCCGCTGGGAGATCGCGATCTCCGGATCCCCCGATCTCCTCAGGGATCTTTCCTCGCCCAAGTCGTGCCCGCCTATTTATACCCCCGACCTCATTCCCCCCTCGCCCCTCGCCCGACCCTCTCCTCCCTCATAAGCTTCATGAACAATAGCGCCGCCGCCGCCATCATTAACCCCTTTTCGCCGCCCCAGCCCTCCCGAGCTCACCCGACTCCACCGGGACCTCGTCGCGCCCTTCATGGGACCTCTCACGCCCCCGACCACCGGAGTCGCGGAGCACTCGCCGCCCGAGCCGCCGTCGTCGTCGCCGACGGTAAGTCACCGAGCTCCCGGCCGTCCGATCTAATTTCAACGGCGAGATTAGAACCCAAGGGGTATGGTTTATTAGGTTTAGGTTTAGTGAACGGTTTTATTCCGGTTTATTTTGGTTTTAGTTAGGTTAGTTTAGACCGTCAAGCGGTTTATTACAACGTATGTAGTTTAGTTATATTACGCCGAAGCGTTATATAGGCCCATTAGCCGCTTTTTCTTTATTTTTCGTTTTCTGTTTTAACAGAATAGTTTCAGATTTGAAAAATTCATATCTTTTAATTTACTTAATATTTTTAAGTGATTCTTTTTTTGTTGGTTTGCAAATTTCTTATGGTTTCTGTAGAAAATATAATTCGCCATGTTAAAATTATTTAAAATTGCCTTATTCTAGATTTAGACAGAATAGTAATTCTGCCATAAAAAGAGTTAGGAAAATTATTTTTTAGTGATTCTTTTTGCCACAACTTTGTTTTGACATTGCCTAACCGTAGGAATTTATTTGGGAATTTTAGGATCAATAAAAAAATTAGTTTTAATCAGAATCATGTTATTCTTAATTAATTAACTAGCTACTGTTTTCCTATTGTTTTAATTAGCAAATAAATTTATTTTTCCTATGTGATAGATTATTCTAGGTTAGTTTCTGTCACTTTAGAGCATGAACTTTTATTTATAATAAATAAAACTTTTATTTTATTTTTCATACTAGAATTTGCTTTAGGCCTAATAGGAGTTTTATAATAGATTTTTAAGGTGATTCTTTTGCTCCTAGTTGCTTGATGAATTCTTTTCTGTTAGGTAGCATAAACCCATGCTTAGGTTCTGTTAAGAAAAATTTTGTAGTGCAAAACTATTTCTTGATTGTTGTTGGATATGGGAAAACTTTGAGTTGGATTTCTTTGAGTTTTTCTTTGGGTTTTGGTTCAAGTGCTTTGTGTGTTATGTTAGCATGCTATTATGTTAAGTGGTCATATGTTGTATGCTTATTGTGATTGTTGTTTGTCTCGGTAGAATTTTCGGAGTGCGTAAGCTTGCTACCACGAGTCCCTAGTTTATTTAAGATCGTCAAGAAGGCAAGTTCACTTTGACCATGCTTTCATACCTATGTTTATTGCATTTAGTGGCATCTTTGCAACCACCCCTCATTAGTGTTATTGAATCCTTGTAGTTGAGTAGTATGCATGAGGTAGGAACCCATCACCCTGTTACCAAGCCCGGGACGTTATTTGTTTTAATGCTACGCTATAGTAGACGGGGTTTGGTATGAGTGCTCAGGAGTGGTGTGAGAATGGAGGATTTACGTCAATGACGGCAACACCATGATGAAATCTGCAAGGACTGCACCTTCAAGGCCTCAAGACTTCAAGACTCGAGACAAGAATTCAATACACACTCTTTGGGTGAAGGACGGTTGACGGGCACCTGGAGAAACCAGTGGTTGGCGGGATGCATGGAGAAGCGCCATGACATCTTGCGGAAAGCTTCACCTGGACTCAAAGAGACGGAAGAATACTTCATGCCCGGAAGCTTACGTGCAACCGCAAGTCACTATGGGCTCTGGCTTGGTTGACCTTAGTTGTGACTCTGGCTGGGACGGTGCTAGCAGATGTAGAACTACGGTAGGATTGGATGAGCACCGGACAGTGGTCAGGGGAACTCTTCGGAAGACCATGTTTCAGTCATCTTGTTCTCAAACACCCTGAAGTGCGAGAACATAAAAAGAGGGATCGAATCTTGCGGGTAAAGTGTATAAACCTCTGCAGAGGGTTAAAACCTAATCGATTAGCCGTGTCTCCGGTTACGGACAATTTGAGCCTCTGGACTTGGATCTATCTCGGAACTCTCAACACCGGATTGATAACTTAATTGTGGGCAACTTATGATGATTTTGGGCTATGAGACATCGGTTGGCGGAACCATGTCATGATAGAAAACTCCATAGTACAGACTTCATTTATTCCTTTGATGTAGGGAAAATAAAACCAGCTTTTATGCAAAACAAAATCAGACACAGAGCCACAAAGCCGTATTGCATATAGTATAGTTTTATTATCTGTTTTCTCATGTTGTGATCTTGCCGGTACATTCAATGTACTGACTTACACGGCTGCAACGTATCATGTTGCAGATACTTCCTTCCGACGAGTAAGAGTACGGTACAGGGTTACGGTCTACACTCAACCTGCCGATGGCGTTGATGGGACTCCATACCCGACTATTTGTTTCATTGTGACTTATGAGGTATATATCAGTTTTACGTTATTTATGCATGTGATTGCACTTTGATATATACATTGATGTACTGTGTGTGCCAGCATACTGATCCAGGGATGGCACAGATACACAGAGGCTTGACCGTCTGAGGTCGGGTCGCTACACAAAGTCATAGCAACATCAATCTCAGAACATAGTGGATACTAGGTGTCAAACCCTAACAAAACTAACTTGATTACATGGTAAATCTCATCCAAACCATCACCGTCCAGCAAGACTACGATGGAATTACTCATGCACGGCGGTGAGCATCATGAAATTGGTGATGGAGGATGGTTGATGATGACGAAGGCGACGAATCCCCCTCTCTCCGGAGCCCCGAACGGACTCCAGATCAGCCCTCCCGAGAGAGATTAGGGCTTGGCGGCGGCTTCGTGTCGTGAAACGCGATGAAACTTTCTCTCTGATTTTTTTCTCCCTGAGACGGAATATATGGAGTTGGAGTTGAGGTCGGAGGAGGTCCAGGGGGCCCACGAGATAGTAGGCGCGACCTGGGGGCGCCCCCTGTCTCGTGGACAGGCCTTGGGCCCCCTGCTGTATTTCTTTCGCCCAATAATTCTTATAAATTCCAAAAAGTGCCTCCGTGGATTTCCAGGACATTCCGAGAACTTTTCTTTTCTACACATAAAACAACATCATGGTAGTTCTGCTGAAAACAAATACATCCGGGTTAGTTTCATTCAAATCATGCATGTTAGAGTCCAAAACAAGGGCAAAAGTGTTTGGAAAAGTAGATACGTTGGAGACGTATCAAGGACTTGCCTCACTAGGGTAGATCTTCACGAAGTAGGCGATCTCCTTGCCCGTACAAACTCCTTGGTTCAACTCCACAATCTTGACGGAGGCTCCCAAGTGACACCTAACCAATCTAGGAGACACCACTCTCCAAAAGGTAATAGACGGTGTGTTGATGATGAACTCCTTGCTCTTGTGCTTCAAATGTTAGTCTCCCCAACAGTCAACTCTCTCTCATAGGATTGGATTTGGTGGAAAGATGATTTGAGTGGAAAGCAACTTGGAGAAGGCTAGAGATCAAGATTTATGTGGTTGGAATGGAATATCTTGACCTCAACACAAGTGTAGGTGGTTCTCTCTCAGAAAATGTATGTTGGAAGTGTAGGCATGTTCTGATGGCTCTCTCCACTAACGAAGAGAGGGTGGAGGGGTATATATAGCCTCCACACTAAATCTAACCATTACACACAATTTACCAAACTCGGTGGGACCGAATCAGAAAACTCGGTCAGACCGATTCAGTTCAAAATGTGAATGTTAGGATTTTCGGTGGGACCGACATGTCAACTCGGTGGGACCAATTTAATTAGGGTTAGGGCATAACATAATCTCGGTGAGACCGATTACACAAACTCGGTGGGACCAGTTTTGCTAATAAGCTAACCAGAGAGTTGGTCAGGCAAACTCAGTGGGACCGATTCGCTCATTTCGGTTGGACCGAAATGTTACAAAGGGGGAACAGAGAGTTTGCATTGCGAACTCGGTGGGACCGATTGCTCATCTCGGTTAGACCAAAACGTTACGAAGGGAAACAGAGAGTTTGCAATCCCATCTCGGTGAGACCGAGATCCCTACCGGTGAGACCGAAGTGACTAGGGTTTGTGGCAATGGCTATGTCAAGAGAACTCGGTGGCGCTGCATAGAAAGTTTCGATGGGGCCGAGTTTGACTTTTGGTTTGGGACATATGTGGATGTGAGAAAGTGGTTGAGGGTTTTGGAGCATATCACTAAGCATTTTGAGCAAGAAACTCATTAAGCAACACCTCATCCCCTTTCAATAGTATTGGCTTTTCCTATGGACTCAATGTGATCTTGGATCACTAAAAGTAAAATGTAGAGTCTTGAGCTTGAGCCAATATGTGTCCTTAGCATTTTGAGGGGTCCACATTCCTAATCCATGCCATGCCAATCATTGAACTTTCCTGAAATATTTATCTTGAAATAGCACTAGTTCAATGAGCTATATGTTGTTAGTAATTACAAAAACCACCTAGGGATAGTTGCACTTTCAGAAGGTTTCAACTTGGAAAGGAAGGCGGAAACAGGGGAAATGTTGCTTTTGGTAAGGGGGAGGGGGAGGGGAGGTAGATATTTCCGCGGAAGCCGAAAATTTGGAATCGCTTCAGCGAAAAAACTGGCGCGCAAAGTGTCACCAGACACGGTCCCTTATTCAGAACTGTGTACGATATGTGAACGTCACAAACGATTCAGATAGCTTAACCCGTGTGTGATGAGTTTGAACGTCAAAAATTTTAGTTCGAATTTCCCTGGTTACAATGCTCATCCACGTCATTGTATAATTTGGGTACACAAAGGAGACTACAGCACACCCACACTTCTTAATCAAGCAACTTCAGTAATTAAATAGAGCTAGCTGAACTAAACATTACTCTAACAGATTAGAGACTGGCACTCTTAATTAAACAAAACAAAGAGTACTACTACGGCTGGTGCTCATCGATCTCCGCCGCCGCCTCCATGTCCAGCTCACGCCCGACGGTCTCCTGGGGAAGGGACTCCATGGCATCCATCGCACCATACTTGGCAAGCATCTCGCCATCCGTGTCTGCCATCTCTTTGGAAAATGCCGCCATGAGCTGGGTGTGGCCGGCCGCGATCTGGGCTTGGACGGGCTCCGTCGTTGCAAGGTATGCGGCGGAGGAACGGACGGCTGCTCGAACGCTCTTGGGGATTGCCAACTCTTCGGTGTGGGTTGCCGACCATTATCGGAGAAGCTTCATTCGATTTGTGCGGTGACCGCCACGAGCTGCGCGTGGGCGGCCTCAACATGGGCGTGGGCGGCCTCCATCAGGGCTAAGGTCGCCTCTGCGGAACGGACAGCTGTTGTGCCGCTCTCGCCAGTTGCTACCTCCGAGGCAGATGTTGCTGCTGCCCCCTGAGAAGCAACAACGGCCATTTGGGCTTCCTTGGCCGCCTGGTCGTAGATTGCGGTCGCGCTCATACACCTTGTTAGCATGTGCATGGCGGCTGCGGCCGCGCTCTCGCCGGAGTGGGCCACCGAAGTTGCCTTCACAATGCGGGTCCATGTGCCCATCTTTCACCAGCGACAATTGAACAGTGAAATGATATTTGGGGAGCGAGCTAGTGTGCTTGAGACGCCGGTTGTGGACTGTAGCCGAAACACCTTCTCGCGTAAGCCATAGGCGTACTATACATCGACGGTGCTCCAGGATATTTTGTGTTGCATCTCATACAGTTGGTGATAATAAACTGTGTGAGATCTACTTGATTTTTCATCTTGATTTGAATTACATAATGGGGTCACAGCGGCAATGGACGGTGTTTGAATTGCTAGACCTTTTATCTGCAGTGAACATGCAACTATATGTGTGTCGTAAAAGAATTGGAATTAGTCAGGGTTCGTTTGAACATTTTATACATTAAATTGGTTTTCTAGCCATTTCAGGTGCACAATTCAAAAATAAACTACATGCACATGCTCCGGTGCACCAACATGGGTTGTAAAATCATATATGTGTTCATGGGTTTATGCTTATGTCCCATGCAATAAATGGGGATGAAATTCGCCATTTTAGGTGCACAATTCAAAATTAAACAACATGCACATGCTCCGGTGCACCAACATGGGTTGTAAAATCATATATGTTTCCATGGGTTTATGCTTATGTCCCATGCAAGAAATGGGGATGAAATTCGAACACCACGTCACCGTGGCTCTCCCGGCAAACGTCGACGTACTTGCTTTTGTAATTCTAGTAAATTCAAAACTCGTCTGAAATTCATGAAACTTGGCATGCTCTCATGGAGCGGTAGCAACATGCCGTGGTAAATTTTTTGTCCCATTTGGGGCAGGTTTGGGGATATGCTTCTCACAAACAGAGCTTCTCACAACAAGCATGATGGTTTCGGTAGGGAATGTTTCACCTTTCTAGACGAAACGATATCCATTGCCTCTTGTCGATTTCAATTTTTTTTCCTAGTGCCAACATAGAACAATAGGAGTGTTGTGTCAATTTTTGGGATTTTTCGGGGTTCGTTTGGACATTTTTATGCAATAATTGAGTTTTCAATGCATTTATGTGCATAATTCACGTTTGAACTACATGCACATGTTCTAATGCATATAAATTGGTTGAAAATTCATGCATATAAATTCACGTTTGAAATACATGCATATAAATTAGTTAAAAATTCAAATATGTGTCCTTGGTTGCATGCTTAGGTCCCATGCAAGAAATGGGAATGAATGTCAAACACCCTGCCACCGTCACTCGGCCGTAAACATTGAGATACCTTGTTTTTTAATTCTAGTAAATCCAAAACTCATATGAAATTCATGAAACTTGGCATGCTATCATGGAGCGGCATCAACATGCCGTGGTAAAAAATTTATCCCATTTGGGGCATGTTTGGGTATATGCTTCTCACAAACCAGAGCTTCTCACAACAAGCATGATGGTTTCGGTAGGGAATGTCCCACCTTTGGGGACGAAACGATATCCATTGCCTCTTATTGCTTTCAAAAAAATTCTCGTGTCAACGTAGAACAACAGGAGTGTTGTGTCAATTTTTGTGATTTTTTGGGGTTTGTTTGGACATTTTTATGCATTAACTGAGTTTTCATTGCATTCATGTGGATAATTCACGTTTGAACTACATGCACATGCTCTAATGCATATAAATTGGTTGAAAATTCAAATCGGTGTTCTTGGTTGCATGCTTAGGTCCCATGCAAGAAATGAGAATGAATGTCAAACACCCTGCCACCGTCACTCGGCCGCAAACATTGAGATACCTGGTTTTTAAATTCTAGTAAATCCAAAACTCGTCTGAAATTCATGAAACTTGGCATGCTATCATGGAGCGGCATCAACATGTCATGGGAAATTTTTTGTCCCATTTGGGGTAGGTTTGGGTATAAGCTTCTCACAGACCAGAGCTTCTCACAACAAGCATGATGGTTTCGGTAGGGAACGTCCCACCTTTGGGGACGAAACGATATCCATTGCCTCTTATAGCTTTCAAAAAACTCTCGTGTCAACATAGAACAATAGGAGTGTTGTGTCAATTGTTGTGATTTTTCGGGGTTCGTTTGGACATTTTTATGCATTAACTAAGTTTTCAATGCATTTATGTGCATAATTCAAATTTGAACTACATGCACATGCTCCAGTGCATATAAATTGGTTGAAAATCAAATCTGTGTCCTTGGGTGCATGCTTAGGTCACATGCAAGAAATGGGAATGAATTTCAAACAACAGGGCACTGTTGATGCCGGCAAAACGTTGAGATACTTTGTTTTTAAATTCTAGTAAATCCAAAACTCGTCTGAAATTCATGAAACTTGGCATGCTATCATGGAATGGCACCCGACATGCTGTGGTATTTTTCGGGTCCATTTTGAGAGAAGGCGCACTCGAATAACAACCAACAAAGGTTTTTGGAAATAATAGTTGCCACTTTAATATCTCAAATGTTTGTATAATTCAAACAGTGTGTGTTCTATTAACCATTCACGTGAAGCCATGTGTCTTGGTTTTAATGGCTATAGGAGGTGACGTGCGGACAGCTATTTGACCTTGACTGAACAGGAGGCGTGCGAGCGCAGTCCGGTGCGCAGGCTGACCGAGAGACGTGCAAGGTGTCCTCCAATGCACAGGCTCACTGGGAAGCGTGCGAGCTGTACGCTGCGCATGCTCACTGGGAAGCGAGCCCTTTGACTTCCATGGCCGCCCGCCTTCCTCTCCATTAATGGCGCTCAAGCCGCTGCTTAATACGGGCGGCCTTATTGTTCACCTCCCATTCCCCTCCCTCCCGCAGACCTCCACCAATGCCATGGCGCACAAGGATCATCTGCCACTAGTCTTCAAGTTTGGTGAAGTTGACTCCGAGCTGGAGGAGATAGAAAATAAGGAGGAATGGGGCCTCATGACCATCGCCCAAAGCGAGCTGGCCACGGCGGTTGCTGCGCCCACTCCCGTCCCAGCTCCCATCCCCGCACCCGCGCCATCGACCATCCCCGTAGCATTGACAGGCTGGTCGCCGAGCACTATCATAGAGCTAGAAGCCGCGGGCGTCAGCGAGGTCTCTACGGACCCGCGTGAGATCATGTACATGCCAGCGCCAGAGCCCGTGCCCGTGCCCGTGCGCACCCCTCCATCCACCGCGGCGTCCGTCCCCGTGCACTTGGCTGCACCCGCCGCGCCCTTGCCCGTGCGTGTGCCCCCCTCAGCAGCAAGGGACACCGCCGTCGACCGCTACCTCTCAGGCCGCCAGCTGCCGTCCTCCCGCGCCCCGCCTGTCGATCGCGCGACGACATGATGTTTGATTTACAAGTGAAGAACATTCTGTGCTGAATTGAAGTCTTCAACAACAGCGTCCCGGAGGACGACAACGACAACGACGGTGCGGCACGCCGCCTCCGCCGCTGCTGGAAATAGTTTTTTTTGGGTTTAATACCATATCTCGATCACATGAATATAAATTCGCAGTATGACTGAATGAAAGATATGGTTTGAGCGAACTTGTGTTTTTCTCTCTTAATGTACAGACTTGTCAAACGATTTTCTTTTGAAAAAAATGTCAATGGTTTTTAAATATAAAATACTCATCGCAAACGTTTTAGTTAGAACACCCGTATGCAAATCGATAGCTTCCCTAGGAAGCCAAGGGAAAATGTGCCGAGCAGGATTTGTGTAGCACTTGATATATGCAAAGTGAGAGCAGGATTTGTGCATCTCTTCAACGCAAACGGTTCTTTTGGATGACCCGTGTGCAACCACTTACAAACAATTTGGTAAGATTTGCATCTGTCATATTGGGTATGTTGCCATTTGTCAAACTGGAAAGATTGACATTTGTTGATCTAGTAACATTGCCATTTGTCAACCTTTTAACACTACGATTTGCCAAAATATGAAGCTAAAAATCACTAGCAGTGCCTAATTTTTGCAACTAAAATTCAGTAATTAAGCATAGATTTCATGCATAGATTAAGCAATCGTTCTTAATTTATACAAACAGTTCAACTCGACAGCTGAACCGACCAAACTTTTCCCCAATTGTTGCCAACCACGTACTGAAATAGCTAGTTCAACTATACATACTAGCTAATTTTAAGTACGTTGTACAGTTCCACCACATCTATAGTCAGATGAACTGAACAAAATAGCCCCGAAATACTACTACTACGGAGGGGCTGTGTACTACTTCCGGCTGCCTCTCCTCTGCTGAGCGCGCTCAGCAAGAGGCAGAGGAGGAGGAGCCTACCGACGAGCTGGACAACTGCAATACGGTGCCTGCCGCTGCTGCAGCTTCAGCGACGCGCACCTCGAACGCCCTCTGCCGCTCCAGAAGACCCCTCTCGAAGTGGTGGTTCTCCTCGTAGATCTCCTGATTCCTCACCTCTGAGGCGACATGTGCCGCGGCCACGGCGGTGGTAAGGCTCTTTGCGTGCTCGACGAGGTGCTCCTCCTCCTCCTGCAGGAACTCGGTGTAGCGCGCAAGGTCGCTGACGCACGTGTGGGCATCCACCTCTGCCTCCCGCCTTCGGCCGGCGGTGGCAGAGCGGGTGATGACCCCGGATGTCGGCGTAGGGCTGGCAGCCACGGCGGCCGACGATGGGGTGGCGGCCATGACCACCACCTCCCGCCTTCGGGCAGCGGTGGCGGAGCGGGTGATGACCATGGTGGTCGGCAGTGGGGTGGCGGCCACGACGGCCACCTCCCGCCTTCGGGCCGCGGCGGCGGAGCGGGCGATGGCCCTGGCTTTCGACGGTGGTGTGGCGGCAACGGCGGCCGGCAACAGTAGCCGATGGGCAGCGGTGGCGGAGCGTGTGGTGGGTGTTCCGTGCACACCCAACAGGTCGCCACGCGCACTACACTACGCCGGGGACTGAGCCGCCGCCGCGGTGTAGCCTACCGTTGGAGCTGTCCTCTGATGATGGCCAAGTGGCTGAGCGACGACGATGGACTGGTGCCATTGGCGGTTGTGGGAGAAACAGACGAGATAAGCTACAGGGAGGGAGGGGAAAATGCGACGCAGGACTCGCCGGCCGTGAGGGTTTATATAGCAGGCCGGTAAGCATTGGTGAAAGTGCAACTATCCCTCGGTGGTTTTGGTAATTCCTAACAACATATAGCTCATTGAGCTAATGCTATTCCAAGATAAATATTTCAGGAAAGCTCAATGATTGGCATGGCATGGATTAGAAAGTGGACCCTTCAAAATGCTAAGGACAAAATATTGGCTCAAGCTCAAAGCACAAGATTCTGCATTTTCTACTTTAGTGATCCAAGATCACATTGAGTCTATAGGAAAAGCCAATACTATTAGGAAGGGATGAGATGTTGCTTAATGAGGTTCTTGCTCAAAATGCTTAGTGATATGCTCCAAAACCCTCCACTACTTTCTCACATCCACATATGTCCCAAACCAAAAACTCCAACTCAGCCCCACCGATTCTTTCTATCCGGCGCCACCGAGTTCGGTTGACATAGCCACTGCCAGAAACCCTAGTCTTTTTGGTCTCACCGATATGGGATTGTAATCTCTCTGTTTCCCTCTGTAACGTTTCGGTCAAACCAAGATGAGCGATCGGTCCCACCGAGATTGCAATGCAAACACTCTGTTTCCTTTTCGTAACGTTTTGGTCCAACCGAGATGAGCGAATCGGTCCCACCGAGTTTGTGTAATCGGTCTCACCGAGATTACGTTATGCCCTAACCGTAACGGAATCGGACCCACCGAGTTGACGTGTCGGTCCCACTAAAATGCCTGACGGTCACATTATGAACCAAATCAGTCTGACCGAGTTCTTTGAATCGGTCCCACCGAGTTTGGTGATTTGTGTGTAACGGTTAGATTTTGTGTGGAGGCTATATATACCCCTCCACCCACTCTTCATTCGTGGAGAGAGCCATCAGAACATGCCTACACTTCCAACACATATTTTATGAGAGAGAACCACCTACACTTGTGTTGAGGTCAAGATATTCCATTCCAACCACATAAATCTTGATCTCTAGCCTTCCCCAAGTTGCTTTCCACTCAAATCTTCTTTCCACCAAATCCAAATCCTGTGAGAGAGAGAGTTGAGTGTTGGGGAGACTATCATTTGAATCACAAGAGCAAGGTGTTCATCATCGACACACCATTTGTTACTTCTTGGAGAGTGGTGTCTTCTAGATTGGCTAGGTGTCACTTGGGAGCCTCCGTCAAGATTGTGGAGTTGAACCAATGAGTTTGTAAGGGCAAGGAGATCGCCTAGTTCGTGAAGATCTACCCTAGTGAGGCAAGTCCTTCGTGGGCGACGGCCATGGTGGGATAGACAAGGTTGCTTCTTCGTGGACCCTTTGTAGGTGGAGCCCTCCGTGGACTCGCGCAACGGTTACCCTTCGTGGGTTGAAGTCTCCATCAACGTGGATGTACGATAGCACCACCTATCGGAACCACGAATAAAAAAATCTTCGTGTCAACATTGTGTTTGCTCCCTCAAACTCCTCCCTTTACCTTCATATGCAATTGTCTTACATTCCACTGCTATACTCTTAGAATTGCATGTGTAGGTTGATTGCTTGACTTGTGCTAAATTGCTAAAATCTGCCAAGAACTAAAATTGGGAAAAGACTAGATTTTTATTTGGTCAAGTAGTCTAATCACCCCCCCCCCTCTAGACATACTTTTGATCCTACAAGTGGTATCAGAGCTTTGGTTTCCATTTGCTTTGATTTCCATAGCTTTTGGTGGTCATAGCCTTGGTTTCACAACCTAGGAGAGTATGGCGTCTAGCGAGGGAAATTACCACCGTAGAGGTCCTTACTTTGATGGTACAAATTTTGCTAGTTGGAAGCATAAGATGAAAATGCATATTCTAGGACATAACCCCGCCGTTTGGGCTATTGTGTGTATTGGTTTGCAAGGTGAATTCTTTGATGGGAGAGAACAAAACCGTGAAGCTACCGCGGAAGATTTGAAGATGCTACAATACAATGCTCAAGCTTGTGATATCCTCTTCAATGGATTGTGCCCCGAAGAATTCAACAAAATCAGCCATCTTGAGAATGCAAATGAAATTTGGGATACTTTGATTGATATGCACGAAGGTACCGACTCCGTCAAGGAATTCAAATTGGATGTGCTTCAAAGTCAACTTGACAAGTTCAAAATGAAGGATGGTGAAGGTGTCATTTGAAATGTACTCTAGGCTTGCTCTCATCACAAATGAGATTGCCGGCTTAGGAAGTGAAGAGATGACCGACAAATTCATCATCAAGAAGATCCTAAGAGCCTTGGATGGAAAATATGATACCATGTGCACATTGATCCAAATGAGTCACAATTACAAAGATCTCAAGCCAACAAAAGTCATTGGAAGAATTGTTACTCATGAGATGTCACTCAAGGATAAGGAAGAGCTTCACAACAAGTCAAGTGGTGCTTACAAAGCCTCGTGTGATGCTCCCACATCATCAAGTGAGAACCAAACCTTCAATGAAGAATTGAGTCTAATGGTGAAGAACTTCAACAAGTTCTACAAGAGTAGAAGAAAAGAAAGAAGTTCCAAGTCAAGATCCTACAATGATAAAAGATC
The DNA here is from genome assembly GCA_021605145.1 of Aegilops bicornis. Lineage (NCBI taxonomy): Eukaryota > Viridiplantae > Streptophyta > Magnoliopsida > Poales > Poaceae > Aegilops > Aegilops bicornis. The sequence goes on along the minus strand of CM038669.1, from coordinate 372,619,422 downwards.
TTCTAGTCGTGAGCGTAATTGCTACAATTGTGGAAGACCCAGACACTACTCCAATGAGTGTACGGCCCCCTACAAAAGAAGAGAATATTCTCCCAAAAGAAGAAGTAGAAGAGAGGAATCACCACCAAGAGAAAGGATGAGTAGAGATGATTGTTATGAACGAAAACCCTCTCGGAGAAGCAATGACTCAGAAAGGAAGGAAAAGTCATCAAGGAGCTACACAAAAAGAAGACATCAAGCTCATGTTGGTGAATGGGTATCCGGCTCCGACTCTGACAATCACCCCGAAAGAAGTTACCGAATATACTCAAGATGAAGGTGTTGTCGGTCTAGCACTTGTGTCAACCAACTCCTACGACATATTTGACTCACCAAATGAAGGAATTGGAAGATGCTTCATGACACATCCCGAGTATGTTGATTTCAATAGCGATGAAGATGATTTGCTAGGTGATGATGATTTACTTGTTGACAACTCTAGTGATGAAAACTATGATGAAACGTCAATTAATCATGCTAATCAAGATAAAACGAATGATGATGATAAAAAGGAGATTGAGCGTCTAACTAAAGAACTAAACACTCTTAAGTTAGCTCATGAAACTACCTTGGAAGATCATCGAGAACTTTTGAAGACTCATGACAAGCTACGCTTTGAAAAGCTCAACCTTGAGCAAGGGCATGAGTTTTTAAAGGCACTCAATGATGATCTTCGCAAGAAAAGTTCCTCTTACATTGCCAAGCATTTACTCTTGTCTACTTACATGCCACAAGTTAAATCTAGTAACAAGAACAAGAAAGGTTCTTCATCTAGTAGTAACAACAATTATGCTAAATCCAATGTTGTTGCTTCTAGTAGTTCTCTTGATTCCACTAATGATTCTCTTAGCCAAGTTACACTTGAGCAAGAAAATAGCTTATGGAAGGGAATTATAGAGAAAGGTGTTTACAAGAGCCTTGCTGGAAGTAAGCAATTTGAGGAGATTGTACGCAAGCAAGGAAGACACCGGAAGAATCAAGGTGTTGGTTTTGAACGAAAGTTCAATGCCAATGGAGTTGAGTGGGAAGAAGATCAATACCCCAACACGAAGTTTGTTCCTCAACAAGAGAAGTATGATCCTACTTATTTTAAAGGGACACAAGCTCAAGAAGATCTTCCACCACAAGACCACAAGCAAAAAGGCAAGGACAAGCTTCAAGAGGAAATTGATGCATTCGAAGAAGCACCTAAGGCCTTGGTCAAGTGGGTTCCCAAGACTACATCAAGTTCTACCTCATCAAGTACAACTACGACTCCAAGGATTCCCATCAAGATGGTGTGGATCCCGAAGAAGAAGAACTAGAGAATTCTTGAGGGTGACTCCGCCAACATACTTCACTCTTATCATTTTGGCAAGGACAAGTGCAAACAACTTCCATATCTTGCACTAGTTCAAGGAATCACAAACCCTCTTGTTGGTAAGACAAGGGACAAGGTAACCTAATGCTTTCATGGACATCATCTTGTGTATGCATCACTCTATGTCTATGGATATCCTTGCTTGTTCCTTGTGGGACTAACCCGTGTAGGTATTGAAAGTGCAACTCACTTCAAAAGATTGCTCCGAATTATCTACATCAACATCGAGCATCTACATCTTCAAAACCTACATGAAGTCATCATCAACAAAACCCAAGGTTAGTTCATCCCTCTTAGGGGGGATATCACATCTAGGGGGAGCTTTACTCTAATCAATTGAGCTAAAGAAACTCTAATGGTGTGACACAACAATGTTTATGTAAAAGTGGTAACCCCACTTGTGCTTAAACGATGAGTATGACCTATGGTCAAATGTTCTCATTTGACTCCTAAGTCAATATACTCATATATAGATGACCTAGTCATCGCCAAACTACTTGATAGATGCTAGAGTGTTTGTGCATGCTTTGTCACATATTTCACTTGCCATTTTATTGTGTGAGCATGTTGATTTCATATTTTACTCATTCGAGAACATCCATTTGTTGCTTTCATTGTTTGGATTTTTCTCTTTTGCCAAATGGATGGACAAGAATGCCTAAGAACTCCCTCTAGCTATCAATGTTTTTCTCGTCTCGAACTCTATTCATGCTACATCACAATGTTTGATCAAGTCAGATCCGAACCACTCTATGTGAGGAGCACTCAGAGTTCCCGATTCGTCATAGACTTAAACCTCCAAAACCTCTTTGTGCATCTCGGTCTGACCGATTCATCCCTTTCGGTCCTACCGAGATCACTAAGTTGATCTAGGGTTTTCAACCTCGGTGCCACCGATTAGAAACTTTCGGTCACACCGAATTGCAGTAACTGCTTGCAGTTTTGCATCTCGGTGCCACCGAGTCGTTCCACTCGGTCACACCGACAGTGTCAGGTTATATATACCGTCGGGCCAAATTTTGGAAATTTTCCGAACCTCCTCGGCCGCGCATAACCTACTCTGCCTCTTCGGGTCTCCGGATCGTCCTCTCGTCGCCAGCGACCTCCCGCTGCTGGTCTCCGCCGCCGTCAACGGAAATCTGCCCCGCTGTTGCCGCCATAGCAAGTTCACCGCCGAACTTGGGTACGAACTTGAACTTTGTTCTAATCCATAACTCTGATTCTTAGCACGTTTCTTTGCCATGATTCTTCCCACGATTGAAATCATCCTGTCCAGCGAAAACATCCCGTAGATTAGTTTTGATTTGAAAATTTAGGGTTAGGTCTCCGCCGAATTCATCTCGGACCGACCGAGTTTTAGAAATCGGTCTCACCGATTTGGCTTAGGCCAGAGCACATGCATTTTCGGTCTGACCGAAAATTGCAAATCAGTGTAACCGAGTTCGATCCTCTGTGAAACCCTAGCAGTCTCTGTACCACCAAACTGTGACTTGGTCTGACCGAGTTCACTAGTTTAGGTTCCAAACGCTGCTTATGTCGGGGATATACCCCGCGGCGTAAACCGGCCGGAAGTATAACCCGGCCGGACTTGGCGATTTACCTGAAGAACCCGCTGACACTTGGCGGTTCACTGGCGACCCGGCGGTTTATGGTTCATTGGTAATCCGCAGGCGGTCGAGGAGCGGCAAGAACCGTGGCCCGACCGGCGGTTCATGAAGGCCGGTTCAACTACGGTGGGCGGTTTAAGAGGAAAGGCGTGAGGAATATTTGTCTTACAAGGAGCTAAGACATGGACTTGTATCCGACTTGTAATACAAGATAGGCTAGTCCTAGTCCTAATAGGACTCCACATGTAACCCGCCTTTCAACATATATAAGGAGGGCAGGGCTCCCCAAAGAGGGACAAAGTTACAAGCAAACAACAATATCTAGGGCTAGACACAACTAGAGGAGAGCCGGTTCTGGCGACTCCTCATGATCATAATGAGACCTAGCCTCAAACAGCACGTAGGGCTATTACCGGATGATGTTTCCGGGGCCCAAGCTGTCTAAATCCCTGTCTTGTGTTGCGTCTCTCGATTCCGCTCAACCCCTCTCAAGCTACCACATAGATGCGTTGGCCTCGCGACTAAGTCCTCGACACTAAGGACATCTGGCGTGTTAATTCCACGACAGTTGGCGCCCCGTGGGGCTTGCACGGTGGTGTTGAGTTCTTGGAGGGATCTTTCTATCGAGGAGCTCGCGATTAATTTGATGAAGAAAAGAATGGCTCAAGAAGATATGGAAGGTCGCACGGGAGAACTGCAATGTGACAAAGCCTGTAATTCATTGTTTTGTGATCAAAGATTGTGATTACTGGAGCTGGCATGTAGTACAAGATTGGATCAAGATCGAGAGGGATCAAGAGGATTAGGGTTGCGTTGGTTGTCGGTTGAGTCGCCGCAAGCCGTCGACACCGATTGGATTTTCCGCTACACCGTTACTGCAAGCCACGTGAGACTAACAAAATTTTCTATCTCTGGGCGTGGCGTGTCCGTTCCAGTTCTTCTTTGCTTGCAACAGCCAAAGGCAGACAGCCCGCGACGCCTAATCATCTACTTCTAGTTTAGTCAAAGCGAGTCCGAAGACTACTCATGTTACGACATCTCCAAGTCAGTTTTTAAATGTCTGTTTGCTACGGAGAAGCAAACCTTTCAAGGGACAAAATTCCTAGGCCATCATTACCATAAATTGATCTCACACAAGGCTTTCCAAGTGGTTTTGCTCACCAACGATTGCTCCTTGCTCCACGCCAACACACAAGAGAGTCAATTGGCAGAGCACGCGCTGAAAAGGCTGCTACGTGAGCGTGGACTAGAAGTCAACCGCTACGGCCTCGTTTCCACTTCGGGCTGCCCGCTCCAAACCGGCTTGGCGCTGTCTGCGGCTGCCTCACGAAGTCGCCGAGCAACCTGTTTCGAGGCCATCTCGCGCCGAGCCGCTGCCGTCTCGGCCGCAAGCCGCCGCCCGCCTTTCACTTCTGGGCCTCGCCTCCGTCCATGTTTGCACCGGGTGCCGTCGCACCTCGCCGAGCTGGTCGACACGGTCGCCGCAAGCACCCTCCGCCCGGCTGCGTCGAGGCGCCTCTGCCTCGCGAGACGCAGTTTTCACCTCATCCGGTCTCTTCCACTGTTACTACGGGCCTACGGTTTTGAGCTGCCGCTTCGCGCCGCCCCAATTTTCTGATGAATCATATGATGACTAGCAGAAAGAAGTGTTTACAAGGATTGACGTTGTATTGATTCGTGTTTTGCTCCTCAGGAAGTTGTCCACAATGAACTCCAAAGAAGATTGAATCGGTCACTGCTGTGCTGCATTCACGAAAGGCATGGCCAAGTACTAGTGGTTGCACGGTTTACAAAGTCTGTTCTGATTTTTGGAGTAGTACTGCTACTTTTAGTACGTGAGTTCTAGCAAGATCAACTCATATTCATCACGTGAAGGCACCATAAGCATTAAGGGAAGATTCCAGCGTGCCATGATTGAACGAGCCACCAAGCCAACACCGGCCTCGTGTGCCTTTAGCCGCAGCCTCGCCGCGCTAACACTTCCACCTTGGCTGACTCGCCGCGCCGGGCTACTTTTGCCGCGTCGAGCCGCCTTAAAAGTGAAGGACATCTGCCGGATCATGACCCGCGCCTCCGCGTTAAGCATCCACCGGGCGCGGTCTGTAAGTCATCCCGGCTGTGCTCGCCTCGGTCGTGCTAAAGCCACCCTCACCGCCTGTTGTCAAAAATCGAGGCTGAAGTTTATAATTGCCGGAGAAGCAACTCCGTAAGTCTAGTAATACCATGAGGAGGAGCGCCTGATTCTGCAGGTTTCTATGCTCTCATAAGAGCTTTTACTTACCAACGTCACCTCTGCCTCGGCCTCAAGAATGGTTAAATCGCCACTGAAATTATTTTAGGGGATCCACGATGACGCTATATGCAGCTCATGTCTCGGCCGGTCGAAACAGGTGAAATCCATCCGGTCTATTTTTTGATACATTTTTTATTTTTAAAAGAACAAATTACTCCTGCTTGCGATATTGTTTATGCAGGAGCTATTATTCATCACAAAAGCTATGGCCGTGTCAAGGATGTATAGCTCGCGCCACCATTATAATGCGCTAGCATCTGACCACAACATCAAGCTCGGTGAATATATTCGCAAACCGCCAGTCTGCAGACCGTTTTACATCAATATGACGTGCCTAATTCGCCCGTCCATGCCGGTTTACAATGCCATGGCCGACTCATCTGTCGGAGCCGTCACTGATGCTGCGGTCGTCTCTGCTGTCCGTCTCTCGCGGCCTGGTCTACATCGACATACCGGGCCGCACCTATCTGCATGAGCTGTTTATTGGATATGAGCAAGTCACAGCTTGGGTAGCCCGGTTTTCTTTCAAATTGGAGGCAAATTATCATCAACCGCCGTCTGCACTGGATGGCTCAATGAGCAGGCGCACAAGTCGTTGCCACTGCAGTTTTGGTTAACTTCAAATCGCCAGTTGGAAGGAACCATTGGCCGAGTTGCTGACACGGCTCATACAGGATCATTTATAACCCGCCGCAGTCACCTCAACCTTCTGTGGATTCACATCGTGCTATCAACACCAATGATATACAAGTTATGTCGGTTTATATCACGGCCAAACATGAAGAATCTCAAGCCAACTCCTCGAGTCACCTTTGAGACTCGGGGCTACAATTACATAACTCCAGCAAATCTTGCCGGTTTCAGCAAAGTTAAAAACCCTGTGACGATGGAGGGAAAGATAACCCGGTCTCGAAGGGTACTGTTATATTGATGAAAATTTAAAGGCTGTCGAAAATTTCCGGCTTAGAAAGTATATAGCGGTTACAAAATCCAGCTCAAGCAAGAAGTTCTGGATCATCAGAAAGGATTCTGGTTTAAAATCCGGCTCAAGGGGAGTCAGTCTCACTGAAGCTCTCAAGTATCCGGTTTAACATCCGGTTCAAGGGGAAGATATCTCCCACAAAGCTTTGAAGCTCTCAATATCCGGTTCAAAATCCGGTTCAAGAAGGATTTATCTCTTGCAAAAGTTAAAGGGTTCCAAAGAGGACTGCTGCCATGATGCGCGGGTTCAAACATGGGTATCATGCCTTATTGGCTTATCATATTATTGATCACTTGGGGGCTTGGTCATGTCTGAACCATAGTCACACCTCTTGATCGGCGCAATGCCACGGTATCACTTGGGGCCTTGGTCGGTGTCCGAACCATAGCAACGCCATTTGGTAGGCGAAAAGCCACAGCATCACTTGGGGACTTGTGGTCACGTCTCGAACCATAGTCACGCCTCTTGATCGGCCTAGTGCCACAACATCACTTGGGGGCTTTGGTCGAACCCGAACCATCGCTACACCTCTTGATCGGCGTAATGCCAATGCATCATTTGGGGACCTGGCTGACTCGAACCATAGCTACGCCTTTTGGGGGCTTGGTCGTGTCCGACCATGGTAATGCCTCTTGATCGGCTCAAAGCCTCATTTGCAATGGTTTTATATTTGCCTTTGCTTGAATTTTGTTCTCTTTTAAATTATTTCTTTTGTTGTGTTTTCAAACCGACATTATTAATCCGGTTCAAACTGTCAATTACAAATTGACGGAACACGGTCAAATCCTAATCCGGAGACTATTTGCCGGTTTGATTTTAACCATCTTATATATGGAGTAAACCGGTGTTCATTAACCCGGCTTGACTTTCAATTACAAATTGTCAGTACATGATCAAATCATAATCCGGAGACTATCCGCCCGGTCTGGTTTGACTATAAGTCGCCAGTATTATATATGGTTAAACCGGTGTGTATCACAACCCGGTACGGTTTTATCATAAACCGGCATAGTATGAAAGGAGTTATCATTACTCAAGATTGGGGTCATCACCCTTACTACAAAAAAATTGGTAAACCAATGATGTGATTCAATGTCACAGGTATGATATATTTCATTGATTATTCTTAAAGTGCAGCCTTGGTTATAAACCTGGGTTATCTGTTGGGCATTATGACCCGTCCGGTGGTAAACCGCCAAGACACTTTAAACTTGTTGTATGCAGAGACAGGTTGAATAAAGCATGATGATAAATTATCCGGTGTTTATTAAACCGGCCTGGCTTTAAGACGATAAGTCGCCAAGATATGATGAGAAATTATCCGGTGTTTGTTAAACCGGCACGGCTTTAAGGCGATAAGTCGCCAAAGATATGATGAGAAATTATCCGGTGTTTGTTAACCCGGCACGGCTTTGGACTATAAGTCGCCAAGTACCTATTTGGATTGGCGCCATTGGAATCATGCGCTTATATATCATTGGGTTATATTATTCAAATAGCCAAACTTGGCTGAATTTTCATTATGGTATTGAATGAATAAGGTTTTTTCATCACAGATTATGTTATCTTTAATAGCCAACATGGCTGGATTTTTATTATGGTTATCAATACCCAATATTATAATTGAGGTTTTCAAAGTCGCTTTTAGCGCAATGGTTATCATATTATTAATGGATATGATTTATTCTACAATTGAAGGAATAGTCCCGAGTCGCTGCTGGCTTACGACCCGGCACTTGGGGGCTACATTATTTAAATTGAGATTACATCAAACGTGCAAGTCTCATGTCGCTGCAAGCATGCACCATGACACTTGGGGGCTATCAATTGCTCTGTCAGCAGTTGAAGGTACAAAGCTTTTATTCATTATATTGAAGGGTCCACTTTGCTTTCGGTTGGTAAAGCACAAGGCTCTTAACCTTGTGGGCGTGGATTCAAGTCCCATGATGGGAGTTACATCATATGATGTTATTATCATTGAAGTCTATATTTAGTCCCAGCTCAATATTATCTTCTTCGAGCCGCCCTTGGGGCTACACATCATTGCTCAAATCTACATGATTACACCTACAAAGTCCCTGCTCATTATTACATAATGACCCGGCCCTTGGGGGCTACAATCGGTGGAAGTTTTTATGAGTATAAGACAATTACAAGTCCCGAGTGTTGCGCAAAGGTGACAACCCGGCACTTGGGGGCTACATAGTATGGAGTATTCAGTTTTGCTAGTCCTTTGGGATGAACAAACACGGATTTCTTTGAAAGTGGCAGTATTTATATTGAAGCAAAAGTCTTAAGCTACCACTTTGTTCTACTCAAAGACTTGGGGGCTACAGATATTATATTATTATCGAGGAAATATTTTCAAATTCTCTGATTGAGCAAACTAGGTTGACCCGACGTCACCAATCATTATGGCCACATGGCTGCAACCCAAGGCGTCATTAATAAATCATGAACCGGCGTTGGCAAACAATCATGAACCGATGTACGCAACAATCATGACCGGTACCATCAATATTTATAAACCGGTGATCTTGGCAATGATAAACCGGCAAGTTTTACGCCTTAAACCGGTGAAGATTGGATGAATATTTCAAGGACCGATATTGTTTTTAAGCATTGGGAGTTGAATCAAAGGAGTTATCCTTCACAATATATTTTCTATGAGAAACCAATGTCGACAAGTTGATTATGAAGCTGGCCTATTAAACCGGATTTTATATAAGGAGGAAATGACAAGGATTTAAGGATGATCGGATGCGGTTTACAAGAATTCTTAAACCGAGCATAATCTGTCAAGTTTGTTCTTGTGTTTATTTCACAGGATCAGTTTAACATGGATAAATCCAAATTAAAGCTGGGGCTAATGTCGAGGATATACCCATGGCGTAAACCGGCGAAGTATAACCCGGCGGACTTGGCGATTACTGAAGAACTCAGCTGACACTTGGCGGTTCACTTTGGCGACCCGGCGGTTTATGGTTCATTGGTAATCCGGCAAGCGGGTCAAAGGAGCGGCAAGAACCGGTGGCTTTGTTGGCGGTTCATGAAGGCCGGTTCAACTACGGTGGGCAGTTTAAGAGGAAAGGCGTGAGGAATATTTGTCTTACAAGGAGCTAAGACATGGACTTGTATCCGACTTGTAATACAAGATAGGCTAGTCCTAGTCCTAATAGGACTCCACATGTAACCCGCCCTTTCAACATATATAAGGAGGGCAGGGCTCCCAAAGAGGGACAGGTTACAAGCAAACAACAATATCTAGGGCTAGACACAACTAGAGGAGAGCGGTTCTGGCGACTCCCTCATGATCATAATGAGACCTAGCCTCAAACAGCACGTAGGGCTATTGCAGGATGATGTTTCCCGGGGCCCGAAGCTGTCTAAATCCCTGTCTTGTGTTGCGTCTCTCGATTCCGCTCAACCCCTCTCAAGCTACCACATAGATGCGTTGGCCTCGCGACTAAGTCCTGAAACTAAGGACATCTGGCGTGTTAATTCCACGACAGCTTCGGTATCACCGAGTTTACAAATCGGTAGATCTGAAATGCTTTCTGTGAAGAACTAAAACTAAGTTTTTAAGTCATCTATTTTGCAAAACTCCTGTACTTTGTGATGCTCATCCACTCTATCTCATCTATAACATATTCACAGGGTCTGTTGTCAGTGTGTTTGTAGAGATGTCTAATCAAAGTGACAGCCAGAACAAGTCTGAATAGCAGGTGCAGATGAGTGAGGGCTCAGATCCCTCCAGTAGTTATGATGATGGCAGCAGGAGCACACCAAGCAATTTGCCAAAGGTTGCTACCAGGACAAGGAAGAAGAGGAATTCTGACTCAGAAGATGAAGACTATGTGGTTGTTGAAGATGAAGCCACTTCAGAGAAAAAGGTGCTGAAGAAAGAGTATGGCACAGCTGCTGCAACAAAGCCTGGTCTGAAAACAAAGATGCCAGCAAGAAGACAGCCCATGTCTAAGCCAAGAAAAGTTGCCACGGGTGAAACTATGAAGTTCACCATTGAATCTGTAGAAGAAGCAGCTGGTGAGGATAAGAAGAAGAAGAGGGCCAGAACCACTACTGCCAGAGTTCTTGGGAAGCCCTCAATGAGGAAAGACTCTGAAGAAGAAGAGGAAGAGGATGCTGCACCAGCACCCAAAGCTCAAAAGCTTATGGGGGATGCAATCATATCAGGAGTTGCTCCAACTAAGCCCAAATCTTCTCCCAAGGCTGCTGCTCCAGCTCCAAAGCCTAAACCCAAGAGGAGCACTAGTAACATCCCTGCTGAAGAGAAGAACAAGGCCCCAGTGCCTGAAGCTGCTGAGGAAGAATAAGATGACTCTGTTGTATTGAGGAAACTGAAACCCAAGATCCCTGACCACACTAATGCACACCCAGTTGCAGAGAACATGAAAATCAGGAAGGATGCAGGATTGAGACTATGGAGACAGTCTGATCCATGTGCTACCAGGAGAAGGACTATTGTGGACTATAGGTTTCACACTAAGGAACAGCAGGACTTCTATGAGACAGTTCTGCTTGACAAGAAGCCCATTGTGTGTGACATGAGATGGGTTGACTGGGAGTTCATCAAGGAGAATGAGGATCACTTCCCTGGTGTGCTTGATAGCTTCAAGGCATGTGGAGTTTGACACTTTTGTTCCCAGAAGCTCACCAAGTGGAATGATGAGCTCATCATGCAGTTTTACTCCACTTCCCACTTCTATCCAGATGGAAGGATAGTATGGATGCCTGAAGGTACTAGGTATCAGTCTACATTTGAGGAATGGGCCAAGCTTATCAATGCTCCTGAGGAACATGAGGATGACTTGGATATTTATGCAGAGAAGAAGAAAGACCACAACTCAATGGCCAACATGTACAAAGAGATCCCAAATGCTACTTTGGATACACATAAGTTTGGATCTGTTCACTACTTGTTGTCTGGTCTGCCAACTATCAACTGGATCTTAAGGCACACAATGCTACCCAAGTCAGGTGATCACAAGATGATCAGAGGGCATGCAATAAACTTGCTGCATATATTTGATGTCCCACAGAAGTTCAAGGTCATGAGTTTGATTGTTGAGACAATCAAAAGAAGCTAACTGTGACGAGAAGAGAAGGCGTGGGTATGCCCCACAAATTCAGGAGCTCATCAACTCAAAGATGGGCAAAGGCAAGTACATTTTGGATAAGGAGCACCTGCCCATCTATCCTGAATTTGAAGATAACACAGTTGTGATGAATGAGAATGAACCATCTTCAGCTCAAGCACAGGAAAAGAGAGAGAAGGCTAAGGCAGAGAAGGCTGCAAAGATGCCAACAGCAGAGGAGGCATCTCAGGTATTCTTGAAGAGCAAGCAAGACCAGCTTGGATATCTGATCCAATCCACCCTGAGGATTGAGAAGGGCTTGGCCACCCTGACCAAGAACCAGGAGAGCTTGGAAAGGATTATTGAGACAAAATTCTATGACCTTGATGTCAAGGTGACAGAGATCTGAACTACAGTTGAGCAACTTCAGGAGGAAGCTGAGGAGAAGAAGGGCATGTCTACCACAGATGCTTTTGCCAGAGTGCCCAGAAGACAGAGATCTGCTACAGTGCCAGTGACAGACACTAGAGCTACAACATCAGCACCAGCAGCAACAGCTCCAGTTCCACCTCCAGCGGCTACTCCACCATCTCCAGCTACTTCATCTGAAGCCTTCGTCCTTGGAGTTATCTCAACACCTCCTCCCGAATATCAAGCCTGAGAGTCGTTAGCACTATGCGTTTTTGAACTTTTTGGTTACTTGTTGCCAAAGGGGGGGGAATGTATAGATCATAGGCTTCGAGAGAGAGTGTTGACTTTTTTTATATCTCTTGCTATTTTGGTTGAAACTTTATTGTGTGCTTGTGTGAGATACTACTTTATGTCTTTGTGAGATACTTGCTTCATCATGTGTTTGATCATATACTACCCTTAATGCTTCTTGGATGATATTATCTTTCATATCCTTTTATGATCATTCACTTTGCTTGGTGATGAGTGCATGTATTTTAATTCCTATCATTTTGAACGCTCCACCAAGATGTATGTGACATGGAAGAGTAACCCATGATCCTAATCGATTGTGCATTTGCATTCAAAAGCAAATTTCTAAATAATGCACAAATTTAGGGGGAGCTCTTGCTTATCACATACTTCTCAAAGCGGCGATGTTTTTCAATCTTATTTATCGAAGCTTTGATCTATATGTTGTCATCAATTACCAAAAAGGGGGAGATTGAAAGTGCAACTATCCCTGGGTGGTTTTGGTAATTCCTAACAACATATAGCTCATTGAGCTAATGCTATTCCAAGATAAATATTTCAGGAAAGCTCAATGATTGGCATGGCATGGATTAGAAAGTGGACCCTTCAAAATGCTAAGGACAAAAGATTGGCTCAAGCTCAAAGCACAAGACTCTACATTTTCTATTTTAGTGATCCAAGATCACCGAGTCTATAGGAAAAGCCAATACTATTAAGAAGGGATGAGGTGTTGCTTAATGAGGTTCTTGCTCAAAATGCTTAGTGATATGCTCCAAAACCCTCCACTACTTTCTCACATCCACATATGTCCCAAACCAAAAAGTACAACTCGGCCCCACCGATTCTTTCTATCCGGCACCACCGAGTTCATTTGACATAGCCACTGCCAGAAACCCTAGTCTTTTCGGTCTCACCAATAGGGATCTCGGTCTCACCGAGATGGGATTGTAATCTCTCTGTTTCCCTTCATAACGTTTCGGTCAAACTGAGATGAGCGATCGGTCCCACCGAGATTGCAAAGCAAACACTCTGTTTCCATTTCGTAACGTTTCGGTCCAACCGAGATGAGCGAATCGGTCCCACGAGTTTGCCTGACCAACTCTCTGTTAGTCTATTACCAAAATCGGTCCCACCGAGTTTGTGTAATCGGTCTCACCGAGATTACGTTCTGCCCTAACCCTAACGGAATCGGTCCCACCGAGTTGACGTGTCGGTCCCACCGAAATGCCTAACGGTCACATTATGAACCAAATCGGTCTGACCGAGTTCTTTGAATCGGTCCCACCGAGTTTGGTGATTTGTGTGTAACAGTTAGATTTTGTGTGGAGGCTATATATACTTCCAACACATATTTTCTGAGAGAGAACCACCTACACTTGTGTTGAGGTCAAGATATTCCATTCCAACCACATAAATCTTGATCTCTAGCCTTCCCCAAGTTGCTTTCCACTCAGATATTCTTTCCACCAAATCCAAATCATGTGAGAGAGAGTTGAGTGTTGGGGAGACTATCATTTGAAGCACAAGAGCAAGGAGTTCATCATCAACACACCATTTGTTACTTCTTGGAGAGTGGTGTCTCCTAGATTGGCTAGGTGTCACTTGGGAGCCTCCGTCAAGATTGTGGAGTTGAACCAAGGAGTTTGTAAGGGCAAGGAGATCGCCTACTTCATGAAGATCTACCCTAGTGAGGCAAGTCCTTCATGGACGACAGCCATGGTGGGATAGACAAGGTTGCTTCTTCGTGGACCCTTCATGGGTGGAGCCCTCCGTGGACTCGCGCAAGCATTACCCTTCATGGGTTGAAGTCTCCATCAACGTGGATGTACGATAGCACCACCTATCGGAACCACGGATAAAAAATCTCCGTGTCAACATTGCGTTTGCTCCCTCAAACTCCTCCCTTTACCTTCATATGCAATTTTCTTACATTCCACTGGTATACTCTTAGAATTGCATGTGTAGGTTGATTGCTTGACTTGTGCTAAATTGCTAAAATATGCCAAGAACTAAAATTGGGAAAAGACTACATTTTTATTTGGTCAAGTAGTCTAATCACCCCCCCCCCTCTAGACATACTTTCGATCCTACAATTGGGATTTTGGGGGATTTCACCGAATCGGGCAGGAAGCTTGCGCGGGAACCTGCGAGGTTGCGCGGGAAAGGGCTCACCGACGATTCATTGGCGCCACCGTTTGGCCAAAAGAACGCCTCCGTGCGCCGCGCAAGCTTGCGCTGTAAGCCGTCTGCGGCAGCAGGGTGACAAGACGTGCGAGAGGAGGACGAAAGGCCACGTACACATACGGTTAATAAAAATAGTTTGCGATTTAATTACCTACTACACCCCCATCCTGGTTTATAAGTATGATTTAACTAATAAAATACGATTGCATGTCGCCAAAGATTATACTGTTGGATTCGTATTTGAACATAGTTTCCAATTATATAATTTTTATAACATGCATTAACATTTTGTTGGTTAAATTTGAGGGCAAAGTATGGCACAAAATATAAAGGGGACTATAGACTAGACGGAGATAGTAGCACACGACCGCTCTCTACGCAGCGACGCAACTATCGGCTGGCTTGTAGGCGACCATTTCCTGCGTGTTCAACTGCTCTATGCGTGTGGTTGCTTGCGGTTCAGGCGGCCACGCCGCGCATTGCTCGCGTCCCGCCGTGCGCGCTCTGCTCTCGCGTCCCTTCGGATGCTCTGCCCTTGTCCCTCCTGTTGGGGAACGTAGTAATTTCAAAAAATTTCCTACGCACACGCAAGGATCATGGTGATGCATAGCAACGAGAGGGGAGAGTATTGTCCACGTACCCTCGTAGACCGTAAGTGGAAGCGTTATGACAACGCGGTTGATGTAGTCGTACGTCTTCACGATCCGACCGATCCAAGTACCGAACGTACGGCACCTCCGAGTTCAGCACACGTTCAGCTCGATGACGATCCCCGGACTCCGATCTAGCAAAGTGTCGGGGATGAGTTCCACAAGACGACGGCGTGCAGGACGATGATGATGTTCTATCGGTGCAGGCTTCGCCTAAACTCCGCGACGATATGACCGAGGTGGAATATGGTGGAAGGGGGCACCGACACGGCTAAGGAGCGATCCGTAGATCAACTTGTATGTCCATGGGGTGCCCCCTGCCTCAGATATAAAGGAGTGGAGGTGGTGTGGGCCGGCACTCTCTATGGCGCGCCCTAGGGGAGTCCTACTCCCACCGGGAGTAGGATTCCCCCTTTCCTTGTCCAACTAGGAACCCTTCCATGTAGTAGGAGTAGGAGAGAAGGAAAGGGAAGAGAGAAGGAGAAGGAAGGAAGGGTGCGCCCCCCTTCCCTAGTCCAATTCGGACTAGTCCAAGGGGAGGGGTGCGGCCACTCTTTTGGCCTTTCACTCCTTTCCCGTATGGCCCAAAGAGGCCCAATACGAATTCCCGTAACTCTCCGGTACTCCCAAAAATACCCGAATCACTCGGAACCTTTCCGAACTCCGAATATAGTCGTCCAATATATCAATCTTTACGTCTCGACCATTTCGAGACTCCTAGTCATGTCCCTGATCTCATCCGGGACTCCGAACTCCTTCGGTACATCAAAACTCATAAACTCATAATAAAACTATCATCATAACGTTAAGCGTGCGGACCCTACGGGTTCGAGAACTATGTAGACATGACCTAGAACTATTCTCGGTCAATAACCAATAGCGGAACCTGGATGCCCATATTGGCTCCTACATATTCTACTTAAGATCTTTATCGGTCAAACCGCATAACAACATCGTTGTTCCCTTTGTCATCGGTATGTTACTTGCCCGAGATTTGATCGTCGGTATCCAATACCTAGTTCAATCTCGTTCTTTGGAAAGTCTCTTTACTCGTTACGTAATGCATCATTCCGTAACTAACTCATTAGCTACATTGCTTGCAAGGCTTATAGTGATGTGGATTACCGAGGGGGCCCAGAGATACTTCTCCCACAATCGGAGTGACAAAACCTAATCTCGAAATACGACAACCCAACATGTACCTTTGGAGACACCTGTAGTACTCCTTTATAATCACCCGATTACGTTGTGACGTTTGGTAGCACCAAAGTGTTCCTCCGTAAACGGGAGTTGCATAATCTCATAGTTATAGGAACATGTATAAGTCATGAAGAAAGCAATAGCAATATACTAAGCGATCAAGTGCTAGGCTAACGGAATGGGTCATGTCAATCACATCATTCTCCTAATGATGTGATCCCATTAATCAAATAACAACACATGTCTATGGTTAGGAAACATAACCATCTTTGATTAATGAGCTAGTCAAGTAGAGGCATACTAGTGACTATATGTTTGTCTATGTATTCACACATGTATCATGTTTACGGTTAATACAATTCTAGCATGAATAATAAACATTTATCATGAAATAAGGAAATAAATAATAACTTTATTATTGCCTCTAGGGCATATTTCCTTCAGTCTCCCACTTGCACTAGAGTCAATAATCTAGTTCACATCATCATGTGATTCAACACTAATAGTCACATCTGTATGTGATTAACACCCATAGTTCACATCGTCATGTGACCAACATCAAAAGGGTTTACTAGAGTCAATAATCTAGTTCACATCGCTATGTGATTAACACCCAAAGAGTACTAAGGTATGATCATGTTTTGCTCGTGAGAGAAGCTTAGTCAACGTGTAACATCCCAAATTTTCAATTTGGAATGTTATACATTAGATCATCATGCATATCATATTTTCTCGCATTTTCCGATCCTAGAAAATTTCACGCAACTCAAGGACCCTCGGAGAGAGTTGGAAGTTTCATTATTTTCATATTTGGGATTTCTCAAATTTTGGAAATAGGATCATTGGATTTATTTAATTATCTTCATAAAGTTTTTCCTATAAAATCTCAAGAGAGGAATAATATGACTTTCCCAATATTTAGGAAAAACAAAGATATATTAAATAAATCAAATTTGGGTTTTGAAGATTTATTTTGCTTAGGCAAAATGAGCATTTTAAAATTTATTTGCATGTTGCAGTTTTTAAAAGTTCATTTTGTTCGACTCATTTTAGGAGTCGGAGAAAATTTGTTTTATTTAATTTGGAATTCATTTGGTATTTTTTAATTAGTTTAGTTTTAATTTTAATTTAAAAAACGCTTCTGGACCGAGGCCCGGCCCACCAGCCAGCCCAGTGCCCAGCCCCCCCACCTCCCTTCCCCTCACAAGACGCCTTGCGGAGGAGTCCCCGCCCACGCCTGACTCGGCTCGGACACGCCCGGCCCCCTTCCCCACGCAACCGGAGCCCCCTCCCCCTTTATAACCCGGCGCCCCTCTCTCTCTCACATCGCCCGCCGCCGCCTCACCCGAGCCCAAGCCGAGGCCATTGCCGCGAACGCCGCCCGTTGCCCTCGTCAGCACGCCGCCGTCGCCCGAGCCTCGCCGACCCGCCGCCAACCACCGACCCGCCGGAGCCCGCCGGTGACCGCCGGAGGTAGCCACCGCCCGCGCCCGATCCGATCCGGTTTTCTCAAAAAGACCCGATCCGGTTTTTTTTGCAAAGTTCGGTTTTTTTTTAAAAAAAACCTAGATTGGTTTTATTTTTTTTCGGTTTTCTTAATTAACGAACGTTCACCGACCCGTTCGTTTCAATGAACGCGTTCGTTGGATTAGATTACGTTAACGAACGTCCGTTATTTAGTTCGCTCGTCGCTTTTCTTTTAAATCGGATTTAATCCGTTATTTTCGATTCGATTTACGATCCGATTTTCAAAACTGCTTTTATTTCTTGCTCGTTTATCGAATCAGGTGATTCAAGCGCCTGGAGTTTCGTAACGAAACCGCCGTTCCGACTAACCTATTTTCACAGAGTTTTGCTACTGTGAGATTTTGACCTAATTTCAGATTGCTAAACCGAGTCGTTCTCTCTCGAGTTCCGACTTTCGATACTTTATTTGATTCGATTCTTTTGCCACCAGGGTTCTTAGGTTGAACTATCTGGTTAGATCTTTTATTCGAGATTTAACTGTGCATTAGATGAGTACTTATTGTATGCTTGTTGTTTGTCTGCGTTAGATCACCCGGAGTGCGCCGCTTGTTATTTCGAATCTGTAGGACTCGCGGATCATCAGCAAGGCAAGTAACACTTTGATCATATTTTTTTCTACTACCCAGTTTTATGCATTAGATCACAACCCTCAAACACTTGCATGATTAGGATCTAATCAAATTGTGGGATGGGAAGTAGATTGAGGTAGTACCTATTACCCGCTTTTCTTATGAAACCTTGGGAGTTACTTCTACGTTTGCTTGATTATGCCATGCTATGCTAGTAGACGTGGATTGGGTGAGTGAATATCCATGGCAGATGTGAGATTGTTAATTAATGGTTTATTTAAGGTGGCAACCTAAACACACATCTGGGTGGATTGAGGCACTGGTTTCTATCGAGGACTTGCCTGTATTTCTTGGACCGCCACCCGTGCTCTAAGGGATCATAAGATTATTCAAGCTGAAACTTACGTGTGCAGCCACAAGCCAATTATGGGCTCTGGCGTAGTCGACTAAGTTGTGCGAACTCCACGGGTAGGCTAGCTGATGTAGGGGATGTAGGTTGGTACGGTCTACCCACATGTAAGGTGCTAAGCGCTCGAAAGACTATGTCTCGGTCATCCGCTTTCTCAAACACCATGTAGTGCGAGAACCAAGCGGAGGCGATCGAGTCTTGTGGGGAAAAGTGCGCAAACCTCTGCAGAGTGTAAAAACTAATCATGATTAGCCGTGTCCCCGGTTATGGACGCGTTTGAGTATCTAGTACTTGAATATCATGTGAATCTCAACATGTTACTTCTAATAATAAAGTTATTGGGTTTTTAATGAGTACTTTTAATTGGGATTGAGGATGTCAACCATTCTCAATGTTTAACAACCACCATGATAGTTAAATAAAATTATTCCTTTGATGTAGGGAAAAATCAGCTTTATGCAAAAATGTAACCGTAGAGCCTTACCACCAGCCAAATATGCATGTAGTGTAGGCTTATTGCTTCATTGTTCTCTATGTGTTACATTGCGGCATATTCCATGTCTTGACCCGTTTTGGCTGCAACTTTTCATGTTGCAGACTTTTCAGACGACGAGTAAGATGTTAGGTTGTGGTTCTATACTTAGTGATGCCGTTGGAGTTGATGGACTCACTGCTTTTCCAAGCCTTCATTGTTATTATTAGATGGCCTTAAGCCATATTATTGAGTTAAGTTCCCTTGTGGACAACGATGTAATAAGTGTGTGATTGCTACTCGCTATAAATCCTTGAAGTAATCTTGTGTTGTGTCGGCATTATCGATCCAGGATGACACCGAGCACAGAGCGCTAGATCCATTCGGTCCTGGTCATGACAGAGAATGGTATCGAGCACACGACTGAGGGACACGACCACTAGGATAAAGCCATAGATCACTATTCTCTTCCCATTTTCTAACTCCTCATCTTTTCTACTCTCTTTAGGATGAAGGACGCGAAGATCAAGTACACCCAACCAGATGAAGGCACACCATTTGGATTTCACTTGAAGGAAGTTACCAAGTACCTGAACATTGGATTACCAAGTTTCACCGAACTTTCAACGCCACTCATCAAGAGGAGCGCCGAAGATTCACGCTCACGTTCCAGAAGGACATTCGCCCCAATCACCAAGCCAATAGATAGTGTTTTCGATTGCACCAACTTGGAGTCTGGGAAAGAGCATGGCAGCTCACATCACCATGGGACGCATTGGAGAAGTTTATCAAGAAGACCTCAAGGACACAATCTACCAGATTTGCGGACGCCGAGACGACAAACGGGAAGTCGTCAACACTAAGAAGGATAGATCCATTGCAGCATTTATCCAGAGTTAAACCAAAGACATTCGACGCCAGGAGAACCAGATGTGCAATGATATGTTGGAGTTGCAGAATGCAAAGGGAAGGATCATCGAGCTTGAAGAAGAACTAAAGACAACTCGCAAGGACTATATGGACGAGATCGTAGCTCTGGCAAGACACAATAACGACCTTAAGTACGAGATTGAAGAACTCAAGAAGAAGTTGGCGCTCAGGAATGAAGACCAAGATGTCGATTGCCCAAGCGACTACATCAACATCGACGACACCGATTCGGATCCAAGTGAACCCGACTTTGAAGACGAAATTTGGAGGCGGAACATTATGGAGTCTTCCACGGTTCAAATTAGTAGAAGTCCCCACATATTAGTAGTATTCCCTCCATGTAAACATTATAGTACACGCACTTTTGCGATAGTTAGATCGTTGTAAGCCTTGTTTGATTGAATGAAGTGATTTTGTGTGTATTTGCTCATGTGCATTTGGGTAGTGATTCCCTTAGCCCTCATTCTATTCTAAATTCTCATCTTTTCTAAACCCATCAGATGCCTCCGAGACGCCGACCCGGATTCGCTTTTCCGCCAGAGATCACCCAAGCGATCCAAGCAGAATACCACGATTCAAACATTGGTGCGTAACAGTGGCAACAACAACAACAACAACCCACCGCCACCACCACCGCGGATCATCGACTCGTTTCCTTAGACTAAATCCGCGGTGTATTCCGGTAGCACCGAGCCAATTGTAGCGTATGACCGGCTCCGCAAGATAGGAAGGAGCTGACCATCGCAGGATGCACGGATGGTGAAAGAGTGAAGTTTGAAAGACATCAACTTGAAGGACCCGCGGCAGCATGGTGGGAGAATTTCACGACCACTTACCTGTAGACACCTTTGTCACATGGGATCAATTTCAGCAAGCTTTTCGCACTGCCCATGTTTCAGCAGGAGCTATGGCCATGAAGAAGCGTGAGTTCCGCAACTTACGCCAAGGAGGAAGGACTGTTGGCCAGTACGTGGATGACTTTAGTAAACTAGCATGTTATGCCCCAGATGACGTTGCTACGGATGCAGCTAAGCAGGAGAAGTTTCTAGAAGGACTGAATGATGAGTTCAACATGCCGTTGATGGTAGCGGTTTCAATAACTACCGAGATTTAGTAGACCGAGCCCTCATGATTGAAGGAAAGCAAAGAAGAAATTGAGAACTGCAAGCGGAAGTATGGACAAGGGAAGTATAACTCTGGAGCTCAGCAGAAACCTCGTTATACCCCTAAATCAGGAATTCGGTTTGACATACCCATGGAGGAGGAAATTCGCATAACCATAACAGCACCAAGAATGGGAACGGAATGGAGGAAGCAACGGACAGAATCGCACCAACCCGTCAACACCATCCAAAGTAGACTGAGTCATGTTACTTGTTTTAAGTGCCGCAAGATCGGGCATTATGCCAATGATCGAGAAGGCGAATGGAAATGGCAATGGAAGCTCGAAAGAAGCCCAACCCTTTCAATAGAGGACGGGTGAACCACATTGAAGTGGAGGAGGTTGAAGATCAGCCCGATGCGATGAATCGGAATGGTACGGAAGAAGTACCGGTGGTGAAGGATTTTCACGATGTATTTCCTAAGAATTGCCAGAATGCCACGGATAGAGACATTGAGTTTTTGATCGAGCTGTTGCTGTGAACAGGGCCCGATATCGAAGCGGCAAGTATAGGATGCCAAAGACAGGATTTGGCGGAAATCAAGAAGCGATTAAGGAACTTTTGGATAAAGGTTTTATTCGCCCAAGCTCTTCACCTTGGGGATCACCCGTTTTGCTAGTGGAGAAGAAGGATGGATCGTTAAGAATGGTTGTTGATTATCGTGGATTGAATGAAGTAACAATCAAGAACAAGTACCCACTACCTATGATAAATGACCTGTTTGATCGCTTGCAAGGAGCCAATGTGTTTTCCAAGATCGACTTACGATCGTGGTACCATCGATTGAAGATTCGGGAGCAGGACATACCCAAGACAGCATTTACCACGAGATATGGACTATACGAGTATACCGTTATGTCATTTGGACTGACTAACGCACCAGCCTATTTCATGAACACGATGAACAAAGTGTTTATGGAGTTTTTGGATAAGTTCGTCGTGGTGTTCATTGATGACATTTTGATTTTCTCAAGAACGAAGAGGAACACAAGGAACATTTGCGATTGGTTGGAGAAACCGAGGGAACACCAGTTGTATGCCAAGTTCAGCAAATGTGAGTTTTGGTTAAAGGAAGTTGGATTTCTCGGACATGTTATATCCGGAGAAGGGATAGCAGTTGACCCCACAAAAGTTGAGACCAGAACCAAATGGGAAGCACCAACGGCAGTTGGAGAGATTCGGAGTTTCCTTGGACTCGCAGGATACTACCGAAGGTTCATTGAGAATTTTTCAAGGATTGCCAAGCCTATGATGTAATTGTTGAAGAAGGAAAACAAATTTATATGGACCGAGGACTGTGAGGCAAGTTTTCGTGGAGTTGAAGAAAAGATTGGTTACCTCACCAGTTTTGATATTGCGGATCAGACTAAGGATTATGAGGTATATTGCGGCGCTTCACGTCGAGGACTTGGAGCGGTGCTTATGCAGGAAGGAAGAGTTGTTTCGTATGCTTCACGACAACTTAAGCCCCATGAGTTGAATTATGCCACTCACGATTTGGAGTTAGCAGCCGTAGTGCATGCCACGAAGACGTGGAGACATTTTCTCATTGGAAATCATTGTGAAGTATATACGGATCACAAGAGTTTGAAGTACATCTTCACACGTATGAAATTGAATCTCGAGACAAAGGAGATGGTTAGAGCTTATCAAGGATTATGACATGAGATTGCATTATCACCGGGAAGGCTAATGTCGTAAAGGCATTTATTGAGCCGTAAGAGCCACGTCAATACTCTAATGATGGGAGGAATACCCAATGAGTTAACCGAAGACCTTCGAGAGCTATGTTTGGAAATAGTACCGAGAGGCTATGTAGCAGCATTGGAGATTCGATCAACGCGATGGACAAAATCGGAGAAGCCCAAAAGGCGAGATAAGGAAGTTGCCTCTATAAAGGAGAAAATGAGCAAAGGAAAAGCTAGAGGATTCCGTGAGGACGAGCACGATACCCTATGGTTCAAGACCGTGTTTATGTGCCCAATGACCCGTAGAGATCGGAAGTTGATTTTACAAGAAGCCCATGATTCACCCTATTCGATTCACCCAGGAAATACCAAGATGTATTTGGATTTGAAGAATACTTTACGGTGGACCGGAATGAAGAAGGATATTGCGGAGTATGTAGCAGTTATGCGATGTATGTCGAAAGTAAAGGCGTAACATCGAAGCCAGGATTGTTACAACCATTGCCGATACCGAATGGAAGTGGGATAAACTAGGCATGGATTTTATCACAGATTGCCAAAGACTCATTCAGGATATGACTCGATTTGGGTTATAGTCGACCGTTTGACCAAGGTAGCTCATTTTATTCGATCAAGACTACCTATAGCGATTGCTAAGTTGGCAAAGATATACATGACCAGAATTGTGTGCTTACACGGAGTTCCGAGGAGCATCGTAGAGATAGAGGAACCCGGTTTACCTCGAAATTTTGGAACCGATTGCACGAAACATTGGGAACCCGATTGAATTCAAAGACTTTTCCACCCACAGACCGATGGATGCACCGAGAGAGTCAATCAGATTTTGGAAGACATCTTTGAGAGCTTGTGCCCTAGATTATGGATCTAGCCGGGATGACAATTTGCCAGATGCAGAATTTTCCTACAACAACAGTTACCAAACCAGCTTGAAGATGGCACCATTCGAGGCTTTGTATGGAAGAAGGTGCAGGACACCATTGTTATGGGACCTAAACTGAGATCGTCGATTGTTCGGACCAGATTTGATTAAGGAGTGCGAAGAAAGTTAAGTTGATTCGAGACAGGCTCAAGGTAGCCCAGTCCGGACATAAAAGAGCTATGCCGATTCAAAGCGCAGCGATTGAGTATGAAGTTGGAGACCGAGTATATCTCAGAGTATCCCCGCTTGAGGAGTTAAGCGTTTTGGAGTTAAAGGAAAGTTAGCACCCGCTTCGTTGGACCGTATAAGATTTTGCAACGCATGGGAGAAGTTGCTTATAAGTTGGAATTGCGGAAGGACTGTCGGGGAGTTCATGATGTATTCCATGTTTCTCGATTGAAGAAATGTCACCCCGAGATAGCAGAGGTACCGTTAAGAGACACAGTACCATTGGAAGCAATTCAATTGAAGGATGATTTGACATATGAGGAAAGACCGATTAAGATTCTCGATTATGCCAGCAGAGTTACCCGCAGCAATGTTATCAAGTTTTGCAAAGTTCAGTGGAGCCACCACACTGAGGATGAAGCCACCTGGGAAAGAGAGGAAGTTTTGCTCAAGGACCACCCTCACCTATTTTCTAGCCAACCCGAATCTCGAGGGCGAGATTCATCTTAAGGGTAGGTTTGTAACATCCCAAATTTTCAATTTGGAATGTTATACATTAGATCATCATGCATATCATATTTTCTCGCATTTTCCGATCCTAGAAAATTTCACGCAACTCAAGGACCCTCGGAGAGAGTTGGAAGTTTCATTATTTTCATATTTGGGATTTCTCAAATTTTGGAAATAGGATCATTGGATTTATTTAATTATCTTCATAAAGTTTTTCCTATAAAATCTCAAGAGAGGGAATAATATGACTTTCCCAATATTTAGGAAAAACGAAGATATATTAAATAAATCAAATTTGGGTTTTTGAAGATTTATTTTGCTTAGGCAAAAATGAGCATTTTAAAATTTATTTGCATGTTGCAGTTTTTAAAAGTTCATTTTGTTCGACTCATTTTTCGGAGTCGGAGAAAATTTGTTTTATTTAATTTGGAATTCATTTGGTATTTTTTTTAATTCGTTTAGTTTTAATTTTAATTTTAAAAAAACGCCCCCCCCTGGACCGAGGCCCAGCCGGCCCAGCCAGCCAGGCCCTGTGCCCAGCGCCCAGCCCACCTCCCTTCC
Source organism: Aegilops bicornis (assembly GCA_021605145.1). NCBI lineage: Eukaryota > Viridiplantae > Streptophyta > Magnoliopsida > Poales > Poaceae > Aegilops > Aegilops bicornis. The sequence goes on along the minus strand of CM038669.1, from coordinate 372,594,372 downwards.
TCGCAAGACGCGCGGAGGAGTCCGCCGCCCGCCTGGCCCGACTCGGCTCGGACATCACGGAGCCGCCGCCGTGCCCCTTCCCCATGCAACCGAGCCCCCTCCCCTTTATAACCCGACGCCCCTCTCTCTCACATCGCCCCTTGCCGCCCTCACCCGAGCCCAAGCCGAGCGCCGCCGTCGCCGACGCCGCCGTCGTCGCCCTCGTCGCCGAAAGCACGCCGTCGCCCGGAGCCCCTCGCCGACCCGCGCCGCCAACCACCGACCCGCCCGACCGCCGGAGACCTCACGAGCTCAGCCCGGTGACCGCCGGAGGTAGCCCCGCCGCGCCCGATTCCGATCCGGTTTTCTCAAAAAGACCCGATCCGGTTTTTTTGCAAAAGTTCGGTTTTTTTTAAAAAAAAAACCTAGATTGGTTTTATTTTTTTTCGGTTTTCTTAATTAACGAACGTTCACCGACCCGTTCGTTTCAATGAACGTGTTCGTTGGATTCGTTCCGTTAACGAACGTCCGTTATTTAGTTCGCTCGCTGCTTTCTTTTAAATCGGATTTAATCCGTTATTTTTTCAGATTCGATTTACGATCCGATTTTCAAAACTGCTTTTATTTCTTGCTCGTTTATCGAATCAGGTGATTCAAGCGCTCGAGTTTCAGAACGAAACCGCCGTTCCGACTAACCTATTTTCACAGAGTTTTGCTACTGTGAGATTTTGACCTAATTTCAGATTGCTAAACCGAGTCGTTCTCTCTCGAGTTCCGACTTTCGATACTTTTATTTGATTCGATTCTTTTGCCACGGTGGTTCTTAGGTTGAACTATCTGGTTAGATCTTTTATTCGAGATTTCCTGTGCATTAGATGAGTACTTATTGTATGCTTGTTGTTTGTCCGCGTTAGATCACCCGAGTGCGCCGCTTGTTATTTCGAATCTGTAGGACTCGCGGATCATCAGCAAGGCAAGTAACACTTTGATCATATTTTTTTCTACTACCCAGTTTTATGCATTAGATCACAACCCTCAAACACTTGCATGATTAGGATCTAATCAAATTGTGGGATGGGAAGTAGATTGAGGTAGTACCTATTACCCGTTTTCTTATGAAACCTTGGGAGTTACTTCTACGTTTGCTTGATTATGCCATGCTATGCTAGTAGACGTGGATTGGGTGAGTGAATATCCATGGCAGATGTGAGATTGTTAATTAATGGTTTATTTAAGGTGGCAACCTAAACACACATCTGGGTGGATTGAGGCACTGGTTTCTATCAGGACTTGCTCAGTATTTCTTCTGACCGCCACCTGTGCTCTAAGGGATCATAAGATTATTCAAACTGAAACTTACGTGTGCAGCCACAAGCCAATTATGGGCTCTGGCGTAGTCGACTAAGTTGTGCGAACTCTTACTGGGTAGGCTAGCTGATGTAGGGGATGTAGGTTGGTACGGTCTACCCACATGTAAGGTGCTAGCGCTCGAAAGACTATGTCTCGGTCATCCGCTTTCTCAAACACCATGTAGTGCGAGAACCAAGCGGAGGCGATCGAGTCTTGTGGGGAAAAGTGCTAAACCTCTGCAGAGTGTAAAAACTAATCATGATTAGCCGTGTCCCCGGTTATGGACGTTTTGAGTATCTAGTACTTGAATATCATGTGAATCTCAACATGTTACTTCTAATAATAAAGTTATTGGGTTTTTAATGAGTACTTTTAATTGGGATTGAGGATGTCAACCATTCTCAATGTTTAACAACCACCATGATAGTTAAATAAAATTATTCCTTTGATGTAGGGAAAAATCAGCTTTATGCAAAAATGTAAATCAGAGAGCCTTACCACCAGCCAAATATGCATGTAGTGTAGGCTTATTGCTTCATTGTTCTCTATGTGTTACATTGCCAGCATATTCCATGTGCTGACCCGTTTCGGGCTGCAACTTTTCATGTTGCAGACTTTTCAGACGACGAGTAAGATGTTAGGTTGTGGTTCTATACTCAGTGATGTCGTTGGAGTTGATGGACTCACTCGTTTTCCAAGCCTTCCGCTGTTATTATTAGATGGCCTTAAGCCATATTATTGAGTTAAGTTCCCTTGTGGACAACGATGTAATAAGTGTGTGATTGCTACTCTGCTATAAATCCTTCGAAGTAATCGTGTTGTGTCAAGACATCGATCCAGGATGACATCGAGCACAGAGCGCTAGATCCATTCGGGTCTGGTCGCGACACAACGGGTCTGTCACATTCAGAGCCGTATGTATTTTACAAATATTTTATGTCTACAATGCTCTGCACGGAGCTACTCTAGCTAATTGCTCCCACTTTCAATATGTATCCAGATTGAGACTTAGAGTCATCTGGATCTGTGTAAAAAGCTTGCATCGATGTAACTCTTTACGACGAGCTCTTTTATCACCTCCATAATCGAGAAATATTTCCTTAGTCCCCACTAAGGATGTTCTTGACCAATGTCCAGTGATCTACTCCTAGATCACTAATGTACTCCCTTGCCAAATTCAAAGCAAGGTATACAATAGGTGCAGTACATAGCATAGCATACTTTATAGAACCTATGATCGAGGCAAAGGGAATGACTTTCATTCTCTTTTCTATTTTCTCATTGTGGTCGGGATTTGAGTCTTACTCAATTTCACACCTTTGCAACACAGGCAAGAATTTTTCTTTGACTGTTCCATTTTGAATTACTTCAAAATCTTGACAAGGTATGTAGTTATTGAAAAAACTTATCAAGCGTCTTGATCTATCTCAATAGATCTTGATGCTCAATATGTAAGTAGCTTTACTGAGGTCTTTCTTTTAAAGAACTCCTTTCAAATACTCCTTTATGCTTTCGGAAAAATTCTACATCATTTACGATCAACAATATGTCATTCACATATACTTATCGTAAATGTTGTAGTGCTCCCACTCACTTTCTTGTAAATACAGGCTTCTCCAAAAGTTCAGATAAAACCATATGCTTTGATCAAGTCATCAAGCATATATTCCAACTTCTGAGATGCTTGCACCGGTCCATAGATGGATCGCTGGAGCTTGCACATTTTGATAGCATCTTTAGGATTGACAAAACCGTCTGGTTGCATCATATGCAACTCTTCTTTAATAACTCCATTAAGGAATGCAGTTTTGACATCCATTTGCCAAATTTCATAAAATGTGGCAATTGCTAACATGATTCGCATAAACTTAAGCATCATTACGAGTGAGAAAATCTCATCGTATTCAACACCTTGAACTTGTCGAAAACCTTTTGCAACAAGTCGAGCTTTGTAGATAGTAACACTACTATCAACGTCCGTCTTCCTCTTGAAGATCCATTTATTTAACATGGCTTGTCGATCATCGAGCAAGTCAATCAAAGTCCATACTTTGTTCTCATACATGGATCCTATCTCAGATTTCATGGCCTCAAGCCATTTCACGGAATCTGGGCTTATCATCGCTTCCTCATAGTTCGTAGGTTCATCATGGTCTAGTAACATGACTTCTAGAATAGGATTACCGTACCACTTTGGTGCGGATCTTATTCTAGAAGACCTACGAGGTTCGGTAGTAACTTGATCTGAAGCTTCGTGATCATCATCATTAGCTTCCTCACTGATTGGTGTAAGAATCACAGGAACTGATTTCTGTGATGAACTACTTTCCAATTCAGGAGAAGGTACAATTACCTTATCAAGCTCTACTTTCCTCCCACTCACTTCTTTCGAGAGAAACTTCTTCTCTAGAAAGGATCCATCTTAGCAACGAATAACTTGCCTTCGGATCTGTGATAGAAGGTGTACCCAATAGTTACCTTCGGGTATTCTATGAAGACGCACTTCTCCGATTTGGGTTCGAGCTTATCGGTGAAAACTTTTTCACATAAGCATCACAACTCCAAACTTTAAGAAACGACACTTAGGGTTTATCGCTAAACCATAGTTCATACGGTGTCATCTCAACGGATTTAGATGGTGCCCTATTAAAAGTGAATGCAGCTATCTCTAATGCATAACCCCAAAACGATAGTGGTAAACCGATAAGAGACATCATAGTCACCATTACATTGTGGTGTTCCAGGTGGCGTGAGCTATGAAACTATTCCACATTGTTTTAATTGAAGACCAAACTCGTAACTCAAATATTCATCTCCATGATCAGATCGCAGAAACTTTATTTTCTTGTTACGATGATTTTCCACTTCACTCTGAAATTCTTTGAACTTTTCAACTATTTCAGACTTATGTTTCATCAAGAAGATATACGCATATCTGCTCAAATCATCTGTGAAGGTCACAAAATAATGATACTTGCCATGGGCATCAACACTCATTGGATCGCATACATTGGTATGTATAATTTCCAACAAGTCAGTAGCTCGTTCCATTGTTCCGAACAACGGAGTTTCTGTCATCTTGCCATTAAGGCACGGTTCGCATGCATCATATGATTCATAATCAAGTGATTCCTAAATCCCATCAAGACATGGAGTTTCTTCATGCGCTTTACAATCGATATGACTCCAAACGGCAAGGCCACAAATAAGTTGCACTATCATTATTAACTTTGCATCTTTTGGCATCAATATTATGAATATGTGTATCACTATGATCGAGATCCAACAAACTATTTTCATTGGGTGTATGACCATTGAAGGTTTTATTCATTTAAATGTAACAACAATTATTCTCTAACTTTAAATGAATAACCGTATTGCAATAAACATGATCAAATCATATTCATGCTCAACGAAAACGCCAAATAACATTTATTTAGGTTTAACACTAATCCCGAAAGTATAGGGAGTGTGCGATGATGGTCATATCAATCTTGGAACTACTTCCAACACTCATCGTCACTTCCCCTTCAACTAGTCTCTGTTTATTCTCAGTAACTCCTGGTTCGAAAGTTACTAATCTTAGCAACCTTACTAGTATCAAATACTCAGGGGCTACTATAAACACTAGTAAAGCACACATCAATAACCTGTATATCAAATATACCCTTGTTCACTTTGCCATCCTTCTTATCCACCAAATATTTGGAGTAGTTCCACTTCCAGTGACCATTTCCTTTGAAGTAGAAGCACTCGGTTTGTGCTTAGGTCCAGACTTGGGCTTCTTCACTTGAGCACAACTTGCTTGCCGTTCTTATTGAAGTTCCTTCTTCCCTTTGCCCTTTTCTTGAAACTAGTGGTCTTGTTAACTATCAACACTTGATGTTTTTCTTGATTTCTACCTTCGTTGATTTCAGCATCACGAAGAGCTTAGGAATCACTTTCGCATCCCTTGCATATTATAGTTCATCACGAAGTTCTACTAACTTGGTGATGGTGACTAGAGAATTCTGTCAATCACTATTTTATCTCGGAAGATTAACTCCCACTTGATTCAAGCGATTGTAGTACCTGCATAACTGAGCACATGCTCACTAGTTGAGCGATTCTCCTCCATCTTTTAGCTATAGAACTTGTTGGAGACTTCATATCTCTCAACTCGGGTATTTGCTTGAAATATTAACTTCAATTCTGGATCATCTCATATGGTCCATGACATTCAAAACGTCTTTGAAGTCCCGATTCTAAGCCGTTAAGCATGGTGCACTAAACTATCAAGTAGTCATCATATTGAGCTAGCCAAACGTTCATAACGCCTGCGCATACGCTTCCTCGCAATAGGTCTGTCACCTAGCGGTGCATTAAGGACATAATTCTTACGTGCGGCAAAGAATGAGGATAAACCTCGGATCACGGATCCAATCCGCATCATTGCTACTAACATCTTTCAACACAGTTTCTCTAGGAACATATTAAAATAAACATATGAAAGCAACAACGCGAGCTATTGATCTACAACATAATTTGCAAAATACTACCAGGACTAAGTTCATGATAAATTAAAGTTCAATTAATCATATTACTTAAGAACTCCCACTTAGATAGACATCCCTCTAATCCTCTAAGTGATTATGTGATCCATATCAACTACACCATGTCCGATCGTCACGTGAGATGGAGTAGTTTCAACGGTGAACATCAATATGTTGATCATATCTACTATATGATTCACGCCGACCTTTCGGTCTCCGTGTTCCGAGGCCATATCTATTATATGCTAGGCTCGTCAAGTTTAACCCGAGTATTCCACGTGTGCAACTATTTTGCACCGTTGTATTTGAACGTAGAGCCTATCACACCCGATCATCACGTGGTGTTTCAAAGCACGAAGAACTTTCGCAACGGTGCATACTGGGGAGAACACTTCTTGATAATTTTTAGTGAGAGATCATCTTAAAATGCTACCGTCAATCAAAGCAAGATAAGATGCATAAAGGATAAACATCACATGCAATCAATATAAGTGATATGATGTGGCCATCATCATCTTGTGCTTGTGATCTCCATCTCCAAAGTACTGTCATGGTCTCTATCGTTACCGGCATGACACCATGATCTTCATCATCTTGATCTATATCAATGTGTCGTCACATGGTCGTCTCGCCAACCATTGCTCTTGCAACTATTGCTATCGTATAGCGATAAAGTAAAGCAATTATTTGGCACTTGCATCTTCTGCAACAAAGAGACAACCATAGGGCTTACGCCATTGCCGATAACTTCAACAAAACATGATCATCGCATACAACAACTTATATCTCATCACGTCTTGACCATATCACATCACAACATGCCCTGCAAAAACAAGTTAGACGTCCTCTACTTTGTTGTTGCAAATTTTACGTGGCTGCTACGGGCTGAGCAAGAACCGTTCTTACCTATGGATCAAAACCACAACGATAGTTTGTCAAGTTGGTGTTGTTTTAACCTTCGCAAGGACCGGGCGTAGCCATACTCGGTTCAACTAAAGTGAGAGAGACAGACACCCGCAAGTCACCTTTAAGCAACGAGTGCTCGCAGCGTGAAACCAGTCTCGCGTAAGCGTACGCGTAATGTCGGTCCGGGCCGCTTCATCTAACAATACCGCCGAACCAAAGTATGACATGCTGGTAAGCAGTATGACTTGTATCGCCCACAACTCACTTGTGTTCTACTCGTGCATATAACATCAACGCATAAAACCAGGCTCGATGCCACCGTTGGGGAACGTAGTAATTTCAAAAAATTTCCTCACGCACACGCAAGGATCATGGTGATGCATAGCAACGAGGGGAGAGTATTGTCCACGCACTCGTGAGACCGAAGCGGAAGCGTTATGACAACGCGGTTGATGTATTCGCACGTCTTCACGATCCGACCGATCCAAGTACCGAACGACGGCACCTCCGAGTTCAGCACACGCTCAGCTCGATGGCGATCCCGGACTCCGATCCAGCAAAGTGTCGGGATGAGTTCCGTCGACGACGGCGTGCAGGACGATGATGATGTTCTATCGGTGCAGGCTTCGCTAAACTCCGCGACGATATGACCGAGGTGGAATATGGTGGAAGGGGCACCACACACGGCTAAGGAACGATCCGTAGATCAACTTGTGTGTCCATGGGGTGCCCTCGCCTCAGATATAAAGGAGTGGAGGAGGGAGGGCCGCCCTCTATGGCGCGCCTAGGGGAGTCCTACTCCCACCGAGTAGGATTCCCCTTTCCTAGTCCAACTAGGAACCCTTCCATGTAGTAGGAGTAGGAGAGAAGGAAAGGGAAGAGAGAAGGAGAAGGAAGGAAGGGTGCGCCCCTTCCCTAGTCCAATTCGGACTAGTCCAAGGGGAGGGGTGCGGCCACTCTTTTGGCCTTTCACTCCTTTCCCGTATGGCCCAAAGAGGCCCAATACGAATTCCAGTAACTCTCCGGTACTCCCAAAAATACATGAATCACTCGGAACCTTTCCGAACTCCGAATATAGTCATCCAATATATCAATCTTTACGTCTTGACCATTTAGAGACTCCTCGTCATGTCCCCGATCTCATCTGGGACTCCGAACTCCTTCGGTACATCAAAACTCATAAACTCATAATAAAACTATCATCATAACGTTAAGCGTGCGGACCCTACGGGTTCGAGAACTATGTAGACATGACCTAGAACTATTCTCGGTCAATAACCAATAGCGGAACCTGGATGCCCATATTGGCTCCTACATATTCTACGAAGATCTTTATCGGTCAAACCGCATAACAACATACGTTGTTCCCTTTGTCATCGGTATGTTACTTGCCCGAGATTTGATCGTCGGTATCCAATACCTAGTTCAATCTCGTTACTGGAAAGTCTCTTTACTCGTTACGTAATGCATCATTCCGTAACTAACTCATTAGCTACATTGCTTGCAAGGCTTATAGTGATGTGTGTTACCGAGAGGGCCCAGAGATACCTCTCCGACAATCGGAGTGACAAAACCTAATCTCGAAATACGCCAACCCAACATGTACCTTTGGAGACACCTGTAGTACTCCTTTATAATCACCCAGTTACGTTGTGACGTTTGGTAGCACCTAAAGTGTTCCTCCGTTAACCGGGAGTTGCATAATCTCATAGTTATAGGAACATGTATAAGTCATGAAGAAAGCAATAGCAATATACTAAACGATCAAGTGCTAGGCTAACGGAATGGGTCATGTCAATCACATCATTCTCCTAATGATGTGATCCCATTAATCAAATAACAACACATGTCTATGGTTAGGAAACATAACCATCTTTGATTAATGAGCTAGTCAAGTAGAGGCATACTAGTGACTATATGTTTGTCTATGTATTCACACATGTATCATGTTTCCGGTTAATACAATTCTAGCATGAATAATAAACATTTATCATGAAATAAGGAAATAAATAATAACTTTATTATTGCCTCTAGGGCATATTTCCTTCACCTCCATGTGTGTTGCCAGTGTTTGGGGCCAGCACACGATCACGCACGTCCGTGTGCATGCGGTTGCGCCGGGCGCGGCGTGACAATGCAGTTACCCATTGCAAAAACTGCCATGCGGACGCGCAGATAATCCAGGCCGCCCAGCCCCCATTCATTCATGCGGCCATTTACCTTCATCTCTCACATCACAAGACACAATAAGCACACCCACGACGACACATACAGAGAGGACATCCAGCGGTTCCAATGGCGCTCCCCGTGGCTCCAATGGCGCTCCCAGCGGCCGATGACGACAACGGCGGGCAGTTCACCACGCATCACGTAGTGGACACCCACGTGAGGAGGAAGGCCCTCTCGGTGGTGTACATGAACAATCCGGTCTTGGTGGAGAGCTCCATCCAAACTATGGAGCAGTTCCTTGCCGAGGACAAGTACCAAGTGGTCGGCTTCGACCTCGAGTACACCATCGGTCATGCCGGGCACGATCAGAAGGTTGCCATTGCCCAGTTGTGCATGCGACATGATGTCCTCGTCTACCACCACCACCTTGGCACAAGGCCTTGCGAGCGTTTCTCCGGGTTTATCAACAACTCCGACTACAGTTTCACTACGGTGGACACCACCAACGATCTAAAAGCGCTCAAGGTTTCGGGCTTGAAATGCTCGGATCTTGTCAACATCCAGCACCACTACAAGGTCTGGGGCAGCGACAAAAACAAACTGAACTCCCTGGTTGACCTCGCCTCGGCCATCATCGACCCCTACTACATGAAGATGAAGAATGAGAGCAAGAAGGATAAGAATGCCTGGCACAATGTGTGGCATGAGAGACTGGATGAACAACATGTCAAGTACGCGGCTAAGGACGCGTACACATGCTACGAGATGTACAGGCGGATCTTTGACATAAGGAAGTGTCTTCTTCCTGCCCCAGATGAGGGATCGAGCCACGAAGCAGTGGCGGGAGCGTCACAATAAGTAGATGACTAGACGATCGTTTCTCCTACTTTAGAATGCATGCAATTGTTTATTGAGGTGTGTGCGAATGATCTGTATAGTCATTTATGTAATTGGATGTTTATTTCAGTTATATATATACATGTTATTCTTGTGTAGACAGAGCAAATCACACGGCTTATTAGCAGCAATTGTCTATGTTATTATTGGTCTTCACACACATTTCTGATTACGGGCATGTTTGCTGCGTATCACACACATCTTGTTCATTTGAACCGTTTCCATTGGGTTGCCTAATCACACACAGTTCATCCTAGTGAATCGTATGTTGTATATCACACACACCTTCATATGGCTGCCCGTTTCTTTTGTTCCTCCTCATCCCAAACAGTTAACTGAACTGAACCGTATGCCCTGCATCGCACATGCAACTAAAATCTGAACCGTGTTTGATGCATCCGTCATCGCAAACGTTTTGCACCTTTTTTGACAGGTTTTTTTACATCACCGTTTGCGATTATGGCATCGCACACAGTTTCATCGAAGGGTCTCTGATCGTAGTGTCGCGTTTGGACCATCCTGCAATAGTGTAGTGTCGTGCCGCCCTAGGTTATAATTGTCACATGATGAATATCATCCAACGAATCGTCGGTCCAATGCCTACGAATTTATCTTATATTGTTCTTGCTAACTCACTACTGCTATCGTTACTGCTGCATTTGCTACAAAATCACTGCTACCATTGTTACCGTTATTATTGTTGTTGCTACTATTATCAAAACTATCATACTACTTTGCTACTAATCACTTTGCTGCACATAATTAATCTCCAGGTATGGTTGAATTGACAACTCAGCTGCCAATACTTACAAATATTCTTTGGCTCCCCTTGTGTCGAATCTATAAATTTGGGTTGAATACTCTACCCTCGAAAACTGTTGCGATCCCCTATACTTGTGGGTTATCAAGACCTTTTTAAAGCGCCGTTCTTTGGGGAGCATAGCTATATTTGTTGAGTCACTTGGGATTATTATCAATTTATCACTATGAAGAATCTGAAGGATGTTGAGACTAAGATTTTTCCCTCTAAAATGAGGGGAGGTAAGGAACTGCCATCTAGCTTTGCTTTTGATTCACCTTCTGTTATAAGTAAACTTGCAACACCACCACATGCTACCAATCCTGATATGTCGCAAGTTATCAATGATGCTACTTCTCCTACGAATGATGCTTATGATGATGCTAGTACCTTGCTTGATGATAATGTGCCACTAAGTGAATTTCCTGATGAACAAAATTGGTAGAGTAAGACAGCATGATATTGTTGACACTGATGATGAGCTTGAAACTGAAAATCTTGAAACACCTACTAGAACTAGCCCTCCTAGATATGAATTGCCAAAGGTACCGGAAGGTTATGTTATGGGTGAGGAAGCAACTAGAGATATTCTTGCTTGTAAGGATAGAGATGATCTAGAGAACTTATTATGCAAGTATGAAGAGAAATCTTTGAATGATAAAATGAAATGTGATCCTAAGTTTGCTACTTCACCTATCTTTGTTGATGATACGGATTATGAATTCTCCGTTGACCCAGAGTTAATTACTTTGGTTGAATCTGATCCTTTCCATGGTTATGAAACTGAAACTTTTGTGGCACATCTTACTAAGTTGAATGACATAGCCACACTTTTTGCTCATGATGAGAAGATTCGCTATTACTATATTCTCAAATGATTTCTGTTCTCATTAAAGGGTGATGCTAAAGCTTGGTACAATACTCTTGCTCCTAGTTATGTGTGTAGTCCCCAGGACATGATTTATTACTTCTCTGAAAAATATTTCCCCGCTCATAAGAAACAAGTTGCCTTACAGGAAATATTTAACTTTGTGCAAATTGAAGAAGAGAGTCTCCCACAAGCTTGGGGGAGGCTTCTCCAATTGCATAATGCTTTACCTGATCATCCTCTTAAGAAAAATGAAATACTTGATATCTTCTATAATGGACTAACCAATGCTTCTAGGGATTTCCTAGATAGTTGTGCTGGTTGTGTTTTCAGGAAACGAACTATTGGACAAGCTGAATAATTATTAAATAACATATTGAGAAACTATGATGATTGGACTCTTCCCAAACCACCTACTAAACCCACTCCGAAGAAGAGGGGTATTTTATATCTCAGTCCTGAAGATATGCAAGAGGCAAAGAAATCTATGAAGGAAAAAGGTATTAAAGCTGAGGATGTCAAAAAATTACCTCCTATTGAAGAAATACATGGCTTGATACACCACCACTACCTAAGGTGGTAGAGGTAAATTCTCTACTGAAATTCAATGATAATGATAATCCTCACAATATGCACCCTAGCCAATGCCTTTATGAGTTTGAGAATTAGATTAGAAAATCAAGATCACTTCAATGCAAATGTTATGAAACAATTGAAATATAATTCTGATATGATTGCTTGCTTGAGTGACTTGTTCTTTAGAATCTCAAATGATGTTAGAGATGTGGGGTAGCATGCTTCTATGGCACAAACTTAGTTAGAACAAGTTGCTAAATCTCAAAGAGAATTTCTTGATGAAATGAATAACAACATACATGACTTTGCTGTTAGAGTTGCAACTAGAGGAGGTAAAATGACTCAGGGACCACTTTATCCTGAGGGACACCCAAAATGAATTGAAAAGGATTCACAAAGGAATAATATCACTGCACCTAGTCCGTCTAAAAAGAAAAAGAAAAAGAAAAATGATAGGACTTTGCATCCTTCTAGTGAACCTGAAGTAGAAAAACCTCCTGATAATGATAATGATGTTTACATTTACGATCTTTGAAACTCAACTGCAGTAATGAACATTCACCTAGTGATAATGAAAAATATAATGCTGATGTTCATGAAGATACTCAACCGAACAATGAAAAAGAACCGGATAATGATGTTGAAATAGAACCAGCTGTTGATCTTGATAACCCACAATCTAAAAATAAAAGATATGATAAAAGAGACTTTGTGGCTAGAAAACAGTAAGGAAAGAGAACCGTGGGTTCAAAAACCTATGCCCTTTCCACCTAAGCCAACTAAAAAGAAAGATCAGAATTTGAATGCTTTGTTGAAATGCTGAGGCCAGTCTTTTTGCGTACTTGCTTGACTGATATCTTGAAAATGCCTCCTTATGCAAAGTACATGAAAGACATCATCACTAATAAGAGAAAAATACCAGAAGCTGAAATATCCACCATGCTTGCTAATTACACTTCTAAAGATGGAGTACCTAAAATACTTGGAGATCCGGGAATACCAACTATACTTTGCTTCATCAAAAGTAATAATATGAAAACTGCTTTATGTGATTTGGGAGCTGGTGTTAGTGTTATGCCTTTCTCTTTATATAAAAGACTAGATTTGAAAACTCACACCTACTAAAATATCTTTGCAAATGGCTGATAAATCAACTGCCATACCTATCGGTATCTGTGAGGATGTGCCCGTTGTTGTTGCTAATGTTACTATTTTGACTGACTTTGTTATACTTGAGATGCCCGAGGACGACAACATGTCGATTATCCTTGGTAGACCTTTCTTGAATACTGCATGGGCTGTTATTGATTGCAATAAAAGCAAGGTCACTTTTCATATCAATGGTAATGAACATATGGTGCACTTTCCAAAGAAACTATTCTAAGTGAATGGTATTAATGGTAATGAGCGTACTGTTAAAAAGAAATATAAAATTCTTATTATTGGGGACATTCATATCACCATTGAGGTAACTTAGTGATTTACGAAAGTTCTTCGGTTTCATGCTAATCGAAAGCGGTTATTAATAAGACTTGATCAACCTTATTAATGGATCATTTTTTGAGAGGTATGAAGTTGATGAATTCAGTGAGCACTACCTTTTGTCCCTACCTTTTATTTTCTGTTCTTATTAGTTAAATAAAGTAAAATGCCATATCTTGTCTATTTTCTGAATTTCCCGTGCAATAAAAAATGACCCAAAAATAAAAGTTCTCAGAATGCTCTGAAAAATTATTACGATTTTTTCTGAATATTTAGGAATTTTAGTGCAAATAATATCAGAGGGAGGTGCACCAGGTGGGCACAACCCACCTGGGCGCGCCAGGACCCCCAGGCGCACCCTGGTGGGTTGTGGTCCGCACATGGGCCCCCTCACTTATCTCTTCATCCCACATCACAACCTACCTCCAGAAAAATTCACTCTCTCTCTCTCTCTCTCTCTCTCTCTCTCTCTCTCTCTCTCTCTCTCTCTCGTGTTCTTGCTCTCAAACCCGCGGATTTCGATCTCTTTGCTCGAAGCTCTATTTCCGAAACAATTTCGAGGGATTGTTTGGTATGTGACTCCTCTGTTTGTCCAATTAGTTTTTATTTTAGTGGTTTATATTTTGAATAATTAGCTATTTCGGTGCTGTTGTAGATGAGCTTGCATGTTGAATTCTTAGAGTTCTAAGCAGTTTGAATGCTTGTTATGGCCTCTATGCATCCCTATGAGTAGTTGCCACCAATCTTGTAAAGTTTTGTTGAGAAAATTTTGTGGACTAAAAATTTCAGAATTTTGTTCATAGGAAAAATATGAGTATCTTTAGGAAGTTTTCTTCCAAGAAGAACTTCAAGGGAGTGATTGGGGAGTCATCTGACAGCGATCTCCATACCCGAAGAATGTCGGAGATACGGCCGTGCGAATGGCCGCATAACCCGTTCATGGAAGGGGCCGGAATCCTTCAAGAGTTTGCACAATATGCTGCTAGTGCCGGCCTCACCGACTTCATCCAAATTGAATGTGAACAAGATCATCTCCTCACAAATTCCTTTGTGCAGAATTTTAATTTCCTTCCTAGGAATAATCCTCAAGTGCGCTTTAACTTATATGTTGAAACCAACAGATACCACTTCATGAATTTTGTGAAATATGCATGATCCTTCGACGGGACTTTAGTAGAGCCTAGACCATGGAGTTTGAGGGTTTCTACTCTACTCGCCCTGTGGGGGGATGAGAGAGGGGTGTCAAGTGTCACCGCTACTAGCTTGCACTTTCCTGTTGTTCATTATTTTGCTCTTTTCATTGCAAAGTGCCTGCTTGCTAGAGAGAAGGTGGGTGCACTTAGTGCTCCAGACCTTGCTGTTTTACGTCATGCACTTTAAGGCAACAACACTTATAGCTTGGGAGCTATTGTGGCACGTCGCCTCCACAATAATAAATCCAAGGGTAAAATACATGGTGGTATTTACGCTTACTCGCAGCAGCTCACTTTAACATTCAGATACGCCAGCATGATTATCCTCTGCCCAAGGTTCAGCTAGATCGCGCTGCTATGGAATACCACCAGTTTATTGCTGTCGATTATCCTAACATCCCTATTCCGTATAACCTGGTTTTCAGTGTGAGAACCCGTGATCTTATTCCATTGCCTGCACCTGCTTTGTTTGATCCTATTGCCAGGGGTGGATACAGGATTAAGCGTGCGGACATCGTCGCTTACCGGAACAACCTAGCTACGATAGAGGAGGAGCATCAGCAGTGGGATCCACAAGTGCCCGCTCCCTAGCATTTCAACATGGGACCCCATGGCTTCTTCGACTACTGATTACCAAGTTAGGCCAAAATCCTAATCTTGGGGGAGTACGTATTTCCACCAACATTACATTCATGTTCACACATTTCATTCCAGTTGTCGGTGTCCACACTCTTCCATTGTATTATCCATGCTAAATTTATTTTCTCGCTTTCTTCTTGTGTGTTTGAAAAACTTTGAGAAAATCCAAAAATATGTCTTGCTTCTTTTTTATTTTTCTTCCTAGTTTAAATTGTTATAACACTAAAAAGAAAACCCAAAAACATTTCCTTGTTCTTCTTTTACTTGTTGGGAGCTTTCCCGTGTAAATAGTTTTTCTCGTTTTTGCTTTTCCCTTTTTATTTTGCTTGTTCAAGTAAATCAAAAACTCCAAAAATATTTCAGTGTGTTTCTCTGAATTTATTTTCTTTTTATTGAGTCGTACCGAGGAGAAGACCACAATGAAAATGTTGACTGGCTCTCATTTGCATAATTGTTAATCTAACAAAGAGCCCATTTTACCTTGTCTTCTCCTGTTAAATAAAATGTTTGCATATTCTAGCTTAGTCCATGGCACTCTTGCACTATTATTATTTTCATCGTTCAGTCCTGCAAGTGAAAGGCAATAATGACGATATTCGATGAACTGGCCATGACAGAGGAACGGGTATGAACTCGACTTGTTCTGTTTTGTAAATATGTTTAACCTAGTATCCATGATTCAACTCATTATGATTAAACATGTTTGCAATGACAATTAGATATTATAGTTTCTCATCCCATGCATAAGTAGCTAGGAGTGGATAATGATTTATCTTGGATGTCAACATTGCATTAAAATGATTGTGATGTAGTATGATGATATGGTATCCTCCTCTGAATGTTTGAGTGGCTTGACTTGGCACATGTTCATGCATGTAGTTGAATCAAAACCAACATAGCCTCTATGATATTTATGTTCATGGTGTTCATATCATACTCATGCTAGTGTCCAATGTTACTTATGCATAATGCATGTTCATGACCGTTGTTTCTCTCAAGCTGGCCGCTTCTCAACCTATTTGCTAGCCTTCGCCTGTACTAAGTGGGAATTCTGCTTGTACATCCAAAACCTGAAACCCAAGTAATTCCAGATGAGTCCACCATACCTACCTGTATGTGGAATTACCATGCCGTCCTGAGTAAATTTGCATGTGCCATCTCTAAAAACTTCAAATAAATATCCTTTTTGTGTGCCTGGATTGTTCATAGAACGACAGGAGGTAGTCGGTATATTCCATGCTAAGCGGGTTATTCTCAGGTTGAGTGTTTATTCACTCGCCATTGCACGAGAAAAGGGCGGTAAAAGGGATGCTCAGTCCCAAACTGCAAAAAGACAAGAGCTTACAAATAATCAAACAAAAACTCCTACGGAGTCATAACCTTTACTTTATTGCGTGGGAACAGCTACTAATGTGTTTAGCATGGAAGATCTTGATAAATGATGGTCGTGAAGTAAACAAGAAGGGTGCACCTCTCAAAATATCATTTACCTTTGTTTTAAAATTTTGAGCACTGGCACCTCTGCAAATCACTACTTCCCTCTGCGAAGGGACTATCTATTTACTTTTATGTTGTGTCATCACCTTCCAAAATAAGCGCCAGAACCTAAGAGCACTGCTGTCATGCTGATGCATTGCGTGTAGCTAATGTTGGGTGCATCATGACTGGATCTTTACTACCATGAATTACAATGTTTAGTCGCTGCTTGAACTTTGGAGGTGCTCTGCATTTATATTCTGCGGTCTCAGAAAGGGCTAGCGATATACCACTATTGTCATATTATATCATGGTTGTTTTGATAACGTGTTGCTATTTGAGATATCTTATTATTGCTCGCTAGCTGATTATGTCATTGATATGAGTTAATATAATTTTTAAGAGTTATTGTCGACATCGTTAGTTATAATATTGGCTGAAAACCTGGGTGTTGTTTAAGCTTATTTATGCAAACAAGAGCAAAAGAGTTCGTAAAAGTTTTTCTTTTTCACTTTCAGTTTATGAACTGAATTGCTTGAGGACAAGCAAACGTTTAAGCTTGGGGGATTTGATACGTCTCCGTCGTATCTACTTTTACTAACGCTTTTCCTCTTGTTTTGGACTCTAATTTGCATGATTTGAATGAAACTAACCCAGACTGGTGTTGTTTTTAGCAGAACTACCATGGTGTTGTTTTTTGTGCAGAAATAAAATTTATCGGAATGGAACGAAACTTTGCGAGGATTTTTTATATAATAAAAGAGAATTTATGGAGCCAAGAACCACCGAAGAGGGGCACCTGGGTGGGCACAACCCACCAGGGCGCCCCCCCCCCTCTAGGTGCGCCCAGGTGGGTTATCCCCACCTGGTGGCCCCGCAGACCCTGAAACCGACGCTATAAATCACATTTTTTCAGAAATAAATCAAGGAGGAGGAATTATCACGTTCCACGAGATGGAGCCGCCGCCGTCTCCTGTTCTTCATCAGGAGACCAGATCTGGAGTCCGTTTGGGGCTCCGGAGAGGGGGGATCTTCGATCTTCCTCATCACCAACCCTTCTTCATCGCCAATTTCATGATGCTCCCCACCGGGAGTGAGTAATTCCTTCGTAGGCTCGCTGGTCGGTGAGGTGTTCGATGAGATTCATCATGTAATCTAGTTAGTTTTGTTAGGGATTGATCCCTAGTATCCACTATGTTGTGAGATTGATGTTGCTATGACTTTGCCATGCTTAATGCTTGTCACTTTGGGCCCAGGTGCCATGATTTTAGATCTGAACCGTTTATGTTATCATCATTACATCTATGTTCTAGATCCGATCTTGCAAGTTATAGTCACTTACTACGTGTTGTGATCCAGAAACCCCGGAGTGACAATAGTCGGGACCACTCCCGGTGATGATCGTAGTTTGAGGAGTTCATGTATTCACCGTGTGTTAATGCTTTGTTTCGACTCTCTATTAAAAGGAGGCCTTAATATCCCTTAGTTTCCAATAGGACCCTGCTGCCACGGGAGGGTAGGACAAAAGATGTCTTGCAAGTTCTTTCCATAAGCACGTATGACTATTTACGGAATACATGCCTACATTATATTTCTGAACTGGACCTAGTGTCGTATCACCCTAGGTTATAACTGTCACATGATGAATATCATCCAACGAATCGTCGATCCAATGCCTATGAATTTACCTTATATTGTTCTTGCTAAGTCACTACTGCTATCGTTACTGTTGCATTTGCTACAAAATCACTGCTATCACTGTTACCTTCATTACTGTTGCTGCTACTATTATCAAAATTATCATACTACTTTTCTACTAATCACTTTGCTGCAGATAATTAATCTCCAGGTGTGGTTGAATTGACAACTCAACTGCTAATACTTACAAATATTCTTTGGCTCCCCTTGTGTCGAATCTATAAATTTGGGTTGAATACTCTACCCTCGAAAACTGTTGCGATCTCCTATACTTGTGGGTTATCAATCATCAATGCACCCCCTCAGCAAGAAGAATCAGTTCCTTCAGTAGATACTGACACATTACCAACTACTACTGCTGAAGAAATTGCTAAGTCTCTGGCTGTTACTGATCCCCAAGATTCAACTGGCTCTCCAAGGCATGTGTTTGATGTACGGTGAAAGAAGATAAATCTTCAACCAGTTCCTACTATGCCCAAGATTGGCAGAAGCCTCAGGCGGCCTCGGTTCTATAACTCCAAATTATTCGAAGAGAAGAATTTCTTCATAGGCGAGTCACCTTATGACTCACCCAAGATCAGTCGACTAGGATTATGGACCAAGACGCAGATAAATTACTATGCATCTCTTTTGTTCGATAAGAACAAGATCTGCCCACATCGCCATATTCCTCACGTGGACATGGATACAATTCCATGCTTCAGGCGTGTGCTGGCCATTCTACACGATGTTGGGTTACTCAGCTCCTGTTTGGATGTCTGCGACTGGAATGAAGAACTCATTCTTCTGTTCAATGCCATATTGCACTTCTTAGGCAATGCTGATGACATTTCAACATGGTCTTTGGACTGGATGAGAAGAGGCTCACTACAAGGCACCTTTTGATGAATTACTATGTGCTCTTCCAGTAGATCCACCCCTTGAAGAAGCAAAGAAGATCTATGAAGAACCTGAACGGCCCAGTCATTTGATGCAAGTGTTGATGAAGCCATTGGCCGGAGGAGAACCTCCAAGGACCACCTTCCTGGTGAAGGAATTGTTATTTGTGCCTCGCACCATCTACCACATTCTTGCCAAGTCCCTTAGTCCCATCAAAGTCCACAATTCTTACACTGAAGAAGTTGTTGGCATCATGAAGAATATGCTCTTTAACATCATTCATGGGATTCCCATAAATATCCATGATTTCTGCATGAGGACTTTGGTCACCATGGCACAGTTATCCTTCGAGTTGAAACCTTATGCTCCGTGGATTATGAGATTCATCAGATCAAGGTCTTCAATCGCTTGCAGGGCTGATTGTCAGAATCATTTCAGTTTTATGCCAGAGGTAGAAATTCTTAAAAGTATAATTTCCTCAGTTCCTGGCAAAGGCAAGGCTCTCATTGCTAAAGGTACTCGTCCTATTGATGGATAATATCGTCGGCCCACCTCACAGTCAACTGGTGATGAAACTGCAAGCCAGGATACAACAACAAAGGCATCTACTCCAATTCCTAAACCAGAAGCACCACGGGTCATGACTGACCGTGAACTCCTCATCTTCCTGCACCAGAAGATTGATAGGAATCATGACTAGACAAAGCTTCACCTGCTACTATCCATACAAATATGACAGTGATGCATAATGTTGTTCGCAAGAACCACTACTACGCCTACGAAATATTTGACAGAACATGGGCCATATTATCACATCTGAAGACTGATGAAGAACTTTCCATGATGGACTTCAAGATGAACTTTGATTGGTCGATTCCGCCCAGGAAGAAGTTCAAGAAAGTGCAAATTCCTCCTCTCGTCCCAAGCTTGGTGTCTCCTTCATGCTCCACTGATGAAAATGAAGATGTTGAAGGCACTACTGCAGGCCCTTCTACTTCACGCGTCCCAGACACCAACTCTGGCGCCCCTCCGGATTCCTCAAGATATATTATTCAGGGGCGTTAGTCCTCAGTTCGTCTCCTTTTGGTCAATTGATGACAAAGGGGGATGAAATTAAGTGCCTCGATGAAATTGAGATCTAAAATTTCTGACCGTTGCTGCGCCGCGTGCCAGCTGTCAAGTGGATCTTATCCTGACGACGGTCATGTCTGAGAAGGGCATTTATGACATTTCATGTCGGGTTGCCCTGGCTATAAATAGCCGCCCCCACAACCATTTGTTGGTTGGCTGCTCTAGAGAGAACTTGACACTTGTCATTTGAGAGCAACCCATCCTCTGATGACTTTGAGAGAATCCAAGTGAGGAAAAACCCAACCAGAGTCAAAGTGATTGAGCATCACTGAAGATTGATCTGTGTGATCTGATGCTTGTTACCTAAGATTGTCATTCATCTAGGCAGTTAGGCATCAAGTTCTGAGCACCCAAGAGTCATTGTGGTGTGCCGGTGAACAAGTCTGTGAAGGTTTTGGAACTCTATCTTGAAGACTTACCACGAGTGATTGGGCAAGGTCTAAGTGGCCTTGGCTCAAGAGGAATGCGGTGAGGACTAAGTGTCCTCTGAGTTCATCTCAGCCGTCTCAACTAGATGTACAGTTGATACAACAACTGGAACTGGCCTACCAAATCGTTGTGTCTTCACCGAGCCAACCTGGTTTCAAATTCCTCACCCTTACCTTAAATATCTCCGTTGCTGAAGAATTTGTGATATACTTTATAAAGAACTTTTTTGCGAAAACTTCCAATCTACTCCCTCCATTCCGAAATAATTGTCATTGGGGGGTCTTTTTCGACCGGGTGAAAAGTAGTGAAATTACAAAACTGCCCCTGATTTGAAATCGCGCTCAGGTCGTCGTCTTTCTCCGTCCTTCCTCCCCTCCGCCAGGACTCCCTCGCTCCTCCCCTTCGTCAGGCGGAGGAGGACTCCGTCCCTCCTCCCCTTCGCCAGGCTCCTCCGTCGTCCGCATCTCCGGCGTCCTTCTCCGCCGGTTGTCATACCGCTCCAATCAAGAGCCAGATCCCTCTTTGGTCGCCCTTCCCGCCGTGATCGGAAGCTCCCTTGCTGCGGTCCGGAGCTCCTCGCCGGCGCTCCACCCCAGAGCTCCAGCGCCACAGCTCCACCTCCATCCAGACCAACGCAGCAGCACCCAGCGCTCCTCCTCTCCACGCCTGAGGACTCCTCCTCCAAGTCCACCTGTGTTAAGGCAAGCTGAGGAGCTGGCTCGGCCGCCTGTGCTCTCCTCATCCCAGGCTGTCCTCACCCTGTGCACAGAGTTCATCTCCTCTCCCGAGGCTCACTGTTGTCGCTGGAAACAGCTTTTGATGATTATATCGCAAACACAAACACACATTTCTCTGTCACAGCCCATGCACATAGATATGCTGTCATCGTAACCATACTGTCATGATTACTGCAAACATATCATCATCGTAAACACTGGGGACAGATTTGAGTCCCTAGTATACTGAAGATCTACTCCTGACGATAAATATGTTAAAGTAGTCATCAAGACTAGGAGTGATTTTTTTGATATGCTCAAGTTGATCAAGATATGCAGACAGAGAGAATAGTGCCTAATTCTCAAATACTCCCGGAGATCAGATTGTCTAGAAATAATTAAATGATCATTTGGGTACTGACAAAGATATGTTATACCACTGACTTGGAGTACACTGAAGATGATTGAAATAATTAAATGTACTGAAATTGCAATACCTTTTTGCTTTTTACTCCAACAATTTGCATCATGCTGATATGTTTATCTACGAGTGGAGTAATGGAGTACTTACTCTGCTTAAGAGGAAAGCAGACCCATGTCTTCTTTAGACTCGTGTGTATTTGGCCACCTGAAAATCAGATCAGACTCATGTGTATCATTAAGCAATTCTACCCTGCATCGACTGTTCACTGCAAAAAGCCAAAAAGAGCAGCATTAATAATCTGCATCCATACATCATGTTAGTTCATTAGTAACTGATCTAAGCCATCATGTTAGTTCCTCCCCTCCTCTTTGCCAAAAACACAAATCTCCCTGCCATCGCTAAGGCGTCACAAAAGCAAGCAGTGTTAGTTTCCGCCAAAGGAGCGTGACAAACTTGTGTAAATTCTACCATTATGCTTCAGGATGTAACTTGTGCAATTCTACTCTTCTTCTAAACAAAATAGAGCATCTTTCTTGCAATAAGGTGATCTTATACTCCGAAGAAACTGAACATAGTTGACGCTTCTTGACAATTTTTTAAACTGAATGTAAACTGATTACGCTTAATATAGAGCAAAACAAGAGTAGCACCGATAAATGTAAGAAGAAGAAGAAATAGTGCAATGAAAATTAACTACTTTCAAAACTCTCCAATATACATCTACTCAAGTAAGGGGCCAACTGACTAACTTGGAACAACAGACTAACCATATTGTGCCGTGAAAATTATAAATAGAAAAAAAAAAGAAAACTTGCATCCTCAAAGATGAAGAGATTGTGTAGTACAAAAAATGGAAAACGAGAAAATTGCTATCAAAACAAGCACTAATATACAAGGACTTTTTTTAGAATCACATATGCCTATCCTCAAAAATTAATACCTAGCGAAGGGAATACATGGCCGAAGGTCACAAACATGATATTTAATCTGAAAACATCAAGCTCAGTAGATAGATGGAACAACAGACTAACCATATTGGTCTCCACTGAAGTCAAATCAACTGTGAATTGTTTGATTATCCCCCAGGTTTGAACACGCCATAAATCATCAATCATAACAAGATACCAATTTGATGACAAGAGGGACATGAGTCAGAGAGTGTACTGAAGAGGAAGCAGCACTAAGTTTTATTGAAGATGTGTATAGCAAGTGCCACACAATATGCCATAGAATAACAGTGTACTAAGGGAGTGTTCGGAGTCCCTCCGCTCCCAGACTTCGGCTCCGCTGGAGCCAAGTGAGTTGTAGGCTAAAATACGGAGTTGGAAATTAGTTGCTCTGCAACTCCTCTAATTCCACAGATCTGGTGGATATTCGAACATGGCCTAAGACAAAGTTTCAAAGATAATAACAGTGTACTTGATAAAAATTTTAAGTATATAAATGTTGTTCGAAAGAATAACAGTGTATCGGAGCAAAATTTTCAGTACAAATGGTGATCAATGATTGTCAATCCAGCAACTTCTATCAGCAACTCTTTTGGTTAAAACTCTTGTCAGCAAATAGAGTACCTCTTATCTTGCAGATGCTGCCTCAGCCTCCCAATCAACTGATTCACATCGCCAGCATCACCTCGTCCTCTGCCGTCCACTCCATAAATCATCAATCATAACAAGATACATGTTTGATGACACGAGGGAAATCATCAATAATCAATCATAATTAGAGAGTATACATGTATCTGAACCAAGAGGAAGCAGGACTAAGTTTTATCGAAGATGTGTATAGCGAGTGCCACACAATATGCCACAGAATAACAGTGTATCGAAGACAATTTTTCAAAGATCGAGCGAAAATTTCAGCATAAATGGTGGCCGATGATTGTCGATCCAAAGAACTTCTATCACCAAATTCTCGGTATAAATGGTGGAACAAAAATAATGCACTGAACTAACTGTTTTGATTAAAAATCTTGTCAAGAACATTATGTGCAATATCTCTGTCTCTTATCGTAGAGCAATATTCAAATAATATGTGCCAAGCTGAGAAGACATTATGTACTTCTTTAATATAGTCATGTACGGTTATAGTCAAGACATGACATGAAGTACATTATACAATGATATTCAAGTATTTCTTTAATATAGTCATGTACGGTTTACATTTGGGTGCAAGTTAACTAACTCAAGATAGATTACCTTGTGCTTCTTCTTGTACTTCTACTTCATCTTACATATTCATATCTTTAGGAGAAAATGGATCTCCCAGACCTCAACTTCACTCCACCTGCAGAAGATGTGGATGAAATGGATGAAGGGGCAGAAAATCAAATGGAAGGACATGTAGGAGAATAAATGGAAGGAGATGCAGAAGAGGGGATGGAAGGAGATACAGAAGAGGGGATGGAAGGAGATGAAATATTTCAAAATCCAGGTACAGTTACAGTTGATCATTCCATCGTTTCATCACTTGATCATTCCATCACTTCATCACTTGATCATTTCATTTAATCATTTCTCTGTCGTATGTCTTGGTACAGGTGTTGTTCAAGTTGGTAGGAAATATAAAACCCTCAATGACCAGCAAAAATTTGTCGCTTATGTAGCAATGCATACACTGTGTATGAGTAGAGGAGGCACTTTTTTGGGAACTGGTAAGCAAGACATTGCAAAAAAATTGGAGTCGGTGTTTGGAATATACAAAGAATTTGGAGCAAAGCAATGAAGCAAATTAGCGAAGGTAAAGAGGTGGATGTTTCTAATAAAAAAGGAAATTCGGAAGAAAGCCTAAGGACATTAACCTAGAAAAATCCTAACGATCCCATTAAACAAAAGGTCTACCATTAGGTCACTTGCCTGGCAACTTGGATGTAGCCCTACCACACTTCATAGAAAGTTCATGTTAAACTTGATAAGGAGGCATACATACTGTGTGAAGCCAGCTCTAAAGGACAAGAATAAGAAAGATAGGATGAAATTTTGTTTGTCGATGCTTGATGAGGCTACAACAGCAACTGCAAGGCCTAAGTTCAAGACTATGCATAATATTGTCCATATCGATGAGAAGTGGTTTAACATGACAAAGAAGAATAAAACATATTATCTGTTGGATGGGGAGGAAGAGCCTACGAGGACTATACATGGCAACTGTATAAGCAAGGTGATGTTCCTAACGGCCGTTGCTAGGCCAAGGTGGGACAGTGAAGGAAACGTGACCTTCTCTGGGGAAATCGGTATCTAGCCATTCGTGAAGGAAGTTCCTGCTCAAAGGAGAAGAGACAACAGGCCCATAGGTACAATAGAGACAAAATCAATAAAGGTCGACAGAAGAGTGATGAGGGAGTTCCTAATAGAGAAGGTCTTGCCAGCGATACAAGCTATTTGTCCTAAAAGTGATGCTGGACAGACCATCTATATTCAGCAGGATAATGCTAAGCCCCATATCTTGCTAGATGACCCGGAATTTCTAGAAGCTGTCGCAAAAACTGTACTTGACATCAGAATAATACAACAACCTCCCAACAGTCCTGATTTGAATGTGCTCGACCTTGGGTTTTTCAACTCGCTCCAATCACTGACAGATTTTCTGAGTCCTAAAACACTACAAGACCTTATTAAGGATGTTTTGGAGGAATTTGAAGGCTATGACGTTTACAAGCTCAACAGAATTTTCCTAACTCTGCAGACATGCATGATTGAGATCCTGAACCATGCAGGGGCAATGGGTATAAAATACCCCATGTAAACAAGGAAAGTCTTGAGGGGCTTGGGCAACTACCTCCAAGATTATCATGCCATCCAGAGGTATATGCAAATGCCCTGCACAACTTAGGGCTAATGGAGAGGGTTCAGTGATGAGGCTTGTGCTGCTTGTGATGCTTGAGATGAGGCTTGTTCAGATGCTTGAGACGATGGTTCATATGCTTGAGATGAGGCTTGTTCAGATGCTTGAGATGAGGCTTGTTCAGATGCTTGAGATGATGGTTCAGATGCTTGAGATGAGGCTTGTTCAGATGCTTGAGACGATGGTTCAGATGCTTGACATGAGGCTTGTTCAGATGCTTGAGACGATGGTTCAAATGCTTGAGATGAGGCTTGTTCAGATGCTTGAGATGAGGCTTGTTCAGATGCTTGACATGAGGCTTGTTCAGATGCTTGAGATGAGGCTTGTTCAGATGCTTGACATGAGGCTTGTTCAGATGCTTGAGATGAGGCTTGTTCAGATGCTTGAGATGAGGCTTGTTCAGATGCTTGAGATGAGGCTTGTTCAGATGCTTGACATGAGGCTTGTTCATATGCTTGAGATGAGGCTTGTTCAGATGCTTGACATGAGGCTTGTTCAGATGCTTGACATGAGGCTTGTTCAGATGCTTGAGATGAGGCTTGTTCAGATGCTTGACATGAGGCTTGTTCAGATGTGAAGTATGTGTAGTTCCTTGAGATGAGACTTGTGCGGAGTGCATCCCATGTGAAATTACTCCATATGTGTAATACTCCATTTTGTGAGACTTGTATGTGTAACTCCATTTTGTGATCATTTTTACTCCATATATTTTTTCTCCATTTTGTGAGACTTGTATGTGTAACTCCATTTTGTGATCATTTTTATTCCATATATTTTTTCTCCATTTTGTGAGACTTTTATGTGTAATCCAAAAGTTTCATTTGCTTGTGTGGAGTACTCCATTTAAATGAAAGAGAAGAGAAGAGAGTAGTAGGAGAGAAGATGAGTGAATTTAGAGATGAGAAGATAATTTAGAGAAGAAGAGAACAAGCAAAAGTAGTAGGAGAGGAAAGGAGTGGGAGAGGAGAGGAGTATGGAGGGCACAAGGGAAGTACTCCAGTAAACCCTACACTAAACTATAGATGCAAGAAGCGAAAGAGAAGAGAGAAGAGAAGTCCTACTGCAACTGAAACAAAAGTTTCAGTTAATGAACTGAAACTTACACTAAACTCCTGTTGTCCTACACTAAACCATCATTGTAAAACTATCAGAAATCTACATGATATTAACCAAATGTTTCTAAAACAAATTTTCAGAGTACTTGCATGTTCCTACAACAAGAATAAATTTTCGTGAGTATTTTGGTAGTGCATGAAAAGGAGTATTAACAACTCCAAGAAGAATACACAAATCTCTACAGCAAGCTGCTCCAAGCAGTACTAAACCAACTAAGGTCATTTAAGGCAGCACTACACGAAGATACAAATACTGATGTCAGTAATCTCTACTGATGTCACTTGAAACAGTACTACACTTACAGTAATCTCTGATAGGAGAGTAGTAGGAGAGGAGATGAGTGAATTTAGAGAAGATAATTTAGAGAAGAGAACAAGGAAAGTAGTGCTGCCACTCCTACTAGCAAGGAGTACTTGCAAGTCCTACACTAAACACTAAACTAAACTACTCCAAGAACTACTCATATTGTTGCTGCACTTCTTTGAAAAGAGAAGAGAAGTCAAGAGAAGGAGCGTACTCCTTCTGCAATTCATTTAATTTTAGTTAACTCAAAAGTTCATTTACTGAAAAAATCATTTAGTTTTAATTAAAGAACAAGTTTCAGTTAATTAAAAATAATTTACTTTTAATTAAACTTTTAATTTTACTCCTACTCCTACTAATCCAACTCCTACTAATCCTATTAATCCTACTCCTAATCCTAATTTTAATTTTGCTCCTAACTACTCCTAATTTGAAGTACTCTACAGTAACAGAAAAGGTACTGAATTTTCTTAATTTGATCATACCACCATCTCAATGAATCAATGTTAATTAAAGGAGTACATTTTCTTAATTTTCAGTAGTACAAATTCCAGAACATCATCAGTCCAAAACATTAAGCTATTAACTGAAATTTGTGTGCATAACTGAATTTAACTGAAATTACATCTATCTCTGAAATTAATACCAACTGGTCCTTTGGTCTAAGTGGTGGTAATTCTTGAGTAAGTACATTCTTGACAAAGAGAAGAGAAGAGAGAAAAGATTCATTTATTTTTTAAAGTACTGATGCAAGCAGTAGAGTACACAAAACCTTCATTAGAGTATAAAAAAGTTTATGCAAGCACTAAAAGAACAGTTTCAGTTATTTTAATTAACTGGGAAAGTTTCGGCTAATTTTATTAAAGGAAAAGGTTGAGTTAATTTTAATTAAAATAAAAGAAGAGAAGAGAATAGCAGAGCAAGCAATGCTACTGCTCCAAGCTAATCTGACTGCAAATCATAAACTACTGCAAGCAACTTCATGAAAAGAAGTACTCCAAGCAGGCTACTCCAAGCAGTACTACACTAAGTAATGTCACTTCAAGTAGTACTACACCAACTAATCTCTACTGATGTCATTTAAAGCAGTAATATCTTTAGTTAAAATAGTAATCTCCAAGGAGTATTTTTGTAAACTAAATTTTTTGCCAAGGAAACAAAATTTATAGCTTCAGGCCTAAGTACAGAATAGCTTCAGGAGCAAAGGAAAATAAAAACATACCCAAACTTTCTGAAGTGTTTTAGGCATCTCCCAACAATCTGGATGGGCAAAAAGGGAGTTTTATTCTCGTTTATGAAATTCATACCAACAATTCTTCCTTCCAAATCAATCAAGACCGCCAACGTAAATCAAGAAAATGGTACCAATGTTAACAAGTACTCATTCAATAAGATCCATACAAAGAATGTGAGCACTTATGGAGCTTAATTTCTACTCCATGAGTATCAATGCAAGGTAAGTAGAACTCACCAGAGTGATATACTGAATGTTTTTGTCCTTGTTTTGCCTCTGAGGCTCCATTTGACAAGTGCTGACCATAAGCTCATCACAATCTAAGTAACTCGCTAACTGCACGGAACGTCTCCCCACGCTTCAGCTGCAAACTTCCAGATTCAAATGTCCACGCAACTGCAGCGACCGGAGTAGGTGTCAGGAAGTAGGATTCCGGGAGGTCGGCAAGCACCACCATGGGAAGATCAGCTTCTCACCTTGTGTAGAACAGAGAACAGGGAGCAAATCTGAACATGGAGTAGTCGCTGTTCACTTTGACGATGCCTCCCCGTCCACAAAGCCGCCGCCTTTCCATGGCCAAGCAGCCCCGCTCTTCGCCAAAGAACCTCCACCATAGTCCACCTCCACCTCCCTCGCACGCCCCTCACCGGCCTTCGCAGCGGAGAGCGGCGGCCCCCAAGAAGACCCCACCACCTTCCACCTCCAGCTCCACCTCCGCCTCCCTCAAGACGCCTCCCCGACCTTCACCGGGGGGGCTACTGTCTGGGCGGCGAACTCGCTGGTCTCCAAGCTGCAGACCTAGCTGGGCGTCAACCACCCGCTCCCCGCCCCGCCCCCACTCCCGGCCTCCCCCGCTTTGTGCTCGGCCTCTTCGCGCTCTTCTTCTTCATGGGTGCAGCAAGCTGCTCACCCTCCGCCGGTGATGCGTGTGAGGAAGAGGTGCCGGCGGCGATGAGCTAGGGATTCGGGAGGAATCAGGAGAGAGTGAATGAGCGAGAGCGAGTGAGAGAGTGAGCGAACGGGAGGGTAGTTTGGGAAACGACACAAATATCCCAACGCGACGGAAGTTGTACTAAAATCCCCCGACGACAATTATTTCGGAACATAGGGAGTATTCATCTTCAATCATGACGGTACAAAGAACAACAGAGGTAATACAAACTACAACCATGTCCATGGACCACCTAGCGACAACTACAAGCACTAGAGCAAGCCGAAGGCGCGGCGCTGTCATCGCCCGTCCCTCACCGGAGACGGGCAAACCTTGTTGTAGTGGTCAGTCGGGAAGGCGTCGTGCTAAGGCCCGATAGGACCAGCGCACCAGAGTAGCAACCATCGCCGATGAAGAAAGTCGTAGAGCAGAAGGATCAAACCTGTAAACACCTAAGCGAAGACGAACGAAGACCGGATCCAAATAGATCCAACGAAGACCAGCTTCGACCGAATGCCGCAAGATCCGATGGAGACAAACCTCCACACGCCCTCCGATGATGCTAGACGCACCAACCGGACGGGGATAGAATGTGGGAGACATTATTCCTACTAAGGGACAACGCCACCGGCACATAGCCCTAACCAAGACGCTGACTCTAACAAGAACGAGAACGGGGCCCCTCCCGCCGGTGGGGGGCCGAGATTCTCCGCACCTCCATGGCCTAGAGGCCATCGGATATAGGATGGAACAGCGGCAACGCACAGGAGAAGAGATTTTCTTGTGGAGGAGAAAAGAAAGACTTGCCCAAAGGTTACTTTCTAAAGAACTTGAAACGAAGATTTTCATCATGTTGTTTTTCATTTCTTCAATTCATCTTCCTCATGCTTGTATGCATGTATGATTGCATGTTCTTCACGTGTATGTATCTTGTATGCAGGCTTTCTCTTTCTGTGATGATTTAGTTCCCTCATGTTTCTATTTCTTCACTCTGATCTTCATCAAAAAATTTAGAGTTTGACGAATTTCTGAAAATCTCCCATTCACCTGCCGGCGTTCTGGGAACGGGGGTCCCCAGACTTGCCTGCCTGCGGCGTGGCTCAAAGGAGGCCCAGGACAGCCCATCTTCATCAACGCAAGCTCAAGACCCTCGCGAGGGGCCAAGCCTCGCGGGGCGGATGACCAGGAGCTTCTCAGCGCGCCTCGTCAGCTGGCTCATGAGGAGGCGGAGAGTTCAAGGCAGGGTACCTCGCGAGGTGCCCGTGACGCAAGCCATGACGCACCAAGGGCGCCATCGAGGCGCCCGGCCATGTGGCGTCCTCCTTTCCTCTTTGGTGCAAAGGGAGCAAGCGCAGGCGAGAGCATCAAGCAAAGGCATCTGTTTCGGTGCAACAAGACCAAGACCAGCCCCAACGGCTGGAAGGGAGTCATCGTGGAGCCCAAGCAGGCGTCATCACCAGAGCCTTTGGCAGGCGAGGACCGACTTTAGTCAGGATAAGTGTACCCGCTGTTCCCCTCCAAAGTGGCCAATTGTTGGCGCCCTTCCCGCTCAATATTTGGGAAGAGGCCCAGGGCCTTCGTCTATATAAGCAGAGCTAGCCACCATCGTATAGGGATCGGGCATGGGGAATCCAGAGAGAGAGATAGAGGCCCGATCCTCAAGCTAGAGCGACGGGACACCACTTAGCAGTTCATCACACCCACCAAGAACAGACCCTCGCGAGGTTGTTCTTCCCTGTACTGTTCTTCATCAGCCCAAGAGGCAATCCACCACACCACAAACTAGAGTAGGGTATTACACCACAACGGTGGCCCGAACTAGTATAAATTTTGCGTCTCTTGCGCTGTTCTCGCTAGTAGTTTAGGTCCCTGCGATTCGGCGAGGTACGAGACGGTGGAGGGTTGGATCTCCGCGCGCACCCCAGAGTTCGAACCTTAAGGGTCTGTCGGAGCCCGAAATCCGACATTTGGCGCGCCAGGTAGGGGTGCGCCGGAATCTGCCTTTCGTCGCCTCGTTCTTCCCCGACCACCGCAGCCATGTCTGAAGCCCGTCGAGCCCGCGCCAAGAGCCGAGCCGCCCTCGCCTCCCATGTCGCCCAGACAGCTCCCGTCGGCGAGCGCCCTCGTCGTTCCCCGTCACCTGCCGTCAACACCGCCATCGGCCCGGCGGGGGACGGGCAGCTGCATCGTCCCTGCGCTCCTCGGTGACCTCATGGGAGGGCGGCTCCTGGTCGCCCGCCCCCTCGCGCCGGCTCCCCCACTCGTCGCGACCCTCCTCGGCGGCTCGCAGGCGCCGCCTTCCAGCCGCCATGTCAAGACATTCGTCCGCTGGGTCGGCGCCGCCTCCACGCAGCAGGGGGCTCCCTCAAGCCGGACGGAGTCGTCGGCCGGGCTGACCTTCGACTCTCAAGACCACCCCACCAACTCGGCCGGCTCGGGTGCGCTCCCCTGCTTTGCACACCTACCATCTGCCAGGTCGCCGTCACCAGGACCCTCGTCGACGGCGGCGCCGGCCTCAACGTACTCTCAGTCGAGGCCTTCAACCTCCTCTGCATACCCAGGGAGCGGTTGCTGCCCAGCCGGCCTTTTTCGGGCGTAGGAGGAGGGTCATCCAACTCCTTGGGGCAAATCCGGCTTCCGGTGACCTTCAGCACCTATGACAACTTCTGCACGGAATTGGTCGACTTCGACATTGCCCCCATCGGCCTCCCCTACAACGCCATCCTTGGCTATCCGGCATTGGCCAAACTCATGGCCGCAACCCACCCGGGGAACAACCTCATGAAGATGCTCGGAGCAACAAGGGCGTCCTCACCGTGCCCGGGATATTGAAGGTGCGCTGAAAGGCCAGTTTCACCCTCAAGACGGCGGCCGCAAAGACAGCCCGCCGATGCGGAAGCCCCTAAGCCAAGGGGCTGCGCCGACCAAGAAGAAAAGCGGTTGTTCACTCAAGACAAGGCGGAGACCAAGCAGATACATGTCGATGAGGACGGGTCCACAAACGCCACCTTCACCATAGGCGCCAACCTCGAGCCCGAACAGGAGGAAGCCCTTGTCAAGTTCCTGCGTGCGAACAAGAAGGTGTTCGCCTGGGAGCCCGATCAGCTGGCGGGGATTCCACGGGGCGTGTTCGAGCACCACCTCAACGTGTGCCCCAACGTGCGCCCAGTGAAGCAGAAAGCGAGGAGGCAGTCCACCGAAAAGCAGGCCTTCATCGTCCAAGAGACCCGCAAGCTAGAAGCCGCGGGGGTTATTCGCGAGGTCCGATACCCAGATTGGTTGGCCAACCCCGTGGTGGTGCCAAAGAACGGAGGAAAGGAGCGCATGTGTGTCGACTTCACTAACCTCAACAAACCATGCCCGCAGGATCCGTTTCCGCTCCCTCGCATCGACCAAATCGTCGATTCCACCGTCGAGTGTGACCTGTTGTGCTTCTTGGACGCCTTTTCTGGGTATCACCAAATCAAGATGGCGGTGGAAGACATGGAGAAGACGGCCTTCCTAATCCCGTGTGGAGTATACTGCTATACTTGCATGACATTCGGGTTGCGCAACGCAGGGGCAACCTTCCAGCGGCTCATGCACATCACCTTGGGCCCACAGCTCGGGAAGAATGTGGAGGCATACGTCGACGACATCGTGGTGAAGTCTCGCGAGGCCAAGACCTTGATACAAGACCTGGAATAAACCTTCGCGAGCCTCAACGCAGTGAGCCTGCGACTCAACCCGGAGAAGTGTGTGTTTGGAGTTCCCTCAGGCAAGCTCCTGGGTTTCCTCGTGTCCCACCGAGGCATCGAGGCCAACCCAGAAAAGGTCAAGGCTGTGGAAGACATGAGCCCACCGAAGACCCCCAGGGAGATGCAGAAGCTCACAGAGCGCCAGAACGGCGCTGGGCCGCTTTCATCTCCCGATTGGGGAGCGGGCGCTGCCTTTCTTCGGTGATGAAGAAAAAGGGCCCTTCGAGTGGATCAAGAGGCCGACAACGCTGTTTCAAGACCTCAAGAGGTACCGACCAGCCCTCCAAAGGTGATGGTAGCCCCGCGCCTCAGAGCCCTTGGTACTCTACCTCGCCGCCACTCCCTACTCCGCTAGCGCTGCCTGGTGGCGATTAGGGAGGAGCGTCGAGCCAAGGCCACGGCCACCCGAGCTAAGGCAAGACCAAGCCGGAAGGAACTAGCGAGAAGCCAAGACCGCAATGGAAGAAGATCGGCCGTCACTGAAGAGCACACCAAGGGCGGGGAGGCCTCCCATCCGAGCACCCGGCTTAGGGCGCCCGTCACCTCGGGAGGCACCACAGCTTCCGGAAGATGCCACGGGCACCGACGCCCCCAACCTCATCGAGCACCCGGTGTACTTCGTCAGCACCGTGTTACGGGATGCGAGGGAACGGTACCCCATGCCGCAGAAGCTCCTCCTCGCACTGTTGGTGGCTTCGCACAAACTGTGGGACTACTTCCAGGGTCATCCAATCAAGGTTGTCTCGGTATACCCCCTGGAGAGGGTGCTCAGGAGCCCCAACTCGGCTGGAAGGGTCGCTGAGTGGAACATTGAGCTGCAAGCATTCCAGCTCGAGTTGATCTGACGAGAGTCATCAAGGGGCCATATGGCAGATTTCGTGGCGAATGGATGAAGCACCGGCCTCGGGGCGGCGAGGATCGGTCCCTCTCCCGAGGCGAAGCGCCCGAAGGTTGGGTCATGTACTTGACGGGCGTTCTCCAGACAGGTATACTGGGGCTGGGCGGTACTCATATCTCCGCCAGACAAGATCTACTATGCCGTGCAGCTCTGTTTCCAACATGGCGAGAAGGTCTCCAACAACATAGCAGAATACGAGGGGCCGATAGCAGGTCGAAGGCTGCCGCTGCCACAGGGGTGAAGCGCCTACCATCAAGGGCGATTCGCAGCTCCTCGTCAATTTCTCCAACAAGGTGTATGAGCCAAGAGATGAACACATGGAGGCCTACCTTGCGGAGGTCCGCAGGATGGAGAAAGCGATTCAGGGGTTGGAGCTGCAGCACGTGCTTGTGGCACCAATCAAGAGGCCGACGACATCGCCAAACGAGCCTCCGTGGAGGTTACCCCAGAGCCGGGCGTCTTTGAGGAACGGCTCTTCAAGCCCTCACCACGCCGTTATCAAGCACAAGACAGCCTGGAGGAGCTCCTCGGCCACCAGCCTCGGGAGCCCGGCCTATGGCCCGGCCTCGAGCACGCCCGCTCCCGACAATGGAACCTCAAGAGGAGTCTGGATCACGGAGCTCAAGAGCTACTTAACGCATGGGGCTTTGCGGAGAAGGAGGAGGAGGCAGGCGTGTGGCGTGGCAAGCCACGGCATACAAAGATCATGGATGGAGAACTCTCACCGGAAACGACCAAACGACGTATCCTCGCTTGCATCACCAAGGAACAGGGAAGGAATTGCGGCAGATATACATGGCGGAGATTGTGGGCACCATTCATCATCACGGACCCTTGTTGGCAAGGGCGTTCGCGGCGGTTTCTATTGGCCCACCGCGCTCAATGACGCCATCGAACTCGTGAAGGCTTGCGAGGCTTGCCAATTCCACGCCAGCAGATCCACCACCGCAGAGGTTCGCAAACCATCCCCTCACTTGGCCGTTCGCGATGCAGGGGCTGAACATTACAGGCCCATTTCCTTGGGCGCCAGGCTATCGCTACCTCTACGCCGTCGTGGACAAATTCACCAAGTGGGCGAAGTCGAGGCCGTCCGCGCCATCCCCGCCGGGTTCTGCGATCAAGTTCATCAAGGGCATCGTGAGCGGTTCGGAGTGCCGAACCGCATCATCACCGACAACGGTTCGCGATTCACCAAGAACCTTTTAAAACGCATCTGCGCTAACCTTGGGGCCTTGATATGCTACGCCGGTGGCACACCCTCAAAGCAATGGACAGCCGAAAGCGGGCCAATGCAGAGGTCCCGAGAGGCCTCAAGACCAGGATGTTCAAGAAGAAGCTGGAAGCCTGCGGCAGAGGCTGGTACGACGAGCTTCCATCCGTGTTGTGGTCCATCCGCACAACCGCGACCAAGCCAACTGGAGAGACCCCCTTCTTCCTGGTCTACAGAGCCGAAGCGGTCCTCCCTCACGAGGTCAAGCCTCGATCCGCGCGGGTCCTGGCATTCGATGAAACGCTGCAGGACGCCATGCGGGGACGGCTCTTGTCTTTGGGGAGGAGCGCCGTCGAAGCTGCACCACGGCAGCAAAAGGTACCAAAGTGAGCACTCGGCGATACCACCGCCGCAACATCCGCCCCAGAACTCTCGAGGTAGGAGACCTCGTGCTCGACGGGTCCTCTCAGGGAGGGACTGCATAAGCTCTCTCCCATGTGGGAGGGCCCATTCAAGGTTGTTCATGTTTCGTGCTGGCTCCGTGCGCTTGGAGACGCAATAGGGAGTACCTATACAGAACGCGTGGAACATCCAGCACCTCCGGAGGTTCTACCCCTAAAAGGCCCTGAGCCTGTGAAGAAGGCGAATGCCTGTGAAGTTCATCTTTTTGGAAAAGGCCCAGAGCCTGTGAAGAAGGCGAACGCCTGTGAAGCTGTCGTGTTTTGGAAAAGGCCCGGAGCCTGTGAAGAAGGCGAACGCCTGTGAAGCTGTCGCGTTTTGAAAAAGGCCCGGAGCCTGTGAAGAAGGCAAACGTCTGTGAAGCTGTCGCGTTTTGGAAAAGGCCCGGAGCCTGTGAAGAAGGCGAACGCATGTGAAGCTGTCGCGTTTTGGAAAAGGCCCAGAGCCTGTGAAGAGGGCGAACACCCGTGAAGCTTGCTTCCCAGAAGAAAGGCCCGGAGCCTGTGAAGAAGGCGAACGCCTGTGAAGCTCGCCGCCCGTGATACTCTCACGTAATAATGAGTTGGGGCAGTACACGCCCCGGAATCTCAGGAGTGCCGGCCTCAGGCTCTGGGCTCCCTCCACGCCTGGCAGCACTTAGCTCCGCTATTTGGTGAGAAGACGTCGAAGACTAGACTAGGTGCCGAACGCGGCTTTTTCATTTGCTTTCTGCAGTTGTTGGTTATTCCCATTTGAAGTTTTTATCGAAAGTATCGCCTTTTTGGTCGGTGGTTCTTCGATCTTTTCACCCTCCCGCCTCGATTTCTCTTGTGAGGGGACTCGCAAGGCGAAGCCTCGAGCCCCATGCGGCGTTCCTACCCCTATCGCTCAAGTTTTCACGGCCCTGGTCCGCAGCTGGAGCACCCCTCCTGACCATGCCTCACGGGCAGCACAACGCGAACACGGGGCCAGGGTCGGTCGCCCCCGCGGCCACGGCCGGGGTTCACTTACGAATGGGCGCACGGCAGAAGGGAACAGTATCAGGATAACAAAAGCAGTACAATAATTAACGGCGTTGCCCTAAACGCATGCACGGGCCACACATTGTTCCTTTTATGCAGGAGAAAAGGAAGGAAAAGGATGTATAGTGAAGCACGCCCACGCCGGCTCTCTTGAAGGCCGAGCCGCCTCGGAGCTCACGGACTCCATCTCGTGCTTCACCGGGCGTGGCGGCGGACCGCTGCCACCCCCAAGCGGCTGGCAGCGCGACGGCTGGCATGGCCGCCGCTGGAAGAATCGCCACCAAGAAGAGCTGGTGAAGCGTGAGGAGTCGCGGGCATCACCGGCCGCTGGCTGCCCTCTCCGCCACAAGGCTGAGTCCTCGGCATCGCCGTCCTCGTGGCAGCACCCCATGCGGCGGCCGTTTTCCCCAAACACCCTCACGTAGAGGGTGGCGCCGCCGTCATACTTGAAGTGCGAGGAGCACCGTGGCGGAGACCACGCTGAGCGAACGCTTGCTGCCGTGGGCCAGAACAGGTTCCCGCAGCAGTGACCTCCAAAGAAGCCCACGGCTTCGGCCGCAGCAGCCATCCGGCTCGGGAGCCGAGGCCACTCAGGCGCCATCCGGGAGCTCACCCGGGAGGAAGCACGGAGCTGAAGCAGACGGCTGGACGGCTCCTCCGCCTCACCATGAACTCCGGCAGCTTCAAAGAAAGATGAAGGCGCGGCCTCGGGGACGAGCGGCCGGGCACGCCCTCCGACCATGGCCCGGCCGCTCGTCGCCACGCTGAGAGCCTCCCCACGACCGTGGGGACCGCCGTGGAGGCCACGGGGTGCTGCGAGGCGACCTCTACCACGCTTAGGCGGAGGAGAGGAAGATTCGACCTGGCGGCCCTTCCCCTTCTCTGCGGCCGAGAACTTCCTTGGTGGAGCCATGGAGAAGAAGGAGAGACAAGAAGGATAGACTGGGAGGGCGCACGCCGTTCATACTTATAGCCGGCGGAGGCCAACCGCCGGCCTCCACGATCACCAGTAATCATGACTGACCATGCATGCAGGGACTTGTCGAGTCCGGGCGGTTACCGAGGCGTCGTGGGGATGCAAGGCGACACGCCCAATCACCCGCCACGCTGCCGCCCAAGGCCGCAGCTGTTAGGGCCCGCGACGCTTCACACTTGCCCTTTCGCCTCTGCTCGGCCAAGTTCGGGCGCCAGGCCCGGGGGGCTCTATCGGCGTTCGGGAACGGGGTCCTCAGACTTGCTCGCTGGGCGTGGCTCAAAGGAGGCCCAGGACAGCCCATCTTCATCAACTCAAGCTCAAGACCCTCGCGAGGGGCCAAGCCTCATGGGCGGACGACCAGGAGCTTCCTCAGCAGCCTCGCCAGCCGGCTCATGAGGAGGCGGAGAGTTCAAGGCGTGGTACCTCGCGAGGTGCCCGTGGACGCAAGCCATGACGACCAAGGGCGCCCGGGCCGGCGCCAGCCAGCTGGCCCTCCTTTCCTCTTTGGTGCAAAGGGAGCAAGCGCAGGCGAGAGAATCAAGCAAAGGCATCCGTTTCGGTGCAACAAGACCAAGACCAGCCCCAATGGCTGGAAGGGAGTCATCGTGGAGCCCAAGCAGGCGTCATCACCAGAGCCTTTGGCAGGCGAGGACCGACTTTAGTCAGGACAAGTGTGCCCGCTGTTCCCCTCCAAAGTGGTCAATTGTTGGCGCCCTTCCCGCTCAATATTTGGGAAGAGGCCCAGGGCCTTCGTCTATATAAGCAGAGCTAGCCACCATCGTAGAGGTATCGGGCATGGGGAATCCAGAGAGAGATAGAGGCCCGATCCTCAAGCTAGAGCGACGGGACACCACTTAGCAGTTCATCACACCCACCAAGAACAGACCCTCGCGAGGTTGTTCTTCCTCAGATCGTTCTTCATCACCCCAAGAGGCAATCCACCACACCACAAACTAGAGTAGGGTATTACACCACAACGGTGGCCCGAACTAGTATAAATCTTAACGTCTCTTGTGTTGTTCTCGCTAGTAGTTTAGGTCCCTCGCGATTCGGCGAGGTACGAGACGGTGGAGGGTTGGATCTCCGCGCATCCAGAGTTCGAACCTTAAGGGTCCGCCGAGCCCGAATCCGACATCACCCCCTCTCTGGGAGTAAACCTGCGCTTTCAATAAGTATGAACGAACAACTACATACACATCACAAACATGTCATACGCATCGCAAAGATCTCTTGGCCATGTGCCATCTTTCAAACGCAATAAATTTGGTGGCCATGGTTCGGTGATGGCAAGAG
Source organism: Aegilops bicornis (assembly GCA_021605145.1). Classification (NCBI taxonomy): domain Eukaryota; kingdom Viridiplantae; phylum Streptophyta; class Magnoliopsida; order Poales; family Poaceae; genus Aegilops; species Aegilops bicornis. The sequence goes on along the minus strand of CM038669.1, from coordinate 372,555,228 downwards.
GGAGGGACTTCTCCATCGGCTAGTCCACAAAGATCGGAAGGATACATGGTGTTGGGCTCTAACAACTAAAAAACATGAAAAATTAGAGGATAACTGGATCAAATCCGAAAACCCCAAATCACAACTAACACTAACCCGAGAATTCAGAAATCAAATACCCACATTGTTGCCAAACGAGCTGCCATCTTTAGAAGATTTTGTCCCACCTTGGAAACCATGGCAGAAATGCAGCGACGATGGTGATGGCGAGAGAGAGAAAGAGAGAGAGGCCGGCGTGAATCGTTTTTGGTGGGTGGGGTTTAACCGCCAGGGCTAACTGTCATCTCCCCCATGTCTTCTATCGATCCGATAGTTTTTGTGCGAGAAAATTCCAATCTATTAATCTTCGATCATGGCAGTACAACAAACACCAGAAATAATAAAAATTACATCCAGATCCGTAGACCACCTAGCGACGACTACAAGCACTTAGCGAGCCGAAGGCACGCCACCGTCATCGCCCCTCCTTCGCCGAAGCCGGGCAAACCTTGTTGTAGTAGACAGTCGGGAAGTCGTCATGCTAAGGTCCCATAGGACCAGCGCAGCAAAATAGCAACCGCCGCCGCTGAAGAGTAGCGTAGATCGGAAGAATCCAACTTGAAGAACACGAACTTAGACGAACTACGACCAGATCCGAGCAAATCCACGAATGATAGATCCGCCGGAGACACACCTCCACACGCACACCAACGATGCTAAACACACCACCAGGATGGGGGCTAGGCGGGGAGAATTTTATTCCATCTTAAGTGAGCCACCGCCGTCTCGTCTTCCTGAGCAGGACACAAAACCTAACAAAACTCGAAGGAACATCTAAAAAATGAGCCCTTCCACCAGCAAGGACAGGGATCCACCGCGCCGCCATGGCCCTAAGGTCACCGGAGACGAGGCGAATCAACAGCGGCGGTGGCAGGAGACAAAGAAACCATAGACTTTTCTTAGGGAAGGAGTCAACCGCAATAGGTAGTCTTATCGACCCGATAGTTGTTCCCGTGTTGTCGGAAAACGGTTTAAAACAATTGCTCAGTTGGTGACGGTGCAATTTGTTACACACCAGCCTCAAAATTGGTGGTTGTTCTTAAAATTTCCTCAATAGTGATGGTAATATGCAACTCTAGCCTCAGATGTGGTGGCTTTTATTCTAATTTACTTAGATACGTCACGTCTATCATCCATGGTTTTATAAGAAATATTTTCACGCTACAGACCCCGTTACATCATCCGGTGCATCATCTCCAGTTAACTAGATTGAGCCAGTAGCAGTAGCTACCACGCACGGTCAGGACGTTGTACGTACTACGTGGATATCACATTCTTCATATACACAGCGAAGCCACAGCACATTTTCCGTATGCACGTAACTTCCACAGTGCGTGCTCCTTGTAGGCAATTAAGAAACGACGGTGACGCATGCGGAATGGCAACATATAATTAGTTAAAGGGAAGGGCTATTATACGCTGAAAGGGAAGGATCGATCCGGAAAAATTTCGGTGCGGAGGAATTAGCTACTAAATCAAGTGCCCGGCCGGGGCCAGCTAGTGGTTGGAATGGATTTAATTCAGTTCTTTTTTTTTTTTTGCGGGAGGATTTAATTCAGTTCGACCAGCCCGTGCAATGCAATGCTTGCACGCGTGCTTGTGCTCCGTTCAATTCCTTTCGTGTTCATGGTTGACTGTTAGATTCATTGATACTCCCTTTGTTCGAAAATACTTGTTAAAAAATGGATAAAAATAGATGTATCTAGAACTAAAATACGTCTAGATACATTCATTTCTCGGATAAGTATTTCTGAACGAAGGGAGTATCAGTTTTGTTAAAGCACATATATAAGTACGTACCAATTTTAGCCTTATACGTTACAAATCCCGAATGGTGTTCCTTTTTTTAGGGGGAATGTTCCATTTAGAAATATGTGGATGTGGAGGCTACGGGGCTGGGCTTCTTAGTCCAAGGCCGGGCCTTTGTAGGCCTAGACAGCCCAATATGATCAGAACAGGACAAAATGCACAGAAGAATCAAATTTTAGTCAAAGAGAATCGCTGTGACCAACTGTAAAGGCAGAGAAAGATAAAAAGGAATCATTCATGAGGTGTCGGCGCATGCACGCATGACTCACAAAGGGGGGAGAGAGAAGATCTTGACCAGATCATACGACATATGGAGTAAGTACAAGTATAAAAAAATTGCAGTAAATCCATCGCTCAGTTCATTTGTATTATGTGCTGGATAGATATAGAGAAGAAGAAAAAAGGAGTGGTTGCAAGCGAGGAAAGCGACGGACGGTGTGCCTCAGCTATTTGATTTCTGTTTTGGTTTTGCTGGATAGCTACTCCCTCCGTTCCCAAATAATTGTCTTTCTAGCCATCTCAAATAAACTATAACATACGGATGTATGTAGACATGTTTTAGAGTGTAGATTCATTCATTTTGCTCCGTATATAGTCACTTGTTGAAATCTCTAGAAAGACAATTATTTAGAAACGGAGGGAGTATTTGTTTTCTCTTCAGCAGTTGAAGCCGCTGGATTTTAATAGTAACCAGTTATCTTCTACTCCTAACTAGTAGAACGCCCGTGCGTTGCTACGGGCTGTAATGCCTTTAAAAGGAATGAAAAAAATGACCATGATCATCTTTGAGGTCGAAGCTCATTTCTCCCTCATATGCCCGGGTGTGCTCGGACATCGAACGGGCACCCAGTAGGCTCAAAAAAAAATCGAACCATCTACTCAGTCTGGGCTCCCCCAAATCCAACCCATACGTATGGCAGAAATGTGTTTGTCTTGACTATTTGACATGTTATCTTCAACGTGCGATCCAACAAAAACCCCACCCTACAACACACCCTTTCCTTTTCCTGTTGGACTCACCCCTTCCCGCTCGGTTTCCCGCTGTAGTGGGACATTGCTCGCCGGAGCCCTCTCTTTTAAAACTGGATGATGCTCATCTCACCTTCACCATGACGCCCTCTCTCCTTCACATCGTACTTCCGTATGGACCGCTAAGGTGGAGTCCCCCTTCAACCGCCCCGCCCTCCGGCCTCGATCCACTACCCCTGTGTTCGTGTTGCTCTACCACCACCATCAAGTGGGGGGTGGGTGATGTATGCGTCGCCCATGATGCCCCCCAAGCCAAGAAGGTACATCCGAGGTCTCCTAAATCATTCTCAAGTTGTAACATACAACTGAATGTCGTGCATTACCACGAAAAAAATATGATGTCCATTGTTGGGCATGCAAGTCATACACCACCGTGTCCGTTATTAACTCTTGAAGCAACCAACCAATGCATTTACCCTTCTATGCTAACCAAAAAATTGTATGACTTGATGAAAAAATGAACCGCCCGCTCATGCAATTTGCTTCAAAGTCATCCTAAAGAAATGCAATTCGCCATATTTTGTAAGTAGGGAATTATTCCGCTCAGACACCCTTAACTGAACAGATCAACCCCAACCCCCATCCCGCTCACTCTCTACCCTCACTCTTATGAAAAAATCCACTAAATCGTATTATAAGTGAGCCAATGATTGAAGCCAGTGGCAAATCCCTCTCAATGTCGAGGGACATATCCTCTTGATTGGAGGTGGTGGCGATCCCTCTCAATGTCGAGGGCCTGGAGAATGGTGTCCTCTTTGTGGGCGCACCTGGGGCCAATCAGGTGATCTTGTCCGTGTGGTGGCGCACAATCTGCACCTTGCCTTGCCTTGGAGATGCAACCCTCTAGATCCAGCTCTTGGGAACACAAGGATTCACGCACTCTCTGGATCCCAAGTTCGCATCGATCTCAGTCGGAGGCGGCACCATGATGTGGATCGGCGGCAAAGTGGCGGCTCGCAGTGGCATGGAGGGTAGTAACCCTAGCGCGTTGTGGGGTTGGCGCCAAGACGATAGGTATGTGTGTGTGTCCGTTGTGTGAAGTGGGAGGGAGGTGGGTGGGGTGATCAGTTGTGTCACCAAAAAAATCAGGAGGGGTGAACATAAAACGGTGGGGAAAGGGATTGGATAAAAAACGATTGGGGAGGCCTAGCTAATTGCCCTTGCGTTGCCACGAGATATAAAAAAAATACTTGATCAAAATGATTATTGTAATCTAGAAATGTATGTTCAATATTTCAGGATGTCACGGACAAATAAATAAATAAGAATGTGATGGTGAGAAACTGATTCTCACCTTTCATGCTCGACAATTGCCATGTTTCTTTAACCATCTTCCCCTTGCAAGAAGACAAACAACATCTTTCTCTGCACCTCTCACGTTCATTTTTGCCACCGCGTCATTGCCCTTTTTTCAAAGTCATGTACATCTATAGTTTATATCTTCTTATCGATTCAAGAGGTTCTTTTTTTCTCTTTAATGGCAACCAGATCATGGAATTTCAGGGAGTGGTAATTTAAACGTTCAATTATTTTTCATATTTACTTAATTCATCTTTAGCAGGTGTTGTGAGTAACCTCGATGCGAGGTGCTTGCATTAATGTCGTAATTTATCTAAAGAGAATACCATCTTTGGCAAGTGTTGTGAGTAACCTTAATGCTTGTGCTTCTTTGTAACATGGCCATAGAGGGGTTGGGCCCTGTATTAATGGAGGGATTAATGCCATCACATCACATCCCTATTGGGTTACTACCTGCTATACTATGTAAACCTACAACCTTATGTCATTTGGGTAGAACCCTGCCTAACCAATGCATTCACTATTCAGCAAGTCCATAAAGCGCATAACTTTAGCAATTTTTGAATTGACTAAATCATGAGATGCGTACATCATTGACATTGAAATTACAATATTCTTGTGTGCTACATTCAATTGTTGGTCTCCGCTCAGATATCTTAATTCTCCATTTTGAAAACCCAAAATTTGATCTCTGTTACAAGATTAGCAACCTCAATGGATCGTATCAAGATCTATATACTGAAAGTGGCTTGCTCATTTGTAAAATCGTACACACATATACAATTCATTGAGCAGATATATAGCTTGGAATAAAATTATATTGGAAAGAATTATATTTATTAAATGGGTGAAACAAATTAACCAGGTGCATCTCTATGAGCAAAAAAAATTCTGCCCAAAATCTGTGGGATATGAGATGCATAAACGTTGCAGAATATATTTACTTTCATGTAGGGACTGTACATTGGTCAGTCAAATAAAAAAGTCAGAGCAAACGATATAAAGAATAACGGGTAAGGCAGGAAATACACAATCTGATGAGTAAGGAACACATGTGCAATATTATAAATGCGAAAACCCAATTCGGTGCCCGTGCTCATCTCAAGAATCGGTTAGAAAAAATCAAAACAAATACTAACAAATTTAATTTTTTGTGTGATAGACAATTTTATGCATGAGGTTTGTTCAAATTTCAACTTATTTGGACATCGAGAAGCTCTCAGCAAAAAAAACAAATCAGGTCAGAACTGTGTGTTAACTTTAAACTTTTTTACGGACCCTGAATTTGTCTTTTTTGCTGAGAGTTGCTCAGATGTTTAAATAAGTTGAAATTTGGAGCGCGCCTCACGCATAAACTTATCTACCACACACACAAAAATTGTAATTTTTTGAAGTTTTTTAGTATTTGTTTTGATTTTTTTCGTCAGTATGGGTGCAGTATGAGCTCGGATGTAAACGCCGCACTCATTATAAATGATGTTACTTCTGTAATTTCCTTTTGAGAGAAGTATATTACCTTATGAAAGCAAGCAGTCATGTGAGATAGAAATAACTGCAAAAATAGAAAAATATGATAATAAACTTGCAATATAGAATCAGAATTCTTTGTAGCCCTCGAAGTTTATCTATCCATATACCATATTGTATTGGAAAATGAAAACCATTATTGATAAGAATTTTATCTGTACATGTTAATGTTTAAGCATAAATTATGATGACAATACAAAAATAACTATTGTAAGATAATGTTCTCGAATTCAAGTTGTTTTTCAATGGAAATTCAATAATGCACACAACAGGATGCATATATAATGTTACAACCCGGTATTTACTCCATCATCACCTACACAATTAGAAGAATGCTTTGTCAAAATACCAAAAAAAGGTGCTAATATGGATGCCAATTAAAGGTAAGAGAGGGAAACAAAATATAAGCTTGTGTTTGATCAGTCATATAAATGACAATAGATTACCAAGCACTATCATCCATGATTTTTTCACGTGACAATATATTGCCTACCGGTTTTCCCATGCCATGTGAGTCGCCCTTACCGCCTTTGTAGTCTCTTCCTCTCGGGTAATGGCACATGTTGCCGTGTTGTGAGTAGATCATTGATGGGATGTGGATCAAGCTATCTGAATTAGGTGGATCGTGACCAAGCCGAGAAGCAAGAGACGGCGAAGGGATTTTCTCCTACTACATGGTGAAGGTTTTTGAGCTCCCGCCGCTTTCGAGTAGGTTGAGGAGTCGCGCCTCGGCTGGTGCCGCCAACCACATCCTCCTCGAGGCCGTGTAGTCCGAAAAGATCGCCTACGCCATCGATGGGTGGACATGGAGGGAAACATTGGTGCATCTCGAGCGAGGGTGGAGTGTCGGCGGCGGCGAAGAGAGAAATCGGGTGTGAGAAACCCTAGCCGTCCGAGAGAGAGAAAGAGGAGACCGTGAACGTAGATCAGGAAACAAAAGATGCAGTGCTGGTTTTTTCTCTGAGCATTAATAGTAGAGATGCGTATGCATGCGTGGGTTATTGATTTGGATGGCCTGTCTGTGCGTGTTTAAGGAATGATTGATTTGGATGGCCTGGCCATGCGTGTTTCCTAGTCTTTTGGTATGTGATCTTTTGTTATGGAACAAACATGTGTTTTGGTAGGTGTCTTACAGGACATACCACATAGCAGAGATAGTAAAGATTTGGTGCGTGATTTTTTTATAGGCAAAAGGGGTGTACAAGTGCAGGGAAGCAACCGCATATGGTAAATGCGATCCTAAAAGTACGTGATTTTTTACCCCTTTTGCAATTTATTTGTAAAGAGATAAAAACCAGTGGTACGGGGATGGTGGGAGATGAAAGGAAATAAAACCGGACGAAAATAAAACCAGAGTACCAGGCTACCAACTGCTCCATTAGGAGTAGAGATTGAGCAGTTGGTGAATAGTCCGCCGGTTATTTTTCGTTGGTTTTTTTTCGTCCTCCATCCCACCTCCCAGTTTCGTCGGTTTTTTCGTCAGGTTTTTATTCTTCCCCGCACGCCCCTCCACGATCCCTACCCAATTCGCTGCACACCACCGCCGCCGCCGCGAATCCCCGGGGACGCCGCACGCCTCCGCCACCGCGAATCCCCAGGGACGCCGCACGCCACCGCCGTCGCGAATCACGAGAGACGCTGCTCGCCGCCGCCGCGGATCCCCAAGGGCGTGGTCGCGTTGCCCTGATTGGAGGAGACCCTGCCGGCTTTGCCTTGTTTGGAGGACGAACACAGGTATTTCGAGGCCCATGTGCGTCAATCCCGACCTCCGCTTTCCCCCTTTTCCATCGAGGGCCGCCGCCGCTGCTTCGTCTTCTATCTCTCTGGATCCCCATCGGCACCTGCTGGATGGTGCTCCGGGAACAGGGCCGCACGGAGGCCCTCCTCCCGTAGGATGTGCAGACGCGGCGCGCCTTGCAGCGGCTGTTCGGGATGAGCGCGGGCGCGACAACCTTGTCCCAGTCGATGATGGCGGCGACGAACGCCGGTGCTCCTTCTCGTCCTCTTCCTCCAAGGACGCGCACCGGTATAGCTCAGGCACCCCCGTCCACCCATCCGGCGTTGTCCAGCTCATCCTCACGCTCGTGGATTCGCCTCCTCCTGTACGCGACACTTGAAACGTGGACGTGGTGAGCTTCCCCTCTCTCTACCCCCAAATCTGGATGGCACTAGCATCTGTTACATACATACATATGGATAAGCATCTTGGTTTGGTTCTTTGGTTCAGTTTGTATTCAGTCTGTATGCGTCTGGATGTGAATGGCACTTGCAGTATATGGCCGCTCCTTGGTTGTCCATTTGTATGTGTCCATCAGTATGTAAACGGCCGCTTCTTGATTGTTATTTTGAACAAAACTCCCCCTTAATTCTTCCTGTACTGAAATGAATCCTTGGAAGCTAGCACTACATGTCTGTTGTTGCTGTCGTCTTGTACTACATGGCTTTTTTCAATTTAAATTCAGTCAAGTTTATGTGAATATAATCTCCTTTGATCTGATGTTTTGGTCTGAATATTTACATTTTAATTATCATGTACGTACTAATGCATTCTCAGATATTTGGTCGGTGTTATCTTCTAAAATAATAGTAAATGCAATCCTTAAATAGAAGTAGAAGAAGCATGTCCGCAAACAGAATTGTATAGTTTCATTCCTTTGTAGAAGTGTAATAGATTATTTCTTGAAAACACAAAGATTTCAAGTATAGCGTCAGAACAAAGATACAAACTGTAATTTCAACATCCGGTAAATGACATATACAGCAAGTTGGGCGTGTCAGATGTTGATGTAGAAACAGAATACATTGGATTAATTATCTATTTTTTAGAACAGTTCGGAATACATATTGGAAGAGCGAATTATGTTATGTTCCCGGCCCATCTCTTTCTGCTATCTTGCTGCTGCAAGACCTGGGAGTTTTAGTGGCTAATATAATTTTGACAATTTTGCTGCAATATCTTCAGTTTCTCTATTGATTCGGACAATTTTGCTGCTCCAATAGTCTGAAGCAGAACCTCCGTCTTCTATCTCAACGTCGGTGGCCCGACGACGCCGACTCCTTATCGACGCCCGTCGGCGGCCCGGTGATGCGACCAGATCACTGCAAATTGCTCCATTCATGTCAGCAGCCTAATCAGGTTTATTGTAGATTGGAGTTGTCCCTTCACTCTTGATCAATAACTAGATATTGGCAAGCTTGAGTTATCCATGGATGCATGGAAAAGATTATTCATTGTTGTGATATGCATATCTCTAGGATTAAATTCATCTGAATTATGAGTTATGTCACACTTTGCAGAGTACAGAGACTTCAGTTCACATAATCTGTTTGTACATATGTTGATGTCAGGTGGAGGTGGTCGTGCTGGCGCCATTGTTTCGCTTCGTGTTGATGCGGTATAAAAGTGCCTCCTGGGCAGATGAGGACCTGAGCGCGGCCGTGCTAATGAGGATGCAAGATCCACCGCCACCGGCCAGTCCGAGTGCGTTCTTGTTTTCATTCTTTGGGTCCTAGGGATTTCGAAATCAGGTGTTCGTCCCTGATGATTTCCAGGAGATAAACTGATTTCATTGGCATCATCTATTTCATTGCCTCACCAATATCCATGTGATCCTGAGTTGTAAGTGAATGTACACATTGCATGGCTGTGTTCCTGCAGGTGATTGCAGAGAACTTGGCAGGCAGATCAATTACGAGGAGGTCAAGGCTGAGCTGGAGTGGGGTCGGCGCCAACATGAAGGAGCTGGAGATATCTCTATTTTTGTCAGTCATTATTCAAGCTCTAAAGCTTCCCCTTTTCCTATACCACATTACTTGATATTATTAAATTCAGTACGCTTACTCAACTGTGAACAAGTTCATGTGGTAAGTAGGATCAACAAGAGTTGGCTGGCAACTGATATGTATATGTTATTATGGATCAGCCAAGGTGGTTAAATTTTCATTTTTTTCCTTTTTCTTAATTTAAGCCCTTAAGTTTATGCTGTTAAATGCATACACATAACTTAGTTCCAGATTTAACAAGAGTACATTTTACAACGAACTTCATAGCTGATGTTGATCATAATTAGTAAGTGTACAAAGCATTTCAAGGAATTTATGTTTTGTGCATATTGTATATTGCAGACTTGCAGTGAAGTAGCGCCATCTAAGTACCAGATGTATGTTATTTTCAAATAAGCTTTTCTTAAAATGGAAAATACTAAAAAGCAAATTGTGCCACACCGTGCAATTAAGGTGCCTTTTACTAGAAACTCAATGCAACTTCTTGTTATTTTCAAATAAGCTTTTCTTAAAATGGAAAATACTAAAAAGCAGATTGTGCCACACCATGCAATTAAGGTGCCTTTTACTGGAAACTCAATGCAACTTCTTGTTATTCCTTCTGAACCTAGCAATTAAGCCATATCTTGTTTTCACTCCTTCTGAACCTAGCAAAATGACCTGCTTGGACCGAACGAGGACAGGTGTGTGGTGGTGGACATAAGATGCACGGCGAACATTGAGCTACAGAAGAACATTATGAAAGGTATGTACGGTAACTCCATCCATGCTTGGCCACACACCAACGTATGTTTTCCACTGTTGCTAACCTAAACAAATTCATTTACCGTGAACCGAACAACGGTGCATCATGATACAGAGGTTGGAGAGGCTGGAGGAGACCATATACCAACACAAAGCGCATCTTGATGGCCATCAATGAGGAGCTGGACCTGCTACACTGTGCTAATTGCAAGCATCGGGTACTTGTTAGCTATCAATTAAATCTCTTGTCCTGCAAGAACATGTGATTATTTATGAAAACATTTTACATGAGCGTTGTAGGATGATTTGGACGAGATGACTGATGAGGACATGAGCGTTGTCAGATGATTTGGACGAGAGGACTGTAGCACGACGCAATGAAGAGCCAGATCGTCCATACGCTCCCATCTCACCTCCCGGTTCTATTGTGCTGCCCCGTGCACCAACCATCCAGTAAAGGTTCTAAGGTTAACATCTCTTTTGCGAGTTTCATATAACTTTCGTTGTCACTTTATTATCTATTGATCCACATGTTTGTATTTTAGCAGACATGAGTTACTTTATCATCTTTCCAGGAAGAAATTACTAGAGAGAAGAAAACTCAGTTTTACAAGTAGTGACAGTCCAACATCATATTGACAAGTCTGGTTTCTCTTTCCGTATACATAAGTGTATAATTTGTTTTAAGTAACTGTTTCCTCGGTCCTTATTACCACCGTCTTCTCAAGTGCAACCGCGAGCTTAGTAATGGCAAGATAGAAATTTGAGATGGCAAAACTGTACGTCCAATACAATTTCTAACTTGTGCTTGACTACTTGTTGCTTCTTGTAGTTTGGTTCTTTAAATAACAAGAGATGGCAAAACTTTACTCACAAGAAGTTGTGTATTTTGGAAAGATAGCTGATCGAAATAAACTGTCATTGTCATAAATTTTGTACTGTACATCATACGATTGGCCTGACCATCGTCTTCGTCAGTGTTGGATGTTCGACATCAATCTCCATCTTTTCATTTTCAGAATCACACGTGGGGTTAGTAAAGACTTCTTCATATTTGCTTTTGTTGCCACTGCTGCAGGAGAGTTGCCACCTGATAGCGATGTTGTCCCTTTAGAATTGTTTTAAGTTCTTTTTTGCTGGTATAAGTGCGGACTTTTGCATTAAGCATGACATGGAATTTGTTTTATGTAAATATTGATGCTTCACAATGAATTTATGTTGTAAATTATGATGATTTACCTTCAGTACAATCTGTTATAAGTTGTAGTTTATTTTGTTCTCATGTGTTATTTGCAGAGAATATATGGTTCGTGTTTATCATGCTTATTTCATATAGCTTTTTCTGGTAGCATATTTGTAACAGAAACGCATTAGCCACCCTGTTCATGATTCATAACACATGCGCTTTAGTGGGATGGAGGTAATATTGAGAGAGACAGACCCATCAGGCTAAGGAATAGAAATAGTATATCTTTTGAGTCTACCATCTTCTATGCCAAGCAGGGTCGAGTGGGGTGATATACTAGGCGCTTTTCTTCTAAATTGTACAGAAAGTCCACTGAGTTATTGTTGTTTGTATGCCACCTTAGAGCGAAATAGTACTTCTTTTAATCATTTTTAGGTGAAATACAAGCATGTAGCTACCTCACTTAATTATTGTACTCACTTGAACTTTATGTTGATACAATGCACTATTTAAGTAGTGGAGAAACCTCACAAATTTAAATTGATGAATGATATTTAGGAAAAGAAGTAGGCATGTTTCATTATAAAGGGAAAGTATTTTTCAGGGCATAGTGTTTAATTCACGAAAGGTTAAACAGTTTAACAGGGACCAACACTGGGTAGCAGGGGAGTGGCAGTGCATAGGGACATAGTGAGGGGACCGGGGCCATGATGGAGGCGGAGATGTTTAGAGAGAGATATAGAGAGTGGGAGGTTTACCATGGTGCAATCGAAAACCGAGGCACGCCTTGCTAAGACAAGCACACTTTAAAACATAGCAATACTCTGCATTGTTTTGATGTTGGTATCAGGACCAGGTACCATGTGAAGCTCAAGGAATGGTTGTAGATCATTATGGATAAACTAAAAAAAAGATCATTATGGAGTACATTATAAACGACATTTGGTGTCGCGGCATGTCACTACCACTGACAACGTTCTCTGAAACACGATTGCTATCATGTACAATGCTTTACAGTTCTCTCATATTCAAATGCTAAAATTCTGTAATTTCACATTTAGTAGTTTCTGCGGTGTGAAATTCATGTTTTATTTTGCTTGCGCAGTTGAAAATAAATGCTGGCAAAGATATTAAACTTCAAATCTGGCTTATTTTTCTCAATATGGGTTCAGAAGGAAATTGCCGTTGAGCTGCTATCTAAAGGTATGTCAGATTAACAGGTTGCTATCGCAACTCTTGATTTGGAGTAATGCAAAGCAACTGTGGATCTTGTCGTCGGTACATCTTGGGTTGCCATTCTTCCAAAACGAAGGATTTCCCCCCCTAGATTGTGCTATGAAATAATGCTTGTATAACGCCTTAATCTCTTGGCTACACCATGCTTTCTTGAGAACACTATACTTGCAGAAGTGATGCTTCTATAGAATGCCACCATGAGTTCTGGCAGTTCTTTTAATTCTGTGTTCACTATGGACTAATGAACCATATAATTTGTCAAATTGATCGGTACTTGCTGAGTGCTTGCTTTCATGTTGCAATCTCAGATTTAGGCACTTCATAGCCATAGAATAATTTTGAATTGTTATGCTCAGTACACCAAATGTTGTTCCTAGGTAATGCACTGTTTGCAACTAAGTTTTGTCTTTAAGCACCAAGGTGTAGTAGTATGCATTGAAATAAATGGATCATTTCTATCTTTCTGGTGCTCATAATAGACTTTTTCATTTTGAATTTGTATGCTTGAAATTTGATTATTTCTACCAACCGAGAGTGGAAATGAACTATACCGTAGGCACTTTTTCATTAGATTTCAGCAGCCTTGATGGCTGATGGCAGCAACCTCATGGGCCACACATCCCCTTCTTTAATTGCATGCCCTCACAAAATGGATGGGGACTTGGTTCTTTGGTTGTCGCCGCCGGACTCAGTGAAGGACAAAAAATTGAGATGATCCAGTGGAGAATAGATGTCACGGGCTGAAGAAAGGAGGCGACGGTTTCAGAGCACACACCTTGAAGCGGAGAGGCGGCAAGGGAGTGCGTATGGATGGTAGAGGGAGCGGGACAAAGCAACATCACATGGGAGGCATGGTCAAAATCGGCGCCGTAGGAGCAATCGTGCGTGTGTGGGTCGTACCAGGGAGAAGGAAAAGGGTGGTCGGTTTTCTAGGGCTTTTTTCCTTGCATCGGGAAATGGGTTTGGTTGAAAAAAACGATGATGTGGGGAGGTCACGCGAGTGGTGGATACGTGGGTACCATTTAACGTACCAACTGCGCTTTAATAGTAGAGATTAAGATGTTGATATTTTATTCATTTTCTTCTTAGCTGAACATTCATTAAACCAAAAATCTATGAAACTTGTAATGTATCATGGTCGCAATTTGTGAAGTAGAACTAACTATCCTTTGACCAAATACTTAATGATCATTCATCAATTTTTATGTACTTGTCGCTCGTGACAACAAATATGGATCAAATAGCTATGCACTATGGGCCCTAATATGGTTACCTTCGAATGGGTTTGTTACTATGTTTAGTTACTATGATTTTTAGTTACTATGATGTTTCATATGTTTAGTTACTGTGTTTAGTTACTTTGCGATGCAGGAAGAGAAACTTTAGTGCTTGTTGTAACGTGTTTGTGGCATTTTTCGTCTTCTACCCATAGCAACGGACGGGCGTCCTACCTGGCGGATTGACTAGGTGTTGCGAGCTTCATATCCTTCCTATGTTGGGTGTTAATATGATAGTTTGCAGACAACCCGGACATATAGTGATGATATAAGGGGTCTGGTTGGGTCACCTTTTTCCTTCTCTCTCATATTCAGTTAACGACACGGCGTGTCCATAGATTTGAGGGGACAGGCTATAGGTGCTCTACGATTTTTGTGTTTGATACTATGATGTGTATTAGCTGATTGTTGAAGAAAAAGATGTGACATTGTTCTCGGTAATCTTAGCTCAGTGAGTAGTACCTTAATAATTTTTTTTCAAAAGCCCGTGGCAACGCACGGGAGTTCTACTAGTACTTTTAGTAGTATAACCAGCTGTCCGACAAGACATGTGAGCTGCTATTTTTTTTCTACTTATATTAGGCAAAGATTCGTAAAGAAAGGCACGAGGGTCTTATTTTATATTGACTCGGCGAGCTGGACAATGGAAGAGGGGTTAGGTATAGAAGTGCGTAAGCCATTATTCTTGTGTTTAAAATTTTATTAAACTATAGAAGTTGTTGAATCTGTGGAGGGACCACTGTACGTGTGTATGCCGCCAATGGGCCGCCATCAGGGGACCGGCGGGCCGTACAAATATGCTGCCATTGGCACCGTGAAAGTCGGTAGCCTGTAACATAAGCTTCAGCTTTGGAGAGCAACCGCAGCCAGGATTATATCACTAACACTTACAACTTCCTTCTATTATAATAGTATAACTGGTATAAAGAAATTTGTGTGGTAATAACAGTTAATCTATCTACAAGATGTACTTCCGATTTATTCCATCAGTTATGTCTATGGATTCGTTCAAGACATATACGTTTTACTCACGAGCACCCGTCTTCATCTGAATCCTCCGCATGAGACTTCCATCAGAGCTTGGGCACAATTCTTCTTCCATGGGAAGACCTAGTTGGTAGGTTCAAATCTTCCCACTCTGGATCATCGACCTTGGAGAAATATTTTCCAACTACCCCGTCGTGCACTTGATCCAGAGTTGGCGGCATCCACTGCAATCAACAGATGTACCAACACAACACAATACAATACAATTCAGAGGGTACTCCAGATGAAATAAGGCGTCTACTTTTTCACAAAAAGAAGGTGTCTACTAAATTTTCCGAAGTGATATGACCTTTGGATTTCGATCTTTATCTACAAGTATCGCCCTGCATCCCTGCGATAGCAATCAGATTTTAGATATATTGATTGCGAATAAACAGGACCACTGCTGAAGATGTTGACATTACCTCAAAGAAGTCTCTGCTGAAGTCACCGCGCATCACATGGCAAACCATTCTATATTCTCGGCGCAAGCACTCACCAACAGTTTGCAGCCTCCCTTCCCTTATCTGAAACCATAGTCAAAGGGAAAGTAAGAACCATCATACAATGGGACATGCATGGCATATCTTAGTTTGACATCCGCATGACAAGACGTAAAACTTGCTTCATTCATTGATGAAAACCAAAAAAGTTCTTCCTAACTCATGAATTCTTATGTTAACCAAGACTTTTGGTGCTGGTATTTTGTGCAAACTCAATTACTTCTTATGTTAACCAAGACTTTTGGTACTGGTGTTTTGTGCAAACCCAATTACTTCTCTGTGTGCCAAAGCTGCTCATTTTAATATGCAATGATGCTGATAGCTGGTGCTTTGACAGTTGACACCCTGATTCTGCTCGTGACAAGGTTGGAACTTCCACCATGTACATGTCCAAGACAAACCTTATGCCCAGAGATATCAAATTATCTAACTGAAACAGGCTAGAAGATGATTGTCACCGACTCACAGTGAGACCCCGTTTGATTCAACTTCTACCAAGTCACATTAATATTTAACATCGTGAGGTTGAAAGTTCATGTGGATGGAAATATCCAAAACAGTCCATCCAGATATGACCTGAGAAACTGGCACCAGCTGATGGTCGCTGTCAACAAGTTGGCAGGAGTTTTATCAGGAAAGAATGCAAGCGTTGACAAGGAAGTGGAGTTGGGGTAGCTGCGAGAGGAGATGAGAAGAGGGATAAGACTGGACCTACTTAGGGCTTGTTCAGTTTGATGGGGATTGAGGAGGATTAAATCCCTGCAAGTCAAAATCCACCGCCATCTTAATCGAACAAGGCCTCAAGGGTAAGCTAGAGTTTCACACACGGCATCATAACTACAAGAACAAATTTTGGTGGCAAGTGTAGTTCAAAAGAAGTGACACATCTACAAAAGCAGATTTGTGTGTGCAACCCATACTGCATGCAGCACTTCCCAGTTTTTTTAAGGAAAATGTAAAAAAAAAATCTTGGATGAAGGTCATGCTTATGCTGTATCTCGTTCACCTGCAAAACTTTCAAAAGAATATGGCCCGTTTATGTCTCATGAACCTGCAAAACTTCACAATAGTAATGACCCTTTGTGTCTCATGTACAAAAAAAGACAAGAGTGACTAGTATCGAATGCTATTCACTTATATCTTGTATTTGTTTTGTAGCGGGTATAAATAGTAATCTTTTAAAAAAAAATTGGAAGTGCATGCATTGGATGAAAAAATCCGAGTGCATAAGACAGTGCATAACCTACATTAATGTTTAAAAAAATTTGGAAGTGTGACATGCATGGGTTTCCAGTGCAACCCACTGTGCTTTTGAATTATCTGCCATCTACTCCCTCCGTCCCATAATGTAAGACGTTTTTTGCCACTAGTGGGGTTGATATATTGTGCATCCTTTGAGACTCAAGGGTCCAACAGTCTAGGTCCCCAGCCTCCTACCTACCATAACTACCTCGATAGTCCTAACAATAATAGACATATTCAGTATACGAAACCATATCAAGGGTCAATGGGTCTAACCAAACATTAAGTCATTAACTACTAACCAATAACATAGCCCACCAAAACGATTAGACAACTGACGACATTACAAGTATAATGTTCTGGAAGTGTTTGACAGATACCGATGCGAGAGAGATTTTCAGACTAGTAGGAGAAGCCTTCCGCAATGACTGGATTGCAGCAGTAACCAATTTATCGGCCACACGTGGAGCTTCTTGTTCCTGACATGATCGATACCAAATTTAGCAGGCAAAACACATAGACCCATAGAAAGTCACAATTAACTCCATCAAAACTCACAAGAGCGGATATGATTTCTTCGACTGTTCTTTTGGAGAAGCATCTGTTGATGATTTCCATCCTTGGAGCACAAAAGAAAAAAGGGAAGTAACACAGAGGAATCAGGACATAATTGATCGAAGCATCATGGATCATGCAGCTCATAGTAAAAACAGCTATCTCAGAAAACAGAAGCATTTCTTAAAGTAGATGGCCTTAATTACGTGCAAACATGGACTTCAGCCAGTATCTAACATGGGCCTTAGGACCAAATTAGAACACAATGACAACAGCAAGTTTAAATGATCGATCCAGGTTATTCATGCTTTGCCGTCTTTACATCAATTGGATCAGAATGTTAATAAATATCATGGACAGGCAAGCTAACAGATCGCGCATAGCTAGTAAAGCTTGAAGTAATTTTGTGTGAGAATTTTCATGACATGTTAGCATCAAAGATGTCAAGGTCTCAAGGATATCTCGTGCATGTAAGGGACAGCGCAGGAGTAGAACAACTTATCTTTTTTTCATGAAAATAAACTACACACACATCAATGTAAACTCCACATGCATGAAAGGGATAATGTCAACACAATCGCCTTCTTACCTATTCATAGCACTACTTCCTTTCACAGATGGCTGTTGTGAAAATTGATCAATAATTCCACATATAGCAAATGGATCAGAAGTATCCACCTTTTTAAGTGATTCTTCAAGCAGTGACATCCTCTGAAAAAATATACTAGGAATTATAGAGCAATGCTGACACACACATAACGTACTAGATGTAGGTCAACTGACAAGAACTTGCAGATGATAGCAAGGTTAGCAAAGCATGCACTTCGCATTGCTCAAGTTTCCAAGGACGTAAGTAACAATCACATTGATATGCATTGAGCATCAAACTTAAATCATCAGCAAACCTACGTTCAAAGGGACAAAATGAGTTGCCAGGCCACATGCAAGCATTTCTGCACCATCCAATCTTGCACCAGTAAGGCCAACATACTCTCCTGAAGAAAGACGTCACTAACGATTTAGTCAAAAACAATCTCCCAAGATAGTTCTGCAATCAATTATCTGACAATCGATCCCTACCATGAAATTAAATAGACATTCAGAACTTTGGCTACATATATTTCCATGAAGACTTAAATTTATTTTTTTACAAGATAAACTGATTAATTTTTCAAAACTTCCATGATGAAGTGACAATGCTCCCATTGCCACCTGAAGCATGTGTTTTTTCATAATCCGACAAGGTAATTCATAAGGAACACCATTGATCACAATCAAATAAGCACATGATTCACATCAAAATTGTTAAGGGATCGTCCAGGGATGCGTAACTGTCCATGGATGTGAATAATATACAAAATCTCTCAACAGAGTTAGCTTAAGGGCAAACTACCGAAATTAGTCAGCAGGGTAAAGAAAAATCAATACAACAGTACATAAACATATAGTAGTTAGTGCAGAGCAAACTGGCATTGTTATGTGTGAAATTCATTTGAATAACAACGGTGGGAGAGAAAAAAAGGTCACCGTAGAACCCAGGTAGTCTAGAAAGAAAATAAGAAGCCCCTATATCAGGAAAGAGTCCCAGTGCTGTTTCTGGCATTGCAAAAACCTGCATAGAAATTCAAAATAGATGAACACAAAATTTTGCTACATGCAAGCATGCTGGTTATCTATAAAAGGGCATCAATCTACCACATACCCCAACTAAGTATAAGAACTACTAGCATAGACAGAGCCCACATAAATGGCAAGTTGACCTAGCTGCCAAACCTGATAAGTTCTGATGTAAATATCCATAAGGACCATAAGTGTGTTATTGGTTGGCTGGGAAAAAGTACACATTATGGGAAGCACTTGGTCATGAATTAATGATTCTGATTAAGTACTTACTTTGGGCCAACATGGAGTATAACCTCTATAGCTAAATTTCTGACATCATCATGGTGCAATACCATCACTAGTAAACAGTATAGCATATGAGTGTGAATGCATAAAGTACTTCATAAATTTTTTAAAGAGTGACTTAAATAAGATAACATGCCATCATTGCACAGTTAAAAACTGGATAGCGTGTGTGAGAACCCCAAACAAGCAGATCTTAAGCTACCTCATGATAAATAAACATTCTGTGCACCCCAACTACAACCACAATTAAATTATATAGCTATATAAGCAACGCAGGAAGCAAAAGGCCATTTGAGTATGCTTCATAGAACATACCGTGTTCTCTGTGGCAACCCGAAACCTTCCATGTATAGAAACACCAGCCCCTCCACCCATGACAATTCCAGTAAGTAGAGAAACCTACAATTGAATGATGTAGCATTTAGTAGTGCGCAACAGCGACAAAACAATTATATGGAGAATGAATTTCAAAGGATGCAGCTCACCTGTGGTTTGCTATAAGTTGCAATGATATAGTTTAACAAAAATTCAGTACGGAAAAAATCAGCACCATATTTCCAGGTATCTGATTTCAGAGAACATACAATGAAGTTAATAAAATGCCTTCAGTAATGATAAATATAAAGGCTAAATGCTAATGTCTGAAGTCGAGTTGGGCAAATAAAGATGACAGAAGTCAAAGGAAAAACATGCTGAAGCAATCAGCTTTAGGTAATTAATATCATTGACGCCTTTAGTACCATTATTTATAGATTGGGCGACTTCAGCAACATCACCTCCAGCACAAAATGCTCTTCCTTTCCCCTGAGCAAAAATGAGGATGGAATCCCATGACAGACATGGGTTACAGGGTAAGTTAAAGTAGGAAGGAACATACAGAGACAACTATACCAATCTAAGAGAACTAACATAATGATAGCATGAAATGAAAAACAAAATGAGGTCAAACAACAATATCAAGATAAAAATAACACCCAGAATATTAAATGTGAAATTGTTACAACAAGACAATAATTCATACACTTCAAATCAGAAAGGAGTACGAATGACAAAAAACGAGTGCAATGCTCAGCACCAAATATCACGGAACACCATAATTGTGTTTTCCCTAAAATCAAGCAATTAAAAACAGCAAGGAGTAATATGCTCCAAACCAGACTAAGTATAGAACACGTTACTTACTGCACGATTTCGGGAAAATTGATTGGGTAACTGATGTCCACTGTTGCTGCTTTGTTGCTCAGTAATTTCTATTTCCAGTTACGTGTTAATACACAGCATCAAATATTCGAAGGGTGACCCAGATTACAGGACCAGAAAACAAGACACACACAGGCTATACTTGCAGTCAGTCAAATATTAGACTACAAAAGGCATGCAGTGCTATCAATTGACACACATAGGCTATACTTAAGAAGTCGGTCAAATATTAAACGACAAAAAGCATGCAGTGCTATTTAATACTCCCTCCGTCCCAAAATAAGTGTCTCAACCTTAGTACAACTTTGTACTAAAGTTAGTGCAAAGTTGAGACACTTATTTTGGGACGGAGGGAGTATTTATTACCTTGACAATCAACAGTTTAACCGTGTTTTCTTCCTCATAAGAAGTGAAACATTTCAGAAGTCCTGTAACCTGGAAGATGAAACCAAATGATCTCTCCTCAGCCGTACTGAAAGCAGTTGTGGCTACTATTGCCGTATGATCCAGTACTAGTAGAACTCTTCTTGAATCTCTTTTGCAGACATACCATTGCAGAGGAGAGAGCATTTAACTGCTTTGGCCTATTCAAAACCAATGTCCGTGTAGAGCCATTTGCTTCCACCAGTACCTGGAAAAGGAGGGCAAAGAAAAGGCTCGTTATTTTCTGGAGAATTGAATCGGAGAACTTACAGATGAAACTTATCAGGAAAAGGATACAGATCCGAAAGAAGGGAATACATCTGACAATAGGATTAATTTTTATAAGGAACAACACAGCATAGTTTGGCCGCAAAAACATTTGAAACCTATATTGAGAACTCTAGAACCATACACCCTGAAGGATGATACAAAAACAGAGCCAAACCCACTCATGGTTGCTATAAAATAGTTTGGTGATAATGAAATAAGGTGCAGTTTGCACTCTCAATTCTGACCAAGCATTCACTAGACAAGAAAAACAACATCTCTTGAACTTTTTTACTTAAATACAGACCAGGAACACCAAAATAGTCAAACTAAAAAGTAGCGCTATTATTAAATTCGGTCAATTTATTATAGTCTTCCCCGCACGATCTGTAATCAATCTATCTAACGAGCCATTTCTCTGGTTATCTCTACACACTAGACGTTAGTCAAGCGAAAGGGGAAAACACACTCCGATAGGAATCCGCCAGACTGCAGCTACAACAAACGACCATGGTTAGCCTAATCTAACATTTGAACTGAAGCTAAGTTACCCGGCCGGGCACAGACGAGTAAAGCGAGATGACCTGCATGCAATGGAATGGAGTGGCAGCTGTAAGAGCAAGTACAGCAGTTTCCCTAAAATTTCTCCCCGTATATTTTGTAACCGGGAACTCCCCTAAAATTTGTTAAACTCCAGAAGCTCCCCTAAAACATCTCCCATATATTCCATTCATCTATATTTTAATAATATCCTATCCTATAAGGCTATAACTACCATTGTAAACCTTTATAATTCGAACAGCTGGTTTTCCCATACGGCCATACCACATGATACAGCCGAACATCCATACAACATGTAATTCATAATTCAACTGATTTAGAGACATAGCAGCAGCAGCACATTAACGAAAATAGCAGCATCAAGCGTCTCTCTCTGTATATGCATTAGCAGCAGCAGCCCATCAATAGATATAGCAGCAGCGGACCACAAAAATTTATCGTCTACTCCCTCTAATTTCTCAGCGGCATACACATAGCAGCAGCATCGCCTAAGTCTCCCTCAGAGGCTCCCCGTTTGATAGCAAAATATTTTCTAAGTATTTTAAAAATACTACAGTTTTTGAGATTACCATAGTTTTATTTACAATGAGTTGTTTGGTTGCCCCTAACAACTGTGCTTTTAATACTGTAGTATTGGGCAAACTGCAGTTTTTTCTCTGCATAAAAAAAAGAACCCCAAATCTCTTTTTAAAAAACAGAGCTGCTGAGTGCTTAAAGCAACGGCTAAACAGCAAAATTTACATCGTTATACGGCTACAGCCAAACAGGTTCTATGTATTGTGAATACTCCAAAATACTTTGTTTTGATAAAACTATGGTATCTCACACCTACATGCAAAATTACTGTAGTTTTTGATACTTTGGTTTATATAATACTTTGCTATCAAACAAGTCATAATTGGTTTGATGCCAAGATTTGGCATTGCCAATACTTGGCAAGCTAACAATTGGCTATATCAAAAGTTGCCAAAAATTGGCAACTTCTTGTGAGGTTGGCAAATAAAATTGATAACCAACCAAACACTAGCCAGTATTTGGCATTTGCCAAATGTTGGCATGCCAATTTTTGGCATCAAACCATCATGCTCTCAATTTCTCTCCTCTAATCTCTCTGATTCATCCCCATAGCAGCAGGTAGTCCAGCGACTCCTTCCCCACCTCACTCTTCTTCATCCAGCCGCTTAGTGCCCCGTCATCGTGGCCACAGCCCACCGCCGGGCCAAACGGATCTTCTTCCTTTGTCCCGGCGAGCCGCAACTGCTCGACCCCGTTTCTACTTCCTTTATCCCGCACGGCCTCATGTCGCTGCCCGTTCCCACCCCGTGCCTAGCCCCGGCGGCCGCGCCTCCCCCGCCTCCCAGCGCCGGGGCTCCTCGCTGCCTCCCCATCCGGGTTTCTTCGGTCCTCACCGCACCACCCCGTGGATCCACCGACTGGGTGGTGCCATCTGCGTCTGTGTGTGTGTGTGTCTCCCCCAGGTCAAGCCAATCGAACAGGAAGGAGGAGTCGCGGTGACGGGAGCGAGCTTTCCGGAGGCAGCCGTTGGCATCGTATGGGCATGTGCAACCGAACGGATTGGGGACTGGGCGGCGAGAGGAGTAGTGGGAAGGAGGAAGAGGCGACGGACCTGATCGGAATCGCCGGTCGCCGGCGAGGCCATCGTAGCTGCTGGAGCGAAGCGCCTGGAGCAGTGGAGCCTTTCGAGTTGGACTCGATGAGGAGACCCGAAGCCAAGCCGCGGCCAGGGGAAGCAGGAATGCACACCATCACACCACGGTTGGGTTGCCAGTTCCGCAACGGAAGAAGCCTACTTCCACTGACTGGTGGGCCAGCCATCCATACCAACAAGGCAACAAAGAATTAGAGATGTTACGGAACTGGCGGGCCAACAATCCATACTGAGAGCATCTCCAGCCTATAGCCACCAGGGACTAGAAAAATCGCCGTCTACGCCGACCCGGCGTTAAAAATCGGCTCCGGGGCGATCGAGTTCCCAGCCGCTGCTCCAAGGGTCGCTCCCGGACGCCTTTTTTAAACCTTTTTGAAGATAAAATCGGCTAAAAGTCAGCAAATTTGATAAAGATTCGGCAAACAGGACATAAACTTTGGCGTTCTATATTTTATTACATAGAAAACATGAAATTTAATAAAAAAACAAAGAGCCGCGGCTACAGGCCGAAGAACTCACTGAACACGGCGATGTCGCCGTCGTCGTTGTCCTTCTCCTGCTTCACTCTGGTGGACCCCTGCCCGGGGTCGCCCATGAGGGCAGGGTTGGCCGGTGGCGGCGCGTCGTCGTCGCTGTCTTCAAGCAAGATGACGCCCCCTTCGTCACGCCCACGGCGCCGCGTGGCGATCACCGCCAGGGTGCGGCGCTGGCGCTCCATCTCCAGTCGCGCCCAATCTTTCCACACCCACTTCATGGTCGCGTCGTCGTCGAGCCCCGGCTCCGTCTTCACGGCGGTGAGCCCCGGCTTCGTCTTCGGCTTAACAAGGCGGGGAGGAGCCGAGGAGGAGGCACGTCCGCCCTCGTTGATGACGATGTGGCCGCCGGCGGCGTTTCATGGCGCTTCTGGTTTGACGCCAAGAGCGCGGCGACCGGAGGAGTGGGAGGAGGATCGGGAGGAGGAGGAAGAGGAGCCGGTCCTCCTCGGCACCCATTGGCCGCCACTCCGGCGGGGGGCGGGGCGGCCGGGTACGTCAGCGACGAATCGTTGCCGCCGTCGAGGTATTCGAGGACGGCGTGGAGCGTCTTGCCAGGCGCCCGCTCTGAGCGGCGTCATTGTTTGATCCCCGCACCACCGGCGCGTTGTTGGTGGAGGCTAGCCGCTCCGCCTGTCGGCGCTCGCAGTACGCCGTCCACGCCTCGTGGTTGCCGGCGTTGTACTCCGGGAGGGCCCGCTGCTCCTCCGATAGAGACGCCGACGCTTCGATCTCGGCGGAAGTAGTCGAAGCGCGTCTTGCGTCGAGCGTGAGGGACGGGACGCGCCGGCCGAAGTCTCCACCGCGGCGCGCATGTCGAGGCGCGGGTAGTTAACCGATGCACGAAATGGGTTTTCCACTCGTCTGCGAGCGGCGGTAAACCATTAGCGCCGCGCCCATCCCCGAGAACCTTCGCCCATCGTCTCGGCGGTTGTGAGCGGGAGGGAGGAAAGAGAGCTCGTCGGCAGCGGCTGTGCACGGGAGAGAGAGGGGATGTGGGCGGGTGTGTCAACCGGCGAGGGAGGTGCTGCTTTATATAGCGGTCGGGGGGACGGCGCCATGTGTACGCGTGGCGGGAGGGGGCGCGTCGCCTCACCGCGTCGCGTGTGAGGAATCAATGAAAGGCTAACCGGCGGCAGCCTTGGCCTTGATTCCCAAACCGAGGCGATGTGAGGACGACGAGGCGTGGGGGCCGCTGACTCGGCAGGCCCGCCATTTTTTCGCGCGAAAAGTGATTGCTCCGGCGCCCCAGTGCGCCGGGTTCAGCCTGGGTCCGCCGGTGTCACTTTCGGGCCTAACGGGCAAAAAATGGGCTTCTGAGGGCGCGACTGGGCCGTTTTTGAGGCGCCGGCGCCGAAAAAGGGACCTGAAAGGGCCTGTTGTGGGTGTGCCTGGAGATGCTCTGACTGGCCATACAACTGGCCGCGGCGGCCAGGCTGCCGGGGGAACGAGTGCACACCATGGCTCTACCTTAGCAAAACAGCGTTAGCGACTACTACCTTTATAAGTCCTTTTTGTATTTTGTATCAGATTTTGGCTAGAGATTTAACTTATAAAATATTAATACATGTTGCCAAAAATTATATCATTGGATTCGCATTCAAAGATAGTTTCCAATTATATTATTTTTATGACATGCATTAATATTTTATTAGTTAAATTTAAGGTCAAAATTTAGCACGGAATATAAAGTGACTAATAAACCAGGACGGATGTAGTACTTCAGAAGCTAGACTTTTTATGTGCACATGTTTTGAGTGTTAAGTACTACGTAGATGGCCGGAATTCGCAAGGGCACGCAGGTGCCGGGGCACACACCTGCCAAGCCTTGTCCGGCCGTTTGATTGACTTGCGATTCACAAAATAGTTGGATCCCGCACAAAGGCATAATAAGTTTCAAATTTTAGTAGTTAAAACTTAGGATTTTTCAACCGAAACTTATGATTTTCTCGCTCACTCTTACCAAGTTTTGTAGATAAAATTTTAAGATATTTATCACTTAAAATAAGCGGTTAGCTATCTCAAAAACAATCAGCAATTCAAAAAAAAAGATATTTTTTTGCCAGTCGTTGCTGCTATGAAGCCTAGCAAGGCAGTGTTGCTCATGGAAGGATATTTGCCTTGCTATGGAAGTTTAGCAAATTGACATATCCCTGATGTGCAACACTGCCTTTTTACTTGCATGCGTGCTAGGGATATTTGAATTGAACTAGGTTTGAAGGAAGTTATCTAGAAATTCATGGTTGAGGACCGCTCTGGTTCAATTGCCATGGATATATTGGCTAGACTGAATTCTATTATTGGTGGTCTACAAACAACGGAATTAGCGGATGCGGTGGCATGATACAGTGTCGCCAACATGTGAAGGGGGAGATGCTCTAGAGACCCGAGAAAGTAAAAAAAAAAACTTACCTCATTTGCAAATCGAGAAGAAAAACTCGTTTCAATTTTATGAGCAAAAGGGACATTAGAAGTAGCTGGAGCACGAACTCCTGAATATGAAATCTTCTCAATAAATAAAAGCAGTTGCAGCATGAGCTCCTGAACATGAAAGCTTCCCACATGACTTCTGGCCCCCAAAAAAGGTACATTCAGTCAACAGTAAATAATAAAAGAGAAATAGAACTTATAAAAGAGAAGTAGAAGAAATCAAGCACAAAAGATATATAAAACTAACTAGTGTGTAGTGTGATGGGGCTAAACGCTTCAAGGGCCTCTTCCCGTAAGAGCGGCAATCTTGTTTTGAGAAATACTTTGTTTTATTTCCTCTCCAAACAAAAATTCTAGGCTTGATATCAGGAAGAGAATTGAGCCCAAAATGCACACGGTCAAGATAAGAAACCTAAAAGAACAAACCATGCATCCGAAATGGAAAATAAAACAAAACTTACAAAAGTTAGTTAATAAAAAAAAATCACAGCTAAAGCGCAGTGACAGTCGCCAAATGTGATTGATCTCTTTGAAGCGGCTTTTGCAGAGTCCTTGAACTTCTTAATATTGGTAAGGAGACACTCATAGACATACCAAGATAAATCATAGTTCATGACAAAAGTACAATTGGTGAAGATGTGTAGGTATTCGGGGTTGGGCGAAAGGCTAGAGTTTGGACACAAGAAAGTGGAGAATGCAGTGCACATGAAGCAGATGAAAATACCTTCATCAGACAATTCTTCTGAGGTGGGTTTGAGTTTATTTGGAAAGAACATGACTGGTGGAATGCTAGTGATATTGAAATGGGACAAAATAAAATCGCGGCCGGAATCGGTATCAGAAGCAGTGGGCTCACCATCAACAGGAAGATCTAAGATCTCATTGAAGGAAATATGCCCTAGAGGCAATAATAAAATTGTTATTTTATATTTTCTTATCATGATAAAGGTTTGTTATTCATGCTAGAATTGTATTGATCGGAAACCTAAATACATATGTAAATACATAAACAAGTAATGTGTCCCTAGTGAGCCTCTACTAGACTAGCTCGTTGATTAAAGATGGTTAAGGTTTCCTAATCATGGACATGTGTTGTCATTTGATAACTGAATCACATCATTAGGAGAATGATGTGATGGACAAGACACATCCGTTAGCTTAGCATAATGATCGTTCAATTTATTGCTATTGATTTCTTTATGTCAAATATATATTCCTTCGACTATGAGATTATGCAACTCCCGGATACCGGAGGAATAACTTGTGTGCTATCAAACGTCACAACGTAACTGGGTGATCATAAAGATGCTCTATCGGTATCTCCGAAGGTTTTTATTGAGTTGGCATAGATCGAGATTAGGATTGTCGCTCCGAGTATCGGAGAGGTATCTCTATGCCCTCTCGGTAATACACATCATAATAAGCCTTACAAGCGAATGACTAAGTAGTTAGTTACGAGATGATATATTATGGAATGAGTAAAGAGACTTGCCGGTAACGAGATTGAACTAGGTATGAAGATACCGACGATCGAATCTCGGGCAAGTAACATACCGATGGACAAAGGAAATTACGTATGTTGTCATAACGGTTCGACCGATAAAGATCTTCATAGAATATGTAGTAACCAATATGGGCATCCAGGTTCCGCTATTGGTTATTGACCGGAGAGGTGTCTCAGTCATGTCTACATAGTTCTCGAACACGTAGGGTCCGCATGCTTAACTTTATTGATGATATAGTGTTATATGAGTTATACGATTTGGTGACCGAATGTTGTTCGGAGTCCCGGATCAGATCACGGACATGACGAGTAGTCTCGAAATGGTCGAGAGGTAAAGATTGATATATAGGATGATGCTATTCGGACACCGGAAGTGTTTCGGAGTGTAACGGGTGATCATCGGAGTACCGGAGGGGGTACCGGGCACCTCGGGAGGATAGTGGGCCTATTGGGCCACAAGTGGGGAGCACACCAGCACACAAGGGGCTGGCGCACCCCCCATGGCAGCCGCCCAAGTGGGGAAAAGGAAAGGGGGGATTCGGCCTCCCCCTTCCTTCCCTCTTCCCCCTTTCCTTTCCCCCTCCGACAAATAAGGCAGCGGGGGCGCGGCCAAGGGTAGGAGCCCAAGTAGGATTCGGTCCTACTTGTGGTGCCCCTTGGCCTCTCCCCTCTCCCTCCCACCTATATATATGTGGGAGGGGGGCGCCTAGCACACCCAGGACAATTGCTTAGCCGTGTGCGGCGCCCCCCTCCACCGTTTACACTGATACATCTCCAACGTATCTATAATTTTTTTATTGTTCCATCCTATTATATTATCTGTTTTGATTAGCCCGTTCAGCTTGGCCATTAGACTGGGGGTGAGCCACCGATGACACATCAAGCCGGATATGCTCTTGTTGACAGAATTCTTTCATTGCTCCCTTAGACAGATTAGTACCATTATCAGTGACAATACTATGAGGATATCCAAAACGAAAGATCACCTTTTTGATGAATTGAACCGCTGTGGCTGCATCACATTTGCTGACCGGCTCAGCCTCAACCCACTTTGTAAACTTGTCAACTGCTACCAAGAGGTGAGTCTTTTTATCCTTAGACCTTTTGAAAGGCCCAACCATATCTAGCCCCCAGACTGCAAACAGCCAAGTAATTGGAATCATCCTCAATTCTTGAGCCGGCACATGAGCTCGTCTTGAAAATTTCTGACAACCATCACACTTACTGACCAGGTCTTTTGCATCAGCATGAGCCGTCAGCCAATAAAACCCATGATGAAAGGCTTTAGCAAGGGGAGACTTAGAGCCGGCATGATGACCACAATCTCCTTCATGAATCTCCCTTAAAATTTCATGACCCTCCTCAGGAGAAACGCATCGTTGAAACACTCCAGTAACACTACATCTATGGAGTTCACCCTTGACAATAGTCATCGACTTAGACCTCTGGGTTGTTTGCCTAGCCAAGGTTTCATCTTCAGGCAACTCGCCCCGGGTCATATAAGCCAGATATGGAACAGTCCAATCAGGGATAACACAGAGAGCTGCCACCAATTGTACCTCTGGGTCAGGAACTGCCAAGTCCTCCTCTGTAGGCAACTTTACTGATGGGTTATGCAAAACATCAAGGAAAACATTAGGGGGACCGGCTTACGCTGAGACCCCAACCGGTTTAAGGCATCAGTTGCTTCATTTTTCCTGCGATCAACATGCTCCACTTGATAACCCTTGAAGTGACCAGCAATGGTATCAACCTCTCGGCGGTAAGCCGCCATGAGTGGATCCTTTGAATCCCAAGTCCCTGACACTTGCTGAGCCACCAAATCTGAGTCTCCAAAGCATCTTACCTAGCTTAGATGCATCTCTTTAGCCATCTGAAGACCATGGAGTAAGGCTTCATACTCAGCTGTAGTGTTAGTACAAGGGAACATCAACCTTAAAACATAACCAAATTTATCACCTCATGGGGAAGTCAATATAACTCCAGCCCCCGAGCCTTCCAATTTCCTGGATCCGTCAAAATGAATAGTCCAATATGTATTGTCCGGCTTATCCTCAGGCATCTGCAGCTCTGTCCAATCATTGATAAAGTCCACAAGTGCTTGAGATTTTATAGCCGTCCGAGGCACATACTTCAAACCATGGGGTCCAAGCTCAATGGCCCACTTAGCTACCCGACATGTGGCTTCTCTGTTTTGAATAATATCCCCCAATGGAGCAGAGCTAACCACAGTGATGGGGTGTCCCAGGAAATATTGCTTCAACTTGCGACTAGCCATGAACACGCCATAAACCAGCTTCTGCCAATGTGGGCATCTCTGTTTAGACTCAGTGAGCACCTCACTAACATAATAAACCGGCCTTTGAACCTGATACACCTTGCCTGACTCCTTCCTTTTAACCACAACTACCACACTGACAACCCTATTGTTTGCAGCCACATATAACAACAAGGGCTCCTTTTCAATAGGAGCTGCAAGAACCGGTGGCTCAGCCAGTTGCTTCTTAAGTTCCTCAAACGCCCCATTAGCAGCATCGCTCCAGAAAAAGTCATCTGTCTTTTTCATTACCTGATACAAAGGGATAGCCTTCTCCCCCAGGAGACTTATAAACCGGCTCAAAGCCGCGATACGACCCGCCAAACGCTGGATGTCATTGATACATGCCGGCTTAGCCAAAGAGGTGAGAGCCTTTATCTTCTCTGGGTTAGCTTCAATGCCCCTCTCAGAAACCAAGAAACCCAATAACTTGCCTGCTGGCACGCCAAAAACACACTTGGCCGGGTTAAGCATCATCTTGTAGACCCGGAGATTGTCAAAGGTCTCTTTCAGATCCTCAATCAATGTCTCCTTCTTCCTGGATTTCACAACAATATCATCCACATAAGCATGAACATTGCGCCCAATCTGGCCATGGAAGCAATTCTGAACACACAGTTGGTAAGTCGCCTGGGCGCTCTTGAGCCCAAAAGGCATAGACACATAGCAGAAGGCTCCAAAGGGAGTGATGAAAGTTGTCTTCTCCTGGTCCTTAACTGCCATTTTGATCTAATGATAACCAGAGTACGCATCCACAAAACTCAAACGCTCATAACCCGCTGTGGCATCAATAATCTGATCAATATGCGGGAGAGCAAAACGATCAGCCGGACATGCCTTGTTAAGGTCTGTATAATCCACACACATACACCAAGTGCCATTTTTCTTAAGTACTAGCACCGGGTTAGCCAACCACTCAGGATGAAAAACTTCAATGATGAACCCAGCCGCCAAGAACCGGGCCACCTCTTCACCAATGGCCTTGCGCCTCTCCTCATTAAACCGACGAAGAAACTGCTTGACCGGCTTAAACTTGGGATCCACATTAAGAGTGTGCTCAGCGAGTTCCCTCGGTACACCTGGCATGTCAGAAGGTTTCCATGCAAAGATGTCCCGGTTCTCAAAGATGAACTCGATGAGCGCGCTTTCCTATTTCGGATCCATATTAGCACTAATCCTGAACTGCTTTGATGAATCGCCAGGAACAAAATCAACCATCTTAGTATCATCTGCCGACTTAAACTTCATTAAGGGCTCACTCTTTGTGGTTGGCTTCTTCAAAGGCGTCATATCCGCCGGGTCAACATTGTCCTTATAAACTTCAACTCCTCAGTGGCACAGGCCGACTCAGCATAAGCAGCATCACCCTCTTCACAATCCAGAGCGATTCTTCTATTACCATGCACTATGATGGTGCCCTTATGACCTGGCATTTTAAGCTGCAAATAAACATAACACGGCCGTGCCATAAACTTGGCATAAGCCGGCCGCCCGAACAAAGCATGGTACGGGCTCTTGATTTTCACCACCTCAAGGGTTAACTTCTCAGCTCTGGAATCATTGTCATCTCCAAAAGCCACCTCCAGTGTTATCCTTCCCACTGGATACGCCGATTTACCAGGCACCACCCCATGAAAAACAGCAGAGGACAACTTAAGATCCTTGTCAGTTAAAATCATACGACGAAAGGTCTCATAGTAAAGGATGTTGATACTGCTGCCTCCATCCATGAGCACATTCGTGAGCTTATATCCTCCTACCTGTGGAGCGACCACCAATGCCAACTGGCCTGGATTGTCAACCCGGGGTGGGTGATCCTCTCGGCTCCATACGATAGGCTGTTGAGACCACCTTAAGTAACGAGGCACCACCGGCTCAACAGAATTCACCGCCCGCTTATGGATTTTCTGATCTCGCTTGCACAAACTTGTGGTAAACACATGATACTGACCACCATTCAGCTGCTTTGGATTACTCTGATAACCAGACTGCTCCTGTTGATTCCCTTGGCCGGATTGCTGATTAAAACCACCGTGATTTCCTTGGCCTTGAAAGCCAGAGCTTGAGCCGCCACCTCCAAAGCCAGGTCCCTGAGAACCGAAACCTGAACCGCCGTTCGGGCCATGATTGTTCTAAAAAAAGTTAGAATTTCTATACTCCTCATGATGAAGCAATCCTTCCACATATGACTGGTCGGCTTATCCTGGGTCCCATGTTTCGGACAAGGCTGATTCATCACAGCTTCAAGGTTGAACTTTGGTCCTCCAAACCGGGGCACTTGAGCTTTCCCCTTACGATGTTGGTTGTTATTCTGTGAGCTGGTGTTAGCCACAAAATCTAAACCGCCGTCTGCCTTACGTTTACCATTACCACCTTGACCCGCCGTGTTATGCTATCATTTTGCATTGCCACCCTTCCTCACCTTCCCAGTCTTCTCATCATCAGACTCAGGATCCTTAGTGCTATCAGAGTCGGCATACTTGATAAGAGCCGCCATGAGCTCCCCCATATCATTGCAATGATGCTTAAGCCATCCCAATTTATGTTTAAGGGGAAGGAAGCGACAATTCTTCTCTAACATAAGGACTGCTGAACCGGCGTTGATACTGTCCGACGAGTGTATAACATCTGAAATCCAGCGCACCGAATTGGTTGTTAACTCGCCTTCACCTTGAACACAAGAATCCAAATCCAGAATCGACAAAGGCTGCTTGCATGTGTCTTTAAAATTTTGAATAAAACGCCTCTTCAACTCTGCCCATGATCCAATGGAGTTAGCGGATAGGCTCTTTAACCAAGTACGAGTCGGTCCATCCAACATCATGGTGAAATACTTAGCACATGCAGCATTACCGACGTCCAGCATCTCCATAGCCATCTCATAACTCTCAATCCAAGCCTATGGGGGCTGATCCACCGTGTAAATGGGCACCTTCCGGGGGCCCTTGAAATCCTCAGGCAAGCGCTCATTGTGTAGAGCCGGCACTAAACATGGCACACCCAAGGTTCTAGAGGTCACTCCTGCCTCCATGGACGCTGCAGGATAAACCGGAGATGGTTGTTGAGCTGGCAGCTCCGCCTCACGCCGTGCTCTGCCCTCGTCTACCAAAGCATGAGCATCATTACCAGCGCACGGTGGGTCAGGCCTACGAGGCTGATTGCGGCGCCGTTCATTGCTTGACACGGCCGGTTCATCAATATGCCTGCTATAACTCCTGCTTGGACGTGGTGTTGAGTGGATACGATCACGACTGTACGAATAAGCCGCTTGTTGGGCCACAACCGTCTGAACAAGTTCTCCGGCTCGCCGTATTTCCATTACATTACCGGCGACTCATCCCGAATGGGAGAGCCGCTAGCCGAGTAGCCGCAGCTATCATGTTATCCAAGGGGTTAGAAAAATGCCCCGGAGGCATCGGAACGTGTTGAGGAGGGGTCAAGTTCAAACATGGGGGGTCTGTAGCACGTGGCTGAACCGGTTCTCCAGCCGCCGGTGCCTCAATGGCCCGATCCACACCAGGCAGGTTACTGGTTCTTGCCCCAGGCGTGTTGAAAAGGTTCCTCGCATCGTAAGTCGGGGGCAGCCTGCTCACCTGCCTTCTGTTGAAGACAGCATTTGATGCGTCCCGGTCCAGGCTTAAGCGAAAGCTCTCTGCCTGAAGCCGTTCTGCTCCCTCTGCAAGGCGGCTCGCTCCGTTGCCATCCGGGTGTTCTCCGTGTTCAGCTCCTCCTTGGCTTGTGTTATCTCATCATGCAATTTTGCAACCTCCGTGTTGTGCTGAGTTTGATTCACCGGGTTAACCTCCGCCGATAACAATGTTGTCAGAGCATCCAATAAATCAGACAAGACCTGAGCCGGCGGGCGCACATGGCTGTTGGGGAATGCAGTAATTTCAAAAAGTTTCCTACGATCACACAAGATCTATCTAGGAGATGCATAACAACGACAGGGGAGAGTGTGTCCACGTACCCTCGTAGACCGAAAGCGGAAGCGTTTTATCAACGCGGTTGATGCAGTCGTACGTCTTCACGATCCGACCGATCCTAGCACCGAACGTACGGCACCTCCGTGTTCAGTACACGTTCAGCTCGATGACGTCCCTCGTACTCTTGATCCAGTTGAGGCCAAGGGAGAGTTTCGTCAGCACGACGGCG
Source organism: Aegilops bicornis (assembly GCA_021605145.1). Classification (NCBI taxonomy): domain Eukaryota; kingdom Viridiplantae; phylum Streptophyta; class Magnoliopsida; order Poales; family Poaceae; genus Aegilops; species Aegilops bicornis. The sequence continues at coordinate 372,520,967 of CM038669.1, read as the reverse complement.
TGGCGACGGTGATGATGATGTTACCAGCGCGGGGCTTCGCCTAAGCACTACGGCGATATGATCGAGGTGTGTAACTGTGGAGGGGGGCACCGCACACGGCTAAAAGATCAACTTGTGTGTCTTTGGGGTGCCCCCCTCCCACGTATATAAAGGGGGGAGGGAGGAGGAGGCCGGCCAAGGTGTGGTGTGCCCAAGGGGAGGGAGTCCTACTCCAAGTAGGATTCGCCCCCCCCCCCCTTTCCTATTCCTACAAGGAGAAGGGGGAAAGGGGAGGAGGAGAGAAGGAAAGGCCCCCCAACCCTAGTCCAATTTGGTTTGGGCTTGGGGGGGGGGGGGGCGTGCCTCCACCTGGCTTCTGCCTCCTCTCTTCCACTAGGGCCCATGAAGGCCCATTAACCCCCGGGGGGTTCCGGTAACCCCCGGTACTCCGGAAAATACCTGATACACTTCGGAACCATTCCGGTGTTCGAATATAACCTTCCAATATATCAATCTTTATGTCTCGATCATTTCGAGACTCCTCGTCATGTCTGTGATCTTATCCGGGACTCCGAACAAACTTCAGTACATCAAATCACATAACTCATAATACAAATCGTCATCGAACGTTAAGCGTGCGGACCCTATGGGTTCAAGAACTATGTAGACATGACTCAGACACATCTCGGTCAATAACCAATAGCGGAACCTGGATGTTCATATTGGCTCCTCTACGAAGATCTTTATCGGTCAAACCGCATAACAACATACGTTGTTCCCTTTGTCATCGGTATGTTACTTGCCCGAGATTCGATCATCGGTATCATCATACCTAGTTCAATCTCGTTACCGCAAATCTCTTTACTCGTTCTGTAATGCTTCATCCCGCAACTAACTCATTAGTCACATTGCTTGCAAGGCTTATAGTGATGTGTATTACCGAGAGGGCAGAGATACCTCTCCAGAGCAATCGGAGTGACAAATCCTAATCTCGATCTATGCCAACTCAACAAACACCATCGGAGACACACAGAGAGCATCTTTATAATCACCCAGTTATGTTGTGACGTTTGATAGCACACTAAGTGTTCCTCCGGTATTCGGGAGTTGCATAATCTCATAGTCATAGAAACATGTATAAGTCATGAAGAAAGCATCAGCAATAAACTAAATGATCATAGTGCTAAGCTAACAGATGGGTCTTGTCCATCACATCATTCTCTAATGATGGATCCCGTTCATCAAATGACAACACATGTCTATGGCTAGGAAACTTAACCATCTTTGATTAACGAGCTAGTCAAGTAGAGCATACTAGGGACACTTTGTTTGTCTACGTATTCACACATGTACTCCTCGTCATGTCCGTGATCTCATCCGGGACTCCGAACAAACTTTGGTCACCAAATCACATAACTCATATAATACAAACTTGTCATCGAATGTTGAGCGTGCGGACCCTACGGGTTCGAGAACTATGTAGACATGACCGAGACACCTCTCCGGTCCATAACCAATAGCGGAACCTAGATGCTCATATTGGTTCCCACATATTCTATGAAGATCTTTATCGGTCGTACCGTAATGACAACATACGTTATTCCCTTTGTCACCGGTATGTTACTTGCCCGAGATTTGATCGTTGGTATCTTCATACCTAGTTCAATCTCGTTACCGGCAAGTCCCTTTACTCGTTCCGTAATACATCATCCCGCAACTAACTCATTAGTCACATTGCTTGCGAGGCTTATTATGATGTGCATTACTGAGAGGGCCCAGAGATACCTCTCCGATACTCGGAGTGACAAATCCTAATCTCGATCTATGCCAACCAAACAAACACCTTCGGAGATACCTGTAGAGCATCTTTATAATCACCCAGTTACGTTGTGACGTTTGATAGCACACAAGGTATTCCTCCGGTATTCGGGAGTTGCATAATCTCATAGCCGAAGGAACATGTATTTGACATGAAGAAAGCAATAGCAATAAAACTGAACGATCAACATGCTAAGCTAACGGATGGGTCTTGTCCATCACATCATTCTTTTAATGATGTGATCCCGTTCATCAAATGACAACACATGTCTATGGTTAGGAAACTTAACCATCTTTGATTAACAAGCTAGTCTAGTAGAGGCTTACTAGGGACACGGTGTTTTGTCTATGTATTCACACATGTATCAAGTTTCCGGTTAATACAATTCTAGCATGAATAATAAACATTTATCATGATATAAGGAAATATAAATAACAACTTTATTATTGCCTCTAGGGCATATTTCCTTGATCTCCCACTTGCACCAGAGTCAATAATCTAAATTACATAGTAATGATTCTAACACCCATGGAGTCTTGGTGCTGATCATGTTTTGCTCATGAGAGAGGCTTAGTCAACGGGTCTGCAATATTCATATCTGTATGTATCTTGCAAATCTCTATGTCTCCCTCCTTGACTTGATCGCGGATGGAATTGAAGCGTCTCTTGATGTGTTTGGTTCTCTTGTGAAATCTGGATTCCTTCGCCAAGGCTATTGCTCCAGTATTGTCACAAAAGATTTTCATTGGACCCGATGCACTAGGTATAACACCTAGATCGGATATGAACTCCTTCATCCAGACTCCTTCATCCGCTGCTTCTGAAGCAGCTATGTACTCCGCTTCACACATAGATCCCGCCACGACGCTTTGCTTAGAATTGCACCAACTGACAGCTCCACCGTTCAATATAAACACGTATCCGATTTGTGACTTAGAGTCATCTGGATCAGTGTCAAAGCTTGCATCGACGTAACCATTTACGACGAGCTCTTTGTCACCTCCATAACCGAGAAACATATCCTTAGTCCTCTTCAGGTATTTCAGGATGTTCTTGATCGTTGTACAATGATCCACTCCTGGATTACTTTGGTAACTCCCTACTAAACTAATAGCAAGGCACACATCAGGTCTGGTACACAACATTGCATACATGATAGAACCTATGGCTGAAGCATAGGGAATGACTTTCATTTTCTCTCTATCTTCTGCAGTGGTCGGGCATTGAGTCTGACTCAACTTCACACCTTGTAACACAGGCAAGAACCCTTTCTTTGCTTGATCCATTTTGAACTTTTTCAAAACTTTATCAAGGTATGTGCTTTGTGAAAGTCCAATTAAGAGTCTTGATCTATCTCTATAGATATTGATTTCCAATATGTAAGCAGCTTCACCGAGGTCTTTCATAGAAAAACTTTTATTCAAGTATCCCTTTTTGCTATCCAGAAATTCTATATCATTTACAATCAACAATATGTCATCCACATATAATATTAGAAATGCTACAGAGCTCCCACTCACTTTCTTGTAAATACAGGCTTCTCCAAAAGTCCGTATAAAACCATATGCTTTGATCACACTATCAAAGCGTATATTCCAACTCCGAGAGGCTTGCACCAGTCCATAAATGGATCGCTCGAGCTTGCACACTTTGTTAGCATCTTTTGGATCGATAAAACCTTCTGGTTGCATCATATACAACTCTTCTTCTAGAAATCCATTCAAGAATGCAGTTTTGACATCCATTTGCCAAATTTCATAATCATAAAATGCGGCAATTGCTAACATGATTCGAACAGACTTAAGCATCGCTACGGGTGAGAAAGTCTCATCGTAGTCAACTCCTTGAACTTGTCAAAAATCTTTTGCAACAAGTCGAGCTTTGTAGACAGTAACATTACCGTCAGCGTTAGTATTCTTCTTGAAGATCCATTTATTCTCTATGGCTTGCCGATCATTGGGCAAATCAACCAAAGTCCACACTATGTTCTCATACATGGATCCCATCTCAGATTTCATGGCTTCAAGCCATTTCGCAGAATCTGGGCTCATTTTCGCTTCCTCATAGTTCGTAGGTTCGTCATGGTCAAGTAACATGACCTCTAGAATAGGATTACCGTACCACTCTGGTGCAGATCTTACTCCGGTTGACCTACGAGGTTCGCTAGTAACTTGATCTGAAGTTTCATGATCACTATCATTAGTTTCCTCACTAATTGGTGTAGGAATAACTGGAACTGATTTCTGTGACGAACTACTTTCCAATTCGGGAGCAGGTACAATTACCTCATCAAGTTCTACTTTCCTCCCACTCACTTCTTTCGAGAGAAACTCCTTCTCTAGAAAGGATCCTTTCTTAGTAACGAATATCTTTCCCTCGGATCTGTGATAGAAGGTGTACCCAACAGTTTCCTTTGGGTATCCTATGAATACACATTTCTCTGATTTGTGTTCGAGCTTATTAGGTTGAAGCTTTTTCACATAAGCATCGCAGCCCCAAACTTTAAGAAACGACAACTTGGGTTTCTTGCCAAACCACAGTTCATATGGTGTCGTCTCAACGGATTTAGATGATGCCCTATTTAACGTGAATGCAGCCGTCTCTAAAGCATAACCCCAAAACGATAGCGGTAAATCGGTAAGAGACATCATAGATCGCACCATATATAGTAAAGTGCTGATTCTGACGTTCGGACACACCATTACGATGTGGTGTTCCGGTATGGCGTGAGTTGCGAAACTATTCCGCATTGTTTCAAATGAAGACCAAACTCGTAACTCAAATATTCTCCTCCACGATCAGATCGTAGAAATTTTATTTTCTTGTTACGATGATTTTCCACTTCACTCTGAAATTCTTGGAACTTTTCAAATGTTCAGACTTATGTTTCATCAAGTAGATATACCCATATTTTCTCAAATCATCTGTGAAGGTCAGAAAATAACGATACTCGCCGCGAGCCTCAACACTCATCGGACCGCATACATCAGTATGTATTATTTCCAATAAGACAGTTGCTCGCTCCATTGTTCCGGAGAACGGAGTCTTAGTCATCTTGCCCATGAGGCATGGTTCGCAAGCATCAAGTGATTCATAATCAAGTGATTCCAAAAGCCCATCAGCATGTAGTTTCTTCATGCGCTTTACACCAATATGACCTAAACGGCAGTGCCACAAATAAGTTGCACTATCATTATTAACCTTGCATCTTTTGGCTTCAATATTATGAATATGTGTATCACTACAATCGAGATTCAACAAAAATAGACCACTCATCAAGGGTGCATGACCATAAAAGATATTACTCATATAAATAGAACAACCATTATTCACTGATTTAAATGAATAACCGTCTCTCATCAAACAAGATCCAAATATAATGTTCATGCTTAACGCTGGCACCAAATAACAATTATTCAGGTCTAAAACTAATCCCGATGGTAGATGTAGAGGTAGTGTGCCGAAGACGATCACATCGACTTTGGAACCATTTCCCACACGCATCGTCACCTCGTCCTTAGCCAATCTTCGCTTAATACGTAGCCCTTGTTTCGAGTTGCAAATATGAGCAAAAGAACCAGTATCAAATACCCAGGCGCTACTATGAGAATTAGTAAGGTACACATCAATAACATGTATATCAAATATACCTTTCACTTTGCCATCCTTCTTATCCGCCAAATACTTGGGGCAGTTCCGCTTCCAGTGACCAGTCCCTTTGCAATAGAAGCACTCAGTCTCAGGCTTAGGTCCAGAGTTGGGCTTCTTCACTTGAGTAGCAACTTGCTTGCCATTCTTCTTGAAGTTCCCCTTCTTCCCTTTGCCTTTTTTCTTGAAACTAGTGGCCTTGTTAACCATCAACACTTGATGCTCCTTCTTGATTTCTACCTCTGCAGCCTTTAGCATTGCGAAGAGCTCGGGAATTGTCTTATCCATCCCTTGCATATTATAGTTCATCACGAAGCTTTTGTAGCTTGGTGGAAGTGATTGAAGAACTCTGTCATTTACACTATCATCAGGAAGATTAACTCCCAGTTAAGTCAAGTGGTTTTGGTACCCAGACATTCTGAGTATATGTTCACTGACAAAACTATTCTCCTCCATCTTGCAGCTATAGAACTTATTGGAGACTTCATATCTCAAAATCCGGGCATTTTCTTGAAATATTAACTTCAACTCCTGGAACATCTCATATGCTCCATGACGTTCAAAACGCCGTTGAAGTCCCGGTTCTAAGCCGTAAGCATGGCACACTGAACTATCGAGTAGTCATCAGCCTTGCTCTACTAGACGTTCATAACGTCCGAAGTTGCTCCTGGAGCGGGTGTTGCACCTAGCGGTGCTTCCAGGATGTAATTCTTCTGTGCAGCAATGAGGGTAATCCTCAAGTTACGGATCTAGTCCGTGTAGTTGCTGTTGGGGAACGTTGCAGAAAATTAAAATTTTTCCTACGGTTTCACCAAGATCCATCTATGAGTTCATCTAGCAACGAGTCATGGAAGAGTGATTGCATCTACATACCACTTGTAGATCGCGTGCGAAGCGTTCAATGGAGCAGGGATGATGGAGTCGTACTCGCCGTGATTCGGATCACCGATGACCTAGTGCCGAACGGACAGCACCTCCGCGTTCAACACACGACGGAGGCGGATGGCGTCTCCTCCTTCTTGATCCAGCAAGGGGAAGGAGAGGTTGATGAAGATCCAGCACGACGGGCGTGGTGGTGGATGCTTGAGAACTCGGCGAGGCTTCGCTAAGCAACTACGGGAGGAGGAGGAGGTGTAGCGGAGAGGGAGGTGCCAAGGGCTTCGGGTGCGGCCACCTCCCTCCCTCCCTTTATATAGGTGCAAAGAGGGGAGGCGCAGCCTGCCCCTTCCTCCAAGGAAGGGTGCGGCCAAGAGGGGAGGAGTCCATCCTCCCAAGGCACCTCGGAGGTGCCTTCCCCTTTAGGACTCTCCCTCTCTCTTATCTCCAAAGCATGGGCCTCTTGGGGCTGGTGCCCTTGGCCCATATAGGCCAAGGCGCACCCCTACAGCCCATGTGGCCCCCGGGCAGGTGGACCCCGGTGGACCCTCGGACCCCTTCGGCACTCCGGTACAATACCGATAACGTCTTGAAACTTTTCGGCGACCAAAATAAGACTTCCTATATATAAATCTTTACCTCCGGACCATTCCGGAACTCCTCGTGACGTCCAGGATCTCATCCGGACTCGGAACAACATTCGGTTTGCTGCATACTCATATTCATACAACCCTAGCGTCACCGAACCTTAAGTGTGTAGACCCTATGGGTTCGGGAGACATGCAGACATGACCGAGACGGCTCTCGGGCAATAACCAACAGCGGGATCTGGATACCCATGTTGGCTCCCACATGCTCCTCGATAATCTCATCGGATGAACCACGATGTCGAGGATTCAATCAACCCTGTATACAATTCCCTTTGTCAATCGGTATTTTACTTGCCCGAGATTCGATCGTCGGTATCCCAATACCTCGTTCAATCTCGTTACCCGGCAAGTCACTTTACTCATACCGTAATGCATGATCCGTGACCAAACACTTGGTCACTTTGAGCTCATTATGATGATGCACTACCGAGTGGGCCCAGTGATACCTCTAGTCATTACACGGAGTGACAAATCGATCTCGATCCGTGTCAACCCAACAGATACTTTCGGAGATACCGTAGTGCACCTTTATAGTCACCCGATTACGTTGTGACGCTTTGGTACACCCAAAGCACTCCTACGGTATCCGGGAGTTACACGATCTCATGGTCTAAGGAAAAGATACTTGACATTGGAAAAGCTCTAGCAAAACGAACTACACGATCTTGTGCTATGCTTAGGATTGGGTCTTGTCCATCACATCATTCTCCTAATGATGTGATCCCGTTATCAACGACATCCAATGTCCATAGTCAGGAAACCATGACTATCGGTTGATCAACGAGCTAGTCAACTAGAGGCTCACTAGGGACATATTGTGGTCTATGTATTCACACGTGTATTACGATTTCCGGATAATACAATTATAGCATGAATAAAAGACAATTATCATGAACAAGGAAATATAATAATAATACTTTTATTATTGCCTCTAGGGCATATTTCCAACAGTCTCCCACTTGCACTAGAGTCAATAATCTAGTTACATTGTGATGAATCGAACACCCATAGAGTTACGGTGTTGATCATGTTTTGCTTTCATGGAAGAGGTTTAGTCAACGGATCCGGGACATTCAGATCCGTATGCACTTTGCAAATTTCTATGTCTCCATCTTGAACATTTTCACGAATGGAGTTGAAGCGACGCTTGATGTGCCTCGGTCTTCTTGTGAAACACGGGCTCCTTGGCAAGTGCAATAGCTCGGTGTTGTCACAGAAGAGTTTGATCGGCTCCGACGCATTGGGTATGACTCCTAGGTCGGTGATGAACTCCTTCACCCAAATTGCTTCATGTGCTGCTTCCGAGGCTGCCATGTACTCCGCTTCACATGTAGATCCCGCCACGACGCTTCGCTTTGTACCGCACTTCTTGCTCCACCATTCAACATATACACGTATCCGGTTTGTGACTTTGAGTCATCCAGATCGTGTCGAAGCTAGCATTGGCGTAACCCTTTACGGCGAGCTCTTCGTCACCTCCATAAACGAGAAACATGTCCTTTGTCCTTTTCGGTACTTCAGGATATTCTTGACCATTGTCCGGTGTTCCTTCTTTGGGATTACTTTGGTATCTTCCTACCAAACTTACGGCAAGGTTTACATCAGGTCTGGTACACAACATGGCATACATAATAGATCCTATGGCTAAGGCATAGGGGATGACACTCATCTCTTCATTATCTTTTGCCGTGGTCGGGCATTGAGCCGAGCTCAATTTCACACCTTGCAAAGCAGGCAAGAACCCTTTCTTGGACTGATCCATTTTGAACTTCTTCAAAATCTTATCAAGGTATGTGCTTTGTGAAAGACCTATGAGGCGTCTCGATCTATCCCTATAGATTTTGATGCCTAATATGTAAGCAGCTTCTCCAAGGTCCTTCATTGAAAACTCTTATTCAAGTAGGCCTTAATCTTTGTCCAAGAGTTCTATATCATTTCCCATCAAGTATGTCATCTACATATAATATGAGAAATGCTACTGAGCTCCCACTCACTTTCTTGTAAACGCAGGCTTCTCCATAAGTGAGCATAAACCCAAACGCTTTGATCATCTCATCAAAGCGAATGTTCCAACTCCGAGATGCTTGCACCAGCCCATAAATGAATCGCTGGAGCTTGCATACCTTGTTAGCATTCTTAGGGTCGACAAAACCTTCCGGCTGCATCATATACAGCTTCTTCCTTAAGATATCCGTTAAGGAACGCTGTTTTGACGTCCATCTGCCATATCTCAAAATCATAGTATGCAGCAATTGCTAACATGATTCGGACGGACTTAAGCTTCGCTACGGGAGAGAAAGTCTCATCGTAGTCAATCCCTTGAACTTGCTGATAACCCTTAGCGACAAGTCGAGCTTTATAGATGGTGACATTACCATCCGCGTCCGTCTTCTACTTAAAGATCCATTTATTTTCTATCGCTCGCCGATCATCGGGCAAGTCTGAGAAAGTCCATACTTTGTTTTCATACATGAATCCTATCTCGGATTGCATGGCTTCAAGCCATTTGTTGGAATCTGGGCCCGCCATCGCTTCTTCATAGTTCGAAGGTTCACCGTTGTCTAACAACATGATTTCCGTGACAGGTTGCCGCATTCACTGCAGTGCGGAACGTGTCCTAGTGGACCCTGAAGTTCAAGAGCAACTTGATCCGAAGTACCTTGATCATCATCATTAATTTCCTCTCCAATTGGTGTACGCACCACAGGAACATTTTCCCGAGCTGCACTACTTTCCGGTTCAAGAGGTAGTACTTCATCGAGTTCTACTTTCCTCCCACTTACTCCTTTCGAGAGAAACTCTTTTCCGTAAAGGATCCGTTCTTGGCAACAAAGATCTTGCCTTCGGATCTAAGGTAGAAGGTATACCCAATGGTTTCCTTTAGGGTATCCTATGAAGACGCATTTTTCCGATTTGAGTTCGAGCTTTTCAGTTGAAGTTTCTTGACATAAGCATCGCATCCCCAAACTTTTAGAAACGATACTCAGGTTTCTTCCCAAACCATAATTCATACGGTGTCGTCTCAATGGATTTAGACGGTGCCCTATTTAAAGTGAATGTAGCTGTCTCTAGAGTGTATCCCCAAAATGATAGCGGTAAATCAGAAGAGACATCATAGATCGCACCATATCCAATAGAGTGCGATTACGACGTTCGGACACACCGTTCTGTTGAGGTGTTCCAGGCGGCGTGAGTTGTGAAATGATTCCACATTTCCTTAAGTGTGTGCCAAATTCGTGACTTAAATATTCTCCTCCACGATCTGATCGTAAGAACTTTATTTTTCGGTCACGTTGATTCTCTACCTCATTCTGAAATTCCTTGAACTTTTCAAAGGTCTCGGACTTGTGTTTCATCAAGTAGACATACCCATATCTACTCAAGTCATCAGTGAGAGTGAGAACATAACGATATCCTCTGCGAGCCTCAACGCTCATTGGACCGCACACATCGGTATGTATGATTTCCAATAAGTTGGTTGCTTGCTCCATTGTCCCGGAGAACGGAGTCTTGGTCATCTTGCCCATGAGGCATGGTTCGCATGTGTCAAATGATTCATAATCGAGAGACTCCAAAAGTCCATCAGCATGGAGCTTCTTCATGCGCTTGACACCAATGTGACCAAAGGCGGCAAGATGCCACAAGTATGTGGGACTATCGTTATCAACTTTACATCTTTTGGTATTCACACTATGAGTATGTGTAATATTACGTTCGAGATTCATTAAGAATAAACCATTGACCATCGGAGCATGACCATAAAACATATCTCTCATATAAATAGAACAACCATTATTCTCGGATTTAAATGAGTAGCCATCTCGCATTAAACGAGATCCAGATACAATGTTCATGCTCAAACTTGGCACTAAATAACAATTATTGAGGTTCATAACTAATCCCATGGGTAAATGTAGAGGTAGCGTGCCGACGTGGCGATCACATCGACCTTGGAACCATTCCCGACGCGCATCGTCACCTCGTCCTTTGCCGGTCTCCGCTTATTCCGCAGCTCTGCTGTGAGTTACAAATATGAGAAAGCGGCACGGTATCAAATACCCGGGAGTTACTACGAGTAATCGGTAAGGTACACATCAATTACATGTATATCAAATATACCTTTAGTGTTGCGGCCTTCTTATCCGCTAAGTATTTGGGGCAGTTCCGCTTCGGTGACCCTTCCTTGCAATAAAAGCACTCAATCTCAGGCTTGGGTCCATTCCTTGACTTCTTCCCGGCAACTTGCTTACCGGGCGCGGCAATATCCTTGCCGTCCTTCTTGAAGTTCTTCTTACCCTTGCCCTTTTTGAACTTAGTGGTTTTATTGATCATCAACACTTGATGTTCTTTCTTGATTTCAACCTCTGCTGATTTCAGCATTGAAAATACTTTGGGAATGGTCTTCACCATCCCCTGCATATTGTAGTTCATCACAAAGCTCTTGTAGCTTGGTGGGAGCTGAAGGATTCTGTCAATGACCGCCTCGTCCGGAGGTTTATGTCCAGTGGGACAAAGCGGTTGTGCAACCCAGACATTTTGAGTATGTGCTCACCGATGTAACTGTTTTCCTCCATCTTACAACTATAGAACTTGTCGGAGACTTCATATCTCTCGACCGGGCATGAGATTGGAAAACTAGTTTCAGCTCCTCGAACATCTCATATGCTCCGTGTTGCTCAAAAGCGCTTTTGGAGCCCGGTTCTAAGCTGTAAAGCATGCCGCATCGAACGAGGGAGTAATCACCAAGACGAGACGCCAAGCATTCATAATGTCTTGGTTCTTCGGGACAGGTGCTTCACCTAGCGGTGCTTCTAGGACATATTGTTTCTTGGCTGCTATGAGGATGATCCTCGTGTTACGGACCCGATCCGAATAGTTGCTGCCATCATCTTTCAGCTTGGTTTTCTAGGAACGCGTTGAAGTTCATGGTGACATTAGCGTTGGCCATTTGATCTACAAGTCATTTTGCAAAGATTTTAGACTATTGTTCATGATAATAAAGTTCATCTAATCAAATTATTTAATGAACTCCCACTCAGATTAGACATCCCTCTAGTCATCTAAGTGTTACACGATCCGAGTCGACTAGGCCGTGTCCGATCATCACGTGAGACGGACTAGTCATCGTCGGTGAACATTCTCATGTTGATCGTATCTTCCATACGACTCGTGTTCGACCTTTCGGTCTCCGTGTTCCGAGGCCATGTATGTACATGCTAGGCTCGTCAAGTTAACCCTAAGTGTTTTGCATGTGTAAAACTGTCTTACACCCGTTGTATGTGAGCGTAAGGATCTATCACACCCGATCATCACGTGGTGCTTGAAACGACGAACTTTAGCAACGGTGCAGTTAGGGGAGAACACTTCTTGAAATTGTTGTAAGGATCATCTTATTTACTACTGTCGTTCTAAGTAAACAAGATGCATAAACATAATAAACATCACATTCAATTATATAGTAGTGACATGATATGGCCAATATCATATAGCTCCTTTGATCTCCATCTTAGGGGCTCCATGATCATCTTGTCACCGACATGACACCATGATCTCCATCATCATGATCTCCATCATCGTGTCTTCATGAAGTTGTCACGCCAACGACTACTTCTACTTCTATGGCTAACGCGTTTAGCTATAAAGTAAAGTAATTTACATGGCGTTCTTCAATGACACGCAGGTCATACAAAAATAAAGACAACTCCTATGGCTCCTGCCGGTTGTCATACTCATCGACATGCAAGTCGTGATTCCTATTACAAGAACATGATCTCATACATCACAATATATCATTCATCATTCATCACAACTTACGGCCATATCACATCACATGACAATTCTTGCAAAAAACAAGTTAGGCGTCCTCTAATTGTTGTTGCATCTTTTACGTGGCTGCAATTGGGTTCTAGCAAGAACGTTTTCTTACCTACGAATAACCACAACGTGATTTTGTCAACTTCTATTTACCCTTCATAAGGACCCTTTTCATCGAATCCGCTCCAACTAAAGTGGGAGAGAGGACACCCGCCACCACCTTATGCAACTAGTGCATGTCGACCGGTGGAACCGGTCTCACATAAGCGTACGTGTAAGCTTGGTCCGGGCCGCTTCATCCCACAATACTGCTGAAGCAAGATAAGACTAGTAGCGGCAAGCAAGTTGACAAGATCTACGCCCACAACAAAATTGTGTTCTACTCGTGCAATAGAGAACTACGCATAGACCTAGTTCTGATACCACTTTGTTAGGGGAACGCGTTGCGAGAAAATTAAAAATTTCCTACGGTTTCACCAAGATCCATCTATGAGTTCATCTAGCAACGAGTCATGGAAGAGTGATTGCATCTACATACCACTTGTAGATCGCGTGCGAAGCGTTCAATGGAACGGGATGATGGAGTCGTACTGCCGTGATTCAGATCACCGATGACCTAGTGCGAGCGGACGGCACCTCCGCGTTCAACACACGTGACGAGGCGGATGGCGTCTCCTCCTTCTTGATCCAGCAAGGGGAAGGAGAGGTTGATGAAGATCCAGCAGCACGACGGCGTGGTGGTGGATGCATCGAGAACTCGGCAAGGCTTCGCTAAGCAACTACGGGAGGAGGAGGAGGTGTAGCGGAGAGGGAGGTGCCAAGGGCTTCAGTGCGGCCACCTCCCTCCCTCCCTTTATATAGGTGCAAAAGAGGGGAGGGCGCAGCCTTGCCCCTTCCTCCAAGGAAGGGGTGCGGCCAAGAGGGGAGGAGTCCATCCTCCCAAGGCACCCCTGAGGTGCCTTCCCCTTTAGGACTCTCCCTCTCTCTTATCTCCAGCGCATGGGCCTCTTGGGGCTGGTGCCCTTGGCCCATATAGGCCAAGGCGCACCCCCACAGCCCATGTGGCCCCGGCAGGTGGACCCCGGTGGACCGGACCCCTTCGGCACTCCGGTACAATACCGATAACGCAAGTAAACTTTTCCGGCGACCAAAATAAGACTTCCTATATATAAATCTTTACCTCCGGACCATTCCGGAACTCCTCGTGACGTCCGGGATCTCATCCGGGACTCGAAAAACTTTCGGTTTGCTGCATACTCATATTCATACAACCCTAGCGCCACCGAACCTTAAGTGTGTAGACCCTATGGGTTCGGGAGACATCTTGAGACATGGCCGAGGGCGGCTCTCGGGCAATAACCAACAGCGGGATCTAGATACCCATGTTGGCTCCTACATGCTCCTTGATAATCTCATCGGATGAACCACGATGTCGAGGATTCAATCAACCCGTATACAATTCCCTTTGTCAATCGGTATTTTACTTGCGAGATTCGATCGTCGGTATCCCAATACCTCGTTCAATCTCGCACCGCAAGTCACTTTACTCGCATGCCGTAATGCATGATCCCGTGACCAAACACTTGGTCACTTTGAGCTCATTATGATGATGCACTACCGAGTGGGCCCGGTGATACCTCTCCGTCATACGGAGTGACAAATCCAGTCTCGATCCGTGTCAACCCAACAGATACTTTCGGAGATACCTGTAGTGCACCTTTATAGTCACCCGATTACGTTGTGACGTTTGGTACACCCAAAGCACTCCCTACGGTATCCGAGAGTTACACGATCTCATGGTCTAAGGAAAAGATACTTGACATTGGAAAAGCTCTAGCAAAACGAACTACACGATCTTGTGCTACGCTTAGGATTGGGTCTTGTCCATCACATCATTCTCCTAATGATGTGATCCCGTTATCAACGACATCGAATGTCCATAGTCGAAACCATGACTATCGGTTGATCAACGAGCTAGTCAACTAGAGGCTCACTAGGGACATATTGTGGTCTATGTATTCACACGTGTATTACGATTTCCGGATAATACAATTATAGCATGAATAAAAGACAATTATCATGAACAAGGAAATATAATAATAATACTTTTATTATTGCCTCTAGGGCATATTTCCAACAGTTGCTACCATCATCTTTCAACTTAGCTTTCTCTAGGAACGCATTAAAATTCAAAGGAACATTAGCACGGACCATTGATCTACAACAACATAGACATGCAAAATACTATCAGGTACTAAGTTCATGATAAATTAAAGTTCAATTAATCATATTACTTAAGAACTCCCACTTAGATAAACATGTCTCTAGTCATCTAAATGATCACGTGATCCATATCAACTAAACCATGTCCGATCATCACGTGAGATGGAGTAGCTTTCAACGGTGAACATCACTATGTTGATCATATCTACAATATGATTCATGCTCGACCTTTTGATCTCAGTGTTCCGAGGCCATATCTGCATATGCTAGGATCGTCAAGTTTAACCCGAGTATTCTGCCTGTATGTGAACGTAGAGCGTATCACACCTGATCATCACGTGGTGTCTCGGCACGACGAACTGTAGCAACGGTGCATACTCAAGGAGAACACTTATACCTTGCAATTTAGTGAGAGATCATCTTATAATGCTACCGCCGTACTAAGAAAAATAAGATGCGTAAACGATAAACATCACATGCAATCAATATAAGTGATATGATATGGCCATCATCATCTTGTGCCTTTGATCTCCATCTCCGAAGCACCGTCATGATCACCATCGTCACCGGCTTGACACCTTGATCTCCATCGTAGCATCGTTGTCGTCTCGCCAACTATTGCTTCTACGACTATCGCTACCGCTTAGTGATAAATTAAAACAATTACATGGCGATTGCATTTCATACAATAAAGCGATAACCATAAGGCTCCTGCCAGTTGCCGATAACTTTTACAAAACATGATCATCTCATACAACAATTTATATATCATCACGTCTTGACCATATCACATCACAGCAAGCCCTGCAAAAACAAGTTAGACGTCCTCTACTTTGTTATTGCAAATTTTACGTGGCTGCTATGGGCTTAGCAAGAACCGTTCTTACCTACGCATCAAAACCACAACAATTTTTCGTCAAGTGTGCTGTTTTAACCTTCAACAAGGACCGGTCGTAGTCAAACTCGATTCAACTAAAGTTGGAGAAACAAACACCCCCTAGCCACCGATGTGCGAAGCACGGCCGTAGAACCAGTCTCATGAACGCGGTCATGTAATGTCGGTCTGGGCCGCTTCATCCAACAATACTGCCGAATCAAAGTATGACATGCTGGTAAGCAATATGACTATTATCGCCCGTGTTCTACTTGTGCATATAACATCTACGCATAGACCTAGCTCGGATGCCACTGTTGGAGAACGCAGTAATTTCAAAAAAAAAATCCTACGGTCACACAAGATCTATCTAGGAGATGCATATCAACAAGTGGGGAGAGTGTGTCCACGTATCGTCGTAGACCGAAAGCGGAAGCGTTTTATCAACGCGGTTGATGTAGTCGTACGTCTTCACGATCCGACCGATCCTAGCACCGAACGTACGGCACCTCCGTGTTCAGCACACGTATAGCTCGATGACGTCCCTCGTACTCTTGATCCAGTTGAGGCCGAGGGAGAGCTTCAGCATGGCGGTGTGGCAACGGTGATGATGATGTTAGCGGCGCAGGGCTTCGCCTAAGCACTACGGCGATATGATCGAGGTGTGTAACTGTGGAGGGGGGCACCGCACACGGCTAAAAGATCAACTTGTGTGTCTTTGGGGTGCCCCCCTCCCACGTATATAAAGGGGGGAGGGAGGAGGAGGTCGGACAAGGTGTGGTGGGCCCAAGGGGGGAGTCTTACTCCAAGTGGGATTCCCCCCCTTTCCTATTCCAACAAGGAGAAGGGGGAAAGGGGAGGAGGAGAGAAGGAAAGGCCCCCCCCAACCCTAGTCCAATTCGGTTTGGGCTTGGGGTGGCGCGCGCCTCCACCTGGCTGCTGCCTACTCTCTTCCACTAGGGCCCATGAAGGCCCATTAACCCTCGGGAGTGCTACCTCTTGAGCACTGCGTTGGTTTTCCCTTGAAGAGGAAAGGGTGATGCAGTAAAGCAGCGTAAGTATTTCCCTCAGTTTTTGAGAACCAAGGTATCAATCCAGTAGGAGGCCACGCACAAGTCCCTCGCACCTACACAAACAAATAAATCCTCGCAACCAACACAATAAAGGGGCTGTCAATCCCTTCACGGTCACTTACGAGAGTGAGATCTGATAGATATGATAAGATAATATTTTTGGTATTTTTATGATAAAGATGCAAAGTAAAATAAAAGGCAATAAAAATAGCTAAGTGTTGGAAGATTAATATGATGGAAGCTCTTGAGCACTGCGTTGGTTTTCCCTTGAAGAGGAAAGGGTGATGCAGCAAAGTAGCATAAGTCCCTCAGTTTTTGAGAACCAAGGTATCAATCCAGTAGGAGGCCACGCACGAGTCCCTCGCACCTACACAAACAAATAAATCCTCGCAACCAACGCAATAAAGGGGTTGTCAATCCCTTCATAGTCACTTACGAGAGTGAGATCTGATAGATATGATAAGATAATATTTTTGGTATTTTTATGATAAAGATGCAAAGTAAAGAAAACAAAATAAAAACGGCGCCAGAAATAGCTTGTTGTCGGGAGATTAATATGATGGAAAATAGACCCGGGGGACATAGGTTTCACTAGTGGCTTCTCTCATGAGCATAAATATTACGGTGGGTGAACAAATTACTATTGAGCAATTGATAGAATTGAGCATAGTCATGAGAATATCTAGGTATGATTATGTATATAGGCATCACGTCTGAGACAACTAGACCAACTCCTGCCTGCATCTACTACTATTACTCCACACATCGACCGCTATCCAGCATGCATCTAGAGTATTAAGTTCATAAGAACAGAGTAACGCTTTAAGCAACATGACATGATGTAGAGGGATAAACTCATGCAATATGATATAAACCCCATCTTGTTATCCTCGATGGCAACAATACAATACGTGCCTTGCTGCCCCTACTGACATTGGGAAAGGACACCACAAGATTGTACCCAAAGCTAAGCACTTCTCCTATTGCAAGAAAGATCAATCTAGTAGGCCAAACCAAACTGATAATTCGAAGAGACTTGCAAAGATAACCAATCATACATAAAAGAATTCAGAGAAGATTCAAATATTGTTCATAGATAAACTTGATCATAAACCCACAATTCATCGGTCTCAACAAACACACCGCAAAAATAAGATTACATCGAATAGATCTCCACAAGAGAGGGGAGAACATTGTATTGAGATCCAAAAGAGAGAAGAAGCCATCTAGCTAATAACTATGGACCAAGGTCCGAGGTAAACTAATCACACATCATCGGAGAGGCTATCGTGTTGATGTAGAAGCCCTCCGTGATCGATGCCACCTCCCATGGAGCTCCTAACAGGCCCCAAGATGGGATCTCACGAATGCAGAGAAGGTTGCGGCGGTGGAATTAGGTTTTGGCTCCAGATCTGGTAGTTTGGGTGTACGTAGGTATATATAGGAGGAAGAAGTACGTCGGTGGAGCAACATGGGCCCCACGATGGTGGAGGGCGCGCCCGGGGGGTAGGCACGCCCCCTACCTCGTGCCTTCCTGGTTGATGTCTTGACGTAGGGTTCAAGTCCTCTGGATCACGTTCGTTCCGAAAATCACGTTCCCGAAGGTTTCATTCCGTTTGGACTCCGTTTGATATTCTTTTTCTGCGAAACTCTGAAATAGGCAAAAAACAACAATTCTGGGTTGGGCCTCCGGTTAATAGGTTAGTCCCAAAAATAATATAAAAGTTTATAATAAAGCCCAATAATTTCCAAAACAGAATATAATATAGCATGGAACAATAAAAAATTATAGATACATTGGAGACGTATCAAGCATCCCCAAGCTTAATTCCTGCTCGCCCTCGAGTAGGTAAATGATAAAAACAGAATTTTTGATGTGGAATGCTACTTGGCATAATTTCAATGTAATTCTTCTTAATTGTGGTATGAATATTCAGATCCGAAAGATTCAAGATAAAAGTTCAATATTGTCATAAAAGTAATAATACTTCAAGCATACTAACTAAGCAATTATGTCCTCTCAAAATAACATGGCCAAAGAAAGTTCATCCCTACAAAATCATATAGTTTATTCATGCTCCATTTCCATCACACAAGAATGCTCTCATCATGCACAACCCCGATGACAAGCCAAGCAATTGTTTCATACTTTAGTAATCTCAAACTTTTTCAACCTTCACGCAATACATGAGCGTGAACCATGGATATAGCACTATGGGTGGAATAGAATATAATGATGGGGGTTATGTGGAGAAGACAAAAAAGGAGAAAGTCTCACATCAACGAGGCTAATCAATGAGCTATGGAGATGCCCATCGATTGATGTTAATGCAAGGAGTAGGGATTGCCATGCAACATATGCACTAGAGCTATAAATGTATGAAAGCTCAACAAAAGAAACTAAGTGGGTGTGCATCCAACTTGCTTGCTCACGAAGACCTAGGGCATTTGAGAAAGCCCATCGTTGGAATATACAAGCCAAGTTCTATAATGAAAAATTCCCACTAGCATATGAAAGTGACAAAACAAGAGACTCTCTATCATGAAGATTATGGTGCTACTTTGAAGCACAAGTGTGGTAAAAGGATAGTAACATTGTCCCTTCTCTCTTTTTCTCTCATTTTTTTGGCCTTCTTCTCTTTTTTTATGGCCTTTCTCTTATTGTTTATTTATTTTTTTCCTCACTTGGGACAATGCTCTAAAAATGATGATCATCACACTTCTATCTATTTACAACTCAATGATTACAACTCGATACTAGAACAAAGTATGACTCTATATGAATGCCTCCGCGTGATGTGCAGGATATGCAATGAATCAAGAGTGACATGTATGAAAAATTATGAATGGTGGCTTTGCCACAAATATGATGTCAACTACATGATCATCCAAAGCAATATGACAATGATGAGCGTGTCATAATAAACGGAACGGTGGAAAGTTGCATGGCAATATATCTCGGAATGGCTATGGAAATGCCATAATAGGTAGGTATGGTGGCTGTTTTTAGGAAGATATAAGGAGGTTTATGTGTGAAAGAGCGTATCATATCACGGGATTTGGATGCACCGTGAAGTTTGCACCAACTCTCAATGTGAGAAAGGGCAATGCACGGCAATCAAGAGGCTAGCAATGATGGAAGGGTAAGAGTGCGTATAATCCATGGACTCAACATTAGTCACTCACATACTTATTGCAAAAATCTACAAGTCATCAAAAATCAAGCACTACGCGCATGCTCCTAGGGGGATAGATTGGTAGGAAAAGACCATCGCTCGTCCCCGACGGCCACTCATAAGGAGGACAATCAAAGAACACCTCATGTTTCAAATTTGTTACATAATGTTTACCATACGTGCATGCTACGGGACTTGCAAACTTCAACACAAGTATTTATCAAATTCACAACTACTCAACTAGCACAACTATAATATCACTACCTCCATATCTCAAAACAATCATCAAGCATCAAACTTCTCTTAGTATTCAACACACTCATAAGAAAGTTTTTACTAGTCTTGCATACCTAGCATATTAAGATTATTTAAGCAAATTACCATGCTGTTTAAGACTCTCAAAATAATATAAGTGAAGCATGAGAGAACAATACTTTCTATAAAACAAATCCACCACCGTGCTCTAAAAGATATAAGTGAAGTGCTAGAGCAAAACTATATAACTCAAAAGATATAAGCGAAGCGCATAAAGTATTCTAATAAATTTCGAATCATGTGTGTCTATCTCAAAAGATGTGTACAAAAAAGATGATTGTGGCAAACTAAGAAACAAAGAATCAAATCATACAAGACGCTCCAAGAAAAACACATATCATGTGGTGAATAAAAATATAGCTCCAAGTAAAGTTACCGATGGAAGTAGACGAAAGAGGTGATGCCTTCCAGGGCATCCCCAAGCTTTGCCTTTTTGGTGTCCTTAGATTATCTTGGGGTGCCATGGGCATCCCCAATCTTAGGCTCTTGACACTCCTTGTTCCATAATCCATCAAATCTTTTACCCAAAACTTGGAAACTTCACAACACAAAACTTAATGTAAAATCTCGTGAGCTCCGTTAGCTTAAAAGAAAACAAAACACCACTTCAAGGTACTGTAATGAACTCATTCTTTATTTATATTAGTTTTAAACCTACTGTATTACAACTTCTCTATGGTTTATAAACTATTTTACTAGCCATAGATTCATCAAAATAAGCAAACAACACACGAAAAACAGAATCTGTCAAAAACAGAACAATATGTAGTAATCTGTAACTAACGCAAACTTCTGGTACTCCAAAATTTAAGAAAAAATAGGAAGACCTATACAATTTGTTTATTGATCAGAAGAAATTGGAATCAATATTTTATCACGTTCTGGTGATTTTTAACAATTATTTTCGTGAACAGAAAGTTTCTGGAATTTTCTGCAAGATCAAATAACTATCATCAGTGAAGATCCTATAGGTTAAACTTGGCACAAACACTAATTAAAACATAAAAACAAATATAAACAGAGGCTAGAACAAATATTTATTCCTAAACAGAAGCTAAAACAAAAAAACAGAAAATAAAATTGGGTTGCCTCCCAACAAGCGCTATCGTTTAACGCCCCTAGCTAGGCATAAAAGCAAGGATAGATCTAGGTGTTGCCATCTTTGGTAGGCAACCCATAAGTGGATCTCATAATAGATTCATAAGGTAATTTTATTTTCTTTCTAGGAAAATGTTCCATGCCATTCCTTAACGGAAATTGGAATCTAATATTTCCTTCCTTCATATCAATAATTGCACCGATCATTCTAAGGAAAGGTCTACCAAGAATAATAGGACATGAAGGATTGCAATCTATATCAAGAACAATAAAATCTACGGGCACATAATTCCTATTTGCAACAATAAGAACATCATTAATTCTTCCCATAGGTTTCTTAATAGTGGAATCCAAGGTGCAAGTTTAAAGAGCAATCATCAAAATCACGGAAACCTAGCAAATCGCACAAAGTCTTTGGAATCGTGGAAACACTAGCACCCAAATCACACAAAGCATAGCATTCATGATCTCTAATTTTTATTTTAATAGTAGGTTCCCACTCATCATAAAGTTTTCTACGAATAGAAACTTCCAACTCAAGTTTTTCTTCATAAGATTGCATCAAAGCATCAACGATATGTTTAGTGAAAGCTTTATGTTGACTATAAGCATGTGGAGAATTTAGCATGGATTGCAACAAGGAAATACAATCTATCAAAGAGAAATTGTCATAATTAAATTCCTTTAAATCCAAAATAGTGGGTTCATTAATATCTAAAGTTTTGATCTCTTCAATCCCACTTTTACCAATTTTGCATCAAGATTTAAAACTCAATTTTTGGAACGCCTTCTAGGTAAAGGTGGCTCATATTCAGTCCCATCATTATCGAGATTCATATTGCAAAACAAAGATTTAATAGGGGACACATCAATAACTTTTATATCTTCATCTTTATTTTCATAGAAACTAGAACACGCTTTCACAAAGCAATCTTTCTTAGCACGCATCCTAGCGGTTCTTTCTTTGCACTCATCAATGGAAATTCTCATGGATTTGAGAGACTCATTGATATCATGCTTAGGAGGAATAGATCTAAGTTTCAAAGAATCAACATCAAGAGAAATTCTATCAACGTTCCTATCCAATTCATCAACTTTAAGCAATTTTTCTTTAAGCAAAGCATTGAAATTCTTTTGCGAATTCATAAATTCCTTAACACTAGTCTCAAATTCAGAGGGCATCTTATTAAAATTTCCATAAGAATTGTTGTAGGAATTACCACAATTATTAGAGGAATTACTAGGATCTGACCTAGGATTAAAGTTTCCTCTATACGCGTTGTTACCAAAATTATTCCTACCAACAAAATTCTCATCCATAGATTCATTATTATTCTCAATCAAAGTAGACAAAGGCATATCATTAGAATCAGAATAAACACTCTTAGTAGCAAATAGTTTCATAAGTTCATCCATCCTTCCACTCAAAACATTAATTTCTTCTATCGCATGCACTTTTTTATTAGTGGATCTTTCAGTGTGCCATTGAGAATAATTAACCATAATATTATCTAGGAGTTTAGTGGCTTCTCCTAAAGTGATTTCCATAAAAGTGCCTCACGCGGCCGAATCTAAAAGATTTCTAGAAGCAAAATTCAATCCGGCATAAAAGTTTTGTATGATCATCCATAAATTCAAGCATGTGTAGGACAATTACGTATCATTAATTTCATCCTCTCCCAAGCTTGTGCAACATGTTCATGATCAAGTTGCTTAAAATTCATAATATCGTTTCTAAAAGAGACGATCTTAGCGGGAGGAAAATACTTAGAGATAAAAGCATCTTCGCACTTATTCCAAGAATCAATACTATTTTTAGGCAAAGACGAAAACCAAGCTTTAGCATGATCTCTAAGCGAAAAAGGAAATAGCTTCAATTTAACAATATCATTATCCACGTCTTTGTTCTTTTGCATATCACACAAATCAATGAAGCTATTTAGATGGGTAGCGGCATCTTCACTAGGAAGGCCAGCGAATTGATCTTTCATGACAAGATTCAACAAAGCAACATTGATTTCACAAGATTCAGTATCGGTAAGAGGAGCAATCGGAGTGCTAAGAAAATCATTGTTGTTGGTATTGGTGAAGTCACACAACTTAGTATTGTCTTGAGCCATAATGACAAGCAAGCAATCCAACACACGAGCAAACAAGAAGTGAGCGAGGAAAAGGCGAACGGAAAAGAGAGGGCGAATAAAACGGCAAGGGTGAAGTGGGGGAGAGGAAAATGAAAGGTAAATGGAAAATAATGTAATGTGGGAGATAAGGGTTTGTGATGGGTACTTGGTATGTTGACTTTTGCGTAGACTCCCCGGCAACGGCGCCAGAAATCCTTCTTGCTACCTCTTGAGCACTGCGTTGGTTTTCCCTTGAAGAGGAAAGGGTGATGCAATAAAGCAGCGTAAGTATTTCCCTCGCTTTTGAGAACCAAGGTATCAATCCAAGAGGAGGCCAATACGCAGTCCCTCGCACCTACACAAACAAATAAATCCTCGCAACTAACGCAATAAAGGGGTTGCCAATCCCTTGACGGTCACTTACGAGAGTGAGATCTGATAGATATGATAAGATCATATTTTTGGTATTTTTATGATAAAGATGCAAAGTAAAGAAAACAAAATAAAAACGGCGCCAGAAATAGCTTGTTGTCGGGAGATTAATATGATGGAAAATAGACCGGGGGCCATAGGTTTCACTAGTGGCTTCTCTCATGAGCATAAATATTATGGTGTGTGAACAAACTATTGTTGAGCAATTGATAGAATTGAGCATAGTTATGAAATATCTAGGTATGATCATGTATATAGGTATCACGTCCGAGACAAGTAGACCGACTCCTGCCTGCATCTACTACTATTACTCCACACATCGACCGCTATCCAGCATGCATCTAGAGTATTAAGTTCATAAGAACAGAATAACATTTTAAGCAAGATGACATGATGTAGAGGGATAAACTCATGCAATATGATATAAACCCCATCTTGTTATCCTTGATGGCAACAATACAATACGTGCCTTGCTGCCCCTACTGTCACTTGGAAAGGACACCGCAAGATTGAACCCAAAGCTAAGCACTTCTCCTATTGCAAGAAAGATCAATCTAGTAGGCCAACCAAACTGATAATTCAAAGAGACTTGCAAAGATAACCAATCATACATAAAATAATTCAGAGAAGATTCAAATATTGTTCATAGATAAACTTGATCATAAACCCACAATTCATCGGTCTCAACAAACACACCGCAAAAATAAGATTACATCGAATAGATCTCCACAAGAGAGGGGGAGAACATTGTATTGAGATCCAAAAAGAGAGAAGAAGCCATCTAGCTAATAATTATGGACCCGAAGGTCTGAGGTAAACTACTCACACATCATCGGAGAGGCTATGGTGTTGATGTAGAAGCCCTCCGTGATTGGTGCCCCCTCCGGCGGAGCTCCAAAACAGGCCCCAAGATGGGATCTCACTGGTACAGAAGGTTGCGGCGGTGGAATTAGGTTTTTGGCTCCGTATCTGGTAGTTTGGGGGTACGTAGGTATATATGGAGGGAGAAGTACGTCGGTGGAGCAACGTATGGCCCACGAGGGTGTAGGGCGCGCCCCCGACCTCGTGTCTTCCTGGTTGATGTCTTGACGTAGGGTCCAAGTCCTCTGGATCTCGTTCATTCCGAAAATCACGTTCCTGAAGGTTTCATTCCGTTTGGACTCCGTTTGATATTCTTTTTCTGCGGAACTCTGAAATAGGCAAAAAAACAGCAATTTTGGGTTGGGCCTCCGGTTAATAGGCTAGTCCCAAAAATAATATAAAAGTGTATAATAAAGCCCAATAATGTCCAAAACAGAATATAATATAGCATGGAACAATCAAAAATTATAGATACGTTGGAGACGTATCAGGGGGCCATAGGTTTCACTAGTGGCTTCTCTCGAGAGCATAAGTATTACGGTGGGTGAACAAATTACTAGTGAGCAATTGACAGAATTGAGCATAGTTATGAGAATATCTAGGTATGACCATGTATATAGGCATCACATCCGCGACAAGTAGACCGACTCCTGCCTTCATCTACTACTATTACTCCACACATCGACCGCTATCCAGCATGCATCTATAGTATTAAGTTCATAAGAATAGAGTAACGCTTTAAGTAAGATGACATGATGTAGAGGGATAAACTCATGCAATATGATATAAACCCCATCTTGTTATCCTCAATGGCAACAATACAATACGTGCCTTGCTGCCCCTACTGTCAGTGGGAAAGGACACCGCAAGATTGAACCCAAAGCTAAGCACTTCTCCCATTGCAAGAATGATCAATCTAGTAGGCCCAACCAAACTGATAATAAGAAGAGACTTGCAAAGATAACCAATCATACGTAAAAGAATTCAGAGAAGATTCAAATATTGTTCATAGATAAACTTGATCATAAACCCACAATTCATCGGTCTCAACAAACACACTACAAAAGAAGATTACATCGAATAGATCTCCACGAGAATCGTGGAGAACTTTGTATTGAGGTCCAAAGAGAGTGAAGAAGCCATTTAGCTAATAACTATGGACCCGAAGGTCTGAGGTAAACTACTCACACATCATCGGAGAGGCTATGGTGTTGATGTAGAAGCCCTCCGTGATCGATGCCCCTCCGTGAGCTCCTAAAAGGCCCCAAGATGGGATCTCACGAATGCAGAGAAGGTTGCGGCGGTGGAATTAGGTTTTTGGCTCCTTATCTGGTAGTTTGGGCGTACGTAGGTATATATAGGAGGAAGAAGTACGTCGGTGGAGCAACATGGACCCCACGAGGGTGGAGGGCGCGCCCAGGGGGGTAGGCGCGCCCCTACCTCGTGCCTTCTGGTTGATGTCTTGGCGTAGGGTCCAAGTCCTCTGGATCACGTTCGTTCCGAAAATCACATTCCCGAAGGTTTCATTCCGTTTGGTCTCCGTTTGATATTCTTTTTCTGTGAAACTCTGAAATAGGCAAAAAACAGCAATTCTGGGCTGGGCCTCCGGTTAATAGGTTAGTCCTAAAAACAATATAAAAGTGCATAATAAAGCCCATTAATGTCCAAAATAGAATATAATATAGCATGGAGATACGTTGGAGACGTATCAAGCATCCCCAAGCTTAATTCCTGCTCGTCCTCGAGTAGGTAAATGATAAAAACAATTTTTTTGATTTGGAATGCTACCTGGCATAATTTCAATGTAATTCTCTTAATTGTGGTATGAATATTCAGATCCGAAAGATTCAAGACAAAAGTTTAATATTGACATAAAAATAGTAATACTTCAAGCATACTAACTAAGCAATTATGTCCTCTCAAAATAACATGGCCAAAGAAAGTTCATCCCTACAAAATCATATAGTTTAGTCATGCTCCATTTTCGTCACACATGAATGCTCTCATCATGCACAACCCGACGACAAGCCAAGCAATTGTTTCATACTTTAGTAATCTCAAACTTTTTCAACCTTCACATAATACATGAGCGTGAGACATGGATATAACACTATGGGTGGAATAGAATATAATGATGGGGGTTATGTGGAGAAGACAAAAAAGGAGAAAGTCTCACATCAACGCGGCTAATTAATGAGCTATGGAGATGCCCATCGATTGATGTTAATGCAAGGAGTAGGGATTTCCATGCAACGGATGCACTAGAGCGATAAATGCATGAAAGCTCAACAAAAGAAACTAAGTGGTTGTGCATCCAACTTGCTTGCTCACGAAGACCTAGGGCATTTGAGGAAGCCCATTGTTGGAATATACAAGCCAAGTTCTATAGTGAAAAATTCCCACTAGTATATGAAATTTACAAAACGAGAGACTCTCTATCATGAAGATCATGGTGCTACTTTGAAGCACAAGTTTGGAAAAAGGATAGTAGCATTGTCCCCCTTTTCTTTTCTTTTTTTGGGCCTTATTTTTTCTATTAGGCCTTTCTCTTTTTTTTATTGGGACAATGCTCTATAAAACAAAACCACCGTCGTGCCCTAAAAGATATAAGTGAAGCACTAGAGCAAAAACTATATAGCTCAAAAGATATAAGTGAAGCGCATAGAGTATTCTAATAAATTCCGAATCATGTGTGTCTCTCTCAAAAGGTGTGTACATCAAAGATGATTGTGGTAAACTAAAAAGCAAAGACTCAAATCGCACAAGACGCTCCAAGCAAAACACATATCATGTGGTTAATAAAAATATAGCTCCAAGTAAAGTTACCGATGGAAGTAGACGAAAGAGGGATGCCTTCCGGGGCATTGATAACCCACAAGTATAGGGGATCGCAACAGTTTTTGAGGGTAGAGTATTCAACCCAAATTTATTGATTCGACACAAGGGGAGCCAAAGAATATTCTCAAGTATTAGCAACTGAGTTGTCAATTCAACCACACCTGGAAACTTAGTATTTGCAGCAAAGTGTTTAGTAGCAAAGTAATATGATAGTGGTGGTAACGGTTTTCGAGGGTAGAGTATTCAACCCAAATTTATTGATTCAACACAAGGGGAGCCAAAGAATATTCTCAAGTATTAGCAGCTGAGTTGTCAATTCAACCACACCTAGAAACTTAGTATCTGCAGTGAAGTGTTTAGTAGCAAAGTAATATGATAGTGGTGGTAAAGGTAACAAAAGAGTAAAGAAAGCAAAGTAATGTTTTTGGTATTTTGTAGTGATTGTAACAGTAGCAACGGAAAAGTAAATAAGCTTAAACGAGTATATGGAAAGCTCGTAGGCATTGGATCAGTGATGGATAATTATGCCAGATGCGGTTCATCATGTAACAGTCATAACATAGGGTGACATAGAACTAGCTCCAATTCATCAATGTAATGTAGGCATGTATTCCGAATATAGTCATACGTGCTTATGGAAAAGAACTTGCATGACATCTTTTGTCCTACCCTCCCGTTGCAGCGGGGTCCTAATGGAAACTAAGGGATATTAAGGCCTCAATTTAATAGAGAACCAGAACAAAGCATTAGCACATAGTGAATACATGAACTCCTCAAACTATGGTCATCACCGGGAGTGGTCCCGATTATTGTCACTTCGGGGTTGCCGGATCATAACACATAGTAGGTGACTATAGACTTGCAAGATAGGATCAAGAACTCACATATATTCATGAAAACATAATAGGTTCAGATCTGGAATCATGGCACTCGGGCCCTAGTGACAAGCATTAAGCATAGAAAAGTCATAGCAACATCAATCTCAGAACATAGTGGATACTACGGATCAAACCCTAACAAAACTAACTCGATTACATGATAAATCTCATCCAACCCATCACCGTCCAGCAAGCCTACGATGGAATTACTCACGCATGGCGGTGATCATCATGAAATTGGTGATGGAGGATGGTTGATGATGACGACGGCATGACGAATCCCCTCTCCGAGCCCCGAACGAACTCTAGATTAGCCCTCCCGAGAGGTTTTAGGGCTTGGCGGCGGCTCCGTATCGTAAAACGCGATGATTTCTTCTCCTCTATTTTTTTCTCCCCGAAAGCAAATATATAGAGTTGGAGTTGGCGTCGGAAGGTCTCCTGGGGGCCCACGAGGTAGGGGGCACGCCCTAGGGGGGGAGGCGCGTCCCCACCCTTGTGGACAGGGTGTGGGCCCCATGGTCTTCATCTTTGGCGAGGATTTTTTATTATTTATTATAAGATATTCCGTGGAGTTTCAGGTCATTCCGAGAACTTTTGTTTTATGTAAAATGACATCATGGCAATTCTGCTGAAAATAGCGTCAGTCCGGGTTAGTTCCATTCAAATCATGCAAGTTAGAGTCCAAAACAAGGGCAAAAGTGTTTGGAAAAGTAGATACGACGGAGACGTATCAGGCATCCCCAAGCTTTGGCTTTTTGGTGTCCTTAGATTATCTTGGGGTGCCATGGGCATCCCCAGGCTTAGGCTCTTGCCACTCCTTGTTCCATAATCCATCAAATCTTTTACCCAAAACTTGAAAACTTCACAACACAAAACTTAACCGAAAATCTCGTGAGCTCCGTTAGCGAAAAGAAAACAAAAACACCACTTCAAGGTACTGTAATGAACTCATTCTTTATTTATATTTGTGTTAAACCTACTGTATTCCAACTTCTCTATGGTTTATAAACTATTTTACTAGCCATAGATTCATCAAAATAAGCAAACAACACACGAAAAACAGAATCTGTCAAAAATAGAACAGTCTGTAGTAATCTGTAACTAACGCAAACTTCTGGAACTCCAAAAATTCAGCCAAAATAGGAAGACCTATAAATTTTTTTTATTGATCAGCGGCAATTGGAATCAATATTTTATCACGTTCTGGTGATTTTTAACAATTATTTTCGTAAACAGAAAGTTTCTGGAATTTTCAGCAAGATCAAATAACTATCATCCAAGAAGATCCTATAGGTTTAACTTGGCACAAACACTAACTAAAACATAAAAACACATCTAACCAGAGGCTAGATCAAATATTTATTCCTAAACAGAAGCAAAAAGCAAAAAAAAACTAAAAATAAAATTGGGTTGCCTCCCAACAAGCGCTATCGTTTAACGCCCCTAGCTAGGCATAATAGCAATGATAGATCTAGGTATTGCCATCTTTGGTGGGCAATTCGTCAATGAGACATCTATCATCCTTAGGAGTTTCTTTATTTTTATTAGTTATCAAACTTCTAGGCACATAACCGAAAAATTCATTTGTAGCAAATGGTTCCTTAATGATAGCAAAAAGGTTGGGATGAATACTTATAGATTTGAGATCCGCAGTTTCCTTACTAGAGGATTCACCCTTATTTTTAGGAACATACATAAGCTTGGCAATTTTAGTTGGAGGACTTGGAGTATTCTTTACGGAAGAAAAGCGGTTCCCAAGTTGGTAATGATACCCTCAAGTTTATCGATTCTAGTGGAATCCTGATTTATTCTTTCATTAACTATGGGTTCCTTCTCCTTAATATTTTTCAAAGTGACTCCTACTTTAGATCCATATTGGGTAATTTGGTTGTGGATCTTTTTATCCAAATTTTCAATTAACTCTACAGTAGCAACTTTATTTTCAATAATTTCAAGTCTTTGCATTACATGCTCCAAAGTTAATATAGTTCCATTAACCAAAAGAGGTGGTGAGCCAAACAAATCTATCATAGCACTATAAGAATCAAAAGTATGGCTACCCAAGAAATTCCTTCCGATAATGGTATCAAGGATATATCTGTACCAAGGAGTAGCACCTATATAAAAATTGCAGAGAAGAACGGAAGTAGATTGCTTCCTGGTAGATCTATTTTGAGCATTGCAAATTCTATACCAAGCGTCTTTTAGATTTTCTCCCTCCCTTTGCTTAAAATTAAGAACTTCATTCTCGGGAGACAACGGAGAAGATAGGGGACTAGCCATAACGACAAGCAAGTGAAAAAGAGGCAAATGAAAAAGAGAGGGCGAATAAAACGGCAAGGGTGAAGTGGGGGAGAGGAAAACGAGAGGCGAATGGCAAATAATGTAATGCGGGAGATAAGAGTTTGTGATGGGTACTTGGTATGTTGACTTTTGCGTAGACTCCCCGGCAACGGCGCCAGAAATCCTTCTTGCTACCTCTTGAGAACTGCGTTGGTTTTCCGTTGAAGAGGAAAGGGTGATGTAGTAAAGCAGCATAAGTATTTCCCTCAGTTTTTGAGAACCAAGGTATCAATCCGAGGAGGCCACCACGAGTCCCTAGCACCTACACAAACAAATAAATCCTCGCAACCAACGCATAATAAAAGGGTTGTCAATCCCTTCACGGTCACTTACGAGAGTGAGATCGATAGATATGATAAGATAATATTTTGGTATTTTTATGATAAAGATGCAAAGTATAATAAAAGTCAATAAATATAGCTAAGTGTTTGAAGATTAATATTATGGAATATAGACCCGGGGTCAATAGGTTTCACTAGTGGCTTCTCTCGAGAGCATAAGTATTACGTTGGGTAAACAAATTATTGTTGAGCAATTTACGAATTGAGCATAGTTATGAGAATATCTAGGTATGATCATGTATATAGGCATCACGTCCGCGACAAGTAGACCAACTCCCGCCTGCATCTACTACTATTACTCCACACATCGACCGCTATCCAGCATGCATCTAGAGTATTAAGTTCATAAGAACTGAGTATCGCTTTAAGTAAGATGACATGATGTAGAGGGATAAACTCATGCAATATGATATAAACCCCATCTTGTTATCCTCGATGGCAACATTATAATATGTGCCTTGCTGCCCCTCATCCTTTGGGAAAGGACACCGCAAGATTGAACCCAAAGCTAAGCACTTCTTCCATTGCAAGAAAGATCAATCTAGTAGGCCAAACCAAACTGATAATTCAAAGAGACTTGCAAAGATAACCAATCATACATAAAATAATTCAGAGAAGATTCAAATATTGTTCATAGATAAACTTGATCATAAACCCACACTTCATCGGTCTCGTCAAACACACCACATAAGAAGATTACATCGAATAGATCTCCACGAGAATCGTGGAGAACTTTGTATTGAGATCCAAAGAGAGAGTAGAAGCCATCTAGCTAATAACTATGGACCCGAAGGTCTGAGGTAAACTACTCACACATCATCGGAGAGGCTATGGTGTTGATGTAGAAGCCCTCCGTGATCGATGCCCCCTCTGGCGGAGCTCCGGAAAAGGCCACAAGATGGGATCTCACCGGTACAAGAAGGTTGCGGCGGTGGAATTAGGTTTTTGGGTCCGTATCTGGTAGTTTGGGGGTACGTAGGTATATATATAGGAGGAAGAAGTATGTCGGTGGAGCTACATGGGCCCCACGAGGGTGGAGGGCGCACCCAGGGGGGTAGGCGTGCCCCCCAACCCCGTGCCTTCCTGGTTGATGTCTTGACGTAGGGTCCAAGTCCTCTGGATCACGTTCGTTCCAAAAATCACGTTCCCGAAGGTTTCATTCCGTTTGGAGTCCGTTTGATATTCTTTTTCAGCGAAACTCTGAAATAGGCAAAAAACAGCAATTCTGGGCTGGGCCTCCGGTTAATAGGTTAGTCCCAAAAATAATATAAAAGTGTATAATAAAGCCCATTAATGTCCAAAACAAAATATAATATAGCATGGAACAATAAAAAATTATAGATACGTTGGAGACGTATCAGGGGGGTTCCGGTAACTCCCCGGTACTCCGGAAAATACCCGATACTTCGGAACCATTCCGGTGTCCGAATATAACCTTTCAATATATCAATCTTTATGTCTCGATCATTTTGAGACTCCTCGTCAAGTCCATGATCTCATCCGGGGCTCCGAACAAACAGGGGTACATCAAATCACATATCTCATAATACGAATCGTCATCGAACGTTAAGCGTGCGGAACCTATGGGTTCGAGAACTATGTAGACATGACCGAGACACATCTCTGGTTAATAACCAATAGCAGAACCTGGATACTCATATTGGATCCTACATATTCTATGAAGATCTTTATCGGTCAAACCTCATAACAACATACGGTGTTCCCTTTGTCATGGTATTTTACTTGCCCGAGATTCGATCGTCGGTATCATCATACCTAGTTCAATCTCGTCAACAGCAAGTCTCTTTACTCGTTCCGTAATGCATCATCCCGCAACTAAATCATTAGTCACATTGCTTGCAAGTCTTATAGTGATGTGTATTACCGAGAGGGCCCAGAGATACCTCTTCGACAATCGGAGTAACAAATCCTAATCTCGATCAATGCCTACTCAACAAACACCATCGGAGACACCTGTAGAGCATCTTTATAATCACCCAGTTATGTTGTGACGTTTGATAGCACACTAAGTGTTCCTCGGTATTCGGGAGTTGCATAATCTCATAGTCTTTGGAACATGTATAAGTCATGAAGAAAGCAATAGCAATAAGCTAAACGATCATAGTGCTAAGCTAACGGATGGGTCTTGTCCATCACATCATTCTCTAATGATGTGATCCCATTCATCAAACGACAACACGTGTCTATGGCTAGGAAACTTAACCATCTTTGATTAACAAGCTAGTCAAGTAGAGGCATACTAGGGACACTTTGTTTGTCTATGTATTCACACATGTACTATGTTTCCGGTTAATACAATTCTAGCATGAATAATAAAAATTTATCATGATATAAGGAAATATAAATAACAACTTTATTATTTCCTCTAGGGCATATTTCCTTCAAGGGCCTCACCTTGGCCCGGCGTGAAATCACCGTCGTTGACCGGAGATCATTCTGCTGCGATCGTAGAATCACCTGCCTGGCGTATGCGGCTGAAGGAAATATGCCCTAGAGGCAATAATAAATTTTTATTATATTTCCTTATATCATGATAAGATGTTATTATTCATGCTAATCATCATTGAGAAGTTAACATGTGAACATGCTTGATTACTGACGAACACACTACTTGTTAGGGTGAGTGAACTAGTCTAGATCTGCGATGAGGGAACAACATGTTAGATGAATGATTATTGACATAAGCGTGTCTCGGTCATGTCTGCATCCAGTTCCGAACCGTAGGTCATTAGTTGGTGACGATCGTATGAGTTTATGTGATTTGATGTGCGAAGGTTGTCTAAAGATCCCGGATGAATCACTT
This sequence comes from Aegilops bicornis, assembly GCA_021605145.1. Lineage (NCBI taxonomy): Eukaryota > Viridiplantae > Streptophyta > Magnoliopsida > Poales > Poaceae > Aegilops > Aegilops bicornis. The sequence goes on along the minus strand of CM038669.1, from coordinate 372,486,785 downwards.
GATTACTAGGAGTCTCGAAATGGTCGAGACGTAAAGATCGATGTATTGGAAGGCTATATTCGGACATCGGAAAGGTTCCGAGTGGTTCGGGCATTTTTCTGGAGTACCTGGAGGTTACCGAAACCCCCCGGGAGAAGTTATGGGCCTTATGGGCCATAAGAAGGAAGCACACCAGCCCACAAGGGGCTGGTGCGCCCCCCTTGGGCAGGAGGCCAAATTGGAATAGGTTTGGGGGGCGGCGGTCCCCCTTTCCTTCTCTCCTACTCCTCCTTCCCTTCCTGCCCTACTCCAACTAGGGAAGGGGGGAATCCTACTCCCGGTGGGAGTAGGACCCCCCTAGGGCGCGCCATAGAGATGGCCGGCCCCTCCCCTCCTCCATTCCTTTATATACGGGGGAGGGAGGCACCCCATAGACACACAAGTTGACCAGTTGATCTTTTAGCCGTGTGCGGTGACCCCCTCAACCATAATCCACCTCGGTCATATCGTAGCAGTGCTTAGGCGAAGCCCTGCATCGGTAGCAACATCATCACCATCGTCACGCCGTCGTGCTAACGGAACACTCCCGCAAAGCCCTGCTGGATCGGAGTTTGTGGGACATCATCAAGCTGAACGTGTGCTGAACTCGGAGGTGTCGTGCGTTCGGTACTTGGATCGGTCGGATCGTGAAGACGTACGACTACATCAACCGCGTTGTCATAACGCTTCCACTTTCGATCTACGAGGGTACGTGGGCAACACTCTTCCCTCTTGTTGCTATGCATCACCATGATCTTGCGTGTGCGTAGGAATTTTTTTGAAATTACTACGTTCCTCAACAGTGGCATCTGAGCCAGGTTTATGCGTAGATGTTATATGCACGAGTAGAACACAAGTGAGTTGTGGGCGATACTAGTCATACTGCTTACCAGAATGTCATACTTTGATTCGGCGGTATTGTTGGATGAAGCGGCCCGGAATGACATTACGCATACGCTTACATGAGACTGGTTCTACCAACGTGCTTCGCACACAGGTGGCTGGCGGGTGTCAGTTTCTCCAACTTTAGTTGAATAGAGTGTGGCTACGCCTGGTCCTTGTGAAGGTTAAAACAGCACTAACTTGACGAAATATCATTGTGATTTTGATGCGGTAGGTAAGAACGGTTCTTGCTCAGCCCGTAGCAGCCACGTAAAACTTGCAACAACAAAGTAGAGGACGTCTAACTTGTTTTTGCAGGGCATGTTGTGATGTGATATGGTCAAGGCATGATGCTATATTTTATTGTATGAGATGATCATGTTTTGTAACCGAGTTATCGACAACTAGCAGGAGCCATATGGTTGTCGCTTTATTGTATGAAATGCAATCGCCATGTAATTGCTTTACTTTATCACTAAGCGGTAGCGATAGTCGTAGAAGCAATAGTTGGCGAGACGACAATGATGCTACGATGGAGATCAAGGTGTCACGCGGTGGCGATGGTGATCATGGCGGTGCTTCGGAGATGGAGATCAAAGGCACAAGGTGATGATGGCCATATCATATCACTTATATTGATTGCATGTGATGTTTATCCTTTATGCATCTTATTCTACTTTGATTGACGGTAGCATTATAAGATGATCCCTCACTAAATTTCGAGGTACAAGTGTTCTCCGTGAGTATGCACCATTGCCAAAGTTCGTCGTGCCGAGACACCACGTGATGATTGGGTGTGATAAGCTCTACGTTCATATACAATGGGTGCAAGCCAATTTTGCACACGCAGAAATACTCGGGTTAAACTTGACGAGCCTAGCATATGCAGATATGGCCTCAGAACACTGAGACCGAAAGGTCGAGCGTGAATCATATAGTAGACATGATCAACATAGTGATGTTCACCATTGAAAACTACTCCATTTCATGTGATGATCGGACATGGTTTAATTGATATAGATCACGTGATCACTTAGATTATTAGAGGGATGTCTATCTAAGTGGGAGCTCTTAAGTAATATGATTATTTGAACTTTAATTTATCATGAACTTAGTCCTAGTAGTATTAGCATATCTATGTTGTAGATCAATAGCTCGCGTTTAGCTCCCCTGTTTTATTTTTGATATGTTCCTAGAGAAAACTAAGTTGAAAGATGATAGTAGCAATGATGCGGACTTAGTACGTGATCTGAGGATTATCCTCATTGCTGCACAGAAGAATTATTTCCTTGATGCACCGCTAGGTGACAGACCTATTGCAGGAGCAGATGCAGACGTTATGAATGTTTGACAAAGCTCGGTATGATGACTACTTGATAGTTTAGTGCACCATGCTTTACGGCTTAGAACCGGGAATTCAAAAATGTTTTGAATGCCATGGAGCATATAAGATGTTCCAAGAGTTGAAATTGGTATTTCACACTCATGCCCATGTCGAGAGGTGTGAGACCTTTGACAGTACTTTGGCTACAAGATGGAGGAGAATAGCTCAACCAGTGAGCATGTGCTCAGATTGTCTCCGTACTACAATTTCTTGAATCAAGTGTGATGCGGAGCATCCCTCACTCATCCCCATGGACGTGCCTACATCTCCCTCAATGCCACTCGGACCCATGACAAGAGCCCGAGCTAAGGCTATCGAAGATAAGGTGAATTCGCTCCTCTCTGAACTCCCTCTTCCTACTCACGAGACATGGCTACTACCTCATTTGGAGACTCTATGTGTAATCAGGTACATGGAGGTGAGCCAAGGATCAACTACTTGCAAGAGCCAAGAGGGCGAGGACCCCAAGCATATTGAAGAAGAAGAAGAGATGCTCACGAGGGAGGGCATCGGACGTCCGACCAAGCCCGGACGTCCGACGAAGTCTCAGACCCGGACGGCCGGACTCTCGGACGTCAAGACTTCGCCACCCGAACCAAACCTACGGACGACCAAAGCCTCCAGACGTCCGACCGACGCATGCCCGAACCGAATCTACGGACGACCGACGACTTCCGGACGTCCGGACCGTCACGGACGACCGACCCCTCCGGACGTCCGACACGCCCACGACAGAGCTGATTCTACGGACGCCCGAGCCCGTCCCGAGCCTCCGGACGTCCGACGCCTTCCGGACGTCCGACGCCTGTGTGTTGACTTTGCTTGGGGCCGCAGCCCATGTACCCCTTTGCCCCCTAGACTATATATACTCTTTCTTCCCCACCTTTCTAGGGTTAGCATTGGTTTAGCTCATGTTTGTGTGAGAGCCTTGCTCATCCACTTGGTTACTTCTCCTCGGAGCTCAGGACCTCTACGGAGAAGATCCCCCAAGCGGATTCAAGACCCCCTTCTAGGGTGGACCCCATCAAGACCTCCTCTCAGAGAAGAATGGCTACTCGTGTATCTTACCTTTGTTGATTTTGAATCTTGTGCTACCTTATGTGTTTGATGATCTAGACCTTGTGTGATCGATACTTGTCGGTTTAGTGTTCCTCTTGTGTGTGTGTTTCCCCGTGTTCTTCCGCTCGTTCGTCGTGTTCCTCGTAGGGATCCTCTCCAAACGTGAAAGATCGTCCACATAGGGTTCCGCCCTACATCATCTTGGTATCATGAGCCACGTTGATCACGTTTTTGGATCCCCTACCCCTCTTTTTCTAGCTTGATTTTGTTGTTTTTGTCCTAATTCCGAAAATTCCCCACCAGAAATAGCCCCATTTTTTTTTTTGTGATTTGTTTGTGAGTTGAGATTTTGTTGGTTTGGTCCATGGATTTGAGTTGCTACGTGTGGATCTAGCTTTTCCCTCCCTCCCCACCCTTTTCCATCCACCAAATCACTCGATTTCGACCTCACCATTTTTCTTCTTCCCGAAATCTCGCAGTTCATCCCGAGCCCGATTTTCGCCCAGGCTCCGGACGACCGAAAAAGGTCGGACCTCCGACGAAGTCCGGGCGACCGTAAAAGCCCGGACGTCCGTAAAACCCTGATGAAACAGAACTTTGTCAGTTCGCCACCACCACAACCCCAAATTCCATCACCTCTTCCAAACCCACATACACCACCATCTTCCCCGATACCTCCTATGACGATTCTGACACATTTTGGTCCTTGAGATTTTGAGTTGTGGTTCCCGTGTCCTATTGTGTTTCGGCTATCTAGGTACGGTCCGACTTCATCATCACCTCGGCTCATCTTCGCAAGGGTCACATCATCGCCAAGGACGGTAACATCATCGACATCTTTGTCATACCTTGCAATTGCATTAATACCCACATGGCCTTATTTTTGCGTAGCTTACCCATCGAGACTAGACATTGAGTATTGCCGGCAACGTGACTTGTGCACATTAGTGATCATACTCCATAGCATACATACCATACCACCGTGGTGCATATCTTGGGATCAACTTGTGTGTCACAAAGTTGTCATAGCATACACAATTGCTATCTTGGTTCGTGAAGTTTTGCATGAGAAAAGAGCTCAAAAGTGAAAGAGCCACCCAAGATTTTAAGCAAAGAGGAAAGATATGCAAAGAGCTTATGAGCAAGAACCATAGCATCATACTACATTAAGATTGTCATATTGGATCATAGCACCGAAATAACATACATATAGCATAATGGGATAGAGGCAGGTTGCATTTTTGCCTAGTAGGTTGTGCACAAGTTCCGTATCCTCCTATTATGCAATCGTGCTAGCGTCTCTCTAGTATTGTGCAACAAGAGCATTTTCGTGGATTCCACATTTTGGCTCACTTTTGGTTTGCACAATCCCACTTATCTATTTGCGTGTGTGTTTCCGTGTACCACTATTTGCTTGGTCTACTTGTTGCATTTGCAAATTTGTGTACCTTTTTCCAACATTATTGACGCTCACTTACAATTGCATCAAATTTTGTGCCACCATCCTCACCAAGCTCCACCATAAGCTTTTATTTGTGTAGGTGTGAGAACCGACAAGGATTGGTACCAATAGTGCTATTTCATTGTCCGCATTTGAGTGAACTTGATTCATCATCAACTTCGGTCAAAGGTACATTGGTATAAATTCTTCTCCTTCTTCCACTCACATTTTTGCTTGGAATTATGGACAGGCCAAGTACTTCTACCAACCCACTCTTCCTCGAGCAAGACGATGACATGTCATCATACGTCACCAAGAGCCACCTCTTTGGTGCACAACGAGCGTTGCACCAAGAGAAACAAGCAATGAGCGACCGCATCGACAACCTCGCCACCGACTTGCGACTCTCCGAGCAACGTACAAGAGACTACTTCGACAACAAGTTTGACGCTCACAAGCAAGAGAATGATGCAAGAATGGACGAGATCCGCGCCTTAATGAGGAACCGGCACCATTCCACTTCTTCATCCTCAAAACGGAGCCGCTCGAGTCGACACTCCGACGACACCTTCGACGACTCAAGTACACCTACTTCGAACACTCTTCGTCGTGTCGCACGTCAAGACCGTCATGCATCACGCAACCCGCTACATGACAAGCATTCACAAGAGCAAGTCGATGAGCAAGTCCCTCGTCCTCAATCAAACCAAGACACATTTGCCCAAGCTCAAGAACGACAACGACTACGGCACCAAGAGGAAGAGCGAGCGCGTCTACACCAAGACGAACAAGACGCCAAGTCTCAACGTCTTCAACAACAACAACGAGAAGCGCAAGCTCTTGAGGCGCAACGTGCCCTTCAAGAATCAAGTCAAGCCTTCGCCAACCGCAATCGCGAACAGCGCAATCAAGAGGAAGCCCTTCGAGAAGAAATCCAAGAGAGGAACTACCAACCTCATGGACAACGTCAAGTTCCTCAAGCTCCTCCACAAGCTCGTCAAGCTCCACCTCAACCTCAAGTTCAACAAGAGCAAGTTGATCATGGTCTTCCTCCACGCCAAGAGCAACATGAAGACGATTGCAATCCACGTCAAGGGCGTCATCATCAACATCGCCAACAACACAATGAAGAGCAACGCTATGGAAAGCTAAAATTCACCATGCCCAAGTTCAATGGAAGCAATGACCCCGAAGAGTACCTCTCATGGGCATTGAAGGTTGATAAAATCTTCCGGTTGCACAACTACGATGAAGAGAAGAAAATCGCTATGGCATCACTTGAGTTCCAAGACTATGTGCTCATATGGTGGGAACAAATCCTTGAGAGGCAACAAGCAAGAGGTGAACCTCCAATCACCACTTGGGCTCAAATGAAGGATGTCATGCGAGCACGTTTTGTGCCAACCTACTACAACCGCGACCTCTTAAAGAAACTCCAACTCCTAAAGCAAGGAACAAAGAGTGTTGAAGAATACTACAAGGAAATGGAGATAGCCATGATTCGAGCCAATGTCAAGGAAGATGATGAGCAAACTATGGCACGTTTCTTGAATGGACTCAATCATCCCATCAAGAAGATCGCCGACTTCCAACCATACTCCACCCTCTTTGAGCTCGTGCATCAAGCTACAAAGGCGGAACGTCAAGTGCAAGATGACTTCAAGTACGCCAAGTACTCATCCAAGACCTACGGCTTCTCCAACAACCAAGCTTCAACGACTCGTCCAACATCTACATCAACCAAACCTTCTACAAACTACGACGACAAGTCGAGTTACAAGAGAAATTCGACAAGTTCAAGTCGTCCTCCTCCTACTACAAGCAACTTCAAGCCGCGTGCTTCATCATCTACTCCGACCGATGAGACCATCAAAACAAGCTCCTTCAAGTGTTTCACTTGCGGCGACAGAGGCCACAAGTCCTACGAATGCACCAACAAGCGCACCATGATCCTCAACAACGACGGCACCTATGACTCAATGAGTGATGAGGAGATGGAAGCCCTTGAGCAAGTGGCCATGCACCAGCGAGTGAACGAAGATGAAGATGATCAAGTCTTTTGCGATGAGTATTCGAGCCCCGCCCTCGTTGTCTCCAAGGTCTTGACTCTTCAACATCAACAAGAAGACGACCAAAGATGCCACATCTTCCACACAAAGGCCGGCATCAACGGAAGGTCCGTCAAGGTCATCATCGACGGAGGTAGTTGCCACAACTTGGCAAGTGAAGAACTATGTTCCAAACTTCAATTGGTCAAGACGAAGCACCCGCACCCCTACAAGGTTCAATGGCTAAGTGATCCCGGCACTATACGAGTCGAGCATATGGTCCAAGTCTCCTTCAAAATTGGTGCTTATGAAGACACGTTGGAGTGTGATGTGGTCCCAATGACCGTTTGCCACCTACTTCTAGGTCGACCATGGCAATTCGACCGTGGTGTCATCCATAATGGGCGCACCAATCACTATAGCTTCAAGGTGAAAGGGAAGGAATATGTGCTATGACCTTGTCTCCTAGTCAAGTGATAGCCGACGAGCAAGCCACCCATCATAGAGACAAGAGTGAGAAAGTGATCCACCAAAAAATGAGCAAGAGCCACAAGCCAAACTTGAGCGCCTCTTCGCCTAGAGAGAAAAACCTCATCCTATTTGCCACAAAAAGTGAGATGAGAGAAGTGTGTGAGAACCCATCTAGTGTGATGCACTTTGTTCTTGTGTGCAAGGATGGAGAGCCAACAACTAACACCTCTCATGAGCTACCTTTAGTGTTTAAATCTCTTTGCAGGAATTCCAAGATATTTTCCCGATGAGCTACCTCCGGGTCTACCTACTCTTCGAGGCATTGAGCATCGAATCGACCTCATCCCCGAGCGCCTCTACCAAACAAAGCTCCATACCGAGTCAATCCCAAGGAGATTCAATGGCAAGTACAACAACTTAGACAACGGTCATGTACGTGAAAGCCTAAGCCCTTGTGCCGTTCCCGTTATACTTGTGCCTAAGCCCGATGGAAGTTTCCGCTTGTGTTCCGATTGTAGACCTATAAATGCTATTACCGTTCGCTATAGGCATCCCATTCCTCGCTTAGATGATCTTCTTGATGAACTTAGTGGAGCCAACTTTTTCACAAAATTGATCTTAAAAGTGGCTATTATCAAATCCGCATACAAGAGGGTGATGAATGGAAAATCGCTTTCAAACCAAATTTGGTTTATATGAGTGGTTAGTGATGCCTATGGGTCTTTCGGAGGCTCCCGGTACTTTCGTGTGTCTTATGCATCATGTGCTTCGTCCTTACATTGGAGTCTTTGTTGTGGTTTACTTCGACGATATTCTTGTGTTTAGCAAAACCATGAAAGAACATCTTAATCATGTTAGGGCTGTTTTGCAAACCCTTCGCAAGGAAAGTCTTTATGCAAACATGAAAAAATGCACATTTGGTGTCGACAAAGTGGTTTTCTTGGGTTTTGTAGTATCCTCAAAGGGTGTCCATGTTGATGAATCTAAAATTTAAGCAATTAAAACTTGGCCCCAACCCACCAATTTGCAACAAGTGCGTAGCTTTCTTGGTCTTGCGGGTTTTTATCGTCGCTTTGTGAAAGATTTTAGCACAATTTCCGCTCCTTTGCAAGCCTTGAGTAAGAAAGAATACTCCCTTTGTTTGGGGAACTTCACAATCAACCGCTTTTGATGAGCTCAAGTCTTTGCTTACTCATGCTCCGATTCTTGCTTTGCCCAATTTTGACAAAACTTTTGAGGTTCATTCTGATGCAAGTGGTACCGGAATTGGCGGCGTTTTGATGCAAGAACAATGAGCCATTGCTTATTTTAGTGAAAAACTATCCGGTGCTCAACTTAATTATCCCTTCTATGACAAATAATTGTATGCTTTAGTGCGTGTGCTACATGTTTGGGAACATTACCTTAGACCTCATGAATTTGTCATCCATACCGATCATGAAACGCTTAAGTACTTAAAAGTCCAAACTAAGTTGAACAAGCGTCATGCCAAATGGAGTGAATTTATTGAATCTTTTCCTTATGTCATCAAGTACATCAAGGGTAAGGAAAATGTAGTTGCCGATGCACTTTCACGCATATGCATGCTTGTCACTCAACTTGAGTTGAATGTTATTGGTTTTGAGCATATAAAGACTTGTATGAGCATGATCCTTCTTTTGCTACTCCTTATGCTAAGTGTTTGACACACACATCTTGGGAACGATACTACATAAAGGATGATTATCTTATGAGAGCTAACAAACTATGCATTCCCGAGTCTTCTCTTCGTTTGCTCCTTTTGCAAGAGGCTCATGGAGGCGGACTCATGGGACACTTTGGACGCGACAAGACATTCGCCACGCTCTCCAAGAACTACTTTTGGCCCAAGATGTTCATGACGTCTCACGCTTCACAAACCGTTGCTCTACATGCCGCAAAGCTAAGTCTAAAGCTCAATCTCATGGTCTTTACATGCCTCTTCCTATTCCTTATCAACCTTGGGAAGACATTAGCATGGACTTTGTACTTGGTTTGCCTAGAACTCAAAATGGACAGGATTCCGTGTTTGTAGAGCAACGGTTTGTGAAGCCGTCCTCAGACCAAGTACAAACGGAGGTGACGGCCAAACGGAGGTGTTTGTAGAGCAACGGTTTGTGAAGCCATCCTCTTGAATCAAGCTCTTGTTCTCATCCGCATACCATCCTCAAACCGACAACCAAACGGAGGTGACGAACCACACACTATCCACTCTACTTCGTGTCTTGATGAAGAAGAACATCAAGGAGTGGGAAGCATGTCTACCCATCGCCGAGTATGCCTACAACCGTGCAAGACATTCGACTACCGGCAAGTCCCCCTTCGAGGACGTCTACGGCTTCAACCCGTTGTCCCCATTGGACATTCTACCTCTTCCTCTACAAGAGCGCACCAACATGGATGCGAGTGCAGGCAAGCTACATCAAGAAGATGCATGAGGATACAAGACAAACCATCGGCGCCAAGTACAACGACTAGCGACCAAGCTCAACGTCAACAAGCAACCCATGGTCTTCAACATTGGTGATCTAGTGTGGCTACACCTTTGCAAGGACCGCTTCCCCAAAGAACGCAAGTCCAAGCTTCTTCCTAGAGCCGATGGACCCTTCAAGGTGCTAGCACGCTACAACAACAACGCCTACAAGATCGACCTACCTCGAGACAAGTACAATGTGAGCGACATCTTCAACGTCAAGGACCTCGCACCATACCATGGAGATGAAGCTTTTGATCCGAGGTCGGATCTCTCTCAAGGGGGGGGGAGATGATGCGGAGCATCCCTCACTCATTCCCATGGACGTGCCTACATCTCCCTCAACACCACTCGGACCCATGACAAGAGCCCGAGCTAAGGCTATCGAAGATAAGGTGAATTCGCTCCTCTCCGAACTCCCTCTTCCTACTCACGAGACATGGCTACTACCTCATTCGGAGACTCTATGTGTAATCAGGTACATGGAGGTGAGCCAAGGATCAACTACTTGCAAGAGCCAAGATGGCGAGGACCCCAAGCATATTGAAGAAGAAGAAGAGATGCTGCTGAGGGTACAGGCATCGGACGTCCGACCAAGCCCGGACGTCCGATGAGTCCCAGGACCCGGACGACCGGACTCTCCGGACGTCCGGCACTTCGCCACCCGAACCAAAACTATGGACGACCGAAGCCTCCGGACGTCCGACCGACGCACGCCCGAACCGAATCTACGGACGACCGACGACTTCCGGACGTCCGGACCGTCACGGACGACTAACCCCTCCGGACGTCCGACGCGCCCACGACAGAGCTGATTCTATGGACGCCCGAGCCCGTCCGGACGTCCGAACCGTCCCAAGCCTCCGGACGTCCGACGCCTGTGTGTTGACTTTGCTTGGGGCCGCAGCCCATGTACCCCTTCGCCCCCTAGACTATATATACTCTTTCTTCCCCACCTTTCTAGGGTTAGCATTGGTTTAGCTCATGTTTGTGTGAGAGCCTTGCTCATCCACTTGGTTACTTCTCCTCGGAGCTCAGGACCTTTATGGAGAAGATCCCCCAAGCGGATTCAAGACCCCCTTCTAGGGTGGACCCCATCAAGACCTCCTCTCGGAGAAGAACGGCTACTCGTGTATCTTACCTTTGTTGATTTTGAATCTTGTGCTACCTTATGTGTTTGATGATCTAGACCTTGTGTGATCGATACTTGTCGGTTTAGTGTTCCTCTTGTGTGTGTGTTTCCCCGTGTTCTTCCGCTCGTTCGTCGTGTTCCTCGTAGGGATTCTCTCCAAACGTGAAAGATCGTCCACATAGGGTTCCGCCCTACATCAGAGTGGGAGTTAATCTTCCAGATAAGATAGTAATTGACAAAGTTCTCTAGTCACTATCACCAAGTTACTAGAACTTGGTGATGAACTATAATATGCAAGGATGACGAAAGTAATTCTCGAGCTCTTCGCGATGCTGAAATCGGTGAAGATAGAAATCAAGAAAAGAGCATCAAGTGTTGATGGTTAACAAGACCACTAGTTTCAAGAAAAGGGCAAAGGAATAGAAAGGGAACTTCAAGAAGAATGACAAACAAGTTGTCACTCCCATGAAGAAATCCAAATCTAGACCCAAGCCTAAAACTGAGTGCTTCTACTGCAAAGGACGTGGTCACTAGAAGCGGAACTGCCCGTAGATACTTGGCGGATAAGAAGGATGGCAAAGTGAACAAAGGTATATTTGATATACATGTATTGATGTGTACTTTACTAGTGTTTATAGAAACCCCTCGGTATTTGATACTAGTTCAGTTGCTAAGAGTAGTAACTCGAAATGGGAGTTGCAAAATAGACAGAGACTAGTTATGGGCGAAGTGGCGATCTGTGTTGGAAATGTTTCCAAGGTTGATAAGATCACCATCGCATACTCCCTCTACCTTAGGGATTAATATTGGAACTGAATAAATGTTATTTGGTGTTTGCGTTGAGCATGAATATGATTCGATCATGTTTATTGCAATACGGTTATTCATTTAAGTCAGAGAATAATTGTTGTTCTGTTTACATGAACAAAACCTTTTATGGTCATACATCCAATGTAAATGGTTTACTGAATCTCGATCACAGTGATGCACATAATATTGATGCCAAAAGATGCAAAGTTAATAATGATAGTGCAACATACTTGTGGCACTGCCGTTTAGGTCATATTGGTGTAAAGCGCATGAAGAAACTCCATACTGATGGACTTTTGGAATCACTTGATTATGAATCACTTGGTACTTGCGAAACCATGCCTGAGGGGCAAGATGACTAAAATGCCGTTCTCCAAAAGAATGGAGCGAGCAACAGATTTGTTAGAAATCATACATACTGATGTATGTGGTCCAATTAATATTGAGGCTCGCGGTGGGCGTCGTTATTTTCCCACCTTCACAGATGGTTCGAGCAGATATGGTATATCTACTTAATGAAACACAAGTCTGAAACATTTGATAAGTTCAAAGAATTTTAGAGTGAAGTGGACAATCATCGTAACAAGAAAATAAAGTTTCTATGATGTGATCACGGAGACGAATATTTGAGTTGCTAGTTTGGCCTTCAATTAAAACAATGTGGAATAGTTTCACAAACTCATGCCACCTGGAACACCACAGCGTAATGGTGTGTCCGAACGTCATAATCGTACTTTATTGGACATAGTGCAATCTATGATGTTTCTTACCGATTTACCACTATCGTTTTTGGGGTTATGCATTAGAGACAGCTACATTCACGTTAAATAGGGCACCATCTAAATCCGTTGAGATGACACCGTATGAACTATGGTTTGGCAAGAAACCTAAGTTGTCGTTTCTTAAAGTTTGGGGCTGCGATGCTTATATGAAAAAGCTTCGAACCCAAATCGGAGAAATGTGTCTTCATAGGATACCCAAAGGAGACTGTTGGGTACACCTTCTATCACAGATCTGAAGGCAAGACATTCGTTGCTAAAAATGGATCCTTTCTAGAGAAGGAGTTTCTCTCGAAAGAAGTGAGTGGGAGGAAAGTAGAACTTGATGAGGTAACTATACCTGCTCCCTTATTGGAAAGTAGTTCATCACAGAAATCAGTTCCTGTGACTCCTACACCAATTAGTGAGGAAGCTAATGATGATGATCATATAACTTCAGATCAAGTTACTACTGAACCTCATAGGTCAATCAGAGTAAGATCCGCGCCAGAGTGGTACGGTAATCCTGTTCTGGAGGTCATGTTACTTGACCATGACGAACCTGCGAACTATGAGGAAGCGATGATGAGCCCAGATTCCATGAAATGGCTTGAGGCCATGAAATCTGAGGTGGGATCCATGTATGAGAACAAAGTATGGACTTTGATTGACTTGCCCAAGGATCGGCAATCAATAGAGAATAAATGGATCTTCCAGAGGAAGACAGACACTGATAGTATTGTTACTATCTACAAAGCTAGACTTGTCGAAAAAGGTTTTTGACAAAGTTCAAGGTGTTGACTACGATGAGATTTTCTCACTCGTAGCGATGCTTAAGTCTGTCCGAATCATATTAGCGAATTGCCACATTTATGAAATCTGGCAAATGGTTGTCAAAACTACATTCCTTAATGGATTTCTTAAAGAAGAGTTGTATATGATGCAACCAGAAGGTTTTGTCGATACTAAAGGTGCTAACAAAATGTGCAAGCTCCTGCAAACCATCTATGGACTGGTGCAAGCATCTCGGACTTGGAATATACGCTTTGATGAGTTGATCAAAGCATATAATTTTATACAGGCTTGCGGTGAAGCATGTATTTACAAGAAAGTGAGTGGGGGCACTACAACATTTCTGATAGATATATGTGAATGACAATATTGTTGATGGAAATAATGTAGAATTTTCTGGAAAGCATAAAGGAGTATTTGAAAGGATTTTTTTCAAAGAAAGACCTCGGTGAAGCTGCTTACATATTGAGCATCAAGATCTATAGAGATAGATCAAGACGCTTGATATGTTTTTTCAATGAGTGCATACCTTGACAAGATTTTGAAGTAGTTCAAAATGGAACAGTCAAAGAAAGAGTTCTTGCCTATGTTACAAGGTGTGAAATTGAGTAAGACTCAAAGCCCGACCAGGGAGGAATATAGAAAGAGAATGAAAGTCATTCCCTATGCCTCAGCCATAGGTTCTATAAAGTATGCCATGCTGTGTACCAGATCTATTGTATACCCTACACTGAGTTTGGCAAGGGAGTACAATAGTGATCTAGGAGTAGATCACTAAACAGCGGTCAAAATTATCCTTAGTGGAATAAGGATATGTTTCTCGATTATGGAGGTGACAAAAGGTTCGTCGTAAAGGTTTACGTCGATGCAAGTTTTGACACTGATCCAGATGACTAAGTCTCAATCTGGATACATATTGAAAGTGGGAGCAATTAGCTAAAGTAGCTTCGTGCAGAGCATTGTAGACATAGAAATTGCAAAATACATACAGATTTGAATTTGGCAGGCCCGTTGACTAAACTTATCTCACAAGCAAAACATGATCACACCTTAGTACTCTTTGGGTGTTAATCACATGGCGATGTGAACTAGATTACTGACTCTAGTAAACCCTTTGAGTGTTGGCCACATGGCGATGTGAACTATGTATATTAATCACATGGTGATGTGAACTATTGGGGTTAAATCACATGGCGATGTGAACTAGATTATTGATTCTAGTGCAAGTGGGAGACTGAAGGAAATATGCCCTAGAGGCAATAATAAAGTTGTTATTTATATTTCCTTATATCATGATAAATGTTTATTATTCATGCTAGAATTATATTAACCGGAAACTTAGTACATGTGTGAATACATAGACAAACAGAGTTTCACTAGTATGCCTCTACTTGACTAGCTCTTTGAATCAAAGATGGTTAAGTTTCCTAGCCATAGACATGAGTTGTCATTTGATTAACGGGATCACATCATTAGAGAATGATGTGATTGACTTGACCCATTCTGTTAGCTTAGCATTTGATCGTTTAGTATATTGCTATTGCTTTCTACATGGCTTATACATGTTCCTATGACTATGAGATTATGCAACTCCCGAATACGGGAGGAACACTTTGTGTGCTACCAAACATCACAACGTAACTCGGTGATTATAAAGGTGCTCTACAAGTGTCTCCGATGGTACTTGTTGAGTTGGCATAGATCGAGATTAGGATTTGTCACTCCGATTGTCGGAGAGGTATCTCTGGGCCCTCTTGGTAATGCACATCACTATAAGCCTTGCAAGCAATGTGACTAATGAGTTAGTTGCGGGATGATGCATTATAGAACGAGTGAAGAGACTTGCCGGTAACGAGATTGAACTAGGTATTGAGATACCGACGATCGAATCTCGGGCAAGTAACATACCGATGACAAAGGGAACAACGTATGTTGTTATGTGGTTTGACCGATAAATATCTTTGTAGAATATGTAGGAGCCAATATGAGCATCCAGGTTCCGCTATTTGTTATTGATCGGAAACGTGTCTCGGTCATTTCTACATAGTTCTCGAACCCGTAGGGTCCGCACGCTTACGTTTGGTGACGATCGGTATTATGAGTTTATGTGATTTGATGTACCGAAGGTTGTTTGGAGTCCCGGATGAGATCGCGGACATGACTAGGAGTCTCGAAATGGTCAATACGTAAAGATCGATATATTGGAAGGCTATATTCGGACATCGGAAAGGTTCCGAGTGGTTCGGGCATTTTCCGAGTACCGTGAGTTACGGAACCCCCGGGAGAAGTTATGGGCCTTATGGGCCATAAGAAGGAAGCACACCAGGCCACAAGGGGCTGGTGCGCCCCCCTTGGGCAGGAGGCTGAATTGGAATAGGTTTGTGGGGCGGCGGCCCCCCTTTCCTTCTCTCCTACTCCTCCTTCCCTTCCTCTCCTACTCCAACTAGGGAAGGGGGGAATCCTACTCCCGGTGGGAGTAGGACTCCCCTAGGGCGAGCCATAGAGAGGGCTGGCCCCTCCCCTCCTCCACTCCTTTACATACGGGGGAGGGAGGCACCCCATAGACACACAAGTTGATCAGTTGATCTTTTAGCCGTGTGCGGTGCCCCCCTCCACCATAATCCACCTCGGTCATATTGTAGCAGTGCTTAGGCGAAGCCCTACGTCGATAGCAACATCATCACCGTTATGACGCCATCGTGCTGACGGAGCTCTCCCGCAAAGCTCTGCTAGATCGGAGTTCGTGGGACGTCATCGAGCTGAACGTGTGCTGAGTCGGAGGTGCCGTGCGTTCGGTACTTGGATCGGTCGGATCGTGAAGACGTACGACTACATCAGCCGCGTTGTCATAACGCTTCCGCTTTCAGTCTACGAGGGTACATGGACAACACTCTTCCCTCTTGTTGCTATGCATCACCATGATCTTGCGTGTGCATAGATTTTTTTTTTTGAAATTACTACGTTCCCCAACACGGCCATGAAGATCGTGACCCGGTGTGGCGGCTCATAGGGGTCCCGAATACTGTCACCATCAGAACAGCTCCCAAGCCCGCCATCCTGAACCTGATAGATGGAGTTGGTCTCACCAGTAGAGGACTCGTCGCCTGAGTAGACAAACGTCTCACCACCAGATTCAGATCCTCCTTCTAGCTCCGCTCCATGAACGAAACCAACAAAGACATGCTTCGGGGCAGCCTTAACCTTGGTGGGTCACGCGCGCCGAGCCGACTCGACGATGTCGGTGCAGATGTCCGGCTCAGCTTCCGACTCACCAATCTTGCCAATGAAGACGTGGATTCCGCCAAAGGGGACCCGGTACCCGTACTCGATTGAGTCGGTCTCGAGGCCCCAGCCCTCGTCGTAGATGTAGAGCTTGCCGCGATGACTCTTGGTCATCCGACCCACAGCGTACCCCTTGAGCCCTGCGAAGCTGCCCTTCAAGAACTCGAAACCATCGTGCGCGGGCCCCACGATGGGCGCCAACTGTCGTGGAATTATCACGTCAGATGCCCTAACATGAGAGCATCTCCAGCCGTTGGCCCCCCAGGGCGCCTAAAATCGCCGCCTGGGGGTGAGCTGATACGTCTCCAATGTATCTATAATTTTTGATTACTCCATGCTATATTATCTATTGTTTTGGACTATATTGGGCTTTATTTTCCACTTTTATATTATTTTTGGGACTAACCTATTAACCGGAGGCCCAGCCCAGAATTGATGTTTTTTTGCCTATTTCAGTATTTCGAAGAAACGGAATATCAAATGGAGTCCAAACGGAATGAAACCTCCGGGAACGTGATTTTCTCATCAGATAAGATCCAGGAGACTTGGACCCTCGGCGAAGAAAGGAGGGAGGCGACCACGAGGGTGGAGGGCGCCCCCCTAGGGTGCCCCCCTGCCTCGTGGGCCCCCCGAAGCTCCACCGACGTACTCCTTCCTCCTATATATACCTACGTACCCCCAACAGATCAGATACGGAGCCAAAAACCTAATTCCACCGCTGCAACTTCCTGTATCCACGAGATCCCATCTTGGGGCCTGTTCCGGAGCTCCGCCGGAAGGGGAATCCACCACGGAGGGCTTCTACATCATCATCATAGCCTCTCCTATGAAGTGTGAGTAGTTTAATTCAGACCTTTGGGTCCATAGTTAGTAGCTAGATGGCTTCTTCTCTCTTTTTGGATCTCAATACAATGTTCTCCCCCTCTCTCGTGGAGATCTATTCGATGTAATCTTCTTTTGCGGTGTGTTTGTTGAGACCGATTTAATTGTGGGTTTATGATCAAGATTATCTATGAGCAATATTTGAATCTTCTCTGAATTGTTTTATGTATGATTGGTTATCTTTGCAAGTCTCTTCGAATTATCCGTTTGGTTTGGCCAACTAGATTGGTAGTCTTGCAATGGGAGAAGTGCTTAGCTTTGGGTTCAATCTTGCGGTGTCCTTACCCAGTGACAGAAAGCGTTGCAAGGCACGTATTGTATTGTTGCCATCGAGATAACAAGGTGGGGTATTTATCATATTGCATGAATTTATTCCTCTACATCATGTCATCTTGCTTAAGGTGTTACTCTGTTTTCATTAACTTAATACTCTAGATGCATGCTGGATAGCGGTCGATGAGTGAAGTAATAGTAGTAGATGCAGGTGAGTCGGTCTACTTGTCTCGGACGTGATGCCTATATACATGATCATACCTAGATACTCTCATAAATATGCTCAATTACATCAATTGCTCAATGATGAATTCGTTCACCCACCGTAAAATACTTATGCTCTTGAGAGAAGCCACTAGTGAAATTTATGGCCCCTGTGTCTATTTTCATCATATTAATCTTCCTACGCTTTATTATTGCTTTGCTTTTTTACTTTGCCTTTTATTTTACTTTGCATCTTTATACCAAAAAATACCAAAAATATTATCTATCATCTCTATCAGATCTCACTCTTGTAAGTGATCGTGAAGGGCTTCACAACCCCTATTCGCGTTGGTTGCAAGGAGTTATTTGCTTTGTGTAGGTACGAGGGACTTGCGCGTGGCCTCCTACTGGATTGATACCTTGGTTCTCAAAAACTGAGGGAAATACTTACGCTACTCTCCTGCATCATCCTCTCCTCTTCGGGGAAAACCAACGCAAGCTCAAGACGTAGCAAGAAGGATTTCTGGCGCCGTTGCCGGGGAGTCTACGCAAAAAGTCAACATACCAAGTACCCATCACAATCCCTTATCTCTCGCATTACATTATTTGCCATTTGCCTCTCGTTTTCCTCTCCCCCACTTCACCCTTGCCGTTTTATTCGCCCTCTCTTTTCCATTTGCCTTTTTCTCGTCCGCTTGTTTGCTCGTGTGTTGGATTGCTTGCTTGTCACTATGGCTCAAGATAATACCAAATTGTGTGACTTTACCAATACCAACAATAATGATTTCCTTAGCACTCCGATTGCTCCTCTTGCCAATACTGAATCTTGTGAAATCAATGTTGCTTTATTGAATCTCGTTATGAAAGATAAATTCGCCGGCCTTCCTAGCGAAGATGCCGCTACTCATTTAAATAGCTTCGTGGATTTGTGTGATATGCAAAAGAAGAAAGATGTTGACAAAATGATGTTGTTAAATTGAAGCTATTTTCTTTTTTGCTTAGAGATCGTGCTAAAGCTTGGTTTTCGTCTTTGCCTAAAAATAGTATTGATTCTTGGAATAAGTGCAAAGATGCTTTTATCTCTAAGTATTTTCCTCCCGCTAAGATCATCTCTCTTAGGAACGATATTATGAATTTTAAGCAACTTGATCATGAACATGTTGCACAAGCTTGGGAGAGAATGAAATTAATGATACGCAATTGCCCTACTCATGGTTTGAATTTGTGGATGATTATACAAAAAATTTATGCCTGATAGAATTTTGCTTCTAGAAATCTTTTAGATTCGGCCACGGGAGGCACTTTTATGGAAATCACTTTATGAGATGCTGCTAAACTCCTAGATAATATTATGGTTAATTATTCTCAATGGCACACAGAAATATCTACTAATAAAAAAGTGCATGCGATAGAAGAAATCAATGTTTTGAGTGGAAGATGGATGAACTTATGAAATTATTTGCTACTAAGAGTGTTTCTTCTGATCCTAATGATATACCTTTGTCTACTTTGATTGAGAATAATAATGAATCTATGGATGTGAACTTTGTTGGTAGGAATAATTTTGGTAACAATGCGTATAGAGGAAACTTTAATCCTAGGCCTTATCCTAGTAATTCCTCTAATAATTATGGAAATTCCTACAACAATTCTTATGGTAATTTTAATAAGATGCCCTCTAGATTTGAGACTAGTGTTAAAGAGCTTATGAATTCTCAAAAGAATTTTAATGCTTTGCTTGAAGAGAAATTGCTTAAGGTTGATGAATTGGCTAGGAACGTTGATAGAATTTGTCTTGATGTTGATTCTTTAAAGCTTAGATCTATTCCTCCTAAGCATGATATCAATGAGTCTCTCAAAGCCATGAGAATTTCCATTGATGAGTGCAAGGAAAGAACCGCTAGGATGCGTGCTATGAAAAATGCCTTTATTAAAACGTGTTCTTCCGATTCCCATGAAAATAAAGATGAAGATCTGAAAGTTATTGATGTGTCCCCTATCAAATCTTTGTTTTGCAATATGAATCTTGATAATTATGAGATTGAATATGAGATACCTTTACCTAGAAGGCGTTCTAAAAATTCAGAGTTTTTAGATTATGATGCTAAAATTGATAAAAGTGGGATTGAAGAAAGTAAAACCTTAGATGTTGCTAAACCCACTATTTTGGATTTCAAGGAATTTAGTTATGAAAGTTTATCTTTAATTGATTGTATTTCCTTGTTGCAATCCGTGCTAAATTATCCGCATGCTTATAGTCAAAATAATGCGTTTACCAAACATATCGTTGATGCCTTGATGCAATATTATGAGGAAAAGCTTGAGTTGGAAGTCTCCATCCCTAGAAAAATTTAAGATGAGTGGGAGCCAACTATTAAAATTAAGATTAAGGATCATGAATTCTATGCTTTATGTGATTTGGGTGCTAGTGTTTCCACTATTCCCAAAAATTTGTGTGATTTGCTAGTTTCCCGTGATTTTGATGATTGCTCCCTAAACTTGCACCTTGCGGATTCCACTATTAAGAAACCTATGGGAAGAATAAATGATGTTCTTATTGTTGCAAATAGGAATTATGTGCCCGTAGGCTTTATCTTTCTTGATATAGATTGCAATCCTTCATGTCCTGTTATTCTTGGTAGACCTTTCCTTAGAACGATTGGTGCAATTATTGATATGAAGGAAGGGAATATTAGATTACAATCTACATTAAAGAAAGGCAAGGAACACTTCCCTAGGAAGAAGATAAAATTACCATATGAATCTATTATGGGAGCCACTTATGGATTGCCTACCAAAGATGGCAATACCTAGATCTATCCTTGCTTTCATGCCTAGCTAGGGGCGTTAAATGATAACGCTTGTTGGGAGGCAACCCAATGTTATTTTAGTTTTTTTTGTTTTTGTTTCTGTTTAGTAATAAATAATCCATCTACCTTCTGTTTGGATGTGATTTTATGTTTTAATTAGCGTTTGTGCCAAGTTAAACCTATAGGATCTTCTTGGATGATAGTTATTTGATCTTGCTGTAATTTCCAGATACTCTCGGTTCACGAAAAAAAATTAGAAATCACCAGAACGTGATAAAATAGTGATTACAATTTCTTCTGACCAATAAACAAATTGCCTAGGTCTTCCTATTTTGGCTGAATTTTTGGAGTTCCAGAAGTTTGCGTTAGTTACAGATTACTACAGACTGTTCTGTTTTTGACAGATTCAGTTTTTCGTGTGTTGTTTGCTTATTTTGATGAATCTATGGCTAGTAAAATAGTTTATAATCCATAGAGAAGTTGGAATACAGTAGGTTTAACACCAATACAAATAAATAATGAGTTCATTACAGTACCTTGAAGCGGTCTTTTGTTTTCTTTCGCTAACGGAGCTTACGAGATTTTTTGTTGAGTTTTGTGTTGTGAAGTTTTCAAGTTTTGGGTGAATTTTTTTGATGGATTATGGAACAAGGAGTGGCAAGAGCCTAAGCTTGGGGATGCCCATGGCACCCCCAAGATAATCCAAGGACACCAAAAGGTCAAAGCTTGGGGTGCCGGAAGGCATCCTCTTTCGTCCATTTCCATCGATAACTTTACTTGGAGCTATATTTTTATTCACCACATGATATGTGTTTTTCTTGGAGCGTCTTGTATTATTTGCGTCTTTGCTTGTTAGTTTACCACAATCATCCTTGCTGTACACACCTTTTGAGAGAACCATACTTGAATTGGAATTTGTTAGAATACTCTATGTGCTTTATATCTTTTGAGCTTCATAGTTTTGCTCTATGTGCTTCACTTATATCTTTTGAGCTTTATAGTTTTGCTCTAGTACTTCACTTATATCTTTTAGAGCACGGTGGTGGATTTGTTTTAAAGAAACTATTGACCTCTCATGCTTCACTTAGATTATTTTGAGAGTCTTAAAATAGCATGGTAATTTGCTTAAAATAATAATATGCTTGGTATTCAAGATTTGTAAAACTTTCTTTTGAGTGTGTTGAATACTAAGAAAAGTTTGATGCTTGATAATTGTTTTGAGATATGAAGGTTGTAATATTAGAGTCATGCTAGTTGAGTAGTTTTGAATTTGTGAAATACTTGTGTTAAAGTTTGTGATTCCCGTAGCATGCACGTATGGTGAACCGTTATGTGATGAAGTCGGAGCATGATTTATTTATTGATTGTCTTCCTTATGAGTGGCGGTCGGGGATGAGCGATGGTCTTTTCCTACCAATCTATCCCCCAGAAGCATGCGCGTAATACTTTGCTTTGATAACTTGTAGATTTTTGCAATAAGTATATGAGTTCTTTATGACTAATGTTGAGTCCATGGATTATACGCATTTTTCTCACCCTTCCACCATTGCTAGCCTCTCTAATACCGCGCACTTTTAGACGGTATCATAAACCCACCATAAACCTTCCTCAAAACAGCCACCATACCTACCTATCATGGCATTTCCATAGCCATTCCGAGATATATTGCCATGCAACTTTCCACCGTTCCGTTTATTATGACACGCTCCATCATTGTCATATTGCTTAGCATGATCATGTAGTTGACATCGTATTTGTGGCAAAGCCACCATTCATAATTCTTTCATACATGTCACTTATGAATCATTGCATATCCCGATACATCACGGAGGCATTCACATAGAGTCATATTTTGTTCTAAGTATCGAGTTGTAATTCTTGAGTTGTAAGAAAAATAAAAGTGTGATGATCATCATTTTTAGAGCATTGTCCCAAGTGAGGAAAGGATGATGGAGACTGACTATGATTCCCCCATAAGTCGGGATGAGACTCCGGACGAAAAATTAAAAAAAAATGAGGCCATAAAAAAAGGGGAAAAGGCCCAAATAAAAAAAAGAGAGAAAAAGAGAGAAGGGACAATGTTACTATCCTTTTACCACACTTGTGCTTCAAAGTAGCACCATGATCTTCATAATAGAGAGTCTCTCATTTTGTCACTTTCATATACTAGTGGGATTTTTTCATTATAGAACTTGGCTTGTATATTCCAATGACGGGCTTCCTCAAATTGCCCTAGGTCTTCGTGAGCAAGCGAGTTGGATGCACGCCCACTTAGTTTATTTTGTTGAGCTTTCATATACTTATAGCTCTAGTGCATCCGTTGCATGGCAATCCCTACTCACTCACATTGATATCTATTTATGGGCATCTCCATAGCCCGTTGACACGCCTAGTTGATGTGAGACTATCTTCCCTCTTTTTGTCTTCTTCACAACCACCATTCTATTCCACATATAATGCTATATCCATGGCTCACACTCATGTATTGCGTGAAGATTGAAAAAGTTTTGAGAATGTCAAAAGTATAAAACAATTGCTTGGCTTGTCATCGGGTTGTGCATGATTTAAATATTTTGTGTGGTGAAGATAGAGCATAGCGGACTATATGATTTTGTAGGGATAACTTTCTTTGGCCATGTTATTTTGAGAAGACATGATTGCTTTGTTAGTATGCTTGAAGTATTATTATTTTTATGTCAATATGAACTTTTGTCTTGAATCTTTCGGATCTGAATATTTATACCACAATTAAGAAGAGTTACATTGAAATTATGCCAAGTAGCACTCCGCATCAAAAAATCTCTTTTTATCATTTACCTACTCGAGGACGAGCAGGAATTAAGCTTGGGGATGCCTGATACGTCTCCAACGTATCTATAATTTTTGATTGCTCCATGCTATATTATCTATTGTTTTGGACTATATTAGGCTTTATTTTCCACTTTTATATTATTTTTGGGACTAACCTATTAACCGGAGGCCCATCCCAGAATTGTTGTTTTTTGCCTATTTCAGTATTTCGAAGAAACGGAATATCAAACGGAGTCCAAACGGAATGAAACCTTAGGGAACGTGACTTTCTCATCAGATAAGATCCAGGAGACTTGGACCCTCGGCCAAGAAAGGAGGGAGGCGGCCAAGAGGGTGGAGGGCGCTCCCCTAGGGCGCGCCCCCTGCCTCGTGGGCCCCCCGAAGCTCCACCGACGTACTCCTTCCTCCTATATATACCTACGTGCCCCCAACAGATCAGATACAAAAACCTAATTCCACCGCCGCAACTTTCTGTATCCACGAGATCCCATCTTGGGGCCTGTTAGGAGCTCCATGGGAAGGGAATCCACCATGGAGGGCTTCTACATCATCATCATAGCCTCTCCTATGAAGTGTGAGTAGTTTACTTCAGACCTTCGGGTCCATAGTTAGTAGCTAGATGGCTTCTTATCTCTTTTGGATCTCAATACAATGTTCTCCCCTCTCTCGTGGAGATCTATTCGATGTAATCTTCTTTTTGCGGTGTGTTTGTTGAGATCGACAATTATGGGTTTATGATCAAGATTATCTATGAGCAATATTTGAATCTTCTCTGAATTCTTTTATGTATGATTGGTTATCTTTGCAAGTCTCTTCGAATTATCCGTTTGGTTTGGCCAACTAGATTGGTAGTCCTTGCAATGGGAGAAGTGTTTAGCTTTGGGTTCAATCTTGCTGTGTCCTTACCCAAAGGATGTAAAGGGTTGCAAGGCACGTATTGTATTGTTGCCATCGAGGATAACAATATGGGGTATTTATCATATTGCATGAATTTATTCCTCTACATCATGTCATCTTGCTTAAGGCGTTACTCTGTTTTCATCAACTTAATACTCTAGATGCATGCTGGATAGCGGTCGATGAGTGGAGTAATAGTAGTAGATGCAGGCAGGAGTCGGTCTACTTGTCTCGGACGTGATGCCTATATACATGATCATACCTAGATACTCTCATAACTATGCTCAATTCTGTCAATTGCTCAACAGTAATTCGTTCACCCACCGTAAAATACTTATGCTCTTGAGAGAAGCCACTAGTGAAATCTATGGCCCTCGGGTCTATTTTCAATATATTAATCTTCCTATGCTTTATTATTGCTTTGCTTTTTTACTTTGCCTTTTATTTTACTTTGCATCTTTATACCAAAAAATACCAAAAATATGATCTTATCATCTCTATCAGATCTCACTCTCGTAAGTGACCGTGAAGGGCTTGACAACCCCTATTCGCGTTGGTTGTGAGGAGTTATTTGCTTTGTGTAGGTACGAGGGACTTGCACGTGGCCTCCTACTGGATTGATACCTTGGTTCTCAAAAACTGAGGGAAATACTTACGCTACTCTGCTGCGTCATCCTCTCCTCTTCGGGGAAAACCAACGCAAGCTCAAGACGTAGCATGAGCTGACGCAAAAAATGGGCCTCGGGGCGAGTTTGTCCCCAGCCGCTGGCCCTAGGGCCGCCCCCCGGCGCGTTTACAAAATAAAAATGTATAGCAAATTTCGGCACATTTCGGCGAAGTTCGGGTAAACACGACAAATTTCGGCCAACTTGGGCATATATTTCAACAAAGTTCACCGATTTTCATTACATAGCAAATATATAATAAACTAATCTAAAAGAAACTGGCTGAACACAGAGTAGTCGTTGTTGTCGCCGCCATCCTCGTCGTCGGCCTTCTCCTCCTTGTCCGGCTTATATAGGCGCGTCGCGCCCGTGTGTACGTGTGCGAGGGAGGGGAGGCGTCGGCGCACCGTCTCGTTACGCGCCGCCCATGAGGAATCAATGGCAAGGCTGACCGGCGGCGGCAGCCTTGCCATTGATTCCCTGCGGGAACCGAGGCGTTGGGGGAAGACGAGGCGGTGGTAGCCGACGCTGCTGGCCCGCGTTTTTCACGCCAAAACCACTCGCCTGGCGCCCAGGCGCCCCCAACAAGACTGGTTTGGCCTGGGTCCGTCGGCGCTGATTTCGGCCCAGGCCGGTAAAATCGGGTTCTGGGGCGCGATCGGGCCATTTTTCAAAGGCCGACGAAAAAATAGCCCGGGAGGCCTTCTTGAAGCGCGGTGGAGATGCTCTGAGGACTTAGGTGTGGAACCATCGCAACGTAGTTAGCTTGAAGGGGTTAAACGGGACAAGGGACACAGAGAGTTTATACTGATTTGGCCCCTCGCGGTGGAGGTAAAGGCCTAATCCAGTGTAGGGTGGTATTGCTTGGGCTTCGATTACCAGGGAGCGAATACGCTTGACCTAGTTCTCGATCTCTTCTTTCTTGCCCTAAACCGCCGCCGGGTCACCCCTTTATATACATAGGCTGATGCCCGGCGGCCTACAGAGTCCCGGCCGGCTCATACACAACGTGTCCGGCTCGGTGACATAATTTATACTTTCCTTAACATACAAGTTAACATATGGCGGTTTATGCCCGTGGGCCTCAAGTCGCCTTTGGGTCTTGAGCCTTCAGTGAGCCTGCTTCGTGAACCGCCATCTTCAACATCTTCATGGGCCTTGTCATTATGAACCCCAGTGGTATGACCCGGCCTCTTCTGGGCGGGTCATACCCAATAGTTATATCCCTAACACGGTCCTTGAAGAAGGTTAAAACAAAGAACTTGATAAATCACTGTTGTGGTTTTTTCCGTAGGTAAGAACGGTTCTTGTTAGAAGCCCATAGCAGCCACGTAAAACTTGCAACAACAAATTAGAGGACGTCTAACTTGTTTTTGCAGGGCATGTTGATGTGATATGGTCAAGACATGATGTGATATACATTGTTGTATGGGATGATCATGTTTTGTAAATTTATCAGCAACCAGCAGGAGCCTTATGGTTGTCTCTTTATTGTATGAAATGCAATCGCCATGTAATTGCTTTACTTTATCACTATGCGTTAGCAATAGTTGTAGAAAGCAATAGTTGGCGAGACGACCACGACGCAACGATGGACATCAAGGTGTCGAGCCGGTGACGATGGAGATCATGACGATGCTTTGGAGATGGAGATCAAAAGCACAAGATGATGATGGCCATATCATGTCACATATCTTGATTGCATGTGATGTTTATCCTTTATGCATCTTATTTTCCTTAGATCGGCGGTAGCATTATAAGATGATCCCTTCACTAAATTTCAAGAAAAAAGTGTTCTCCCCGAGTATGCATCGTTGCCAAAGTTCGTCGTTTAGAAGCACCTCGTGATGATCGGGTGTGATAGATTCTATGTTCACATACAGCGGGTGTAAGACAGTTTTGCACATGCAGAACACTTGGCTTAAACTTGACGAGCCTAGCATGTACAGACATGGTTTCGGAACACTGGAGACCGAAAGGTCGAACGTGTGTCATATAGTAGATATGATCAACATAGAGATGTTCACCATTGATGACTACCCCATCTCACGTGATGATCGGACATGGGTCAGTTGATTTGGATCACGTATCACTTAGATAACTTGAGGGGTGTTTATTTAAGTGGGAGCTCATTATTAATTTGATTAATTGAACTTAAATTCATCATGAACTTAGTCCTGATAGTATTTGCATATCTATGTTGTAGATCAACTACCCGTGCTACCGTTCCCCTGAATTTTAATGCTTTCCTAGAGAAAGCTAAGTTGAAAGATGATGGTAGCAACTACACGAACTGGGTCCATAACTTGAGGATTATCCTCATTGCTGCATGGAAGAATTATGTCCTCGATGCACCGCTAGGTGACCCACCCGCTCCCGCTAATCCGGACGCTATGAACGCCTGGGAAACGTGGAATGATGACTACTGTATAATTCAGTGTGCCATGCTTTACGGCTTAGAACTAGGACTTCAAAGACGTTTTGTATGTCATTGAGCATATGAGATGTTCCAAGAGTTGAAGTTAATATTTCAAGCAAATGCCCGGGTTGAGAGATATGAAGTCTCCAACAAGTTCTACAGCTGCAAGACAGAGGAGAATAGTTCTGTCAGTGAACACATACTCAATATGTCTGGGTATTATAATCACTTGACCCAACTGGGAGTTGATCTTCCAGTTGATTGTGTTATTGACAGAGTTCTTCAATCACTGCCACCAAGCTACAAAGGCTTCGTGATGAGTATAATATGCAAGGGATGAACAAAGCAATTCTCGAGCTCTTACATGATGCTTAAGGTCATGGAGGTAGAAATCAAGAAGGAGCATCAAGTGTTGATGGTTAACAAGACCACTAGTTTCAAGAAAAAGGGCAAGGTCAAGAAAGGGAACTTCAAGAAGAATGGCAAGCAAGTTGCCACTCCCGGGAAGAAGCCCAAAGCTGGACCCAAGCCTGAAACTGAGTGCTTCTTGAAGGAAATATGCCCTAGAGGCAATAATAAAGTTGTTATTTTATATTTCCTTATATCATGACAAATGTTTATTATTCATGCTAGAATTGTATTAACCGGAAACTTGATACATGTGTGAATACATAGACAAAACACCATGTCCCTAGTAAGCCTCTACTAGACTAGCTCGTTAATCAAAGATGGTTAAGTTTCCTAACCATAGACATGTGTTGTCATTTGATGAACGGGATCACATCATCAAAAGAATGATGTGATGGACAAGACCCATCCATCAGCTTAGCATGTTGATCGTTCAGTTTTATTGCTATTGCTTTCTTCATGTCAAATAACTATTCCTTCGGCTATGAGATTATGCAACTCCCGGATACCGGAGGAATACCTTGTGTGCTATCGAACGTCACAACGTAACTGGGTGATTATAAAGATGCTCTACAGGTATCTTCGAAGGTGTTTGTTGGGTTGGCATAGATCGAGATTAGGATTTGTCATTCCGAGTATCGGAGAGGTATCTCTGGGCCCTCTCGGTAATGCACATCATAATAAGCCTTGCAAGCAATGTGACTAATGAGTTAGTTGCGGGATGATGTATTACGGAACGAGTAAAGAGACTTGCCAGTAACGAGATTGAACTAGGTATGAAGATACCAACGATCAAATCTCGGGCAAGTAACATACCGGTGACAAAGGGAATAACGTATGTTGTCATTACGGTACGACCGATAAAGATCTTCATAGAATATGTGGGAACCAATATGAGCATCCAGGTTCCGCTATTGGTTATGGACCGGAGAGGTGTCTCGGTCATGTCTACATAGTTCTCGAACCCGTAGGGTCCGCACGCTTAATGTTCGATGACAATTTTGTATTATATGAGTTATGTGATTTGGTGACCGAAGTTTGTTGGAGTCTCGAATGAGATCACGGACATGACGAGGAGTCTCAAAATATTCGAGGGTAAATATTGATATATTGGGCGATGGTATTCGGAATCGGAATAGTTCCGAAATGTTTCGGGTATTTTTCGGAGTGCCGGGAGGTTACCGGAACCCCCGGGGAAGTAATGGGCCTTCATGGGCCATTGGGGAGATAGAGAAGATCCCGCAAGGGGTGGCTCCCCCCCAAGGGAGTCCGAATTGGACAAGGGGGAGGGGGCGCGGCCCCTTTCCTTCCCTTTTCCCCTCTGAAGGAAAGGAAAGGGGGGGCCTACTAGGATTGGGAGTCCTAGTCGGTTCCCCCCCTATGGCGCGCCCCCTGTGGCCGGCCTCCTCCCCTCCTCCTTTATATACGGGGGCAGGGGGCACCCCAAAGCACAATAGTTGTTTCTTAGCCATGTGCGGTGCCCCCCTCCACAATTTACTACTCCGGTCATATTGTCGTAGTGCTTAGGCGAAGCCTTGCGCGGATCACATCACCATCACCGTCACCATGCCGTCGTGCTGACAAAACTCTCCCTCGACACTTTGCTGGATCAAGAGTTCAAGGGACGTCATCGAGCTGAACGTCCGCAGAACTCGGAGGTGCCGTACTTTCGGTGCTTGATCGGTTGGATCGCGAAGAAGTTCGACTACATCAACCGCGTTAAGCTAACGCTTCCAATTTTTTTGAAATTGCATGCTACGTTCCCCAACACTTCTACTACAAAGGAAATGGTCACTGGAAGTGGAACTACCCCAAGTATTTGGTGGACAAGAAGGATGGCAAAGTGAACAAAGGTATATTTGATATACATCTAATTGATGTGTTCCTTACTAATGCTCGTAGTAGCGCCTGGGTATTTGATACTGGTTCAGTTGCTCATATTTGTAACTCGAAACAGGAGATGCGGAATAAACGAAGATTGGCTAAGGACGAGGTGACGATGCACGTCAGGAATGGTTCCAAGGTCGATGTGGATCACCGTCGGCACGCTACCTCTACTTCTACCTTCGAGATTAGTTTTAGACCTAAAAAATTGTTATTTGGTGCCCACGTTGAGCATGAACATTATATCTAGATCTTGTTTATTGCAAGACGGTTATTCATTTAAGTTAGAGAATAATGGTTGTTCTATTTATATGAATAATATCTTTAATGGTCATGCACCCTTGAAGAGTGGTCTATTCTTGTTGAATCTCGATTGTAGTGATACACATATTCATATTATTGATGCCAAAAGATGCAAAGTTGATAATGATAGGGCAACATACTTGTGGCACTGCCTTTAGGTCATATTGGTGTAAAACGCATGAAGAAACTCCATGCAGATGGGATTTTGGAATCACTTGATTATGAATCATTTGATACTTGCGAACCATGCCTCATGGGCAAGATGACTAAAACTCTGTTCTCCAGAACAATGGAGCGAGCTAATGACTTATTGGAAATAATACATACCGATGTATGCGATCCGATGAGTGTTGAGGCACGCGGAGGGTATCGTTATTTTATAACCTTCACAGATGATTTGAGTAGGTATGGGTTTATCTACTTAATGAAACACAAGTCTGAAACATTTGAAAAGTTCAAAGAATTTCAGAGTGAAGTAGAGAATCATCGTAACAAGAAAATAAAGTTTCTACGATCTGATCGTGGAGGTGAATATTTGAGTTATGAGTTTGGCCTTCATTTAAAACAATGTGGAATTGTTTCACAACTCACGCCACCTGGAACACCACATCATAATGGTGTGTCCGAACGTCATAACCGTACTTTATTAGATATGGTGTGATCTATGATGTCTCCTACGGATATACCACTATCGTTTTGGGGTTATGCATTAGAGACGGATGCATTCATGTTAAATAGGGCACCGTCTAAATCCGTTGAGACGACATTGTATGAACCGTGGTTTGGCAAGAAACCTAAGCAGTCGTTTCTTAAAGTTTGGGGTTTGGACATTTATGTCAAAAGGCTTCAGCCTAATAAGCTCGAACCCAAATCGGAGAAGTGTGTCTTCATAGGATACCCTAAGGAAACAGTTGGGTACACCTTCTACCACAGATCCGAAGGCAAGATCTTTGTTGCTAAGAATGGATACTTTCTAGAGAAGGAGTTTCTCTCGAAAGAAGTGAGTGGGAGGAAAGTAGAACTTGATGAGGTAATTGTACCTTCTCTCGAATTGGAAAGTAGTACAACAGAGAAATTTGTTTCCGTGATGCCTACACCAACTAGAGTGGAAGCTAATGATGATGATCATGAAACTTGAGATCGTTACTACTTAACTTCATAGGTCGATCAGAGCACGATCCGCACCAGGGTGGTATGGTAATCCTGTCTTGGAAGTTATGTTATTAGACCATTGTGAACCTACGAACTATGAAGAAGATATGATGAGCCCAGATTCTGATAAATGGCTTGATGCCATGAAATCTGAGATAGGTTCCATGTATGAGAACAAAGTATGGACTTTGGTGGATTTGCCCGATGATCGACAAGCCATAGAAAATAAATGGATCTTCAAGAAGAAGACTGGCGCTGATGGTAATGTTACTGTCTACAAAGCTCGACTTGTCGTGAAAGGTTTTCGACAAGTTCAAGGAGTTGACTACGATGGGACTTTCTCACCCGTAGTGATGCTTAAGTCTGTCCGAATCATGCTAGCAATTGCCACATTTTATGATTATGAAATCTGGCAAATGGACGTCAAAACTGCATTCCTTAATGGATATCTTAAAGAAGAGTTGTATATGATGCAACCAGAAGGTTTTGTCGATCCTAAAGGTGCTAATAAAGTGTGCAAGCTCCAGCGATCCATCTATGGACCGGTGCAAGCATCTCGGAGTTGGAATATACGCTTTGATGAGGTGATCAAAGCACATGGTTTTATACAGACTTACGGTGAAGCCTGTATTTACAAGAAAGTGAGTGGAGCTCTGTAGCATTTTTGATATTATATGTGGATGACACATTGTTGATTGGAAATGATATAGAATTTCTGGATAGCATAAAAGGATACTTGAATAAGAATTTTCAATGAAAGACCTCGGTGAAGCTGCATATATATTGGGCATCAAGATCTATAGAGATAGATCAAGACGCTTAATAGGACTTTCGCAAAGCACATACCTTGATAAAGTTTTGAAGAAGTTCAAAATGGATCAGTCAAAGAATGGGTTATTGCCTGTGTTACAAGGTGTGAAATTGAGTCAGACTCAAAGCCCGACCACTGCAGAAGATAGAGACAGAATGAAAGTCATTCCCTATGCCTCGGCCATATGTTCTATCATGTATGCTATGATGTGTACCAGAAATGATGTGTGCCTTGCCATAAGTTTGGCAGGGAGGTACCAAAGTAATCCAGGAGTGGATCACTGGACAGCGGTCAAGAACATCCTGAAGTACCTGAAAAGAACCAAGGATATGTTTCTCGTTTTTGGAGGTGACGAAGAGCTTGTCGTAAATGGTTACGTCGATGCTAGCTTCGACATTGATCCGGATGACTCTAGGTCACAAACCGGATACGTATTTATATTGAATGGTGGAGCTGTAAGTTGATGTGGTTCCAAGCAGAGTGTCGTGGTGGGATCTACGTGTGAAGCGGAGTACATAGCTGCTTCGGAAGCAGCACATGAAGGAGTCTGGATGAAGGAGTTCATATCCGATCTAGGTGTAATACCTAGTGCATCGGGTCCAATGAAAATATTTTGTGACAACACTAGAGCAATTGCCTTGGCGAAGGAATCCAGGTTTCATAAGAGAACCAAACACATCAAGAGAGGCTTCAACTCCATTCGTGAAAAGGTCAAGGATGGAGACATAGAGATTTGCAAAATACATACGGATCGGAATGTGGCAGACCCGTTGACTAAGCCTCTTCCGCGAGCAAAACATGATGAGCACCAAGAATCCATGGGTGTTAGATTCGTTACAATGTAAGCTGGATTATTGACTCTAGTGCAAGTGGGAGATTAAAGGAAATATGCCCTAGAGGCAATAATAAAGTTGTCACAACATAACTGGGTGATCATAAAGATGCTCTACAGGCATCTCCGAAGGTGTTTGTTGAGTTGGCATAGATCGAGATTAGGATTTTTCACTCCGAGCATCGGAGAGGTATCTCTGGGCCCTCTCGGCAATACACATCATAATAAGACTTGCAAGCAAATGACTAACTAGTTAGTTACGAGATGATGTATTACGGAACGAGTAAAGAGACTTGCCAGTAATGAGATTGAACTAGGTATGAAGATATCGACGATCGAATCTCGGGCAAGTAACATACCGATGGACAAAGGGAATTACGTATGTTGTCATAATGGTTCGATCGCTAAAGATCTTCATAGAATATGTAGGAACCAATATGGGCATCCAGGTTCCGCTATCATTTATTGACCGGAGAGGTGTCTCGGTCATGTCTACATAGTTCTCGAACACATAGGGTCCGCACGCTTAACGTTCGTTGACGATATAGTGTTATATGAGTTATATGATTTGGTGACCGAATGTTGTTCGGAGTCCTGGATGAGATCACAGACATGATGAGGAGTCTCGAAATGGTCGGGAGGTAAAGATTGACATATAGGACGATGGTATTCGGGCACCGGAAGTGTTTCGGAGTGTACCGGGTGATCATCAGAGTACCAGAGGGGGTACCGGGCACCCCCGGGAGGATAGTGGGCCTATTGGGCCACAAGTGGGGAGCACACCAGCCCACAAGGGGTTGGCGCACCCCCCATGGCAGCCGCCCAAGTGGGGGAAAGGTAAGGGGGATTCGGCCTCCCCCTCCTTCCCTCTCCCCCCTTTCCTTTCCCCCTACGACGAATAAGGCGGGGGGGGGGGGGGCAGCCAAGGGCAGGAGCCCAGGTAGGATTCGGTCCTACTTGGGGCGCCCCTTGGCCTATCCCCTCTGCCTCCCACCTATATATATGTGGGAGGGGGCGTCTAGCACACCCAAAACAATTGCTTAGCCGTGTGCGGCACCCCCTCCACCGTTTACACCCTCGGTCATATTTTCGTAGTGCTTAGGCGAAGCCCTGCGGAGATCTCTTCACCATCACCGTCACCATGTCGTCGTGCTGCCGGAACTCATCCACTACCTCGCCGTCTTGCTAGATCAAGAAGGCGCGGACGTCACCGAGCTGAATGTGTGCTGAACGCGGAGGTGTCGTACGTTCGGTACTCGATCGGTTGGATCGCGTAGAAAGGTCGACTACATCAACTGCGTTGTCAAACGCTTCCGCTTACAGTCTACGAGGGTACGTAGACACACTCTCCCCCTCTCGTTGCTATGTATATCCTTGATAGATCTTGCATGTGCGTAGAAATTTTTCTGTTTTTCATGCAACGTTTCCCAACACTCATGGATCACATACTTGGTTATCGGGATAAACTTTTTCTGAGCTGAATCTAGAAGCAGCAACATAATTTGGAACCTAGTTATTTCACAAACCTAAGAGGTGTTTGGACACGTGAAACATTACGCTAACACAAAACAAAAGTTTCTACCACGAAACCAAAAACATACTGCCGGGGATAGATCACGGACTAGGTTTTACGACTAGACGTGCAGTCACGACAATGGAAGTAGAGTTGGTGATGCTCGACATGTCTGCTCCTCGTGATCCCTCGAACCGTTCGTCGCGGTTCCCGCAAACGGTCGGTCAAAGTACCGCAGGTGCACACCTACGAAGCAACATCACTCGCCCGATTGCTAGATCCTAATGGGCAACTTGGGTGGGGGAGTGGCGTCCATGGTTGGATGGGAGACAAAGACCAACCCTAAATCGTGCAACCCATTCTCCTTTATATAGACCTCCGAAATGGGCTTAGACCCATTAGAGTTCTAATCCCAGTCTAATTCGAACCCTAATATGAATCATACTTCAACCCCTTAAGCGTGCGATCATATAGGTTCACGTGTACATGGACACAACCCGAGTCAATAGATTATAGATGGTACAGGTTCCTTGTAGAACATGCCAACTTTCATGTGTGTGTAAAGTCATTTGACGAACCTTGAAGATGTGTCATATGCAACATTTCTTTTGTCTCACAATATGTGTTGTATAGCTCAAGGCATGTACTTGTCACCCTTGTTGGTAGCTCGACCTCTCTTTTGAAACGGTGATACAGATTCCCGAGCTAGGTTAACACTTAACCCAAGTCGCATGGCCATACTTTTTGAATCTGGTCACTCAAGAGGGCGTAGAGAATATCTCTCTGAATCGGAGGGGGGGGGGGTCTCATCTCGGTCAACCATGTCTTGCGGCATATGCTTCACGACTAACACGAAAGCTACCTTTATAACTGCCCTGTTACGGAGTAGCGTATGATAGACCCTAAGTAAGTCGATTCACATCCCAAGTACATGCGAAGACCTCTGGTCTAGGACATTGTAACTGAAGCTAACATATGACAATATCTCGCTTCTTACATGACTAACGTAGAAATCATACAAAGGTTGGTCAAAATCAGGATCATCTACTGAAAAATCTTGCCAAACAAGTGAAAAGAAATATTAAGCAAACAAAGCATGGAAAAATACTAACAAATGCAACCAAATAACTAAGAACCCGAGACACCTGGAAAAAATCATCCTCGGCAAAAACACTAGGAACAAAATGTTTCCCATCTGAATCATCGCTCTCTTCAAGACAGCCGGCAGGAATGCCCTTACGACAAACCTTCCGGACTCTACCCATAGTATAAACTATTTCCTAAATATGGTCAAACACACAAACAAAAAAATACTGAGAAGTATTGCAATATGAATAACCATAGGACGAGTGATGATGAACTAACAAAAATAAACTCCGAACATTATACACGTTCAATAATTATTCATTGCATAAACATTACCAAGATGCATACAATGGAGCAACAGTAGCAAACCATTAAATCCAAACAAAAATAATAATATCTACTAACAGAAGGCATATACAAATACAAATACAAAACTGAACATAAAAGTGTAATTTACAAAATGTAAAGGGCTCAATACACAAAGATAACAACAGAACAGATTAACTAAGCCAAGAAAATATATGCAATGGAAATTATTACAGTGAACAAATGCCTAAGAAGACTACCAATTGAAATTACACTTAAACTAGAAAAACTACAACTAATGAAAAAGAGCTGGCCACATTTCAACCCCCTGCAAACACCAAAAACTCATATTAGCATAAGCATGACAACAAAAAATATTAATAAGCATAGAAAACTAAACTAAATCACTACCTGTCATGCTTATAAAAAACTAAAAAGTCAAGCATCATCTATGAAACTTACTAAATCACCGGGTAGCAAACTAAAACTTACAACAACTACAAAAACAAATCAGAAACTACAACTCAGGGTGAAATACTCAACAACTCTAGGTAGTTAACTAACCTAAAATCAATGTTCCACAACAAAGGCATCTATACAACTAACTAAGCTAACATCAACTAACATCATTCGTGCAGCAAAATCTCCTACAAATTGCAACGAAGCTAAAACAACCAAATCAGCGAACACTATTCAGCCTGACACAATCAACCAGGGGATGCATACAATGCAAAAAGAACTAACCAACAGCTAAATCACAGATCCAAATGGTCAAAAAGACAGAAACGTATCACGCGAACAACATACCCACATACATCTATCAGAAGAAATAAAATCATGCAAAACCTATGGTGAAACTAACACATGCATCATCAACGGAGCATGAGCAAACCTACATATTAGAGAACACAAGCAAACCACAAATCTCAGCAACGAATTAAAATCAAGAACAAAAAGGGGAGAGATGCAACGCTGGGGGAGAAGCAATAGGGGGAGGGGAGATGAAACGAACCACGAATCCGAGAAGAGCACCAAACGCCCGACCACCAAACTCCCTAAGTGAGCAGCAAGGTAGAGCTCCAAACCGAAATCGCCATGCCTCTCTCTCTAGCTCCAAACCAAAATCGCCATGCCTCTCTCTCTCTCTCTCTCTCTAAGCCTTTGACGTGTCTGGACAGCTGAAGGGAAAGAGACAAAGGCAACCACAAGGAGGAGAAAAGAATAATCCAAAATAAAGGGGGACTCTAACTAAGAGTCGGGCACGCGAATTAACAGGTCTCCTTGAAATTTTTACGGATTCGATAACAACCAACCAGCCCAAGAGCTGGAAGAAAAGCAGAATTGCACGAATCTAAACAAAGAGAGCTGACAACAAAAGATGAATGAAAGCCAAAAGTTTTCACCCGCCGTGGTTGATGGGCATCCCGCCGTGGTTGATGGGGCTGCCGGAGTCATCGGATGATGCGCTGGATGTGCCCTTTGAGGGAGGGCTGGCCACTGGAGCCGGCTGAAAATTAGCAATTCTATAAAACTTTGATGTCTGCTTTGAATTTATAAAATCATTCATATTTTACTTCGAATATGATAATCTGGATGCTTTGTTTCTACATTGTCGCTATGATATTAGGGCCCAATCCTTTATGGTCATGTGGAAAAGAGTAATTAAACTTGGAATTTTCCGAACCATGTAACTTGAACCCAGGCTCGATTTTGAAGAGTGACTTTGCATTTCAACGCAAAAAAAAGGTTAGAAATTTACATGAAGTTAGAGCGATGTGTGTTTCTAACCAACAAAATTCCACACAAAAAATGATTGTTTGTCTCGTAAAAATGACAAGTAGGTTCTTTATGTCTTTTCCATACGAAATATAGGTAGTCATATTTTTTACATTTTGTACAGGTTATTGTTCTATAGCATTTTCCTATGACCATGAATTTTGCACATTTTTTAGAAGTCACGAGGTTTTAAACAATTTCAAATCCGGTCTAATATTTATTTGAAACAGTGTTTGAAATTCAGAATGAACCTTGCCGTACATTTTCTTCTCTACCAAGATGTCCCATTTCTCATTACTTTCCTAACGGAGCCTGCAGCAGTTTATTGTATAAAGATGATCAACTAGTTCATGCTGCCAAAACAAACAATAAACTGCTGCAGTAACCATACACCATAACAAATACTAATTTTCAGCGACCCAGCTCAACCCAATAATACTGCTCCATCCTATTCCCATACCACGTCTGAAAACACAATCAGACATCTCAGTAGAAGACCCAACACACTCGAGCTGCATGCACAAGGGCAGGTAAACAAGGTAGAGTTCTTGAATTGAAACTGAAAGCATTCTAGAATTCATGATCCACAGAAGGGAGCGATCAAACGCCTAGCCTAGGAGGTGAAGATCTCAGCAGGTACATGACCATGAAGATAAAAACTCACGTTAGTGACAGCGAGAGCTACAGCATTACAGACGGCGGCTAAATTAATCTTACTTAGGGAAAACAGCATGCCAGAGAGCAAGAACCTAAATCTCCTAGCTACCAGGTCGGCCATTGCTGGTCGACGGCAGACGTTACAGCAGTACCAGCACCTCTCCAGCCCAGCCAACAAATGGGGCTCTCTTCGAAGGCTTGAGCATGCGGTGTTAGTTCGACATCATCTTCATGTCGGCGTCATGCCTGTTGTTGTTCTGATGGTGCGCCGAGAGTGACCAGCCGCCGGATGCATACGCAGGGGGCATGTGCTGCTGCTGGTGCTGCTGCCCACCAGAGTGGTTGTAGGGCATCCCGCCGTGGTTGATGGGGCTGCCGGAGTCATCGGATGATGCGCTGGATGTGCCCTCTGAGGGAGGGCTGGCCACTGGAGCTGGCACGTAGGTGGCCATCTGTGGGGGTGCGGACATCGGTTCAACCTTCCGTGGCTCAGCGGGCTTTGATTTTTTACCTTCGGCTATGAAACTAGCCACGACAACCTGATGGAAAAGATTCCAAGTCAGCATTTTGACATATTGAACAAAACGGAGCTAAGGCAGAGACAATTCCCAAATTTACAGAACCTGAACAGGTGTCGCAGCCGTTAGCTGCCCAGCTACACATCCACCAAGAACCCGGCCATCAGATCCTGCAAGGGCAACGCTCAATCCACCAGTCCTGCTACGGGTGTCACCATCTTCCGCAAGCAGGAATGAACCAGATAGGGAGATGATCTCAAATCGACCCTGCACCAGAATCATATATCAGAAAGTTAGCCAATTGACATAGGCAGAAAGCTCTATCAATGTAATACAAGGTAAAGGTGTGCAGTCATAAGCAGAAAGCCGCAAGCTTTGAGATCAGACTCAAATAGTACTCCTATTGAAACACATAGACTTCTGTTTGATGTGTATAATTCTGATATTTAAGAATAAATTACAGCAAAGAACACAATACTAATTTAATTGTCAAGTACATGTAGAATGTGCAAGCATTAGTATCCTATTCAGTCCACACAAGATAATTACGTACCTCATAAGTAACCAGTCCACCAGATGTAGCTGGCTGCCGAAGTGTTACATTGCTTATTGCACCATTTGCTGAAAGAATGCAAACTGTGCGAGGTCCTTGCTGTGAGAAGGACATTATTTTTGAAGCAACATCCTGTCATGAAAAAAGATGGCATTTACATTAAAACAAGCTTTCAGCCACTACAAATATAAACAAGTGGGCTGCAGGCAATTTAAGCATGAAATGACAACAGAATTAGATTGCAGACAGAAATTGCATGGCATTGAGAAAACAAGTATGCAAGTGACTCCTCAAAAGAAACAACAAATACAAACATCTAAAGCTCGCTATATCATTGAGTTGCTACCAAAGAAAAATCACAAACAACTCACACAATGAATAATTAATGTACCTTTGGCAAATGCAAATGCAATCTGATCTATGCTCCTAAACCACACCATAATTAGGACGAGGATCTCGTACTAAACAAAATTACTTCACTTCAAGTTCAAACACAGCCTGATGTGCCCACTTCTACCTAATCTAGGTGAACTACCATAAAGAACATATCTCTGCATGCTTTGTGCCAGTTACAACAACATTGAAACCTACACACTCAAGACATTATTTCTTCAGGCGCAATTAACTCGGTCAAGAAAAGTTACACCCCCTTTTACCGCATAAAGAAACTTTTTATCAACGTGCAAGGTTGCTCCTGATCTAGATGAACTAGAAACTCTGCACCAATCGGTGAATTTGATCCAACAATACCATCAATTGTTTCAACCGGTCCCTCTTTTGATGGTCCAGACTCGACACTAGCAACAGACACAGGTGCCACCACTTGCTGGTGTGTGTAGTTGCAAAAAGGCCAGAAGCCCATCTCCATGGTTTCTTCAGATCCTACTTGCTCCTGACCGGTGGGGCCAGTCAACAGCCATGCTGGGAATCTGCCGGGCACAGCACCACTACATCTTGCCGGCCTCCAAACCGGCAGATCCTCCTCTCATGTTCCTTTGATACGGCGAGGAGCTCCAACTACTCGCTAGCTAGTCAAAGGCTTGCAAGTCGCAGAGAGACATAGATCCACCACCATCAGTACTCACTGAACTGGATGGATGAATGGATGGGGAGGAATAAACAAAGTAAGATCAGGAAAAGAATGCGAGATCTGCGGTGTTTCTTCCACATGCATGGATGTTTATTGCTACCTCGCCGGCCTTGACGGAGAGGATGTGCGGAGTGAAGGAGATGCCCCACGACCCTGCAGGAAATAGCAGACATGGCAAGTTAGAGATTTATGCAAGAAGCGGCAGTGATTATGGTAGTAATGGTGCGCGCGTACCGAGTGCTTCGAACTGCTTCTTCTTGCCGGAGCCAGGGGGGCGGCCGCGGCGCTTGGCGTTGGGATCAGACGGGGGGCTGCTGATGGAGAAGCCGTGCTGCTGGCCTGGAGGCGGGGGCGGCGCGGCGCCGCCAGAGGCGGAGGAGAGGGGCGCGAGCGCGAGGGCCATGCTCCCGTCGGGCGCGTACTTGCGCGGGCGGCCCCGCTTCTTGCGCATAAGGTCGCCCATGCCGAGCGCATTGCTGCCCGGCGGTGGCGCCACAGCGTGGGGCGGCGGCGCGGCGTAGAGCATGGGGCCCGGAGGGTGATGCTGGTGCGGGTGCTGGTGCTGGTGCTGATGCTGATGCGGGTGCTGGTGCTGGTGAGGGTGGTGCTCCCCGGGCGGCTTCCCCACCATCTGGTCGAACGAGAGCCTCATGCCGCCTCCCGGCATGGGCGCGGCAGGGTTCGCCGACCCAGCCGGCGGCTGCTGTTGCTGCTGGTGCTGGTGATGTTGGTGGTGCTGATGGTGCGCGAACGGATGCGGCGGCGGCGGCATGGAGGCGATCGGCGGTGGCTGCGTGTGCGGCTGCGGCTGCGGCTTTGCCTGCGAAACCGGGGCAGGGGCAGCGGCCGGGGCCGGCACCGGCGCGGTGGGGGCGGCGGCGGTGGCGGCGGTGGCGGCGGCGAGCGGCGCGACGTCCTTGGCCTCCATTCCGCCCAGATCCAGCCGTCCTGGTCTTCCGGGTGGCGCCGTTACCGCAGCTGCTTCGCCGTGAGCCTGAGTTTCAGCTCGAGAGTCTGAAGCCAACAAACAAAACCAATCAATCAATCAGTCAGTCCGTCAGTATCCGGTCCGAGTTTGACCAAGCTGCTGCTGCTGCTGCTTTATTTCTCCCCCACTCCACTCGGAAGCTGCATCTCAAACGAACGAACTCACGAACGAACAAAAAGGCTGGAGATAACAACCGAGGAGGGGTAACATGGGAGGGATCGAGCAAGCAAACAATCTCCAGAATATTATCAGATATAAAGATGGAGGATGAGAACAAAAGGGAGTGAGAGATTAGGTGGGGGTTAGGAGGGGTGGCGCGCGTGCACGCACCTAATGGATGGATGGATGGATGAGATCGCCGAGGACACGCCGTGCTCCTCCTCCTCTCTTGCTCCAACACCAGACGACGCCACTCCCCAGCTCACTCCTCACTCAGCTCAGTAGTTCTAATGCGGACTCGGCTAGGCGGAGCTATTCCAATCTAGAGGGAGGGAGGGGTGGCGAAGGGAAAAGAGGGGGGAGGGCAGCGAAATTACGGGGAACGGAAATTACTAAAGTAAAGGCAATAAAGAAGGGGGAGAGAGAGGAATTGGGGGCAGAAAGAAAGGCGATTTGTTACGGGTACACGCTTCACATGCAGGCACTGCATTTCGGGTAGTAATAAAGGCCAGCGGCAGGGTGTAGTTGGGGAGCTACCTCTGCTTTTTGTTTCTCCCCACTCTCTCTTCTCTCTCTTCAAACGGAAAAAAAACTTTATTTTTTCTCACCTTGGGTCGGGGTACGTTTTCTTTCTCGTTCGAGAAAAATAGCAACAGTACTCTACTCGGGCGGGGAAGAGAGAGAGAGAGAGGAGAAGTGGGACTGGTCCACTCTACTCGAGAACCGAAACAGTAGCCGAATTAATATTCGAAAAGGGGAGCCATTGCTTGCTTGCCTGCTCGTTTACGCCACGGATTTACTACTCTATAATTAAATTGGCATGGTACCAGTGGCCGTATTGATGGCCGGTTTAGAAAAGGCCTTGTCTTTTTGGGCGTGCTTGGCGGGCAGGAATCAATCGCCCATGGTCTCATTACTTTTCTCTCTCCCATCCTTTTTTTTTCTCTCTTTTTCTTCTTTGCTTGCCTGCTTGGCCTCCCTCTCACCAGCTTTTCCCGCTTCCGCCACCTCGCCTCTTTCCTCGTCCCATTTTTAAACCGGAAAATGTTTTCGTTTTAGGGAGGGAGAAAGAGGCGTCAGGGCCCACCTGTCGGTCGGAGGTCGAGGTGGCCTGGTCAGAGGAGGAGCGGGCAGCTGGCTGGCCGGTCAGAGGGACAGCAGGCCAGGATTCCAGGCCCGTCACGTGACACCATCCGGCCGCAGAAATAAACAACGCCGCGGGCCCACCGCCCGGGCGCCGGTTTGAGGCGCGCCACCGTCTCTCCCTGCGCGGCGGGGCCCGCGGACTGACTCGCGGCAACGGTCACGGCCGCAGCCCGCGCAGGGCGTCTCTCGGCCGTCGGATGGCGCGCACGCACGCATGTTCTGGTGGCCCGGATGAGTCCACGCGGATCGGAGAGCCCGCCGCGGGCCCACGCCCGCTGCCCGCGGACTCATTGACCGGAGAAGTCAACGTTCTGGTGATCGGCTGGAGCGACCCAACGGAACGTACTGCTGCTAGGGTACTGGTAGCAGCAGCGCACGATACGACAAACGTCGCCGCTGTTGGCGCTTCTCATCACCGGTCGTGCTCATCCATTCCATTTCGGCCCTGGGATATCGAGGGCATTCCTGGTAATCCACACGAGCATGCTGCCAGGTCTCTCGTCAGCTAGGGTTTAAGGGCGTTTTGGGTGTAATTATTCACACGAATCGGCTCCGTGTACTCAAACTTGACACTATGTTCACTTTCATCACTGTATTCAGGAAGTGTCAAAATACGATCACTGAGATTGCGTACATGTGTCACTCTACGATCATCGCTACTATATCCAACGTATTTCGCTAATGTGGTATACGTTGACCGGTCCTAACCGTTGACTTGCTTACGTGGGAAGCTCATCCTCTTCTCATCCCTCTCTGTACCCGATGAATGAAGTGAACCTGAGCATCGCCTGCCGCGTATGCCGACCAACCATGGACGATGGAGCCCGCGGCGATGGACCACATGGTTGCTCGGCTCTCTTTTGTCAACAACCTCTACTTTCCCACCGGCATTCTTCACGCCATGCCATCTGCGTCAAGGTGGAAGACCGCTCTTCGTCGAAGCGATGCGGTGGTCTTGCCGACGAGCTTCGCCTGTTGGACATGCTCCGAGATGGCTCACGAGGTCGGCTCGCACCTCACCCTTTGCGAGCCGCCCCTCCGGAAAGCCCGGTTCCTCGGCGTCTACCTTATCGCCTAGTGCGCGAGGAGAGCACTTCTTCGACCAGGGAACCTCCGCAAGCACCCATGTCGCGCGTCACCGCAATCTACATCCCTCTAGTATTGCCAAACTCACATATGGTGTTGAGAATACGAAACCTTTGCCAGGTACGGGCGACCACATCGTTCCCGGCTCAATGTGAGGCACACGATGGTTAGGTTGTAGCCTCGCCCGAACCCGTGGAGCTCGACACCATCGCCGGCGGCGAAAGAACAGTGCACCGGGCGAAGCCGTGACGCGAAAGGTGCCGACATCCTCACAGCTCTCCGTGTCGAGTCCCCGCGTGTGCACCATTGCGCCATGGGATCCTTCTTAACAAAGACCGCCCAAATCGGCATCCGGCGTGCCGACCAAGACGCCAACCGCGAGTATGCCTATGAGGTGTGGGGGCGTGGCGGTCGAGAGATGGGAAAGTGCGGTCGGCGGCTATGCGGGTAGAAGGCGTGTTGAAGAAATAGCAAACATGGTGCCGATCGTACGCCGCGTACACTGTGCACTTGCAAACATGGCGTCGGCGGTCCGGACGGCAGCGGTGATGAGCTCCAAGTTGGGCGTGGCGCGGAGTTGGAGATTTCGTGTCGATGGACTAAGGAGCGAGCATCATCGTTAATGTGCCACGGATGCTTGAAGCTCTAGAAGGCGGAGTTGGAGAAGCTCGTGGCGGTGGGAGCTCGGCATGCGGTGCACGGTGGATCACGGATCTGACGAATTCGGGGAGAAGTGGTAGGAGAGAGAGAGGTGTATTTGCCACGTCAGCGAAATATATCGGATACGGTATTGGTGACCGTAGAGTGACAGGTCTTGGCAACCTTGGTAACCGTATTTTGACCTTTGTTAAATATAGTGACCAAAGTGAACCCTAGGATCAAGTTCAGGTACTATAGCTGTAATTTACTCTGGTACGTCTATCTTTTTTTCTGTGGGGAGATCTCGTCAAAGCATCGGTACAAAATTGTTGTATGTACCGGAGGAGTACTGCCTCGCTTTTCATTACAGTTTATTATTACACTGAGCCGATAGGTGAGGCACTGTAGGTGCTGCTATGTTTTGTAC
The DNA here is from genome assembly GCA_021605145.1 of Aegilops bicornis. Classification (NCBI taxonomy): domain Eukaryota; kingdom Viridiplantae; phylum Streptophyta; class Magnoliopsida; order Poales; family Poaceae; genus Aegilops; species Aegilops bicornis. Next base: position 372,441,922 of record CM038669.1, on the reverse strand, counting down.
TATTTGCATGGTCGTAATTCAACTTTTTTCTCGAGATTTTTAGGCTATCATATAGTGGGAGTAACTTAGCAAATTAACATAATATATTTTAAGATAAATTTGATTATGTGACATGTATTTTAATGACGTTAGTCATAGTGGAAGTAACTTAGCTAGTACTCCCTCCATTCCTTTTTGTTCCACATTCCGAAATAATCACACAAAATGAAGAAACCGAACCATATCTCTACTCTTATAAAAAACAGAGTTGGTAATGATGATGTGACTGCCATCCTGCAATATAGGCCGTCCAATTTATATCTGACGGATAGGAAGGAAACTATGGCAATTTTACAAAAAGATACCCACACCCCTTTCCACATTTACAAATAAGGTCTTCCCCGTTCATCCTTTTCTCTCACAAGATAAGGGTATCTTTGATTCAAAGGATTTTCATAGGATCTTTGAAGGATTAGAATCCTTAGGAATTTTTCCTACGTTGATCGTTTGATTCGTAGGATTGATTCCTGTAGGATTTTTTACTAAGGATTCATTTGTACTACATTTTACAGGAATTCTAACATCCACTCCAACCTCTTGAAAGAAATCCTTTGTTTTTCCCGTGACACAATCACACAAACTCAAATCCTGTAGGGATCCAATAGACATGCCATTCCAATCCTACGTTTTCCCTATTCCTGTGTTTTTACAATCCTATGAATCAAAGAGGCCCTAAACTACTTATATAAATGCATCTTGATGTTTCGTGCAACGCATGGGCATCTTGCTAGTTAACCATAATATATCGGTTCTGTTTCTTCGGTTAACCGGAACCGAAATACATCCACCTGTCACTATAAGTGTAATGATTCATGAGCGCTGATTTGCATTGTATAGAATGCATAAAATAGTCACAAGAGCTAGCAAGCTTAACATGAGGCAACGCTTTGTTCGGTCAAGCAAACTAGTGAACGTAATTAAGTGGAAAAATCACATGGAACGAGCCATGTATTATGTATGGAAGCATACGTGTGATGCCTCTAAACTGATCAGCTCATGCACCAAATGATACGTACACCGTCTGATTTACCTTTTGGAGAGACCTCTGCATGATGGAGTGAACATGGTATTACACGGGCCATCCTACATATCGGTTTGTTCGGTCTATTCGGTTTCTGGGCACTGAAAACCGAACACAAACCTAACACAGAACAACCTTAAAAATTCCCACCGAACCAAAAACCAAACCACCGAATTAACCGACATATTGGTTAATACGGTTTGGTTCGGTTTGGTTTTTTGATTTTTGGTTTAACTGTGCCCACCCCTGTTTGTGTTAGTCAAACTTTACTAATTTTGACCAAATTTATATAAAAAGTTATCAACATCTACAATACTAAATATACATAATATGAAAACTACATTCCATAATGAATCTAAAGATATTTCTTTGGCCTTGTAAATGTTGATATTTTTTTCTATAAGTTTGGTCAAAATCTTCAGACAAAAATTGTATGCAGACTAAAAAGAAATGGAGGGAGTAACATAGCTTACTCCAAGACAAGTTTGCTTATGTGACATATAGTTAATGAGGAAAGAGGTGTCTGGAGTAACATATTTATGTTACGTACCATCACATAACGCTTCTCAAGAAATATTGAGTCTACATGATACTACTTTTACGACACTTTGCACTATGAAGATAGTAATATAAACTAGTGTCATATCCATCACACTAATCTAAATTACTCCCCACTATGACTAGTCTGAGGAGAGAGGTATTTATAGTAACATAATATGTTATGACAACATAACGCAACACAAAGCAAAATGAGTCTTTAATCTAATAAATGCATGCATCTATGATACTACTTTTATGTTACTTTGTATTATGAAGGTAGTAACATAGACTAGTGTCATATATGCATGACACTAGTCTAAGTTACTTTCCATTATGACTAGCCTAGTGCTGCCCCTAAATACCGTGATGTGATTGCTTTTGAGTGATGCAGGTTATTGGTCCAGATTTAAGGAACACGTCGTGCTCGAGGATCTTCTTCATGGAGCAAGTTGTTCTCAATGCTTACTGTCGGTACTAAAACCGGCAAACCTTGGGTAGGGGGTCCCGAATTGTGGATCTCTGATCCATGGGTAACAAGAGACGAAGGGAACAGTATTTACCTAGGTCCGGGCCTTGTCGAAGAGGTAATACCTACATCCTGCTTTGATTGTATTGATGATGATGTATTGAGTACAAGCTTGATCTACCTCGAGATCGTAAGTTGTGTTCTAACCCTAAGGCTATATGGTTGTAACTGTGACGTGTTCTCTACGGACTAAACCCCTCAGTTTATATAGACACTAGGGGTACCTAGGGTTACACATGGTCGGTTGCCAATCTAGGGATACACACGTCGATGACCAATGCAATTTTTGGAGTACACGTCAAGTCTTTGGCGAAGTCCACCTTGATCACGCCGAAGTGCGAGGCTTCCGGAGTCTTCCATTGTAAGAGGGGTGGGCCGTAAGCTTGGCCCATGGACCGTGGGCCGGCCAGGTTGGTACTCCCTCCATCCGGGTTTATTGGCCCCCTCTCATTTTGGGCTAAAGTCTGAACAATAAATTTAAGTAATAAAATGTAAACTACATGTCACAAAAATTATACCGTCGAAAAGCTCTTTCAAATACAAATCTAACTATGTACTTTTTAGCATATATTTTATTACTAATATGGATGGTTAAAGTTTATCTCAAAATACTAGGAGGTCTAATAAACCAGGACGAAGGTAGTACCCCCTAGTATAGGACACCGTCAGTAGCCCCTGAACTGGTCTTCGATACCGGGAGCGACAATCTTCCTCGGATACATGACTTCGGCTTTGGAGTCTTCGGCTTGACAGGCGAGTTCCTCCCTTCATCACTATGAGCTCGGCTTCCGAGCCCATATTACCTCCTCGGCCACTTCGGGGCGGGACCACAATCCGAGGAACTTTTGCAGTCCGACCAACCCTATCTCGCTGCGCCTTTCCTTTTTATTAAAATAATTATTCCTCGATCGTCACGCCGTTTGGGGAACGGGTCATTTTATGGCCAAATATCGAAGCGGCGCCCCTCTCACTGCATTTAATGGGTGCTTAGTCCATGGTTACATCAAAACGCATCTCGACCCAGTGTGAAAATCCTACAAAGTCTAGCTTTTGGAGCTTCTGGAAATGACGAACATTGTGGGCTCTTCCAAGCGCCCCCACGGTCCCCTTAAGGGTGATTGGGGAAGCTTCTCCATCACCCATCTTCAACTGGACCGGCTCGCGACTCAATGTTATTTGCCCGATCTAGATCTAACCGCTGTCGTCCAGGCTTAATATCTGTTGACGGGCAAGCGCATGCGGACCGCCACCCCATCCCTCACGGGGTGATACGTCTCCGTCGTATCTACTTTTTCAAACACTTTTGCTCTTGTTTTGGAGTCTAACTTGCATGATTTGAATGAAACTAACTTGACTGATGTTGTTTTCAGCATAACTACTGTGGTGTTGTTTTTGTACATAAATAAAAGTTCTCGGAATTGGACGAAACTTTTTGAAGATTTTTTATGGAATATATAAAAAATACCGGAGCAATGACCCACTGGAGGGGGCCACCAGGTGCCCACGAGGCACCAGGGCGCGCCCTGGTGGCTTGTGGGGCCCATGTGGCTCCGCTGACCCTAATCTCAGCACTATAAATTCCTAGTTCCTGAGAAAAAAATAGAAGAGGAAGTTTCATCGTGTTTTATGATACGAAGCCACCACCACCTCCTGCTCTTCATTGGGAGGGCAGATCTGGAGTCCGTTCTGGGCTCCGGGTAGGGGGATTCGTTGCCATTGTCATCATCAACCGTCCTCCATCACCAATTTCATGATGCTCACCACCGCGAGTGAGTAATTCTTTCGTAGGCTTGCTAGACCGTAATGGGTTGGATGAGATTTATCATGTAATCGCGTTAGTTTTGTTAGGGCTTGATCCCTAGTATCCACTATGTTCTGAGATTGATGTTGTTATGACTTTGCTATGCTTGATGCTTGTCACTAGGGCCCGAGTGCCATGATTTCAGATCTGAGCCCTTTTATATTTTCATGAATATATTTGTGTTCTTGATCCTACCATGCAATTTGTATACACCTGCTACGTGTTACACTACAAAAAAGACACATCCGTAACATTTTGGGCCGAACGAATTTTTTTTCTGTCATACATATGACACTTCTATGACGATAATTGTGACAAAACCCGGTTTCATCATAGATGTGGTGGGCTCCTACTTGACAAAAAATCATGACAGAAAATGGGCTTTTCGTCCTGGGCGGGCGGAGACGCAATGCATGACATTCTTTGGGCCGTCCATGACAAAAAACCGTGATAGAAGCGAGGGGAGGAAAATCTCGGGAGTTCCGGTTACGGTGGGAGGTCGGGGGCGGCGATGCGCTTTCTTCTCGTACATGTCATGCAGCGTGTGTGAGGCGTTGGCTCTAATCGAACCCGGCGAGGCGTTGGGCTCTAATCGAACCCGGCGATTGCGCTGCAGGCTACGCGTTCATCGAACACGAGCGATCGATCGATGGTCGTTAATCGAACCCGATCGAGCGATTCGCTTCGCCTACCGCTAATCAAGCCGATCGATGGGATGAACAGTGAGCGTTGCGGGGGGTTTGGATGAACAGTGAGCGGTGGCGTTGCCTCTGGATGAACACGACACCTCGTGGTGTGGTGGAGGGCTGGATGAACAGTAGATGGTGGAGGGGTGCCCGTGGAGGGGTGGATGAACAGGACCTCGTGGTGTGGAGGGCCGGATGAACAGTAGACGATGGAGGGGTGCCCGTGGAGGGATGGTTGAACAGGACCCCGTGGTGTGGAGGGCTGGATGAACAGTAGACGGTGGAGGGATGGTTGAACAGGACCCCGTGGTGTGGAGGGCTGGATGAACAGTAGATGGTGGAGGGGTGGTTGAACAGTAGCCGGTGGAGTAGCACGCGCTGGAGGCTAGATGAACAAGAGCCCATGGAGGCTGGATGAACAGGAGCTCGTGGAGGCTGGAGGAGGTCGACGGTGGAGATGAACAATATCCCGTGGAGTCGCGTTTGGCGGTACGCCACACCCCTCCCGATGAACAGGACCCCCGTTTCGACCGTAGCGCTCCAACACAAGTCCGTTTCCTCCGTTTTGCGGTACGCCACACCCCTCCCGATCAACAGGACCCCGTTTCGACCGTGGGAGGTCCATTTCCTCCGTTCTTGATGCGCCACACCCCTCCCGATCAACAGGACCCCCGTTTCGACCGTAGGAGGTCCGTTTCCTCCATTTTGCGGTACGCCACACTCCTCCTGATGAACAGGATCCCGTTTTGAACGTGGCCGGTCGAACACAAGGCTGTTTCCTCCGTTCTGCGGTATGCCAGGCCTCGTTTCCATCGTCTGTTCCATCCAAGCCCTCCCGATGAACACGACCACGCATTCCGTTGCCTCCCCATGAACACGACGACGACGCTGTTTCTCTGTTCCGACCCATGTACACGAGCCCTCGCCGTACGTATGCGCGAGTAGGCATTCGAGACCCCGCCCGTATGTACACATACGTGGCTGTATTTTCTTTCTTGCACCACGGCGGCTATGCGACGTGTACATGCTACGTGCGCGCCTCTACTACGACATGTGCGCCTCTACATCGACCGATATATGTATGCATACGTTCGCGACAGAATGACAATGCTACGTGCGCTTCGACCGTGTGGGTCCGGTATCGGGCACTTTCTTGCTGCGAAGATGTAGCCGGTGGGTCCCAGCAATGTCGGGCGAATCATTTTTTGCCGGACGCACTTCCTTGCGTGCGAAGATGTAGCTGGTGGGTCCCAGCGATCGGGCTGGTGGGTCCCGGTGATCGGGGTGAATCAATTTTTTTCCGGACGCACTTCCTTGCGTGCGAAGATGTAACTTCGTGGGTCCCAGCGGTCGGGCGAATCATTTTTCCCGAAATACGGTGGCCCGTCCGGTGGGTCCCATTTGTCGGTGGAGGAATAATTATTTTGCGGCGTAATAAGGAGGCACTTCCTTGCGGCTGCCGTGGACCCAATGTCGACCTCTCCACGTCTGATACTCTTCCGATGGAAGTCGTTGACCATGTTGACCACGCCGCGCCGAGAGCACCAGGGCGGTGGTCTGGATGACGGCGATGCCTAGGAAGGGGACTATGCAGAGCCGGGGAAGACGCAGCAGTGGAAGCTCGCGCGGAGAGAATCTGAGGTTCACCGGTTGACTGCGGTGTGAGGCTGCCGCCATGAATAACGGGGGGTGTGGGTGAGTAGAGGGATGGCCTGGCGGCGGTGGGAGTAATGCAGGCGTTGAGGCCTCCAGCGGTATCACAGCCGACCACGGGAGGCGAGCACGCGACCACGACCGGCTGCTTTGGGCGGTGGAGCAAGAAGACCAGAGGTTGAAGAAGCACTACGGCCGTTGGATGGACATCGTACGATCACTACAGCTAGATTCATTTATATTGACTAAGTTGACAAAGCCCTTGGTACGCGTCAACTTAGTAGGCCCACATCTCGGATTTGGCAGAGAACATATAGCCCATTTGCGATTTGTAAGAATGTACAACCAATTTTTTAATTCTAATGGAATTTACTACAACCCATTTATAGTTTGTTAAAAGTACAGCCCAACTTCTAGCTAGGACAACGATTAATAATTTCAAACAACTGCACAAAACAGAATTCAAAAAAAATTCCCACATTTTGATGGGATCCGAAATATTTTTATCCGAAATTTCTAGTCAGGTTAAATATAATTTCAAAATAGAGTTGTATTACGTTAAAATCCAATGAAATATTGCGGGCGCAACAAGTAATGAAATTAAAATTTCCAAATTCCAAAAATAATATATTTTTCAAACTAATTACATGTTTGGTGCATAGTAACTGTCCAGTTATTATAATTACATCCCATTTATTATTTCTTAAAGTCCATTTTCTTGTTAAGCCTAATGCATACCTCCTAGGAAAGTTTGCAGCCCAGCGGGGCGGAGAATAACAAGTTGACCCGGATATTGTGTACAACTATTGGCCCAGTTGCATTGCTGATGTTAAAAAAAGGTATTTTTTATACACACATTTAAATTTTTTTGTATAGATAAGAAACATTTTTTATACACACATTTAAACAATTTTTAAATACATGATTAACACTTTTTATAACATATTTTTTAGTCAACAGTGGGCCCACAGCGAGCGGAGGAGGTCACAATACGCATATTTTTTAAATACATGATTAACACTTTTGCAAAAACAATTAGCCCACAGCGAGCCAATTAGCTCTAGTCGGCCCATAGTGGGCCGACAGGGGCCTCAGCCAGCTGTAGGCCGACTGGAATCCAATCGGCCTGTTGTGGGCCGACTAGGCCCAGTCGGCCTGCAGCGGGCCGGCGGTGTATTATTTTTGAAAAAAAATTACCCAGCGTAATATTTATGAAAATTAATAAAAAAATGTATTGTTTAAAAAAATAGCAAAAAAAGGCCTGTGTAGTACAGTACAACCTAACATGGTTACTCAGCCCACATTCAGCGACGCCGGAAAGGCCCAAACAAGGCTTCTGTACAACTTTTTGAAGTCACTGAGCTCAATTAATAACTTAAGAAAAAAGTTAAATTACAGTAGAACCTAATTAAAAGCTGTCACGAGCAAATAAATAATTCAACGGGTCCCACTTGTGTGTGCGCACGCGCGCGCGCGTGTGTGTGTGTGTGTGTGTGTGTGTGAGAGAGAGAGAGATAGAGAGAGAGAGAGAGATAGAGAGAGAGAGACCCATCGACCGATGCTCGTAAATACATCTTTCAGCCATATGCATTGCTGATGCTCAGTAAAAACTTATATAGTTGACACAATCATATAGAACATCATAGCACACTGAACTTGCATACAAAAATTTCACGCAGGCGGTACAATCAGGATGGAAGCGGTGAATCGCTACGGAAGGGCTATGTTGAAACCAACGAAGTCGTACATAACGGTTCATCGTCTTTATCAATGACGGGAAATATCTTGAATATTGTGCAAAGAAAACAGGCAGACAACACAATAAGTTACGCTAGCACATTAAGTTGACGTACAACCCTTTCTAAAAAAGTTCGGTACAAAATTAGAACATGTCACAATCAAATGTCTTGGCATATCGATTGCTTCACACCCATAGCTCGGATTTAACTAGTATCGACAAGATTCAGTTGTTACCTCAAATTAGAGCACATCCGGACAGCCAGCCCGCCTCTTCTCCGAAAGAAGTAGTGGCCTCGCGTAGCGATGGAGTAGGCCCTGTGCCATCCATCGTTCCGAGCAACAGGGAAAAGTCCGACGTTGACTCCTGTAATGGGCGTCGCCGTGACCACAGCACCGGCAAGCGGTGGCAGGACTTGATTGATGGATTGACCACTTCTTCAACATGCACAAACACTCGTCTGGTACATCCCTAACATGGTCCGCGGCTGCCTTGGTGGCGACAAATAGTACAACCCGGTTCCTGCACGGTATCTCAACACCAATCACCTTCGGTATGGTGGGCGACTTCTTCATCCATGCCATAACCGTCGAGCCCAGTATGCGGAGGAACAAACATACTTACGAGCTCACCTCCAAGGTCGTTGATAAGCTCGTTCATGGACTCGTTGTTCCAAGCACGCCGAGGCATGCCGTGGAAGGTAAGCTTTGTTAAAAACTCAAGCTCGGAGGGCACCGAGCCCCATCACAGGTGCCACCGATCAAAGCTCACCGGTAGCGCCATCGTAGAACAAACGCCGGAAGATTCGAACACGCATTGCAATCGAAAGTTGTCCGGAACCTGACGAAGAAATCAGCCGGTGGTGGACAGACTTCGACGAGCAAGTCACTTATTTGGATGCCGTGCGCAATGCCAAGAGCTTTGACAAGGTCATCCGGCGAGACGGGAGGCCGGTCGTCGTTGATGGTTACCATCAGCACTTTGCCGGCAAACTGGTCGTCAAGCGCCGCCATGCCACTGTTGAGCGACAGCACGCAGCGACCGAAGGCAGGACGGACCTCAGGATCTCCGGCTCGGAGATCCGCGTTGACCGACGACATGATAGTGCGCTTGAGTACAGGGAGTACAGAGGAGGGATTTGGGGAACTGGAGTAGGAATCGAGATTCGGAGGTGGGGAGGCGGGAGGCGGGGATGAAAAGGTAGCATGAATTTCGAGCACGCGCTAATATGCTCTCGGCATAAGCGCACGAAAACACCGGTGGCGCCCACATGTCGGCCTAAGAGTCCTTATTCTTTCTTTTTGGAGAGCCCGGCCTTTTTTCCGGGGATCTTTTGAGAGCCCGGCCTCGAGTCATAATTGACCTGTTTGGCATTGCGTTACTATTCGCCCATATTCAACAACACCTCACTTGGCCCAAACAAGTGTACATCATCGAAAAGACATCGAGCTCAAATTATATAACTTGAAAAAGGAGATATACTCACGAACCGGAGAATGGTGATGCTCTCATTTAGCCCACCAGTGAGTTCGAGACAATAAACGATTCGAAACAACGATATATACAACATTCATACAGCGACTAGTGACTAATCTTGACATAAACAACAAGACATGATAGTTCATAAGAAGTCTTGCTACACCACCAAAATGCACCCATCTGCGGTAGCTCGGACTCTCGTGATCCAAGCGAGATTGACATTCTAAGCGAAGCAACTATTACATAGTAAGAGTGACATAGACGAGGATGACCAAATGACAAGGAATATGCATAACAAAAGAAAGAACTACCCATCCGAACCGGTGACAAAGACAACAAAGTCATTCGAAGAGATGATCCAACACCATCATAATTTGCAGCCCCGCTTCAGCGACCAGTGATCCGGAGACACGAGTACTCCACCCTTTCAATGCAACAGCCCAATTACCTATCAAACTGAAGGCTCGAACCACATCACTGCCTGTCGTAATTGAGACATCCAAGGATCAAAGTTAATTTGGATGCCTTTGTCATTCTCACCTTCTTTTGGCTGCAGGCTGTATCGTTGACAATCAGGGGAGTTTGCTCCTGAACTCCTAGGGCTCGCCGTGTAGACACAGTTTTCCATAGCAAACAGAGCCTCTCTTCCATCAAGGTCCTTGCCAACGGTGATCTCCTGGTTAATCGGATAATTGAGTCCGAGAAAGCGAGAGTGTGAACCAAGGCTGTTTACTCCTCCAACTAAAAAATCCTAAAGGCCCCAACAAGTTGGTATCCTGCTCATAGGCGTAATAGCCCTTTGTCCGGATACTCACGTATTACACGGTGCTTGTATATAGTGGGGTTTTGCAATATAACTTTTCCGGCTCATGTGTCCAAATGATCATCAGGTCTTTTGCCGTAAATCGATCGAGCGAGGAACGATTGTGCTTCCTATTTTGGCAAAGGTGGTGTGATTACAAAGGCGATAGCTTGTAGGGACACCGCATCGTATCAAAAAAGGATGTACATTGTTAATGTAAGATCAACATTGTTCGTAGTATGAGTAGGATAATGCAAGAAACAGCATTGATATGTCCTGTTGGGCGGGAGGAAAATACAGGAAATGTATCTGGGTTCGAAAATATAGAAGTGTCGTGCATGGTTATACTCATGTTATCTCGCAATCGATTCTTCACAGGAAACTACCATGTCATGCATGTTATGTAATCATGTTATGTCCTCACAAACAAATTCTTCAAGGTAACTAATAGACCATGCATTGTTATATACTCGTGTTCCGTGGGCAAAAATTTTGTGAGGATATTATTCTAGCCATTGATTGCTGAAGGGCGAATATAGGTATGTACACATGGTAAGCATTGCAAGATTTCACTACTTCCAAATATAGAGTTCTCCATATGCACATTTACTTCCCTAATGTATGGTTAGATGAAACCAACAGTGTGGTGCATGTTTCTACATCATGAAAATGAGGAAACTAACATGGCCATTGACACACACTCATATTTAGTAGTAGTATATAGATTACTGTAAAATAAGGATAATATCCATATATTCCTAACCGTTTGATTATTCAGGGTACAAATTGGCTGTAAGACATGGTCACAATCGTATGAATTAACTCATTCAAAATATAGCTAATTTACGGCGTCTCTAATACATTGCCATAGTTCTACTCAAATTCTGCTCAAACAGAGATATGCCAATCATCACAAAAAGTTCAAACAGTGTCATGGCATCATCATTAACATGAGAGGAAACAACTTACACGCGCCCAAAGAATACGTGGTGCCATCTGCTTTGTCGATCGGCGTAGATGATGCCATTGTGTTCAATAGCATCACGAAGTGTGTATCGACTTTGACGATGATCCACTGCGAGCCGAGTTGTCTCCACTAAAGAAGGCAGCGGCGTAAAGATAGGCGAGTCTCAAGCGGTCGAACAAGGCAATTAACTTGAAGTCTGCATAATTACGCATGTCGTGTGGGCACTTGGCAGATTACAATCTTACGCAAAACAAGGTCCGTCCAACCGGCGTAGTAATCTAGATGACTTGGACCGCGATGGTAATACTCTATATAATCCAACGGAGGAAGGATAATCTCATGGGAGGTCTGGAAGTTCACGAGCACCAACTTTTTACCGTCTTCTCTGAAGGCAACCATCCAGTGGAAGTTCATGCCGACCCTGTACATACCTGCCAAGAAGTTTCGGGCGATGGTGATCGGATTGATGCCGAGGGAAATGATGTACGGCGACCCACTACATACCTGCAAAGAATTTTCGGCTAATGGAGATCGGATTGAAGTCGAGGGGCATCATGGACGCCTCCATATCATGGTGAGCCAATCTCGCAAGACCAGATAGCGACAAGCGGTGGTGTCTTGAAAAGCTTAGGCCTCGCTTCGACGATGGCCGTGTGCATGTCTCTCGAGCATGCAGCCAGCCGCAGGGCGCTCAACATATCCATACAAGAACAACAGAGGTCGAGGATGTCACTGGGGAGATTGCTCCAATCGCGGCTCATATGGATGTTGCACGGTTCGCGTTCGGCCATGGTGGAGTTTGGAAGGGGCTTGATTTACGGGGAGAAGGATGTCGGTCTTTGGGCGGCTAGCAAGGGAATAGTGGTACTGGGGGAGGCGAGTGAGGCGACGGTACACGGGGGCACAGTGAGATGGAGACGGAGAAGGAGATGGAGATGGAGTGGGCTATGGGAGTGGAGAGGGAGACGAGGCGAGGCGCCAATGTGCTGTACAACGGTGGTGACAGACTGCACTGTGCATAGGGTGAGGCTGACTTTGGTAACCCGAACACGCCGCCTGGACTAGTGTGAGGCGCAGGGTGTTGTCACTTCACTGTGAGGACCGGATGAATAGTATTTTGACCATCAAGTGTACCACAGTTGTACTACTACTACTACTAGTAGGTACATGAGTACTCCAGTATTGTATAGCGTAAATAGGTCTCCCATGCTAGCATGCCTGTTCATTTCATCATTCAGGTATCATCCATATTGCGAGCAGAACCAAATTCTCGTGCATGCCCAATCAACGCTCTGCCGCGATGCATGCACTGGTCGTTCTGGTGCATCAAGGACTGACATGCGGATCGTTCCACACTTGAGAAGAGGAAAAATGGAAAGGTAGAACGCGGCAAGAGAGGAAGAGAACGGCGGCTAACGAGTGGGGGAGGGATTGAGCAGAAGTTAATGCTCCACGCCTAAAGGTTTTGGGAAAACCTGATTTTCATATGGTGACTTATACTCACCTAAGCGGAGGGAGTATTCCTTAACGAGAGAATGTTGTGTCTCCCACTCACGCAGCTCAAAAAAAACTACGACACATTTTTTATCTGTTTGCATAGGTCCCACCTATCGGGAAGGATTGGCACGCATACCGCGAGCAGGTACTACGACTCATCGGTCTACCCGCATAGCCTTTTCGTTTAGTCTACCTAGCCGTCTAATCAGCTGCACCTGCACGCCACTTCTCCCATTTACTCCTTCTCCATCGGGAACCGATTCTCCTCGGCTTCTTCACCTCCCCTTCGTCTTCATTTGCATCCAAACCCCACTGCGTTCACATTGTTTTAACCTCTTTAAATAATCATCTACTACTCCAATTAGACTAGACATCTAATCCTAATTCTCCAAACCATAGCCCTCCATTCCAGCGGTTCCAAATGGCGATAGAGATCGAGATGCAGGTTTTTAGCGTCCAACATGTCCTCGTCGAAGGCTCGATGCGCATAGTTGCCACCGCCACCGTCCACCCAAGGGTTGTTCTGCAGTGGATCAACAATGTATCCAACTCCCTCGAAAAGGTAGAGACGAGGGTCATCGGTCTCGACGCAAAGTACACGGCGTGCCCACAGGAAGATCCAGTAGCGCCGCCTTCACCTTTGTGCCTCGAAGATGATGTTTTGGTGTACCACATCATACACTCGCCCTCCATACCGTGTGAGCTTCACGATTTCTTGTCTCGGGAGGATGTATACTTACGTGGGGCAGCCATCGAAGGGGACAAGCAGAAGCTGGAGCCGTACAACCTTGATTTGAATAGCATCGCTGACCTACAAACCAGAATCAAAATTCTCAGAGAAGTTTGTGATAAACAGACACCATCCCTATTCGACGTAGAAAATTTTGTGCTCGGTACAAATCTTCAGAAGGGTGACGAGACGGTGGCATTAAGGTCGTCTGGATGGGAGAATTATCCCTTGACGTACGAGCAGATAAAATATGCTGCCCTCAATGCCCGTGTGAGTTTCGAGATAGCTGCAAGGTCCAAAGAGCTTGTTGCGAAGCCATCTCCCACGGAGAATGAGAACAAGAAGAAGAAGAAGAAGAAGAAGAACAAGAAAAGGCTGCACCAGCAGGAGGGCATTATGGATGGATGAACTATTTCCTCTCTTGTAAAAAAATTATTCCCTCTCGGTGTATATTGATATAGATGGACTATTTCGATGGTGTGCATGTCTTTGGAACAGAGTAGTAGCACGGGTCCGCTTGACTATAAGGAACTATTTATCCGCATATATAGCTTTCTCTGCTACTCCTTCCAAAGTGATCGGTATGCGATGCATGTGTCAGAGACATGATAGCTTGTCCATGGAAGTTCAACTATGGCGACCATCACGTTTCATCTCGCGATTCACACGACGCCTCTCCAACCCACGGCACCACGCCCCGACGTGCGCCTCACCCCTCTCGGCCGCACCGCCCCTACGCCTTTGTGTGCATGACATGTGGGCCACCTAAAATGCGGTGAGCATCAAGTTTCTACCACAGCCACCATGATTCCCACGACGTCGCTCGAACCCATGAAACCACACGTCCCCGACATGGCGCACCCCTCTTGGCCCCACCGCCCCTCTGCCTCTGGGGAGCATTACATGTGGACCACCACCTATCGGGTCCACATGTTATTGACTCAAAGGTAGGTGTAGTAAAGCACTGGCTCAGTCCCGACGACTACGAGAGGGAAATGTAACTCTGCGCCCGAGGCTTGTGGTGTTCTCAAGAAGACAAACTTCGTGCCAAACTCGAGATTTGTTTCTTTACTATACATGCACACAATGATTTAATGGACATTGTAATCTCAACATGTGATGGGGAGCTCTAAATTTGAATTTGAAACTTATAAAACGAAAAGTTCAAAACAAATAAACTGGGAGAGAGGGAGTATATCATAGGATGTGTCCCATACAAAATAAGTCCCCTGGTTTGTCACCGCGAAGATGCGGTTAGAAAGGAGAACAACGTCTTCCTACTCGTATGGCAACAAATCGACCGCAGACAGCATGGTCCACCTTTGACCGCCATGTGCAAGGTTCATGCTATCTTATTCAATCTCACCGTGGTCCCATCGTACCAATTCATGCGGTGGCCCGTTGCATGGCTGATCCCAATGTTGGACAAAGGTTCTACGGGAACGGTGTCACCGTTGTAAATGTTGTGCAAATTGATGTTGGTACCCTCCCCTACATATGCAAGCCAATCTCCACTGCACCGAGCCTAACATGTGAAACAGTGGGCGGGGGAGAATTAGGAAATGGACACGGAAGTAGTCTTTAGAATGCATTTACTACATGATCAAACTCATCTTACACGCTCATCGGAGGAAATCCGAGTGCCCCTCAACGTCGGCATCTCAAGGCGTCAACTTGCAACTACAGCCACGCGCTACCGGAGAGACCCCCAAGGAAACATCCTCGTATGCGTTCCACGGAACATCAAGATGCATTTGTATGAGTAGTTTATCTTGTAAGAGAAAAGGATGAACGAGGGAAGGCCTCTAGAGATAGAGATGGACACTACTACTACCAATGTCTTTGGCCCGTGCGTTGCAATGGATCCAAAGTAGTAGAATAATACTTGTTCACGTGCTTGAAATATAAATACTCTAGTTTTGATATACATGTGTCAGCAGACATGACAGCTTGTCCATGGAAGTTGAACCACGACGACCATCACGTTTCTTGATTCTACCACTGCCACTCCCACACGCGATTCCCACGACGCCGCTCCAACCCACGGCATGACGTCCCCCGACGTGGACATGGATCCTCTGACGTGGCTATCACTGCCTTGCCCTGCCTTTCCTTCGCTGACAGGTGGGACCCATGCTTATGGGTCCCACATGTCAGTGACAGAATGGTAAGATTGTTCGCGTTAGGGGATCCTCATCCCCCCGACGTGCCCCTCATCCCTCTCGGCCCCACCGCTCCTCTGCCTTTGTGTGCATGATATACTCCTAATATATTACTCCCTCCGTACCTAAATATTTGTCTTTTTTGAGATTTCAAATGGACTATCACATACGGATTATATAGACATATTCTAGTGTTTCTAGCAAGATGACCGTGCGACGAAGTTGATGGAAAAGGTAAGCACAACTTATAAATTGACGGATGGAGTACTAGTTATAGTGATGCATATAATTAAGCAAAGGGATCGCACATGTCAGTATTGACTGGAACGAGAATGCAACAAAGACAATAAGAATTAAGGCCACGATGATGCGATCGCAGTGGTGGTTACAGAAGGCAAGAAGAAAGATGGATCCACGAACATACAACCTCCTCCTCCTCAACTTAGTGCGTCGGGCCACCAACCGGCGGCTAAGGAGCGGCGGCTTTTGTGGCGAGGTCAGGTGCTTCTCAGCAAAGGCATCCAAGGCTTCCAGCCAGTTGAGGAAGGCCAACCATGTAGCGTCCTCACTGGCATTGTAGATACCTATGTACATGATTTGCTCGTACACGTGGATGTGTAGGTCGGCCAATTCTTGCGAGGCGGCGCCTCATGGCGTAGCGACCTCTAGGTGGACATTCTTCGTGGCGTCGTGGCGGTCGCATGAGGCCACCAGTGCTTGAAAGAGGTTCCGGCCATGGAGGCCGATTAGGGTGGCAGGCAATGAGGAGCCCGGGTGCATGGGCTGGAGGAGTACGGCGATGTCGTCCGCGAGCTTCTTGATGACGGTGAACTTGTTGCTGGTGTCAACGATCATCTGGTCCAACTGAGAGTCGTAGTTGGCGTCGACGGCGGCCATCCACCAGCCGGTCTCCAACACCGTCTCGAGACAATCCTCGGCGCCATGCCGCAGCCGTCGTGGACCATCTGGCGCAGCCGCTGGCCGCTCACGCACATCGCCGCCATGGGTCTGGAGTGAGCTCTTTTGTGCTTAGTGTAGGTGCTTAGGCAAATGCTTAGGTGCGTACTGTCGGGGGTTGGGTGCGACATATGCCAAAGGATGGCTTATCATGGAGGGGGCGAGTAGAACGTCGCCGGTGCCTGGAAACGGGATGAGGCGAAGACATGCACGCCGGAGAATCTTACCCGACTTCAGGGCTCTCCGAGGAGATAACACCCTCATCGCTGCTCAAGGGTGTCCGCATGATCACTATGGCAAAGTGGGTACAAGGTTGCTCCTTGAGCTGTTCGGGGTGAGGAAGGAGAAGGGCACGGCTAGCTCTTCTCTTCCCTCTATGTGTGTCTAAAACTATTGGGGTTCAACCCTTTGCATGGGTGCCTCGGGGGGTTATATAGGCCTACCCCCCGGGGGTACAATGGTAATCCGGCTGGGCCTTGAGTCCCAGTCGATCTCTTAAGTCGCCGTCTTCTCACTGACTCACAGGGCCCGCCGACTAGCGGGCCCGCCCGGCTGTCCACATGGGGCCGACAGCCCTTGTCCGCCATGGTAGTCTTCTTTGGCTGCAGTTCTGTCAGCGCTTCTAATGACTGAAGCTTGGTGGTGGGGTCATGCCTTGATGCCGCCGCTGGCGGCGATCCATTGCCATTCCCTGTCTTGTCTGGTTAATGGCGCTTGGAGCCCGTGGGAGGGGCCGGCCGACTCTCGGAGGCCGACTCCAACGGGTCCGTCTTTGGGGCGCTCTCGCCGACAGGCGGGTCCCGCCATCTTTGGGTCGTACAGACAGGCCATCGTGGGTACAGGAATCTGCCCACGGGGCTGGCGTCAGGCAGTGTGGCTTGATGCAGCGCGGACGGAGATCTCCGTCGATGACGGCGCCGTGGCCATGCACTGCTCTTTATGAGCTGGCAGGACGGGCGCATAGGCGGCTTTATCCCATCCCGCTCGTGGTCGCAGGCGGGGAGGTGGATGGAGTCGCTGGCCGACTCACAGCCGGCTTCATCGGAAGTCGCTAGCTTGAAGTCGACTTGTCTTGAGGCCGTCTATGGGACTCGGCTGGGAGGGGCAGTCGGCAACTCCGTCGCCGACTCTCAGAAGGCGGCTCTTCGTCTTGGGGTCTTGAGGGGCGCAGTCTGCCCCGATGTTTTGAAAGGTCCTGGGGCTCGGGTTTGCCTACCCGTGGCCCATTACTCCGACAGTAGTCCCCGAAGCTGGTGAGGCACCGAGGGCGACATGTCGAGGAGCCTCAACAGTTTCATCCCTCTAGTGGAAGAATTTGGGCTTGGTCTTGCCGTCTTTATCTTGAGCCGACTAGCTGGAGTCGGCCTTGCAGGAGGCCGTCTTGCTCCTCTAGGGATTTGAAGGTCGCGGCGGGGTCCGATCGGCGTGCCTGATAAGCTTCCAGGCAGCTGCCCATTGCGGGCCCGCCACATGACGCCACACGGCAGGGCCAGTCTGCCAGCCCACACGCGCGACTAGACAGGCCCGTCAGGCGGGGCCCGCCACTACCGCGCCTCGGGGCACGGCAGATCTGCTGCGGCCGTGCGGGCGGTTGGGCTCCCCACGCCGTTACTACGCGCAGTAACATCGTGGGTTAAATCGTGGGGGCGTGGGGACGTGGGCGCAGTTAATCGCACGCCTGCCCCCTCGGCTTCTCAGCCTAGGCGCCTATAAGTAGGCGAGGGGAGGGGGGCGGCGACGCACGCGCACCCATTCTTCCCCGCTTCCTCTCGCCCCTTGCTTCTTCTTCTTCCTCGCTTCATCTTCTTCCTCGCTCCGCCGCGCCGAACCTCGCCGCGCCGCGGAGATGAGCTCTTCCTCCGCCGCGGCGCCTCCCACCGCGCGCTCCGGCGTGTGGGATGGCTCCATCATCGACGACGACATTATCGAGTTTCTTCGCCAAACGCGCCGCACCCCCAGCAGCCACCTAGTGCGGACCCGCGCCGCACCGGAGGGCGAAATCATGCCGGCGCCGGAGGAGTGCGAGCGGGTCATTTTCCGCTCGCACCTCATGCGCGGGCTAGGGCTGCCGGCGAGCGGCTTCTTCTGCGCATTCTTGGAGTTCTTCGGGCTCCAGCGCACCACCTCACCCCAACACGGTGGTGCTGCTAGCCGCCTTCGCATCCTTATGCGAGGGCTTTCTTGGCGTTCTCCCCACCATCGAGCCGTGGGGGGAATTTTTCCAAGCCAAGCTCGGGACCCATGTCGCTCGCGTGACGGCTCTGTGCGGCACGTTCATCGCTAAGAGGAGGCCGGTGCCCGAGAACCCTTTTCCTGCCATCCCCCTCATCAAGTCGGTGAAGATGTGGCAACGCACATACTTCTACGTCAAGAACGTCGCCACCGAGGGCGACTGGGTCAACTTGCTGCCTTACGTGGCCGGCGAGTTGGCGAGGCGACCTCCCAGCTGGTCCCATCGGGCCCGGACGCTGACTCCTGTAGGCAACGCCGCCGCCCGTCGCGACTTCCGGCGTGATGACGATCGAGAGGCTTCGACGAAGCGGACTTCTTGCCGCCGCCGTGGCGCGCCGAGTCCTTCCTCTCCAAGGCCGACCTCATCTAATCTGGCCGATGAGCGGCCGGGACCCCACCGGTTGTGCTCCAAAGACATGCCCCACGCGGAGGTGGTGGACACGGTGAACTTCTTGGCGAACTGCGGCCTCACGGAGGAATGGCAGTTCGTCAAGGAGCCATACTCGCGCGCCAACCCCCCGCCCTTGGTAAGTCATCTCTTGCTTCTCTGTTTCCTTCTTCAGCCG
This sequence comes from Aegilops bicornis, assembly GCA_021605145.1. Classification (NCBI taxonomy): domain Eukaryota; kingdom Viridiplantae; phylum Streptophyta; class Magnoliopsida; order Poales; family Poaceae; genus Aegilops; species Aegilops bicornis. The sequence goes on along the minus strand of CM038669.1, from coordinate 372,422,526 downwards.
AATCCGGCTCTTATTTTCCTTGGTCTTTTCCGATTCAGAATCCCCTCATGCTGCCCTCGGCCGGCGCCGCGGGGCCGGCTCGTGAATTCGTCCCCGACCGGGCGGAGAGCGACGCCGACGACCCCAACTTGGGCGTGGCGGCGATGGAGACCGACGCCGAGGGAGGAGGAGGGGCCGACGACTTCAGGCCCTCGGCCACCTTTGCCGACTGGCCTGACGATGACGGCGAGAAGGAAGTCGTCCCCCTCCGCCAGCATAAAGCCGGCCATCTAGGCGCGAGCTCCTCCGCCGCCTTGGGTGGTCGAGGCGGCGCGAAGAAGCGCCGGGCCGGGCCGAGTCTGCCAGGCGGTCGGGCGAAGAAATTCAGGGGAACGGCCGCTCAGCGAAGAGGCGGTCGCTGAAGGCTAACCGCCTGCAAGGAAGTGAAGAAGCCACTTGCTGGTCTCCGCGTAAGTAACTTTTATTTTGTCTTGTTTTCTTCTGGTCCGTCTTGTCCAAGTCTTCATATGTCTTTTTTCTCATCAGGGCTCCCCTCACCTTGGAGAGGGTCGCCGCCGCCTCCGTCATGGGGTCGGTGGAGACGTCCGCCAACAGTCGGCGGGTTGACCCTACGGCCGCCCTCCGGGAGGCAACGGAGCGGAATACGCAGGAGAAGCGTGACGAGGAGGAGGCCGCCCGTCTGGAGAAGGCGGAGGCTGAGAAGGCGGCGGCTTCCGCCCAGCAGAATCTGGAGGAGGTCGAAGCCGCCGCTGCAGCCAAGAGGCGAGCCGAGGAGGCTGCGCGCCTCCAGTCGGCGTTGTTCGTCACCCCGTTGAGCTCTGCGCCACCGCCACCGTAGTTCACGGGGCAGTCGGAGGGAATCGGCGGTGAGGTCCCCGTCGCAGAGAGGGAAAGCGGCGAGGTCTCCCTACCGGGCACGACCGCGCCACCTCCGCCGCCTCCATCGCGTCCGAGAGCTCGCGAGGCAAGCAGCCGGCGGACCCGCCAGTGCCGCCGACCGACGACGAGGCCATGGCGCAACTGCTTCTTCAAGTCGCCTCACCAGCGCGACGCCGTCTTGAGAAAAGCGGCTTAGCGCGCGCCTTTGAGACCGGGCGCCGCCAGCTGCCATTCTCGACCCCGAGGCGATAAGCGCGCGCCCATTGGGGGTGCGAGGAGGCGGCACAGTTCGCCGAACACGGCGCTTCCGGGCGTCGGCGGAAGCCGCGAGCCGAGGGCGACGCCATCAGAACCTCACCAAGGCGCACTGGCGCGCGATCCACCGTATGGGTATGTTTCTTTTTCGAACTTTTTCTTGCTCTTCTTCGTAAGGCCAACAGACTCCACTGGGTGTAGTCCCGAGTTTCGGGCCGGCCGAGCAGCGGCTCGAACTCTATTTGCTTACTTCCAAGTTTTACCTTTGTCCGGAATTCTTGTCGCAGAGTATCACAACCTCCGCCACCGCCTTTCAACCGCAACGTTGAGGAGCCGAGCAAGCGGATCGCCGACTTGGCGAGGAGCCGAGGTGAGTTTTCTTCTTGGCGAAGTATTTGGCGCACCATGGGCTGTAGTCCCGAGATTCGGGCCGATTGCTGTGATCGAGCCGGATCTTCTGGCGACCTTCTTAGGCAGCGACTTCGCGTCCTTCTTCTTTTTATTCTTCAGAGTCCAACGCCGCTTCGGGGCAGCTGGTACGGGCCGACACCGCTTATGCGCGCCAAAGAGGAGGAGGCGGCAAGCTCGCCCATGAGCGCGACCTGCTTGGCTCTGGCAATTTGGGCGGAGGCGAGGGAGCTGCTCAAGGCGGCGCAGGCTGAGGCGGAGAAGAAAGAGGCCGCTCTCCTAGCCGAATTCGAGAGCGAGCGTTCCTCCTGGACCGACAGGGAAGCGCAGCTGACCTCCGGCTTCCACGAAATCGAGGATATGATCGATGGTGAGCTCGCTTTTACTTCTTCTTTTGGGTCGCCGACTATGGGTCAGGCCAACTCTAGTTTTTCTGACTTGCTTCTTCTTCTTCTTCTTGGCAGACTTCTTCCCCGGTCACACGCAGGCGGCCAATCAAGCCATCGAGGCTGATTGCGAGGCGCGAAGGGCGGGTGGTGCTGAGATCGCAGCCAACACCCCCCGGACCCTTGACGAGCAGCTCCTGAGCATTGAGGCTCGTCTACGGCCGGCCCATCGGATGCTGCGCCGGCTTCAGCGTGTCGGCGCCTAGGCGATCGCTGCTCTGTGGCCGGACATGGCGATTCTGCGGACTCCCAGCCGGACCGCCGACTGGCTGGAGGTCGCGGCTGGCCGTCTTGAGGCCTGGAAGGGTTCCGCGGCTCGGGCTGGAGCTCGCCGAGCCCTGGAGTTCGTCAAGGCGTGGTATCCGGGGCTGGATCTGGACCGGCTGGCCGCGTTCCGGTCAGAGGCCCAGGCGGAGCTGCTGGCCGCGGAGGACGCCCTCGTCAGGCGGCGACGACGATCGCTGACATATCGGACACCAACGTCTTCGTCCCTCGAAGCGGGCTGAAGACGGTGGGAGGCACCGCCGAGTGGTTCGGGATGAACCCGGACTACGGAGAGGACTTCAGAGGTGATCGACTCAGCCGAGGAGGAAGACGAGGCGGAGGAAGGAGATGACATGGAGGCGCCAGGAAGACGGAGCGGGCGACCAGCCTCGGCCGGCCGTGCTTCCAAGAACGAGCGCCCGTCTGGGCCGACCGCCGGAGACGATCAAGCCGAGACCGCCTGACTGCCGCCCGGCGACGCCCGCCGCCGCCTCCGGCCTTCCAACCCCATCTGCCGCTTCTTAGGCTGCTGCCTTGCCTTATCTTATCTGTTTGCTAGTCTTTGAAAGAACTTGTTAATTCACACAATTCCACCCGCGAGGTGTATTCTGAACTTCTGTCCGAAGATCCGGCCAAGGGCCTAAGCTTATGTAAATATTCTGCTAATTTTATTCTTCCTTGCTTATTGCTCTTGTGGCTTTTTTCTTTGCCGCCTTCCCTTAGATGTCGCCTTGCCCATCGGGCAACCGCTCTGCGGATTGCCGTCTAGGTCAAGTGCTTGGCTACCTTTGAGAAGGCAAGTACTTGGCCATTTTTTAGAGTCGTTAAGCAAGTTGGGTAGAAAGCGGCAAGCTGACTACTTAAGAGTCGGTTTTACGAAACAGGCTGGGAGCCGATTTAAATTATGTTTATGCTTTGGGTCCTTAGCCATTTTTTCGTGTGGGCGCCCGTTCTTCCTTACTCCTACCCACTAAAACAGCCGCTCATGAAGCTTCGCTTCCGACAGGAGATGGCTTAGGCACCGCAGACGTTACTTGTCCGATTGCAGGAAGCATTTCATAGCCCAAAGGCGGTGAGTCCCCGGGCCGACTAGTCGAGCCCGTGCCAAACAAAGATAATCAAAGAGTAACATACTCAAAGGCATAATTCTTATCATACAGATAACAAAAGAGGGCAGTCCTCGAGCTCGTCTCGGGGCCCGAGTCTTGGTACTTTAAACACAAAGGGTGGCGTGGTACATACCGCATCAATCTGTAAAATCTTGGAGGAGATTCGCATTCCATGGCTGCTCCGCCTCTTTGCCGGAGTCGTCCCTCTTGCGTGCTCGGGCTTCGAAAGGCCGATTAGGTAGTAGGAGTCATTGCCCAAAGACTTTGTCGATGATGAATGGGCCTTCGAGCGCCGACAGCTTGTCTTGGCTGGCTGTTCACTGGATCAGCCGGAGCACAAGGTCGTCCTCTAGGAATGATCTTGGCTTGATCTTCTTGTTGTAGTAGCGGTGCAGGCTCTGCTGGTAGATGCTGGACCGGCTGAGTGCCAACAACCGGCCCTCTTCCAAAGCAGATCGACGCCGTCTTGACGTGCTTCTTCGCTTCCTCTTCGGTGTACATGGTGACTCGCGGGAGTCGAACTCTATATCCGTTGGGATGACGGCTTCGGCACCGTAGACGAGGAAGAAGGGTGTGAAGCCGGTTGACTTGTTTGGAGTCGTGCGCAGACTCCAGAGGACGGCTGGCAGCTCTTCAAGCCAGCAGCCGGCTGAACGCTCCAATGGTTCGACCAGTTGAGGCTTGATGCCAGACAGGATGAGGCCGTTCGGTCGCTCCACCTGGCCGTTTGACTGCGGATGGGCAACGGACGCTAAGTTCAGTCGGATGCCTTGCGTCGCGCAGAAACGGGCCAGGGCACCTTTGGCAAAATTTGTGCCGTTATCGGCGATGATGCTGTGTGGTACGCCGTACCGAGTCGGGCTATCTCTTCTCCAACAACTCTTCTTTTTTCTTCTGACAGGCGGCACAAGGGCTGCCTGACGGGCTTCACATCAGATCGGACATGTAACTTGTGCTCGGGAATTCCGTCGGTACACCTGGCATGTCTTTGGGGGACCATGCGAAAATGTCCCGATTCTCACGGAGGAAATCGACGAGCTCGCTTTTCCTATTTGTCGCCGAGGTTTGCACCCCACGACAACAGATTCTCCGGGTGCTCCGGGTCCAAGGGTATCCTCTTGGTCTCTTTGGCCGGCTTGAACGAGCCCTCAGCTTCTGACTCCTTGGGGTCGGACGACATCTCTGGCTGCTTGCCGGCCATCGCCACCACCCGATCAAGGAGCCGCTTCTCAGCTGCGATCACCAGGGACTCGGCCACCGGCGCTTTCACCAGACAAAGTGACGACTTTCTGTAGTCATCGACTATGGTTAGAATCCCCTTGGTACTCGGCATCTTCATCTTGAGGTAGGCGTAGTGGGGGACCGCCATGAACTTGGCCAGAGCAGGTCGGTCAAGCAGAGCATGGTAGGGGCTTTCGAGGTCCACCACTTCGAACCAGTCTGGCTCTCGACGAAAGTGATCTTTGTCCCCAAAGAGGACGCTCATCGAGAATCTTGCCAATCGGGTGAGTAGGAAAGGCCAGTACAATTCCGTGGAACACAGTCCGTATCTTTGAAGCTGTCTTTGCTTGATTCCTAACTTCTCCATTGTATCCTTGTACATGATGTTGATGGCGCCTCGCTCTATCAAGACTTTCGCGAGAAGCGGCGGCCCGCCTATCCGCTGGCAAGGGTGGCTCCCAAGACCAGGCGTAGGAGCCCGGATTCGCATCACCTCTGGGTGATCAAAGACGGCTCCAACTGATGGGCTTCTCGGACCAGTGCATGAATTCTGGAGTATTTGATGCCACTGCATTCACTTCTTGCTGCTGCTGCCGCCTGCTGCGGCGATCGTCAGCCACACTGGTAAACACTACATAGGCACCATGCTCTTCTGGGTACTCGTCTTGTACTGCGCCGACTGGCCTGACAGCCGGCTGCTGGGGCGGTGGTGGAGGCGGCGGCCCAGCAGGCGGAGGAGGGGCAAGGCCGTCTCCTTGGCGATCTGGTGAGCCGCTGGCACTTCCGGTGGTGTGATTCGACGGTTCGCGCCGCTATGGAACTTGCAGGTCCGTCTAGAGTCTCGCCGTAAGAGAAGGCTGGCAACCAGTTGGACTTGACGCCTTTACGCCGCTTGGCAAGGTGAGGTCGACCCTCTGGCTGGTCTTGTTCGATCGCCACCGCCGCTTTGTTGGAAGCCGGCTGCGGGGCCTTGCGCTTGTGGTCGTTCTGCTGCTGTCACCGACTAGCGTCGCCAGCCGGAGTTCTGGGAGCATGAGGAGCCACCTTGCCAGTCGCGCTAACTTCGATCTCCGACTTCATGGAGGAGTCGGTACATGGCGCATTTATGCGCTATGATCAAGACTCGTCGAGGGTCTCCGGCTCGCAGAAAGGAGCTTGTGCTTGAGGAGGGTGCCTTCTCTGCACCCGGCGGTGAAGTACTCGATTGCCTGCACCTCATGCACTCCTTCGTAGGAGTTCCGGAGCTCGGCCCAGCGCGTGAGGTAGTCGCGAGTAGACTCGTTGGGGCCTTGCACACACACAAGGAAAGCTGGCGAGGCTTGGGAGGTCGCATGTATGTGCTCGTGAAGTTGCGGACGAAGGCCTCGGTGAAGTCGACCCAGCTGTTGATGCTGCGGGGCTTCAAGCTGTTCAACCATGTCCGGGCCGTGCCCTGGAGCATGAGGGGAACATACTTTACGGCAACGCGCTTGTTGCCGTTCGCTATGCTGACGCCATGGAGTAGTCCACTAGCGGCCCTCCTCGGCTTCATGGAGCCGGTGTACTTGGTGTGTCTCGGGAGTGTGAATCCTCCGGGAAGGGCTCATCTTGGATGCGAGGTTCAAACAGGCGGCCCAACTTCGTCTTCTTCTTCCAAAGGTGCTGGGATCGGTGGAGTCGCTCGATCCGGTGGCGGGCGTCGTTTTCTCCGACTCCCTCTCGGCGGCCAAGGTGGTCGCCGAGTCGGATGCTCGACGGGTGGCGGGGAGAATCACCTTTCTCTGCGGGGAGGAGGAGGCAGATAGTCGTCCCGCCGCTCCACTGCTCTTGGGCGACCGTCTTCGTCGCGCTCGATGGAGATGTGAGTCCGGCTATGGCTGACAGCCGGATCCTTGTTCTTTCTTCCACGGACGCCGCCAGTCAGCGTCTGAGACGTCGCGCCTTGATCTCGGCGGGGAGGCAAGTTGCCGTGTTGTCGTCGTGGCGCCTCCGTGCGGCAGCCGGCTTCGTCTTGTGCGGCAGCCGCGTTGAGGAGCTGCTGGACTCGTTCCGTCATCAGGCGGCACTCCTCGCCCTCGAAGTTATCCAGCTCCTCTGCCACCGCCTGGGCGGCGCGGATGTTCTCCGCAGGCGTGGCGTACACGGGGCGATTGGCCCCAACCAGACTGGCGATGGCTATGCCGCACTGCTGGACCGCACCTAGGCGGCTAGGCCCAATCGGAGGCGGCGAGCCGCCCACGGCGCGATCCATCTCGCGCTGGTAGGCTTCTGACAAGCATCTCATGCTTGCCAGCTTTTGTGCGCCCACGAGGAGCTGGAGGCGGCGCGCTTCAGCGCCCCAGCGTCGGGCGTCTTCCCGAATGGGGCGGTCAGTCTTGCGAATCGCTGCCGAGTGGGTCGCGAGCTCCCTCGCCGGAAGGCTCGCTGTGACCGATGACGAGCACCTCCATGACGACGCTTCTGCCGCTCTCCGCGTGAGGGAGCGGCTCGTCGTAGACCACCACGTTGGTGGGGAACGCGTCGAGCGACGCGGTGTCGGAGTCGACCAACATCGGGTCGGTGGAGCCTACGGACTCCAGGTCGGCGGCGGGCTCGCCGGTGACGTGGAGCTGCTCGAGGAGGCCTGCGAGAAGGCTCTCGGGGCCGTCCGTGCCCGCGTCAGATGCAGGCTCGTCGGAGAGGCGAACCTCACCGACAAGTTCGGCGAGGCAGCTCGCCGCGCAGGCGACCTCAGCGCCATGCAGCGCGTCGGCGCAGACTCTGTCTGGCGTGCCGGGCTGGCTGCGCTCGCCAGGGAGGAAGAGGGTTCCCGTCCAGAGCAGGTCTCCGGACGATGGTGCACCTAGCCCCACGGTGGGCGCCAAATGTCGGGGGTTGGGTGCGACATATGCCAAAGGATGGCTTATCATGGAGGGGGCGAGTAGAACGTCGCTGGTGCTCGAAACGGGATGAGGCAAAGACATGCACGCCGGCGAATCTTACCTAGCTTCAGGGCTCTCCGAGGAGATAACACCCCTACTGCTGCTCTGCGGGGTCTCCGCATGATCACTATGGCAAAGTGGGTACAAGGTTGCTCCTTGAGCTGTTCAGGGTGAGGAAGGAGAAGGGCACGGCTAGCTCTTCTCTTCCCTCTATGTGTGTCTAAAACTATTGGGGTTCAACCCTTTGCATGGGTGCCCCGGGGGGTTTATATAGGCCTACCCCCGGGGGTACAATGGTAATCTGGCTAGACGCAGGTCCCAGCCGTCAGTCTCTTAAGTCGTCGTCTTCTCCGCCGACTCCTGGGGCCCGCCGACTAGCGGGCCCCGCTGGCGGTCCAGCATGGGGCCGACAACCCTTGTCCGCCGCGGGCGGGTCTTGCTGGCTGCAGTTATCAGAGTCAGCTTCTAATGACGCGAGCTTGGTCAGGGGTCATGGCAACCTTGATGCCGCCGCTGGGCGATCTTGTGCCATTCCGTGTCTTGTCTGGTTAATGGTGCTTGGAGCCCGTGGGAGGGGCCGGCCGACTCTCGGAGGCCGACTCAAACGGGTCTGTCTTTGGGGCGCTCTCGCCGTCTTCTGCACACCCGCCGACAGGCGGGTCCCGCCGTCTTTGGGTCGTACAGACAGGCCATCATGGGTACAGGACTCTGCCCACGGGGCTGGCGTAGGGCCGGCGTGGCTACAGTGCCGCGCCGGACAGATCTCCGTCGGTACGTCGCCCTGTGGCCATGCCTGCTCTTTATGAGCGGGGCAGGGACGGGCCGCAAGGCGGCTTTATCCCATCCCGCTCGTGGTCGCACATGCAGTAGGTGGATGGAGTCGCGGGCCGACTCCCTGTAGCCGGCTTCATCGGAAGTCGCTAGCTTGAAGTCGGCTTGTCTTGAGGCCGTCTCACGGGACTCGGTGGGAGGCGGTCGGCGACTCCGTCCGCCGACTCTCGAAGCGACTCTTCGTCTTGGGGTCTTGAGGGCGCGATGCGCCTGATGTTTTGAAGGTCTGGGCTCGGGTTTGCCTACCCGTGGCCCATTACTCCGACATGTACGATGTGGTAGATGAATTGGAATGGAGGGGCGCCTTTATATGAGGGCAATGAGGGCAAACTGCGTTGCATTCACATCATGCAACCTCTTTTCCCGGACCTCCTCCCATTACTTCCCTCATGCATTAATTCAAGGAGGATGCATTGGCCGTTCAACATATCGGGAACCGCTACTCCCTCCCTCATCTGCATTAAAGCCGTATCGGGAACTGCACCGCCCGCTTTCAAATCGAATACTCTCTCCGTCTAGGTGAGTATTAAGTCATCTTACGAAAACCAAATAGTAAACACATAGGCGTGGTGCATTAACTCTCACGTTGTTTCTTATTTTTTGACATAAATAGAGGAATCAATCAAGAAGAGATGTGGGGCTTGTATGCTTTTAATGACTTGAGACTATCAAACATGACATGCAAAGTGGAGTTCGTTGCACAAGAACAAATACAACCCACGCCAAGACACACACATCTTATATAGCATCACATCCAATGGCTATAAAAGATGAATGAGACCAAATTATATCTCATCTAGATGAGTTCTAGCAAACTGTATTAATAATACTTAGTACTCCTGCGCCATGTATCATATATTAGTATCATGTAGTACTTTTTTTATTGCCATGTATGACACATAGTACTCAACTCTCTCTCTTTCTTCATTTAATTTGACACCTCATCAAAATTGCTAGGGCCAGTACCATTACAACCAGCCTTAGCAAATACTAAACATTAAGTTCTCTCGTTTTCCTCTCCACCTTGGTCACCTAGACGGAGGGAGTATCACATGCTGGCTTTTCTGCTTGGCGGTAGGTGGGGCAGTTCCACCTAGTCGCTTCTACAGAGATGCGAGAAGACGAGGGAGTGGGATGCTGCAAATGTAGGGCTGTGTGATTTGACAAATGATTTATCACCGGGATGCTTGGGGCCCGTGATTTGACTTGCCATTATCATTTTAATCTGGGCGCCATTTAATCGACGCGAGTCTCCCGATTCCCGACCACCTCCATACAGGTGCCTCTCCCAATGCTCCACCATGTAGTAGAGGCTGGCTCTTGCATGAGAGCCCACTTCTCCACTTTTTCCTTGACTCTCTTTCCTCCACATATGCAAAAATGCCATGTAAAGCGCACTATTGTACTTACTTTTACTTGCTCCTACACGTGCTTAAGCTTGCCACATAGGCATAAAGTCTAATGTGGCAAGTTATTCAAGAAGAGAGAGACTAGTTTGGTGACCCAAGGAAGAAACGGTGCTAAGCGCGTGTACCTAGGTGAAAAGACAATTTTGAGTCTATAGCTAATTAAATGAAGCAAACTTAGCAACACCATTTCATTGGAAGAGGTCACTCCTTGGCAAATGCAATAAATACTAGTACTCACTGTGTCCCATAATATAAGAACGTTTTTGGCACTACACTAGTGTCAAAAACGTTCTTATATTATGGGACAGAGGGAGTACGAAGAAAGAGATAGAGAGGAGTAAAAAAATACACTTATAGCCAACCTTGTTGTAGTATGAGTGACTAAGTGATGACTATGTATAACATGCCAAACATCAGATAGTCTAACGCACCATGTTAAATCTCCAAGGGCGCGACCGCACGAGCGAAGCGACGGTCGTGGTAGGCGCGACCATGATACGGGCTGCTGGCAGCCCTTGGATCTGAGATCAAACGGTCGCATGCTAAGTTGCTGAAAATTTGTAGAATAACCCTCCAGGATAGGGTATTCACCCATAGGTCTAGAATCACGCCATGCAACCGTTCGATCTCAGATCCAAGGGCTCTCGGAAGCTCAGATCATGGGAGAATGGAAAGCCACTACCACCGCTGCTCGCGACGCTGGCAGTTCGCTCCTACTCGTCCCCGCACGTCCTTCAAAACTACGGCGGTTCGCTCCTAGTCGTCCTGTCCATTCACATTACGGCAGTTCCACTAATCCTAACCCTCCTCCTAAATCCATGGCGTCCCAAATCTCCACGATCGGTGGTGAGTACAAGGTTAGAACCATCACCGGTGATGAGTTCGACGTCATCTACACCCGTTCTTCCGCGACAGTGAAAGGATGCCTTTCTCGCTTCAGACGCATGTTTGAAAACTCAGATGATGAGTGGGTCGCTGGGCTAGATGTTGAGTACACCACATTCCTGGGACAAGAGAAGGATCTAAAGGACGAAGAGAGGAAGAAGCCCGCCGTGATCCAGGTTTGCGTGGATGACTTATGCTTGGTCTACCACATATGCCATGCCGACGTTGAGTGCCAGGATTTTAAGGACTTCCTCGGGAGCAACCTAGTCAAACTCGTTACTGTAGACTTTGGTAACGACAAAGAAGTCCTTCGTCGGACAGGCCTCGTTGTAGACAACACCTTCGACCTCCAGAAGAATCGACTGGTGTCCTCTCTTCAGCCTTCAATGCTGACCCTGGCAGGAGCCATGGTTCATCCTTCGTACGGAACTGGAGAAACCTCCATACACGTTTCATCGTCATGCATGGCAGCGGAATGTACTAGATATAGACCACATCCACTATGCTGCAATGGATGGCTACCTTTGCTTCAATATCTACAAGGGTTGGATGAAGAGCAACAGCCAAGTGTGCGGTTCAAGCAAAGAAGTATCGGCCAAGAGGAAGAAGGACAAGGACGAAGTCGAGGACGTGGACGAGGACTCCGAGTAAGGTGGCAGTGTCATTGCTCATGGTGGTTCTAATGCAGTGTCTACCGGAATAGTTGCAAAGTTTAATTTCAGGTGTGCTTAATTTAATTTGAGGGGTGTGTTGTCTTTGAGCCCGGAGAACTATGTTATGTTTCTTCTTGTTACTTTAACTCTTTAGTACATACATACTAGTATTTCTTACATTTCATCTTTTAGTTGGTATAGTACTACCACTGCTTTCTTCACATTATATACGCATACAATATATATGGCCAACATCATATAGCCAGCAGTTTAGTTGTCAAAGAATTTCAGTGGTGCTTAGTTTTGTCAAAGAATTCCAGTGGTGCTTAGTTTTATATGAGGGTGGGTTGTGCACTTGTGCTGGACACCATTATTGTGACAAGCCTTTTTAATAGTACTATATGCATAATTTGGCGATGAGCGCTCTCTATATGTACCACCTTTTTTTAATTTCAAGTTTTGCTCCATGGTGCAATCCATCGATACTACTACTGTACAAAAGTGGAGTATATATATTTTTTAAAAGGCTAGAGGGCGGGGCAGTCTAGCTCGGTCGGTTTCACGAGAGGCGAGGGCCTTTGTGATTTGACGGCTCATTACTGCTGTCAAATCGAGTAGTATTGCGCCGTCCGCTGCACACCCGACGCCTCCATTAAACCCCTCCGTTAAACCCGGATGCAAACCGAGAATCCTACTCCGGCCACACGTCCGTTCATGAGCGGGCTGGAATTAAACTCAACACCGGCTGAGCTCCTCCCGTCCGCCCTCAGTTTAAACGAGGCCAGGCGCCGGCCAAGCTCCTACCGTCCGCCCTCTATTTACACGAGGCCGCATGCAGACAATGGGCAAGAATTGCACCCTCCGCCGCTCCCCATGTCCTCCTTTGCCATTTTCTCCACTCCTCCGATGGCTTCCGATGAGCCGCTTCTCCGCATATTACCCGGCCGGGTGGCCCGCCGAGCCCTCCGGATATGGGCGAGGCCGCCGGTGCTTCACCAACCTCGCTTGGCCCGACGGAGCGATTGCCGCTAAGCGAGCACGTGGTTCAGCAACTTCGCCACTCCAGTTCAGCTCGATGAGGAGTGGCGAAGTTGCTCCACGCCGGCTGCGGGCGAAAGCACGCCGTGACGGGCGCCATCGCTGCGCGTCGTACCACGCCACCGGTGTCTACGGTGGTCGCGCCTCCGTGTGCGTGGGCGCCTCCCGTGCTGCGGCGGCGCGCCATGCAGCAGGCAAGCCGGGTGCGTGGAGAGCGACGAGTCGGTGGCCAGCTTCTCCGTGTCCGCCGCCATCATCGAGGAGAAGTATAACACGGGAGGCCGCCGCAACTTGGGACCCATGAAGGCCACAGACGAGTCGACTACCGCTGATTCAGGTGGTTTCTTTGCTGCTTCGTCTCTTCTGAGGACCTTCGTCGGCCCCGCAAGTGTCTGACGGACATGAGGAAGACAAAGGGATTCATGGTGACCATTTAGAACTAAAATAAGTCTAGATACATCCATTTCCGGACGGAGGGAGTATTAATTATACAAGAGAGCCGGATTGGCAACTCTTAGTTCATGTAAATGTAATGAAATCCATGATGTTTATATGAATATCCGGCTTTTTTATACAAAATCCTTCATGCTTATATGAAATCAGTCCGTGTTTGCACGAATTTCATCTGGTTGGTTGGAGTTGTAAAAATGTATGCCGCTGGCGTTTGATGTCGTCCTCCGCTTAAGGAAGCGGGAGGAATTTGCCGCTGCCGTTGGAGATGCTCTTTATGCTGGAAATAATAGAGTGACATCCAATCCATTTGAGTTAATTGCCTGTATGATTGTCTCTCTATAAAAAGTTAATTGCATGCACAGTGTACATGTGACTTGCAGGGTGGCTACAGCTTCGTACAGAAAGTTAAAAAGAAACAAGTCCATCCTTAATCTTTTATTCTAAGTACTCTGTGGGTTCCACTTTCTGTACAGTGGCGAAAGAAGTATATATCAAATAAGTAGAGTAATATATAATATAAAAATATAAAGTTAAAAGACAGAATACGAACTCATGTCATCGCTATGCAGCATCCGCGCTAACCAGCCCAAAGACATTTTTGTTGTAGACCATCACGGAGATATATCTCCATGTCTACTCTTATATATACTCCATTCGTTTCCTAAATATTTGTCTTTTCAGATTTCAAATGGACTACCACATACGGATGTGTATGTAGACATATTTTAGAGTGTAGATTCACTCATTTTGCTCCGTATGTCTTTTCAGGAAGGGGTCAGATTTGTCCTTGATTTATTTATGAGGTATCCAGATGGCACTGCACCGCCAAGAAAAGAGGGTAACATCAAAATTATGGACTACTTTTTTTGTGTATGTTGGTAAGGTCCGGTCATAGTCACTTGTTGAAATCTCTAAAGACAATATTCTCCGTCTCAGAAATACTTGTCATCAAAATGGATAAAAGGAAATGTATCAAGACCAATTTAAGTTATAGAAACATCTCTATTTATACATATTGATGACTAGTATTTTCGGACGGAGGGAGTAGAAAAAGAGTTGGTGATGATGGTGTGCGTGCCATCCTGCAATATAGGCCGTCGGATTTATATCTAACGAATAGGAAAGAAACTATGGCAATTTTGCAAAAATATACCCACACGTCTCTCCACGTTCGCAAAGAAGGCCTTCCCTCGTTCAACCTTTTCTCTCACAAGATAAACTACTCATACAACTGCATCTTGATGTTCCATGCAACGCACGGGCAGCTAGCTAATTTCTTTTAAAATAGTTGCTGCGATAATTGGGTTTAAGTGATATATTTTATGTCTGCCCCGAATGATTTCAGATTCACTAGTAGTAACAAAGAAAAGGTTGCCTTGTTAATTAATAGAAAACAGGGTGAAAACTATCACATGAGGCCGGTAAAAACAAGGCACACTGGGTTCAGCGTCATCGTCACTACAACATATCGAGGGGGCTACCGAGCGAGGCACCGAGACACAATGTTTGAGAGAGAAACCAATTGACAGATTATGATCAGATCGAGTTGTCACCCTTCTGCTGTCATTGTTGGGGGGGAGGGAGAGAAAGACGTATTGAGAGTGTGCGCGGTAGGCACAGAGGCACAACTAGCGAGTGTGTGTGTGTGTGTTTGAAAGAGGAGTAGATAGATTATTATCAAGATCGATGTGCCACCCTACTCCTTCGGTGCCGGGTAGTGTGTGTGTGTATGTTTGAGAGAGAAGCCAGTCGATAGATTAGTATCAAGATCGAGGTGTCACCCTACTCCTTCGGTGCCGGGTAGTGTGTATGTGTGTATATTTGAGAGAGAAGCCAGTCGATAGATTAGTATCAAGATCGAGGTGTCACCCTACTCCTTCGGTGTTGGGAAGTGTGGGTGTGTGGGGGGGGGGGGGGTAGTGACACTCACATCTCTCTAATCTTATAAAAAACAGAGTTGGTGATGATGGTGTTCCTGCCATCCTGCAATATAGGCCATCCGATTTGTATCCGACGGACAGGAAGGAAACTATGGAAATTTTGCAAAAAGATACCCACACCCCTCTCCGCATTTGCAAATAAGGCATTCCCTCGTTCATCCTTTTCTCCCACAAGATAAACTTCTCATACAAATGCATCTTGATGTTCCGTGCAACGCATAGGCATCTTGCTAGTAGGGAGAAGGAGTTTGTGTGACACATATCTAGCTATATAAAGGTATAGGTAGATAGCATATGTGTGAGAGACATTAGTGGCTGTGGGTGGGCAGAATTAAAGGTGTGGGCGTGTTAGACATAGAGAGCGTGTGTGTTTCTGTGTGAGAGACTTGTAGGACGGGGTAGAAAGATTTAATTTAACTCGACGGAGGCAGAGAAATACACGAAGTGCACGTGTGTGATTCCGATGCCCACAGGGAAATGAGATATGTATGCGTGTAGAGAGATTGCACAATTCATTCACGTATCACTATCTAGCGATCGTGGACGTGCATCGCTTGAACATAAGTCAAAATCTACTTCAGATCGTGGCCAAAGGTACAATATCGATTCAACACTATAAAGATTGGACACTCACATATCACATTTTTTTCTATTTAAATAAGCCTTTTAGTTGTGCATGCCAAAGTTACGGTTGATGTTTCTTCAAACAACCAATGTAGCTATCATGAACATGCACCATTGTTACTCTTGCATTCAAATTCATTAGTCTTGGATGATTTAAGTTTCTATTTTGAAGTAATATATGTAATATTCATATATGAATTCAACGGCACGCAGCTTTATGAAATGGAGGCTATGTAATCATATGAGGTAACACTTTTAAGTAGCTGACTACAATATCCATTTCTTTTTGTGCGCCTCTACACTAACACGTCAATGCATTATGTTTAAAGTAAATAACCAATGGCACTAAATTATCTATTTACATGAGAAATACATAGGCTGAGCCTTTGATCCCTTTTTTTGTGAACGCGCCACTACACCCGTACGATTGGCCGCGCCCGTGTGAACGTCCAAGTTATTAGCGCATCATCCCGAGTTATTGTCTTTTTTCTGGGGTGGACTTCACACCGCTTATTAATCACCGACGCTGCCCCATGTACACAGCCTAGCATGACCTTCCCACTAGCACGGTCCAAAATTAGTTGAAACTGGATACGAACGATCTCTGCTGGCGGCAAACTCCGCCTCCTTCTAAAATTTCCGCCACCTTAGTCTTTAGCATGCGAAATGCCCCTTTTGTCCTTGGTGCACGGAGACCAACAGTTACAATACCGCCCTCATCTACATGATATGTCGGGGCTGCTTTGGTAACTTCCGGTTCCCCCACTACACGACACCCCCATTTCCTCTCCCCCTCCCGGAAAAAGGACTAACTCCACAACACCAGAGCATCTTACATCACGCCGTCTGCATTTCATCGCCTCTTTCTCCCTCCCTCTCGAAACCCTAGACTGCTCATCCACCGGTGTACCATAGCCCATTCATCGCCAACAAGGCGTCCACCTCGCCGGATTCGCTTCTACGGCCGCATCTACCCCTCCCACCTCCCTAGAAACAAGTAGACTGCTCATCCACCATTGTACCACAGCCCATTCAAGGCCGGCCTTGTCCACGGTGCCGGATTCGCTTCACGGTGATTTCGTCAACCATCACAAGATTTGCAGTGGCTCATTCAGATTCCCATTGAGACGCTTCGTCCACACCCCCCGGAGCCGCCCCACCGACGCCCCCGTCGACGGCCTCTGATCCTCTTCGCCGACACCTTCCTCAACCCTACCGGAGCCGCTTTGCCGACACCTTCCTCAACCCTACCGGAGTAGCTTCACCTATACTATTCTCAACCCTACCGGGGCCGCTTTGCCAACTCACAAGTCCACGGCCTTAGATCCGCTTACTCGCACCCTCATCCAACCTACCGGGGCAGCTTCTGACGCCCCATCCACGGCCGCAGATCCGCATCGTCGACACCACCCTTAACCCAACCACCGGAGCAGCTTCTGACGCCCCGTCCATGGCCGCAGATCCGCATCGTCGACACCATCCTTAACCCAACCACCGGAGCAGCTTCACCTACGCCATAGATCCGCTTTGCACACACCGTAGTCCACCCTACCGGAGCCGCTCCACAAACACCCTACTCGACGGTTCTAGATCTCCTTACCGGACCCCGACAGCCAGCCGTCATCACCCTCGATGTTTCTAACCTGATTCCCACAGTCTGGAGAGATGCCAAGCACCCGCCATGGCCTAGGTACTTGTCACCTTTAAACCCGTCCAACATCACCTGCCCGATGTACTTCAAATATACTAGCCGGTCGCTATTACCTGTTATGCAGCTGGCAAAAACTACAAGGACGATGTTTCTTCTGGATCTAACTGCTTGGCCAACCAAGATCTTGGACTGAGGCATTGCTATGATCTTGTAAGCGCGTCTCTCTCTCTTGTATTATTCTGTGCCTGCCAGCGTGCTTTGCTAGGATTTTCGACCAGTAATCCCTTTGTGCAGACAATGATTTCTACCATCGGCTGCTAAATTAGATATGTAGATGTCATACATGATACTACCTCGTACCTCCGTTCCTAAATACAATTCTTTCTAGAGATTCCACTATAGGCTACATACGGAGCAAAATGAGTGAATCTACACTAAAAAATGCATCTATATACATCTGTATGTGGTCCATACTGGAATCTCTACAAAGACATATATTTAGGAACAGGGGCAGTACATTACACAAAATTGTAGATGACGTGTAGGAATTCTAGTGCACTACATTAGGCTCCCTTAGAGTGCCTGCTAGTCCGACATCTGAGTCATGGCTAGTTTATGGTACGCACACAATCGTTAATTGGTGGTTTAAATATGCAAGGGATATGCAATGTAGTATCATGTAGATATGTCTCAAATTAGCCGTGTCAACTTGTAGATAGGGTTACACAATGAAAAAGTACAAGATGTATGTGGCAATTTCATGGAACATCGCAAAAAAAGGAGAGGCAGCGGTGAGCCTATACAGTGTGCTATGGTACGTCACTCCTCCATTGCAATCATCGTGACATGTTATTTTTATGCCAGTTCTATTAGCCAAGTTTCTTAGGGACAGTTATTACGAGTTATCCTAAGAAAATAAGCACCTGTGAATATAAGCTCCATGTAATAAGCCAACCAGTTCTTTTCATTGCGTTTTCAGCTTATCTTTGGTATGATCAGTGGAAAGTCTAGATTGCAATATTTTTTTTTCATTTTGCTGTCCATATGGAAATTAATTTGACTTGCAAACATCACAAATTGAACCCAATGCAGTAATTAATATGATAGGAAAACAGACCATCACTATTTGCTCAAAATGCAAATACAAAGATACCATCTACTTGGCACAATCTACTTTGGTCAATGTTTTCCATAGAGATCCCATTGCCTAATTTAAACGAAGAACGCATGACCCACATTTAAATGAAGAACAATTATTTATTGAAATTCGATGGTCCAAGTGGCTAGTTATTATCGTATAGCAGCACCACCGAAAGCATCATATAGTCAAGAAGAAGAACTCATAGCAACTCATCATACAAAGGCAGACGATGCGCAATTCATCATATACCAGCAGCAGCTCATAGCAATTCATTATATAGCAGCAGCAGGAGAAGCTCATAGAAATTCATCATATAGCAGCAGGAGGAGCAGCTCATAGCAATTCATCATATAGCAGCAGCAGGAGCAGCTTGTAGCAACTCATCATATAGCAGCAGCAGGAGCAGCTTGTAGCAACTCATCATATAGCAGCAACAGCAGCTCATAGCAATTCATCATATAGCAAAGAAGAAGAACTCATAGCAACTCATCATACGAAGCAGCAGCTCATAGCAATTCATCATATAGCAGCAGCAGAGCAGCTCATAGCAATGCATCATATAGCAAAGCAGCAGGCGACTCATAGCAATTCATCGTATAGTGGATCAGAATGAAAATTTGGCAACAAATCGAGGAGATCCTCACCTTGTTGGATGAGCTCATCCTTCAACAAAGACCTCAAGGCCATGGCCCGGGAGGAGGAGGGGAATAAGGTGCCTTACGCCGCATGTGGCATCAACAGTAGTTGTGCGGCATACCGGAGTAGTGCGTTGGACGAACCACAGTGGAGCAGCTGCTGGATACCATGAGAATGAGGGGCGGCACTAGAGGGAGGAGAAGCCAGGGAGATTTGCCCCTACCCGCCGGCCATGTAGCCTAGCTGGACATAACATCGTTGAGGACAAGGCTAGATGGGACCAGTGGCGACGGCTCGCTGGAGGAACCCTAGTGCTGCAGGCAGGGGATCGAGGTAGAGGGAAAGGGGAGAGGAGATGCAAGCGGGCGGTGGCAATGAATGCTTATGTGTTTGTTTTACTTGAGGGTCGTGTGTGACACGGGCGTCGTGATTGCATTTTGAGTGTAATATAGGCGCACAATGAGTCATTTCACTATTCCCCTTCCCTTCAATTTTTAGTGAGGTTCTACCCGAAACACCCCCCTCCATAGCGAAATTAGTTAAGCCCAAGCCCATAACTCAAAAATGACTTCTTTACATCTTTTATGGCTTATTTTGATAATATACCCTGAAAAGGCGGAACCGAACTGGCCCTTAACCTGCAATTCAATTGTCGTGCAATGATGAATCACTCCTGCCTGCTATCTGTACATTTAGGCATCATCATACATGGCATAACCTAATACATGTGCATTCCATTGTAGAATCTGCAATATGCAATGTTTACGTTAGTTCATACATTGTACATGATGTTTAAATGCCCCTTAAATCTGGCCAGTCAAGTGATGGTCTTTAAGCCTCCTTCTTTGCTTCTTTTCTTCATATGTAAGATTTGCTCACACTTCTGTTCAATTGCTTGTTTGCATCACCCAGCCATACTAGGACTGTTTGCTTTGATTACTTGTTGTTCTTGACCTAACACTCTAACAA
This sequence comes from Aegilops bicornis, assembly GCA_021605145.1. Taxonomy (NCBI): domain Eukaryota; kingdom Viridiplantae; phylum Streptophyta; class Magnoliopsida; order Poales; family Poaceae; genus Aegilops; species Aegilops bicornis. The sequence goes on along the minus strand of CM038669.1, from coordinate 372,402,814 downwards.
AGCTTGTCAACGATTTAAACACTAAGGGCTGCTGTAGTGGGGCCTTGTCTAACTCATAAGTGACATAAAGGTTTGGTCAGACACTACAGTAGGCTCTCCAAGAGTACCTGGAGATCCAGTTCGAAGGTATGCCTAGTTTTTACATAGTGCAGACATATGCTCATTTCATTGTGTGCAAGTGCAAGAGATGTGGCATGTTTCATTATGTGGAGTTGTTTTGTTATAATCTCATCCTTTTGTGTTCACAGACTGGAAAGTATGCATATTTATCTTCCAAGGAGACGAGTAACTAGTTTGTGTCACCTTGCAGAGGGGGTGCAATGAAGATAAGACTGAGGATTTCCAAGTACAAGATGTTAGGAAGGAGCCTTGCAAGAGAAGTAGGAGCTATTTGAGCCTCTTCAACCTGCTAAGGTAAGTCATTGTATGCAACTCAACAGTTCAATTCCTTGTTTGTTTCAGGGCATAGTTAATTTTCTCTTTCAATTGCTTTATTTGTCCTCGCTAATGAGATGCCCAAATAATCATGCACGATGTTCGGTACTTGTATCACTATTAGTTGACATAATTAAAGGCCTTACCATTTAATTACTCTCGTCAAGTGTGCCTCAAGCTTCAAGTCTATTAACCAACTATTATTGCATGAGGCTCACAATCTAGTTTATACTACGCTAATGATTGCATAGTTTTACTGCTTTGTAGTATGTTTGTATGAAAGTCTCTGCTGTTCATTATGCTCCCTAAGACTTTAATTGAGGCACAGAATGGCCAACTGCTTGCTTACTTATAGGCAACATGCTGTCTAAATTTGTAACTTGTCTGTGTTTTCAATTGGGCCCCAACATCATGCTCCTCTGGTGAGCTAAGAAGGATTTCTATATGCAGGCTGCACATACTATCTTTTTTATAATTTTTAAAATATCACCTGCTTATGCTTCATGACGTGTAACATTTTTTTAAAGTGACGTGTAACATTATTGTTAGTCCTGTTTTGCCATGTAGTACAAAATAGTGTCTTGTTCGCTTCAATCGTTGTAACTATATTTTTGCCCTAGTCATGTGTACTTACGTAAACATTTCAGGATGAAGTGACATCAACACAAAGATCTCATGGCAAAGGCGGCATGGCCGTTACCGAATGATTATGGATTGGAATTGGAATGTGCTGATGTTCTTGAGCATCAACTAGAGGTGGCAAGACAACGTATACATAATTGTCAACGTATAATCAATAAGTTGAGACTGGACATGCAGGTATTAGATGCAGGAGTCAAAAAAATGAAACAAGACACTGAGGTAACCATGAAGGAATTGGAGATTTTGCAGACTGAAATTTGTGCTATCTGAATCCGGACAATCTTATTTTCTGAAGAAATTATAGTTCAAATGGAGTTAAGTTGATGCGCGTCCATGATGTATGAGTTGTATGTTGCCCAAAGTGTATGTAATTTGCTGTTTGTGTATGCTTTATTATCACCTGTGCCGAACCATAATGCCCAGTGGGTAGAATCGGCTGTAATTTCTTTATTTTATAGTGTAGGATTATTCTACCTTTCTATGCCTTGATCTCTTTGTTGTAATAGTGTAGGCTTTTTAGAGGTGATATTATTGAGTAGGATAATTCTTTGAATATGCTATATCGTTCAAACGGGGGCCAATTCGCCCGACCATGGCCCTTCTCGGGCCGTCGGTTCCATGGGCCTTCTACGTCTCGTAGGATCCATGGGCCTTCTACGTCTCGTAGGAACCATGGGCCTTCTACGTCTCGTAGGATCCATGGGCCTTCTACGTCTCGTAGGATCCATGGGCCTTCTACGTCTCATAGGATCCATGGGCCGCCGACTCATTTATGGGTCTTGTACGGGCCTTTAATGGGCCGTAGATGGGCCTTTAATGTAAATCGTATGTTTTATTGTCTGACCATAACGGGCCATTAATAGGCCGTATTTGGTGATGCTATGAAATTGGCCCAACAGACTAACGGTCCACAAACGGGCCGACTGTAATGACGGGCTGAATTTGGCCCACAAGCAGGAAATGACAGTAACAGGCCGTAAGTAACCGAATGCTGCAAATGAGCCCAAGAATAAATGGGCCCTCAGAAGGCCGAAAGTTAACTTGGGCTGGAAACAGCCCAACGGAATAACGGGCCGTTAATGGGTATAAAGTGATACACTGTTCATTACGGGCCAGTTTCACCACGGGCCGTTAATGGGTGTAAAGTAATACACTGTTCATTACGGGCTGGCCAAAGACGGGCCGCTAATGGGCCAAGAGTTACAAAGGGCCTCATATGGGCTGAAAGACGTCATGGGCTATACATGGGCCAGAAGTGAAAACGGGCTGGAATCATATTGGACGGCCCAGATGACGCTACTGGGCCTATTTCGGATAGGGCGTAACGGGCCTTGGCTTAGCGGGCTGTAAATGGGCTATATGCGAACATGCCGTTAACAGGCTTTCCATGGGCCGGCCCGCCACCTTTTGACCAAGTCAAACGGGCAGGCCTTTTCACAATAATGGGCCTCTGTTGGGCCGTGCCACGTGTCGACGTATCATAGGCGCCTATCTGACCCAATCGACGAGCCGACGTGTTTCGTCCGACCAATAAGAATTTTACACGTGGAAATTTCCCATTGGTCGGGGCTGTTAACGGTTTAGCGGATCCAAAACCCGACCCGATAGCTTAACGGCTTTCCGTTACGGTGGATGCCATGTGTCGGTCACCCTTGACGAAAAGCACTTCGCGGACGCTACGATCTATCGTCATGGAAGTGGACACTTCCGTGATGATAATTTTGGTAATGTCATGGAACACTTCTACGACAACACATGTATGACTATCTTGATTCTGTCATAAATTTGTTGTGGATGTACATGCATGACAAAAAAGCGACATACTGTGACAAACACGTATCATCACGGAAGTCTATTTTTTTTGTAGTGTTATGATCCGCATACCCCAAGGTGACAATAATTTGGACTCTTTCCGGTGATTATCGTAGTTTGAGGAGTTCATGTATTGAAAGCACAAGTGCTCCCTGGGTGGTTTTGGTAATTAATGTCAACATATCTCTTGTTGGACTAATGTTTTATATAGAATATTTCAGACAAGTTCAACAGATGGGGCATGGACAAGAGGATGTGGAACCCCTTCAAGGTGCTAAGGACAAAAGATTGGCTCAAGCTCAAAAGCTCAAGACTCTACATTTTACTTTTAGCGATCCAGGACATATTGAGTCCATAGGAAAGCCAATACTATTAAAAGGGGATGAGGTGTTGCTTAATGGCTTGCTTGCTCAAAGTGCTTAGTGATATGCTCCAAAACCCTCAACCACTTTCTCATACCCACATAGGTCCCAAACCAATAGTCAAAGTCGGCCACATCGAAACATTCTATCCGGCGCCACCGAGTTCACTTGACATAGCCACTGCCAGAAACCCTAATCAATTCGGTCTCACCGATGGGATCTCGGCCTCACCGAGATGGGCTTGCAAACTCTCTGTTGCCTGTTGCAATAATTTTGATCTTAGCAAGATTTGTAATCGGTCTCACCGAGTTTGCCTGACCAACTCTCTGGTTAGCTTATTACCAAAATCGGTCCCACCGAGTTTGTGTAATAGGTCAAACCGAGATGAGGTTTTACCCTAACCCTAGCACATCGGTCCCACCGAGTTGATCATATCGGTCCCAATCGAAATGCCTAAAGGTCACATTATGAACTAAATCGATCGACCGAAGTTTTACGATTCGGTCCCACCGAGTTTGGTGATTTGAGTGTAACAGTTAGATTTTGTGTGGAGGCTATATATACCCCTCCACCCACTCTTCATTCGTGAGGAGAGCCATCGAACATGCCTACACTTCCAAAGATACATTTTCTGAGAGAGAACCACCTACTCATGTGTTGAGGTCAAGATATTCCATTCCAACCATATGAATCTGGATCTCTAGCCTTCTCCAAGTTGCTTTCCACTCAAATCATCTTTCCACCAAATCCAAATCTGTGAGAGAGAGTCGGGTGTTGGGGATACTATCATTTGAAGCACAAGATCAAGGATTTCATCATCAACACACCATCTATTACCTTTTGGAGAGTGGTGTCTCCTAGATTGGTTAGGTGTCACTTGGGAGCCTCACAAGATTGTGGAGTTGAACCAAGGAGTTTGTAATGCAAGGAGATCGCCTACTTCGTGAAGATTACCCTAGTGAGACAAGTCTTTCATGGGCGATGGCCATGGTGGGATAGACAAGGTTGCTTCTTCGTGGACCCTTCATGGGTGGAGCCCTCCGTGGACTCGCGCAACTGTTACCCTTCGTGGGTTGAAGTTCCATCAACATGGATGTACGATAGCACCACCTACCGGAACCACGGAAAAAATCTTCGTGTCTCCAATTGTGTTTGCACACTCCAATCCCATCCCTTTACATTCTTGTAAATTGCATGCTTTACTTTCCGCTGCTCATATATTCTTGCCATGCTTGCTTGAATGCATTGTGAATGTTTAAACTTGTGCTAAAACTCTACCTTAACTCGAAGAAAATAAAAACTGTAACTTTTTGTTTTTAAGAGTCTATTCACCCCCCTCTAGACACCTCTTCTCGATCCTTTCATGTATTCACTATGTGTTAGTGCCTTGTTTCGGTTCTCTATTAAAAGGAGGCATTAATATCTCTTAGTTTTCTTATGGATCCCGCCGCCACGGGAGGGTAGGACAAAAGATGTCATGCGAGTTCTTATCATAAGCTCGTATGACTATATACGGAATACATGCCTACATTACATTGATGAATTGGAGCTAGTTCTGTGTCTCCCTAGGTTATATATGTTACATGATGAATGTTATCCAACATAATCACCGATCCAATGCCTACGAGATTTTCACATATTGATCTTTGTTAAGTTACTACTGTTGCTGATACTGTCACAATTGCTACAAAACTACTGCTACTATTGTTATTGTTACTGTTGCTACTACTACCACTGCTATCAAATTATCATAATACTGTGCTACTGATCACTTTGCTGCAGATATTTAGTCTCCAGGTGTGGTTGAATTGACAACTCAACTGCTAATACTTGCAAATATTCGTTGGCTCCCCTTGTGTTGAATCAATAAATTTGGGTTGAATACTCTACCCTCGTTATCTAGATCTAGCTGTATAGATCGGGATACAACTCCGAGCGTCCGTTACCATGGACAGGGTTATTCGAATAGATTAACTTCCCTGCAAGGGTGCACAAACTTACCCAACATGCTCGATTAACTCCGATCGAAGACACTTTCCTGGGTCATGCTCGGACTCAGCTGATCGACACGTTGTAGTCCTACTTAGGCTCAACAAAGAGGCCAGCATGTCGGTCTACATCCTAAGCACGCAGGATTCTTGGGCCCCATCGCTCTTTGCACTCTTGCATGTTGCGTACGCGACTTGGAGCAGACCCACCCCTAATACAAGCGTAGGTGGTTCCCATCCAACCGGGGGTGCGCCGCTCAATCGCTGACGTCCGAAGAGTTTTCGAAGAATCGTACAACACCGAGTGCCCATACTTATTCCCGCGTGGTGTTCCGTGCGAAAATGCTAGAGGCCTACTCGGATCACTGATACGTCTCCAATGTATCTATAATTTATGAAGTATTCATGCCATGTTTACAACAATTTTATATGATTTTGGTATGATTGATTAGAACTAACCCGAACTGACGTTGTTTTCAGCAGAACTACCGTGGTGTTGTTTTTTGTGCAGAAATAAAAGTTCTCGGAATGGGCTGAAAATTTACGGTGACTTTTTATGGACCAAAAGAGACCCCCAAGGCATCAGAGTTGGGCCGGAAGAGTCCCAAGGCGACGACAAGGTAGGGGGTGCGCCCTACCCCCTGGGAGGGTGCCCCTATCTTGCCGCTGCCTCATGGACCCCCTTGACGTGAGACTGACGCCAAAAATTCATATAAATACCAAAACCACCGGAAAGAAACCTAGATTGGAAGTTCCGCTGCCGCAGGCCTTTGTAGCCACGAAAAATCAATCTAGGCCCTCTTCGGCACCCTGCCGGAGGGGGCCATCATCACCGGAGGCCATGGAGGAGGAATCCGGAGGGGGCCATCATCATCATGGAGGCCAAGGACCAGAGGGAGAACCTCTCCCCATCTAGGGGGAGGCCATGTAGGAGGAAGCACAAGGGGGAGACTCTCTTGATGGCCCCGGAGTGCCACCAGGGGAACCATCGCCGTGGTGATCGTCTTCATCAACATCACCTTCCTCATCTCTTTTACGCGGTCCACTCTCCCGCACCCCGCTGTAATCCCCTACTTGAAAATGGTGCTTTATGCCACATATTATGATCCAATGATGTGTTGCCATCCTATGATGTTTTGAGTAGATTTTGTTGGGGAACGTTGCATGGGAAACAAAAAATTTCCTACACCCACCAAGATCCAATCTAGGAGATGACCATCTACGAGAGGAGAGATTGGATCTACATACCCTTGTAGATTGCTAAGCGGAAGCGTTAAGAAACGCGGTTGATGTAGTCGAACGTCTTCGCAGTCCAATCACGATCCGTCCCGCGAACTCCCGATCCAAGTGCTGAACGGACGGCACCTCCGCGTTCAACACACGTACGGCTTGATGACGCCTTTGCCTCCTCAATCCAGCGAGCGATGGTGAATTACTAGCTCGAGTCCTCCGGCAGCACGACGACGTGGTGGCAATGGTGGTGGCGGAATCTCAACAAAGCTACGCTAAGCACTACGGAGAAGAAGAGGGATGCGAGGGAGAGGAGAGGCAACATTGTGGCATGGAGATGTGCTCTTGGGGTGCGGCTGCCCTCTCTCTACCTCTCTATATATAGGGGAAGGGAGGAGGGGGTGGCGCCCCTAGCGTTTCCCCTAGGATGGGGGGCGGCCAGGGCAGATGGGATCTCCCCTAAGGTGACTTGCCCCCAAGCCGGGAGGTGGGAAGCCCTAAGGGGGCGCCCCAACCCTCCTGGTTTTTTGAGACAATCATGCGAAGCTTTTATTAAACCATCACAATGTTTACAGGGACGAAATTAAGATCACCGGGGTGGCCTAACTAGACATGGCGACCTATCCCCAGTCCCAAAGCATGCTTCGCTAGATTGTGAGCTTTGAAATTCAAGCTCCTAAACTCATGAGCAAAAGTACATAAGTTCAAACTACTAGAGTACTCTATAATCTCATGTATAATGGCCCCATAGCTCGGGCTACTCTTCTTCTTGATGTCGTTCACCACGTCCATGCAATACATCGCCACGTGAATAGCTTGCAATTGAAGGTCCTCTGCTAGTGCCATTGATTCTCTGACTGCCATGGCTTCTAGGGTCGTAGGATCGGAGATACCCTTGACCACAATAGCGGATGCACCGAGAAAGAGCCCCTCCCTGTTCCTACACACCGCCGCTAATGAACAAATGCTTGAACTTCCCATGCAGGCCGCATCAACATTTACTTTGGAGGTGCCCATATGCGGTTGCAACCAGTGTGTTGGTCGCTCCACTCTGGCCTGCACTACTGTATTGCTCAGGTTCTTGACGACTTGTAGACCACTCAGGAAAGAATTAATGAAAGAGTGTGTTGTGGAAGGACTCTGGAATATATCCTCATAGATGGCTTTCCTCCTTGCTGCCCAAACTGCCCACAAGGTAACCGTCATACGTACAAAGTGTTCGTGCGTGAGGGCACCCTTCAAAGCGAAAATCCATTCCCTTGCATTTTCACCATCATGCTGACTCATATGTTCGACAAGAGCGTCGTCAGATAGAGCCCACACACTGCTTGCCATCGAGCATTCAAGCAAAGCGTTCCTCCATGAGTCCCTGGCACCGCATAACACACATGTAGTTGTAGTCAACATGTTTCTATGGTGGAGCAGTTCTGCTGTTGGGATGGAGCTTCGCGCAAATCGCCATAGGAACATCTTCACCTTCGGTGGCACATCTGTCCTCCATAGTTTTGTCCATTCATTACTCGTGTGTTCAGAAGCTGATGCAGTATCTTTAGTTCCTTGCTCCCCCGCTAACCTTGCTTGCACAATCAGCTTATAGGCCGATTTTATAGAGAAATTACCCTTCTTTTCTCCACTCCATGCCCTTCTATGTTGCAAATACATAGGGGAATAGACAATACTGCTTCTGCATAGATGGGCAAAAAGACAAATCGGATAAGCTGCTCATTCCAAGTGGCCTCATAGACATTTATAAGCTCTGACACCAGGTGCGGCGGATTTGGTATTAAAGGCGACACCACTCTCATCATTCCCGATCTTGGAATCCAATTGTGTGTCCAAACTTTAGTTGTTTGCCCATTGCCAATTCTCCGGACTATACCCAACTTTAGCATATCCCTTCCATATAGAATTGCTCGCCGGATTTGCGAGAGTCGCCCCCCCCAGCTCCGCATCCAAAATGGAAGTTTCGGCGAAATATGAGGCTTTCAGAATACGCGCACTCAACGATGTTGCTTCCGTCAAAAGTCTCCAAGCCTGTCTTGCTAGTAAAGCCAGGTTGAAAATCTCCATATCCCTAAATCCGAGTCCCCCTAGGTGCTTCGGCCATGTCATAATATCCCATGCCACCCATGCTGGTTTTCGTTTGCCGGCCTTACTCCCCCACCAGAACCGGTGTATGATGGAGGTTATGTTCTCACAGAGTCCCCTTGGAAGCCTGAAACAGGCCATGGAATAAACAGGAAGTGCCTGTGCCACTGCTTTGATTAGCACTTCCTTTCCCCCTGCTGACAGAAGCTTCTCCATCCATCCCTTCACCTTCTGCCACACCCGATCTCTCAGGTATTTGAAGGTGTCCATCTTTGACTGGCCAATATCAGTGGGCATGCCCAAATAATGCTGATTAAGACTCATTCTGAACATTCAGAGTTGCCTTGATGCTATCTCTCAACTGTTGTGGACATCCTTTGCTAAAAAATATTGATGATTTATCGTGGTTGATTTTCTGTCCCGATGCCTTACAATAAACATCCAATAGGTTTGAAACTGTTACTCCCCCCTCATTACTCGACTTGAACAACAATAGGCTATCATCCGCAAATAGGAGGTGATTTATAGCCGGAGCTAAAGTTGCCGCCTTGATCCCACCCAACACAGATGACTGAGAACTGGTTTTAAGTAGGCACGAAAGGCCCTCTGCTGTGATCAAGAAGAGGGAGGGGGAGATCGGATCTCCCTGTCGAATACCTCGTGATGGTGTGAAAGACTCTAACTTCTCCCCATTAAATAGGACTGAGAAAGAGACATAACTGATCATGCTCATGATGATGTCATCCCACCGATGTGCAAAGCCTATCTTGATCATAATTGCCTTGAGGTACGGCCATTCACTCTGTCATATGATTTCATCATGTCCAGCTTCAGTGCGCAATGGTTGTTTGACCTGGACCTGCTCCTCTTCATAAAATGCCAACACTCGTAAGCACAAATGATATTATCAGTTATAAGCCAACCTGGAACAAATGCGGACTGCTCCTCTGATATGATGTCGGGCAAGATGTTTTTCAACCTGTTTTCAACAACCTTGGAGGTAATTTTGTATATGACACTGCATAAACTGATGGGCCGGAATTGGGTAAGGAGAGTGGGGTTCATCACCTTGGGAATAAGCACCAGTACTGTATCATTAACACACGCCGCACTTTCCTCCCCACTAATTATCCGAAAAACTAATGCAGTCACTTCATCGCCACAAATATACCAGTGCCTCTGGTAAAAATGGTTGGAAAACCATTTGGTCCCGGTGACTTTGTAGGGTCCATCTGGAAAAGCGCCTTCTTTACCTCATCTTTTGTATATGGAGCCGACAGTATCTCATTCATCCGTGGCGTTACTTTCTTGGGAACATGTTGGAGCACTCGGTCCATATCTGTCACCCCTCCGTTGTGTACAAGTTTTTATAAAATGCAGTAACCATCTCCTTCAATTCCGTTGGATCCTGAACATGTGCTCCCAATGAGTTTGCTAAGGCTTTTATCATATTCTTCTTTCTTCTCATACTTGCACGCAAATGAAAAAATCTGGTGTTTTTGTCTCCTGATGCCGGCCACTCAATCCTCGATCTTTGGCGCCACATTAACTCTTCGCGGCGATAAAGTTCTACCAATTTATCATTAATCTCAATTTCCAGGTGTGAAGGTCCTGCTCTAGCTGGTTCGCTTCGCAAGCGTTCAAGCTCGGCCGTCAACTTCTTTATCTCCTTCCTGACACTTCCAAACATTCCTCTATTCCATTTACCGAGATTGGATGCCACCTTCTTGAGTTTTTCCTGTAACTCTTCTAGACTTAGCGCCGGTGTAACTCCTCCCCAACATTGCCTCATTGTTTCCTTCCATGAGTCATGAGTCTCCCACATCACCTCATATCTGAAAGGAGGTTTTGGGGCCGGTAAAACATGATCCTCAGCCATATTGATTAGTATCGGACTATGGTCTGAGGTAGCAGCTGCTAAGTGCTTAACATACGCAGAGGGAAACCTCGCAATCTAGTCAACTGATGCTAGCGCCCGGTCCGGACGAACCCGAGTGCAGCTCCCTCCCGTGACCTTTTTCTCAAACGTCCAAGAATTTCCTTGATAGCCCAAATCCTCCAGCATGCACACATCAATCACCTCGCGAAAACCCTGGATTTGCGCATTACTGCGTTCTCCAATACCTTCTTGTTCCTCCAGAAGTAGCACCTCATTGGAATCCCCAAAGCATACCCATGGGAGCTCGCTCAAACTAGCAATTCCCTTCATTGTGTCCCATGTCTGATAGCGTAAGTGTGTTTGTGCTTCTCCGTAAAAACAGGTGGCTCTCCACGGATCACTCCCCGACTCATCAATCTTGTAGTCTATATGATACACAGAGTAACCCAAAATCTCAATTTTTATTGGATTATTCCAAGATATTCCAAGATCACCACTGCGGCCCTGACTTCTTACAACAAATGCGTTATCGTAACCAAAAGAACTCGCTAGGTTTTCCACCCTCACTCTATCAATTTGAGTTTCAACAATACAAAGTAGGGTAGGGGCAAGTTTCTGCACTAGTTCGCGGATTTTCTGAACTGTCACGGCTTTGCCCGCGCCGCGACAGTTCCAGCTAAGGATACTCATTGTGCCCGACGATATTCCACTAGGAGTCCGCCAATGTTGCTTCTGATGTGTTGCGTTCCTCATGCTGTTGCCCTTTTCCTGATTGAACTTCTCCACTGCTGATCAAACTTAGTCCGCTTCGGATCCTGTTTTGGCGGTGGACTAAGCGGTACCTACGGAGGAGGTAGGGCCAGCACCCCGCCCCTATCGCCACCACCGGCGTTGGTCAACTAAGAACTGGCCATTGTAGCTGGGTCTGTTTGGGGTTGCTTCCTGTTTCCATCCGCGTCCTCCATGTCAGCATCATAATTACCGCTGCCTCCAGAAAACTGCCCGATTTTTGTTGGTGCCTTACGAGCAGTTCGCTTGGCTGCTCTTCGCCTCTCCCGGACCCCGCCCCGCACCTCTGAACCAAGTGGCTTTCAGATTTTTGAACACCAGCGTCGAAGGAGGGTGAATGCCTAATGTCGCATGAAGCTACGTTAGTATTTCCCCAAAGGGAAGGGATGATGCAGCATTGCGGCGGTAGGTATTTCCCTCAGATATGAAACCGAGGTTATCGAACCAGTAGGAGAACCAAGCAACACAATGTAAACAACCCCTGCACACAAATAACAACACCTCGCAACTCGACGTGTTAAAGGGGTTGCCAATCCCTTTCGAGGTACGGCGCCAGAAACGATGCACGGACGGGAGAAAATGGTAATAGATTGAAATAATAGATCGCAAATAAAATAAAGTGCAGCAAAGTATTTTTGTATTCTTTTGGTTTAATAAATTTGAATAAAAGTGCAAAGGAAAAATAGATCGCATGCAAATATATGAGAAAGAAGACCCGGGGGCCGTAGGTTTCACTAGTGGCTTCTCTCGAGAAAAATAGCAAATGGTGGGTAAACAAATTACTGTTGGGCAATTGATAGAACCTCAAATAATTATGACGGTATCCAGGCAATGATCATTACATAGGCATCACGTCCAAGATTAGTAGACTGACTCCGGCCTGCATCTACTACAATTACTCCACACATAGACCACTATCCAGTATGCATCTAGTGTATTAAGTTCATGGAAAAATGGAGTAATGCAATAAGAACGATGACATGATGGCCCATAAAAAATCATCATGGAGTTTCGTGGCATTTGGACTCTGTTCGATATTGATTTCCTATGATGTAAAAAACATGGAAAAAACAGCAACTGGCACTTGGCACTATGTCAATAGGTTAGGACCAAAAATGATATAAAATGACTATAAAATGATTATAAAACATCCAAGATTGATAATAAAACATCATGGAACAATCAAAAATTATAGATACGTTGGAGACGTATCAAGATCCCTAAGCTTAACTCCTACTGCCCCTCGAGTAGGTGTTTATAAAAACAGAATTTTTGATGTGGAGTGTTGTTCATCAAGTCATATCATATTCTTTTATTTATAGCATGGACATTTGGACTTTTATGTGATTCAAAGCAATAGTCTAGTTTTGGCATAATAATTTAGATACTCAAGCATATCAACAAGCAACCATGTTTTTCAAAATATCAACGCTAAAATAAGTTATCCCTAGCCCATCATGCTCAAACATTGATCTATTCATGAAACACACTCGAATATTAACTGCACCCAATACTTGAGCACGATCATATTGCCTCCTAGTTGGTGCTTTTTATGAGAGAAGATGGAGACTCAAATTTCAAAATAAAAATTGCATAAAGTTAAAGATAGGCCCTTCGCAGAGGGAAGTAGGGATTTGGAGAGGTGCAAGAGCTCGAAGTAAAAAATTAGAGATAATTTTTTTTGGGAAGTGTATCCATCCCACCAACGAAAGCGACTTAGAGTTCCAAACACTTTCCATGCTAGATATGCCATAGGCAGTACCCAAACAGAAAATAAAGTGTATTCTTTTTTCCACCATTCTTTCACTTTCCATGGCTAACCGTATCCACGGGTGCCCTCCATACCAATACTTTCCAAGGAATTTATTATTTGACAACATAAAGTAAATTCAATTTTTTTGCATTTCAGGACTGGGCATCCCTAAAACCTTTGCCTTTCTCTCGTGCAATGACAAGTAAATAAACACTCATCTTGAGAATAACACATCCAACATGGAAAATATTAGCCACTCGTTACCGTTCCGCAAGCGAAACAAACACACAAAAGAGAAGTATATTTTGAAAATTAGAGATGGCAGATGCAAATTTGCTTAGAACGGCAAAAGAATACTGCATATAGGTAGATATAGTGGACTCATGTGGCAAAACTGGTTTAAAGGATTTTGGATGCACAAGTAGAGGTCATACTTAGTGCAAAATGAAGGCTAGAAAAAGATTGAGAAGCGACCAACCAAGAAACGAATAATCTCATAAGCAAGCATTAAGCATAATTAACACCGAATAATGCACCACAAGTAGGATATAATTTTCATTGCATAATTATTGACTTTCGTGCATGCATAGGGAATCACAAACCTTAACACCAATATTCTTACTAGACCACAATTACTCATTAACATAACTCACATATCACATCATCATATCTCAAAACTATTACTAAGAATCAAGTTTATTTTGTCCAATGATCTTCATGACATTTTTTACTTTATCCTTCTTGGATATCTATCACTTTGGGACTAATTTTCATGTGTTGTTTTTCACAATCTCAAACAAATATAAGTGAAGATCATGAGCATAACAAATTTTCTTTCTCTCAAAATAATTTAAGTGAAGCAAGAGAGAATTTCTTCAAAATTTTACTAACTCTCAAATAAATCTAAGTGAAGCAAGAGAGTATTTCTTCAAAAATAACAAAGCACACCATGCTAAAAAAGATATAAGTGGAGCACTAGAGCAAGTCCTAGCTTATAAAAGATTTAAGTGAAGCACAGAGAGCAATTCTAACAAGTCATGATATAATTTTGGCTATCTCAAATAGGTGTGTCCAGCAAGGATTGATGACTTAAAACACAAAATAAAACAAGCAAAGACACATATCATACAAGACGCTCCAAGCAAAACACATATCATGTGACGAATAAAATATAGCCTCGAGTAAAATATCGATAGTTGTTGGAAGAAAGCGGGGATGCCACTCGGGGGCATCCCCAAGCTTAGCTGGTTGCTCATTTTTGGATAATAGCTTGGGATGCCGGGGCATCCCCAATCTTAGGCTCTTACATCCTCCTTCATCCATCGTAAGATAACCCAAAACTTGAAAACTTCAATCACACAAAACTCAACAAAACTTTCATGAGATTCGTTAGTGTAAGAAAAATAAATCACTACTATAAGTGTTGTATCAAACCAATTCATATTTTGTTTTTGTATTATATCTACCGTATTCCAACTTTTCTATGGCAAAAACTTATCAAAGAAAACCATAGAGCCATCAAATAAGCACACAACACAAAGAAAACAAAATCTGTTAAAACATCACAGTCCGTGGAAATCCGATACGTCTCCGTCGTATCTATAATTTTTGATTGTTCGATGCCAATATTATTCAACTTTCATATACTTTTTGGCAACTTTTTATATTATTTTTGGGACTAACATATTGATCCAAAGGCTCAAAGTGCCGCCGTCTGCATGTTTTATGTTTCGCAGAATATCCATATCAAACGGAGTCCAAACGGGATAAAAACGGACGGAGCTTATTTTTGGAAAATATGGAAAATTCCGGAAGAAAAATCCACGCGAGACGGTGCCCGAGGTGGTCATGAGGTGGGGGGGGGGGCGCCTGACCCCCTGTGACGCCCCCGATTCAATCATACACTAATCATGCACGCAAACGTGTACGATCAAGATCAGGGACTCACGGGAAGATATCACAACACAACTCTAAAACATAAATAAGTCATACAAGCATCATAATATAAGCCAGGGGCCTCGAGGGCTCGAATACAAGTGCTCGATCTTAGACGAGTCAGCGGAAGCAACAATATCTGAGTATAGACATAAGTTAAACAAGTTGCCATAAGATGGCTAGCACAAACTAGGATCCAGATCGAAAGAGGCGCAGGCCTCCTGCCTGGGATCCTCCTAACTACTCCTGGTCGTCGTCAACGGCCTGCACGTAGTAGTGGGCACCTCCAGTGTAGTAGGAGTCGTCGTTGAAGGTGGCGTCTGGCTCCTGGGCTCCATCGTCTGGTCGCAGCAATTGGGTAAAGAAAGGGGGGAAAATGGGAACAAGGCAAACGTGAGTACTCATCCAAAGTACTCGCAAGCAAGGAGCTATACTACATATGCATGGGTATATGTGTAAAGGGCCATATCGGTGGACTGAACTGCAGAATTCCAGAATAAGAGGGGGATAGCTAATCCTGTCGAAGACTACGCTCGCAGCCTCCGCTTTGCAAAGATGTAGAAGAGAGTAGACTGAAGTCCTCCAAGTAGCATCGCATAGCATAATCCTACCCGGCGATCCTCTCCTCTTAGCCCTGTTAGAGAGCGACCACCGGGTTGTATTGGCACTTGGAAGGGTGTGTTTTATTAAGTATCTGGTTCTAGTTGTCATAAGGTCAAGGTACAACTCCAAGTCGTCATGTTACCGAAGATCACGGCTATTCGAATATATTAACTTCCCTGCAGGGGTGCACCCCATTACCCGACACGCTCGATCCCATTTGGCCGGACACACTTTTCTGGGTCATGCCCGGCCGCGGAAGATCAACACGTCGCAGCCCCACCTAGGCACAACAGAGAGGTCAGCACGCCGGTCTAAACCTAAGCGCAGGGTCTGGGCCCATCGCCTCTTAGCACACCAAGACGTTATGCGACACGGCCGGAAGGCACCTAGCCTAGCCGGCGTTCCAGCCTAATCCGGCCAAGGCCGCTTCGGCCGACGTCATTTAAATGCTTCGGCCGATACCACGACGCTGGTTGCCCATATCTTGTCCCACGTATGTTAGTGCGTATAAGGTCAACGATCCAACTCAGATCAAATACCAAGATCTCGTTAAGCGTGTTAAGTATCCACGAACGCCAACAGGGCCAGTGCCCACCTCTCACCTGTAGTCTCAACTCGCCTCGCCGCTTCCGCCACAAAGATCCACATAGAGTGCATTTTGGACAAAGGTGCTTTCAGCCACCACTCCGTGTATCACTCGCGGGTGGTCCACAAGCCGACCCGACTTTAGTCACCACATGTATCATGTATAAAGTATATAGTATATACCCGTGATCACCTCCCGAGTGATCACAACCCGATAGTATAGCACAACAAACGGACAAGAATGTAGGGCCACTGATGGAATACTAGCATCCTATACTAAGCATGTAGGATTGCAGGTAAAGGTATCAACAGTAGTAGCAAGGACAGGCTATGCATCAGGATAGGAATAACGGAAAGCAGTAACATGCTACACTACTCTAATGCAAGCAGTATATAAGAGAATAGGCGATATCTGGTGATCAAGGGGGGGGGGGCTTGCCTGGTTGCTCTGGCCAGAGAGAGGGGTCGTCAACTCTGTAGTCGTACTGGGTAGCAGCGGCGTCGGTCTCGGTGTCTAGCGGAAGAAGAGGGGGAAGAAACAATGAATACAATGCAAACAGATGCATGACGATGCATGACAAAGCAAAACGTGATGTTAGGCGTGCCCTAACGCGGTATGAGGTGATGCCGGTGAAGGGGGGAAACATCCGGGAAAGTATCCCCGGTGTTTCGCGTTTTCGGGAAGAGGAGCCGGAGGGGGAAAGTTGCGAGATATGTTAGGGGTGTGTGACGGACGAACGGGCTGCGTATCCGAATTCGTCTCGTCGTTCTGAGCAACTTTCATGTACAAAGTATTTTCATCCGAGTTACAAATTATTTTATATTAATTATTATAGTTTTCATTGTTTTTTTCTAATTTCTGGATTTAATTTCATTCGAAATTAAATTGTATTTAAATGCTATGGGTACACAGGAAGTGTACCCAGAGTGTGCCTAAGGGGCTGACAGGTGGGGCCCTGGTCAAATGTCCAGTCAATGTTTGACTGGACCGTTGACTGGTCAAAAGGGCCCATGGGGCCCGCATGTCATTCATACATGTTTTACTAAACAATTTTGATTAACTAAACCGGTTGATTAGGTTATTAAGCAGGTTAATTAAGTTAACTAATTAACTTACTAATTAATTAACAATTATTATTTAATTAATCTTTTACTTTTTTTGTTTTACTTAAACAGGGGCATGGCCCCTTGTTAGTGGCTAACTAGGAGGGGGTTAGTGCCAATCTAACCCCCAATTAGCAGGGACCTGCCCAATCTGGTAGAGGCGCAGTCGGCAGGGCTACGCCACAGACAGACGAGGTCACGCGCTGCAGCCGGACGGCTGAACGGGCGTAGCGGCGCGACAGGGAGCATGAGGGACGGCGGGCTGCGCGATCGCTGGAGGGGCGACCTCACGCTGGGCGTCGTGGTGCGGACGGTCGCCAGCGCAGGGAGGCGCCATGACGGGAATGGCCACGGTGACCGCTGGTGTCTAAGTGCGCACGCATGGCGATGGTGGAACAACGAGTAAAGCAAAGGGGGAAGAAGGGGACGCAATAGGAGCTCACAACGGTCAGGTTCGGGAATCGCCGGGAGGCCGGCAGCGAGCAACGAGGGAGGACGCCGGGCGCTGCAGGCGGCGGTGACGAGATGCGGAGCAGCATCGCCACGACGGGCATGGCCAAGGGAGGCGCGGGGCGGCACCGACGGCAGGGGCGGGCGGAGGAAGGCCGCGGCCGGTGGTGAAGCGGTCCTGGGCGGCGAGCAACAACGGGGTCCTCGGGCGGCGAGGGTCGGTGAGGACCGGCGGGGAGGATATGATGATGGGGCGGTCCGATGGCCCTGGTCCGGTGGGGAGGCGGGGCAGCGGCGCCAGGGGCGCCCTCGGGGGTGTGCGGCAGAGGGGTGGGAAGGGGGCACTCGGCGATGGGGGGAGGGGGCGCTCGTCCCTGATCCAGATCGGGACGAGGAGAGGAGAGACGTGGGGAGTGGGAGGAGTGGGTTAGGGTTCGGTGTCCCCTGGGGGGGTTAGTAGGTGAGGTGGGGTGGGCCGGTCCTGGCCGGGTCAAGCTTAGAAGTTAGCTGGGCCATTCGCCCAGGGAGAGGGTTCTTTCTTTTGTCTTTTTTTTAGTTTTGTTTTCTATTTTCTTTTAACCTTTAATAGATTTTAGTTTAATTAAAATACAATAATAGTCCCTAAATTAGTATTATTAAACATCCCACTGCCACAAGCAATTTAGCACATTTTAGAAAGTAGTTTGTATTTGTTTATTAATTTACGCGCAATTAATTAATAGTTCTACCACCATTTTATTTATTTTAGTGTATTTAACTACTTTATAACAGTGTGTCTTCTCCACCAATGTTTATTATGAATTACTTGCTACATTTAGAACATATTAGTTTTGACTTTTGAAAACTTTTCTAGTTTGACTTTATTTCAAATTTGAATTTGAAAGAGTTTTGAATTATCGCGAGATTATCGTGAAGAATCGTGGTGACGTGACAACATTAGTAGAGGTTTAATGTAGCTTGATTATCCCAAGGCGTCACAATTCTCCTCCATTACAAGAAATCTCGTCCGAGATTTAAGAGGTAGAGCAAGGGGGAAAGGTCTGGTTACGATATTCAATGAATCTTCTCGGTCTTGGTTGCCCTTCTCGAAAAAGTTGAACCCTCTTGTTGATGTCTTCATTTCTCTGCTTTAGGTCATCATGATGAAGTCTTCATCCTTTCTTTGGGGTTCTCATCGTACTTATGGAAAATGATCAAGGTTATCTTCAGAGGAACTGACCTCTACAAGGTCACGTATCTAGTAGAGAACATCAGGGAGGGTGACGAATAGTAACTCTCAAATTGAAACTTAAGAAATTATCAAGAGCAAAGTAAGGAGGTGCAAAATAGAAGTTTCAAGCGCTTAGGCAATTGTTCGTTGCCTAAAACGAAGTGTGAAAGAGGGTTCAAAGCAGTGGGAATAAGTATTGCGTCTGATACCATAATAGATCACTAGGCAGGTGTCCCGTGAATTACATACGAAGTCAAACATGGGGAATAACTTTGACAATAGGTTGTACAGGAGAGTCAGGTTTCAATCCTGTGGTACTGTGGGTTATGGGCCCACCATGTGGGTTAAAAGTAGGAAGGGCGATGACATCTTGCACGATCATGTGAGCAAGGCATGTCAGAGGATAGTCTGTCGGTTATGTCGGCAACAACATCGGTACCAAGGGCGAGGGACGAAGAGAACCATTTTTCTGCTCGTTGAACAAGGCGGACCAGTAGGCAAAGTTCTCGTCCATCGGCGGTTACGGGAATGTCATCAACAAAAGTAACAGGGTCTTTCTGACAGAGTTGTACACTGAGGTGTTTACAAAAGCAGGAGGATATTACTGCTTAGATCATATAGACCTCAAGAAAGGTTAAACCAAACAATGGAAAGGAAAATATGATTATCGATTAAACCGAACAATGGAAAGGAAAAATGTGTTTAAACACATATTCCGTGGGGTATATCCTTCCCAAGGACAAGCAGAGATTAAATCATGATATTCGTGCTGTGATATAATGTAAGAAACCCTTTCGATAAGGGGAGAGAATTTTCATGACACTACCCATACAACGGTGCCTGGATAATAGAGCAAGTAACATTTAGCATTGAGCTTCAAATGTTCTTGTTGAAAATCGGAGTACCACAAACATGCTTCAAGATAGCATCGACATGGTCTCCAAGCAAAGGTCAGACTTCGGATACACAAAGGATCCATCAAGAACAACTTGTAGAATAAGTTATACAATTTCCTCATGGAAGAATGGTTAACCTTGCTAGAAAGGAAACTAATACATTTGGTCCTCCGGTCAGGTGTGCTAGGCACGACATCACCTTACCGGGTCATATAAGGACCAACGTTATGACTCTTGAAAAATGTTTCAACCATCATATCTGACCGAGGTTCGAGATCCGATTGGTCAGGGATACCTCAGACATTAAGGATGCCTGAGAAGAAAAGGTGCAACACAATTTTTACGAGATGACCATGTAAGATTCTCGGGAAATGAACTTTGGGAGCGAGTTCCGAAACAAAAGCTCATCATTAAACCAATGAAGGGATAAGGAGGTAGTTGATGAACTCGGCGACAATTCAACGAGACTTCCAAAAGATGGGTTTCCACAATTAAGTGAACAAGGAGATAACATTAGTCAGATCAAATGGTATAATGATGTATGCTCGAGGAAAACATACACAATTAAACATTGGTTGAAAGGTGCGCCCGAAATATGGGCTGGGTTGCACGACCAACGTCGGAATGGTGGTTCAATAATCAATAGTCTAAGAATGAACGGCCGACCATTAACTTCAAAGCAATAGGGTTGCTAGAAGATTTGAATTCACACCTCAAAGTTCAATTGCGGTATTAGATTAGAAACAACATAGGGACCAAGAAATGAACGGAGATGTCGAGAAGTAATACTATAACAAGAATTCTTAAGAGGTGGAGCATTCCTCGCAACATCCTTGACATAAAAGATGGTAATACTTCAAGGTAGGTCATAATACAAGCTGGATAGCAAGTCACATCGACATCACGAACAATGTTGTGATGAAAGGAAGATGAGGATGTTACTGATGGTAACTCAAATTTCCAAGGGATGAGAGTGACACTCATCATCATCAATTCGATCGATATCCTGAAAGAGCTCAGAATGTTGATGATGATCATGACACATTTGTTGAGTGATTTCATGAAGATGTAATCGTTTGGTGATGACATCAAGTCAAAGTAATGATGAAGCGAAAGGTTATTGGAACCACGGGTATGGCACAAACTCCAAATTAAGCTTGCTGTTCAAGGCGAAATGGTACGATGAGGAAGAATGGCGTAAGGTTATCTCATCGTCGAAAATTATGCTCTGGGAAGAAGGGCCAGGTAGCACAGTTAAAATTTAGGACAATGATATAGCCGATCAGGCTAGGAATGACTTGAAGGATTATTAAACTCGTAAGCAATGAAAATTACTTTGAGTTATTGAATCGGAGTGCGGAATAAATTCACTTACCGGTGTTCTTGAGTGAAATAACTCAGAACCCGGGGGAAATCTGAAATCGCTGAGAAGCAATAATAGATGAAGACTCATAGTAAGCAACACAGTTCGTTGATATTCTCGAGATACTGGAGGGTATTACTCGAAGGAAGATTGACATAGGGGTTGCGGAGATGTATTGATCCTTGAGAAGACAAGTGTTTTCACTTGCTTGAGAAATGGGATCAAGTAGAAAATATGGTCGGAACCATGATTGCAAAGGATCAATTCACAGATACCAGATGATATTATATCAAGGCAATAGTTATTATTACAAGAAGCTTCCATGATAGGATCTACATCGTGTCCATGGGCATGAACACAAGTTCAAGGTCGACTCCCACTTCTTCAATGTATAACCTTCCATTCACCTCTCGCTTTTTGAAAATGACATTAGTTGTTGTAAGTTTTACCTGGTGCAATACCAGATAAGTATGACCCATGAAATCTTTCGGGTTCACATAGATAAGGGAAGGCATTGGTTCAACCCATCGGGGCATCTTAGGAACCTATACCAGAAATTTTGGAGTAAATAATACAAGCTCGAAAGTAGAGCATGGTTGACAAAGTAGAGGATACAATTTACCAAAGGCATTATATACCCGTGGAGAGGCCCACAAGGTTATTGAATATGAAGGACGATGTCAGATGAAATCCAACAATGGATCGGGCGATCCACACCGAAGCTGATGTGAGTATCGGTACTCAATCAGAGGAAGAAATAATGCAAGGGCGTCAGATTATAGAACATCTGAATAATTCAATACTTAGATAACAAAGGAATTATGATTTCCAAAACAAAGGATCAGAAGCAGACGCTCTGATCAAGGATGGATAAACTGAATAGACCCGAGGCACAATCGACGACAAATAGTTTGGTCGAGAACCAGCTCATGTTCAAAATGACGTCTGAGCCGGAAAGATAATTTAGAAGGGTTGATTGATGATTGTGTGTATTCGCACACATCTTAAATCAATAGGATCAAAATTATAGTGTCAAAAGATACTAATGAATAGTGCTAGTGATATGGGAGCATCCATAATGTAAGGATACAAGTATTTGCAGAGCAATAGTTCGAAGAGGATGCTCAAAAGGTTGGATAGTATTTCAGAGTATCTTATGAAACATACGAACAACTGGGGATGAACAGGTACTCAATAAGTGCGAGGAATCTTCAATAGGGGTATTCATGTGGTAAAGAACTGCAAGGCAGTAAGCTTAAAGGGTTTTCAGAACAACAGAGAGAAATTTAGGGCATCTTGTAATAACAAGAGCAACTGAGAATGAAGGTATGAATAACAATTGTAGGTAGTTATCCTTAAGGGTATATCAGTGGTAGGGGATTGTAAAGTAGGTGGGCACAAGGGTCTCGGGAAAACCTCGGAGAGTATCTTCAGAATCTTCTGGTGCAGCAAGCGATCATCTGAAGTGAGGGGCTCTCCGGGAGAAAGTATTTACGAGAACCTACAGTTAGTATTTTTTAGCAAAATCATTTAATCCGAATAGGAGAGAGTTCAGAGTCCCAGAGTAAAGGTCGAGGAATAAAAGATCCTACTACCTCCCAATGGCGACGTGGGCCCATGGGCCACACAGCCATGTTAGTAAAAGTTTTGTAAAGTCTAGACTCGACTTCGGCCAAGGAGTGTGGAAGGGGGATTCCTACAGGCAGTCGGCTCTGATACCAACTTGTGACGCCCCCGATTCAATCATACGCTAATCATGCACGCAAACGTGTACGATCAAGATCAAGGACTCACGGGAAGATATCACAACACAACTCTAAAACATAAATAAGTCATACAAGCATCATAATACAAGCCAGGGGCCTCGAGGGATCGAATACAAGTGCTCGATCATAGACGAGTCAGCGGAAGCAACTATATCCGAGTACAAACATAAGTTAAACAAGTTGCCATAAGATGGCTAGCATAAACTAGGATACAGATCGAATGAGGCGCATGCCTCCTGCCTGGGATCCTCCTAACTACTCCTGGTCGTTGTCAACGGCCTGCACGTAGTAGTGGGCACCTCCAGTGTAGTAGGAGTCGTCGTCGAAGGTGGCGTCTGGCTCCTGGGCTCCATCGTCTGGTCGCAGCAATTGGGTAAAGAAAGGGGAAAAAGGGGGAACAAGGCAACCGTGAGTACTCATCCAAAGTACTCGCAAGCAAGGAGCTACACTACATATGCATGGGTATATGTGTAAAGGGCCATATCGGTGGACTGAACTGCAGAATGCCAGAATAAGAGGGGGATAGCTAATCCTGTCGAAGACTACGCTTCTGGCAGCCTCCGTCTTCAACATGTAGAAGAGAGTAGATCAAGTCCTCCAAGGAGCATCGCATAGCATAATCCTACCCGGCGATCCTCTCCTCGTAGCCTGTTAGAGAGCGACCACCGGGTTGTATCTGGCACTTGAAAGGGTGTGTTTTATTAAGTATCCGGTTCTAGTTGTCATAAGTTCAAGGTACAACTCCAAGTCGTCCTGTTACCGAAGATCACGTCTATTCGAATAGATTAACTTCCCAGGGTGCACCACATTACCCGACACGCCGATCCCATTTGGCCGGACACACTTTTCCGGTCATGCCTCGCCGCGGAAGATCAACACGCCGCAGCCCCACCTAGGCACAACAGAGAGGTCAAGACGCCGGTCTAAAACCTAAGCGCCACGAAGTCTGGGCCCATCGCCTTAGCACACTGCACATTGCGACGCGCCGGAAGGCATCCTAGCCTAGCAGCGTTTCGATCCAATCCAAATAGCAGGAAGTGTACCCAGAGTGTGCCTAAGGGGCTGACAGGTGGAGCCCTGGTCAAATGTCCAGTCAATGTTTGACTGGACCGTTGACTGGTCAAAAGGGCCCATGGGGCCCGCATGTCATTCATACATGTTACTAAACAACATTTGATTAACTAAACCGGTTGATTAGGTTATTAAGCAGGTTAATTAAGTTAACTAATTAACTTACTAATTAATTAACAATTATTATTTAATTAGTCTTTTACTTTTTTTGTTTTACTTAAACAGGGGCATGTCCCCTTGTTAGTGGCTAACTAGGAGGGGGTTAGTGCTAATCTAACCCCCAATTAGCAGGGACCTGCCCAATCTGGCAGAGGCGCGGGCAGGGCTACGCTCACAAGATAGACAAGGCGCGCCGGGCAGGCAGACGACTAGAACGACAGCGTGGCGCGACTGGGAGCATGAGGGACGGCGCGGGCTGCGCGATCGACGGAGGGGCGACCTCACTGGGCGCCAAGCGTCGTTGTGACGGCCGCCAGCGCGAGGCGCATGACGGGAATGGCCACGGTGACCGCAGGTGTCTAGGCGCGGTGCGCACGTGCGATGGTGGAACAGTGAGTAAAGCAGTGGGGGGAAGAAGGGGACACACAGTAGGAGCTCACGGCGAACAGGGTTCGGGGAAGCGCTCGGGGAGGTCGGCAGCGAGCGACGAGGAGGACGTCGAGGTGCGCAGGGCGGTGACGAGATGCGGGCGAGCATCGGCCACGACCGGGCATGGCCAAGGGAGGCGCGGGGCGGCACCGACGGCAGGGGCAGGCGGAGGAAGGCCGCGGCCGGTGGTGAAGCGGTCCTGGGCGGCGAGCAACGGCGGGGTCCTTGGGCGGCGAGCGTCGGTGAGGACCGGCGGGGAGGAGATGATGACGGGGCGGTCCGGTGGCCCTGGTCCGATGGGGAAGTGGCGTCAGCGAGGTAGAGGCGGGCGGCGCTGGGCGCCGAGGGCGTCTTGGCGAAGGGGTGGGAAGGGGCGCCGTCGATGGGAAGGCCGCCCCGATCCAGATCGGGACGAGGAGAGGAGAGACGTGGGAGGAGTGGGTTAGGGTTCGGTGTCCCCTGGGGGGGTTAGTAGGTGAGGTGGGGTGCACCGGTCCGGCCGGGCCGGCTTGTAGCTAGCTGGGCCATTCGGCCCAGGGAGAGGGGTTCTTTTCTTTTGTCTTTTTTTTAGTTCTGTTTTCTATTTTCTTTTAACCTTTAATAGATTTTAGTTTAATTAAAATACAATAATAGTCCCTAAATTAGTATTATTAAACATCCCACTTCCACAAGCAATTTAGCACATTTTAGAAAGTAGTTTGTATTTGTTTATTAATTTACGGGCAATTAATTAATAGTTCTACCACTATTTTATTTATTTTAGTGCATTTAACTACTTTATAAAAGTGTGTCTTCTCCACCAATGTTTATTATGAATTACTTGCTACATTTAGAACATATTAGTTTTGACTTTTGAAAACTTTTCTAGTTTGACTTTATTTCAAAGTTGAATCTGAAAGAGTTTTGAATTATCACGAAATTTTCAGCAGTAATCGTGGTGACGTGACAACATAAGCAGAGGTTTAATGTAGCTTGATTATCCGGGCGTCACACCCCCTTGGGCGCGCCCCTACCCTCGTGAGCCCACCGTAAGGCAGTTGACGCTCTTCTTTTGCCGCAAGAAAGCTAATATTTGGAAAAAAATCACGGCGAAGGTTTCAGGCCAATCGGAGTTACGGATCTCCATATATACGCAAAACGGTGAAACAGAGTCAGAGGAGAACGCAGAAACAGAGAGATAGATCCAATCTCTGAGGGGCTCTCGCCCCTCCCACGCCATGGGAGCCAAGGACCAGAGGGGAAACCCTTCTTCCATCTAGGGAGGAGGTCAAGGAAGAAGAAGAAGACGGGGGCCTCTCTCCCCCTTGCTTCCAGTGGCGCCGAGGCCGCCAGGGCCATCATCATCACCGCGATCTTCACCAACACCACCGTCATCTTCACCAACATCTCCATCACCTTCCCCTCTATCTACAGCGGTCCACTCTCCCGCAACCCGCTGTACCTCTACTTGAACATGGTGCTTTATGCTTCATATTATTATCCAATGATGTGTTGCCATCCTATGATGTCTAAGTAGATTTCTATTGTCCTATCGGTGATTGATGAATTGCTATGATTGGTTTGAGTTGCATGTTTTATTATTGGTGCTGTCCTATGGTGCCCTCCGTGTCGCGCAAGTGTGAGGAGTTCTCGCTGTAGGGTTTGCAATATGTTTATGATTTGCTTATGGTGGGTGGCGTGAGTGACAGAAGCACATACCGAGTAAGTAGGTTGTTTGTGTATGGGATAAAGGGGACTTGATACTTTAATGCTATGGTTGGGTTTTACCTTAATGAATCTTTAGTAGTTGCGGATGCTTGCTAGAGTTCCAATCATAAGTGCATATGATCCAAGTAGAGAAAGTCTGTTAGCTTATGCCTCTCCCTCAAATAGAATTGCAATAGTGATTACCGGTCTAGTAACATAGTCAATTGCTTAGGGACAATCCCACAACTCCTACCACCACTTTTCCACACTCGCCATATTTACTTTATTGCTTCTTTATCTAAACATCCCCTAGTTTATGTTTACTCGCTCTTTATTTTCTTGCTAACCTACCCAAAAACACCTACAAAGTACTTCTAGTTTCATACTTGTTTCCGGTAAAGCGAACGTCAAGTGTGCTAGAGTTGTATCGGTGGTCGATAGAACTTGAGGGAATATTTGTTCTACCTTTAGCTCCTCGTTGGGTTCGACACTCTTACTTATCGAAAGAGGCTACTATTGATCCCCTATACTTGTGGGTTATCAAGACCTTTTTCTGGTGCCGTTGCCGGGGAGCAATAGCGTGGGGTGAATATTCTCGTGTGTGCTTGTTTGCTTTATCACTAAGTAATTTTTATTTGCCGTTCGTAGTTGTTCTCTATCTTTAGTTATGGATATGGAACACGAAATACCAAAAATATTAGGTGTACTTGCTACTCATGGAGATGAGAAACCTCCTAAAACCCTCGATGCTCAATATGTGAAAAATATTATGTACCACTTTGATAATCCCGAAAACCTCATTCAATCTGGTAATGGGAGTAACGTTGGATCAACGTGAATACTTTAGGGATTATCGCTTAACTCAAAAAGGGAAACTATTATGGGATCAAATTTATATATTGAAGTGGTATGCTAGACAACTGTGCTCGGAATATGATTATACTTGTTGCTCTAGGATGAATGATCCACACCTTCCCTTTTCATGCAAATTTAATGATAATAAAACCTTAGATTTTTATGCTAATGGTATATACGATTACTATGATGTGGAACAAATAGAAGAATTTGTTGCTTTTATGGGTGCTTATGAAATTGAATCCATGTTTAAATAGTTTGAGGATTTTGATGATGCTTGTTATAGATCTGAAAATTTAGCTATCCTTAAATATTGTTATGAGAATTATGAATATAATGCCTATATTAATGCACTTATTAAGAAAGTCTCCGCTGTCCAAGAAGAGACTAATATTTTGCAGGAATCTATGGAAGAAGAAATTGATGAAACTATGAGCTCATTGGATGAAAAAGATGAGGAGGAGAGCGAAGAACAAAAGGAGGAAGAGCGGATTGATCACCCGTGCCCACCTTCTAATGAGAGTAACTCTTCAACTCATACATTGTTTAATTCCCCTTCATGCTTAGTGAAGGATGATTGCTATGATGACTGTTATGATCCCTATGATTCTTTTGAAATATCCCTTTTTGATGATGCTTGCTATGCTTGTGGCCAAGATGCCAATATGAATTATGCTTATGGATATGAACTTGCTGTAGTTCCTTATGTTAAACATGAAATTGTTGCTATTGCACCCACGCATGATAGTCCTATTATCTTTTTGAATTCTCCCGACTACACTATATCGGAGAAGTTTGCGCTTAGTAAGGATTATGTTGATGGGTTGCCTTTTACCATTGCACATGATGATTTTGATGAATGTAATATGCATGTGCTTGCTGCTCCATCTTGCAATTATTATGAGAGAGGAACTATATCTCCACCTCTCTATGTTTCCAATACGATAGAATTGCAAGAAACTGTTTATACTATGCATTGGCCTTTACTATGTGTGCATGAATTGTTATTTTATGACATGCCGATGCATAGGAAGAGAGTTAGACTTCGTCATTACATGATATATGTTACTTTGTGCTCACTACTAAATTATAAATCATTGCTAATTAAAATTGGCTTTGATATACCTTGGGATCCGGGTGGATTCACTACTGCCTAGCTTAATGGTTTTAAAGAAAGCGCTGCCAGGGATACAACCCGGAAGTTTTAGAGAGTCATTTATTTTTGTTGAGTGCTTTCATATAGTTTAAAAACAACAAATATATAGAGGGGAACCCAAAACTTTTTCAAAAAGAAAAGTGAAAGTAAGAAAGACAAGCATTGTTGAAGTGGGAGAGCTCCTTGAACTTTGTTCATGCTCACGGCAACTTTGTGAATCTTGATTACAGCAACTTTTCAGAAAAAATAATTATCCCCTTGTACAATTCCATTGTATTATAAAAATAATGTGCCAAGGTTTGCCTTTAGGATGTTTACAATGCTTGTTGGTTTGTGCGGTGCAGGACAGAAACTTTGGCTGTAGTGCGTGAATTTTATTTTTTTACTGGAACGTCAAATGGTTTTGATTCTTTTTGAACTGTCTTGCTGTAATTTTTTTTTATTTTTCCTAATTTTGGCAGAATTTTTCAAGTAACATAAGTATGGTGAATGTTCAGATTTTTACAGACTGTTCTGTTTTTGATGCATAGTTTGCTTGTTTTGATGAAACTATCGATTCATATCAGTGGATTAAGCCATGAAAAAGCTATATTATAGTTGACACAATGCAAAAAAAAATATGAATTGGTTTGCAACAGTACTTAGAGTAGTGATTTGCTTTATTATACTAACGGATCTTACCGAGTTTTCGGTTGAAGTTTTGTGTGGATGAAGTGTTCGATGATCGAGAAGGTTTCGATGTGAGAAGAAGGAAGAGAGGCAAGAGATCAAGCTTGGGGATGCCCGAGACTCCCCAAGTAAATATTCAAGGATACTCAAGCGTCTAAGCTTGGGGATGCTGGGGAGGCATCCCCTCTTTCTTCAACAAATATCGGTATGTCTTCGTATTCGTTTCGTTCATGCGATATGTGCAAGTCCTGGAGCGTCTTTTGCAATTAGGTTTTTATTTTTTCTTTTATGCACCATGCTGGTATGAGATTGTCCTTGGTTGATTTATAGAATGCTCTATGCACTTCACTTATATCTTTTGAGTATGGCTTTATAGAATGCTTCATGTGCTTCACTTATATCATTTGAAGTTTGGATTGCCTGTTTCTCTTTACATAGACAACCGCCATTTGTAGAATGCTCTTTTGCTTCACTTATATTTGTTAGAGCCTGGGCATATATTTTGTAGAAATAATTAAACTCTCTTGCTTCACTTATATCTATTTAGAGAGATGACAGGAACTGGTCATTCACATGGTTAGTCATAAAATCCTACATAAACTTGTAGATCGCTGAATATGATATGTTTGATTCCTTGCAATAGTTTTGCGATATAAAGGTGGTGATATTAGAGTCGTGCTAGTTGAGTAATTGTGAAATTGAGAAATACTTGTGTTGAGGTTTGCAAGTCCCGTAGCATGCACGTATGGTGAACCGTTATGTAAGGAAGTCGGAGCATGATGTGTTTATTGATTACCTTCCTTATGAGTGGCGGTCGGGGACGAGCGATGGTATTTTCCTACCAATCTACCCCCCTAGGAGCATGCCCGTAGTACTTTGTTTCGATGACTGATAGATTTTTGCAATAAGTATGTGAGTTCTTTATGACTAATGTTGAGCCCATGGATTATACGCACTCTCACCCTTCCATCATTGCTAGCCTCTTCAAGATCAAGACATTGCCCTTTCTCACCTAGAGAGTTGGTGCAAACTTCGCCGGTGCATCCAAACCCCGTGATACGATACGCTCTATCACACACAAACCTCCTTATATCTTCCCCAAAACAGCCACCATACCTACCTATTATGGCATTTCCATAGCCATTCCGAGTATATTGCCATGCAACTTCCATCATCATCATATACATGACTTGAGCATTTATTGTCATATTGCTTTGCATGATCGTAAGATAGCTTGCACGATGTTTTCATGGCTTGTCCGTTTTTTGATGTCATTGCTACGCTAGATCATTGCACATCCCGATACACCGCCGGAGGCATTCATATAGAGTCATATCTTTGTTAGATATCGAGTTGTAATATTGAGTTGTAAGTAAATAAAAGTGGGATGATCATCATTATTAGAGCATTGCCCCAGTGAGGAAAGGATGATGGAGACTATGATTCCCCCACAAGTCGGGATGAGACTCCGGACGAAAAAAATAAAAAAAAATAAAAAATAAAGAGAAAGGCCAAAAAAAGAGAAGGCCCAAAAAAAAAGAAAAAAAAGAAAAAAAATGAGAGAAAAAGAGAGAAGGGGCAATGTTACTATCCTTTTACGACACTTGTGCTTCAAAGTAGCACCATATTCTTCATATAGAGAGTCTCTTGAGTTATCACTTTCATATACTAGTGGGACTTTTCATTATAGAACTTGGCTTGTATATTCCAACGATGGGCTTCCTCAAATGCCCTAGGTCTTCATGAGCAAGCAAGTTGGATGCACACCCACTTAGTTTGTTTTGTTGATCTTTCATACACTTATAGCTCTAATGCATCCGTTGCATGGCAATCCCTACTCCTCACATTGATATCTATTGATGGGCATCCCCATAGCCCGTTGATTAGCCGCGTTGATGTGATACTTTCTCCTTTTTTGTCTTCTCCACATAACCCCCATCATCATATTCCATTCCACCTATAGTGCTATGTCCATGGCTCACGCTCATGTATTGCGTGAAGGTTGAAAAGGTTTGAGAAACGTCAAAAGTATGAAACAATTGCTTGGCTTGTCATCGGGGTTGTGCATGATGTGAATATTTTGTGTGGTGAAGATGGAGCATAGCCAGACTATATGATTTTGTAGGGATGAGCTTTCTTGGCTATGTTATTTCAATAAGACATAATTGCTTGGTTGGTATGCTTGAAGTATTATTATTTTTATGTCAAAGGATAGACTATTGCTTTGTATCACTCGTGTCTTAATATTCATGCCATGATTAGACATATGATCAAGATTATGCTAGGTAGCATTCCACATCAATTTTTTTTCTTTTTTATCATTTACCTACTCGAGGAAGAGCATGAATTAAGCTTGGGGATGCTGATACGTCTCCGTCGTATCTATAATTTTTTATTGTTCCATGCCAATATTATTCAACTTTCATATACTTTTTGGCAACTTTTTATTATTTTGGGACTAACATATTGATCCAAAGGCGGTTCACATGCATTGCATGTTTTATGTTTTCGCAGAATATCCATATCAAACGGAGTCCAAACGGGATAAAAGCAGACGGAGCTTATTTTTTGGAAAATGTGGAAAATTCCGAAAGAAAAATCCACGCGAGACGGTGCTCGAGGTGGTCACGAGGTAGGGGCGCTGACTTCGGGCGCGCCCCTACCCTCGTGAGCCCACCGTAAGGCGGTTGACGCTCTTCTTTTGCCGCAAGAAAGCTAATATTCGGAAAAAAAATCACGGCGAAGGTTTCAGGCCAATCGGAGTTACGGATCTACGTATATATGCGAAACAGTGAAACAGAGCCGAAGGAGAACGCAGAAACAGAGAGATAGATCCAATCTCAGAGGGGCTCTCGCCCCTCCCAAGCCATGGGAGCCAAGGACCAGAGGGGAAACCCTTCTCCCATCTAGGGAGGAGGTCAAGGAAGAAGAAGAAGAAGGGGGGCCCTCTCCCCCTTGCTTCCGGTGGCGCCGGAGCGCTACCGGGGGCCATCATCATCACCGCGATCTTCACCAACACCACCGTCATCTTCACCAACATCTCCAACACCTGCCCCCCTCTATCTACAGCGGTCCACTCTCCCGCAACCCGCTGTACCCTCTACTTGAACATGGTGCTTTATGCTTCATATTATTATCCAATGATGTGTTGCCATCCTATGATGTCTAAGTAGATTTCTATTGTCCTATCGGTGATTGATGAATTTCTATGATCGGTTTGAGTTGCATGTTTTATTATTAGTGCTGTCCTATGGTGCCCTCCGTGTCGCGTAAGCGTGAGGGGTTCCCGCTGTAGGGTTTGCAATATGTTTATGATTTGCTTATGGTGGGTGGCGTGAGTGATAGAAGCATAGACTCGAGTAAGTAGGTTGTTTGCGTATGTGATAAAGGGTACTTGATACTTTAATGCTATGGTTGGGTTTTACCTTAATGAATCTTTAGTAGTTGCGGATGCTTGCTAGAGTTCCAATCATAAGTGCATATGATCCAAGTAGAGAAAGTATGTTAGCTTATGCCTCTCCCTCAAATAGAATTGCAATAGTGATTACCGGTCTAGTAACATAGTCAATTGCTTAGGGACAATTCCACAACTCCTACCACCACTTTTCCACACTCACCATATTTACTTTATTGCTTCTTTATCTAAACAGCCCCTAGTTTATGTTTACTCGCTCTTTATTTTCTTGCTAACCTACCCAAAAACACCTACAAAGTACTTCTAGTTTCGTACTTGTTTCCGGTAAAGCGAACGTCAAGTGTGCATAGAGTTGTATCGGTGGTCGATAGAACTTGAGGGAATATTTGTTCTACCTTTAGCTCCTCGTTGGGTTCGACACTCTTACTTATCGAAAGAGGCTACAATTGATCCCCTATACTTGTGGGTTATCAAAATCTTATTTGTTCGAATACTTCTGGAACTCGAAAAATTCTGAAAATCTAGGACAACATACATAATTTGTATATTGATCGTCTGCAAAAAGAATTAGAATTTATTATGCTCCCGTGAATTTTGACAATTATTTGCGTGAGCACGAAGTTTCTGTCTTTTTCAGCAAGATCAAACAACTACCACCCAAGAAGATCCTATCGGTTCTACTTGGCACAAACACTAATTAAAACACAAGAAACACAATCATAACAATAGCATAATTGTGTAAACACTCAAGAACAGAAAGCAAAAGGCAAAAATAAATTTTATTCATTGGGTTGCCTCCCAACAAGCGCTATAGTTTTACGCCCTTAGCTAGGCATAAGGCAAGGATCTAAGTTTTGTCATCTTTGGTTCGAGATCCATAAGATGCCCTCATGATTGATTCATAAGGTGGCCTGATTTTTGTTCTAGGAAAGTGTTCCATACCTTTCCTTAAAGGAAATTGGAACTTAGTATTGCCTTCTTTCATATCAATCACGGAACCGATAGTGCGTAAAAAGGTCTACCAAGAATAATTGGACAAGACGGATTGCAATCAATATCAAGAACAATAAAATCAATGGGCACATAATTCCTATTTGCAATAATAAGAAGATCATTAATTCTTACCATAGGCTTTTTAATAGTAGAATCCGCCACGTGTAAATTCAAATAACATTCTTCAAGATTAGTAAGACCAAGCACATCACATAAAGATTTTGGAATTGTGGAAACACTAGCACCCAAGTCACACAAAGCAAAACACTCATAATTTTTAATCTTGAGTTTGATAGTAGGTTCCCATTCATCATGCAATTTTCTAGGAATTGAAACTTCTAATTCCAACTTTTCTTTCAAAGCTTTCATCATAGCATCAACAATATGTTTAGTAAAAGCTTTGTTTTGTTCATAAGCATGGGGTGAATTTAGCATGGATTGCAACAAAGAAATACAATCAATCAAAGAGCAACTATCATAATTAAAGTCTTTGTAATCCAAAATAGTGGGCACATCACTAGCTAAAGTTTTGACCTCTCCAAACCACTTTCGTCAATTTTCTCAACAAGATTTTCACCCTCTGAAATATTGGGACGCCTTCTACTTAAAGTTGACTCTTCTCCAGTCCCCTTTTCATCATTCTTAATTTACTAAACAAGGAATCAATAGAAGAAACACCAATCATTTTAAAATCTTCATCATCGTTTCAAGAATAATCACTAGAAAAAGATTTTTCTAAAAATTCTCTTTTAGCTCTAAGCATAGCAGTTCTTTTCTTACTTTCATACATAGAAAAATAAAGAGCTTTAATTGATTCATCTAATTTAGGCACAAAAATTTTCATCTTGAGATTTTCCACATCATGAGCAATTCTATCAACACTTCTAGACAAATCATCAATCTTATTCAACTTTTCTTCTATGGAAGTGTTGAAAACTTTTTGTGTGTTGATAAATTCTTTAATATTATTCTCAAGATCAGAGGTGTTCCTATTATTATTGTAAGATTGATTTCCATAGGAATTACCATAATTATTAGAGGAACTACTAGGAAAAGGCCTTGGATTAAAATTTCCTCTATAAGCATTCTTGTTGAAATTATTTCTAGAGATAAAATTCACATAAATGGCATCACTATTTTTCTCAATCAAAATAGACAAAGGCATATCATTAAAATCAATAGGAGCACTTTTACTAGCAACCAATTTTATAAGAGCATCAACTTTATCACTCAAAGAAGAAATTTCTTCAACCAAGTTAACTTTTTTACTAGTAGGAGCTCTTTTGGTATGCCATTGTGAATAATTTGCCATGATATTATCAAGAAATTTGGTGGCTTCACCCAAAGTAATTTCCATAAAAGTACCACCCGCGACGGAATTGAAAAGATTACGAGAAACTAAATTCAATCCCGCATAATTTTTTTGTATGATCATCCAAAGATTTAACCCATGAGTTGGGCAATTCCTTAGCATCATTTTCATCCATTCCCAAGATTGTGCAACATGCTCATGTTCAAGTTGCTTGAAATTCATGATCTGGGTTCTAAGGGAAATAATTTTTGCGGAAGGAAAATACTTAGTGATAAAAGAATCTTTGCACTTATTCGAAGAATCGATACTATTACGAGGCAAAGAAGAGAACCAATATTTGCAGAATCACGCAAAGAGAACGGAAATAATTTCATCTTGACCACATCATTTTCCACATCATTTTTCTTTTGCATATCGCAAGCAGGTTGGGGGTGTTGGACAAGTAACTGAAGGAACGACAGAAGAGGAAGATTTAGAGCAGAAGGTTAAAGATGCAGTTCCTCTGATCATGGCCAAGCAACAATTCTTTGAACGGCCTTGACATCAATGAGGAGATGAAAGAGCTTGTGAAGATAATGGGCAAAATCGATATGCTCTGTAGGATGATTGTCTCTTTATTTGCAGTGTAAGTAGCACTCGTGATGTATACAGTGGCTATGACATGAGGACTTTGCTGAAACTAGTAATGAATGAAACCTGTGTAGAAAATTTGGGCGTAGTGTTGTGAACATCTAATGATTTCTATTAACGGAAATCAGGGGGTATCCCCTTTTGCTCATAAATAAATAAATAGCAGAGGCCCTTTTGGTAATAAATAAATAAATTAGCAGAGGCCCTGTCGAGTCAACTTTGTTCTCATTCGAAGACGTCGAGCAAATTGCAGTCCAGCAGCAAACTATGTCATCAAATTCAAGTTTCACAACCAAATATGAGTACAACTAAACAACAATGTCATCATGTTTTAGTCGTCATACAATCACCAAACACAAACCAACATACATAACAAGTGATGTTCTCACAGGAAAATACTAAACATAATGTTCATCAGGTTTCAGTTGTCATAGCAAACACAATTTCACATAGTAGATAAAAACGTCTTCTGACAGGCAAATGCGACAAAAGCAATGTAATCATCATCCACAGCAGCAGCGTCAACATCTTCACCATGTGTATCAGTCTGAATCGTAATTCCCCATGGTGTCATCTTCTTCTTCGTCCTCAACGTCCTCGAACGTTGGCTTCTTCTTGATCAACTCTTGTATGTCCACAACACGACAGACAATCTTTTCGCTGGCGTCATTGACGTGATGGTTCTCAAAGATATTAGGAACATCTGTGTTATCTTGTACATCAGGAGTAGTGTAAGCATCATCTTGTTGTGCAACTTCATTAAACGAATTCCTCTGCTCAAACCTTTGCAATACTCTCCAGTCATAGCTACGTGCAAATGTGTCTTCCAAGAAAAATATCTGTGTTGCTTGATTTGCCAAAATAAAAGGCTCGTTGGTCTAGTACGCCACCTTGACATTGATGGATTTGAAATAATCATCAGCTCTGAGTTTTGCGATCCTGGAAAACAGGTTATACCAATGACAAAGACAATGTAACCACACACCGATGATCCTCGAAATCGGAGATATCTGCAATCGAACAATGTCTATTATGTTAGCATACATTTCAGTTGTCTCTTTGTCATACGTATCCGTGCTCATGATGGCACTGTTTTGTGTCTTCACCGCCGTCTCGTGCAAAGGGTGTTGTAGCGCACATCTCAAACAACATAAGATTCATAATGTCTTAACCGAGTATCAAGACCCATTGCTAGTGAATAAAGGGCATCATCAAGCGCTTGCCCATCCTCCGCATCTTCTTAACCTATGGTTAGAAAATAGACAAGCTGATCATCTTATGTAATCAATATATTAAAAAAACTGACAATGCAATTCAAAAGCTTACATGGCTCTTGAACCATTTCGCAAATCCTGCCATAACCAGTTTGTCAATGTTTCTTGGATTTTGCGGCAGTAACTCCTTTTTGTAGATGTTGCACAACATAGTGATCGTGTCAAACATCTAAATATATAAGAATGTGCCGCAAGTTTAGTAGATTACGATGTATAAGCTGCAATACTTAGCACTTACTTGATATAAGGTGGTATCTCAGGACAGTTATTCAACACATACCAAACCATTTTGTCCAAATCTTTAGGTTTGTCCTCTTCTCGACTCTTCCCTGTAACTCGAACAGAATAATCGAAACATTGAGCCTGGGATTGTCTTCATCCACCACTACTGGAATCAGGTATTTTGCCGTCTGCCAGTACTTTGCCGTCTGCTAGCAGACGACAAAGAAGGTCTTTGCCATCAGCTACCAAAAAGCAGACGGGAAACAACTGGCAGACGGCAAAGAAGGTCTTTGTCATCTGTCACTTCTTTGCCGTCAGCTGGCTGACGGCAAAGAGAGAGGTGGCCCCCACTAACGAGCCAATTAGAAAAACTTAACGCCACCCCTCTTTGCCGTCTGCTAGCAGGCGGCAAAGATAAAAAAAGCGGACGGCAAACCCTTGGCGGACGGCAAAGGATAACTAACCTAACCTAGCTAATGGTGATCGAGCCCCCACCCCCGCCCGTTACTATCTCCCTCTCTCCTCCCCGACGCCCCGCCACCAGATCCACCCACCGCCGCCCCCGCCGCCCGGCACCGCCGCCGCCGCCGCCCGGCACCGCCTCCGCCCGCCACCGCCGCCCCGCCCCGCTTGCCCGTCGCCCCACCACCCGCCGCCCCACCCCAACCGATGCCCCATCTCCCCACCATCCGCACGGCGCCGCCCCGCCCGCCCCCTCTTGCCCGTCGCCCCACCACCCCACCGCCACCCCACCACCGACGCCCGTCGCTCCACCATCCCGCCGCCACGGCGCTCGGGCGCGCCACCACGTCGCCCACCCGCCCCACCGCCTTGACCGTCCCATTGCCCGGCCGGCCATCGCCGCCCACCCGCCCCACCGCCCGACCGTCCCATTGCTCTGGTGAGTTATTTTTTTCTTCTGTTTTTTCATTTTTTTTGGCTGTTTAATTTTTAGTGTTAGATTTAGTGCTAGATATGTGTTAGTGTTAGTGTTAGATTTAGTGCTACATATGTGTTAGTGTTAGATTTAGTGCATGGGTTTTAGATGAAAAAAGATGAAAAAAGAAGAAGAAGAAAAGAAGAAAAGAAGTAGAAGAAAAAAGAATATGTAGAAGAAAAGAAGAAGAAGAAGAAGAAGAAGAAGAAAAGAAGTAGAAGAAGTAGAAGTAGAAGAAGTAGAAGAAGAAGAAAAGAAGTAGAAAAAAGATGAAAAAAGAAGAAGAAGAAAAGAAGCAGAAGAAGAAGAAAGGAAGAAAAGAAAAGAAGAAGAAAAGAAGTGGAAGAAGAAGAAAAGAAGAAACGAAAAGAAGTAAAAGAAGTAGAAAAAAGATGAAAGAAGAAGAAGAAGAAGAAAGGAAAGAAGAAGAAGAAGAGAAAGAAAGAAGAAGAAGGATAGAAGGAAACACCCCGACCCCTGACCCCGGCACCACACCCCGACACCCTGACCCCCCTGACCCACTGACCCTGACACCCCGACCCCGACACCACACCCCGACACACCGACCCCCTGACCCCGACACCCCGATCCCGACACGACACCCCGACACCCCGACCCCGACACGACCCCCTGACCCCGACACCCCGACTCCGACACCACACCCCGACACCCCAACCCCGACTTCTGACCCGACACCACACAGACACCCCAACCCCGACACCACACCCCGACACCCCGACCCGACCCCGACACCACACCCCGACAGCCCGACCCGACACCCCACCCCGACACCCCCACCCCGACAGACACCCGACCCGACACCACACCCCGACCCCGACACGACACCCCGACACCCCGACCTCCTTACACCCTGACCCCGACACCCCGGCTCCGACACCACACCCCGACCCCCTGACTCCGACACCCCGACCCCGACACGACACCCTGACCCCCGATACCTCCCGAAAAGGTGCTCTTTGGCCTTCCAAAGGCCGACGGGGTCATATATTTGTGAATTATGAGTTAGGTCATATATTTTTTGATTTTGTTATGAAAAACATCATATATAATTGTGTTGATCGGGTAGATTTAAATGTGCAGTTGTTTCATCGCTGCGAGGTTTGGTGTTCGACGACCTCGCCGTGCGTTTGACGAGCTCTGCCCCTTCATTCGTGGGTGAGCACAAATGACATGTCCTCCTCCCCCATTAATTATTTGATCTGTTCCGGTGTTCGTGCCGATGAAACTTGATAGCTAGCTATATATGTGTCTTGAATCATCAGTATGCGTAACCAATATGTGTCTCCCGTTCAAAAGCGTTATAGTTATAAATATGCATGCATTTGCATATTTATAACCTTGATTCTTTCGAGTTGTCCAACGCTATCCATGGACATCCCGAGTATGTGTAGATTGGGTTCATTTTCCCATATGCTTTGCTCCGGATCTGACGCAAATTTTTTGTCAGTGCCTCCCCTGTTGTTCTCCGGGTACACATCCTCTCTGTTTATTGCGAGAGGCGTGTATCGGGAGAACAGCGGGAGGTGCTGCTGAAA
This sequence comes from Aegilops bicornis, assembly GCA_021605145.1. NCBI lineage: Eukaryota > Viridiplantae > Streptophyta > Magnoliopsida > Poales > Poaceae > Aegilops > Aegilops bicornis. The sequence continues at coordinate 372,363,560 of CM038669.1, read as the reverse complement.
GCGTCGGATCTGGAGCTTAACATGGAAAATGAACCCAATCTACATACTAGTGAGATTAGGACCTATCATTACCTATTAGAGTGTAGGTTGCATGGGCGTAATAAAATTGACAAAATAGATCAACTGATGAATATATACATGGTGAATTATATATATATATATATATATATATATATATATATATATATATATATATATATATATATTTGTTGTGTGTCCAAGAGCTACGAAAGTCAAGATGAGTGATCGTGCATGGATGTATACGGTCACCGAGTCGAGAACAAATGGAGCACTTGAATGGTTCACAAAAACCAAGGGGTTTGTGCAAGCCGCATTTGCAAATGGCCAGAGGAAAACCTGGTGCCCCTGTTTCTAGTGCGGCAATTGGGAAAAGAGGACAGAGGCTGAAATGGGCAAACACCTGCAGAAGAGTGGTTTTACGCTCGACTATACGGTGTGGACATATCATGGTGAGTCTGCCCAACGTGACCGAGCTAAGGTGGATCATCGTCGCACCGACGAGCATGGTACCGGGATGGAAAACATGTTGCAAGACTATGATGATGCTCGGGATTCGGACGAGGAGATGGAGGAATCTGCAAAGGCCTTCAATGAAATGTTGGAGTCTTCAAAACGTCCGCTCCACGAGCACACTGAGCTTTTTCAGTTGGATGCCATCTCACAAGTAATGGCTTTGAAGGCTCACTTCAACTTGGGCAGAGAATGCTACAACGCAATGATGACAGTTTTTGGACGCTTTCTACCCAAAGGCCATGTAATGCCTGCAAACCTGTACCAGTCGGACAAAATCCTCCATGCACTGAAGATGCCTTATGAGAAGATACATGCCTGTGAGAAAGGATGTGCCTTATTTATGCTTGACTATGCGGACTTGAACTATTGTCCCATTTGCAAGTCTTCTAGGTATGTTGTGGTAGACAATGGTATGGGTGAGAAGACACAGACCAAAATCCCCGTTAGTGTTCTTGGTATGTCACGAATCGTACCAAGACTACAACGTCTTTTCATGGTCGAAGAGGCGGCGGACGGATGACATGGCACAAAGCGGGCAAAAGAACCAAACTAGATGCGATGGGAATCGATGATGGTACACACATCGGATGGTGTTGCGTGGAAAAAGTTTGATGAATTACACGGCGACAAAGCGGCAGAAGCGAGGCATCCTCGAGTCGGCATCGGCACGGATGGGTTCGATGTGTTTGGTATGACGGCAGCCCAATCTGATTGTTGGCCCGTGTTTGTCTTTCCACTCAATCTCCCCGGACAGATTATGCAAAGAAAGAACATTTTCTGGCGTTGATAATTCCAGGGCCCAACTATCCGGGAAAAATATGAATGTGTACATGTAGCCGCTTAAGGACAAATTGCAAGAAGCACGGAATAGTGGGTTCAAGACATACGACGCCTATAGCAAAGCGGAACTTCATAATGCGTGTACGGTACATGTACTCTCACGCATGACTTCTTTGGCGTATCGCTATTCGTTGGCTGGTGTGTGCATGGAAGGTTCCGTGCCCCACAAGCAAGGGAGCTCTTGAGTTTCGTTGGCTTCGGGCGGTCGCAAGTTTTCTTGCTTCGTCATGCATAGACAGTTCCTGGATCCTCGCCATAAGTTCAGGAAAGACAAGAAGAACTTCATCGAGGTAGAGTTGTCAAAACTCTGCACCACCTGCGTTGATGTGCCAAAGACCACTGGATCAGTTAAACGCTCTCGAGACAGATCCAGAGCGTCCAGGGTACTTCAAGGGGTATAATTCTAAGCACGCCTGGACTCACAAGACATGCTTATGGGATATGCCTTACTTCAAAGGCCTCCTTTGCCCACACAACATCGATGTGATGCACACTGAGAAGAATATAGCCGAGGCACTTTTTGGTACATTGTTCGACATAGATGGGAAGTCAAAGGATAATACTAAGGCTAGAGTCGATCTGGAGGCGCTATGTGATTGGCCGTTACAAAACATGAAAGAACCGAAAGGAAAGCAGAACTGGATGAAGCCAAAGGCATGGTTCAATCTTGGAAGGCCAGCTATGAGGGAAATTATCTTGTGGATGAAAATGCAGTTGACGTTCCTTGTTGGGTATGCAGCGAATCTAAAGAGGGGAGCGAGTCTTGATAAATTGAAGATATTTGGTCTCAAGAGTCATGACTGGCACACATGGATTGAGTGGGTAATGCCGGTGATGTTGCGTGGCTTCATCCCTGAGGATGAATGGCTAGTACTAGCAGAACTCAGATATTTCTTCCGTGTTCTTTGTGCGAAAGAACTATTGTCTGGCGTGCTAGAAGAAATGGAAGAGTTGGCGCCGGAGTTGATCTGCAAGTTAGAGAAGATCTTTCCACCGGGCTTCTTTAATCCAATGCAGCATTTGATTTTGCATCTCCCGACCGAGGCAAGATTGGGGGGCCCGTGCAAAATCATTGGTGCTACCCAACTGAGAGGATGCAGAAGACGCTTCGAGAAAAAAGTAAAAATAAACATAGAATTGAAGCATCGATGGCTGAGGCATTCATCATCGAGGAGGCGGCAAACTTCGTGACAGCACACTCTGAAGCCAAAATCATCATTTGCATAATCCGAAGCCTCGGTACAATGCTGATGACCCTAAAAAGGGTGGATCCAACCTCAGCCTATTCAAAGGGAATCTCGCACCAGCCAGTGTTTCAAATCCAGTATCTTTGGATAACGAAGAATGGCGGAACATTTCGTTGTATATCTTCAACAACTTTGATAGAAGTGCGGCCGTACATCAAGTAAGTTCTCGGTACATTGTTTCGCAACTTCTATTTCCTTTGAACTGCTCTTATTCCTGGATATTTCATACAGTCGATATGTCGCCATATTCTCGTATGGAGCGGTGATCCAAAAGGATTCCGTCGAAGAGTATGAGCTTCTCGCAAATCAAGGAGGCGGCTATCCCGGTTTCATCTCTTGGTTCAAACAAACCGTAATTTCTATTAGACAATTTCATTTCATTCGCTAATTTGTGCGTAATGCAACAATCCTTTCGTATTAAACTTGTAGGCTAATTCAGAGTCTATGGACGCCGAATTGAGACAAGTCGCTAATGGTTTTGACTATAAGGTCCGTTCATTTGACAAATACGACATCAACGGGTATCGCTTTCGTACCTATGGCAAAGAGCTATCTATGGCTGACCGAAAGTCTACAAATTGTTGTGTATTTGCTATCTGCGAAGGAGGTACCGAGTATTATGGGAGAGTTGAAGCAATTTATGAACTTCTATTCTATGGTGAAAACCCACCGAATGTCGTAGTCTTCAAATGTTATTGGTTTCAGCCGAAGGAGTTTAGAAGGACTCATGACCATATAGGGCTAGTTGAAATCAACCAAAGCACCCATTTAGATGTTCCTGATGTCTATACTACGGCTCAACAGGCGACCCAAGTATTCTATCTACCGTGGGCCTGCCAAACTAATACAAATCTGAAAGGTTGGGATGTCGTTTATGAAGTGCCGCCACGTGCTAGACTATCTCCCCCAAAGGAAGAGGATTATGAACCTCACATTAACTTGAGACACATATGAAGGAGAATTCTTCCAAGAGACACGTCTTTCCAAAAAGCGTTTCATGAACCGCTATACTTCACCCCAAAACATTGAAGTAGACAGCGCCAGTGAATCCGACATCACCCCAGAGGAGGAACAAGAACAGCCGAAACAATAAGAAGTTACTGCTGTGGATGACCTGTCAATGCTTGACCGATTACGTCAAGATGGCCTTCCACATGTTGATGCCACTGAACCCTATGAGCCCGTCATTGATTATAGTGATGATGATGATGATTATGCATTTATTGATGATACTGATTGAGATTATTAGTAGTGTCAGGTATTCAATTTTTTTATGTTGTACTTGATGATGATACAGTTAAGTGATATACATATTATTATTCATGTTGGTATTTTTTTATGTTGTACTAATTTTGTTTACTCTTTGTCATGGCAGGTGTTGAAAGATGGTGGGCGCTGGTCGGGAGCGTGGTGTGAGGTCTTCCATTCCACACGCACCTCTCCACCGAGCGTTGCTGGATAGTATGGCGACACCGCCGGGCCCTTCTTCGTCGACCGCGGTGCCCAGCAGGGGACGATGTAAGAAGAAGAGAGAAGCTGGAGCACGTGGTCGCGAGAGAGGAGGTATGGTGACTGCTAGGGCGTCTTCCTCGCCGCCACCCCCAGCTGTTTCACCCGAGCATGTGACTGCTACGATGGACTCGTCCAAGGAGGAGGCTACACGGACTCCGGTCCACGAGCCTCCGGTCCACGGGCCTTCGGCCCACGAGCCTCGGGTCGACGGGCCTTCGGCCCACGAGAGTTCGGCCCACGAGACCCCGGAGGAGCACACGTCTGGATGGGGTACCTGGCCGGATCAGCCTAAGGAGCCGAGTGGCCATGCTGATGATGGCGGGGAGCCGGTAATCTTGAGGAGGAGGGGGCACCATCTACCGGCGTGGTTGTACACGGCTCCGTCCGTGCGGCGACCAGCTAGTAGAGGTGGTTGATTTTCCCTGATCGGGAGAGGTAAGTGCATTTAATCTTTTTGTACCTTCTGCATTCACGTTTCTTCAAATAACTAATGCGTTGGCCTTGTCATGTTGCAGGGGTTGGGACCACCATCATAGTGTCCGCCGGCCCAACTCCGTCCTTGGAGTTCTTTGTCGGCAAAACTTCCCGGGGTTTGTCATGTTGCCTGGTGAGGGTCGGCTTCCAGAGCTTGGATTGAGTTGGGATCACTACTTGGCTGCCTCGCCCCCGCCGGGTGAGATTATCGACGGTGTCTTGTGCAAGACGAGGGCAAACGTGGTGATCAGAAAGTTCTGGGTAATTTCTCCTTTAAACAATTAAAATCTTCAACTAGCTAGTTATTAACTGTACTAATCAATATTGTCTCATTTGATTGCAGACATTCTATAGGTGTGAGGAGGGATACAAGGAGGAAGCGGCAAATGTTATCGATAACATCTGCAAGCGCCTACTACAGAACTTACGGCACGAGGCTCGGGTGCAGGCTGTTCGAGACTACTATGCCTCGCGTGGTATCAAGAAGACCAAGCCGGCATGCCGTGAGAAGTTCTTGAGTACGGAGGAGTACATGAAGGTAATTCTTAAGGCCTTGTACTTACTTCCTTCATTTAGTAATTCATAGCCGTAGCGCTCAAGTTTCTATTTGCTAACTTAGGCCCCTCTGAGATGGTGTGCGGATCGGATGGATTGTTGGGAGGTATTGGTCAATCAGTGGTGCTCAAAAGAATGGTTAGCCCTCCACAACGAGGCCAATGACAAACGTGCCCAAATGGAAGGTGTGCCACACCATCAAGGCAGCTCCAACTTATATCAGTTCGAGGCGGGCCCCGGGTATGTGGTTTGCTTCATGATTCATGCAATTCATTCATCATGCTAGCTTTAGCCCTTTAATTACTAATTTACTTTGTTTCTCTCTTTCGGGCATGCTAAAATAAGGCGGATAAGGTGCGGAGGTGTACGACACTGTATGCCATGGCCCTGCTTGCCTCTTACAAGAAAGTCAAGGCATTCTCTCCGTCTGACCTCGTTGATCCAAAGAACTTCACCAACATCTCCTCCCACGATAAGCTCGTGAAATATAGAGATCAGGGGAAGGCGAGGAAAGGGGAGGACTTTAACCCGAGCTGTGGTCCCATTGATATGAGTGATGATATCTGGTGGCGGGAGGTCCCATGGCTCCATGGCCATGGGAGATGGACTTATTCGTTGTCCTAGCACTCTCCCGGAGATCAAGGCGCACCAGTCGAGCTCTGCTCCTGAGATAAGGCCTCGTGAACGGCCAGTCCAACTCGCCTTCAAGGTTAGTTATACGTACTCAGCTATCTTTCTCCATTACATTGTGTGCGCTTCCATCAGTAATTACAAATGGTCATGTGAGTGGTGTTGTAGGCTGCTATATAGAGTGAGTGAGATAGAACGGAGAAACTTCTGGCGGAGGCGGCGGAGAGGCAACGGGAGTTGGAGGAGAGGACGACAAAGATGTTGGAGGAGGAGAGGGCATGGAATGACATGCAGGCAAGGGCCATGTACGAGCTCCTTGTGGTAAGTTTCTTCTGCAGATTAGCCAAAACATTCATGTAGTGTTTGTCTCATTACTAACGAGACATTGGAAATGATCTTTGGTGCAGCGTAACTCCAGACAAGCATCGCACGATCCTTCTCCAGCTACCGGCACGAGCCAGCCCGCTCCTACACCTCCATGATCACGGTAAGTTTCTCTAGTGTTTTGCTTAACAAATGCATAAAGACCTAGACTTAGCTTTATTTCCTCCAATATGCTTACCATAATGACCTAGAGTTAGCTTCTTTTCCTCAAAATGACTTAATAAGCTTACTGACCTCCAAAACCATCCATTTTACCTAAGTTAGCTCTAAAACGATATGTACTTAGCTTACTTATGTCAAAAATTGCATAATTAGCTTAGTTAGCTCATAAACGATCCATTTTACCTAAGTTAGCTCTAAAATGACCCATTTTACCTTACTTAGCTTATAAATGATCCATTTTATCCAAGTTAGCTCTAAAATGACCCATTTTACCTTGATTAGCTCCTAAATGATCCATTTTACCTACGTTAGCTTTAAAATGACCCATTTCACCTAGGGTTGCTCCAAAATGACCCATCTTACCTAGGTTAGCTCCAAAATGACCCATCACACCTAGGTTAGCTCTAATATGATGCTTTTTAGTAAGTTAGCTCATAAACGATCCATTTCAACTAAGTTAGCTCATAAACGATCCATTTCACCTAAGTTAGCTAAAAAACGATCCATTTCACCTAAATTTGATCTTAAATGATCCATTTCACCTAAGTTAGCTCATAAACGATCCATTTCAACCAAGTTAGCTCATAAATGATCCATTTCACCTAAGTTAGCTCAAAAACGATCCATTTCACCTTAGTTAGCTCATAAACGATCCATTTCACCTTAGTTAGCTCATAAACGATCCATTTCACCTTAGTTAGCTCATAAACGATCCATTTCAACTAAGTTAGCTCATAAATGATCCATTTCAACTAAGTTAGCTCATTAATGATCCATTTCTCCTAAGTTAGCTCATAAAGGATCCATTTCACCTTAGTTAGCTCATAAACGATCCATTTCACCTAAGTTAGCTCATAAACGATCCATTTCACCTTAGTTAGCTCATAAACGATCCATTTCAACTAAGTTAGCTCATAAATGATCCATTTCAACTAAGTTAGCTCATAAACTATCCATTTCACCTAAGTTAGCTCATAAATGATCCATTCCACCTTAGTTAGCTCATAAACGACCCATTTCACCTAAGTTAGCTCATATATGATCCATTTCACCTAAGTTAGCTCATAAATGACATATATTTCTTGTTCTAGTCTTCTTCTTGTTCTAGTCTTCTTCATCTAGTCTTCTTCTTCTAGTCACCTTTTTCTAACTTTCTTATTTGCCATTTTGCAGATTTCATTCACTTCATGGAAGCTAGCTTGCTATGATGGAGTGCTTGTTTTTTCTTTCATTCACTTCAAGTATTCTTCTAGCTTGCTATGATGGAACTTGCTATCTTGATGAACTTTTCATTGTAATATGTATGGATGGAACAATGTGTATGTGCAACTTGATGGAACTTGCTATGTATGAATGGATGGAACTATATATGTATGTACAATGAAACTTATGTGCTGGATATGTCATATATTTGCTGTTAAATAGCCATGTGAAATATGTATATATATGTCATATATATTTGCTGTCAAAATTGTTGCACTTAAAAAAACAGAAAAAATGAGGCAAAGCAGGATCTTTGCCGTCTGCCACTGATGGCCAAGCCACCTTTGCCGACAGCCGCGGACGGCAAAGGCACCTTTGCCAACAGCCGCGGACGGCAAATCAGCCACGCGGCGGCCACCTGTGCCTCCTGGGAACTGACCATTTGGCCAGTTTAGCTATAGCGGTGGACGTCAAAGGTTTTGCCTACAGTGGTTGACGGCAAAGAGTAAACAAGTTTGCCTATAGCCGCGGACGGCAAAGGCCTGCCGTGTAGTGACGTCCAGATGAGATCATACGGTGGACGGCAAAGGCCGGACAAATTTTGCCGTCAGCGGCCGACGAGAAAGGCTGCCGTTAGCCACCTAACGGACTAACAGCGTAATTATTGCCGTCTGCTTTCTTTACCGTCAGCTGCTGATGGCAAAGGCCCCTCTGCCGTCAGCCGCCGAAAGCAGACGGCAAAGTAGCTCTTTGCCGATCCTTACTTTGCCGGAGCCTTTTGCCGTCCGCGGCAGACGGCAAAGACCTTTGCCGTCCGCCGTTCCTGCCTTGCCGTCTGCCGTGGCAGATGGCAAAGTAGCTGATTGCTGTAGTGCACCTCTTTGCTAAGCTGATCAGCTGTTGCAATGTATTTTGAGCAGAATGTCAATGCTTCTGTAGCAATGTAGGCCTCTGCAATGGAACCCTCGGGTCTAGCTCTGTTCCTAACATAGCCCTTGAAAGTGCCTAGCCGCCTTTCAATAGGGTACATCCACCATCTTGTCTTTGGACCTCTAAGTAGTGCCTCATCAGGTAGATGAACAGCCAAATGCACCATCACATCAAACAAGGCTGGAGGATATATCTTCTCAAGGTCGAATAGGATAGTTGGTATCTTGTCTCTAAGACTCTCCAAAGCAACTATCCTGATATTTCTACTACAGAGTTCCACTGAAGAATTGTCCCAACTCTGCAAGCTGCTACTGTATAAGTCGTATGCCAAATCCTCTAAGGATAACAGGTAAAACCCTTTGAAGTTGGACGTGGCAGTCATGAGTATTCAACCCTTGTACCTTGTTTCCATCTGCACTGACTCTCCTTTCAGGGTTGGAAGCAAATCCATGTGGGAATCTCACACATGATAGGACCTCGTAGAATTCTTTTCTTTTTACCTTGTCCAAGACGTACACAACTGGTGCCATATCCCGTGGTTTACCTTCATCTTGCACCTGCAAATCCTTTCTGATACCCCGGTGTGTCAAATCAATCCTAGATTTTAAGCTATCTTTCGTCTTGCCTTCAATATTAAGAAGTGTGCCGATAATGCTGTCACATTTCTTGATCTGCATCACATCAAGATTATGTCGCATATCCAAATCTTTCCAATACTCTAAGTCCCACAAAGTGGACCTGCAGGTAAACAATAATCTCTCTTCTGCCCTGCCACGCGTCCTTTTCCCGCTACCATTATCAGGATGGTTTCCTGGTGTAATATGCCTGACCTTCTCTAATTCCACTTGCAACTCATCGGCGGTGAGCCTCTTTGGCGCATCACAGTTTTCATGCTTTGCATTGAACACATGTCTTCGGTATTTTCTAGGATGCGGCTTGTCCTTGGCAAGGAAACGATGGTGTCCAATGTAACATATCTTGCTAAGTATAGTGTATGACAGCGGATTCCTGTCACAGCGAACACATGCATTGTAACCATGTGTTGTTCTCCCTAACATAGTGCCCAAAGCCGGATAATCATGGATGCACCAAATTATAACAGCACGCAGAAAGAAATCAGCTGGTGGGCTGCTATATAGGTCTCGAGTGAGAACACCCTCCATAGCTATTGAAGTTCCTCCACAAGAGGCTCCATGAACAAATCAAAATCCTTTCCAGGACTTTTTGGACCTGGGATGAGCAAGGCCATCATATAGTTTGATTCTTTGGTGCAGACATTTGGTGGCATGTTGTAAGAGATAACAAGCACTGGCCACATGCTATATGTGGCGCTCTGGTGGCCAAATGGGTTAAATCCATCTGAAGCTAAGCCAAGTCTAATGTTTCTCGGGTCAGCAACAAACTTTTCGTGTTTCTGATTGAAGCTTTTCCACTCACTACCATGTGATGGATGGCTCATTACATTCTGATCTCTGTACTCCTGGTTCCTAGAATGCCACATTACATCCTCTCTTGTTTCAGCATCATGAAACAACCTCTGCAATCTTGGTGTAATTGGAAAATGTCTCAGAACATTATGAGGAATCCTCTTCACATCATCGCCATCTTTCCATCTAGATGATTTGCATTTCGGGCATTCACTTAAGTTGGCATAATCCTTCCGGAACAGAACACAATTATTCTTAGAGCATCTCCAACAGGCGTGGCAAAACGCGCGCCCGCGCGGTAAAAGCAGTTTTTCGCGCGCGCCGGTTGGTTCCGCGCGCTCCAGCGGTGGCGGGAAGTTACAGCAGCGGGAAAGCGTTCTTGTAGCCTTGTGAAAGCGATGCGGCGGTAGATTTGGCGCGCCGCTTCGCGCTCGCCTATAAAGTCCCGCGCTTCACCACGCGCACAGAACAGCCACGCACCCTCCTCCTCGCAATCTCGCCGCTTCGCACTCCACCGCTTTGCCGCTTTCTGCGCCACCACCGCACCACCATGCCGCCGCGCCGCCGGGGTGCTTCGGGCTTTCGCGGCATCCGCAAGTGCCCCAACGGCTGGTACTCTGTGGAGATACGGGCCGGTGATGTCCGGCTCGGCCTCGTGACGTTCCGGAGTGCGTGCAAGGCGGCCTGCGCGTACGACGCGGCGGCGTGGCGCTTGGAGAGGCCCTAGTCGCAGATGAATTTCCGGGACGTCTTCACGCGCGAGGAGGCGCAGCGCCTCGCCCCTCCGCCGCGTCTCATCACGGACCTGGACCGTGCCGACCATGCTCGGCGGCAGCACCGTCTCCTCGTCGCCGAGGAGGACGAGCGAGCCATGGCGGAGTGGCGCCGTCGCCACCCAGAGGACGTCAACGCTGAGCGTGCCTACTGAGCGGAGAGGACGGCAAGGCGCCGCTCGGAGCGGGCGGACCGGCGTCAGCGGAAGGCAGTGGCAAACGAGCAGTGTAACATCGTCTCCGCAGGTGGGAGGTCGTTCTTCACCTCGGACGTTGAACGTTGGAACGGCGTATGGCTCTCAACCTCGGACGACACCGACGAGGATGATGGTGATGGTAGCGACTTAGAGTAGTTTTCTATCTATGTATGCCGTAGTAGTTTCTATCTATCTATCTATGTATGTCGAACTATCTATAATCTATGCCGTAGTAGTTGCACCGATGTAAAATATCTATGCATCATTTTTTTATCTATGCAATTTTAATTTAAAAAATATTGTAGAATGAGCGCGGGCGCTTCATTTTACCGCCGCCGGAGTTGAGCGTGCACGCTTTTTCAACATGGAGCAACGCTGTGGCGCCAAACCAGGCGATGGGCGCGCGCCAAATCCATTTTTACCGCGCGGTGCATTGGGAGCCTGTTGGAGATGCTCTTACAAACATGGATCATATCATATCAAATTCCAACTGCACGAAGGAAATTCTTCATTTTACTGTAGGTGTGTGGCAGCTCAGACGCATCTGGGAAAGCTTTGCGGAAAGCAGCCAAAATCGCATCGAATGATTTGTTGGTCATTCGCTCAGATGTCTTCACCTAAAGAAAGGTGACCATAGTTGAGAATACTGATAGCTTATTTCCTGGGGTGACAGCCACGTTGCATTGTTCCAACATGCGGGCCTACCGTTTTTCTTCTGCAGGTGAAAGTTCATGGAATGCACGAGCATTTCGTAGCATTGTTTCAATGTTGGTCAAACTCACTGGCTTCGCCACCACCTCCTCCTCCTCTTCCACCTGAGCATCAGGCAGATCAAGATGGTGATCTGCTGCTTCCACGTAGTCAATAACATTGACATTCACAGCTTCACCAAGATGAACCCACCTAGTATATGTGACCGACATCCCATACAAGTGTAGATGATTTTGCACGCTTGATCGGGTCTTGTAACTGAATTCATACAAGCTGCTACACGGGCAGAGCACATCTGATTTCAGACCACCGTACTCAGCTCGATAAAGTTCATGAAGTTTTCAACCCCTCGACATATGCAGCGGAGAATCTTGAGCGAAGTAATCCAAGTCCTGTCCATCTGACATACAAATTAGTTCTTCTACTAGATATTAAAGGAAAAACATATATGCTTTTTTATGAAGTCCAGAAGAAAATACCTAGGTCGATGTCTAAAGCAATGGCAAGATATTTGGACGAGCAGATCTAAGTAACGAAATATATGCAGGCTATTTCAGCAGTCAATGAGGCCGAGCACACAACCATCGAACTATCGAAGGCCATCACAACAACAAAGATCAAATATAAAACGGTGTAGAGCTATTTCACCTAACAGATTGGCTACTAGACCATGGCAATCTACGTCACAATAAATATATGGCAGGATATTTTAGCAACTAATGAGCCTTGGCATGCCATCTCAGCTAAGTAGATTGAGTACAAAATAGGGCAAGGAAGCTTCTTAAGTAGAGCATATTGACTGTAAACTACTTCGGCAAATAGTGAGATTAACAGTGTCTATCAGCTAACATTCAGCGCTACACCGACATGCACGGGCCTCAGTCTAGAATGCGCGTACCGTGGGAGAAGATGACTGCCGTGCGTCTCCACACGAACATAGCCAGCGGTGGCGGCGCTGACCGCCGTGCGCCTCCACAAGAATGTCGCCAGCGGTGGCGGCGCGACTAGAGGATGGCAGTCTACGAGAGCGTACTGTGGGAGCGAGAGGATCGCCGTGCGTCCCCTCGACGAACCGCGGTGCCGACGTATCGGTGTGGCTGGGAGGGCGGCTTTGGCAGAGCGAATTGAGTGGAGGGGGACGGGGGGAGGAGGGTTTGGGGAATATTATTGGCTAGTTGGCCGAAGGGCGGTTGAATCTAGGATTTGGGGGGAATTTTTGGATGGGGGGGGGGGGAGGATTTTCGCGCGGTGGGCGGGGGGAGTTTGGCGCAAGGTCGGTTTCTCCAAGTGCAGTCCCACGTATCAGTGAATAGGCAAGCGAAGCGCTGCCCGTTTGCGTGAGCCGTTTGCAGGACCGAACGTGTGTGGGGTGCAATGCGACCGCGACAGAGGGGCTATGAGTGTACCGCCTTTTTCCTTTTAAACTAGGTGCTTCGCACCCTAAAAAAGAAACTTGTTGCTTCGCGCGATCCATCGATACTACTACTAGTAACCCGGTAATCCCGACTAAAACGGCGCGGCCGGGTCTTTTCCCGCGCGATATGCTGGGACGTTGGCTTAGTTGGGTCTTTTAGGACGAGTAATGCTACACCTATGTTGTCCCAGTTACGTAATTAACATAATGTGAAACGTGTGAGCTGTTGATTGTAGATTAGGGAGAGGGAGGGGCCCACCACCATGAAAATCAGAGGAGGAGAGAGAGAGGCAATTTACGTTAACCCTTTCGTAGGTTCCCATAGATGTACAAAGATGTGAAATGCGTGAATGTGCATTTACAGATAAGGCCTTCCCTCGTTCATCCTTTTCTCCCACAAGATCTTGATCTTCCGTGCAACGCATGGGCATCTTGCTAGTGCTCCTACAATATACTATATTATTGTGAAAGTTCATATACACCGGCCGAGATTAATGCAAACACGACAGATTTTCATTACATTTCGAACTTTTATAGGACAGAAAAGTAAAAGAAACCCGACCCTAAACCTATTCTGGCGGCATCGACGCGTCCTCCATCTACGATCTCCATGTACGGGCGGGGTTTAAGACCCGTGAAGTGAAGGTGCGGTCTCCGGCGAGGAAAAGTAGAACACGGGAGCCGGACCGGCCAGTTGGCATACCATGCCCTGCCGCCTCCCATGCCCTACTCATCCTCGGAGGAGTCCCCGGCCTCAGCGGTGCTGAACGTTGGATAGTGGCAAGTAGGACGCGTGGCTGACGGTGGTCCCGTCGTCGGCCGCCAGCGTGGCCACTGCTTGTGCGGCGACTTGAGCGAGGGCGGCGACCTCGAGCTTCATCCCCGAAGACAAGCTCTCTCGCAGAGCGTTCATGCTTGCGGTCATGGCGGATATGGTGCCAGGTAGGAGGAAGATGCGCTATGGTGTGGAGGTTAGCTGGGCGTTGCCGCTTTAAGTAGCGCATTTCAGTGAGGCCAAGCGTCCTGGTGCGTCATTAAGTCGCCCGAGTTGGTTCCTCAGGCACCAAGCCTCTTAACGATAGCATACGGACGGACGGCTTGAATGCGGGTAGCTGGCGCCGGCTGTGAACGCACCGCACAATGGCACGAGGGACGAGGGTTTTTGGTGTGCCAGGGTAGTCAGCTGCGGTCGTGGCAACGTTGGAGATGCCCTTTGCTCACATGCGATTGACGCATGTCATTGAAAAAGCAAGACGACCCGGCATGGTCTCTGGTCCTGAGGATGCAGTTGGCCGCACTACACCACTCCGCGGACGCATCCCGGTGCCTCGTGCATCCTCGACGAACCGGGTGTTGGGGTGTGTTTGGATTGTGGCCAAAGTGCACCTTACCAAAATTTTGGTCATGACCCAAAGATTGGTCTTTGTTTGGATGGTTGCCATGTTTTTGGCATGCCAATGAACTCTAGCCAACTGTAGTTCATTTTTCTTGCCAATGTCGGCCAAATCATGGGCAACCAAAACCTCAACCAAAATTTTGGCTACCCAATGCTTTGATGGGGCAACCTTGGGCACAAACCAAACATACTTAGAACCGTGTGTTGACTATAATAAGTTGGCAAAGCCTTGCATACGCGTCAACTTATTTTTTTAGGGGACGCGTCACTTAGTAGGCCCACAAGTGTGTGGCGGAGAACTTATAGCCCATTTACGTTTTGTAAGAATGTACAACCCATTTTGGAATTCTAATGGAATTTACAACAGCCCATTTACAGTTTGTTAAAAGTACAACCCATTTTCTAGCTAGGACAATGATTAATAATTTCAACCAACCATTGAAGACAGAATTCAATAAAATTTCTCACATTTTGATGGGCTCCGAAATATTTTTATCCCAAAAATTCTAGTCAGATTAAATATAAATTTGTATTACGTAAAAATCTAACGAAACATTGCGCGCGCAAGAATGAAAATTTAAGATTTTCAAAATCCATAAATAATATTTTATAAACTAATTTCGTGTTTGGTGCATTTTTTTATAGTTACTGCCCAGTTTTTATAATTACATCCCATTTATTAGTTTTTAAAGCCCATTTTCCTGTTAAGCCTAATGCATCCCTCCTAGGAAAGATTTGCAGCCAGTGAGGAGAATAACAAGTTGACCTTGCCTGGGTATTCCTCAAAAAGACGTATAGCTGGGCTAGCCATTTTCATCTTGAAAAATTTAGTATCTCGGCTGGATATCCGGCCTGGGCTAGACGGGCCACAGCCCACCCAGTTAATACCCTGCTCTCCTATGAACAACAACGAAATCATCGCCAAGAAAAACTCTGCAGTGCTCACGCCTCAAAAACACAAATCTTGCTCGAGCTGCTTGGTCCCGGTGTCGGCCGCACCTTGTGGAATTCTCTCGTTTATATTGACTACATAGGTTGACAATGGTGTGGGACCGTGATGTCAGGAAACCAGGAGAAAGCAAAAAATATATAGTTGTACATAATAAGGAGGCACTTGCGTACGTACGGCTATGGCCCTAGTGGGTCCCTAGTGTCATCCAGTCAAAATAAAGTCATCTCCTGAATCCTCATGTTCATTGACGATGTTAACAATGCTCGGCGCCACGGCGAGCGTAACAACTCGAAGGACAACGGAGAGGGCCTCGCGGGCCCTACGGATGGTCTGATACAGCGCTCGCTACTCATTCAGGAAGTCAGGATCATCGGACACCTATGAGCACCTTCGGGAAACTGAGACGGCATGAAAAGGTAAGGCCGCGCTTGGGAGCTCTGGTTTATTTCAAACCTGTATTAACATACAAGTGTAATTTACTCGTCATCGAAAACAACGCATAAAATACAGGCGTAATGAAACCAAGGGCCCGAGGTCTGTAAGTAAAACCGGTGGAGTTCTGGCGTGTAATTTGAGAAACCGGTGTATATTTTACGAGCAACGCTATATGGACAACATTACCAAGCGATACATGCACGACGTGCGTATCATGCCATCCATGGGCAAGGCTGAAACAGCGACTAACTTTGGATTGGCAATCGTCCGAGTGTCGTTCAGCGTTTTTATCGTGTGTCAAGTACTTCCGATATTTCACTAGTCGAAATCGACCAACCAAGCGCCTTCGCCCAAGACCATCTTCTTTAATTTACACGCGTCAGTTTTACAAGCGGTTTTGGTTGGAAAATGACGATCCAATCACGGCCTAATATCATGAGTTGGTCGGAAGATCATATCATTTCACGTCTAACCTACCCGAATTGTCGTATAGGCTATGAATGAAACAACAGACGATGAACTTCTTAAGCACGGAAACAACATAAGAGGATGATCTTCTTAACAAGAAAATCACTGGCATTAGATCGACATGCAAAACAATACAGAGCATTATTCTGAGGAGGCACGGTGAATAGCTCGTGATGCCGCATGCCACAACATTCCAAGCTCAAAACACAAGGCCTGGCATTACATAGACAATATTCAGAACAAACTCTTAACACAGGAATATCTCAACAGAGTAACTATTTACTTCTAAACTGAACACAGGAATAGGAAAAAACACTCGACGCTGCTCACAGCAAGGGCGTCCCACTCAAAAAAATCAAAAGCATGTCTTCTGGCTAACATCAATGAGCAAATTTTGATAAGGTTTTACAATTCCAATATATTAAACTAACGTCTTCTTGCTAACATCAATGATTATACTTTGACAAGCTTTTCCCATTCAAAATATGTAATGCCTATGATCGTGGAGTCCTGTCGCTTCTTGCTAACATCAATGATTAAACTTTGGCAAGCTTTTCCCATTCAAAATATGTAATGCCTATGATCGTGGAGTCCTGTCGCTTCTGGTACTTGTTTGGGCACATTTTGACCAGGGCACAACACGTGTAGTAAAATTGCCAATGGTCACTGCCAGACTAGTCATGTCACCGGTGTCTAATATTTATAGCACCGGCTGTAACAATGGAGGGATTCGGTGCGAAACTAAGAAAAGGTGAAATTGGCACCTCTTTTGGCCTCCATAGTGGAAGGACTAATACTCTGTAAAGCTTCTCGGTCATTCCTTCTGTAACGTAGCGCAAACAATGACTGCTTCTTTCTGCAAAGTGGAACGACCAACTGGACCTAGTAATGCAGCAGTTTGCCTTGGACACATTGGCTCCTTTTGTGCAGTTGAACTAAAATCAAAGTCAGAATAAAACCGAGCTTTAATTTTGATATCCCTGTAAGCAACAAAAGGTATAAGGGAAACAATTACTTAGAAATAATGGTTGATGACTTGTACTCCCAGAAGAAAAACATCTACTGATCTACCTTATCTTAATGGGAAACAAAGCAGGAGAGTAGCAATTCTCAATCAGTGTGATTCATTCATATTAACTGAGACATTATCTTAACAATGCATTGTTTCAAGATGTATAAAGAACGAAAAAGCAGATAATCATCATTCCTAAAACAATGCGACTGATTCATTTTAACATAGACATTATCTTAACAATACCTTGGTTAAACATGTAGAAATAACTACAAAGCAGGACAGTACCATTTGTAAATCACTGTAAGTCTGTAGCTGATATATAATAACAGAGACATTATCTGAACAATACATTTCTTAAACATGTACTCCGGCCGATCCCTAACAGAAATGGTACTCCTGACGATCCCTAACAATTGTTTGCAGTTTTGAACTAAGATTGATGAGTTAATTACGAGGAAGGTCGATGCTTGACCATTCAAGACCAAGATTTGAAACAACTCGTGAGGAAGATCTCAGAGAGATCTCAACACATATATGGAAATCCGGTCTCATTTAGTGCAGTTCCACCAAAATTAAGCGAACCAAAATGTCGCAATAGCAACAAGTTGAATAGATATCCCTGTTTTAACAGAGGCAAAAAAGGAATCAATTACTGGCCAATAAAGGAGGATGAAACATGTGGCCACAAAAATGGTAATCCCGCCAATCCCTAACAAGTGCTGCAGTTTTGAATTAAGATTCAGTAGTTAATTAATTCTGAGAGTGGCATTGCTTAAATTTACCAGCGGCATTAGATTGACGAAAAGCATAAACAGTTCCAGGGGAGAGTGGGTGCAACAACAGTATGTTCTTCCATCTACTTATAAAGGGGTTGATGTAGAGTTTGTTGTAACAAAGCAACAAGCATCATGTCTGGGTTGGTTCCATTTTTGTTCACTACTTAATGGGAAAAGACAGCAATACAATAGCTTCAATTCAACATTTATTTAAAACAATACCAATACAAGTAGCACAAAATATCAAAGCACACTGCACAATCATGTGGATGAAGCCCTGTACTTACCTTTCATGAGACGAACAAGATAAAATACGAAACTGCCAACACGAATAGCTAATCCAATCTCGTTTTGTGCAGTTGCACTGAAATCAAGAAAAGTGTTGCGCGTAGCGAAGCAAAATGTCGCAATAGCAACAAGTTGAATAGATATCCCTGTATAAACAGAGGCAAAAAAGGAATCAATTACTGGCTAATAAAGGAGGATGAAACATGCGGCCACAAAAATGGTAATCCCGCCAATCCCTACCAAGTGTTGCTGTTTTGAAATAAGATTCGATGAGTTAATTAAGAGTGGCATCAATTCTTGGCTTATAAAGGGGTGATGCTGGATTTTTTGTAACAAAGCAACAAGCATCATATGCAGGTTGGTCCCATTTTTGTTCACTACTTAATGGGAAAAGACAACAATACAATAGCTTCAATTCATCATTTATTTAAAAGCAGTACCAATACAAGTAGCACAACATCTCAAAGCACCTTTGCACAATCATGTGGATGAAGGCACATCTTGATCTTTCATGAGGCGACCAAGATAAAATCTGAATCTACCAACATGAATAGGAAATCCAATCAAGTTTTGTGCGGTTGCACTTTGAAATCAAGCAAAGTTGCCGGTGTGACATTTAAGTTTTCTATAGCAACAAGTTGAATAGACATCCCTGTTTTAAGAGGCAAAAAAGAAAACATTTACTGGCCAATAAAGGAGGATGAAACATGCGGCCACAAAAAGAAACATCTACCTTATCTTGATGGAAAACAAAGTATAGGACAGTATCATTTATAAAACGGTTGCATTGATTCATCTTAACAGAGAAATTATTTTAAAACATACCATTAGTTAATTCTGAGGTTAACAATGACAAAATAGCTGCATGGGACATGCCAGCACCATGTGCGTCCACACGTATAAATGGGTGATGCAGAGTATGTAGCCAAGCAGCATATATGCGCTGGTCCCATATTTGTTCTCTTTGAACCGTCCTCCTATGTGAGGGCAGCAAATCTAGTCGTGCACAAACTACCCGACCCCCCAATTTCTTTCCCTTTTCAACAAAGAGATCAGTTCCTTACAGATGTGTGTACTGGGTTACCCCCTTTTTCCCTTTTCGGCCTACAAAGCGGCTGGATAGCCAGTCTATACTACTTTCCGCCACTCCTTTCCTCATTGAACCACGTCCTAGATTCTTGCTCCAGCCCACCGCACCCTTCTTTCCTCTTTGAACCAAGACCTGGATTCGACTACAGATCGAAAAAGATCCACATGCAGCTAGAAACAGCAGCGGTTTCAAAGAAACTTATACCTTAAGGTCGTCGGGATGTGGCAAGGCGTGCGGCGGAGGCGGAGCTGCCCACACTACATACGACAGCGAGGAAGAAGGGTCGGTGGCCCTCCACAGTATTGGGTGAAAGAGAACAACGCTTGGCGGTGGATTGCCCCCTCGCCGAAGGTGATAGAGTGAACGCTGCACCTCCTCCCTTCCCGATCTGACGGGATATGACGCCTCCTTCACCGGTGTGAGGGGAGAGAGAGACAAGAGGCCAATGCAGTCTTGTTTAGATCTGGGGAAGAGAGGGTGAGAGACTGTGAATATAGCAAACCCTAGCAAATGAACGCTGAGCCTCCAGCGTGTAACATATATGTAGTGCGGCGAGCGTGTGAAGAGTGCAAACCCTAGCGAACAAGCGCTGAGGCTCCCGCTTATATATATATACTACTATAGTACAGACTGAGCTCCGGTTCCTTCACTGCACCTACTTTTGGCTGTATGACGGGTGAGCCAGCCACATTTTGGGCCCACCTGTCGTAAATCCAAAGGCAGGTGCACTAAGTCAATGAAGCTGCGTCCATATAGTACTCTCGTGTATACGACTAAAATATAGTGGAGTGGTTTTCTTATTCTCTCCATAACAATCGTTTTAAATTGTATAAGTACGAAACGAAACTCTTTATTTAATGTACAGTGAAGAAAACTAGTACTACTTCCGATGAACTAACAATCCACGCCCACGCGTCCTGGTCCCACTTCCTGTCCTTCACGTGTGGTACACTACCCTCCCTAAAGTGAACAACCACACATGCGCCAAATTATCAGAAACGTGTGAGAGTGTGTACAAATAAAGAAATTTAATTTCAATTATCAGAAAGGTTTGAGAGTATCACAAAGTTTGACTTCAGTCAAATCTAATATGCGGAGTAAATAAAAATGGAGGGCTACTACGTCCATCCGGGTTTTTCGTCCACACCATTTTTAAAATCAAAGTTAATAGCTGCACAAATAAAATTACAGGGGAGCTAGAGACAAAGTTGTGAGAAGGCTTAGAAATCAATACAAAACTTATGCTCTTAGTACCAACGTCGATCCTTCTTCGAGGAAACATTTGGTTCATAGGCAATTGTGTGATAAAATTGCACCAACGTGAAAAGGCATTGCGTCTCCAACGCAACCAAGGTGAGCTGGCGAAGGATATCATCTTTGTGCGTAACAAGCAAAAAATCGATGGAAGACAGCTTGTTTTTAAATCGAAAATCGATCGACTTCACCAGCCGACGCAACCATGAGGCGCAACCATGAGCATCGATAGGTCATCGTGGTGATGCATCATCCATTTGGCATCAAGTTTGGGTGAGGCACCTAAGAAGTTCGACAAATCCTCACTGTGGTCTGTTTCTTCTCAGTAATCAAGCTCGAGGAAGGAAGAACCACGTGGCAGAGGACGATGGTGAACAACAATGGCCATCCAATTTTGTGCAGTTCCACTAAAATTGAGGAAGACATGCCCGGGTATGGAGACACGCATCGCTGTTTCTAAAAATATAAAAAAGGGTTAGCAACGACATCTCAATTGTCAATAAGAATTAATGAAAAGTACACCAAAAAACAGAAGCATCATACTATCTTGATGAGAACTAAACCAGGGTACCTGAGAAAAAAAGCATTTCTTCATTTAACCAGTGATAGTACTTCCACCATATGGACAATGACCGCACAACCACCATGTACTTTTTGTCGTAACAACATGTATACCTCCACCGAGGCATAAATCAGGACAACTTTTTGAGTGGCATTTCCTCTATAATAGTAGTACTAGTAGGTGATGCTGGACCAGCCGACTAACCCTAGCTACTATGCATGGGGAGCTGGGGAGTAGTCGCATAGAAGAAAACCCGCACGCAGCGACCTGGGCAGCTGGAGCAGTACAAGAAGTCATACCTCAGGTGGGCGAGATGTCGTTTAGGCGGGCGGGTGGGATCTTCCCACACGACGGCAGCGAACAAGGGCGCGGAGGATCTTCGTCCTCGCCAGCGCCGGCTCCGAGAGGATGGTGCGCATCGGCTTCCTCCGTTGCCGACGGCGACAACGTCAACGCTGCACCTCCTCACCTCCTGCAGCGGACGGGATTCGGCCGGATCTGTGACCTCCGGTGAGGAGAGAGATAGAGTGGACACTGTCATCTTGTTTTGATATGGAGAGGGTGAGAGAGCGAGACGCGAGAAACTCTATCAAACAAGAGGCTATAATGGAGTAAAAAAAATCTCTCCATAGCAGTGGTTTTAAATAGAATACGCGCGTTCCTGGAAAAAAGAAACGAAAACTGGCGGACAATTTTTTAAGGGCCTGTCTTGGACACATCTAGATGTGACATAGTTATGTCACATATAAGTTGATGTCCACTCTGTTTGTGGTCTTTTCCTAGTTTTTTTTGTTTCTTGTTGCTACATTATATACTTGTGGGAGCTTAGATGTGATATCCTTAAATAACATCTAGATGTGAATTAGACAAACTGATTTTCTAACGTACCAATTAAGAAAACTAGATCAAAAACACGCCCCCGCTTCCAGGTCACGAGAGTCGTCGCGCACACACACATAGACATAGACATGCATATCCGTGTTTAAGTAAAATTCCATTTCCATCTCCATCTCCAATCATATTTGTCCAACTGGCACATTATTTACGTTGTTAATTATATACGCAGCAATATTAACGTACAACATCTCTTGTTTGCGCCGTCAGGACCGCTGCCACGGCGGTCTGACCAACCGAACCCTCTTCATCACCCGCGTGCTTCCCACCCGAAACGGCCGATTACGCATTCATGCCCGCCAGAGCGGACGCGACCTCTCACTGGCGCCGGCATTGAAGCGGCGCGCCGGCCGAGAGAGCGTCGCCCGCGCCGCTTCCGGGTGCACGCGGCTGCTCCGCGTTCAAAGGTCGCAATAGCCGGCTACAACATGCATGTAAAAAGTTCTTGGGAGTCCGTGCTACAGCTAGCTGTCCTCCCCCAACTTGTCAATCTCTTCGATGGTGCTAGTACTCCATGGTGCGATCCATCGACAAGCAGGCGGGAAAGTTATGGTATACTACTCGGTTTGCGGTGAGTGGCATGCCGAGCGACCGTGTGGGGTCGAGCCGTGGAGGAGGGTGAGACATGAACATGACATACGTGATTTAAACGTTGGTTTTGCTCGATGGCGCGATCCAACGAAACGAAACGTTGGTTTCTCTCCTTTTCCATTTTTTCTCTGAAAAAATGGAAACTTTTCCACTCCATTTTCATTCCTATTCCAAGGTTGCCCCGTTACAACATTCCATCAAATACAAAGGAAAACTAACACACATGCTGATGCATCTCAATGATTCACAAATCATAGCCAATATTTACTTCACAACTAAAAGAAAAAAGTTGTGAGAGCGTGTACGAAAGAAAAACTACTGATGGGGTCACTACGACTTAAACCCTAAACCCTAAACATGATTTAATTTCCTGGCCAGGTAGAACACGTCGAAGGAAAGACAGTGGCACCCTCGGATCATACGATGCTTTTGTGCAGTTCCACTAAAATCGACCTTATCATCCCTGATGGCAAAGATATTGTTGATGTGTGATTAGTATAATAGTACTGGCACTTCATGAGACATAAACTCATCACAATTAGAAGCCGGTAGAATTAGAGAAAGATCAAAATTGAGATGGAGCTCTGACGATGGAGCAAGCCGGCTCCAAAAGGAAGATTGACTACAGGGACGTCGGGCTGTAGCTAGAAGGGCAGTTGGGACGCGACATCGGCCCATACCGCAGTGACCCCGATTGGGGCCTTGCGGCTATGGGTTTTCTCCTCGCCGATGTCGAAGCGTCTACGTGAGAACATTGTTCCTTTCCCCGGTGCGGGATCGGGCCCGTCGTTCTATGCTTGTGAAGAGCAACCTAAGCAAGCAGGCTTGTAGCTTAGGCTCCTGCTAGTGTATATATAGTGGTTTTCTTTTTCTCTCCATATCAACCATTTTATATTGCATACGTGTCATTCAAGAGTGAAATGATGGTTGCATCTTCCGACTAACTTACTGTGTGATTTGACTGCTCCTTAGTGGCCCCTACACGTACCCCTCTACGTGTATGCAACAGTCACACGTACACATGGACGCAAAAATGCGCGCGACGCCCTAATGCATGCATGTCCAAGCACACGAGGAACACACACGGTCACGCTCAAGTGCTCAACCTACACGTGCATGCACACACATACTCAGTCAGGGTGAGCTAGTGACCGTAAGAACACCGGAAAATATATATATTGAGCGCAATGAGCGTATTATGAAGTCCACTGACTGTATTTTTACAAATATATGATGTGACGAGCAGTGTATTTATCTCGTTTGAAATTAAGCCATGTTAACCGGAGAGGAGGCAGCATGGACTAGCATTACTTTGTTGTGTCCCGTCAACTTGCCGAACGAGGAGAAGGTTGCAGGACGGGAGAATCTTGCGCGCGGTGGCTTGCAGGACAAGGAGAAACTTTTGACTAATGCAAGCTCTCACTCGCTCAGGCGGTGGACGTGCAACAGATAATTCGGTGTCAGATTGCCAGAAGCATACTACACTATACTACTAGTGCTATCATTGCTCGACTTCCCGAACAGCCAAGCGCACAGTTTACTAGTACTACTACTACTATAGTCCATAAAGGTACGTACTATACTAGTACTACTAGGAACCAGATGGAGGAGCGTCTGCACTCTTATTATAATTTTAAAATGTGATAAAGCAATCTTCAACACATTTGGTTCTCTTCGAGGGTTCTCGCATGTGATAATGGAAGTTGATTGCATGGAACACTCGCCACAATTCTCGCTTAATTTTGGCTCATATCCTGTTACAAATAGTAGCGCTCGGTAATATTTCCTCTTTTTTTTTGTTATTCAGCATGTAAACAGGCCAGCAAACCTTGCGGCGCATCTTACGTCTAAACGTGCTTCTTGCACTTTGAATGTGGCCGAGAGCTGGCTTGATGAAACACCTCGCTTCCTACTTCTTTTTTGGCTTCCTAGTGACCCGGTGTCTTGGCTGATCGTCCTAAGAATGCTTATATATATGAATAAAGCTCTCTCATTTACCCATAAAAAAGATTAAGCCATATTAACGGAAAGGAGGGAGTATGGACTAGCACTACTTTTGGTGTGTCCCGTCAACTCATGAGCGAGGAGAAGCTTGCGGGACAAGGTGAAGCTCGCCACGCCTTTGACTAATGCAAACTACCCTCGGTGGACATGCATCGATCCATTCGGTGTCGATTGTTAGAGGCATACAACTGTAGTACCCAACATGCGGAGTACCATCATTGTTCGACTTCATGAAGGCGAAGAGCCAAGCCTTGAGTCTGGCGTACTCTACTTGGTTTTGCACCTTCATACTACTCCACCCTCCGTCACGGTTTACTGGTAGCGCTTCATTATGATGCATTTCTCTCAATGCATTTCCACCACCAGAGAGACTTTAGTTTAGACGCGTTTGGTTTAATGCTCAATTAATTAGGGCGTGGTAACCGCAATCAATTCCACAATTTTCTCTCCATGTACTGTACTACTACGGAGTGCATGCATGTGTGTACCCGGGGTGGAAGCACTGCATGCATGTGTGTACGCATTATTCCCTCTAGTAATAGATGCCGTGCTATAACTACCAATGCTATTTTTTAGGCCGATCGCTAGTCGCCTTGGTCCCACAGATTTTTTTTCTTTTTTCTGAAGCGCGCTGTATAAATAGTGACAGATGGAGTAGTATGAGCGGATTCAAAGAAGAGCATATTGATGGTTGCTTCTTCAGAGCAACTTACAGTGGGAAAGGTGGGGCTTATGATTTGTTGCTCATTACTCACTATTAATGCGGTGCAACGACGAAATTTGAGTCTCCCATGCGGTTGTGCACTACCCCTCGGTTCTTAAATATACTCAGAGTATTTGTCTTTCTAGAGATTTCAACGAGTGACTACTCAAATATTTGTCTTTTTAGAGATTTCAAATGGACTTGCACATACGGATGTATATAGACATATTTTAGAGTGTAGATTCACTCATTTTGCTCCATATGTAGTCACTTGTTGAAATCTCTATTAAGACGAATAGAATATTTAGGAACCGAGGGAGTACACATACGAAGCAAAATGAGTGAATCTACACTCTAAAATATGCCCTTTTGAAATTTGTAAAAAGACAAATGTAGCGACCTGACCCAACATCGGTCAAGTCTCTGTGTCTGTACCATCCCAAGATCATGCTGGTACTCACAGTACATCGATAAAGTAATCAAAGTTCAATCACACCTGAATTTTATTACACGATTCTCATATAGAGTCTTTATTACAAGGGAATAAATTCGTCTCAAGGCCAACTCATGAGAAATAAACTACTAATGCTGCGGAGCGTCGAGGTAAAGCGAGTCCATCCGACTCAAAGGGCAATCGCCAAGCGCGGGCGTAGCCTCACTCTGATCGGAATATATCTACGCAACATAATACGTTGCAGCCATGTAGGAATCAGCTTTTTGAATATTTTTGCAAGTCATGAAGAATAACAATAATAAAGTTACTACACTATATGCATTTTGGCTGTGGAGCTCTAAGTTTCATCATTTTGCGTAAAGCCAATTTTATCCTACTACAGTGGACTTATTTGCAAATTACTACAAATTGTTGGTAGTTATTGAGATGGTTCCGCCAACCAATATCTCGTTCCCAAATTATTAAGTCATAAACCCTCAAATTAATTCATTAGTTTTAGTGTTGAGATATCCGAATACTTCCAAGTTCCAGAGGCTCAAATGTCCGTAACCGGGGACACGGCTAATCGATTAGGTTATAACTCTCTGCAGAGGTTTGCGCACTTTCCCGCAAGAATCATTCCCTCCTTTAAAGTCTTAGCACTTCATGGTGTTTGAAGGCAGGAATGATAAACAGGGTCTTCCAAAGAGTTCTTACGGCCCTTGCCGGTACCCATCCAATCCTACCGTTCGTCTACTTCTCGTAGTACCGTCCAGCCAGCGTCACTACTAGGGTCAACCCAGCCCGAGCCCATAATGGCTTGCGGCTGCACAGGTAAGCTTCCGGTCCTGGGACATCCATCCTTCTCTTCGTGGCTGGGTGAAGCTTTCCATGAGGATGTCATGGCGCTTCTCCATGCATCCCGGCCACCACTAGGTGCTCCAGGGTGCCCGTCAACCGTCCTCCACCCAGTAGTGACTTTCCGAAGTCCATCTTGATCATTGTAGTCCATGGGTTGTCATCATCATTAACTCTCACATCTTGCTTATGAATTTCACTCATCCCAAATCCCGTCTACGAGCATAGCAAAATAACTACTACGTCCGGGGTCATGGTAACAAGGGGATTGGTTCATCCTACCACATGATACTACTCAAGTTTAATGACTTCAAGATTTCACTACTGCATGCAATGGTGGGGTGGTGACAACTACTAATGCACAAAAACATAGGTATAGAAATAACATGATCAAAACTTGCCTTCTTGATGATCCTCGTAAGCTAAAGAGTCGTAGTAGCAGGGCTTCACTCCGGAAACTCTACTGAGACAAACAATAACACAATAAGCATAAAGCAAGAGGATCACACAAGATAACAATGGTAACATAGCACAACAAAACAATCAAAACCAAATCCAAAAGAAAAACTCAAAGAAACCAATTCAAAGTTTTTCCCTACTCCAAACAATAGCAAAAATAGTTTTTATATAACAAAAATTCCTTAAAATAACCTAATCATGGTTTTTTGGTTAACTTAACAGAAAAGGATTCACTAAGCAATTAGGAGCAAAAAGAATTAATTAAATAGCTATTATAAAACTCATTTTAGGCCTAATCAAATTTCTATTAAGAAAATTAATTTAAAACTTTTATTAATTATAAATAAAAGTTCATCTACTAGAATGACAGAAACTAACCTAGAATAACAAATCACAAGTTAAAAATAAATTAATTTACTAATTAATTAATTAGGAAAACAGGAACTAGTTAATTAATTAGGATTAATAGGATTCTGTCTAAAACTAATTATTTATAAATCCTAAAATACCCAAATAAATTTCTAGGGTTTGGCAATGTCAAAATAAAGTGGTGACAAAAAGAATCATGCAAAAATAATTTTTCTAACTAAAGTTATAGCAGATTTGCTATTCTGACTAAAACAATATTAAAGCATTTTTAAATATTTTTAACATAGCTAAATATATATTTTTCAGAAACTACATAAAATTTGCAATCCAACAAAAAAAAGATCACTCAAAAATATTAAACAGAATAAAAGATATACATTTTTGAAAATTGAAACTATTCGGCTAAAACAGAAAATCAAAATAAAAAGAAAAAGGCCTAATGGGCCTAAACTGTGCCCTGTGCGTTAGATAGGCTAAATGGGCCCTAGGTTTAAACTAACGAACCGACCTAATAGAAATAAACCTAAAATAATAAACCGATCGGGCCGGCCGGTTTTCTAACTAAAACCTACCCCTTCGGGGGCTTCTAATCCTAACCGTAGATCTACGATCGGACGGGGGAGGGTGCTGCCGGGGACTCACCGGACTCCGGCGACGGCGGCGGCGGCGGCGAGAGTGCGTCGAGGCGTCCAAGGCCGGCGAAGCTTCAAGTCGTCGGGAAGACGCAGACGGGTCGGGGGTGCTTCGGTGGTGTTGGGTAGGGTCGGGTGCACAGGCGGCGTCAAGGTGACTTTGGCGGCGGTGGCGAGCTCGGGACTCGGTGAGCTTCGGGAGGGAGAGGAGAGGTCCGGCGAGGCTAGGGAATGGGGTGCGGAGGGTCTGGCTTTTATAGCCGGGCCTCGAGGATGCTCGGAAGGGCATCGGGGTGGTCGGGATCCGGATCCTTGGGATCCGGTGGATCTCCCATGAGCTGCGTGGCTTGGGCGAGGGAAGAAGACGGGCGGGGCCCAGGGTTGAGGAGAGGAGAGGGAGGGTTGGTCGGGTGGCCAGAAGCCTAGGGAAATCAGGCGAGGCCGGTCGGTGGAGCTGGGCTGGCCTCGGCCGGCTCTGGGCGCTTGGGCTTACTGGCCGGGCTGGGCTGTGAGGGAGGTGAGGCGGCACTGGCTGGGCCTGGGTGGCCTGGGTGGCGCCTGGGGTTTTTCTTTATTTTTTAAATAAAACAAAAACAAAATAAAACCATATCTATAAATATTTTATATAGGGTATATATATACCAAAATGATCAGGGAATATTCCCTTTCATTTGAACATTTTTCCAAAGGCAAAATCCAAACTTCATAAAAATCTATTTTTTCAAATTCAAATAAATCTCAGATTTGAATCCAAATCTTTTGGCATTGTTTCTTCCGATATTTTTGGAGTGTCATGTTTGCTCCTCTCATACTTTTGATCAAGTATTTATCGGGCTTAGTTTTTGAAATGATTCCCACATGCCAAAGTTTGAAATTCAAATTCAAAACTCAAATTGCTCTGAAACTTCAAATGGCATTCAAATTCAAGCAGGATGCATAGGATGCTTAGCTATAATTGTAAAACATTCCAAATAGGAAATTTGGGATGTTACAAACCTACCACCTTAAGATGAATCTAGCCCTCGAGATTCGGGTTGGCTAACAAATAGAGTGCGGATGGTCTCGGCGAAGATCTTCTTGGCGCTCCCAGTGGCTTCTTCCTCGGTGTGGTGACTCCACGGCACCTTGCAAAACTTGATGACCTTGCTGCGGGTGACTCTGTTTGCAGTCTCGAGAATCTGGACGGGTTTCTCCTTGTAAGTCAGATCCTTTGTCAATTGTATGGCCTCTAGGGCCTTTGTATCTCTCAACGGAACATCGGCCATGTCGGCATGGCACTTCTTGGTGAGAAAGCGTGGAAGACATCATGAACTCCGGACAATCCTTCCGGCAATTCCAACTTGTATGCAACTTCTCCACGACGTTCGAGGATTTTGTATGGGCCAATGAATCGGGTGCTAACTTTCCCTTGACTCCAAACCTCTTGATTCATCCAAGGTGCAGGTTTCCAACACTATGAGGTCCACGGAAATTTGTGGTTCCCGATGTTGAGGGTTGAGGACAGCCTACACCTGCCATCATTTCTCCTCCTGCGGGCCCGGCGAAGGGGCTTCTAAGGGTTCTAGTGCGCCAATCCGTACTTATCCACAACTACCCTTGATATGAATGAATGCGTTGCACCGTAATCAAAGAGAACCAAAACTGAGCGTGAATTCCATAAAAACTTACCAACCACGATTATGCGGCTGATCATAGGCGTCTTCCACGTCGATGTGATTCACTTGAGCACGAGGAGCGGATTGGGCTTCTTATTTGAGCCTCCATTGCCATTACCATTCCTCTGCTTGGCCTCCGGGCGGTCGGTGGCATAGTGCCTGTCTTACGGCACTTGAAGCGGTGATGTGGCTCGAGATCCTTGAGCCGGGCAGAAGCGGTCTTGATTGCCATTACCATTTCCATTGCCATTGCCATGGCACGACTTGTTGTCTGGCTGCGGTTGTTCCCATTTCCTCCATGGTTATGACCTCCATGGTTATGATGGGTGTGCCCTCCTGAGTGCAGTGCATAAGCGGGGCTTCTGCTGAGCTCTGAGTTGTGCTTCCCACAGGCTGTACTTCCGCTTGCGGCTTTCTATCTGCTTCTTGCTTGCCTTCGAATGGTGGCCTTGTCTACCAGCTCTGGTAGTTGTTGAAAGTAGCCACAATAAGCTGCATGCTCAGTTCATCATTGAGTCCCTCAAGGAACTTCTCACCTTGGCGGCGTCTGTGGCCACATCATCGAGGGCATAGCGAGCAAGCTTGCTGAATTCATCCACGTCTTGTGCCTGATGCGATTCCCCTGGCGTAAGTTGCGGAACTCACGCTTCTTGAGACTCATGGCTCCAGTGGGACATGAGCGGTCTGAAAACTCTTGGAATTGGTCCCATGTGATGCCACCCATGGGAAAAGTGGCGGTGTAATTCTCCCACCAAGAAGGCTGCAGGTCCATCCGGTTGATGCAGCAAAGCGCACCTTCTCAAAGATCAGTGCATCCAACGGTGACTAGCTCCCTTCCGATTTTGCGGAGCCAATCATCAGCCACAATTGGCTCAGTGCTACTAGAGAACACTGGCGGATTCAACCTCAGAAATCGAGTCAAGTTGTCCACAGTGGGTGGTGGCGGTGGAGTGTTGGCGGTGTTGTTACGATTACGAATCGGGAGCTGCATCGATGCATTACAACTGCTTTGGAAGCGGTGGGTGAGCTCCGGCGGAAACCGATGTCACGTCTCGGAGGCATCTGGTGTTTTTGGAGTGGGTGAGAAAATTAGAATAGAACAATGGTCTATAAGGAATAACACTACCCACATGAATGCACAATCATAACACACCAATCATTTATTCATTCCACTCAAACATGGTTCAAACTCGATTACAAAAGCTCATGACTAATCGAAGGAAAAACATCGGCCTAACTGATCGACGAAAAAGTAAAAGATAACATGGTGGTCGACTAAAAAAAATCCTCATCAGTGGCGCCTCCTCTTGTGGCTTCCTTCAGTGGTACTCCCTTCGAAATCCTGATCATTGCTCACGAGGGGTGCTTCATCTCCACTCGGGTAAAGGTCCTCTCCCAAGTCCATCTTTTCCTCAATCGCGGCAAGCTTCATCTTCAGGTCGTCATTTGTCTCCATGAAGTCCGTGATTTCTTCCTCATGGCCAAGGAAGTCTGCGCGTGCCTTCTCCTCCGATTCCAGTTCACGGAACAAAGCCTCCGGTGTGTCTTGAAGTTACTGGCGAGTCTGAATCTCCCGTTTCACGAGAAGACACTCCAAGTCTGGATGTAAGAAAGAGTGGAATCGTCCTCGATGGTACGGATGATATCTCCATTCCTTGCCTGCGAGAAACCATGGCGAGTGCGAGTGATCGAGCTCGGCCCTGTACTCCTCTCGGAGATGTCCAAGTGCTCGATAGATCGCCACGTCCCTTCCGATGATCCAGTTGAACTCGGTGAACTCAAAGTCAATCGGCTCCGTGTGTCCTCCGAAGGTTCTCCCTGGGATATGCACTTCAATCACATGGCGGGTGTCCGTCGGAAGTGCATTAGTGGGTTTCCGGTGATCGAGGCGAGCAATCTTCAGCAGCTTCACCATCTGGACCAGCTTCCTTCGAAGGGCATCGTCTCATCGTGGCGAGAACTCGGTAGCAAAAGCGGGGTGAACTCGACGGCCATCTAGAATGTTGCAAAGGGAGAAGAGTCGAGAATAGAACAAGGAAGAATTATAGAATGAAAGGGGTTCAAAGTAAATGGTCTCGCTTATGGCTTTCCGATCCTAGGGGTTACGATCCTACGGTCGGCGTGTGCTCGATACCATCTCTCAGTAGCGACGACCCAACATCGGTCAAGTCTACGTATGCATACCATCCCAAGATCATGCTTTGGTACTCACGGTACATCGATAAAGTAATCAAAGTTCAATCACACCTGAATTTTATTACACGATTCTCATATAGAGTCTTTATTACAAGGGAATAAATTAGGCTCAAGGCCAACTCATGAGAAATAAACTACTAATGCTTTGCGGAGCGTCGAGGTAAAGCGAGTCCATCCGACTCAAAGGGCAATCGCCAAGCGCGGCGTAGCCTCACTCTGATCGGAATATATCTACGCAACATAATACGTTGCAGCCATGTAGGTCGACTTTTGGAATAAGTGGCAAGTCATGAAGAATAACAATAATAAAGTTACTACACTATATGCATTTTGGCTGTGGAGCTCTAAGTTTCATCATTTTGCGTAAAGCCAATTTTATCCTACTACGGTGGACTTATTTGCAAATTACTACAAATTGTTGGTAGTTATTGAGATGGTTCCGCCAACCAATATCTCGTTCCCAAATTATTAAGTCATAAACCCTCAAATTAATTCATTAGTTTTAGTGTTGAGATATCCGAATACTTCCAAGTTCGGAGGCTCAAATGTCCGTAATCAGGGACACGGCTAATCGATTAGGTTATAACTCTCTGCAGAGGTTTGCACTTTCCCATAAGAATCATTCCCTCCTTTAAAGTCTTCGCACTTCATGGTGTTTGAAGACGGGGCAGATGAAACGAGGTCTTCCAAAGAGTTCTTGGCCACCGCGGTACCCATCCAATCCTACCGTTCGTCTACTTCTCGTAGTACCGTCCAGCCAGCGTCACTACTAGGGTCAACCCAGCGAGCCCATAATGGCTTGCGGCTGCTGAGTAAGCTTCGGTCATGGGGCATCCATCCTTCTCTTCGTGGCTGGGTGAAGCTTTCCTTGAGGATGTCATGGCGCTTCTCCATGCATCCCGCCACCACTGGGTGCTCCAGGTGCCCGTCGGCAATCCTCCACCCGGTAGTGATTTTCCGAAGTCCATCTTGATCATTGTAGTCCATGGGTTGTCATCATCATTAACTCTCACATCTTGCTTATGAATTTCACTCATCCCAAATCCGTCTCTGAGCATAGCAAAATAACTACTACGTCCGGGGTCATGGTAACAAGGGATTGGTTCATCCTACCACATGATACTACTCAAGTTTAATGACTTCAAGATTTCACTACTGCATGCAATGGTGGGGTGGTGACAACTACTAATGCACAAAAACATAGGTATAGAAATAACATGATCAAAACTTGCCTTAGCGATGATCCTCGTAAGCTAAAGAGTCGTAGTAGCAGGCTTAGCACTCAGGAAACTCTACTGAGACAAACAATAACACAATAAGCATAAAGCAAGAGGATCACACAAGATAACAATGGTAACATAGCACAACAAAACAATCAAAACCAAATCCAAAAGAAAAACTCAAAGAAACCAATTCAAAGTTTTTCCCTACTCCAAACAATAGCAAAAATAGTTTTTATATAACAAAAATTCCTTAAAATAACCTAATCATGGTTTTTTGGTTAACTTAACAGAAAAGGATTCACTAAGCAATTAGGAGCAAAAGAATTAATTAAATAGCTATTATAAAACTCATTTTAGGCCTAATCAAATTTCTATTAAGAAAATTAATTTAAAACTTTTATTAATTATAAATAAAAAGTTCATCTACTAGAATGACAGAAACTAACCTAGAATAACAAATCACAAGTTAAAAATAAATTAATTTACTAATTAATTAATTAGGAAAACAGGAACTAGTTAATTAATTAGGATTAATAGGATTCTGTCTAAAACTAATTATTTATAAATCCTAAAATACCCAAATAAATTTCTAGGGTTTGGCAATGTCAAAATAAAGTGGTGACAAAAAGAATCATGCAAAAATAATTTTTCTAACTAAAGTTATAGCAGATTTGCTATTCTGACTAAAACAATATTAAAGCATTTTTAAATATTTTAACATAGCTAAATATATATTTTTCAGAAACTACATAAAATTTGCAATCCAACAAAAAAGATCACTCAAAAATATTAAACAGAATAAAAGATATACATTTTGAAAATTGAAACTATTCGGCTAAAACAGAAAATCAAAATAAAAAGAAAAAAGGCCTAATGGGCCTAAAGCGTATACTGTCGTTAGATAGGCTAAATGGGCCCTAGGTTTAAACTAACGAACCGACCTAATAGAAATAAACCTAAAATAATAAACCGATCGGGCGGCCGGTTTTCTAACTAAAACCTACCCCTTGGGGCTTCTAATCCTAACTTAGTAGATCTACGATCGGACGGGGAGGAAGTCTGCCGGGACTCACGGACTCGGCTGACGGCGGGCGGCGGGCGAGAGTGCTCAGGCGTCCGGGCGTCGTGAGCTTCATGAGTCGTCGGGAAGACGCGCACGGGGTCGGGGGGTGGTTCGGTGGTGTTGGGTAGGGTCGGGGTGCACCAGGGCGGCGTCGGCGGTGACTTTGGCGGCGGTGGCGAGCTCGGGACTCCGGTGAGCTCGGGAGGGAGAGGGAGAGGGGGTCCGGCGAGGCTCGGGAATGGGGTGCGGAGGGTCTGGCTTTATAGCCGGGCCTCGAGGATGCTTGGAAGGGCATCGGGGTGGTCGGGGATCCGGATCCTTGAGATCCGGTGGATCTCCCATGAGCTGCGTGGCTTGGGCGAGGGGGAAGAAGGCAGGCGGGGCCCATGGTCGATGAGAGGGAGAGGGGGAGGGTTCGGTCGGGTGGCCGAAGCCTAGGGAAATCGGGCGAGGGGCGAGGCCGGTCGGTGGAGCTGGGCTGGCTGGCTGGGTCAGCTGGGCTTGGGATTAGGCTGGCCGGGCTGGGCGCTGGGCTGAGGTGAGGCGGTACTGGCCGGGCCTGGGGTGGCTGGCTGGCGCCTGGGGGGGGGTTTTCTTTATTTTTTTAAATAAAACAAAAACAAAAATAAAACCATATCTATAAATATTTTATATAGGGTATATATATACCAAAATGATCAGGGGAATATTCCCTTTCATTTGAACATTTTTCCAAAGGCAAAATCCAAACTTCATAAAAATCTATTTTTTTTCAAATTCAAATAAATCTCAGATTTGAATCCAAATCTTTTGGCATTGTTTCTTCTGATATTTTTGGAGTGTCATGTTTGCTCCTCTCATACTTTTGATCAAGTATTTATCAGGCCTAGTTTTTGAAATGATTCCCACATGCCAAAGTTTGAAATTCAAATTCAAAACTCAAATTGCTCTGAAACTTCAAATGGCATTCAAATTCAAACAGGATGCATAGGATGCTTAGCTATAATTGTAAAACATTCCAAATAGGAAATTTGGGATGTTACAACAAATATTTAGGAACGAAGGAGTATAATTTCGTGCATGGCACATGGACCCGGATGATGAAGAGGCTTCTGGTAATGCTATCAAGCTTCCATCATTTGTTTACATAATTGACGTACTATACAAATAAATTTTCCAGCGACATGAAATTGTACAATGGTGTGAGCTTTCAGCTTTTGTTTCGCGTGTCTTGCCACCGATGCTCTTTCGGAAACAATAAAAAACTAACTTCCTTGCTAATGCATGTCAATTATTAGCAGATCAGAGATAATAATTACATCACAACTGAAGACAAAGTTGTGAGAAGGTGTTAAATTAAAATTGATCCATGCTTTCATTGGCGACAACGTCCCCCAGCTCTGTCTAAATCAACAAGGCATGGTGGGAAAAAAAGTAGCTATGGAGCATGCAACATTCCGATCATTTTGTGCAGTTCCACTAAAATAGATTTGGCGTCCCTGTTCCAAAGATATCAAGTGTGATTACGATAATAGAGGACTCTTGATGAAACAATAAACACACAAATAGAAGCCGGTCACCTTTGCAGTCTCTCTTAAGACTAACTAGTTGGAGAAGATTAGGCTCGGAGTTGGATGAGGAGGATAGAGCAAAACCAATCCCCCTTTATGCAATCGCACTGAAATGTAGAGACATTGCCCGTGTGACATTTTAGTACAACTGCACAAAACACTCTTAAGAAAAAAGTGATTTGTGCAGTTCACCAAAAGGTCGCAATAGCAACGAGGTGAAATGGATAGCCCTGTTTGCAAAAAAGAGGTACAAAGGAAACAATTACTGGCCAATAACAGTTGATGACACATGCAACGACAAAAAACAAGCATGTTCCTTGTCCTAAGGAAAGATAACAACACGGTTGTGTTTGTCTAAAACGGTGTGAGGACGAGAATGCAATATGGAAAGTACACCGGACGAGCTACGTTTTGGGAAAAGAACTATGGAAGATCCACATGCAGCGACGTGGGAAAACGGGAAGTGGAGCAAGGCCGGAGGGGATACCTGGAGGTCCTCGGGATGTAACTAGGTGAGCGGCGGCGGGCGGAATCTGCGAGCAGGTGGCATAGGCCCTGCCGCGTCGGAGCTTGGTCAGAGAGAACGACGTGTACAGCAGATCGGGACGTGCTGCCTCGGCGCCGTCGAACGGAGAAACGATGCACTTCCTCCCTTTCCCCCGGCGGATGGGATGCGGCCGGATCAGTGACCAACGGTGAGAGAGAGAGAGAGGCTACCGCACTCCCTTTCCCCCGGCGGACGGGATGCGGCCGGATCAGTGACCAACGGTGAGAGAGAGAGAGGCCACCGCACTCCCTTTCCCTCAACGGACGGGATGCGGCCGGACCAGTGACCAACGGTGAGAGATAGAGGCCACCGGAGCCTTGTGTGAGATACTCTAAAGAGTGGAGTAGCGGACTACCTTTTCCTCCATAAAAATCATTTTATATTCTGTGTACGTGCCATTGAGCGCTATAACTTTGTTTAAAAATAATGCGGCAACGCGTCAAGTCGAACTTTGTTTCATGCACGCGTGGTACACGACCTCCCTAGGTAAACAATCGCTACAGGCTTTCAAATTAGCACGTGGGCTGCCATTTCGTAAAGAAATGAGCTCCATCGTGTACCTGCGCGGGTGTGGCTGGGAACGAAGCGTGAGTACGTGCACGGTGCACCTATTCTCTTCTTGTATACGTACACCACCTACGTGGGGTTGTGTGAGAGCGATAACCCCCTAGAGAGATAGAGTGTGTGGGTCCTTGCGAGATTTTACCCGGGGGGGGGGGCAATCAAAAAATTTAACATATGCAATGTGTGTGAAATAGAGTCCTGGATATAACATATATATAGAGGGGGCGATCCACGAGAAGTGAGTGGAGGTATCATCGGCTTGAGGTGTCTATAGAATCGAAGAGAGGGATGATGATGTGTGTGTGTGTGTGTGTGTGCACGCGCGATCGATAAAGAGTGCCATCGAATTTGTGTGTGCCCACGTCAAAGATATAGAGTGGCTGGCCTACTGGAACGTGAGACGGGACATGTGCAGTTTGTCTCTGTGGCATGGATACCTACCTGCAGCACTCGACTATCGATGTGTGGTGGAGGAAGAGGGAGGCCCAATTAACTATAGAGGTACAATGGCTGGTATATGTGTGGAGGAGGAGAGAGGCCTACCTCATGTATTAAGGAGATCGAGCTGCCTCATGTATTAAGGGAGATCGATCGGCATCCATGCATATATGCAGGAGATGAATAAGGTTGGGAGAGAGATAGAGCTAGAGTGTTGGAGGGGGTGGTAGTGGAGTTGCTTCTAACAAATGGTGGGATAGGCTTGCTAGACAAATGGAGGGCACTTCATAATATCAATAAGAGAGGAGATGGCTGCTTGTTGTGCATGCACATGCATGTGAGAGGCAGGTCGAGGCATGCACGAATAATGAGGGGACGATGTGGCTATGGTAAGCAGGCGTAACTACATAGGAAGATCAATCGCCCTTTGTAAGAGAAAGGAGAGACATAACTTGTGAGGTACGTCGATCGATGGGGGAGTAGTTAAAGTCGATCTAGGTATATGTTGGGAGATCGATCGGTATACATGCATGTGTGTTTTAGAAGCAAATGAGGCACGAGGAGAAGGATAGCGAGAGAGGGATGCATGTAGGAGGTGGTACGAGAGGCATACTATATCGAGGGGGAGGAGTGTGCGAGTACGAGAACGATGAAAAGAGTGGTGGGAGTGAGGCATGGACGATGACAAGATAAGAGGGGAAGCTTGTGTTTGTGCTAGGCACGCTTGGCCAGAGAGGCATATCGATCGATGTGTGCCGTAAAGTGAAAAGACGAATTTGCACGATGGAGCTGGGGGGCCTACACACACCGTGGGTGAATGACCTAAAGTGAAAAGACGAATTTGCGCGATGGAGCTAAAGAATGTTGAGGGAGGGTGAGAGGGATGCGGGCGTGTGCATGCATAAGAGAAAGTTAGCGCTATCTACAAAGATAAGAAGGTTGTGTGGGTGTAAAAGACGAATAGAGATCATATATACTTCATTATAAAAAGCGAATTCAGATATTTGAAGAATTTATCATAGTGTTTCAAACCGACGGATGTGTGAATATATATAACGGTGATACACATGGTGTGGTTATGAACATGGTATACTACATTTAATATATTTTATCTCTACTCTTATAAAAAACGGAGTTGTTGATTATGGTGTGTTTGCCATCCTGCATTATAGGTTGTCTGATTTATATCTGGCGGATAGCAAGGAAACTATGATGGTTGAAGTTGGCAACAATCATGATTGTAGATTCTTATTGAAATAGAGAAACGAATTCAAATTTAGTTCGAATTGCAGCGGTAGTATAGACATTTGGAATGCACTAAAATGTTGGTATGAGTAGGTTACATGCATTATACAGCAAGCGAAAAGATTTAATTGGACATAACATGGATTCATACTCCCTCCTTCCATCTATATAGGGCGTAATGAGATTTTTAAGACCGCCTTTGACTATTGACAAGATTAATAATACATGACATGCACAATGTGAAAATTATATCATTGAAAGAACTTTTCACACACGAATTTAACGGTGTGCTTTGTGTAAATTGCATGTCATATATCATTGCTCTAATATCTGACCAAAAGTTAGCATCGAAAAACGCATTAGGCCCTATATAGATGGAAGGAGGGAGTAGCTTTGAATAGCATTTGTATAGTAAAACGGGGCACGACTATCTCTTTGTGTGGTGTGAATAGTTTTATTTTTTTGTTTTCTTTTTGGTTGAGGGAAGTGCCAATTGATTTGGTACGTACAAGTACAATATTATGACACGTTAGGCTTGTCCCTAAAATTCAATCCGCGTCTTGTTATATCCCGAAAATTCAGATATCGTGCTCCCAAAACTGGCGCCTTCACAACCTGCGCCTTGCTATCCCAAAATTACAACGCGCGCGAAAACTCCCTCCAGCTGCCAAATCCCGACACGTGAAATCCCCCTTCTAACCCTGAGCCGAAAGGGCTGCTAGTTCAAATCGGTGGGGGGCACTTTTGTAACACACCCTACATTTTGGACAATCGCGTTCCTAAGTCATGCTTCACCCCCTCGCATCGCCCCCTTTTCGCCATTCGAAATCCCAGGCCTCCATAACCTCTCCGCTCCAGCCACGAAACCCCACCCTCCTCCGTCCGCCACATCACCGCTGCCCAGCCGGAGCCTCTTCCCCGACGATGTTGTCCACCGCAACAGCTCGACGTCCCTCGTCGACCTCCCCGGATGAGGATCCGTCGTCCATCTCTCTATCCCGCCGGTTCAGCCGCCCCGTCCTCCACCTCCAAGGAGCTGCTCCGACGATTGCCTCGTCTATCGCGGCTGCTCCATCCCCACAGCACCGCCTTAACCTGCTCCACCGAATCATAACATCCTCACCGACTCCTCGGATGAAGCCAAGGCCTACTCGGCGCCACCAAAGAGGTTGTACACTCATCGCATCGCACCTTCTCCTTAACTTGACCTCCCGGTGCCGACGGTGCTCCATCCCGCACCCCCATGGAGCGGCTACCTTGAAGCCGGCGCCGCGGGCGACATCTCCAGCTCTCTCCCCAGTCTGAGGCCCCTTGGCGGTGGCGTCCATACCAGCGGATCTGCTGCTGCTTGCTCCGGCTCTCGCTCGATCCTTCGCTTCGCCCAGCTGCTTCTTTGCTCTCCCCTCGCTTCGTCTTGCTGCTCTGCTCGATTAAGCCACACTTGATCGTGAATCGACTTTTGGGTCGATCGATTTTTAGGGGTTGGGGGGCTCACGGAGTTAAGGAAGAACCACCACTTGCAGGGGACGGGGGCTGGGAGAGGTACTCCACTATCTATCTTAGGGTTCAGGGTGGGGGGCCTAGAGGGCTGGCCGGGGCGGTGGTGGCGAGTTGTTTCGGGGCGGCGAGCGGCGCTGGGGCCGGCGGTTCGGCCGGTGGTGGCTGGCGGCTCAGGGGGTGCATGTTGAAGATGAACCGCATGCCCTCCTTAAACTACATGTCAAGTGCCTCTCTGCTACCATTGCGTTCAGTTTTGACAGTAGCATTCATATTCCATAGTAAATTTCAGTTTCGACAGTTAAGTTCAGAGTCAACAGTTTTTACCTCATCTGTTGTTGTCAGGTTTTTTTGGGTGATGTTAGTTTTACATCCATTTTACATCATCTATTGGAGATGCTATTAGAATCCCACTTGAGATTGATGATGTACATCTTGTGCTGCTTCAGCCTTGGCGTCTTCTGACTCACCGGAGCTGCTCCGGTGACAAAAGCGATCCATCATGAGCAAAGTGCTCGACGCTCTCTGATTCCTCGATCTTCCTCCACACCTCCGACAACCACCTCTGCCTCAATCGCTTCAAATGACCAACCCAATGATGCTGAGGTCGACACGGCTACGACAAAAAGGTTGTACACTTGTTGCATCACTTATTACTATACATTCACGTCGATCCATTAGGGCTATTTTGGTTCAACGGGAAAACATCGATCCACTGGTTGTTACCATCACTCAAAATTTCTGCATGCTCTCCTTACATAATCTCACCATATTTTTTTCGTATGCATGTCAGATATTGTACAGATCATCTTGAACATGTAGAGAAAAGAGAAGAGTTTTATGGCGGCAATACAATGTCATGTAGACATCGCTCCATGGTGGGTTCAATGGCAAACCCTCCCCACCCTCTCCAGATTGTAATCCAGAGGAATATATACATTACGAGGCGGATTAGGACGCGCTGACCACTCCTATTTACCCCCAAGGTGTTTGCTCTACCTTAGCATGATGATGTTAGTCATATCATGCATATATTGCCTTATGCGGTGCCTACTTTTGACATCATATATGTCATCCGCTTAGTTTAGACATGTTCTGTAATGCCACCTGTTTAGTTTCTATATCATATATGGGAATTATGCAGTCTCATGTCTTTTAGCCAGCCATAAGATATGTGAAATGTGCAATGCCATCCTGTTTAACCAGGCATCATATATTTGAATGATATATTGCCCATCCTTTTCTTCATGACATTTCCATTTGTCGACAATGTTTGTACATTAAACTACTCTTCCTGTGAATCGGCCATTTGGGTGGAGATGGAAAAATATGGAGTGAAAACAAGGCTTCAGAGCAGACAATGCTACCTGTCGAAGCAGATCTCTTGTTGGGTCTCGATAGCTCCTCAGAGATGGATTCATAGACAGATGACCAGTCCTATTCCCCCACTGAGGTGTATGCTCTAACTTGGCACGGTTATACTGCTCATATCATGCATACAGTGTCTTTCATTGCATAGTTTAGACATCATATACACAATATTCAACACCATGTTCTTAGTTCAGACATCATATTGAATGCCCTCTGTTTAGCATATAAATCATATATGTGAATTAAATGATGCGATCCTGATTACTTAGATAACATGTAGGTGAATTATGTCAGGCGATCCTGTTTAGTTATTCATCATATCGTTGAATTATGTTATGCTATGCTATCCAGTTTAGATAGACATCATATATGTGAAATTATGTCATGCTATCCGTTTTAGGTAAACAATATACATGTCAACTATTTCATGCCCTCTTTTTTCCACACTATCTATTGCATCTGTGTCTCATACAATGTCTGTACATTCAAACTTTGTTTCCTGTTTATCAGCCATTTGAATTGGAGCAGGTGATGCCAGTATCTAGCGGACTAAAAACGGTCTTCAAATAAAACTGTGCTACCTCTTGGTGGAGATAGCACCCCGGTTGTACATGCACCAGAACCATCCCTACCACACATAACCCAAACTCTCGCAGATTGTACACCTACTACGATGGACAGAGAACCAGCTTCACCCAATCTAACCCCTACCCCAGCCGATAGTAACCCAGTTCCTGTTGACACAACACCATCTCCACCACAGAGCTCCCAAACAAGAGCAGTTAGTAAGGCAGCTCCAGTGCCCAAAGGGCCAGTACTATCACGGCGAACCCCAACTCCACCAGTTTGTACGCCTATTCCTATGGAGGAAGCACAACCAGCTAGTCGTAGTTTAGCATCTATCGCATTTGATGTTGTTAAATCGTATGTGCGTATCTTCCCATCTTGGAAATATTATCACGAAGATGAAGGAAAATGCCGATTCACGGTGTTTGTCCGGGAGTTATGTGTAAGTAATGTTATTCATGGCAATTACTTTGCTTCGTCCCATACATCCTACCTCCATGATGGTTATAATATAGCAAATTTTCCCATTTTCTCTATAGAGAAGGACTGATTTGGAAACTTCGGGATGAGGTAACCTGTGCTAATACCTCTGCTATCTTCAAGAATGCTTGGTGGAAGTATCGGAATTACCTGAAGAAAAGCGTACTTCACCGGCAAAGAAACTCATCAAATTTCCTTACGTTCTCCACGAGACACATTCTTTGGACGATGATCGGGAACGCCTTGTTACTATCTTGGTCCCGAACCAAGAATGTGGTAAGGTCTATGAGCTCATTTTCTATTTTTAAGTATTATATTCTTGCGTCTTACTGTACTCTATTCATGTAGAACAAGTGCCTAAACCTGAAGAACAATTTTTCTAATTTAAGATTCCATTGCTACCATAGGACATAGATATATGTTTATTTGATGCTTTTATTATGTACTAGTACTTGGCAATAGAAGACTTGGTAGTTTAATCCTGTCCACCTTACTAATGAACTGGTTCACCGAAATGAGTTTCATATACTAGTACATGCTAAACTTGTTATGTGTCTGCTTGTTTCTTCTTTTAGAATGCTGACATAATATTGGGGAAGAGTGCCTTATTAAGCAACGATAAAGGAAGTAATGCAGATAAGGTTCAGGATAGTGACACATCCTATCTTGGTTTAGTGTTGGAGTTACTGGCCACTACCGCTTGCACAAGCTATTCAAACTCACTATCTGAATCAGTTCGGTTTGTTGAGTCTCAACTACAAGCTGAAAGACATCGATCATTTGTCTTTGCGACAAGAAGCGGAAGGACTGCGGAAGTCCTGCAGCATTCGGATGCATATTTTACGGTGCAATAGCAAGCGTTGGAGGATTTTAGCGCCAAACAGGACAAAGCTAATCAGCTTGCTAAGCTTATTGCCAGCATGGTGGATACCCAGGATAACGTTTCTTGAGCTCTTCTGAAGTTGTTTCAGTTATGCTCTTGTTTTGTTGCCGCGTTTGAAAGTGCGTTATATCGACTAGAGGGGGGGTGAATAGGCGATTTTTATGAATTCTTCACTGAGGAATTTGCCGGTGAGGAAATTCCTTAGCGAAGAACTACTTGCAGCGGAATAAGTACTCGAGTAAGCATAACAGAATGCGGGCATGGTCATCATGATGAAATGAAGACAAACAAAGAGTACGAAAGTGTAAACACAGGATAGCACAAGATGAAGACAAGCGGTGAAGAAATTGAACTGAGGAAATTGAGAAAGTCTTGATCAAAGTCTTCAAACAGATATGAACAAACACTCAACACAATAATGAGGAAATGAAAGGGTTGAGGAAATAGAACCCGATAAGGTTGGTGAAGACAATGATTTGGTAGACCAGTTCAAGCGATGTCTCGGTTATGCGTCTGATTGGAGGCGGTGAGTATTTAAACTTCGAGGACACACGATCCGGACACCCGATCACTAAGCACGCAGCTTCGGGACACCAAGTCCTCACGGATTATCCTTGAACTAAGGTCACACAGACCTCGTCCAATCACTCGTGGTAAGTCTTCAAGCGACTTCCAAACCTTCACAGACTTGGTCACTCGGCGATCCACAATTCCTCTTGGATGCTCTAGACCATGACGCCTAACCGTCTGGAAGAAGCACAGTCTTCAAAAGGTAACAAGCGTCGGATCCACGGGATCAATCTCTTGATGATGCTCAATCACTTTGGGTTTGTAGGGGTTAGGTTTTTGGGGTTTTTCCTCACTCGATGATTTTCGCTCAAAGTCCTCAGAGGATGGGTTGCTCTCAAATGACAAGTGTCAAGTTTCTCTCGGAGCAGCCAACCAGCTAGTGGTTGTAGAGGCGGCTATTTATAGCCTAGGGAGCAGCCCGACATGATAAGACATAAATGCCCTTCAATGATATGACTGTTAGGTGGATAAGATATTTTGGGACAGGTGGCCTTGAAGACATCAACGGTCGGAAATTTGAATCTCAAATTCCTCGGGGATATCATGTTCCTCACTTGTATGCATAATCCGCCTTTGGCGAATTCCTAACTCCTCGGTCGAGAACAAATTCCTCAGGCTGACGGAAGAACTTACGTCTCTTGTCGGTTGTACTAGAGTAAAGTACCCTAGTATCCCGTGCTCGATACCGCAGACGATTCTTGACACCAGCGGCGAGGTTTGCCTAAATCACCGCCAAGATCCTCCGTGGCTCCTTTGGAGCCATTCAAGAACAAAGTATTTGATTAAGAAGATAAGGCCCCGACAAGAGGAGCTTGTCGGGAAGGCCACTCAAGGCGTTAAGAAGACAAGGCCCCGGCAAGAGGAGCTTGTCGGGAAGGCCACTCAAGGCGTCACGAAGACAAGGCCCGGCAAGAGGA
This sequence comes from Aegilops bicornis, assembly GCA_021605145.1. Classification (NCBI taxonomy): domain Eukaryota; kingdom Viridiplantae; phylum Streptophyta; class Magnoliopsida; order Poales; family Poaceae; genus Aegilops; species Aegilops bicornis. The sequence continues at coordinate 372,318,622 of CM038669.1, read as the reverse complement.
GCTTGCCGGGAAGGCTCAGGCGCGACAAGCCTCCGGACGCGACAAGGATTCGACGCGGCAAAGGCGCTTGCCGCGGCAAGCAACCTCTCTCCATCCCCGCCCAGCTCATCCAGCAGCGTGTCGCCATGGGACCATTCCATGCCGCAGCGTGTCGAGAGGCTGGGCAGCCAGCCGGAGAGCAGCGATAAGCGGCCGACAAGCTTGCCATCGTGGCGGCGGTGGCGCTTTTGACGGTCTCTGTTGCACTATTTGGGCGATCTTGGCGGGCATTTATTGCTTTTGTCCCTTGCCATCGAGTTAGGTATTTTGCCTTTGTACCTTTGTTCGAGTAGGTGTACCAACTCCTGTTTTTACATTTGTACCCTCGCCTATGTTGCCACCTATCGGAGACCCCTTGAGCATATAAAAGGAGGCCCATGCGCAACGTAGAAGGGGTTCGAGGTTCGGTTCATTCGACTCACCAGAGACCAGATACGCTCACGTTAGGTTTTGTAGCTCGCATCGCTCCCTAGCAAGAACACAATACATCAAACAAGCAGCAGTAGGAGTTTTATCTCTCCGGAGAGCTCCGAAGCTGGGTAAACTGCTCGTGTGCCTCGCCTCGATCCGCTCTTCGATGCGATCTCCGCCCCCTCCGAACCACAAAGGGCCTGGTCCGCGGACCCATAGGTGTTCGTGGGTGCGATCAGCCTCCCCGACATCTTTGGCGCGCCAGGTAGGGGCACGTCGAGGCCGTGTGAATCTGATCCGACGTTCACACAAGCAGCGTCCTCAACATGTTCCCCAACATGCCACCGAAGAAGAAGGCTTCGGCGGCAGCAGAGCCGTCCGCGTCGTACCCACCCTCACCGCAGCAAACGGGTGGTGGGGCAGACGCTGGCGGAGGAACGGGCGCCGACGAAGGTGTTCGCGACGTTGCAAAGTCGAAGGACAAGGCCACGCAAACCTCGACGTCCGCGCATCCCCCGCGCCCATCTCAGGAGATGCGGGACCAACAACGTCATGGCGTTCACAATGCCATACGTTCGTTGGATCGAGACCCTCAAGACCAGCATGCGCGCCAACATGCTGGCACGAGTGAGATACGGTCGCCTGGACGGGGTGCTGCTCCTTCTAACGTAGTTAGAAGTCCGAGCATATCCGCTCCTCGCACCGTTCGCCAATGCCACCCGCTACTCCAGCGAAGCTACGGCGAGAGCTCGGTGCTTCTCGACTACCCTCCAATGGCCAACAAGGTCGACGAGTGGAGGCCACTATCGAGCCTCATCGGCTTTGCCAACGGCGGCGCTCGCGGCAACCAACGCCATCATTGCCGCGGCAAGGCGACAAAACACGAGCGGTGGCGGCAGAGGCGGTCGGAGGTACAACCACCTTGCACTCTCCGCTACGAAGGCCAAGATCGCCGACTCACCGGATCCACCTCGGCAGCGACTCCACCGCGTCGCCGGATCCATGAGCTTCGCCGCGATCAGCGCCAAGTTCTTCATGGCGACAACAAGAGGGCGCTCGAACTCGCATCGGCGCCGGAGAGAAGCGCGGCAACGGTCCGACAAAGCGCGTTGGGCCTTGTTGACATGCGTGCGCCCGGAGGAGCAGGCGACTTACCGTCTGCGGTAGGTTGCCCTGCGTTCACTCGTGAGCTCCGGCAAGTCCGGTGGCCCAGCGAAAAACTTCAAACGGGCGTGCGGAGAAGTATGATGGCGGGGCGCATCCGTCGGAGTTCCTCGGCATCTACACCATCGCGGTGCGAGCTGCGGGGGACGGGGCGACAAGATCCTCGCCAACTACTTCCGCTCGTGCTCAAGCCCAACGTCGAGATCTTGGCTCATGCACTTGCGGACAGCTCCATATCCTCTTGGGCAGATCTGTGCCATCGGTTTGTTGGCGCCTTCACGGTGGCCACAAACCTCATGGCCAAGAGTGACCTTCATTTACTCGCCCGGAAGGAAGGAGAGTCCTGCGCAAATTCATTGAGAGATTCAAATTGCGTGCACTACAACATCGAGATGTCCATCTGCCTTGGTGATCGGTAGCGTTTCATCGAGAATGTGCGGAACCGCAGGATGACGGAGGAGATGGCGATGTGCAAAGTCAAGGACGTCAGTGAGCTGTACGCCTTGGCCGACAAGTGTGCACGCGCTGAGGAAGGGAGGAGACTCCCAGGAGAGAATGCGGAAGCAGGATCTGACAGTGAGGAGGCCGCCCCGGCAAAGAAGAGCCGGCGGCGAGGCAACAGGAAGAAGAAAGGTAGAGAAGTGCTAGCTATCGAGCAGTCCGGAAACGGAGGTGGCGACAAGAACGCCAAGGCTGGTGGCTCCCGGCAAGGAGGTTGCCGCTGACGCCAACCACCAGTCGGTGGCGGCCGCCGACAAGCAGGACGGCTCCGGCAAGCAGTACTGCAAGATCCACCGCACCAAGGGCCACGACCTCCCGAGCTGCAAGAAGGTCGAGCAGCTTGTCGAACAGCAGAGGGCTGAAATCTGGCGGCGTGACAAAGAGAAGGCCCAGGAAGGTGCTTTGGGGAGCAAGCAAGAAAGCGTCCGGCGGGGGAGGGCCTTGGCAAGGCCAAGCAACGGCAAGGAGACAGACCTCCCGCGACGCGACAAGGATGAAGATGATGACGGCAGCGAAGATATGGAAGGCAGCGGCGCCCGATGAGCAGGAGTTTGAGAAAGCCACAGAGGTCCTCTGCGTTGGCGGGGGTGCTTCCTGCATACCTCCCACCGCCAACTCAAGCAATGGATGCGGGAGGTCAATGCAGCGGAACCATCCGTAGAGTCACGCAAGCCTACGAAGTGGTCGGGACGCCTATCATTTTGATATTGAGGACCACCACGATCGCATAACTGCGGTCGGGTGCTTGCCGATGTTGGTCTCACCAACCATCCGCAACCTCAAGGTCACCAAAATGCTAGTTGACGGCGGGGCGGCTTGAATCTGATCTCCTCCGTGGTACTCACGAAGCTTCAAATCCTCGACAGCGAGCTCGAAGAGACCGGCACCTTCAAGGAATCAATCCGGGAAGGAGCAAGCCGAAGGGAAGATTACGTTGCGGTAACATTTGGCAGCGAGCTGAACTTTAGGACTGAGAGGGTCACATTCGGCGTTGCCGATTTCCCATTGCCTTACAATGGGATACTTGGCCGTCCGACTCGCCAAGTTCGGGGCAACCTCTCACTACGCCTACAACTTACTCAAGATGCCGGGCCCGATAAGCGTCATCTCTGTCCATGGCGACAAGAAGGATGCCCTTATACGTGCCGACAAGATCTACGGGATGCGGCGGCAGCAGATTACCCGAGACACTTGCGGCTGAAGCTCCGGGGGAAGAAGACAAAGTCCAAGTCCGGCAAGAGCTCTGATGCTTACTCCGGCAAGCGCACCTCTTCGGAGTGCTGCGCTATCGTCGAGGACGCACCATCGAGCTCCACCGGCAAGTGCAAGAAGATGATAGCTCCGCCAAAGACCAAGAAGGTGCCCGCGAAGGAGGACGGCCTTTGGTGGTACCTTTACCATCGGTTGCCTCTCTCGACCCTAAATAGGAAGGCGCTCGTTGCTTTCCTGCGGGCGAATGTCGGCGTGTTTGCATGGCAACCGTCGACATCCCGGTGTTCCCAGGAAAGTGATTGAGCATCGCTTTGGCCGTTTGTCCTCATCTTGACCCGTCAAGCAAAAAGTCGAGGAAGCAAGCGGTGGAACACCAAGAATTCATAGCGAAGAGATCAAGAAAGCTGGAAGCGGCAGGCCTTGTCGGAGGAGTGCTCCATCCTACGTGGTTGGCCAATCTGTAGTCGTGCGCAAGGCAAATGGAAAATGGAGACTTTGTATTGACTTCACGGATGTTAATAAAGCTTGTCCCAAAGATCCATTTCCCTTGCAGCGCATTGACCAGATTGTTGACTCCACGGCTGGATGTGATTTGCTTTCGTTTCTTGATGCATACTCGAGATACCATCGGATCTTCATGGCTGAAGAAGATGAGGAGAAGACCGCATTTATTACACCATGCAGCACATCTTTGTTTCATACGGATGCCTTTCGGTTTGAAGAATGCTGGTTCAACATTTGCAAGGGTAGTCCATGGCGCTTTTGAGCCGCAAATGCAGAAATGTAGAAGTCTACATGGATGACATAGTGGTCAAAAGCAAGGACAAAGCAACTCTGGTTCAAGACTTGGACGAGACCTTTGCAAATCTACGCAAGATCAACCTCAAGCTCAACCCCGAGAAGTGCGTGTTTGGAGTCCCTTCCGGCAAGCTTCTCGGGTTCTTCGTGTCTCAACGAGGGATTGAAGCTAATCCTGACAAGATCAAGGCCATTGAGCAGATTGAAGCGCCAAAAGCGCGTCAAGGATGTCACGAAGACTTGCGGTTGCGTAGCTGCTCTCGGCGAGGTTTATTTCTAGGTCTGCTTGGCGCGCCTGCCATTTTCAAGATTTTGAAAAGGCAGGTCCAATGAAATGGACTCCCGAAGCGGAGGCTGCGCTGCAGGACTTAAAGAGATACCTGTCCTCCACTCCAACACTTGTCGCACCTAAGCCACAAGAGAAGTTGCTGCTATATATAGCAGCAACCAATCAAGTGGTTAGTGCTGCGTTAGTAGCGGAGAGGGAGGCGGATGACGAGCCAACAACCACGGCAAGCACATCCAGCGACAAGCAGGGGGCTTCGCCGACAAGCTCTGGTCCCGACAAGGACAAATCCGTGCAGATGCATGACCAGATGCAGAAAAGGATGGTGCAGCGCCCAGTCTACTTTGTCAGTTCCCTCCTGCAGGGGGCTATGTCGAGGTACTCTGGTGTGCAGAAATTGCTTTTCGGCCTCCTCATGGCCTCGAGAAAGCTGCGCCATTACTTCCAAGCACATGAGATCACAGTTGTCACTCGTTTGCCGCTGAAGAGGATCTGCGAGAATCCGAAGCAACGGGCGGGACTGTCGAGTGGGCATTGGAACTGTCAAGCTTTGGTCTCAAGTTTGAAAGCACATCAACTATCCAAAAGCGAGGCGTTGGCAGAATTCATAGCAGAATGGGCGCCAACGCCAGATGAAGAGATTCGGAGACGAGCATTCCCGTCAAGGAAGCAAGCAAAGAGTGGTGATGTACTTTGATGGTGCCTTCTCGCTGCAAAGGCGCCCGGTGCGGCGTCTTGCTTATCGCCCCACCGGAGAGCACCTCAAGCACGTAGTCTAGATGCACTTTCCCAAGGAGCAAGCAACAAACAATACTGCAGAGTATGAAGGTTTGCTTGCCGGTCTCAGGATCTCAGTGGACCTTGGGATCAAAAAGCTTATTGTCAGGGGTGACTCGCAACTTGTCGTCCGCCAAGTGAACAAAGATTACGAGAGTCCGTTGATGGAAGCCTGCGTTGATGAAGTGAGGAAGCTAGAAGAGCACTTTGACGGCCTGCAAATGGAACATGTTCCAAGAGCTCGAGAATGATATTGCCGACGGCTGTCAAAGTGCGTTGCACTTAAGTTACTGTGGAACCAGGGATTTTCGTGCTCAAGCTGACTCAGCCAACCGTAACACCATCAACTGGAGAAAGCAAGAAGAGGAAGTTGATCTCTGGTGACTACTTTCCGGCAGAGCTTCCCGAAGCCGTCGTTGTGAAGGTCCCCAAGATCAACACCAACAATGCTAAGGGGCAGTCTGCTCCGACAAGCCTTAGGGTTTGTTTCGTTAAAGCAGACGCTTCCGACAAGTTTTGCTCCGGCAAGCTTGTCGGGGAGCGTCAAGCTCCGGCGGAGCCACAGGTGCTTGCCGTAGAAGCTGATGTTCCCGTAGCAGCAGATACGCCTTTGGTCCTTGTTCTCAAGCCACAAGCTCCAGAATGGGCACAGCAGATTGTCCATTTCCTTCAGACAGGAGAACTTCCGAAGAGCGAGAAGAAGCGGAAAGAGTAGCCCGGCAATGAGTATGTACCAGTTTGTCGACGGCATCTGCATGTAAGAAGACTCAACGGTGTGAAATTGAAGTGTATTCGAGGAAGATGGATGAAGCTGTTGGCAGAGATACACGGAGGCATATGTGGTCATCACATTGGCGCAAGAGCAATTGCCGCAAAGCGTTAAGCAAGGTTTCTTTTGGCCGACAGCCCTCGAGGATGCAACCGCACAAGTAACCAAGTGTGAAGCGTGCAGTTCCATTCCAAACAGATACACCAGCCAGCTCAAGCTCTCCAGACGATCCCTTTATCCTAGCCATTTTCGGTGCAGGGGCTCGACATCCTCGGCCCCTTCCCCGAAGCTGTCGGGGCTTTGAGTACTTATGCGTCGCCATCGACAAGTTCACAAAGTGGCGGAAGTGGAAGCGATGAGGAAGGTGGCAGCACGGTCGGCGATCAAGTTCTTCAGTCGATTGTTTGCCGTTTGGGATCCCTAACAGGATCATCACCGACAACGGCACACAATTCTGAGTCGCACCTTCATGCAAAGACGTCCAAGATCTTGGTGCCAAGGTTCGCCGCTTCCGTTGCTCACCCGAGAAGCAACGGTCAGCGAAGAGGGCAAATGCAGAAGTGCTTTGCGGGCTCAAGACCAGAACTTTCGACAGGCTGCACAAGTGCGGAAGAAAGCTGGATCGAGGAGCTGCCGGTGGTTCTTTGGTCGATCAGACGACGCCAAATCGAGCCACCGCCGGACACCTTATGCTCTAGTCTATGGAGCAGAGGCAGTTCTCCCCACAGAACTTCGTATCACGGATCGCCTCGAGTGCTCGCTTATGATGAGCTCGAGCAAGAGCAGCTGCGACAAGATGACGCGCTGCTCCTTGAGGAGGATCGTCTTGAGGGCTGTATGCGAGCTGCTCGCTATCGACAAGCTTTGCGTCGCTACCATAGCCCTTGAGTTAGTGCCAAGTCTCGAGGAAGGCGACCTTGTTCTTCGGCGAGCTCAGTCCGCCAAGAATTCAAACAAGTTGATGCCAAAGTGGGAAGGCCCTTATCGGGTGAAACGAGTCACTAGGTCTGGCGCTGTCCGCCTGGAGACCGAAGATGGCATCTCGGTGAGCAACTCCTGGAACATTGAGCATCTTCGTAAGTTTTACCCATAGAAGCGATTGCGGAACCCGTTCAGCAAGCACCTTTTGTACAAGTCTTGCCGCTGTTGCATGTAATCCTTTGTACAAAGCCGGGCGCAGACCCGTGCATCAAGAAAGCTCATGTGTTGCGCACAATTTGTCAAATTCATGCTTTCATCATTTTATTGCATGTTTTGGCTAACACTTTGCGCAGACAACCACACCCGATAAGCAAAATCGAGCCATTGGGCTCCATAACTTTATTTCCTCTTCTTTCTCTTTTCTCAAAGAAAGGAAGGCTCCCTCGCGCCTGAGTTAACCAGGGGGGAAGGAGGAGATAATACTATGGACCAGGCACCGCTCGAGGAAGTTTCGCCTCATCGGGAAGCAAGAGACAGAAAAGCTAAGTTGCCAAAGTTTGAGCAATCAATTTTTTGAATGTTTAAGTTATCTTCCTCGAACGATAGTACTTTGTGTGGAAAACCTGTGTGCAGAGGAACCAACTCGCCGGCTAGTCACGCCCTTACTTTGTTTCGAGTCCGCTCAACAACTTAAGTGAGCTGCGGCTAGTCGCGACAAGGTTGCTTGTCGGAGGCTAACCTTTGCCGGCCGAGGCTTGACGTTCGCACTCGGCGCCATGACAAAGGTGCCCGCACCGACAAGTCCCCCAATTGCGTAGGGCAGAAACGTGCAAAGGAAGGAATCAAGTAGAGGAAATAGCGTTGCATTGATCGCCTAAGATAGAGTATATTACAAAATAACTTGTCGCTGATCTAACAAAGTGTTGTAAACATGATCAGCGTGACGAGGAAAGATAAAATTGGCGGCCTAGTCTACGCGGTCGCCATCAATCCGCTTGATCTTGTTCACCTTGTCCACAATGGGTGCGACAAGGGCTTTGAGCTCCTCCACGTTGGCATCTGGCGGCAAGGATGCGAGGGCGCCGTTAAGGTTGAGGCCCGGATTACGGAAGGCCACCTTTATCAACACCTTCTCGAGGGCTCCTGCACAGATCTGGCGTGATTCCTCGGCCAGCTGCTTTGGGACCTCTTCCCGGAGTCGTTGGAGACCCGTCACCACGCCTTTGAAGAATAAACTGAGTTTGGCGCTGGGTTGGAGATGCTCGTCGGAGGAGTATGCAAGGTCCACCATCCCCAGCTCCATCATTTCGTTGTGGATGTCGTGGCGGTGTCCACAAGACCTTCAGTCCAGTGCTCCACGCTCTCCCTCAAGGTGCTCTGGATGGAGGCAACATTCGCTAGCAGCTCCTCCTTGGCCTTGATCGTCTCCAACAAGCCCACCTCCCGTTCCCTGGCGCCGTCCAACGTCTGCGTCAGAGTGGTCAGCTTCAGCTCAAGATCCGCCTTGGAATCCTTGGCGGCGTCGAGCTCCTTGCCCCTATCAGCGAGACGACTCTACAGCTTGCCAAGAGTGTAGGCGTCCTTCTCACGCTCATGCTTGAGCGCGGCAAGCTCTTCGCCGCTCTTCTTGAGGCTGGCCTCCAGCTGTGCCACCTTCGCCTTCAACTCTTCCTTGGCGGCCTCGGCGGCTGCGGCAGCATCGCCCGCTTCCTTAAGCGCCCGCCAAGTGACTCTTCACGCTGCAAGGTCTTCTTCGTGGCTGTCCAGGTTGACCTTCCGCTGCGCCCGACTCTCTTTCTGCGCGGAGAGCTTCTCGGCAGCCACCGCTGCTCCTCCTCACTGCGGCCTTCTCAAGGATGAAGGCCGTGCGCTCTTCTGCAAGTTTCCCAGCGCTCGCTACGTCGCGGAGAGTTTCTTGGTTGGCGCTCTGGAGCTCTTCGGCGCTTCTCCATGTCCGCTCCTGCCCTCGCGACAAGTGCTTCCGGGTCTCCAACTTGGCTTGCCGGGCGCGGTAGAGCGGCAGCAGCTTCTTCGGCGGCTGCTCCTCCTCAAACCGCTACTTGCTGCTGCTTGGCGCGTCCACAGCGTCGGCCAATGAGGCGAGTAGCTCGCCGTCGAAGGTCTCTCCTCGACCCGGCATACAGGAGCTCGGTTCAGGGGAGTTTGATGAAGACACCCTCGCCCGGCCTTGGTGGGCGCGGGCTGGGGCTCCTCGAACTGGCCAGCGGCAGCGGCAGAGTCGGCTGTCGGTGTGGCGCTGGCGCTCCTGCGGCCTCGGGGCCGTCGGTCTGATCGCCCGACCCTCGCCCGGCCTGCGTCGGCAGCCTCGGTGGCCTTCGCCAACAGGCTCGTCGGTGACGGCCTCTTCCTCCACAACAACAACCTCTTCTTCCTCGACGGCGACTCGTCGGTGTTGCCTTGGCCTTCCTCCTCGCCGGTGCCTCGACCTCCATCGGCTCTGCGTCGAGCGAAGAGAGAGCAGTCAAGCAAATGTTCAAAAGAGAAACAAAAGAAAGCAAGCCCAAGGGAAATTTTTCGTAAGGAAATTACACCGAACGGGATCCGCAGCCATGGCCTCGACCACTTTGGAGGGTCGGCGCGCTGTCCTTGCCGGGGTAACCTCCCTTGCCGGAGTGGCCTCCCTTGTCGGAGGGCGCCCTTGCCGAGAATCCTCCCTTGGCGGGCGTAGTGGCAGGCAGGATTTCGGGCGGCTTCGAGCCCTCCTGATGAGGCTGCTCTGCTCCTACACAAGCAAACAATCAGGTATCAACGAAGAAGGAGCATCCCTGCACACCTAATAGTAAGGAGGAAACCGCACACTTACTTTGGGGGCTGTGCTGGGGGCTGCTCTGAGGAAGGGTTGCTGGTCCGGCAAGGGGTCTTGACGCGTCCCGTTGCCACACGGGAGAATTGTCCTCAACGACGACCGTCGGGATCTTAGCCCTCTTCGGCCTTTTCTGGGCCAGCGTCACGAAAAGGAAAGAGTCGAGCAGAAGCAAATCAGATTCAAGATGAAGCAATAAAATTGAAGAAATACAAGCACAATCTCAAGAGCTTACTCTTCGCCTTCCTCCTCGGAGCTGAGCGGGAGAAGTCAAACTCGGCTCGCCTCCGGTGCGACGAGGCGGGAGTGGGCTCTGGCCGCTTGGCGGAGGCGTCGGCGGTGGCTCGAGAAGATCCCGCCCGGTTAGCATGGCAGTGTGAGGCGCTCCAGCAACATCGCTTGCATTGAGCGCATCGCGCGCTTCTTCTGTGGGCAGTCTGCCGCCCGACTTCGTCTCCGGCCTTGCGGAGACGCCTCTTCGGCGGGCCGAGCTCCTGCAGCGGCAAGTCGCTGGGTGGTGGAGAAGAAGCGCCTCGGCGGGTCCACTCGACCCGGCCTCGGGCTCGACAAGCTCGTCCTCGCCCGGCGATCTCCCTTGCTCGACAAGGCTTGCCGCCTTCGCAGCGTCCGCCTCCTCCACGGTATACCGAAGGCTCCGGCTGACAATGGCTGCTGCCGCCTCCTCCACCGGTGGCACACGCGCGCTATCTCCTCGTCGGTGGTGTCGCGAGTGAGCCTTTTTCGCTCGTCGGGCGGATCGGCACTTCTTCCAAGTCGTCGAAGAACTGCTGCACGACCTCGTCGGGGGCTCTGCCAGTTGGAACGATCCCATGGGAATCGCTGGCAACGGCATCATGGCGCGGATGCGGTCGGCGCCGAGTTGTTGCACAATGGAGCGACCCCTCGGCAACCTAAACCACTCGGGGTGGTCGGGTCGTTCTTGAACAGCTTGAGCAGCATCGCATCCAACTCCAAGGCGGTGAAATTCCAATTCAGGCCAGGCGCAACCTCATGATGTTCCGCCGCATTTTGGAACTCCCAAGCAGGTCTCCTCCTCTCCTGCAAGGGAAGCGATGCGGCGGCGAAGGAAGTCTCGCGCCAACTAACGCCTCACGGTTAGTCCGGCAAGCTTTGAGGCGCAAAATCCGGGTCACAACTATCTTCAACCTAGCATCCTCCGGCGCCAAGCTACTCCAATCTCTGCCGCGCACTATTGGGGTTTGGCGCACGGCAGTGAAGGGCTGCGGGTTCTCCTCTACGACCCAACACCAATTGGCTCTCCACTCCTCCCACTTGTTGCGGAACCCTCCTTCCAGATAGGCTTCTTTCTTGCCGATCCTAGAGACACAAGCTATCCCTCCGGCAAGTGGCTCTCCTCTCTCGACGCGGGGCACGAAGAAGTGGCGGAAGAGTGCCACATTTGGGTGGACTCCGACAAAGTTTTCGCAAAGATGCGCGAAAACTGCCATGGTCAAGACGGCGTTGGGGGTGAAATCAAGGAGGCGGAGGCCATATGTGTTCATGATGTCGCAGAAGAACTTCGGAAAAAGGGCGCAAAGCCCGCAATAGAAGAAAAGGGCAAAAAGGGTACCCAGTTGGGGCCAAATCAGAAGCGGAGGCGGGGACTACCTTCAGGCGCTGGATGCGCACGCGTCTCCGTCGACCAAAAGAGATAGAAGACATCCGCAGCTCCCTTGCGCCGAGCTGGGGGAAGATGGCCCGCCTTTGCGCAGGCGCCATGAGCCGCTGCGCCGGCCGACTTGACGCCCTTCTCCTTGTCGGCTTCGGAGCCATGGCGAGGGAGGCGGAGGAGGCCGACGGCGGTGAGCGCGCTTGTGGCGAAAAGGGGGCGAGGGCACGCTCTCTTCGCCTTTGGAGAAGAAGGGAGCAGCGGTGGTTTTCTTGACAAGACAGCAATGGCGGAGTGGACGGCCTGCCCCTGTTTCCTCCACTTATAAAGAGGGGGAGGGGGCGGACGTTCCGCTTTTCCTAATAAAGAAACCTCCACGACCACGCCCACGATCTCTCGCACGGCGCCACGTCCGGTGCGTGCCGTTAGTGGGGGTCGTGGTGGGTCCGGGGTGAGTTGCGGCGTGGTCGAGGCAGCGTGTGACCGTGCCTTTATTTTGGGTGCAGCCCGACGGCGCTTCGGCACCGTGTACTGACCAGAGCCGGGGCTCTGTCGGTGTACTAGAGTAGGGGTACCCTAGTATCCCGTGACTCATGCAGACGATTGCAGCACCAGCAGCGAGGTTTGCCTCATCACCGCCAAGATCCTCCGTGGCTCCTTTGGAGCCATTCAAGAACAAAGTATTTGATTAAGAAGACAAGGCCCCAGCAAGAGGAGCTTGTCGGGAAGGCCACTCAAGGCGTTAAGAAGACAAGGCCCCGGCAAGAGGAGCTTGTCGGGAAGGCCACTCAAGGCGTGCAGAAGACAAGGCCCCGGCAAGCGACAAGGCCCCGACAAGAGGAGCTTGTCGGGAAGGCCACTCAAGGCGTTAAGAAGACAAGGCCCCGGCAAGAGGAGCTTGTCGGGAAGGCCACTCAAGGCGTGCAGAAGACAAGGCCCCGGCAAGAGGAGCTTGCCGGGAAGGCTCGGAGCGCGACAAGCCTCCGGACGCTACAAGGATTCGGCGCGGCAAAGGCGCTTGCCGCTGACAAGCAACCTCTCTCCATCCCGCCCCAGCTCATCCAAAGAACGCGTGTCGCCATGGGACCATTCCATGCATCGTGTGTCGAGAGGCTGGGCAGCATGAGAGGAAACAGCGATAAGCGGCGCCGACAAGCTTGCCATCGTGGCGGCGGTGGCGCACTGACGGTCTCTGTTACCTTTGTTTGGGCGACAACGACGGGCATTTATTGCTTTTGTCCCTTGCCGCCAGAGTTAGGTATTTTGCCTTTGTACCTTAATCGCTCGAGTAGGTGTACCAACTCCTGTTTTTACATTTGTACCCTCGCCTATGTTGCCACCTGCCGGAGACCCCTTGAGCATATAAAGGGAGGCCCATGCTTAGCGTAGAAGGGGTTCGAGGTTCGGTTCATTCGACTCACCAGAGACCAGATACGCTCACGCTTAGGTTTTGTAGCTCGCATCGCTCCTAGCGAGAACACAATACATCAAACAAGCAGTGAAGAGGAGTTTTATCTCTCGGGAGAGCTCCGAGCTGGGTAAACTGCTCGTGTGCCTCGCCTCGATCCGCTCTTCGTGCGATCTCCGCCCCCCCTCCGAACCACAAAGGGGCCTGGTCCGCCGGCCCCATAGGTGTTCGTGGGCACGATCAGCCTCCTCGACATCTCTTTCACTGAAGAAATTGACTGAACTGTATGAGATTTCCAAAGGCTTCACTCGAAGGGATTGGTAGGTGTAGGATTTTGAGTTGAGCATCACATGGAATTTTTTCCTTAGTATTTCCTCGACCCCCTTTAAAAGTACGGTGTTTCCTATGACTCAAGAAAGAGAAAAACGAAACTAGGAAAACAAAAATCATCACGCTTCATGTTCCTCAAATGAATATCAAGTCTTCAAGGTCACACCAATTTCTTCACTTTCAAAGTCTTCAGAAAGTCTTGAGAATATCAAAGTCTTCAATCGAAGAACTTCATTTTTAGGGGTCGACTTTCTCTGTAAATATCAAACTCCTCATAGACTTATAGACCTGTGTACACTCACAAACGCATTAGTTCCTTAACCTATAAGTCTTCAATACACCAAAATAACTAAGGGGCACTAGATCCACTTACAATCTCCCCCTTTTTGGTGATTGATGACAATATAGGTTAAGTTTTCAACGGGGATAACCATATGAAGTGTAAATACTGATAATGAGGAATTTGATTACAAGATATAGAAGAACTCCCCCTGAAGATGTGCATAGTGAGGAATTTGCTTTTGAGGCAATGCACATTTGAAGAGTTGAATCATGGAGATCTCCCCCTATATCTTGTAATTCATACACGCATTTGACATATAATATGCAGAATTTAAAATGCATGATGAAATATGGTGCTTGATGTAATTCAGCATGCGTGCGATAACATTAATGAGGAACAAGCATGCAAAATAGCGCATCAAGAGTATCAGAGCTCAAATAGATTTGCTATGAAGATTTTCAAGGAGCTCAAGAGAATCAGAGCATAGTGCAAGAACATAATGCATCAAAAGTATCAAAGCACCATCGGGTTTAAGATTACAACTCGATCCAATAAAAGTTTCAGAAGAGCGAAGAGTTGTAACTTAATAAATTGTTGTATATGGGCAATAAAATAGACCCGCTTGAAGACTAACTCAAATTTCTCCCCTTTGTCATCGAATGACCAAAAGGATCGAAATCGAGGACTAACGCTCTGAAGAATTTCAAGTTGAAGAAGGAGCGCCCGGCGTTGTTGGGGTCGGTTGTTGTAGTAGGACCTGCCGCGGTGTCGCCCAAGTCTTCATTTTCATCGGTGTCGCGCGATGTAGAATAGGAGCTGGCCACCAAGGAAGGAACTTTGACCTTCTTGTATTTCTTGAGGAGGTGCAGACCGGTCAAATTCTTCCTTGAGTCCCATAGGCGTCAGTTCTTCCATACTTGTAGACATGTGAAAGAACAGCCCATGTGCGTTTGAAGGTTTCATGGAGGTAGTAGTGGTTTTCTTCACTGCATTGTGTGTTGAGGTCATGTTGTGAAGAATTGAACCAAACCGACGCTTGACCCATTTATGATTGCGATCAACCTTCCGATGAAGATCGAGGAGTAACTCACGATCAGTCATCACCACAGGTGCAATAGCTTGAGGACTTTGCTTGACTGAGGTATTTGCGGCAGAGTCATGTGTGGCAGAGTCATCATTGGTGGAGTAGGATGCTGCTTTGCGAAACTGTCCATCCAATGGACGAATGCCTTCATCGATCACAGCAGTAGCCTTGCCCTTCTCATCATCTGAGGTAAATGTACATTTGAGGACTTCAATCGGGGGCAAGTAGCTGCAGTGGTTCAGAGTATCAGCCTTGTAATTGAGTGAAGACCTTGTCCTGATGAATCTCATTATCCAAGGCGCATAAGGCTTCAGCTCAAATGGTGACATAGCAATGTTTGCTAGAGTCCTCATGAAGAAATCATGGAAGTTGGCCAGGGAACGCCATGGATGATGTTGAAAAGCATATTCTTCATGATGCCAACGACTTCTTCATCATTCGAGTCGTGGCCTTTGATAGGACTCATTGTCTTCGTCAGAATCCGATAGACAGTCCGAGGCACATACAATAATTCCTTGACGAGGAATTTGGTTCTTGGGGCCTACCTTGGCTTCAAAGGCTTCATCAGCACTTGCATATAGTGATTTGTAAGTTCTGGTTCGTTGTAGATATGACGTGCACCATCAAGTGGAGGACTGAGTGGTAGAGCACGAAGCAATTCGATTCTTTGGTGCCTTGTAGTGAGTATTTTCGGACATCGGTCTAATACCCATGAGTTCACGTCTTGGCGTCTCGGTGATGTGCAGCGTTTGCATAGAATCGAAGAATGAGTTCTTCATTCCGATCCACAGATATCGATGCAGAAATTGAAGTCCCGCATCGTGAAGAACACCGAGGATCGGCTCAAAGCCCGGCAGAGACTCCATGTCCACATGAGGAATATGAGCATGATCGAAGACTTTATCTTTGTTGAAGAGCACTGAGGAATAGAAGTTGGCTTGGCTGGCAGTCCAGAAACGCCTCTTCCTAATGCGAGCAGAATCATATGGATTATAGTCAGTGAAGAATACGTGCTTGGCAAAGAAATCATCAGCCTTGAACTTTTGTTTGCTTGAGAACGGATTCTTTTGCTTGGGCGGAGGGGTGTCAGTGAGTTGCATCACCACCTCAGGAATCGCAAGTTCAGGTTCTTGGTGAGGAATTTCTTGTTCCTCAACAGTGCGATCTGTGGATCAGCAGCAGTTCATCAACACTAGTGGCTGGAATTTCTTCATGCACAGAGCAGGTGGGTTGAGTTTCTTGAGTCCATTTGAATTTGTTGGTGCGAGGGACTGAGGAATCTGTTGGAGGCGGGGTGAAGAGAGGAGTATTGGGATGCAGACTTTCCCAAAAGTCATCATTCATCACTGGTGTGGTGCACCCAATATCCACATCTTCATCTTCAATTTCCTCAACACCAACCTCTTCAGCTGTGAACTGAGGCATAGGTGAGGAAATGACTGGGGTTGAAGGGATTGCGTCCACTTCAATTTCTTCATCAATCTGCTCTGACGGCAAAGCAGAATGATGTTCTTCATCAGATTCAATTGGGATCTCATAGTCTTCTCCAAAAGGAACAAGGTCCTTTGATGGCATGGAGGAAATCGGAACTGCATCAATTGGATTTTCGAATGAGCTGGTCATTGGCTTCATTTTCTTCGCAGCCGAAGAATTTGACACACCGATGCCTTCCTTTTCTTCATCGCAGCTCGCTCTGCAGCCTTGGTTTTCTTCACCTCGGAGGCGATGGAAAAATTGGAGTTGGTGTTGGCGCAGGAGGAGCCGAGGAATCTGGTTGAATTTCTTCGCTGCACAACCGATGCAGTTGCCTGACTTCTTCGATTTCTTCAGCGCACCACTAGTGGATGCCACAGCAATTTCTTCGGGCCGGAATGGGATCATCAGCCACGAACTAGCATTTTCATCAGCCTTTGAACTTCATCGGTGATCTTGGCATGTTCTTCATTAGGTGGTGAGGCTTCAGCCTGAGGAATTTCATGTTGCGTTGGGGCAGCAACATTTTTGAAATTCTTCGTCAGATTGACGAATCTGACCTTGGCTCCTTGCCAATCAGCATAGTAAGAATCGAAGTTGTTGCCGAGGTCTTGAATTTCAGTTTGGACCTTGAGAAGTTCCTCAGGTGTCATTTTGACAACGTTTTTCTTCAGGAACTTCTCCTTTCTGTGTTGAGCCTTCTTGATCTCTCTTGCCTTTTCAAACTTCCATTTCTCTTCAGCGATGAAATGGGTCAGCATATGACTTTGTCAAGGGGTCAGATGAAAGTCGGGCATAGGGGTATTGGGATCCTTGTGCCAGAGATCAATATAATCGAGGACTTTCTTCGGATCCAACAGCAGTGGCACAAATGTACCTTTGGCTCTAGCAGCCCTTTCTTGGCGACCTCTGATGATTTCCGCAAGTTCATCATCAGAAGCTTCATCATCAGAAGGCACATGGAATGCAACCTGTTTCTTTGGACTTGGCCGAGGACCTCGCCCACTGTTGCTTTGGTCTTCACCGAGTCGGGCGGATGATGAAATTGGTGTCAGCTGAGGAATTTCTTGAAACTCGAGAGGCAATCGAGAAACCGACAGTCCTTTGACATGTAGCGGATGCACAGAGGCGAGGATTTTGACGAAGCTGTTGAGGACTTTGGTGGAGCTGTAGCAAAGTGTGAGGAATTTGCCTTGAGGGCGCTGGCGAGGAACTTGGCCGTGAGGGCGCTGATGGTGAAGCACTTGGCTTATGAGCAGGCTTCTTTGGCATGGATTTCCTCGGTTTGACCGAGGCCTCGATGAGAAAGCGATGGCAGAATCCTCATTGAATTTCTTCACCGCCTCCTTGGCTTGTCTTGCCAATTTAGCTTGGCGCTTAGCCCATTCTTCAGTAAAGTCCTCACCACGTTTGATGCTTGTGGGATCAGCTACTTGGCCAGGTGCCAATGGAGCTCTTGGGCATGGAGGATTGAGAGCGAATTTCTTCATGTACTTTGGAGTCACATATCTGTATTCCCTCCATTCCCTTGCCCATCTCCGTTCAATCTTCTGAATACGCGCCTTGCGCTGATTTTTGTTTTCTTCATCAGGTGTGCAATAGTCATCATAAATTTCCTCAGGGATCTCAAACGCAGTCATAACCTCAGGTTTCATTCCTCCTTTCTGTTGCTTCTTTCCGTCTGCCATATTCTTCGGTTGAGGAATTTGAACAATTGAGTTTTCTGAAGAAGTATGCAGTTTTTCTTCGAGGAACGCTGCAAATGAGTTAAGTTGATGAGAACCTAGTGATTCAGTAGCGGACATGTGTACCTGTGAACAGAGTATAGTTGCGAGGAATTTGGAGAGGTCATATGCGTTCTCAGAAGGTTTTTCAAAAAGAACAAGTTTTGAGGATTTTGACCAGATGAGCCTTGAAGAATTTCACTAAGCGTTCTTTGTCTTAGGTTCCAGAGTTGTACAGATCAAGGATCCACACAATTGAGGAATCTTGAAGAAAATCATTGCTTAGAGAAATGAATCAAGAGCATATTTTGTTTGAGGTGTTCATATGTGTGAAGATTTGAAGAATAAACACCTTTGAAGATTTTCAGGAAGGTTTGAGAATCAAAGCGAGTAATAAAAGTAACTTTTAATTACCCAAGTGAAGAACACGACGAACTAAGAAGAACAGTTGGGAAGCTCGTCAGTTCAGATCTTCCACGCCCTAACTTGGCGGAGGAAGACAGCTACGGCGGCGGCGGAGTGAGGATTTCCGCGGTCGGCGCGAGTACGTCGGCGACGAGGTCGAGGCAGTGAAGCTCTTCCTCACCGGCGACGATGGAGTAGCGGCGGCGCTAGGGTTTGAGGAGCTCGAGCGGGAGAGAGAGAGGTCGAGCGGAGTAAAAGAAGTGAGGATGGAGAGAGGGGTATTTATAGAGGCAGTGAAAACTGGTCGCCCGAAGATTTAGGACGAACGTGCCCCTGACCATTCTCCTTCTCACGACATGTGTCACCCACGTCTTGTGTAGTGGAGATCGTAATGATCGTGGGTGTATAAAATAATGCATCGTGGGATGCGGAACGGTTTGAGCGGCAAAACCGAAAGTTTGGATAAGATCAGTTTTAAAGTTCCGTTCGCAATTTCTTCCACGACAAGGACAGTGAAGATTTTGAACGAGTTTCAAATTGAACGCACATGAAGAATTTGTGAATAGATTGGGTTGAGTATAGCATAGAGGGGGAAGGGTCCGATCACATTCACTTAGCAGATAAAACGACTTGAAGAAATAGCCATAAGTGAATGCTGTAGAGGACATAAACCCATATATATATGTATTGCCAATGAAGAAAACGACGGAAACAGTGAAGATTTTGCAAAGTTGAAGAATTTGAAAACTGAAGAATTTCAAAAACCGAGGAAAAACTCAAATTGAAGATTTTCAACTTTGGTGGTGGCGTGACCCAATCAGATAAGAATGATGATTTCAGACACCGCGTACAATTGTCGAGGGTTCTCGAGAATCAAATTCTTCATTATTTTTTCACACTTAGAGTGTTATTCTTCATTGATTGAAGAAAACGCGTTTCTTCATGTGTTGCACATCTAAGTCATCAATTTTGCATAAGTGTCGGATGTGTGTCCTTTTAAAGAACGTTCAAGATTCTAAGATATTTAGCTCACACCGCAACTTGCTAAATCTCTACTCATCCAAGGGCTTAGTGAAGATATCGGCTAGCTGTTCTTGGTCTTCACGTGCTTTCGATGGAGATGTCGCCCTTCAACACATGATCACGAAGAAAATGATGACGAATCTGAATGTGCTTTGTCTTCGAGTGCTGAACTGGGTTGTGAGCAATCTTGATTGCACTCTCATTGTCGCAGTAGAGAGGCACATTCTTCATGTTGATGTCGTAATCCTTGAGAGTGATACGCAGTAGACAGTGATACGCAGTTCTGTTTCTTCGAGGACCAACAGACCAAAGATCGTCCGAGGAAATGACAATGCCGAAGTTGACTTGCGGTCCACACGATCACCAAAGATAGTCGAGTCGAATATCCAATGAGATCAAAAGCGAGCCCTTGGGGTACCATAATCCTAGTGTTGGTGTGTGGGCTAGATATCGAAGAATATGCTTCACAGCCTTATGGTGTGATTCCTTCGTGTAGCTTGAAATCGGGCACACATGCAAACACTAAGCATTATATCTGGCCTAGATGCACATAAGTACAATAAAGAACCAATCATGGAGCGGTATACCTTGTGATCGAAGTCAATACCATTTTCATCAAGGCATAGATGGCCATTTGTGGGCATAGGAATTTTGACGCCTTTGCAATCTTGCATGCCGAATTTCTTCGTGACATCTTTGAGGTATTTCTCACGAGATATGAATATGCCATTGTGTTGTTGACGAATTTGAAGACCTAAGAAGAATTTCAACTCTCCCATCATAGACATTTGATATTCTTCACTCATCATATAGGCAAATTCATCACTATAACGTTGGTCAAGACAGCCAAAGATAATATCATCAACATATATTTGGCACACAAACAGTTCACCATCATATGATTTAGTAAAGAGAGTAGGGTCGAGTGAACCGGGTGTGAAGCCATTCTTCACGAAGAATTCCTTCAATGTATCATACCATGCCTGTGGGGCTTGTTTGAGACCATAGAGGGCCTTGTTGAGTCTGAAGACTTTGTCAGGATTTTTTGGATCTTCAAAACCTGGGGGTTGAGCAACATATACTTCTTCCTCAAGCTTACCATTGAGGAATGCACTTTTCACATCCATTTGATATAAAGTGATATTGTGATGGTTAGCATAGGCGAGTAATATGCGAATAGACTCAAGTCTAGCAAAGGTGCAAAAGTTTCATCGAAATCAATTCCTTCAACTCGTGTGTAGCCTTGAGCTACTAGTCGTGCCTTTATTCCTCACCACAAGGCCATTTTCATCTTGCTTGTTGCGGTAGATCCACTTTGTGCCAATGATATTATGCTTGCGAGGATCTGGACGGTTGACTAGTTCCCAGACATTGTTGAGCTCGAATTGATGTAATTCTTCTTGCATAGCCTGAATCCACTCCGCCGCAGAAATGCTTCATCTACCTTAGTGGGCTCTGTGATAGAGACAAAAGCATAGTGCCCACAAAAGTTAGATAAATGTGAAGCTTTTGAGCGTGTGAGAGGACTGGCGCTTTAATGTCATCGATGATCTTCTCCACTTGTACTTCATTTCCAAAGCGAGGATGAGATGGATGTCGTCGAGGAATAAGATCATTTCCATAAGCACCATTGTCTTCAGTATTATCTTCAGTGCATCAACTCGACGTTCTTCACAGATGGGAATGAATTCTTCAAAGTTTCTTCAAGAGGGAATGACATCCTCAGTTGCCTTGAACTTGATAGATTCCTCGGTGCTGGTTCATCTAACACGAGAAGGTAGGTGCTCTCTTTGCGAGCCATTAGTTTCATCAAACCGCACATCTACAAAGTGTCAACAATCTTGTGAAGAGTGATGTTGAAGACTCTGTAGGTGTGCGAGTCCTTTCCGTAACCAAGCATAAAACCTTCATGTGCTTTCGGTGCAAATTTAGAATTGTGATGAGGATCTCTAATCCAGCATTTAGCACCGAAGACTTTGAAATAACGTACATTGGGTTCATAGGCAGTTTTCTTGAAGAATTTGTGAAGATATACTCTGTTGATGATGTGGCACGCCATATCAATTGCATCAATCCAAAAACTACTAGGCGTTTTGTATTCATCAAGCATAGTGCGAGCCATCTCAACAAGAGTTCTATTCTTGCGCTCCACGATGCCATTTTGTTGAGGAGTATAAGGAGCAGATAACTCATGAGTAATACCAAGTTCATCAAGATAGTCATCGAGACCGGAATTTGTTGAACTCAGTTCCATTGTCACTCCTGATGTGCTTGATCTTCACACCAAAGTTGGTTGAAGCCCTCGAGGAAAATCGTTTGAAGACTTCCTGCACTTGATTTTTGTAAGTAACAATGTGTACCCATGTGTAGCGAGAGTAATCATCAACAATAACAAAGCCATATAGAGATGCATCATTAACTACATCTGAGTAATGATTGGGACCAAAGAGGTCCATGTGAAGCAATTCGAAGGACGAGTAGTGGTCATGATAGTCTTCGCTAGATGCTTGGCCTTGGTCATTTTTCCAGCTTCACAGTTCGCATAAGTGATCCTTGAGGAATTTGACATTCTCAATGCCAATGACATGCTTCTTCTTCGCAAGCGTGCAGTAAATTCCTCATGCCTGCGTGACCAAGTCGTCGATGCCATAGCCAGCCTTCTGAAGCTTTTGCAAGTAGACACACGGCTGGTTGTGGTCCTGTAGAGAAATCAACAATATACAAGTCTCCTCTCCTAAATCCTTCAAAGACTTCGGAATTGTCAGCTTCTGAAATCACAACACAACGATACTTGCCAAAGATGACAACCATATCAAGATCACAAAGCATTGAGACTGACATGAGGTTGTATCCTAAGGACTCAACAAGCATGACTTTGTCCATGTGTTTATCCTTAGATATCGCAACCTTACCAAGACCCAATACGACTTTTGCCTTTGTCAAGAAAAAATGATATGCTTCAGATGTGACGGTGATAAGGAGCATCCATCAATAGATTCTTGTCACCAGTCATGTGATTTGTACAACCACTATCGAGTACCCACTCAGTGGCTTTGGGTTGATCATCCTGCAGATGAATTAGTACAACTTACGATCTCATATACTTCATCAGTGAAGAATATGATATCATGTTCATCGAGATGAATTTCATCACCAAGATTAACAGATAAGCAAGTATGAGGATGTGTGAAATGAAAGGTCATTTCATCATGATTAGCCTCGTCCTTTCGTGCAATTTTTCAGGGTCCCCAAAGAAATTCTTGAGACGTTAAGGCACGTCTGGAGACCTGACCATGCAGAAGAGATTAGTTCTTTTTCTTCACCACCCACATCTGAAGGGGTGGCAAAGAGTTCATTACTCTGCGAGCACCATACGAGAATGGTGGCATAGAAGCCAAACCATTTCGTTTCACATAAGAGGGGTTAGGGTGAGCATATGAATAAGCAGAGAAATTCTTCGAGGACTTATGAACATATTGGTTTGAAGAATAATGCTCATATTCATAGCCCTTAGCTCTACCCTGCGAAACAGAGTTGTTAGCACGATGATAATCATATGAGGACTTTGATCCTTTTGAGGAATTTGATCCACGTGAGGAATTTGGTCCGTATGAGGACTTGGATTCATATGAAGAATTTGGTCCATATGAAGAATTTGATCTGGGGTTCCTATTCTTCACGGTGGTGTCATGAGGACATTCACTGAAGAATTTCAAGGCACTTCTTGGGAACCTAGATTTTCTTCATAGGGGAACCGTTCCTGCGATTAGTGCCAACATATCTAGCAAATACTTCACCATTACTGATTTTTGAACAGTTTATAGTTGGAGTCAAATGACTCATCGGAAGAATGAGGAGATTCGCATGTAAAGCCGGATAAGTTAGATGGATCAAGCTGGAGGTCCCTTTGCAGCAACCCATGAGGTTTTGGGATACTGCTCGGGCTACCAATATGTTCCATCAGCATTGAGTTTCCTCTCAAAAGCAATACCCTCTTTCCTAGGGTTCTGTTGAGGATCCGCTTTTAAGCACATCACAAAGAGTCTGATGCCCTTTGAGGCTTTTGTACATGCCTGTCATGTACAATTCCTTCAGCCCTGCATCGTCAGTGATACTAGAAATGTCCTCAGATGAGGAATTAATGATAGCAGAGGCAGGTGAAGAATTTGTAACAGTTGAAGCATTTGAACATTCAGGTGAAGAATTAGTAGATTCACGTTCAATGCACTTTAAGCATGGAGGAACAAATTCTTCACGAGAAGCGCTGATTTGTTGAGCAAGTAATGAATCGCGCTCCTTGAAGATCTTCATAACTCACTCTTAGCTTCTCAAGATCTTGCTTTCTTTGAAGAAATTCATAAGAAAGTTTCTCATGATCGAGATAAGAGAGTGTTATGATGACCTTGAAGGTTGTCAAACCTAGACTGAAGTCTCTGAAGATTTTCAGTCAGGGCTTTAGTGCGATCCATTTCTTCACCTAACATATCATCACTCTTATCTAGGATGTTTTGAACCTTTTCCATAGCCCTTTGTTGTGTTACAGCAATTTTAGCAAGTTTTGAGTAACTGGGCTTTAGATCTTCATCAGATTCATTTTCACTAGATTCAGAGGAGGTATATTTGAGTACCTTGGCACCCTTTGCCATGAAGCAATAGGTGGGAGTGTAGTCATCACTATCTTCATCAGCATTGTTGGTGAGGTCATTTTCTTCAGAGTTGAAGATGGACTTCTTGTGAAAGCGATGGCGAGAGCTAGACTCGCCACACCAGACTCAGATTCTTCTGATGCCTCCTCTTCCTCATGTTCCTCAGATTCAGCTTGAGAGTCCATTTCCTTGCCAATGAATGCCCGAGCCTTTTTGGAGCTGCTCTTCTTGTGAGAAGAAGGCTTTGAGGATTTTGATGATGAAGATTTCGATGATTTCTTCTTCTTCTTAACGTCATCGTAATCGTAATCCTTGTGTTTCTTCTTCTTTAATTCCTTTTCCCAATCGAGGACAATCTTGGATGTAGTGACCAGGTTTCTTGCATTTGTGACAAAGTCTTCTCTTATAGTCACCGGATGAGGAATCACTGCTCCTTGAGGATTTTCCAAATCGACCACGCCTTGAGAACTTGGAATTTCTTCACGAGCAGAGCTAGCTCTGGACTAATTCTTTAGGATCTCCAAGGCTACTACCGTAGTCTTCACACTCGATTCGCATACGCCTTGGCCTTCGTGGCACGTGTTTTTCCATAGCTAGAACCATAGAGATCTCTCTTTTGACAAGTGGAACTCATGAGTATTTAGCCTCTCGAGGATATCAGCAGGATCAAGTGACTTGTAACCAGCACGCTCTTGTATCATCAGTGCCAGAGTATAAAATGAGGAATCAAGCGATCTTAACAATTTCTTCACCACCTCATGGTCGGTGATGTCAGTGGCACCAAGTGCTTGAAGCTCATTTGAGATGTCAGTGAGGCGATCGAAGGTTTGTTGAACATTTTCGTTGTCGAGTCTTTTTGAAGCGGTTGAAGAGATTAGAAGAACATCAACTCGAGAGTCACACCGAGTTGAGACTCCTTCATTCACTTTGGATAGCTTTGTCCCGGATGAGCTTGGCGGTTTCCAAAGCACTCACTCTTCCATATTGACCTTTGCTCAGATGGCCACATATGATATTCTTCGCTTGAGAATCGAGTTGCTTGAATCTCTTCACATCAGCAGCATTCAGAGAAGGTGTGACTAATGGAACACCATTTTCCACAACATACTAGAGATCGTTATCAATTGCTTCAAGATGCATTCGCATCTTGTTCTTCCAGTAGGGGTAGTCCGTCCCATCAAAGGTAGGACACCCTGCTGAGACCTTGATCATACTGCGGTCGACATAACTAAAACTCCGGTGGTTAAACCAAAATCACACGTAACAAGGAGTACCTTGCTCGATACCAATTGAAAGTGCGTTATATCGACTAGAGGGGGGTGAATAGGCGATTTTTATGAATTCTTCACCGAGGAATTTGCGGTGAGGAAATTCCTTAGCGAAGAACTACTTGCAGCGGAATAAGTACTCAGAAGTAAGCATAACAGAATGCGGGCATGGTCATCATGATGAAATGAAGACAAACAAAGAGTACAGAAAGTGTAAACACAGGATAGCACAAGATGACGACAAGCAGACTGAAGAAATTGAACTGAGGAAATTGAGAAAGTCTTCAGTCAAAGTCTTCAACCACAGATACGAACAAACACTCAACACAGTAATGAGGAAATGAAAGGGTTGAGGAAATAGAACCAGTAAGGTTGGTGAAGACAATGATTTGGTAGACCAGTTCAAGCGATGTCTCAGTTGTACGTCTGGTTGGAGCGGCTGAGTATTTAAACTCGAGGACACACAGTCCCGGACACCCAGTCACTAAGCACGCAGCTCAGGACACCAAGTCCTCACCGGATTATCCTTGAACTAAGGTCACACAGACCTCGTCCAATCACTCGTGGTAAGTCTTCAAGCGACTTCCAAACCTTCACAGACTTGGTCACTCGGCGATCCACAATTCCTCTTGGATGCTCTAGACCATGACGCCTAACCGTCTGGAAGAAGCACAGTCTTCAAAGGTAACAAGCGTCGGATCCACGCAGGATCAATCTCTTCAGTGATGCTCAATCACTTTGGGTTTGTAGGGGTTAGGTTTTTGGGGTTTTTCCTCACTCGATGATTTTCGCTCAAAGTCCTCAGAGGATGGGTTGCTCTCAAATGACAAGTGTCAAGTTTCTCTTGAAGGAAATATGCCCTAGAGGCAATAATAAAGTTATTATTTATTTCCTTATATCATGATAAATGTTTATTATTCATGCTAGAATTGTATTAACAGGAAACATAATACATGTGTGAATACATAAACCTACAGAGTGTCACTAGTATGCCTCTACTTGACTAGCTCGTTAATCAAAGATGGTTGTGTTTCCTAACCATGAACAAGGAGTTGTTATTTGATTAACGGGATCACATCATTGGTTGAATGATCGATTGACATGACCCATTCCATTAGCATAGCACCTGATCGTATAGTTTGTTGCTAGTGCTTTTCTTCATGACTTATACATGTTCCTATGACTATGAGATTATGCAACTCCGTTTGCACGAAGAACACTTTGGGTGCTACCAAACGCGTCACAACGTAATCGGGTGATTATAAAGGTACATTACAGGTGTCTCCGAAGGTACATGTTGGGTTGGCATATTTCGAGATTAGGATTTGTCACTCCGATTGCTCTGGAGAGGTATCTCCGGCCCTCTCGGTAATGCACATCACATAAGCCTTGCAAGCATTGCAACTAATGTGTTAGTTGTGAGATGATGTATTACTGAAACGAGTAAAGAGACTTACCGTAATCTAGATTGAACTAGGTATTGGATACCGACGATCGAATCTCGGGCAAGTAACATACCGATGACAAAGGGAACAACGTATGTTGTTATGCGGTCTGACCGATAAAGATCTTCGTAGAATATGTAGGAGCCAATATGGGCATCCAGGTCCCGCTATTGGTTAATGACCGGAGAGGTGTCTCGGACATGTCTACATAGTTCTCGAACCCGTAGGGTCCGCACGCTAAACGTTTCGATTACAGTTACTATGAGATGTTATGATGTTTCTGAACCTAAGTTTGTTCGTAGTCACGGATGAGATCACTGACGTGAAGAGTAGTCTCTAAATGGTCGAGACATAAAGATTCATATATTGGAAGTCTGTGTTTGGACATCGGAAGTGTTCCGGGTGAAATTGGGAATTTTACCAGAAATGCAGGGAGGTTCTGGAACCCCGGAATGCTAATGGGCCAACATGGGCCTTAGTGGAAAGGAGAAAAGGGGCCCAAGTGCTGGTCAAGACCTTCCCCCCTTCCCTAGTCCTATTAGGACTAGGAGAAGGGGGCGCCCCCCCTCTCTCTCCCTTCCCACTTGGGGAAACCTAGTTGGACTAGGATTGGGGGGGGGGGAATCCTACTCCCAGTAGGAGTAGGACACCCCTGGCGCACCCCTCCTTGGCCGGCCAGCCCCTCCCCTTCCCTCCTTTATATACAGGGGCAGAGGGCACCCCATGACACACAAGTTGATCATTGAGATCGTTCCTTAGCCGTGTGCGGTGCCCCCTTCCACCATATTACACCTCGAGAATACCGTAGCGGAGCTTAGGCGAAGCCCTGCGCCGGTGGAACATCATCATCGTCACGCCCGTCGTCTTGTGAAACTCTCCCTCAACACTCGGCTGGATCGGAGTTCGAGGGACGCCATCGAGCTGAACGTGTGCAGAACTCGGAGGTGCCGTGCGCTCGGTACTTGGATCGGTTGGATCGTGAAGAAGTACGACTACTTCCTCTACGTTGCGTCAACGCTTCCGTTCTTTGGTCTACGAGTGCGTAGACAACACTCTCATCTCGTTGCTATGCATCACCATGATCTTGGCGTGATCGTAGGAAATTTTTGAAATTACTACGTTCCCCAACAGGTGGTATCGAGCCTAGGTTTTATGGTTTGATGATATGCACGAGTAGAACACAAGTGAGTTGTGGACGATACAAGTCATACGCCTACCAAAGCATGTCATACTTTGGTTCAGCGGTATTGTTGGAATGACGATCCGGACCAACCTTACGCTGCATTCTTACGCGAGACCGGTTCCCTCAACGTGCTTTGCACATAGATGGCTTGTGGAAGACTGTCTCTCCAACTTTAGTTGAACTGAGTGTGGCTACGCCCGGTCCTTGAGAAGGTTAAAACGGAGTCTATTTGACGAAGTATCGTTGTGGTTTTGATGCGTAGGTGAGATTGGTTCTTGCTTAAGCCCGTAGCAGCCACGTAAAATTTGCAACAACAAAGTAGAGGACGTCTAACTTGTTTTTGCAGGGCATGTTGTGATGTGATATGGTCTAGACATGATGCTGAATTTTATTGTATGAGATGATCATGTTTTGTAACCGAAGTTATCGGCATCTGGCAGGAGCCATATGGTTGTCGCTTTATTGTATGCAATGCAATGCTTACTGTAATGCTTTACTTTATCACTAAGCGGTAGCGATAGTCGTAGAAGCATAAGTTTGGCGAGACGACAACGATGCTACGATGGAGATCAAGGTGTCGGCACGGTGACGATGGTGATCATGACGGTGCTTCGGAGATGGAGATCACAAGCACAAGATGATGATGGCCATATCATATCACTTATATTGATTGCATGTGATGTTAATCCTTTATGCATCTTATCTTGCTTTGATTGACGGTAGCATTATAAGATGATCCCTTACTAAATTATCAAGAAGTGTTCTCCCCGAGTATGCACCGCTATGAAAGTTCTTCGTCTTTGAGACACCACGTGATGATCGGGTGTGATAGGCTCTACGTTCAAATACAACGGGTGCAAAACAGTTGCACACGCAGAATACTCAGGTTATACTTGACGAGCTATGCATATAAGATATGACCTCGGAACACGAGAGACCGAAGGTCGGCGTGAATCATATAGTAGATATGATCAACATATTGATGTTCACCATTGAAACTACTCCATCACACGTGATGATCGGTCATGGTGTAGTTGATATGGATCACGCAATCACTTAGAGAATTGGAGGGATATTTTTCTAAGTGGGAGTTCTTAAGTAATATGATTAATTGAACTTAAATTTATCATGAACTTAGTACACGATAGTATCTTGCTTGTCTATGATGTGTAGATAGATGGCTCGTCTTTGTTGTTCCGTTGAATTTTAATGCGTTCCTTGAGAAAGCAAAGTTGAAAGATGATGGCAGCAATTACACGGATCGGGTCCGTAACTTGAGGATTATCCTTATTGCTGCACGGAAGAATTACGTCTGGAAGCACCGTTAGGTGCCGTGCCTGGTGCAAGGGCTGCGCCGAGAAGTTGTGAACGTCACGGCAAAGCAAAGTCGATGACTACTCTATAGTTCGATGTGCCATGCTTTACGGCTTAGAACCGGGACTTCAACGTCGTTTTGAACACCATGGAGCATATGAGATGTTCCAGGAGTTGAAGTTAATATTCCAAGCGAATGCCCGGATTGAGAGATATGAAGTCTCCAATAAGTTCTATAGCTGTAAGATGGAGGAGAACGGTTACATCGGTGAGCATATACTCGTAATGTCCGGATATAACAATCACTTGATTCAACTGGGAGTTAATCTTCCGGATGATTGCGTCATTGATGAATTCTCCAATCATCGCCACCAAGCTACAAGAGCTTCGTGATGAACTATAATATGCAAGGGATGACCAAAACAATGCCCGAGCTCTTCGCGATCTTTGAAAGTCATGGAGGTAGAAATCAAAAAGGAGCATCAAGTGTTGATGGTTAACAAAACCACTAGTTTCAAGAAAAGGGCAAAGGAAAGAAAAGGAAACTTCAAAAAGAACGGCAAGCAAGTTCTTGATCAAGAGAAGAAACCCAAGTCTGGTCCTAAGCCTGAAATCGAAAGTGCTTCTATTGCAAGCGGTAGTCCTTTGGAAGCGGAACTGCCCCAAGTATTTGGCGGATAAGAAGGATGGCAAAGTGAACAAAGGTATATGTGATATACATGTTATCGATGTGTACCTTACTAGTACTCGCAGTAGCACCTGGGTATTTGATAATCGGTTACATTGCTAATATTTGCAACTCAAACAGGGGCTACGGATTGCGAAGATTGGCTAAGGACGAGGTGACGATCTGGCGTGGGAAATGGTTCCAAAGTCGATGTGATCGCAATGGCACGCTACCTCTACATCTACCTTCGGGATTAGTATTAGACCTAAATAATTGTTATTTAGTACCAGCGTTGAGCATGAACATTATATCTGGATCTTGTTTGATGCGAGACGGTTATTCATTTAAATCGAGAGAATAATGGTTGTTCTATTTATATGAATAATATCTTTTATGGTCATGCACCATTGAAGAATGGTTTGTTTTACTTAATCTTGATAGTAGTGATACACATATTCATAATGTTGAAACCAAAAGATGCAGAGTTGATAATGATGGTGCAACTTATTTGTGGCAATCGCCGTTTAGGTCATATCGGTGTAAAGCGCATGAAGAAACTCCATCTTGATGGACTTTTGGAGTCACTTGATTATGAATCACTTGGCACTTATGTAACCGTGCCTTATGGGCAAGATGACTAAAACACCGTTCTCCGGAACTATGGAGAGAGCAACAGATTTATTGGAAATCATACATACCGATGTATGTGGTCCAATGAATGTTGAGGCTCGTGGCGGATATCGTTATTTTCTCACCTTCACAGATGATTTGAGCAGATATGGGTATATCTACTTAATGAAACACAAATCTGAAACATTTGAAAAGTTCAAAGAATTTCAGAGTGAAGTGGAAAATCATCGTAACAAGAAAATAAAGTTTCTACGATCTGATCGTGGAGGAGAATATTTGAGTTACGAGTTTGGCCTACATTTGAAACAATGCGGAATAGTTTGGCAACTTACGCCACCTGGAACACCACAACGTAATGGTGTGTCCGAACGTCGTAATCGTACTTTATTAGATATGGTGCGATCTATGATGTCTCTTACTGATTTACCGCTATCGTTTTGGGGTTATGCTTTAGAGACGGCTACATTCACTTTAAATAGGGCACCATCTAAATCCGTTGAGACGACGCCTTATGAACTGTGGTTTGGCAAGAAACCAAAGTTGTCGTTTACGAAAGTTTGGGGCTGCGATGCTTATCTGAAAAAGCTTCAACCTGATAAGCTCGAACCCAAATCGAAGAAATGTGTCTTCATAGGATACCCAAAGGAGACTGTTGGGTACACCTTCTATCACAGATCCGAAGGCAAGATTTTTGTTGCTAAATTCGGAAACTTTTTGGAGAAAGAGTTTCTCTCGAAAGAAGTGAGTGGGAGGAAAGTAGAACTTGATGAGATAAGCTGTATCTACTCCCTTATTGAGAAGTAGTACATCACGTAAATCAGTTTCCGTGACACCTACACCAAATAGGGAGGAAGCTAATGATGATGATCATGAAACTTCAGATCGAGTTTCTACAGAACTTCAGTAGATCAACCAGAGCAAGATCCGCACCAGAGTGGTACGGTAATCCTATTACGGAAGTCATGTTCTTTGGAACATGATGAACCTACGAACTATGAAGAAGCGATGGTGAGCCCAGATTCCACAAAATGGCTTGAGGCCATGAAATCTGAGATGGGATCCATGTATGAGAACAAAGTGTGGACTTTGGTTGACTTGCCCGATGATCGGCAAGCAATTGAGAATAAATGGATCTTCAAGAAGAAGACCGACGCTGATGGTAATGTTCTTGTCTATAAAGCTCGACTTGTTGCAAAAGGTTTTCGACAAGTTCAAGGGATTGACTACGATGAGACCTTCTCACCAGAAGCGATGCTTAAGTCCGTCCGAATCATGTTAGCAATTGCCGCATTTTATGATTATGAAATTTGGCAAATGGATGTTAAAACTGCATTCTGAATGGATTTACGGAAGAAGAGTTGTATATGATACAACCAGAAGGTTTTGTCGATCCAAAGGGAGCTAACAAAGTGTGCAAGCTCCAAATGATCCATTTATGGACTGGTGCAAGCCTCTCGGAGTTGGAATAAACGTTTTGATAGTGTGATCAAAGCATTTGGTTTTATCTGAGACTTTGGAGAAGCCTGTATTTACAAGAAAGTGAGTGGGAGCTCTGTAGCATTTACGATATTATATGTGGATGACATATTACCGATCGGAAATGATATAGAATTCTGGATAGCATAAAGGGATACTTGAATAAGAGTTTTTCGATGAAAGACCTCGGTGAAGCTGCTTACATATTGGGCATTAAGATCTATAGAGATAGAGCAAGACGCCTAATAGGACTTTCACAAAGCACATACCTTGATAAAGTTTTGAAAAAGTTCAAAATGGATCGTGCAAAGAAAGGGTTCTTGCGGTGCTACAAGGTGTGAAGTTGAGTAAGACTCAATGCCCGACCACCGCAGAAGATAGAGAGAAAATGAAAGATGTTCCTATGCTTCAGCCATAGGCTCTATCATGTATGCAATGCTGTGGTACCAGACCTGATGTGTGCCTCTGTCAGAAGTTTGGCAGTGTACCAAAGTAATCCAGAGTGGATCATCGGATGCGGTCAAGAACATCCTTAAGTACTTGAGAAGGACTAAGGATATGTTTCTCATTTATGGCGGTGACAAAGAACTCGTCAGAACGGCAGTTACGCCGACGCAAGCTTTGACTCGATCCGGACGATTCTAAATCGCAAACCGGATACGATTTACATTAAACGGAGGAGCCGCCACCTGGTGCAGTTCCAAACAAAGCGCCGTGGCGGGATCTACATGTGAAGTTGAGTACATAGCTGCTTCGGAAGCAGCTAATGAAGGAGTCTCGGATGAAGGAGTTCATAACCGATCTAGGTGTTGTACCTAGTGTATCGGGTCCAATGAAAATCTTTTGTGACAATATCGTGCAATTGCCTTAGCAAAGGAATCCAGATTTCACAAGAGAACCAAGCACATCAAAAGACGCTCAACTCCATCCGGGATTTGGTCCGTGGGAGACATAGAGATATGCAAGATACATACGGATCTGAATGTTGCGTAACCCGTTGACTAAGCCTCTTCCACGAGCAAAACATGATCAGCACCAAGACTCCATGGGTGTTAGAATCATTATTGTGTAATCTAGATTATTGACTCTAGTGCAAGTGGGAGACTGAAGGAAATATGCCCTAGAGGCAATAATAAAGTTATTATTTATTTCCTTATATCATGATAAATGTTTATTATTCATGCTAGAATTGTATTAACAGAAACATAATACATGTGTGAATACATAAACCTACAGAGTGTCACTAGTATGCCTCTACTTGACTAGCTCGTTAATCAAAGATGGTTGTGTTTCCTAACCATGAACAAGGAGTTGTTATTTGATTAACGGGATCACATCATTGGTTGAATGATCTGATTTACATCACCCAATACTTAAGAATATCACCACATCGAATAGTTTGTTGCTAGTGCTATTCTTAAAGACTTATAAATGTTCCTATTACTATGAGATTATGCAACTCCCGTTTGCACGAAGAACACTTTTGGTGCTACCAAACGTCACAACGAATCGGGTGATTATAAAGGTACATTACAGGTGTCTCCGAAGGTACATGTTGGGTTGGCATATTTCGAGATTAGGATTTGTCACTCCGATTGTCGGAGAGGTATCTCCGGCCCTCTCGGTAATGCACATCACATAAGCCTTGCAAGCATTGCAACTAATGTGTTAGTTGTGAGATGATGTATTACGAAACGAGTAAAGAGATTCTACCGTAACGAGATTGAACTAGGTATTGGATACCGACGATCGAATCTCGGCAAGTAACATACCGATGACAAAGGGAACAACGTATGTTGTTATGCGGTTCCGACCGATAAAGATCTTCAGAGAATATGTAGGAGCCAATATGGGCATCCAGGTCCCGCTATTGGTTATTGACCGGAGAGGTGTCTCGGTCATGTCTACATAGTTCTCGAACCCGTAGGGTCCGCACGCTTAAACGCTTCGGCGATGCTTACTATGAGTTTTTATGATGTTTCTGTACGAAGGTTGTTCGAGTCCCGGATGAGATCACGGACGTGACGAGGAGTCTCGAAATGGTCGAGACATAAAGATTCATATATTGGAAGTCTATGTTTGGACATCGGAAGTGTTCCGGTGAAATTGGGAATTTTACCAAGCACCGGAGGTTACTGGAACCCCCGAATGCTAATGGGCCAACATGGGCCTTAGTGGAAAGGAGAAAAGGGGGGCCCAAGTGCTGGTCACCTTCCCCCTTCCCTAGTCCTATTAGGACTAGGAGAAGGCGCCTCTCTCTCCCTTCCCACTTGGGGAAACCTAGTTGGACTAGGATTTGGGGGAATCCTACTCCTAGTAGGAGTAGGACACCTGGCGCACCCTCCTTGGCCGGCCAGCCCCTCCCTTCCCTCCTTTATATACAGGGCAGAGGGCACCCCATGACACACAAGTTGATCATTGAGATCGTTCCTTAGCCGTGTGCGGTGCCCCTTCCACCATATTACACCTCGAGAATACCAGAAGCGGAGCTTAGGCGAAGCCTCGCGCCGGTGGAACATCATCATCGTCACCACGCCGTCAGGTCGACGAAACTCTCCCTCAACACTCGGCTGGATCGGAGTTCGAGGGACGCCATCGAGCTGAACGTGTGCAGAACTCGGAGGTGCCGTGACGCTCGGTACTTGGATCGGTTGGATCGTGAAGAAGTACGACTACTTCCTCTACGTTGCGTCAACGCTTCCGTTGCTGGTCTACGAGGGTACGTAGACAACACTCTCATCTCGTTGCTATGCATCACCATGATCTTGCGTGATCGTAGGAAATTTTTTGAAATTACTACGTTCCCCAACATCTCTCGGAGCAGCCAACCAGCTAGTGGTTGTAGGGGGCGGCTATTTATAGCCTAGGGAGCAGCCCGACATGATAAGACATAAATGCCCTTCAATGATATGACTGTTAGGTGGATAAGATATTTTGGGACAGCTGGAGCGCAAGACAAAGAACGGTCGGAAATTTGAATCTCAAATTCCTCGGGCTATCATGTTCCTCATCGTAGGCAATCCAAGACCGGCGAATTCCTAACTCCTCGGTCAGAACAAATTCCTCGACAACTGGAAGAACTTCGTCTCACATCAAGAAATTGACTGAATCGTATGAGATTTCCAAAGGCTTCACTCAAGGGATTGGTAGGTGTAGGATTTTGAGTTGAGCATCACATGGAAATTTTTCCTTAGTATTTCCTCGACCCCCTTTAATAAAGACGGTGTTTCCTATGACTCAAGAAAGAGAAAAGCGAAACTAGGAAAACAAAAGTCTTCACGCTTCATGTTCCTCAAATGAATATCAAGTCTTCAAGGTCACACCAATTTCTTCACTTTCAAAGTCTTCGTAAAGTCTTGAGAATATCAAAGTCTTGATCGAAGAACTTCATTTTTAGGGGTCGACTTTCTCTGTAAATATCAAACTCCTCATAGACTTATAGACCTGTGTACACTCACAAACGCATTAGTTCCTTAACCTATAAGTCTTCAATACACCAAAATCACTAAGGGGCACTAGATGCACTTACAGCGTTTATTTGCACTGGTGGACAATTTTGACGGCCAGTGTATATGATATGCTGCTTTGTTCCCTATATTTGCACTGGTGGCAAACTTTGATGCCCAGTGGATGTAATATGTGTAATAGCCGTGATAGCCTAGCGTTAGGTGCTTGCTTATTTATTTCCTTGTTGTCTTGTTTATTTGTTTGCTTCTAGTCATTGCAGTTATTTTTCCGCGGTTAACTAGTGGCTGCAATAACCTATTTTTTAAAACTAGGCCACAATAACCATGGGCTAATATTTACTGTAGTGACACTGGTGAAAGTGCAACTATCCCTAGGTGGTTTTGGTAATTCATAACAACATATAGCTCATTGAGCTAATACTATTCCAAGATGAATATTTCAGGAAAGCTCAATGAATGGCATGGCATGGATGATGAAAGTGGATCCCTCAAAATATTAAGGACAAAGGATTGGCTCAAGCCCAAAAGCTCAAGACTCTACATTTTACATTTTAGTGATCCAACATCACATTGAGTCTAAAGGAAAAGCCAATACTATCAAGAAGGGATGAGGTGTTGCTTAATGAGCCTTTTGCTCCATGTGCTTAGTGATATGCTCCAAAACCCTCCACTACTTTCTCACATCCACAAATGACCTAAACCCAAAGTCAAACTCGCCCTACCGATTCTTTCTATCCGGCGCCACCGAAGTTCAGATGTCATAGCCAATCGCCACAAACCCTAGGCAAATCGGTTTCACTGATAGGATCTCGGTCTCACCGAGATGGGATTGTAATCTCTCTGCTTCCCCTTCGTAACTTTTCAGTCTCACCTAAAGAGCTTAATCGGTCCCACCGAGATTACAATGTAAACTCTCTGCTTCCTTTTGTAAACTTTCGGTCTCACCGAAAGAGCAAATCAGTCCCACCAAGTTTACTCGACCAACTCTCCGTTAGCTAATTACCAGATTCGGTCTCACCGAAGTTTGTGTAATCGGTCTCACCGAGATTACGTTATGCCCTAACCCTAACCAAATCGGTCCTACCGAGATGCATGTCAGTCCCAATCAAAAATCCTAACGGTCACTAGGTTTACTAAATCGGTCTGACCGAGTTTGATGATTCGGTCCCACCGAATTTGGTAAATTGTGTGTAACGGTTAGATTTTGTGTGGAGGCTATATATACCCCTCCACCTCCTCTTCATTCGTGAAGAGAGCCATCAGAACAAACCTACACTTCCAACTTACCAGTTCTGAGAGAGAGAGCCACCTACTCATGTGTTGAGGCCAAGATATTCCATTCCAACCATATGAATCTTGATCTCTAGCCTTCCCCAAGTTGCTTTCCACTCAAATCTTCTTTCCACCAAATCCAATCCTATGAGAGAGAGTTGAGTGTTGGGGAGACTATCATTTGAAGCACAAGAGCAAGGAGTTCATTCATCAACACACCATTTGTTACTTCTTGGAGAGTGGTGTCTCCTAGATTGGCTAGGTGTCACTTGGGAGCCTCCGACAAGATTGTGGAGTTGAACCAAGGAGTTTGTAAGGGCAAGGAGATCGCCTACTTCGTGAAGATCTACCGCTAGTGAGGCAAGTCCTTCGTGGGCGACGGCCATGGTGGGATAGACAAGGTTGCTTCTTCGTGGACCCTTCGTGGGTGGAGCCCTTTGTGGACTCACAAGAACTGCTACTCCTCACGTGGGTTGAAGTCTCCACCAACGTGGAAGTACGATAGCACCACCTATCGGAACCACGACAAAAACATCTGTGGTTCCAATTGCGTTTGAATCCTCCAAACCCTTCCCTTTACATTCTTGCAAGTTGCATGCTTTATTTTCCGCTGCCAATATACTCTTTGCATGCTTGCTTGAATTGTGTGAAGATTGCTTGACTTGTTCTAAAATAGCTAAAATCTGCCAAAGTCTAAAATTGGGAAAAGGTTAGGTTTTTATTGGTCAAGTAGTCTAATCACCCCCCTCTAGACATACTTCAAGGTCCTACAAGTGGTATCAGAGCATTGGTCTCCATTTGCTTTGATTTCCATAGCTTTTGGTGGTCATAGCCTTGGTTTCATAACCTAGGAGAGTATGGCGTCTAGCGAGGGAAATTATCACCGTAGAGGTCCTTACTTTGGTGGCACTAATTTTGCTAGTTGGAAGCATAAGATGAAAATGCATATTCTTGGACATAACCCCGCTGTTTGGGCTATTGTGTGTATTGGCTTGCAAGGTGAATTCTTTGATGGGAGAGAACCAAACCGTGAAGCTGAAGATGCTACAATACAACGCTCAAGCTTGTGATATCCTCTTCAATGGATTGTGCCCCGAAGAATTCAACAAAATCAGTCGTCTTGAGAATGCAAAGGAAATTTGGGATACTTTGATTGATATGCACGAAGGTACCGACTCGTCAAGGAATCCAAGTTGGATGTGCTCCAAAGTCAGCTTGACAAGTTCAAAATGAAGGATGGTGAAGGTGTCGCTGAAATGTACTCTAGGCTTGCTCTTATCACAAATGAGATTGCCGGCTTAGGAAGTGAAGAGATGACCATGATTCATCATCAAGAAGATCCTAAGAGCATTGGATGGAAAATATGATACCGTGTGCACATTGATCCAAATGATGCCCAATTACAAAGATCTCAAGCCTACGGAAGTCATTGGAAGAATTGTTGCTCATGAGATGTCACTCAAGGATAAGGAGGAACTTCACAACAAGTCGAGTGGTGCTTACAACGCCTCATGTGAAGCCCCCACATCATCAAGTGAGAAACAAACTTTCAATGAAGAATTGAGCTTAATGGTGAAGAACTTCAACAAATTCTACAAGAGTAGAAGCAAAGAAAGAAGCTCCAAGTCAAGGTCCTACAATGACAAAAGATCTTCTAGTCGAGAGTGCAATTGCTACAATTGTGGGAGACCGGACACTATTCCAATGAGTGTACGGCACCCTAAAAAGAAGAGAAGATTCTCCCAAGAGAAGAAGTAGAAGAGAAGAATCACCACCAAGAGAGAGAAGGAGTAGAGATGATCGTTATGAACGAAGACCCTCACGGAGAAGCAAGGATTCGGAAAGGAAGGACAAGTCATCAAAGAGCTACACAAAACGAAGACATCAAGCTCATGTTGGTGAATGGGTATCCGACTCCGACTCCGACCATCACTCCGAGAGAAGCTATCACTCCGACTCCGAATACACTCAAGATGAAGGTGTTGTTGGTCTAGCACTTGTGTCAACCAACTCCTACGACATATTTGAGTCACCAAATGAAGGAATTGGTAGATGCTTCATGGCAAAAGGTCCTAAGGTAACATACCCCGAGTATGTTGATTTTCATGTTGATGAAGATGACTTGCTAGGTGATGATGATTTACTTGTTGACAACTCTAGTGATGAATACTATGATGAAACGTCAATTAATCATGCTAATCAAGTTGAAACGAATGACAATGACAAGGAGAAAATTCAGCGTCTAACTAAAGAACTAAACACTCTTAAGTTAGCTCATGAAACTATCTTTGAAGATCATCGAGAACTTTTAAGGGCTCATGAGAAGTTATCCTTTGAAAAGCTCAATCTTGAGCAAGAGCATGAGTTCTTAAAGGCAATCAATGATGATCTTCGTAAGAAAAGTTCTTCTTACATTGCCAAGCGTTTACTCTTATCTACTTACATGCCTCAAGTCAAGTCTAGTAACAAGAACAAGAAAGATTCTTCTTCTAGTAGTAACAATAACAATGCAAAATCCAATATTGTTGCTTCTAGTAGTTCTCTTGATTCCACTAATGATTCTCTTAGCCAAGTTACACTTGAGCAAGAAAACAGCTTATTGAAGGGAATTATAGAGAAAGGTGTATACAAGAGTCTTGCCGGAAGTAAGCAATTTGAGGAAATTGTACGCAAGCAAGGAATGCACTGGAAGAATCAAGGTGTTGGTTTTGAACGAAAGTTCAATGGCAATGGAGTTGAGTGGGAAGAAGATCAATACCCCAAGACGAAGTTTGTTCCTCAACAAGAGAAGTATGATCCTACTTCGTTCAAGGGAACACAAGCTCAAGATGATCTTCCACCACAAGACCACAAGAACAAAGGCAAGGACAAGCTTCAAGAGGAGATTGATGCATTTGAAGAAGCACCTAAGGCCTTGGTCAAGTGGATTCCCAAGACTACGTCAAGTTCTACTTCATCAAGTACAACTAATACACCAAGGATTCCCATCAAGTTGATGTGGATCCCTAAGAAGAAGAACTAGAGAGTTCTTGAGGGTGACTCCGCCAACATTTCTCACTCATATCATTATGGCAAGGACAAGTGCAATCAACTTCCATATCTTGCACTAGTTCAAGGAGTCACAAACCCTCATGTTGGTAAGACAAGGGACAAGGTAACCAAATGTTTTCATGGACATCATTTTGTGTGTGCATCACTCTATGTCTGTGGATATTCTTGTTTGTTCCTTGTGGGACTAACCCATGTAGGTATTGAAAGTGCAACTCACTCCAAAGGATTGCTCCAAACGATCTACATCAACATTGAGCGTCCACATCTTCGACACCTACATGAAGTCATCATCGACAAAACCCAAGGTTAGTTTATCCCTCTAGGGGGGGATCTCACATCTAGGGGGAGCTTAACTCTAAGAATTGAGTCAAAGCAACTCTAATGATGTGAACACATAAATGCTTTATGTAAAAGTGGTAACCCCTCTTGAGCTTAAACGATGAGTATGACCTATGATCAAATGTTCTCATTTGACTCCTAAGTCAATATACTCATATATAGATGACCTAGTCATCGCCAATTGTTTGATAGATGCTAGAATTGGTTGTGCATGCTTTGTCACATATTTCATTTGTCATTTTATTGTGTGAGCATGTTGGTTGCATGTTTACTCATTCGAGGACATCCACTTGTTGTTTTGATTGTTTGGCTTTTCTTTCTTTGGCCAAGTGGATGGACAAGAATGCCTAAGAACCTTATCTAGCTATCCATGCTTTTCTCGTCTCAAACTCTATTCATGCTACATCACAAAATTTGATCAAGTCAGATTCGAACCACTCTGTGTGAGGAGCACTCGGAGTCCCCGATTCGTCATAGACTTAAACTTCCAAAACTTCTTTGTGATTTTCGGTCTGACCGATTCCTCCATTTCGGTCATACCGAGATTACTAAATTGATCTAGGTTTTCATCTCGGTGCAACCGATTTGTACTTTTTGGTCACACCGAGTTGCAATAACTGTTCACAGTTTTGCATCTCGGTGCCACCGAGTTGTACCACTCGGTCACACCGGCTGTGGTCGGGCTATATATCGTGACGGGCAAAATTTGGAAAACTTTCTCCGAATCCTCTTGCCCGCGCATAGCTTGCTCTGCCAACGTGGTCTACGGATCGTCGACTTCGTCGCCAGCCGCCTCCAGTCGCTGGTCTCCGCCACCGTCAACGGAATTCTCCTCCGCCGTTGCCGCAGCGAAGTTCCCGCCGAGTTAGGGTATGGACTCGATCATGTTGCTTTCCTCGTCCGATTCTCAACACATTGTGTTCATTATGCATCTTGCCACGATTGAAACACTCCTATCCAGTCAAATCAATCCTTAGAATAGTTGCGATTCGAAAATTTAGGGTTAGGCTTCCGCCGAAACCATCTCGGACCCATCGAGTTGAAAAACTCGGTCCCACCGATTTGGCTAACGCCATTGCAATTGTAAGTCTCGGTCCGACCGAGAATTACAAATCAGTGTGACCGATTCCCGAACTTTGTGAAACCCTAGCAGACTCGGTGCCACCGAACTGTGACTCGGTCTGACCGAGTTCACTAGTTTAGGTTCCAAAACTGCTTCGGTATCACCGAGTTTGAAAATCGGTAGATCCGAAATGTTTTCGATGGGAAACTAAAACTAAGTTTTTGAATCATTCTTTGCAAAAATCTACGCATTTTGTGATGCTCATCCACTCTACCTCATCTATACCTATTC
This sequence comes from Aegilops bicornis, assembly GCA_021605145.1. Taxonomy (NCBI): domain Eukaryota; kingdom Viridiplantae; phylum Streptophyta; class Magnoliopsida; order Poales; family Poaceae; genus Aegilops; species Aegilops bicornis. The sequence continues at coordinate 372,277,448 of CM038669.1, read as the reverse complement.
ATGTGGTCAGCAGTCGGTTGGACAGCATGTCGCACTGCAGTGATAGCCGTAACAAATCAAGAGCAGATCCAATTGAGCGAGGGCACTAGTCCCTCAAGCAGCTCGATGAGGGGAGTAGAAGCACTCGAGCAATTTGCCTAAGGCTGCCACAAGGTCAAGAAAGAAGAAGACCTCGAGTCTCGAGGATGAGGATTACGTGGCAGTTGAGGATGAGGCAAGCTCCAAGAAGAAAGTGCTCAAGAGGGAGATCAGTTCATCTGCGGTGAAGCCTGGTTTGAAAATCAAAAGGCCAAGAAAGGCGGACAACCAATGTCCAAAGCTAGAGTGTCTACTCAAGCTCCTTTGGAATCACAACCCAAAGAGCCTCGCATCGCAGAGGGAAAGAAAAGGAAAGAAAGGGTCAAGAAGACCATGGCAAGAGTGATAGGGAAGCCTTCCATGATGGAAGAGGAAGAAGAAGAGGTTGCAGTGCCTGCACCCAAGGCACAAAAACTGATGGGTGATGCAATCAAGTCAGGGGCTGCAACATCCAAGACCAAAGCTGCCTCCAAGCCCAAGAATGCACCCAAGAGGAATACCAGGAGCATACCAAAGAAATTAAAAGAACATGGCCACATTGCCTGAGGTTGAAGCTGAAGAAGATGAAGAAGGGCAGGTCCTAAGGAAGCTCAAACCCAAGATCCCAGACCACAATGATTCTCATCCTGTGGCTGAAAACATGAAGATCAGGAGAGATAATGGGTTGAGGCTATGGAGAGAGACAGATCCATATGCCACGAGGAGAAGGACTGCTGTGGATTCTGGGTTCCACACCAAGGAGCAGCAAGACTTTTATGAGACCTTCTTTGCCGGATAAGAAGCCCATAGTTTGCGATATGAGATGGGTCAACTGGACCTACATGAAGGAGAACACAGAACACTACCCCGGAGTATATGACAGCTTCAAGACTTGTGGAGTTGCTGATTTTTGGGCGTAAGCTCACCAACTGAACGATGAACTTATCATGCAATTCTACTCCACAAAGACATTTCTATCAAGATGGCAGGATAGAGTGGATGTAAGAAGGAAACAGATAACAGTCTACCATAGATGAATGTGCAAGATTGATCAATGACCAAAAGGAAATTGAGGATGACCTGGACATTTATGGAAAGAAGAAAATGGATCATAGCACAATGTCACACATGTACAAGGAGATCCCCGATGATGCACTTGAGAACTTCAAGTTTGGATCAGTCCATTTTGTACTGTCAGGGCTGCCTTTGATCAACTGGGTCTTAAGGCATACTCTATTGCCCAAATCAGGTGACCATAACATGATTAGAGGACATGCAATCAATTTGCTTCATGTTTTTGATGTGCCTTAGAAATTCAAGGTCATGAGCCTCATAGTCAAGACAATCAAGAGGACAGCAGCAGATCAGAAGAGGAGCTGTGGTTATGCCCCATGATTCGTGGAGTGGATAAACTCGAAGATGGGCACATGAAAGTATCTATTGGATAAGGAACACATGGTTCTCTATCCTGATTTTGAGGACAATCGAGTTGTCATGACCGAGAATGAACCATCATCAGTGCAAGCTCAGGAGAGAAAGGAGAAGGCAAGGAAAGAGAAAGCTGCAAAGATGCCAACTCAAGCAGAGGCATCTGACTACTTTCTGAAGAACAAGCAGGAGCAGCTTGGTTACTTAATAGCATCATCTCTGCGGATTGAGAAGGGGTTGGCCACCCTAACTCAAAACCAGGAGAGCCTGGAGAGAATCATGGAACAAAAATTCTATGATCTTGATGTCAAAGTGACTGAGATTCAGTCAGCTGTGGAGCAGTTACAAGATGATATGCAGGAGAGGAAGGGCAAGACGACAACTAGTGCTTTTGCCAGAGTGCCTAGAGCTCAGAGGTCAGCTGCAGTACCAACTCCAGACACCAGAGCCACTACTTCAGCTCCAGCTACAGCTCCAGCTCAACCAGCTCCAGCTCCAACTACTTCAACTCCTACCACGTCTACTGATGCGTTCATCCTTGGAGTCCTGTCTACACCACCAACAGAAGACCAAGCCTGAGAGATGACATAGTACTATGCATTTTCTAGGAACTTTTTGGTAACTTGTTGCCAAAGGGGGAGAAAAATGTATAGATCATAGGCTTCGAGAGAGAGAGAGATTTGCTTTTGTTCTCTCTTGTCTTTTAGGTTGAACTTTTTTTTTGCGTTTGATTGCTTGAGATACTATGCATTACCTGTGAGACATTGATGATCATGTGTTTGATCATAAGCTACACTTATGCCTTTTATGATGTTATCTTATTTATCCTTATATGATCATTCACTGTGCTTGGTGATGAGTGCATGTATTCAATCGTTATTATTCTGAGCGCTCCACCAAGATGTATGTGACATGGAAGAGTAACCCATGAGCCTAATTTCTTGTGCATTTGCAGTCCAAAGCAAATCTTAAGATATGCACAAATTTAGGGGAGCTCTTGCTTATCACATACTTCTCAAAGCTTACGATATTTTTCAATTTTATTATCATTTGTCGAAGATTTGATCTATATGTTGTCATCAATTACCAAAAAGGGGGAGATTGAAAGTGCAACTATCTCTAGGTGGTTTTGGTAATTCATAACAACATATAGATCATTGAGCTAATACTATTCCAAGATGAATATTTCAGGAAAGATCAATTAATGGCATGGCATGGATGATGAAAGTGGATCCCTCAAAATATTAAGGACAAAGGATTGGCTCAAGCTCAAAAGCTCAAGACTCTACATTTTGCATTTTAGTGATCCAAGATCACATTGAGTCTATTGGAAAAGCCAATACTATAAAGAAGGGATGAGGTGTTGCTTAATGAGCCTTGCTCCATGTGCTTAGTGATATGCTCCAAAGCCCTCCACTACTTTCTCACATCCACAAATGACCTAAACCCAAAGTCAAACTCGGCCCGACCGATTCTTTCTATCCGGCGCCACCGAGTTCAGATGTCATAGCCACTGCCACAAACCTAGGCAAATTGGTTTCACCGATAGGGATCTCGGTCTCACCGAGATGGGATTGTAATCTCTCTGTTTCCCCTTCGTAACTTTTCGGTCTCACCGAAAGAGCGAATCGGACCCACCAAGATTACAATGTAAACTCTCTGTTTCCCTTTTGTAACTTCTCGGTCTCACCAAAAGAGCAAATCGGTCCCACCGAGTTTACCTGACCAACTCTCTGGTTAGCTAATTACCAGATTCGCTCTCACCGAGTTTGTGTAATCGGTCTCACCGAGATTACGTTATGCCCTAACCATAACCAAATCGGTCCTACCGAGATGCATGTCGATCCCCAATCAAAATCCTAACGGTCACTAGGTTTACTAAATCGGTCCGACCGAGTTTGATGATTCGTCCCACCGAATTTGGTAAATTGTGTGTAACGGTTAGATTTTGTGTGGAGGCTATATATACCCCTCCACCTCCTCTTCATTCGTGAAGAGAGCCATCGTAACAAACCTACACTTCCAACTTACCAGGTTCTGAGAGAGAGCCACCTACTCATGTGTTGAGGCCAAGATATTCCATTCCAACCATATGAATCTTGATCTCTAGCCTTCCCCAAGTTGCTTTCCACTCAAATCTTCTTTCCACCAAATCCAATCCTATGAGAGAGAGTTGAGTGTTGGGGAGACTATCATTTGAAGCACAAGAGCAAGGAGTTCATTCATCAACACACCATTTGTTACTTCTTGGAGAGTGGTGTCTCCTAGATTGGCTAGGTGTCACTTGGGAGCCTCCGACAAGATTGTGGAGTTGAACCAAGGAGTTTGTAAGGGCAAGGAGATCGCCTACTTCGTGAAGATCTACCGCTAGTGAGGCAAGTCCTTCGTGGGCGACGGCCATGGTGGGATAGACAAGGTTGCTTCTTCGTGGACCCTTCGTGGGTGGAGCCCTTTGTGGACTCACAAGCAACTGCTACTCCCACGTGGGTTGAAGTCTCCACCAACGTGGAAGTACGATAGCACCACCTATCGGAACCACGACAAAAACATCCGTGTCTCCAATTGCGTTTGAATCCTCCAAACCCTTCCCTTTACATTCTTGCAAGTTGCATGCTTTATTTTCCGCTGCCAATATACTCTTTGCATGCTTGCTTGAATTGTGTGAAGATTGCTTGACTTGTTCTAAAATAGCTAAAATCTGCCAAAGTCTAAAATTGGGAAAAGGTTAGGTTTTTATTGGTCAAGTAGTCTTATCACCCCCCTCTAGACATACTTCAAGGTCCTACAACTGGGCCTCCCTACGGGTCAGAGAAACAAGGGCCTTCTATGGGTCAGAGAAACAAAGAGCCTTCTATGGGTCAGAGAAACAATGGGCCTTCTACGGGCCATATCATCAATGGGCCTTATACGGGCCGTATGATCGATTGGCCAAACATGGGCCAATAACAGGCCGCATTATGCCCGTAAACGGGCTAGAGTTGGAATCATCCGTTCATGGGCCGACCGTAACGGGCCAACGTTAATAGGCCGTATTTGATGACGCTATGGAAACGGCCCAACCTATTAACGGACCACAAACGGGCTGACTAGAACCACGGGTGTGTGTATAATCACCACACCAGCTCCTGTGTGTTAAAACAGACGGCTCAGCATACCAATACAAGGCTATCTTGTCCGCTGTGCCCGCGGTCATGACTTCGAACCACCGTCCAATATTTTTTTGTCATTTGTTTTCATTCTTACTAGCAAGATGCCCGTGTGTTGCACGTAACATCAAGATGCATTTGTATGACTAGTTTATCTTGTGAGAGAAAAGGATGAACAGGGGAAGGCCTTATTTGCAAATGTGGAGAGGTGTGTGGGTACCTTTTTGCAAAATTGTCATAGTTTTTTCCTATCCGCGACTATAAATCGGACGACCTATATATTGAGGATGGCAGGCACACCATCATCACCAACTCTGTTTTTTATAAGAGTGTATTTTGTCCCTACTCTTATAAAAAGCATAGTCGGTGATGATCGTGTGCCTGCCATCCTGCAATATAGGCCGTCCGATCTATATTTGACGGATAGGAAGGAAACTATGGCAATTTTGCAAAAAGATACCCACACCCCTCTCCACACTTGCAAATAAGGCCTTCCCTTGTTCATCCTTTTCTCCCACAAGATAAACTACTCATACAAATGCATCTTGATGTTCCGTGCAACGCATGGGCATCTTGCTAGTATTTTCTAAGAGTGTAGATGTAGAGTAGATACAAGCCGGGTGGGCCCGATGGTAGTGAGATAATGTGATGCAACACTAGAGGTGCCACGTGGAGCGTTTAACTGGTCAACTAGTCGTGTCTTGAGCAAATACAGAGTTGTAAGGTGAGCCCGTGACTGTATAATAACCACAAAACATAAATGGTGACCGTAATGAGTGGATTCTGAAGTCTAATGTACGTATCGTGCTTTCGTTTCAAATTCAATGATCGTCACTGTATATATCGCGCGAGAGACCTGAAACATGTGTGAATGTGCCGGGGGCTTACTTTTAGAGGACCTGGAGATAGTTTGTGTGCGTACGTGAAAGGGGCGTAGAGGGGGGGGGTATGCAATGGAGAGAGAGAAGCTCTTCGTTTCTCTTTATTATGACTACCTTTATATATAGTATAAAAATATACAAATTCACAAAGTCTTGGAATAAATATCATTGTGGGCACCATGCAATGCAAGCATTCATACTCCTCCATATAACTTTGTAATGTTGTATATATGTAGAAATTCTAAAATATTGTTTTGGCCACACTTTATTCAAAAGGAATGTTGTATGCAAAATAAACGTGAAGAGAAGGCTTTTTAGATCAATGGGGTACGTGATGTAACATGTGTGAATGTGTAGTTGATGCATTTGGCAGGATCTAGAGAGGTATGTGTGTATTACGTATTCGAGAGAGTCATGGATAGAGGGGCCGGCGGGGGGGCGTGGGAGAGATAGCACGAGAAACGAGAGTGGTCTAGAGAGAGAGAGACGAATATGATGTCACGGCGAGAGATTCCCTTGAGTGTGTATATGCAAGGGGGAGTGGATAGTGGCAGCAGGAGAATATTTTTTGTGTGTGTGGTGTATGTGTTGGTATGTGCGGGTGTGAGAAGATAACGAGACGTGGGGGCAGAGGGTGTGTCACCGCGTGAGGTCCGGTGGGTCGAGGTGAGGCCCTTCGTTGGGTTCCGTCCTGTGCCACATTGGTCGGCCCGTGACGCATTTAGGGAGACCCATGGATGACTAGTCATACAAGACAAAGATAGCATAATTGTGAAGGACTCTATGTCCACTGACAAAGCCGGCTAGGATTTGTAACCCTAGGTTCTCGGACTAAGGTAACCCCTTTATCTCTGATATTACTATTCATCCAACCTAACTTTAAGGGGCATCATACATAATGCTCTGCTAGAATCATACTCGTCGATTAGGAAGAGAGGTGTGAGACAATGCATTAGAGACAGGCCTAAAGATAATGTGCGTACAGGAGACACGTAGGCAGGTCTCTGTATATAGAAAGAGTCGATGGGGATTGTGCGTGTGTATGCTTGCGAGAGGAAGAGTGCTTGTGATAAAGGTTAGTGAAAACAGTCGTAAATGGTTACGAGAGGGAGGGAGGGTTATATCGAGAGCATGTGTGCGAGAAAGACACCTCGGGAGAGAGAGTGTGAGCATGTGTGAGAGACCACCGATGGAGAGTGAAACTACACGTACAAGACTGTTGTACACATTGATTAAAGATATAGATTGTATCCAAATATTAGGATGGGATCATGATATTTGCAATTCGCGTAAGGAACGGTCATTGAGCCATCAGACATCTATATTCTATCGAATTTGAGCATGTCTATGTTATTATTCAACACAATTGATCCACATAGTTAGTATTTTGAACTCCAGACAATGCATCGCTTTAGCAATCGAATATAAACATGAGTATACTTCATGTTGTGTGTGTAAAGCACATTATACATACGGAAGTTACACAATGAACATTATAAATAGCTACCTATGAACTAGCATAAATTTGAATTCAACTTAAGGTGGTTTAAAAAATCGAATTCAACATGAAGTCCATTCAATTATTTGAATTTGATATCATGGCATTTGTAAATCATACCTAAATTATGGGGGCACCAATCTTTGCTCTGATTTTGTACATAATAACATATGTAGTCGTGTACAAAATAGATTCAAATTCAGCTCCTCCATTCCAAAATAATCGTAGTTATAGGATTTTCAAGTGTCAAAATTTCAAAAAGAAGCAGATAATTTAATGAGGTTTTCAAACATACAAGGTCAAATTTAACGTTGTCTATTTAGGTCAATCCTCAAAGTTCAAGAGTACTCTAAACGTGAATGCTTGTGTTTCAAAATTTCGAGCAAGCGCCAAAAGAGCCTCTACTACTTGAAACCGCGTGAGACCAATGTTTGGTAGTACAAGGAAATTATTTTTCTAATAACTCCGACGCTGCGTGAAACCTACCGCCCGATGTCCAAAGGTCTAAACTGGGGTAGGTTTGTAGCTTCATCTAGACGCTACGCAACCGCCTCTGAAAAACATTCATACACAATGGCGGCCTAAGCACACATGCGCGCGGCCGAAAGCGCTCCCACCCACTATTTGGGACACCTGGGATTACCATCCTACCCCGACCCATGATGAGTCCGAAATCTAAGAGGGGGGGCAAAATTTGTACTTTCCCCAAATTTCAAACAAGCGTGTCCCATCTTCTGTTCAAATAAGCCAAAAACAAGCGCGCCCCAGACCGAAACATGGTTCTCCCCCTACCCCCGCCCACCCGTTTGATTCGCCATTTGTACTCCGTGGGTGCAAAAACTACCTCTCCACCAGCCGCGAAACCCCGGCGTCCTCCATCCGCCACCCCATTCCACCCATCAACCGCCGCCGTCCTCCATCACGCCGGAGCCGATACCCCGACGTCGACATCCACCGCAACCTCAACCGCAACGCCCTCCACAGCTAGTAGTTGAAGCCGAGGCTGAGCCGTGCATTCGAGCCAGTTCAACCACGCCTGCGCCTCAAGGCCACCGCTGCCGCTCCAACATCGCCACCCTCCACCGCACCGGAGCTGTTCCTGCTACGCTGTCCTTCGCTGCCTCGGATCTGCTTCCCCTCCGCCGACATAGGGCCACGGCAACACAATCAACAATTTGGCCATGGGTTCATCCAAGCCTGCACCCTCCTCCAGAACATCGGTTTCCCCGGCAAAAAGAAAAAGATCGGCGCGACATGTGGAGGCGACCACACCGGCAACCAGAAATGGTACTCCTCTTCCCTTATTCGTGCAAATCTTACGTGTCTGCTTGCATGGTATTCATCCCACAGAAGACACTAGTTGACCGCCTCTTCTTGATACTAGATGTTCCTAGTAACTCGCGATGCACAAGGTTTCTCCTCATATACTATTTCACCTTAGCTAGAGGTCCGTCGCCCCCCTGAATTTCAATTCCTGGTCAGTTGATTCCCAATTAACAGAAGCATTCCCCGGTGTAATAGGCGCTAGTCCGCCTATTACGCCGGGGAAGCAGCGCCTCGGTGTTTATCTTAGGGACGTGTGGGGCCTAGAGCTACTGGCGCCCGATCTGGAGGTCGGTCGGGATTAAAGGGATGGCCTGGGGGCTCTGCCAAGCACGGCGGTGGTGTGAGGTCGAGGGGAGGGTGGGGCGGCGGAGGCAGGGGTCTAGGCTGGTGGTCGCTAGCGGTTCGAGAAAGATCGTCAACAATGACTGGTGGGACGTAGACGAAGGCCATCTGCCCGTTCCTTATAGATCGGACAGTTCATTAAAAAAATTGACTGACCTATTTATTTTTAGTTGACTATTATCTTGATATGACCACATGTGGTGGTGTGCTGGAGGAGTACCTGCAGTTCATGTGCTCATATATTACAAAATCATACGGAGTAGAATCTAATTTTGTTTTCCATGCAATGTTGTAGAGCTATCATATGGCTCCTGTCATTTATTTTTCAGCCACACCATTCTGCTACTTTTACAGTGCACTAGTTCTGCACACACTTCACCCATACTCTCACTATTGTGTTTTTATGCAAGGGTATTTCAGACTCTGCTGCTATGAGAAAGCAACAAAGAAAAGAGAGAAGTCGCTCCAGCGTCGTACGCGGATAGGCCAAACACGTTTCAGCCTTATAATAGGTGCCGTGTCAGCAGATGGAGACGGTAAACGTAGCTCTAGAGTTGATGACCTCGCTCGCAAAGAACCACCATCCCAGGTGCTTGCTTTAACTTCGCGGTGCCATATGTGGTTGCATGTTCCATATGGTGTCTAGCTTTTATTTGAAAGGCCGAAGTCGGTCTTTATTAAGATAAGGAAAGATATTTTTTACATGAACCACCATCCGTGAGCACCGGAAGACAAATAGCTAGTCGAGAACCTTGGCCGAGCCGGATGACAAGCCCAAAGAAAGAGAGGCATCACACGAAGCCAACTAAAAAGCCGTGATGGTGGCGAAGCAGCCCGCCTCCCACCAGGCTCTCAGGTCCTAGATGATCATGCTCAGCACTCCAGCCGGATGTCTAGCTTGTATTGCTTCCAATTTGGTTAAATTGCATATGCTTAGCTTACACACTATACCTTTGAATATGACATGCCTTTATGTTTTTGGTACATACTAGTACATCTGTGTATTAACCATGTTCTTACATCAAACTAATGTTCTTGTGTATCCCTCATCAATCACTTATGATGAGGCAACAGCAAGTGGATTACTCCTCATTTAAAGAATGCTGTCGACCTCGCGACATGATTCTCAAGAAACAGTAAGGCTAGATGAAGATAGTGAATGTAGCTCTGTAGTTGATTACCGCATTTCCCCTACACTAGCATCGCAGGTGCTTGCTCTAACTTGGCATCATGATATGTGGTTGCATGTTGCATATGGTGTCTAGATTGTAATTCTTCCAATCTGGTTAAACTACATGTGCTATTTTGCTTAGCTTATACATTATACCTGTTAATGTGACATGCCTTCCTGTATTTAGTACATAGTACATCTGTCTATTAAGCATGTCCTTACATAAAACTATTGTTTTTTTGTATCCCGCATCAGTCAATATGACGAGACACCTTTAGTATATGCAATGCGATATTAGTTTCATCTTTCATATGATTTATAGCATGTGCTGCTTCTAATTTGTTGAAATTCCATTTATGATGGGACGCTTTTAACTTGGTAGAGTCATATTGGTTGCATCTTTCATTTCGTATCTAGCTCGCATTGCTTCTTATTTGTTGGAATGGTTTCTGCTTAGTTTACACAAGCAGTTGTGAACATGCCATGCCGTCCCTGTTTTTCGTACATATTCCATCCTGGTATCATGTGTTTGCCTTACATCAAAGTAGTGATTGTCGTATCATGCATGAATGAGTTCTGAAGAGAGAATTTTATTGCTTTTTCTAGTCAGTTTTACTTAACAATTCAAAATCAATAAAGCGGAAGGAAGTTAGCAAGGCAGCGGATAAAGGTGCTCCTTCCAAACGGAGGGCCTCTACAGTTTCTACTCCTCCATCCCCCCAAGATGATTTCCAAGAGAACACATGCATTGATACTCAACGTGGTTGTGCTTATGATGAGCACGTCTCCCCTAGTGCACCATCACCGGTGCTCCCTCTAACTTGGCACTGTTATATGTGGTTGCATGTTATGTGTGATGTCTAGCTTGTATTGCTTCTAATTTTGTTGAATTCCATCTGCTTACTTTACACATTATACTTGAATAAGATACGTGTTCCTGTTTCTAGAACATACAATATCATCTATCAGACCATGTTCTTACATCAAATTACTACTGTTGTGTAACCTGCAACAATCACTTATCATAAGACATGTTTGACTTCGGAGTGTGACATAGGTTACATCTCGCATTCTTTTCTAGCTTGTACTACTAATTTGTTGAAATGGCACTTATGACGAGACAGTTTTAACTTGGTAGAGTGATATTCGTTGCATCTTTCATATGGTGTCTAGCTTTCATTGCTTCTAATTTGTTGAAATACCTTCTCCTTAGTTTACACATCATAAGCTGTGAATATGCAATGCTGTGAATATGCAATAGCACTAATGACGAGAGACCTTTAACTTGATAGTGTGATGTTGTTTGCATCTACTGCTTCACATTTGTTTAAACGACATTTATGATGAGACACTGTTAACTTGGCAGAGCAATATTTGTAGCATCTTTCATATGGTGTCTACCTTCCATTGCATTGCTTCTAATTTAGTGAAATGTCTTCTGCTTAGTTTACATATCATAGTTCTGGTTATCTCATGCCGTCCTGTTTTTCTTACATATTACATCCTCCTATCATGTGGTTTTCTAACATCAAAGTTCAGTTTATCTATATCACGCATCAATTTGTTCTGAAGAACTAAATTGTTATTCGTTTTTCTTGTCGGCTTGACTTAACATGGCACAGAGAAAGAGGAAGCAAGATAGAACGACAGGGAAAGGGAACCGGAAGAATCCTGCAGATTCTGCTGGTACTGATGGTGCAATAGAATGTCAAAGTCTAGCGGAAAATTCTACCGACAGGGTATCCCGTGCTGAACGAGCTGCAGAACAAGCCAAACAGAAACAAATAGCTGCCACCAAACAAGCAGAGACAACCCTAGTTGTTGCAACACCTTCCACAGTACCACCAGCTGCACGATTTACTCGTTGGTCAACTCAGCTAGCAGCATGTTCCCAAGCTCCCTTGCCACCTGGCACTACTTCTGAAGCACTCTTGACACAAGATGAGTTGGCAAGATCAGATGAACTTTGTGAGCTTCAACAGCAAGAAGGTAGTTGCTGGAGTCAAGTTACAGTTGCATGCTTCTTTATATCTAGTCTCGCAGTTTGATGTACACTAACACTTCCTATGTTTGTTGTTGGACTAGCACCTAGGCGCAAGAGAAACAAACATCCGGGATAATGCTCGATAGGTGAACTAAATCTAGAGGAGGAAGAATGGAGATTTGTTTTGAGGCAGGTTTAAAAAGGCCACGTGATGCTACAGAGTCAGCCAAGTTAGTATCAGAGGCAGCGGTTGATGTTAGGTGTCATGCACGTATCCTCCCAACATGGATTGAAGACAGAATGACAAAGACGAAACCCAGTTCAACACCTTCCTCGACCATTTATCTGTAATTATGGTTATGTATGGAAACTAGTAATATCGTCTTGCTCTGTCCAATACTTTCTAGGTTGCTGATAATAAGATTCCCATAATTTTCAATAGACGAGGTTCAAGTTGGATAGCCAAGTTGATGCAACCAGACAAGCTTGCACCCATGTTTTCAAGTATGCTCTGCGACAGTATCGGTATAACTTGAGGAAAACTCACTTGAAGGCAAGGCTAACAGTGAACTTTCCCAAACATCTCCAGTGGAAAATATATCTGATGAAGACTGGAGAGGCCTCGTTAAACACTGGTCCGATCTGAAGTATCAGGTACATTATATATATGTGATCAGATCACATGTTGAAGTCCTATTGACGCATGTGCCACACAAATCTATCTTCTTGTAGGTGAACTGTTCAAAGAACAAGGCCAACCGTACGAAAGTGAAATTCCAACAGAAGACAGGATCTCGTAGCTATATTGCACAATGCGAGGCTCTTGTGATTAGCTGTTGTTTCACTCTTTTCGCTGTACCATATTATCAGATCTATATTGACTTGTTCCAAATGCAGAGGAAAGACCGCAAGGAGCAAAAAGTACCTGAACCAAATGCTGTGGAAATCTTCAAGGACTGTCACACCAGCAAGAAGAAGGGCATGACTACACCGGTACCAAAGTCATTTGTTGTAAGTCCTTAATCCTCATGCCTTTTAACTACTACTTACTCTGACTTGTGCCTTGAACTGCATGGTTTGCAGCCAATGTCTATTACTCTTTTCAATTTTATACACAATTGTCTTAGCGTATCATTGCACCTTACAAGGTTTAAAAGAGAGGAGTGATGTTCCTTTGATCTTGACTTGTAATCTAGTTCTCTGCTGGACTTTCCCACACAACGTTACAATTGCATGTTTGTCTGTTCTCAGTTGTTTTGTGACATGAATGATGTCATACTATGCTTACCATATTATGAACTTCGTCTCTGTATCCTTAGCCCTCAATACAATGTGAAGAAATAGACAATACATTAGCGATGGTACATGATCATATGTTTGGAACCTGGTTTTATTATGTACTTTGAAATAAAATACAAGTATTATTTTACATGGGTTCACCAGAATAAGTTATGTATATAGACCAAAGCTATTTTGTTTGGTTTTGCTGCCTCCTTAATATCTTCATTGCTCGGTACTACTAATGTAAAACCTCAACTTTTCAAATGAGCTATAGAAAAATGGTGGAACCACCACCTTACGAAGGTGGCGAGGCAACTATAACTGCAATGTCGGCTCTTGTTGCGGTGGGTCAAGACTGTCCACTAACAAAGTGCTAAAAGCACGTTCTGCGTATCTTGGCTTGGTTGTTAAGGCAGTCTCGTCCAAACTTCCTCATGATCAAGATATGCAAGCTCAAAACAATGTTGTATCTGCGCTCCAGACACAAGTCCATTCCCTAACAGAGACCCTTTGTGAAACAAGGAGAGACATTGTTCGATGTTGTCAAGATATGCATGGTTTTGAAACCAGACTATCAGACATTTGCTATGTTGTTCAGGAGCCTAGGAGAACTAAAGGCGAATGTTATGGTGCTCCATCGGACAATACAACATGAAAACATAACAGTCAGGTCAAATGAACTGAGCTTCTGAACTTCTGGTGGTGCATTTATCTGCTAGACAGTTAACTTTTATGCCAACCTTCCTTTTGTTTTATAGTTGTAATTTGTTTTGGTGCGATACAAAATTTGTTCTTAACGATGCAGCCATCAATTTGAAGAAAACAACAAGCCATTTTTGTATAGTGTAGGGTGTTCCCTATATTTGCACTGGTGGCGAATTTTATGCCCACCGGCTGTAGTTAACATGGGCCTCCTACGGGCCGTAGAAACAATGGGCCTTCTAAGGGCCGTAGAAACAATGGGCATTCTACGTGGCGTAGAAACAATGGGCCTTATATGGGCCGTAGACACAATGGGCCTTCTATGGATCGTATCATTAATGGGCCTTCTACGGGCCGTATGATCGGTTGCCCAAACATGGGCAAATAACAGACCACGTTATGGCCGTAAATGGGCTAGAGTTGAAATCGTCCGTTCATAGGCCAACCATAACGGGCCGTCATTAATCAGCCGTATTTTGATGACGCTATGAAAACGGCCCAACGTATTAACGGGCCACAAACGGGCCGACTGTAACCACGGGCCGAATTTGGCCCACAAGCAGAAAATGACAGTAACGGGCCGTAAGTAAATGAATGCTGCAAATGAGCCCAAGAATAAATGGGCTCGGAGAAGGCCGAAAGATAACATGGGCTGGAAACGGACCAACGGAATAACGGGCCGTTAATGGGTATAAAGTGATACACTATTCATTATGGGCCAGTTTCACCACGGGCCGTTAATGGGTGTAAAGAGATACCTTTGTTCATTACGGTCCAGTTTCACCACGGGCCGTTAATAGGCCAAGAGTTACATAGGGCCTCATATGGGCCGAAAGACGTCATGGGCCATACATGGGCCAGAAGTGAAGACGGGCTGGAATCTTATTGGATGGCCCAGATGATGCTACTGGGCCTAATTCGAATAGGGCATAACTGGCCTTAGGTTAGCGGGCTGTAAATGGGCTATATGCGAACAGGCCGTTAACAGGCTTTCCATGGGCCGGCCCGCCAGCTTTTGACCAAGTCAAACGGGCCGACCTTTTCACAGGAATGGCCTCTGTTGGGCCGTGCCACGTGTCGACGTATCATAGGCGCCTATCTGTCCCACTAACGAGCTGACACATGTTTCGTCCGGCCAATAAGAATTTTACACGTGGAATTTTCCCATTGGTCGGGGCTGTTAACGGGTTATCGGATCCAAAACCCGACCCGATAGCTTAACGGTGTTCCGTTACGGTGGATGCCACGTGTCGGTCACCCTTGACGAAAGCACTTCTGTGACGCGCGATTTATCCTCATGGAAGTGGACACTTCCGTGATGATAATTTTGGTAATGTCATGGAACACTTCTACGACAGCACAGGTATGACTATCTTGATTCTGTCATAAATTTGTCATGGATGTACATGCATGACAAAAAACGCGACTTGCTGTGACAAACACGTATCATCACGGAAGTGTATTTTTTTGTAGTGGCCTCTCTCATAGAGGCCCTCCTGTAGGAGGAACCAGACGTCCTGGACTTGAACTGGGCGGCGGAGGCTCGACTCGACACGGAGCGCGCGGATGCCGCTGCCATCGAGGCCCTCCTGCAGGCGGAACCGGACATCCTCGACTTGAACTGGGCGGTGCTCTCGTCCGTGCAGAGCGCCCGCACGCTCCACGTGAACGAGTAGCTGGAGGCCGAGGACAACCACGGTGCGGAGCCACACGTCGGCAGCTACGCCTGGTTCGTGATGGCAGCCAAAGACGACAAGGTCGTCTTGTTCCGCGAGCAGTGATAGTTTTTCTTTATGTTGTTGTTTTTATGGATCTTTTGCTATGTAAAAACATATATTGTTATGCAAGTCGCCTGACTTGGGCCAGTCTACCATTTCAGGCGGTTGGATGAATATCCTACTTCTCCTAACCCTTCTTCCTCACCTCTTCTTCTTCCCCACTGCACCACCGCACGGGTCAGACGGACACTCCCCAACATGCAGTTGGATAAACATCTTGTATGAACGAAAAATATGTGTCAGCGTAGGATGGGTGAGTTTGGTTTGTTCACATGCGACGGACGCGTGTCGATGAGGGTGTGTTCCCTTGGTTGGGTTTATGCGGCATGCACGAGCGACTGCATGTGAGGGTGCTTGATGCGACCGCGGGGTGCAGGAGCGACTGTGAGGCGGTGCAACCGCGACAGCCGTGCGCAAGTGTACCTCCTTTTCATTTTGAAAACTTTAGGCAAGCTTGGCAAAAATGTGTGGTGAAGTATGGCAATGCAAGGCCTAGACCCAAACAGGATAACTACGTAGTACTACGTACTAGGAGTACTAGTGTTAAAAAAGAAAGGCGGGGTTTTCTGTAACATCCCAAAATTTTAAATTTTGGAATGTTATAATAGATAGATAGTTTTGATTGATTGTTTGATTGATTGACTGAAAGTGAGTGAATTTTGAAACTTTTTGAAAGTTAAATGAGAGGGAATAAAAGGACTTTCCCAAACTTTCATTTTTTCTTTTATGATCTTCGGGAATTCAAATTCTTTTCATCACAAAACCCTGGAGAGAAGATGACATGACTTCTTCCATTTATTTAAATGACAAGGGGTGTTGAAAATATTTGAATTTCATTTGAGAATATTTCCAATTCTGAAACTTTATGCAACTCAATGATTTTCACGAGCGAAGATAAAATGACTTCTTCAAATTATATGAATTATGAGTTGGGAGTTTCAAAGAATTAAATTCAAAGTTCTTTTGAATTTATTTTCAATTTGGAGTTATTTGAGTTTTATTTAAATTATTGTTCTCCAAAAATAAAATATATGGAAAATAGGGTAACATGATTCCCTACATCAGAAAATTGGAGAGAAATAAATTTGAATTAATTTTGCTATTTTAAAAATGATTTTTATTGGATTTTTCTAGAGCAGAAGCACTCTTTGCTTTATTTGAATTTTTGTGTATTTTATTTGAAGCAAGAATAATGTTCATGTTGTAGAAAATCTTTTTCTAAAAATTTTGATATATTATATGCCTATATAATATATTTATTTATTTCGTTTATTATTTTTGTTTGCTGTAAATGTTTAAAAAACTTTAGGACCCGTAGGACGGGCCGGCCCGATTCATAAGGTCAGCCCAGCCGGCGCCACCACACCGAGCTCGGGACAGGAGTCCCGAGCAGCGCCGCCCCGCCGCCGTGTCCAGATCGGACACCGCCGCCGCCTCCTTTGCTGCCCCTTTGTAGCGACCCGACCTCAGACGGTCAAGCCTGCGTATTCTTGTGCCATCCTCGGATCAAGTATCTTTGGCACACAGTACATCAATGTATATATCAAAGTGCAATCACATGCATAAATAATGTAAAACTGATATATACCTCATAATACTCGTGAAACAATCAAGCGGGTGTGGAGTCCCATCAACGCCATCGGCGGAGTTGAGTGTAGACCGTAACCAGTATCGTAACTCTTACTCGTCGAGGAAATATACGCAACATGATACGTTGCAGCCGTGTAGGTCAAGACATTGAATGTACCGGCAAGATCACAACATGATTAAACAGATGGTAAAACTATACTATATGCAATTTGGCTTTGTGGCTCAGATTCGAGTTTTGTTTGCGTAAAAGCTGATTTTATTTTCCCTACATCAAAGGAATAAATGAAGTCTGTACTATGGAGTTTTCTATCATGACATGGTTCCGCCAACCGATGTCTCATAGCCCAAAATTCATCATAAGTTGCCCATAATTAAGTTATCGATCCGGTGTTGAGAGTTCCGAGATAGATCCAAGTCCAGATGCTCAAATTGTCCGTGAATCGGGACACGGCTAATCGATTAGGTTATAACCCTCTGCAGAGGTTTGTACACTTTACCCGCAAGATTCGATCCCTCTCTTTACGTTCTCGCACTTCGTGGTGTTTGAGAACAAGATGACCGAAACATGGTCTTCCAAAGAGTTCCTCGACCCTTTGTCCGGTACTCCATCCAATCCTACCGTCATTCTACATCTGCTAGTACCGTCCCGGCCAGAGTCACAACTAAGGTCAACCAAGCGAGCCCATAATGACTTGCGGTTGCACAGGTAAGCTTAGGCGTGAAGTATTCTTCCGTCTCTTTGAGTGCAGGTGAAGCTTTCCGCAAGATGTCATGGCGCTTCTCCATGCATCCCGCCAACCACTTTGGGTTCTCCAGGTGCCCGTCAACAATCCTTCACCCAAGAGTGTGTATTGAAAATCCTGTCTCGAGTCTTGAAGTCTTGAGGTCTTGAAGATGCAGATCCTTGCAGATTCCATCATGGAGTTGTCGTCATTGACGTAGAGTTCTCCTTCTTCACACCACTCTCGAGCACTCATACCAAACCCGTCTACTATAGCGTAGCATTAAAACAAATAACGTCCGGGCTTGGTAACAGGGTGATGGGTTCCTACCTCATGCATACTACTCAACTACAAGGATTCAATAACACTCTTGAGGGGTGGTTGCAATGGTGCCACTAAATGCAATAAAACATAGGTAAGAAAAGCATGGTCAAAGTGAACTTGCACGGTTGACGATCTTGAAAAAACTAGGGTTTCGTGGTAGCAATCTTCGCACTCCGGAAATTCTACCGAGGCAAACAATAACTATAATAAGCACATAGCAATAGGATCACATAACACAACATAAAAAAAGTAACATAACACAACAAACAACCAAAACTCAGTCCAAAAGAAAAACTCAAATAAAGGCCACTCAAAGTTTTCCCTACTTCAAACAATAACAAAAATAGTTTTATATAAAAAAAATTCTTAATATAACCTAATCATGGTTTTAGGTTAACTTAACAGAAAAGGTTTCACTAAGCAACTAGGAGCAAAAAGAATTAAATTAAAAAGCTATTATAAAACTCATTTTAGGCCTAATCCAATTTCTATTAAGAAAAATAATTTAAAACTTTTATTAATTATAAATAAAAGTTCATCTACTAGAATGACAGAAACTAACCTAGAATAACTAATCACAAGTTAAGAATAAATTAATTTACTAATTAATTAATTAGGAAAACAGAACTAGTTAATTAATTAGGATTAATAGGATTCTGTCTAAAACTAATTATTTATTAATCCTAAAATACCCAAGTAAATTTCTAGGGTTTGGCAATGTCAAAATAAAGTGATTACAAAAAGAATCATGCAAAAATAATTTTTTAACTAAAGTTATAGCAGATTTACTATTCTGACTAAAACAATATTAAGGCATTTTTAATTATTTTTAACATAGCTAAATATATATTTTACAGAAACTACATAAAATTTGCAATCCAACAAAAAAGAATCACTCAAAAATATTAAACAGAATAAAAGATATGAATTTTTGAAAGCGAAGCTATTCTCAGAAAGCAGAAAATCAAAATAAAAAGAAAAAGGCCTAATGGGCCTATATGCTCCTCGTGCGTAACTTAGTCTAAACGGGCCTAGGTTTAAACTAAACGAACCGCCTAAACAAATAAACCTAAACTAAAATAAAACCGTGGAACCGACCGTTTTATTAATAAAACCTACCCCTTGGGGCTTCTAATCTAGGCCGCTCGATTGAGATCTGACGGGGGAGTTCTCGGTGTCTTATCGAGTCCGGCGACGGCGGCGGCGGGCGGCGGAAGTGCGTCGGGGCTTCGAAGGCTGGGAGCTCGGCGACTCGTCGGGAAGATGCGACGAGGTCGGGAGGGGTTGGGTGGTGTTGGGGGGGGTCGGGGTGGACCAGGGGGTCGACGGCGGCAACAATGGCGGCGGGGAGGGCTCGGGTCTCCGGCGACGTCGAGCGGGAGAAAGAGGGGGTGCGGCGAGCTCTCGGGGGGGGGGGGGGAATGGGGTGCGGGGGCTCGGCTCTTTATAGCCAGGGCCTCGGCTTCGCTTCGGAAGGGCATCGGGGGCGGTCGGGGTATCCCGGATCCTTCGGGATCCGGTGGACCTCGGCGAGCGGCGTGGCGTGGGCGAGGGGGGAAGAAGAGGGGCGGGGGCCCACGGGTCACGAGAGAGAGAGGGTGAGGAGGGAGCGGTCGATCGGCGCGTGGCGCCAGGCGAGGCGAGGTGAGGGAGCTGGGCTGGCTCGGCTGGGTGGGCTGGCCTCAGTACTGGTGGGCCAGTGTCATGGAGGGGCGGCTGGCTGGGCTGGGGTGGCTTTGGGCGCCTCGGGGTTTCTTTATTCTTTTAAATAAAACTAAAACAAAAATAAAACCCAATCTATAAATAATTTATATAGGGTATATATATACCAAAATGATCAGGAATATTCCCTTTCATTTGAACATTTTTCCAAAGGCAAAAGCCAAATTTCATAAAAATCTATTTTTTCAAATTCAAATAAATTTCAGGTTTGAATCCAAATCTTTTGGCATTGTTTCCTCTGATATTTTTGGAGTGTCATGTTTGCTCCTCTCATACTTTTGATCAAGTATTTATCAGGCATAGTTTTTGAAATGTTTCCCACATGCCAAAGTTTGAAATTCAAATTCAAAACTCAAAATTTGAAAGAGGGTTCCAAAGCACCTTCAAATGATTTTCAACTTGATTCATTATAACTTCCAACTCCTATTTCATATAATTGAAGAAGTCATTTTATCTTCCCTCATGAAAATCATTGAGTTGCATAAAGCTTTGAATTTGAAAACTTCCCAAATGAAATTGAATTCTTTTTCCAAAACCCTATTCATTTCAAAATGGAAGAAGTCATGTCATCTTCACTCTAGGTTTTGGTGTTGCAATGAACTTGAGTTCAATTGGGATCCAAAATGCAAAATGGAAAGTTTGGGAAAGTCATTTCATTCCCTCTCATTCAACTTTCAAAAGTTTCAATTTCCACTCAATTCCATTCAATCAATCACCAAACAATCAGACAACAACCATAGTTATTTATTTATTATAACATTCCAAAATTTAGAATTTTGGGATGTTACAAACCTACACATTAAAATGAATCTCGTGCCGAGATTCGGAGAGGCTAGCAAGAAATAGGTTAGGGTTTGGGGTCTTCTCAAAATCCATCGATCGTCTCCGGGGTCTCGGATGCTACCACCCTTAGAAGCATGGTTACGGTTCCATCAAAACTCATATACTCCATCCTTATTACTGACAGTGTCGGTCTTCTCAGATATTAAGGATAATTCCTTCTCTGGGCTCTTCCGGTAGTGGCATAACCTTTTCCTCAATTCTTTTGTCCTTTACTCTTGGTAAGGTTATTAGAGACTGGGTCTTCATAGTCGACGGGTCTTGCGCCAATTCTAAACAAATATCGGTATCTCATGGTGGTCAACGATTTATGGTTTCCGCAGAAAACGGGTGCAGGTTGAACCTCACCGTATAACCTACGGTTGGCAACAATAACCGCCGTGTACAAGGGAAAAAATACCTATACCTTTCTAAGGTTTAAACAAGGTTTTGATCGTCGTCTCTCTACTATAGGTAAGTCACTCAGATTTTACCATCCCATATAGCAAAGCTTAATAATAAGAGTAAGTCGGTATGGTGATCAATCCATCCCACTTTTAAATCATTACCTTGTACATGGTTTAGCGAATCTCGCATTCTAACACTCGGTCATCCTCACAAGCATTGCAGAATTTCTCTTGTCGGCGAACCAAGTTCGGAAAAATCCATTGATTCTGCAGGCCAAACCAACATCTATCGTTCCTTCACCACTCTCAGGTTTTTGCGTAACCTTCTGGGTGTGTCCTATTTCTCCGCAAATCTTGCAGGCACAAGGTTTATTTCTTGGTGTATCATTGTGCTTCCGGATAAGACGTGATCTCATCAGTGTCTTCTTGATTTCCTCCCAAGTTCTTGCTCCTTTAAATCCTTGTATGGATTGATGCATTCTCCACCAGGTTGCAGCACTTTACGTAAAGTAATCAAGAGCGTATTGGACCTCATACTTCCTTGAAACCAAATTGTTCCCAAGTGATTCTCCATGTTCTCGCATCCATAGCTACGCCTCATTTGAAGTCTTGGTCCGAGAGAATATCAGTCCAACTTCATTCATCATCTATGGGGTTCAAGGGTTTTAGGGTGAGATGAGAGAGAGGTGGGGAGGGATATACACACAATACAAACAATAGTTTTTGAAGAAACAAGTTTTACTTTGTGGCTGTCGGAAAACATCAAACAAATGACAGCTCACACATCGTCGCATCTAACGTAAGTGTGTAACAGGTTTGGTCTTCTAAAGGTCAAATATTTCTTCAGAACTTCAAATCTTGAGTCTTCAACTGTTGTAGCTTCTAATACATGGTGAAATCCTCTTTACTTGGAAGAGGTCATCATCCTCGATATCTTTCTTGGAGTGGCTTCATTGATCCTTCATGTGGTCAAAAGGAAAAGGGTATATCCTAACTATTTTGAGGTGAGAGTGTCTATTCGATAAAATCAGAAAAGATGAGAAGTAAGAGTCTTTTGTAAATAAAGTTTTTGAGATATCCTGTCCTAAGGGCTTTCCGATTTCTAGGGTCACGTCCCATACCAACATGTGCTCGATACCATATCTGTAGCGACCCAACCTCAGACGGTCAAGCCTACGTATTCTTGTGCCATCCTCGGATCAAGATATCTTTGGCACACACAAGTACATCAATGTATATATCAAAGTGCAATCACATGCATAATATAATGTAAAACTGATATATACCTCATAATACTCAGCGGAAACAATCAAGCGGGTGTGGAGTCCCATCAACGCCATCGGCGGGTTGAGTGTAGACCGTAACCTCAGATCGTAACTCTTACTCGTCGAGGAAATATACGCAACATGATACGTTGCAGCCGTGTAGGTCAAGATACATTGAATGTACCGGCAAGATCACAACATGATTAAACAGATGGTAAAACTATACTATATGCAATTTGGCTTTGTGGCTCAGATTCTGAGTTTTGTTTATGCGTAAAAGCTGATTTTATTTTCCCTACATCAAAGGAATAAATGAAGTCTGTACTATGGAGTTTTCTATCATGACATGGTTCCGCCAACCGATGTCTCATAGCCCAAAATTCATCATAAGTTGCCCATAATTAAGTTATCATCCGGTGTTGAGAGTTCCGAGATAGATCCAAGTCCAGATGCTCAAATTGTCCATAACCGGGACACGGCTAATCGATTAGGTTATAACCCTCTGCAGAGGTTTGTACACTTTACCCGCAAGATTCGATCCCTCTCTTTACGTTCTCGCACTTCGTGGTGTTTGAGAACAAGATGCTCAAACATGGTCTTCCAAAGAGTTCCTCGACCACCGTCCGGTACCCATCCAATCCTACCGTCATTCTACATCTGCTAGTACCGCCCCACCAGAGTCACAACTAAGGTCAACCAAGCGAGCCCATAATGACTTGCGGTTGCATGTAAGCTTCCGGCGTGAAGTATTCTTCCGTCTCTTTGAGTCTGGGTGAAGCTTTCCGCAAGATGTCATGGCGCTTCTCCATGCATCCCGCCAACCACCGGGTTCTCCAGGTGCCCACAATCCGCCCTTCACCCAAAGAGTGTGTATTGAAAATCCTGTCTCGAGTCTTGAAGTCTTGAGGTCTTGAAGATGCAGTCCTTGCAGATTCCATCATGGAGTTGTCGCCATTGACGAGAGTTCTCCTTCTTCACACCACTCTCGAGCACTCATACCAAACCCCGTCTACTATAGCGTAGCATTAAAACAAATAACGCCCGGGCTTGGTAACAGGGTGATGGGTTCCTACCTCATGCATACTACTCAACTACAAGGATTCAATAACACTACAGAGGGGTGGTTGCAATGGTGCCACTAAATGCAATAAAACATAGGTAAGAAAAGCATGGTCAAAGTGAACTTGCCTGGTTGACGATCTTCGAAAAAACTAGGGTTTCATAGTAGCAATCTTCGCACTCCGGAAATTCTACCGAGGCAAACAATAACTATAATAAGCACATAGCAATAGGATCACATAACACAACATAAAAAAAGTAACATAACACAACAAACAACCAAAACTCAGTCCAAAAGAAAAACTCAAATAAAGGCCACTCAAAGTTTTCCCTACTTCAAACAATAACAAAAATAGTTTTATATAATAAAAATTTCTTAATATAACCTAATCATGGTTTTAGGTTAACTTAACAGAAAAGGTTTCACTAAGCAACTAGGAGCAAAAAGAATTAAATTAAAAAGCTATTATAAAACTCATTTTAGGCCTAATCCAATTTCTATTAAGAAAAATAATTTAAAACTTTTATTAATTATAAATAAAAGTTCATCTACTAGAATGACAGAAACTAACCTAGAATAACTAATCACAAGTTAAGAATAAATTAATTTACTAATTAATTAATTAGGAAAACAGGAACTAGTTAATTAATTAGGATTAATAGGATTCTGTCTAAAACTAATTATTTATTAATCCTAAAATACCCAAGTAAATTTCTAGGGTTTGGCAATGTCAAAATAAAGTGATTACAAAAGAATCATGCAAAAATAATTTTTTAACTAAAGTTATAGCAGATTTACTATTCTGACTAAAACAATATTAAGGCATTTTTAATTATTTTTAACATAGCTAAATATATATTTTACAGAAACTACATAAAATTTGCAATCCAACAAAAAAAAGAATCACTCAAAAATATTAAACAGAATAAAAGATATGAATTTTTGAAAACAGAAGCTATTCAGAAATGGAAAATCAAAATAAAAAGAAAAGGCCTAATGGGCCTATATCGCGTCTGTATGTAACTTAGTCTAAACGGGCCTAGGTTTAAACTAAACGAACCGCCTAAACAAATAAACCTAAACTAAAAATAAACCGCGTGGAACCGACCGGTTTTATTAATAAAACCTATTTCTTCGGGGCTTCTAATCTAGGCCGCTCGATTGAGATCGGACGGGGAGTTCTCGGTGTCTTCTGGAGTCCGGCGACGCGGCGGCGGGCGGGCGGAAGTGCGCCGGGGCTTCGAGGCTGGAGCTCAGCGACTGTCGGGAAGATGCGCACGAGGTCGGGAGGGGTTCGTGGTGTTGTGGGGGGGGGGGGTGGACCAGGGGGTCGACGGCGGCAACAATGGCGGCGGGGAGGGCTTCGGGCTCCCATGACGCCGAGCGGGAGAAAGAGGTGCGGCGAGCTCTCGGGGAATGGGGTGGGGCTCGGCTCTTTATAGCTGTGGCCTCGGCCGCTTCGGAAGGGCATCGGGCGGTGGGGTATCCGGATCCTTCGGGATCCGGTGGACCTCCCATGAGCGGGCGTGGCGTGGGCGAGGGGAAGAAGAGGGCGGGGCCCACGGGTCAACGAGAGAGAGGGTGAGGAGGGAGCGGTCGATCGGCGCAGAGGCGCCTGGCGAGGGGCGAGGGGTGAGGGGTGGCTCGGCTGGCTGGTTCTCGTGGGCCGGGCCGGGCTAGGTGCGGGGTCATGGAGGGGGCGGCTGGCTGGGCTGGGGTGGGTGGCTGGCGCCTGGGGTTTTCTTTATTCTTTTTAAATAAAACTAAAACAAAAATAAAACCCAATCTATAAATAATTTATATAGGGTATATATATACCAAAATGATCGGGGAATATTCCCTTTCATTTGAACATTTTTCCAAAGGCAAAAGCCAAATTTCATAAAAATCTATTTTTTCAAATTCAAATAAATTTCAGGTTTGAATCCAAATCTTTTGGCATTGTTTCCTCCGATATTTTTGGAGTGTCATGTTTGCTCCTCTCATACTTTTGATCAAGTATTTATCAGCATAGTTTTTGAAATGTTTCCCACATGCCAAAGTTTGAAATTCAAATTCAAAACTCAAAATTTGAAAGAGGGTTCCAAAGCACCTTCAAATGATTTTCAACTTGATTCATTATAACTTCCAACTCCTATTTCATATAATTGAAGAAGTCATTTTATCTTCCCTCATGAAAATCATTGAGTTGCATAAAGCTTTGAATTTGAAAACTTCCCAAATGAAATTCAATTCTTTTTCCAAAACCCTATTCATTTCAAAATGGAAGAAGTCATGTCATCTTCACTCTAGGTTTTGGTGTTGCAATGAACTTGAGTTCAATTGGGATCCAAAATGCAAAATGGAAAGTTTGGGAAAGTCATTTCATTCCCTCTCATTCAACTTTCAAAAGTTTCAATTTCCACTCAATTCCATTCAATCAATCAGTCAAACAATCAGACAACAACCATAGTTATTTATTTATTATAACATTCCAAAATTTAGAATTTTGGGATGTTACACCCTTCCTCCACGCCTTGCACCTCCTCCCCTCCTCCTATAAATCCGCCACTCTGGGCCCCGCCCCCTCTCCTCTTTTCTCACACAGAGCCGGAGGAGATCGCCGCCACCAACCGCCGCCAAGACTCGATCAGCGCCATCGCGCCACCTCGCCGCCCTCGCCTCGTCATGGCTTGCCGCCACGCCGAGTTTCGCCAGACGCCGGAGTCCGCAGCCTCGCCGAAGAGCTGTCGATTTTCCGCCGAAGACCGCCGAACCGCCAAGGACCGGTATAAAAACCGAACCCTAGATCGGTTTTCTACAGAAAACCTAGATCTGTGTTTTGTGTGTTTAGTTATGTAGTGAGCGTTCACTAGTTAGCTTTCCGGAGCGTAACGGTTTTCGCCGGTTTTGTCTCTCAGACGATTAGATTCGTTCGATAGGATTTTTCTTTTTCTTTTTATTTTCGGCCAGGGACCCAGCCGTGATTTTTTTTTACAGATTAGCCCCTGGTTTTCAAACGATCATAACTCTTTGCTCGTTAGTCGGAATTAGATGAAACCAACGCCCACATCTTCGTTATGACCCCCTCTATCCAATAATCCAACTCAAACATGTTTTTGGAAAGTTTGAAATTTGAATTAGATCAGATTTGAATTTGAACTTTGTTTGATCATAACTTGAGTTTCGTAACTCCGATTTAGTTGATTCTTTTTGCAAATTAAAGCTCTTGACATAAACTTTCTGATAAGGCCAAATTCACATAATTTTGGTACTGTTAGAAATTGTTTTATGTTGCAAGAGTTATTTGCTTGGTTTTGATGTTTTCCGAATCCTTTTCTTCGTTCGGTCCGATGTTGAGTGATTGCTTATGTGTGGCTACTATTGCTTGATTACGATAGATTGACCGGAGTGTGACGAGTAGAACTATTAAGAGTTTTGAGTGCGAACCATCTTCGTCAACATTGCAGGCAAGTAACACTTTGATCATATCCCTTTTCATATCCAGTTTTATGCATTAGACATATCCTCAAACATTGCATGATTAGGATCTAATTAAATTGTGGGTTTTGGGAAGTAGTTTGAGTTAGTACCTATTACCTGATTTATATTCAAACCTTTGGAAGTTACTTCTACGTTTGCTTATTATGCCATGCTATGCTAGTAGACGTGGATTGGGTGAGTGTATCCATGACAGATGTGAGATTGTTGATTAATGGTTTATTTAAGGTGGCAACTTAAACACACATCTGGGTGGATTGAGGCACCTGGTTTCCATCAGGACTTGCCTGTATTTCTTCGGACCGCCACCCAGGCTCAAAGGGATCATGAGATTATTTCAAACTAGAAACTTACATGTGCAGCCACAAGCCATTACGGGCTCTGGCATAGTTGATTAAGTTGTGCGAACTCTTACGGGTAGACTAGCAGATGTAGGGGAAAGTAGGAGTACCGGTCTACCCACATGTAAGGTGCTAGCGCTTCCGAAATACTATGTCTCGGTCATCCGTTTCTCAAACATCATGTAGTGCGAGAAATCCAACGGAGGCGATCGAGTCTTGTGGGGAAAAGTGCGCAAACCTCTGCAGAGTGTACAAACTAATCATGATTAGCCGTGTCCCCAGTTATGGACATCTTGAGTATCTAGTTCTTGGATTATCCTGTTGATCTCATCATGTTACTTTAATTAATATTGTTGGGTTAATGAGTACTTTTAATTGGGATTGAGGATGCTGTCAACCATTCTCGATGTTTAACAACCACCATGATAGTTAAATAAATTTATTCCTTTGCAGTAGGGAAAAATTGGCTTTACACAAAACTGTAACCATAGAGCTTTCCACCAGCCATATATGCATGTAGTATAGGCTTACTCTTTCATTATTCTCTTTGTGTTACTTTGCCAGCATATTCCATGTCTTGACCCGTTTTGGCCGCAACGCTTCATGTTGCGAGACTTTTCATTTACCAGTAAGTGATACATTAGGGTTACGATTTCTACACTCAACTTTGCCGTTGGTGTTGATGGGAATCCACAACCTTGTTACTTCTTCTATCTGGATTGAGGTAATAGTATTTACGTTATTATATACATGTGATTTACCTCTGTTATAAATCCTCGAGTACTGTGTGTGTCAAAGATACCGATCCGAGGATGACACTTTGCCACAGAGACTTGATCCATTCGGGTCGGGTCGCTACAATATGGTATCAGAGCACATGTTGACTGTAGGACGTGACCCTAGAAACTGACAAGCCCATAGGAAAGTTTTTTTCTCTACAACTTCATTTTCAAAAAGAATCTTTTACCTCTCTTCTCTTCTGAGCTTATTCAAACATTCCCTTTTAGTGAGACCATACCCCTTTTCCCTTTTGACCACTCGTAGATTCGACCGATGAGACCACTCCAAGAAGTACAAGATATCGGACAACTAAGACTACTTTGGAATAAAGAGGATTTTTACCGTGCATTACAAAGATGGAAACTACAACGGTTGAAGACTCTGTAGAATTTCCAGATTTGTATGACCTAGGAAGGATACCCTTATGGAACTTGGTAGAATATGGAAGCTGTCAATACCCGAGATCAAGGTGTATCGGAGAAAGACTGGAACATGGAGCATTAGAACTCAAAGTTTTTGTCAAGAAAACCCTAAGGCAGGAGATATAAACTATGGAGAGATAGCTCATGGAAATGACAAGAGCAGAAACACGGCTATCCATGAGGTTATCACCCGCATATGCTATTGCCACTGTGCTGAGTTAAGCACGCATTTCCTCAGAAGGATTGGATGGTAGACAAGCTGAAGGAGCAAAACATCGAGATACGGAAGATTCGTCAGGAACTGAAGGAAGGTAGGACCATGGTTCATGTCAAGGATGTTGAAACCCAGATGTTTGGAATGCAACTCCAGAATATTAAAGGACGTCACGAGAGACTTTGCGACAACAGAGATGATCTGGTAAAAGAACTTGAGAAGGACAAGCATGATCAGAAGAAGCCATCAGAGACATGACCAAGACTTGAAGAGTTTGATGACTTTGAGATCTATTGACCATTAGAAGACCAAACCCTTGTTATATACTTACGTTAGATGCGACGATTGTGAGCTGTCATTTGTTTGATGTTTTTCCGACAACCACAATAAAACCTGTCTTTTCAAAACTTTTGTTTGTACTGTGGGTATCCCTCTCTATCTCTCTTATCCCACCCCAAACCCCTGGACCCCATTAGAGGATGAATGGAGATGAGCTTGTATTTTTTTGTGACCGATGAGTCAATTGGAGACAGACCGATGGATTCAGAACATGGAGGATCGTATGAAGAATAAACCCTATAGCCGGAAAGGATATATGGCCCAGCATGCTCTTCATTCCTTTGAAAGAGGTGCTGCTACCTTGGTGGAGGATGTACCAAACCATCAATGGATGGCAAGGAGTAACCACTTGGAAAGAATTTAAGTTGACCTTGCTAAAGTCTTGTCTTGTGCCCTAGAAGTTGAAGCCTTATGGAAAGGATATGAAGAAACCTTGTGCATACAAGCTTTGTGGAGAAATAGGACACAACCATAAAGAAAACAAGGACGAATACCCTCATAACCAGAGGATTACCAAAGGAGTTAGCCGAGGATTTTCAGGGAACTTCGATTGGAGATTGTTCCCAAAGGTTTTGTTGCAACAATGGAAGTTCAGTCCATATTGTTGGGAAAGATCCGTGAAGCTCGGAAGGATGACAAAGAGATTGCTGAGGTAAAAGAGAGGATGAGTAAAGGAAAGGCCGAAGGTTTTCGTAAGGATGAGCATGACACCTTATGGTTCAAGGATCGTGTATATGTGCCTAATAATGCAGAGATCAGGAAGTTAATACTTCAGGAGGCTCATGACTCACCATACTCGATTCGCCCCGAAAACACCAAGAAGTATTTGGATTTGAAGGAGTGTTTCTGGTGGACTGGTATGAAGAAGGATATTGTCGAGTATGTAGTCGTATGTGACGTATGTCAGAGAGTGAAGGCAAAACATCAGAAGACAGCAGGATTATTGCAACCAATGCCGATACCCGAATGGAAAGGGGACAAGCTTGGCATGGATTTCATGACCGGATTTCCCAGAACCCGAACGGGATATGATTCTATCTGGGTAGTAGTTGATTCGCTTGACCAAAGTGGCTCACTTTATCCCAGTGAAAACCACCTATACAAGTGAGAAGTTGGCCAAGATATATTTGACCAGGATCGTATGTCTGCATGGAGTTCCGAGGACCAACGCATCAGATAGAGGAACACAATTCACCTCAAAGTTTTGGAATTAGCTGCACGAGAATTTGGGTACTAGGCTAGAGTTCAGTACAACCTTCATCCGCAGACAGATGGATAAACCGAGAGAGTCAATCAGATTATGGAGGACATGTTGAGAGCATGTGCGCTAGATTATGGATCTAGTAGGGATGATAATCTACCTTACGCGGAGTTCTTATTCAACAACAGCTACCAAGTCAGTTTGAAGATGGCCCCTTTTGAAGCTTTTTATGGGAGAAGGAGCCAGACACCGTTGATGTGGGATGAAGTTGGAGACCGTCAGTTGTTTGGACAAAATGTGATCAAGGAGTCAGAAGAGAATGTTAAGTTGATTCGAGATAAACTGAAGGTAGCTCAGTCCTGGCAGAAGAGTTATGCAGACTCAAAAACGCAAGGAGGTAGTCTATGAAATTGGAGACAGAGCATGTCTTCATGTGTCCCCTCTGCGAGGAGTTAAACTATTTAGAGTTAAGGGAAAGTTAGCCCCGAGATTTGTAGGACCATACTGAGTTTTGGAGCATATGAGAGAAGTTGCCTACAAGTTGGAGTCACCTGAAGGACTGTCAGGAGTTCATGACATGTTTCACGTTTCCCAGTTGAAGAAGTGCCATGCAGAGATGGCCAATATTCCCCTGTAAGGAAGCTTGACCCTAGAAAGGATAATGATGTTCCACGAAGTGGAGTATGGACTTCATAAGTATAAGTTTTTATCTCGGTATGTGGGACATCCCACGAGGATGAAGAGATAAATTACTATTGGACATAAAGGAGGTATGATGTTGGAAATTTGGATCAATGGAAATTCCATGATGAGTTTGAGTAATCATGTCCTAGTTTGGTGCCAATAGAAGGAAGGAAGACAGTACAATTGGATGGATTTAAGAATACTAGGAAGTTGGAAGTTGGAATAATGATCAGAAGCCCGAGGATAAGTTCAAGGATTACAAGTGATGAAATGGGCCA
The DNA here is from genome assembly GCA_021605145.1 of Aegilops bicornis. Classification (NCBI taxonomy): domain Eukaryota; kingdom Viridiplantae; phylum Streptophyta; class Magnoliopsida; order Poales; family Poaceae; genus Aegilops; species Aegilops bicornis. Next base: position 372,246,206 of record CM038669.1, on the reverse strand, counting down.
TAACCCACAGCCCCGGGACACCTTAAGAAGCCAAAGACATTCTTCTTGAATGAAAAACCTCGAAGAAGTTACGATTTTATCAACCGATTTATCCTATAGGAGTTTACGCAAAACCTGAGAGTTGTTAAGGAACGATAGATGTTTGTTTGGCTTGCAGAATCAATGGATTTATCTGAACTTGGTTCATCGACAAGAGAAATTCTGCAATGCTTGTGAGGATGACCGAGTGTTAGAATGCGAGATTCGCTAAACCATGTACAAGGTAATGATTTGGGTGCGGGATGGATTGATCACCATACCGACTTACTCTTATTATTCGCTTTGCTATATGGGATGGTAAATCTGAGTGACTTACCTATAGTAGAGAGACGATGATCAAAACCTTGTTTGAACCTTAGAATGGTATAGGTATTTTTTTCCTTGTACCCGGCAGTTGTTGCCAACCATAGGTTATACGGTGAGGTTCAACCCAGACCCGTTTTCTGCAGGAGAAACCATAAATTGTTGACCACCATGAGATAACGATAGTTGTTTAGTATTGGCGCCAGACCCGTCAGCTAAGAGGACCCAGTTTCGGGATAACCTTACCAAGAGGAAAGAACAGAAGAATTGAGGAAAAGGTTATGCCACTACCAGAAGAGCCTAGAGAAGGAATTATCCTTACGATATGAGAAGACCGACACTGTCAGTGATAAGGATGGAGTATATGAGTTTTGATGGAACCGTAACCATGCTTCTAAGGGTGGTAGCACCCGAGACCCCCAGAGACGATCGACGGATTTTGAGAAGACCCCCTACCCTAACCCATTTCTTTCTGGCCTCTCCGAATCTTGAGGACGAGATTCATTTTAAGGGTGGTAGTTTTGTAACATCCCAAAATTCTAAATTTTGGAATGTTATAATAGATAGATAGTTTTGATTGATTGTTTGATTGATTGACTGAAAGTGAGTGAATTTTGAAACTTTTTGAAAGTTAAATTAGAGGGAATAAAAGGACTTTCCCAAACTTTCATTTTTCCTTTTATGATCTTCGGGATTTCAAATTCTTTTCATCACAAAACCCTGGAGGGAAGATGACATGACTTCTTCCATTTATTTAAATGACAAGGGGTGTTGAAAATATTTGAATTTCATTTGAGAACATTTCTAATTCTGAAACTTTATGCAACTCAATGATTTTCACGAGCGAAGATAAAATGACTTCTTCAAATTATATGAATTATGAGTTGGGAGTTTCAAAGAATTAAATTCAAAGTTCTTTTGAATTTATTTTCAATTTGGAGTTATTTGAGTTTTATTCAAATTATTGTTCTCCAAAAATAAAATATATGGAAAATAGGGTAACATGATTCCCTACAGCAAAAAATTGGAGAGAAATAAATTTGAATTAATTTTGGTATTTTAAAAATGATTTTTATTGGATTTTTCTAGAGCAGAAGCACTCTTTGCTTTATTTGAATTTTTGTGTATTTTATTTGAAGCTAGAATAATGTACATGTTGTAGAAAATCTTTTTCTGAAAATTTTGATATATTATATGCCTATATAATATATTTATTTATTTCGTTTTATTATTTTTGTTTGCCTGTAAATGTTTAAACAAAACTTTAGGACCAACCGGACCAGGCCGGCCCGATTCGCCAGCCGGCCCGGCTGGCGCCCGCCACATCGAGCTCGGGACAGGAGTCCCGAGCAGCGCCGCCCCGCCGCCGTGTCCAGATCGGACACCGCCGCCGCCGCCTTTGCTGCCCCTTCCTCCACGCCTTGCACCTCCTCCCCTCCTCCTATAAATCCGCCACTCCGGGCCCCGCCCCCTCTCCTCTTTTCCCCGCCGCACCGCAGCCGGAGATCGCCGCCACCAACCGGCGCCGCCGCCGTTGTCAACCGTCGCCGCCTTCGCGCCACCGCCACCTCGCCGCCCTCGCCTCGTCATGGGCGCGCCAGAGCTTCACGGACTCGCCGAGTCCGCAGCCTCACGAGAGCTGTCGATTTTCCGCCGAAGACCGCCGAACCGCCAAGGACCGGTATAAAAACCGAACCCTAGATCGGTTTTCTACAGAAAACCTAGATCTGTTTTTTGTGTGTTTAGTTATGTAGTGAGCGTTCACTAGTTAGGCTTCTGGAGCGAACGGTTTTCGTCGGTTTTGTCTCTGTAGCGACGATTCGTTCGATAGGATTTTTCTTTTTCTTTTTATTTTCGGCCAGGGACCCATTCGTGAATTTTTTTGACAGATTAGCCCCTGGTTTTCAAACGATCATAACTCTTTGCTCATTAGTCGGAATTAGATGAAACCAACGCCCACATCTTTGTTATGACCCCCTCTATCCAGTAATCCAACTCAAACATGTTTTTGGAAAGCTTAAAATTTGAATTAGATTAGATTTGAATTTTAACTTCGTTTGATCATAACTTGAGTTTCGTAACTCCGATTTAGTTGATTCTTTTTGCAAATTAAAGCTCTTGACATAAACTTTCTGATAAGGCCAAATTCACATAATTTTGGTACTGTTAGAAATTGTTTTACGTTGCAAGAGTTATTTGCTTGGTTTTGATGTTTTCTGAATCGCTTTTCTTCTGCTCGTCCGATGTTGAGTGATTGCTTATGTGTGGCTACTATTGCTTGATTACGATAGATTGACCGGAGTGTGACGAGTAGAACTATCAAGAGTTTTGAGTGCAAACCATCTTCGTCAACATTGCAGGCAAGTAACACTTTGATCATATCCCTTTTCATATCCAGTTTTATGCATTAGACCTATCCTCAAACATTGCATGATTAGGATCTAATTAAATTGTGGGTTTTGGGAAGTAGTTTGAGGTAGTACCTATTACCTGATTTATATTCAAACCTTTGGGAGTTACTTCTACGTTTGTTTATTATGCCATGCTATGCTAGTAGACGTGGATTGGGTGAGTGTATCCATGAAAGATGTGAGATTGTTGATTAATGGTTTATTTAAGGTGGCAACTTAAACACACATCTGGGTGGATTGAGGCACCTGGTTTCCATCAGGACTTGCCTTTATTTCTTCGGACCGCCAACCAGGCTCAAAGGGATCATGAGATTATTTCAAACTAGAAACTTACGTGTGTAGCCACAAGCCATTATGGGCTCTGGCATAGTTGATTAAGTTGTGCGAACTCTTACGGGTAGACTAGCAGATGTAGGGGAAAGTAGGATTACCGGTCTACCCACATGTAAGGTGCTAGCGCTTCCGAAAGACTATGTCTCGGTCATCCGTTTCTCAAACATCATGTAGTGCGAGAAATCCAACGGAGGCGATCGAGTCTTGTGGGGAAAAGTGCGCAAACCTCTGCAGAGTGTACAAACTAATCATGATTAGCCGTGTCCCCGGTTATCGACATCTTGAGTATCTAGTTCTTGGATTATCCTGTTGATCTCATCATGTTACTTTAATTAATATTGTTGGGTTAATGAGTAAATTTAATTGGGATTGATGATGCTGTCAACCATTCTCAATGTTCAACAACCACCATGATAGTTAAATAAATTTATTCCTTTGCAGTAGGGAAAAATTGGCTTTACGCAAAACTGTAACCATAGAGCTTTCCACCAGCCATATATGCATGTAGCATAGGCTTACTCTTTCATTATTCTCTATGTGTTACTTTGCCAAAGATATTCCATGTGTCAATTGCTTTTCGGGCTGCAACGTTTCATGTTGCAGACTTTTCATACGACAAGTAAGTGATACGTTAGGGTTACGATTTCTACACTCAACTTTGCCGTTGGTGTTGATGGGAATCCACAACCTTGTTACTTCCGCTATTTGGATTGAGGTAATAGTATTTACGTTATTATATACATGTGATTTACCTCTGTTATAAATCCTCGAGTACTGTGTGTGTCAGCATACCGATCCAGGGATGACACTTAAGCACAGAGACTTGATCCATTCGGGTCAGGTCGCTACATTTTCCTTCGTGGTATTAACCGATACAAATCCTCGTTTCACGTGTCAATTAATGCATATTTTTCTCCAAAGCCCAAAGAGCTAACCATCTCACTCCTCATCGCTTGATCAATGCAGTGCCATGCAAACCAACATTCTCACTTCCGCATGCATGCAGGGGACATTAATGTCCTTGGTTGCAAGTACGAGGCAAACCCCATCAATTTTGCCTCGATTAGTATTAGTGGCCTTTTGCAAATTGTAATTTTGATATACTGGCCTTGTGTGCAAAAAATGGAGGTAGTAACTATATTTGACTTCCTTCCCCATTGCGGTGACGTCGACGATATCTCGAACGTTGTGGTTTGGCAAAGTGCCTTTGACGAAGAACACCATTAAGGGAGACCACGGTAAGTCGTTCGAAGTGTCGCCTGCAAGCCGAGACAACCGCCTTATTTGCATCCAGGAAGTCCGTTGAACCAAAGGACGCGTGAATGTACTATTACTACTCGTACACAAAAGCGTCGTCCGTCCAACTTAGTGTGGTGAGATGGTTTCTCGAAGAAGACGATGGAGAAGCAGAGTCAGCGAAGAGTGAAATGATGGTCGCTTCGTCCGTGCTTTGTGATTTGACGCCTCACTACTTTGTGATTTGTGATAGAAGGGACAGGGCGTAGACTACATCCTCAGATCGTATACATGCGTCCCAAGCACGGGAGAAAGAGGAGAGACGTTGCATTTTCTATTCCTTCAATCAATCAATCGTGGAGCTTCGGTTCCATCCTTTTGGCTTCGGCAACACCGTCCACAATGGTTCCCACGATGCCAAAAGCTATTTTCACATTTGGCTACACACTGTGGATGCCCTTAACCGTACCACTTGGTTTTGCTCCTGTGTGCTATCTATACAAATCTCAATTATATTGATCTAAAAAATATAGAATCAAGATTAGTAAAAAGGAGGTGATTTTGCCGCGCGGATGGCGGGGGAGGTTTCTTATTTTTAGAGGACGTTGTCCTGGCGGTTTGCTAACATGTGGTCCCACGTGTCAGTGCTTTACTAAGCTGATCTGCTTCCCACATGAGGCAGAACAACAGCAGAAGCAACATGTGGTTAACTTGAAGTAGATGAGGGAGAAGCGGATTCAACAACGAGTGAAATGATGGTTGCTTCGTCCCTCCAACTACTTTTTTTAGCATTATTACTTCATCCCTCCAACTTAACTGCGGGAAAGGTGCAGCTTTGTGATTTGACGCCTCATTGCTCATTACTACGCCGGCGCCATGACTGGGTCCTTCACCCCGGCTGCTCTGCCTTTGTATTCGGTATGTACGTGGACCGGTAGCTTGATGTCCCACATGTCGTGAAAGGTACTAGAAGATTTATGAAAGCGAGCACTCCACTCTTACGGCGGTGGAGTACACGACCTGACGCCCTGTGAATCGTCACTTGTACTGTATATAGTACTATAGTTTTGCTGTTTCGCACGATCCATCGATGCAACCGATTAAACAGGAAAGGGCGGGATTTTTCCCGCGCGGTATATGATACTGGACATACATTTCAAAGGCAATTTTAATGTATGCAAACTGAATAATTAAGTAACAATATAATATCTGGTAAAACCAAAAACACATATGATTTATTGTGTTAGAGTGTAGTAGTGGTGCTGTATTGCATAGTTGTTAGATGTAACATGCGAGAACGTGTAGAGATGTAGTTTTGGAGGGCTACAGAGAGAAAAGTGTAATACGTTCACCGAACTTCAGAATAAGCTGATTATGGTCACTATATACTGCAGTGATTATACAGTCACTTGCTCACGGTTCAGCATCGAATTGCACTCTATTGACCGACCAAATAGTCTGCGTGGCACCATGTTGGCTAGTTAAATTGACCACGTTCCTTGTGGGTCCCACCTATCAGTTCGCATAGGGAAAAGGTCATATAAACACAAATTTACGCAGGCGCGACAAGACTCCACCCCGTGCGCGGGAATCACCTGGTTGTGTATGTATGCTGTGGGGGCTGATGTGTGCGCATGCACGTGTAGGTTGAGCACTTGAGCATGAGAGTGTGTGTTGGTCGTGTGGTGTACTGGTGTGTGCATGCATGCATGCGTGTGTGCGTGTGAGTGTTGCGTGTGTGCGTGGTTGCGTGTGTATGTGTGAGTGTTGCGTGCGTGCGTGGGTGCATGTGATCGTGTGAGTGTTGCGTGCATGTAGTTCGTGTGCATGTGTGCGTGTGTGTATAATCACCACACCAGCTCCTGTGTGTTAAAGGCACGGCTCACATACCAATACAAAGGCTATCTTGTCCGTTGTGCCCATGGTCATGACTTGAACCACCGTCCAATATTTTTTGTCGTTTGTTTTCATTCTTACTAGCAAGATGCCCGTGTGTTGCACGTAACATCAAGATGCATTTGTATGACTAGTTTATCTTGTGAGAGAAAAGGATGAACGGGGGAAGGCCTTATTTGCAAATGTGGAGAGGTGTGTGGGTACCTTTTTGCAAAATTGTCATAGTTTTTTCCTATCCGTCAGCTATAAATCGGACGACCTATATTGCAGGATGGCAGGCACACCATCATCACCAACTCTGTTTTTTATAAGAGTGTATTTTGTCCCTACTCTTATAAAAAGCATAGTCGGTGATAATCGTGTGCCTGCCATCCCGCAATATAGGCCGTCCGATCTATATCTGACGGATAGGAAGGAAACTATGGCGATTTTGCAAAAAGATACCCACACCCCTCTCCACACTTGCAAATAAGGCCTTCACTTGTTCATCCTTTTCTCCCACAAGATAAACTACTCATACAAATGCATCTTGATGTTCCGCAACGATGGGCATCTTGCTAGTATTTTCTAAGAGTGTAGATGTAGAGTAGATACAAGCGGCCAGGTGGGCCCGATGGTAGTGAGATAATGTGATGCAACACTAGAGGTGCCACGTGGAAGCGTTTAAGCTGGTCAACTAGTCGTGTCTTGAGCAAATACAGAGTTGTAAGGTGAGCCCGTGGATCGTATAATAACCACAAAACATAAATGGTGACCGTAATGAGTGGATTACGAAGTCTAATGTACGTATCGTGCTTTCGTTTCAAATTCAATGATAACATCCTTTGTATATATCATGAGAGACACAGAAACATGTGTGAATGTGCCGGGGCTTACTTTTAGAGGACACGGAGATAGTTTGTGTGCGACGTGAAAGGGGCGAGAGGGGGGTATGCAATGGAGAGAGAAGCTCTTCGTTTCTCTTTATTATGACTACCTTTATATATAGTATAAAAATATACAAATTCACGTCTTGGAATAAATATCATTGTGGGCACCATGCAATGCAAGCATTCATACTCCTCCATATAACTTTGTAATGTTGTATATATGTAGAAATTCTAAAATATTGTTTTGGCCACACTTTATTCAAAAGGAATGTTGTATGCAAAATAAACGTGAAGAGAAGTCTTTTTAGATCAATGGGGTACGTGATGTAACATGTGTGAATGTGTAGTTGATGCATTTGGCAGGATCTAGAGAGGTATGTGTGTATTACGTATTCGAGATAGTCATGGATAGTGGGGCGTGGGGCGTGGGAGAGATAGCACGAGAAAGCGAGTGGTCTAGAGAGAGAGAGGCGAATATGATGTCACGGCGAGAGATTCCCTTGAGTGTGTATATGCAAGGGGAGTGGATAGTGGCAGCGGAGAATATTTTTGTGTGTGTGGTGTATGTGTTGGTATGTGCGGGTGTGAGAAGATAACGAGACGTGGGGCGGAGGGTGTGTCACGCGTGAGGTCGGTGGGTCGAGGTGAGGCCCTTCGTTGGGTTCAAATCTGTGCCACATTGGTCGGCCCGTGGCGCATTTAGGGAGACCCATGGATGACTAGTCATACAAGACAAAGATAGCATAATTGTGAAGGACTCTATGTCCCTTGACAAAGGCGGCTAGGATTTGTAACCCTAGGTTCTCGGACTAAGGTAACCCCTTTATCTACGATATTACTATTCATCCAACCTAACTTTAAGGGCATCATACATAATGCTCGCTAGAATCATACTAAATCGATTAGGAAGAGAGGTGTGAGACAATGCAATAGGGACAGGCCTAAAGATAATGTGCGTACAGGAGACACGTAGGCAGGTCTCTGTATATAGAAAGAGTCGATGGGGATTGTGCGTGTGTATGCTTGCGAGAGGAAGAGTGCTTGTGATAAAGGTTAGTGAAAACAGTCGTAAATGGTTACGAGAGGGAGGGAGGGTTATATCGAGAGCATGTGTGCGAGAAAGACACCTCGGGAGAGAGAGTGTGAGCATGTGTGAGAGACCACCGATGGAGAGTGAAACTAGACGTACAAGACTGTTGTACACATTGATTAAAGATATAGATTGTATCCAAATATTAGGATGGGATCATGATATTTGCAATTCGCGTAAGGAACGGTCATTGATCCATCAGACATCTATATTCTATCGAATTTGAGCATGTCTATGTTATTATTCAACACAATTGATCCACATAGTTAGTATTTTGAACTCCAGACAATGCATCGCTTTAGCAATCGAATATAAACATGAGTATACTTCATGTTGTGTGTGTAAAGCACATTATACATACGGAAGTTGCACAATGAACATTATAAATAGCTACCTATGAACTAGCATACATTTGAATTCAACTTAAGGTGGTTTAAAAAATCGAATTCAACATGAAGTCCATTCAATTATTTGAATTTGATATCATGGCATTTGTAAATCATACCTAAATTATGGGGGCACCAATCTTTGCTCTGATTTTGTACATAATAACATATGTAGTCGTGTACAAAATAGATTCAAATTCAGCTCCTCCATTCCAAAATAATCGTAGTTATAGGATTTTCAAGTGTCAAAATTTCAAAAGAAAGCAGATAATTTAATGAGGTTTTCAAACATACAAGGTCAAATTTAACGTTGTCTATTTAGGTCAATCCTCAAAGTTCAAGAGTACTCTAAACGTGAATGCTTGTGTTTCAAAATTTGAACGAAGCGCCAAAAGAGCCTCTACTACCGAAACCGCTGCGTGAGACCAATGTTTGGTAGTACAAGGAAATTACTTTTCTAATAACTCCGACGCGTGAAACCTACCGGCCCGATGTCCAAAGGTCTAAACTGGGGTAGGTTTGTAGCTTCATCTAGACGCTACGCAACCGCCTCTGAAAAACATTCATACACAATGGCGGCCTAAGCACACATGCGCGCGGCCGAAAGCGCTCCCACCCACTATTTGGGACACCTGGGATTACCATCCTACCCCCGACCCGCAGTAGGTCCGAAATCTAAGAGGGGGGGGGGCAAGATTTGTACTTTCCCCAAATTTCAAACAAGCGCGTCCCATCTTCTGTTCAAAAAAGCCAAAAACAAGCGCGCCCCAGACCGAAACATGGTTCTCCCCCTCCTCCCCGCCCACCCCTCTGATTCTCCATTCGTACTCCGTGGGCGCAAAAACAACCTCTCCACCGGCCCTTGAAACCCGGCGTCCTCCATCCGCCACCCCATTCCACCCATCAACCGTCGTCGTCCTCCATCACGCCGGAGCCGATACCCCGACGTCGACATCCACCGCAACCTCAACCGCAACGCCCTCCACAGCTAGTAGTTGAAGCCCGATCTGGAGGTCGGTCGGGATTAAAGGGATGGCCTGGGGGCTCTGCCAAGCACGGCGGTGGTGTGAGGTCGAGGGGAGGGTGGGGCGGCGGAGGCAGGGGTCTAGGCTGGTGGTCACTAGCGGTTCGAGAAAGATCGTCAACAATGACTGGTGGGACGTGAAGCGAAGGCCATCTCGCCGTTCCTTATAGATCGGACAGTTCATTAAAAAATTAGTGACCTATTTATTTTTAGTTGACTATTATCTTGATATGACCACATGTGGTGGTGTGCTGGAGGAGTACCTGCAGTTCATGTGCTCATATATTACAAAATCATACGGAGTAGAATCTAATTTTGTTTTCCATGCAATGTTGTAGAGCTATCATATGGCTCCTGTCATTTATTTTTCAGCCACCTGCTATCTGCTACTTTTACAGTGCACTAGTTCTGCACACACTTCACCCATACTCTCACTATTGTGTTTTTATGCAAGGGTATTTCAGACTCTGCTGCTATGAGAAAGCAACAAAGAAAAGAGAGAAGTCGCTCTAAATGTCAGACAGATAGGCCAAACACGTTTCAGCCTTATAATAGGTGCCGTGTCAGCAGATGGAGACGGTAAACGTAGCTCTAGAGTTGATGACCTCGCTCGCAATGAACCACCGTCCCAGGTGCTTGCTTTAACTTCGCGGTGCCATATGTGGTTGCATGTTCCATATGGTGTCTAGGTTTTATTTGAAAGGCCGAAGTCGGTCTTTATTAAGATAAGGAAAGATATTTTTACATGAACCACCATCCCGTGAGCACCAGAAGACAAATAGCTAGTCAGGGCACTGGCCGAGCCAGTGACAAGCCCAGCAAAGAGAGGCATCACCTGGAAGCCAACTAAAAAGCCGCGATGGTGGCGAAGCAGCCCGCCTCCCACCATGCTCTCAGGTCCTAGATGATCATGTTCACCACTCCAGCCGGCTGTCTAGCTTGTATTGCTTCCAATTTGGTTAAATTGCATCTGCTTAGCTTACACATTATACCTTTGAATATGACCTGCCTTTATGTTTTTGGTACATACTAGTACATACGTGTATTAACCATGTTCTTACATCAAACTAATGTTCTTGTGTATCCCTCATCAATCACTTATGATGAGGCGGTCAGCAAGTGGATTACTCCTCATTTAAAGAATGCGTTGTCGGCCTCCGGCATGATTCTCAAGAAACAGTAAGGCTAGATGAAGATAGTGAATGTAGCTCTGTAGTTGATTACCGCATTTCCCCTACACTAGCATCGCAGGTGCTTGCTCTAACTTGGCATCATGATATGTGGTTGCATGTTGCATATGGTGTCTAGATTGTAATTCTTCCAATCTGGTTAAACTACATGTGCTATTTTGCTTAGCTTATACATTATACATTAATGTGACATGCCTTCACGTATTTAGTACATAGTACATCTGTCTATTAAGCATGTCCTTACATAAAACTATTGTTTTTTTGTATCCCGCATCAGTCAATATGACGAGACACCTTTAGTATATGCAATGCGATATTAGTTTCATCTTTCATATGATTTATAGCATGTCTTGCTTCTAATTTGTTGAAATTCCATTTATGATGGGACGCTTTTAACTTGGTAGAGTCATATTGGTTGCATCTTTCATTTCGTATCTAGCTCGCATTGCTTCTTATTTGTTGGAATGGTTTCTGCTTAGTTTACACAAACAGTTGTGAACATGCCATGCCGTCCTGTTTTTCGTACATATTCCATCCTGGTATCATGTGTTTGCCTTACATCAAAGTAGTGATTGTCAGTATCATGCATGAATGAGTTCTGAAGAGAGAATTTTATTGCTTTTTCTAGTCAGTTTTACTTAACAATTCAAAATCAATAAAGCGGAAGGAAGTTAGCAAGGCAGCGGATAAAGGTGCTCCTTCCAAGCGGAGGCCTCTACAGTTCTACTCCTCCATCCCCCAAGATGATTTCCAAGAGAACACATGCATTGATACTCAACGTGGTTGTGCTTATGATGAGCACGTCTCCCCTAGTGCACCATCACGGTGCTCCCTCTAACTTGGCCTTTATTATATGTGGTTGCATGTTATGTGTGATGTCTAGCTTGTATTGCTTCTAATTTTGTTGAATTCCATCTGCTTACTTTACACATTATACTTGAATAAGATACGTGTTCCTGTTTCTAGAACATACAATATCTGTCTATCAGACCATGTTCTTACATCAAATTACTACTGTTGTGTAACCTGCAACAATCACTTATCATAAGACATGTTTGACTCCGGAGTGTGACATAGGTTACATCTCGCATTCTTTTCTAGCTTGTACTACTAATTTGTTGAAATGGCACTTATGACGAGACAGTTTTAACTTGGTAGAGTGATATTCGTTGCATCTTTCATATGGTGTCTAGCTTTCATTGCTTCTAATTTGTTGAAATACCTTCTCCTTAGTTTACACATCATAAGTCGTGAATATGCAATCTTGTGAATATGCAATGGCACTAATGACGAGAGACCTTTAACTTGATAGTGTGATGTTGTTTGCATCTACTGCTTCACATTTGTTTAAACGACATTTATGATGAGACACTGTTAACTTGGCAGAGCAATATTTGTAGCATCTTTCATATGGTGTCTACCTTCCATTGCATTGCTTCTAATTTAGTGAAATGTCTTACGCTTAGTTTACATATCATAGTTCTGGTTATCTCATGCCGTCCTGTTTTTCTTACATATTACATCCTCCTATCATGTGGTTTTCTAACATCAAAGTTCAGTTTATCTATATCACGCATCAATTTGTTCTGAAGAACTAAATTGTTATTCGTTTTTCTTGTCGGCTTGACTTAACATGGCACGAGAGAAAGAGGAAGCAAGATAGAACGACGGGAAAGGGAACGGAAGAATCCTGCAGATTCTCACCGGTAATGCGATGGTGCAATAGAATGTCAAAGTCTAGCGGAAAATTCTACCGGCGGGGTATCCCGTCTTTGAACGAGCTGCAGAACAAGCCAAGCGAAACAAATAGCTGCCACCAAACAAGCGAGACAACCCTAGTTGTTGCAACACCTTCCACAGTACCACCGGTACGATTTACTCATTCGTCAACTCAGCTAGCAGCATGTTCCCAAGCTCCCTTGCCACCTGGCACTACTTCTGAAGCACTCTTGACACAAGATGAGTTGGCAAGATCAGATGAACTTTGTGAGCTTCAACAACAAGAAGGTAGTTGCTGGAGTCAATTTACAGTCGCATGCTTCTTTATATCTAGTCTCGCAGTTTGATGTACACTAACACTTCCTATGTTTGTTGTTGGACTAGCACCTAGGCGCAAGTCGAAACAAACATCAGGGATAATGCTCGATAGGTGAACTAAATCTAGAGGAGGAAGAATGGAGATTTGTTTTGAGGCAGGTTTAAAAAGGCCACGTGATGCTACAGAGTCAGCCAAGTTAGTATCAGAGGCAGCGGTTGATGTTAGGTGTCATGCACGTATCCTCCCAACATGGATTGATGACAGAATGACAAAGACGAAACCCAGTTCAACACCTTCCTCGACCATTTATCTGTAAGTATGGTTATGTATGGAAACTAGTAATATCGTCTTGCTCATCCAATACTTTCTAGGTTCTTGATAATAAGATTCCCATAATTTTCAGCAGATGAGGTTCAAGTTGGATAGCCAAGTTGATGCAACGGACAAGCTTGCACCCATGTTTTCAAGTATGCTCTGCGACGATGTCGGTATAACTTGAGGAAAACTCACTTTGAAGGCAAGGCTAACGATGAACTTTCCCAAACATCTCCAAAGTGGAAAATATATCCGATGAAGGCGGAGAGGCCTCGTTAAACTCTTGGTCCGATCTGAAGTATCGTGTACATTATATATATGTGATCAGATCACATGTTGAAGTCCTATTGACGCATGTGCCACACAAATCTATCTTCTTGTAGGTGAACTGTTCAAAGAACAAGGCCAACCATACGAAAGTGAAATTCCAACAGAAGACGGGATCTCGTAGCTATATTGCACAATGCGAGGCTCTTGTAATTAGATTTTGTTTCACTCTTTTCATTGTACCATATTATCAGATCTATATTGACTTGTTCCAAATGCAGAGGAAAGACCGCAAGGACCAAACAGTACCTGAACCATATGCTGTGGAAATCTTCAAGGACTGTCAAACCAGCAAGAAGATGGGCATGACTACACCGGTCAAAGTCATTTGTTGTAAGTCCTTAATCCTCATGCCTTTTAACTACTACTTACTCGACTTGTGCCTTGAACTGCATGGTTTGCAGCCAATGTCTATTACTCTTTTCAATTTTATACACAATTGTCTTAGCGTATCATTGCACCTTACAAGGTTTAAAAGAGAGGAGTGATGTTCCTTTGATCTTGACCTGTAATCTAGTTCTCTGCTGGACTTTCTCACACAACATTACAATTGCCTGTTTGTCTGTTCTCAGTTGTTTTGTGATATGAATGATGTCATACTATGCTTACCATATTATGAACTTCGTCTCTTTATCCTTAGCCCTCAATACAATGTGAAGAAATAGACAATACATTAGCGATGGTACATGATCATATGTTTGGAACCTGGTTTTATTATGTACTTTGAAATAAAATACAAGTATTATTTTACATGGGTTCACCAGAATAAGTTATGTATATAGACCAAAGCTATTTTGTTTGGTTTTGTTGCCTCCTTAATATCTTACATTGCTCGGTACTACTAATGTAAAACCTCAACTTTTCAAATGAGCTATGGAAAAAATGGTGGAACCACCACCTTACGAAGGTGGCGAGGCAACTATAACCGCAATGTCGACTCTTGTTGCGGTGGGTCAAGACTGTCCACTAACGGTGCTAAAAGCACGTTCTGCGTATCTTGGCTTGGTTGTTAAGGCAGTCTCGTCCAAACTTCCTCATGATCAAGATATGCAAGCTCAAAACAATGTTGTATCTGCGCTCCGGACACAAGTCCATTCCCTAACAGAGACCCTTTGTGAAACAAGGAGAGACATTGTTCGATGTTGTCAAGATATGCATGGTTTTGGAACCGGACTATCGGACATTTGCTATGTTGTTCAGAGCCTAGGAGAACTAAAGGCGAATGTTATGGTGCTCCATCGGACAATACAACATGAAAACATAACATCGAGGTCAAATGAACTGAGCTGAACTTCTGGTGGTGCATTTATCTGCTAGACAGTTAACTTTTATGCCAACCTTCCTTTTGTTTTATAGTTGTAATTTGTTTTGGTGCGATACAAAATTTGTTCTTAACGTGCAGCCATCGGCTGAAGAAAACAACAAGCCATTTTTGTATAGTGTAGGGTGTTCCCTATATTTGCACTGGTGGCGAATTTTATGCCCACCGGCTGTAGTTAACATGGGCCTCCTACGGGCCGTAGAAACAATGGGCCTACTAAGGGTCGTAGAAACAATGGGCATTCTACGTGGCGTAGAAACAATGGGCCTTATATGGGCCGTAGACACAATGGGCCTTCTATGGATCGTATCATTAATGGGCCTTCTACGGGCCGTATGATCGGTTGCCCAAACATGGGCCAATAACAGACCACGTTATGGCCGTAAATGGGCTAGAGTTGAAATCGTCCGTTCATGGGCCAACCATAACGGGCCGTCATTAATCAGCCGTATTTTGATGACGCTATGAAAACGGCCAACGATTAACGGGCCACAAACGGGCCGCTCGTAACCACGGGCGAATTTGGCCCTGGCGTAAAAAATGACAGTAATGGGCCATAAGTAAACGAATGTGGAAATGAGCCCCGAGAAGGCCGAAAGATAACATGGGCTGGAAACGGCCCAATGAAATAATGGGCCGTTAATGGGCATTAAGTGATACACTATTCATTACGGCCCAGTTTCACCACGTGCCGTTAATGGGCATAAAGTGATACACTGTTCATTACGGGCCGGTTTTACCACGGGCCGTTAATGGGCCGAGAAAAATAAGGGCCTCATATGGGCCGAAATACGTCATGGGTCATACATGGGCCGGAAGTTAAAACAGGCTGTAATTATATTGGACGGCCCAGATGACGCTAGTGGGCCTAAGGATAGGCCGTAAACAGGCCATGGGTTAGCTGGCTGTAAATGGGCTATATGCGAACAGGTCGTTCACAGGCTTGTCGTGGGCCGGCCCGCCACCTTTTGACCAAGTCAAACGGGCCGGCCTTTTCACAGGAATGGGCCTCTGTTGGGCCGTGCCACGTGTCGACGTATCATAGGCTCTTTGGGTCCAATGAGTGGACGACATCTGTCCAACGGTGAGCCGACACGTGTTTCCTCCAGCCAATGATGATTTTACACGTGGAAAATCCCCATTGGTCGGGGCTGTTAACAGGTTATCGGATCCAAAACCAGACCCGATAGATTAACGGCGTTCCGTTACGGTGGATGCCACGTGTCGGTCACCCTTGACAAAAGCACTTCTGTGACGCACGATTTATCGTCATGGAAGTGGACACTTCCGTGATGATAATTTTGGTAATGTCATGGAACACTTCTACAACAGCACATGTATGACTATCTTGATTCTGTCATAAATTTGTCATGGATGTACATGCATGGCAGAAAACGTGACCTACTGTGACAAACACGTATCATCACGGAAGTGTATTTTTTTGTAGTGCAACAACATGACATCTAAGACAGGGTTACCGTACCACTCAGGAGTTGTACGTACCCTTGTCGACCTACGAGGTTCGATAGTAACTTGATCCGAAACTTCATGATCACTATCATTAGCTTCCTGTTCAACTGACGTAGGTGTCACAGAAATATCTTTCTACGCTGCACTACTCACTGATAACCCACAAGTATAGGGGATCGCAACCAGTTTTCAAGGGTAGAGTATTCAACCCAAATTTGTTGATTCGACACAAGGGGAGCCAAAGAATATTCTCAAGTATTAGCAGCTGAGTTGTAAATTCAACCACACCTGGAAACTTAGTATCTGCAGCAAAGTGTTTAGTAGCAAAGTAATATGATAGTGGTGGTAACGGTAACAAAAGTAAAGACAAAGAAAAGTAATGTTTTTGGTATTTTTGTAGTGATTGTAACAAGAGTAACGGAAAAAGTAAATAAGCGTAAACCAGTATATGGAAAACTCGTAGGCACCGGATCAGTGATGGATAATTATGCCGGATGTGGTTCGTCATGTAACAGTCATAACATAGGGTGACACAGAACTAGCTCCTCCAGTTTATCAATGTAATGTAGGCATGTATTCCGTATATAGTCATACGTGCTTATGGAAAAAAACTTGCATGACATGTTTTGTCCTACCCTCCCGTGGCAGCGGGGTCCTATTGGAAACTAAGGGATATTAAGACCTCCTTTTAATAGAGAACCGGAACAAAGCGTTAGCACATAGTGAATACATGAACTCCTCAAACTATGGTCATCACCGGGAGTGGTCCCGATTATTGTCACTTCGGGGTTGCGGATCATAACACATAGTAGGTGACTATAGACTTGCAAGATAGGATCAAGAACACACATATCTTCATGAAAACATAATAGGTTCAGATCTGAAATCATGGCACTTCGGGCCCTAGTGACAAGCATTAAGCATAGCAAAGTCATAGCAACATCAATCTCGAGAACATAATGGATACTAGGGATCAAACCCTAACAAAACTAACTCGATTACATGATAAATCTCATCCAACCCATCACCGTCCAGCAAGCCTACGATGGAATTACTCACGCACGGCGGTGAGCATCATGAAATTGGTGATGGAGGATGGTTGATGACGACGACGGTGACGAATCCCCCTCTCCGGAGCCCCGAACGGATTCCAGATCAGCCCTCCCGAGAGAGATTAGGGCTTGGCGGCGGAGGGCCACCAGGGGGCCCACGAGGTAGGGGGCGCGCCCAGGGGGGAGGGCGCGCCCCCCACCCTCGTGAGCAGGGTGTGGGCCCCCTGGTCTTCATCTTTGGCGAGGATTTTTTATTATTTTTTCTAAGGTGTTCCATGGAGTTTGTGTCATTCCGAGAACTTTTGTTTTACGCATAAAACAACATCACGGCAATTCTGCTAAAAACAGCGTCAGTCCAGGTTAGTTCCATTCAAATCATACAAGTTAGAGTCCAAAACAAGGGAAAAAGTGTTTGGAAAATTAGATACAACGGAGACGTATCAACTCCCCCAAGCTTAAACCCTTGCTTGTCCTCAAGAAATTCAATTGACAAACTGAAAGAGAAAAAGAAAAACTTTTACAAACTCTGTTTGCTCTTGTTGTTGTAAACATGAAAAGCCAGCATTCAAGTTTCAACAAATATTATGAACTAACCATACTCACAATAACACGTAGGTCTCATAATTAGTCATATCAATAGCATAATCAGCTAGCGAGCCATAATAATAAAACTCGGATGACAACACTTCCTCAAAATAATCATAACATGATATAACGAAATGGTATCTCGCTAGCCCTTTCTGAGACCGCAAAACATAAATGCAGAGCACCTTTAAATATCAAGGACTGACTAAACATTGTAATTTATGGTAAAAGAGATCCAGTCAAGTCATACCCAAAATAAACCAATTATAACGAATGCAAACGACAGTGTGCTCTCTAGCGGGTGCTTTTTAATAAGAAGGGTGATGACTCAACATAAAAGTAAATGGATAGGCCCTTCACGAGAGGAAGCGAGGATTTGTAGAGGTGCCAGAGCTCGATTTTGAAATAGAGATAAATTATTTTGAGCGGCATACTTTCATTGTCAACATAACAACTAAGAGATGATGATATCTTCCATGCTAAACAGATTATAGGCAAATCCCAAACAGAATGGTAAAGTTTATACTCCCCTTCCTCCACAAGCATCAATCCATGGCTTGCTCGAAACAACGAGTGCCTCCAACATTCAACGGGTCACAAGGGGAGTTTTGTTTGCAATTATTTTGATTTAGTTTGCATAAAGCATGGGACTGGGCATCCCGGATACCAACCATTTTCTCGTGAATGAGGAGCGGAGTCCACTCCTCTTGAGAATAACCCGCCTAACACGGAAGATAAGGGCAGCTCTAGTTGACATATGAGCTATTCGAGCATGCAAAACATAATGTTTATTTGAAGATTTAGAGTTTGGCACATACAAATTTACTTGGAACGGCAGGTAGATACCACATATAGGAAGGTATAGTGGACTCATATGGAATAACTTTGGGGTTTAAGGAGTTTGGATGCACAAGCAGTATTCCCGCTTAGTACAGTGAAGGCTAGCAAAAGACCGGAAGCGACCAACCGAGAGAGCGACAACAGTAGTAAACATGCATTAAAATTAATTTACACGAATACAAGCATGAGTAGGATATAATCCACCATGAACATAAATATCATGAAGGCTATGTTGATTTGATTCAGCTACATGCGTGAACATGTGCCAAGTCGAGTCACTCAATTCATTCAAAGGAGGATACCATCCCATCATACCATATCATAATCATTCTAATAGCATGTTGGCACGCAAGGTAAACCATTATAACTCATAGCTAATCAAGCATGGCACAAGCAACTATAATCTCTAAATGTCATTGCAAATATGTTTACTTCATAATAGCTGAATCAGGGACGATGAATCATCATATTTACAAAAACAAGAGAGGTCGAGTTCATACCAGCTTTTCTCATCCCAATAAGTCCATCATATATCATCATTATTGCCTTTCACTTGCACGACCGAACGTTGTGTATAATAATAAGAGTGTACGTGCATTGGACTAAGATGGAATCTCCAAGCATTCAACTCAAGAGAGAAGACAAGTAATATGGGCTCTAAGTTAAATAAATGATCATGCATATGAGAGCCACTAAGCATTTTCAATATGGTCTTCTCGACCCCCAAAGAAAGGAAAAGAAAAATAAAAACTATTTACACGGGAAAGCTCCCAACAAGTAAAAGAAGAACGGGAAATATTTTTGTGTTTTCTTTTTAATTCTACTACAAGCATGGAAAGTAGACTAACTAATTTTTTTGTTTTTTTTAAGGTTTATCAAACACACAAGAAGAAAGCTAGAAAAAGAAATTTAAAATAACATGGATATTACAGTGAAAGAGTATGAGCACCGACATCTAGCAATGAGTGTGTGTGAATATGAATGTAATGTCGGTGGGAAATACGTACTCCCCCAAGCTTAGGCTTTTGGCCTAAGTTGGTCTATTGCCAGGAATAGCCTGGCGGATACCTGTAGGTGTAGCTGGGTCGATCTTGCGATGCAGCTACCGCCTCTGAGGCTGCTGACATGGCGTCGAGCTGCCTCCGCTCTCCTATCGTACTCATCTGCCTCCTCTCTGGTAATAATATATCTTCCTCTCGTCTGAAAATCAAAGAAGGTAGGAGCAGGAAGAGTAACATGGACAACATGTCGTTTGTTAAAGATTAGTCGATACTGGAGAGGTGGTCCAGTCCTCTCAACAAACTGGTGGGAAAACATAGAATCAAGATCTAAATAAGTAGGGAGTAACTCCATATCACCCTCACAAATGTCTACATCAAGGAAATTAGCTAAGCGGGTTTCATAAATTCCTCCGAAGAAATCTCCGTTATGTCTATTATGATGCAACCTACGAGCTACAATGGCTCCCATATGACAAGATTGGTCTCCTAACACAGCACTTACGAGAATCTTTGAGATCAGGGGCACACATGTGACATGCTTCATCCTTAGCATTTATGCATCTACCAATGAAGAGAGCAAAATAATGTATAGAAGGAAAGTGAATGCTCCCTATAGTGGCTTGCGTTATATCCCTATGTCCCCCCACTGTTATTTTAGCAAGAAAATCTCTATATTCAGATTTAGGGGGATCCCTGATACTACCCCAAGATGGAAGTTTGCATGCAAGAGTGAAATCCTCTAAGTCCATGGTATAAGATTTGTCATAAAGGTCAAACATGACTGAAGGAGAATTACGCAAAGATGAAAACTCAAACCTCCCCAAAAATGAACTTGTGAGATCACGATACTGGGGGCATTTATCAGCTTCAAAGTCCTCAAGACCGCCATTACGCAAATATGCGTAGAATTCTTCTTTAACTCCCGCTTGATTCATAAAATTTTCCGAAGGCCATTCACAGGGCCTCACAAGAGCATCTCTTGGTGGTTCCTCGTCAGCATCACGCATTGCGAGCCTGGGACCTTGCTTCCTTGAAGAACCACCTTGGAACATCTTCCTAAGCATATTGTTTTCTCTGAAAAATAATTCTGAAATTTTTAGTAACTTCAAACAAAAGTGAACCAACTTCAATAGAACTGATAGCAACTACTCATACAAGTGCCTAGAGCATATATCAAGCATTAGAACTACTTGGAACCATATAAATTTGGCATGCAAGCTCAAGAACATGGTCACCTATGCAGCACAAATTTGCAATGAATAAAGCACTAGAACAAAAACTAATTGGACCAATGGAGGAGTCACATACCAAGGAAAAATCTCCCCAAGCAGTTTTGCGAGAGGTGCTTTGAGGAAGGAGATCGACAATCACATCAACGGGGGCTGGAACACGAGCTTGAGTTGGTTTTTCGGGTTTGTGTGAGGCAGATGAAGAAGATGGGTGCAGGGATAAGTGGAGGAGGGCCACCATGGGCCCACGAGGCAGGGGGGTGCGCCCAGGGGGTAGGGCGCACCCTCCACCCTCGTGGCCAGGTGGCAGCTCCCCCCGCGGTAATTTTTGCACAGTAAATCCTCAAATATTCCCGAAAAAATCATATTAAATTGGCATGGCATTCTGAGGACTTTTATTTTCGGGATATTTTTATATTGCACGGATAAGTTAGGAAACAGACAGAAAAATACTATCTTTACTTTATTTCTACTAAAGAACAGAAAATATAAAGAGGGTACAGAAGGTTGTGCTTCGAGTTTCATCCATCTCATGCTCATAAAAAAGAATCCACTAACAAGGTTGATCAAGTCTTGTTAACAAGCTCATTCCGATTAACATGGAACCAGAGAAATTTCGAATAACACTATGTTACCACAACGGGGATATGGACATCCCCAATAATAAGTATATCATATTTTTTCTTGACAGTAGGGAGAGGAAATTCAAAACCTCCAAATATAATCGATGGAATTTTTCCAATAGAGTTGATACTATAAACTTGAGGTTGTTTCCTCGGAAAATGTACCATGTGCTCATTACCATTAACATGAAAAGTGACATTGCCTTTGTTGCAATCAATAACAGCCCCTGCAGTATTAAGGAAAGGTCTTCCAAGAATAATAGACATGCTATCATCCTCGGGAATATCAAGAATAACAAAGTCCGTTAAAATAGTAACGTTTGCAACCACAACAGGCACATCCTCACAAATACCGACATGTATAGCAGTTGATTTATCGACCATTTGCAAAGATATTTCAAGAGGGTGTCAACTTATTCAAATCAAGTCTACGATATAAAGAGAAGAGGCATAACACTAACACCGGCTCCAAGATCACATAAAGCAGTTTTAACATAATTTCATTTAATGGAGCATGGTATAGTAGGTACTCCTGGATCTCCAAGTTTCTTTGGTATTCCACCCTTAAAAGTATAATTAGCAAGCATGGTGGAAATTTCAGCTTCAGGTATCTTTCTTTTATTAGTAATGATATCCTTCATATACTTAGCATAATGATTTATTTTGAGCATATCAGTTAATCGCATACGCAAAAAGATAGGTCTAATCATTTCAGCAAAGCGCTCAAAATCCTCATCATCCTTTTTCTTGGATGGTTTCGGAGGAAAAGGCATGGGTTTCTGAACCCATGGTTCTCTTTCTTTACCATGTTTCCTAGCAACGAAGTCTCTTTTATCATAACGTTGATTCTTTGATTGTGGGTTATCAAGATCAATGAGGTTCAACTTCTAGATCATTATCATTACTAGGTTGAGCATCATCATGAACATCATCATTAACATTTTCACTAGGTTCATGTTCATTACAGATTGTGTTTGACATCGAGACATAGAGATATCATTTGGATTATCGTGTGGTTCACAATAGGTTCACTAGAAGTTTGCAAAGTCCTATCATTTTTCTTTTTCTTCCTTTTAGAAGAACTAGGCATATCAATATTATTTCTCTAAGAATCTTGCTCGATTCTCTTAGGGTGGCCTTCAGGATACAAAGGTTCTTGAGTCATTCTACCAGTTCTAGTAGCCACTCTAACAACATTATCACTTTTCTTACTATTCATTTCATCAAGCACTTCTTTCTGAGCTTTAAGTACTTGTTCTACTTGAGTGGTAACCATAGAAGCATGTTTGCTAACAAGTTTAAGTTCACCTCTAATATTAGCCATATAATCACTCAAGCGTTTAATCATAAAGGTATTCTATTTTAATTGTCTACCAAAATAAGCATTAAAGTCATCTTGCTTAAACATAAAGTTAACAAACTCATCCAAGCACTGACTAGCAATTTTAGTAGGAGGGACTTGAGCTTTATCATACCTATAGAGAGAATTTACCTTTACTACCTGTGTCGGGATATCGGGAGGTTCTTCAGTAAATAAGTAATTGAGGTAAATTCTTAACATCTTCAGCTTTATTACCTTTTTCTTTCATAGATTTCTTTGCCTCTTGCATATCTTCAGGACTGAGAAATAGAACACCTCTCTTCTTCGGAGTTGGTTTTGGAATAGGCTCAGTAATGGGCTCTGGAGCTGGTTCGGGAGGTGGCTCGGGAGGTTCCCAATTATTTTCATTTGTCAACATATTATTCAATAGAATTTCAGCTTCATCCGGTGTTCTTTCCCTGAAAAGAGAACCAGCACAACTATCCAGGTAATCTCTGGACGCATCGGTTAGTCCATAATAAAAGATATCAAGTATTTGGGTTTCTTAAGAGGGTGATCAGCAAAGCATTAAGTAACTTGAGAAGCCTCCCCAAGCTTGTGGGAGACTCTCTTCTTCAATTTGCACAAAATTATATATATCCCTCAAAGCAGCTTGTTTCTTATGAGCACGGAAATATTTAGCAGAGAAGTAATAAATCATATCCTGGGGACTTTGCACACAACTAGGATCAAGAGAATTAAACCATATCTTAGCATCACCCTTTAATGAGAACGGAAATATTTTGAGTAGATAAAGGTAGCGCGATCTCTCATTATTAGTAAACAGGGCAGCTATATCATTTAACTTAGTAAGATGTGCCACAACAGTTTCAGATTCATAGCCATAAAAAGGATCAGATTCAACCAAAGTAATTATATCTGGATCAACAGAAAAATCTTAATAATCCCGATCAGGAACACAAATAGGTGAAGTAGCAAAAGCAGGGTCGGGTCTCATTCTATCTCTAAAAGATTCTTTACTCCATTTAACTAGCAACCTCTTAAGTTCAAGTCTATCCTGGCAAGCAAGAACAGCTGTAGAAGATTCAGCATTAAAAAGATAACCCTCGGGAATAGCAGGCATATTTTCATCATCACTAACATCACCGTATTCAGGTTCAATAATTTCTCTTTCTCTAGACTTAGCAATTTGCTCATCAAGAAATTCACCAAGGGGCACAGTAGTATCAAGCATAGAAGTAGTTTCATCATAAGTATCATGCATAGCAGAAGTGGCATCATCAATAACATGCGACATATC
Source organism: Aegilops bicornis (assembly GCA_021605145.1). Lineage (NCBI taxonomy): Eukaryota > Viridiplantae > Streptophyta > Magnoliopsida > Poales > Poaceae > Aegilops > Aegilops bicornis. The sequence continues at coordinate 372,222,007 of CM038669.1, read as the reverse complement.
GGAATGAATAGCAGAAGCAGGTTTAGGTGTCGCTAGCTTACTCATAACAGACGGTGAATCAAGTGCGAGCTAGATGGCAGTTCCTTACCTCCCTCGTAGTTGAGGGATAAATTGTTGTCTTAAGCGTCTTTCAAGTTCTTCATAGTGTCCAGCAGATATAAATCCCAAGTGACTCAAAGAATAGAGCTATGATCCCGGCAACAACGCCGTAAAAAGGTCTTGATAACCCACAAGTATAGGGGATCGCAATAGTTTTCGAGAGTAGAGTATTCAACCCAAATTTGTTGATTCGACACAAGGGGAGCCAAAGAATATTCTCAAGTATTAGCAGCTGAGTTGTCAATTCAACCACACTTGGAAACTTAGTATCTGCAGCAAAGTGTTTAGTAGCAAAGTAATATGATAGTGGTGGTAACAGTAACGGAAGTAAAGACAACAAAAGTAATGTTTTTGGTATTTTTGTAGTGATTGTAACAAGATGTAACGGAAAAGTAAATAAGCGTAAACCAGTATATGGAAAACTCGTAGGCACCAGATCAGTGATGGATAATTATGCCGGATGTGGTTCGTCATGTAATAGTCATAACATAGGGTGACACAGAACTAGCTCAAGTTCATCAATGTAATGTAGGCACGTATTCCGTATATAGTCATACGTGCTTATGGAAAAGAACTTGCATGACATCTTTTGTCCTACCCTCCCGTGGCAGCGGGGTCCTATTGGAAACTAAGGGATATTAAGGCCTCCTTTTAATAGAATACCAGAACAAAGCATTAGCACATAGTGAATACATGAACTCCTCAAACTATGGTCATCACCGGGAGTGGTCCCGATTATTGTCACTTCGGGTTGCGGATCATAACACATAGTAGGTGACTATAGACTTGCAAGATAGGATCAAGAACACACATATATTCATGAATACATAATAGGTTCATATCTGAAATCATGGCACTCGGGCCCTAGTGACAAGCGTTAAGCATAGCAAAGTCATAGCAACATCAATCTCAGAACATAATGGATACTAGGGATCAAACCCTAACAAAACTAACTCGATTACATGATAAATCTCATCCAACCCCATCACCGTCCAGCAAGCCTATGACGGAATTACTCACGCACGGCGGTCAGCATCATGAAATTGGTGACGGAGGATGGTTGATGATGACGACGGCAACGAATCCCCCTCTCCGGAGCCCCGAACGGACTCCAGATCAGCCCTCCCGAGAGAGATTAGGGCTTGGCGGCGGAGGGCCACCAGGGGGCCCACAAGGTAGGGGGCGCGCCCAGGGGGGGAGGGCGCGCCCCCACCCTCGTGAGCAGGGTGTGGGCCCCCTGGTCTTCATCTTTGGCGAGGATTTTTTTAATTTTTTCTAAGGTGTTCCGTGGAGTTTCAGGTCATTCCGAGAACTTTCGTTTTCTGCACATAAAACAACATCACGGCAATTCTGCTGAAAACAACGTCAGTCCGGGTTAGTTCCATTCAAATCATACAAGTTAGAGTCCAAAACAAGGGCAAAAGTGTTTGGAAAAGTAGATACGACGGAGACGTATCACTCACTGGTTGAAGTAAATAAGGTTCAACAACCTCATCAAGTTCTACCTTCCTACCACTCAATTCTTTCGAGATAAACTCCTCGAGAAAGGACCCGTTCTTAGCGACAAACACTTTGCCTACGGATCTGAGATAGAAGGTATACCCAACTGTCTCTTATGGGTATCCTATGAAGACACATTTGTTTGCTTTGGGTTTGTGCTTTTCCGGCTGAAGCCTTTTGACATAAGCATCGCAGCCCCAAACCTTAAGAAGCGACAACTTAGGTTTCTTGCCAAACCACAGTTCATTCGGTGTCATCTCCACAGACTTAGATGGTGCCCTATTTAAAGTGAATGCGGCTATCTCTAACTCATGACCCCAAAACGATAGTGGCAGATCGGCAAGAAACATCATAGAACGCACCATATCCAATAAGGTTCGATTACGACGTTCGGACACACCATTACGTTGTGGTGTTCTAGGTGACGTGAACTATGAAACGATTCCACATTGTCTTAAGTGATTGCCAAACTCATAACTCAGATATTCTCCCCCTCGATCGGATCGTAGGAATTTAATTTGCTTGTTACGATGATTCTCAACTTCACTCTAAAATTTCTTGAACTTTTCAAATGTTCCAGACTTATGCTTCATTAAGTAAATATACCCATATCTACTCAAGTCATCGGTGAAGGTGAGAAAGTAACGATATCCACTGCGCGCCAATGCTCATCGGACCACACACATCAGTATGTATGATTTCCAACAAGTCACTTGCCCTTTCCATTGTTCCGGAAAACGGGGTTTTAGTCATCTTGCCCATGAGGCATGGTTCACATGTGTCAAGCGATTCAAAATCAAGTGACTCCAAAAGTCCATTAGCATGGAGTTTCTTCATGTGCTTTACACCAATATGACCTAAGCGGCAGTGCCACAAGAAAGTGGTACTATCATTAAGAACTCTACATCTTTTGGCATCAATGCTATGAACATGTGTATCATCACTATCAAGATTCAATAAGTATAAACCCCTCACAGTGGGTGCATGACCGTAAAAGATATTACCAATATAAATAGAACAACTATTATTCTCTTGTTTAAATGATAACCATCTCGCATTAAACAAGATCTAGATATAATGTTCATGCTCAATGCAGGCACTAAATAACAATTATTCAGGTTCATCACTAATCCTGATGGTAATCAAAGAGTGAGCGTGCGGACGGCGATCACATCAACCTTGGAACAATTTCCCAAGTGCATCGTCACTTCATCCTTCGCCAGCGTCCGTCTATTCCGTAGTTCCTGCTTTGCGTTGCAAATGTGAGCAACCGAACTGGTATCAAATACCCATGCACTACAACGAGAGTTGGTAAGGTAGACATCAATAACATGTATATCATATATACCTTTGTTGACGTTGGCCCCCTTCTTGTCGGCCAGATACTTGGGGCAGTTCCATTTCCAGTGGCCAGTTCCCTTGCAATAGAAGCACTCAGTCTCCGGCTTGGGTCCAGCCTTGGGTTTCTTCATGGGAGGAGCAACTGCTTTGCCACCTTTCTTGAAGTTTCCCTTCTTTCCCTTGCCTTTCTTGAAACTAGTGGTTTTATTCACCATCAACACTTGATGATCCTTCTGGATGTCTGACTCGGCGACTTTCAGCATCGTGAACAGCTCGGAGACTGACTTGTTCATCCTTGCATGTTATAGTTCAACACAAATCTCTTGTAGCTAGGTGGTAGCGATAGAAGAACTCTGTCAGTGACAGCCTCTGTAGGGAGCTCAATTCCCAACTCAGCCAGACGATTGTTTTACCCAGACATTCTGAGTATGTGCTCACTAACAGACCCGTTCTCCTCCATCTTACAGGCATGGAACTTATCAAAGGTCTCATACCTCTCGATCCGGCCATTCTTCTCAAAGATAAACTTCAACTCTTGGAACATCTCATATGCTCCATGACGTTCAAAATGCCTTTGAAGTTCCGGCTCTATGCCATACAGCATGGCGCATTGAACAATTGATTAGTCATCAACACGTGATTGCCATGCGTTCACAACGTCCACAGTCGTTGGAGGGGGTGGCGCACCAAGCGGTGCATCAAGGACATAAGACTTATGGGAAGCCATGAGGATAATCCTCAGATTACGGGCCCAGCCCACAAAGTTACTTCCATCATCTTTCAGCTTAGCTTTCTCTAGGAACGCATTGAAATTCAGGGGAGCTACTGCGTGGGCCATTGATCTACAACATAAATTTACAAAGGCAACTTCAGACTGTTGTTCATGATAATGAGTTCAATTAATCATATTACCTAAAAACTCCCACTCAAATCAACATCCCTCCGGTTGTCCGAGTGTAACACGATCCAAATTCACCAACCCAAGTCCGATCATCACGTGAGATGAGGTGGTTTCAATGGTGAACCTCTCCATGTTGATCATTGTCGGTTCAATATCCGGCGTATCTCGTAGTAGGGGTCCTAATCTAGGCGTCTTGGAGCGATGGTAACATGGACACGGGATTTTACCCAGCTTCGGGCTGTCTTGAAGAGATAATACCCTACATGCTGCTTTTGATTGTTTTCATATGGGTGTAGTATAGAGTACATGTATCTACCACAAGATTGTAGTAATGAATATTAGATGCCTATTGACTAGCCTGGCCTCGGTTTATATAACACACCGGAGGCCTAGGATTTTAGGAGAGTCCTTGTCTTGGGCGGCAGGGGCTGTCCGAACTGGCCCATGAGTAAACGGCGATGGGGGTCCTTGGCCTAATCCAACTGATCGGGAGACGATGTGGTGAGTACCCCCGAGTCCAGGACACCGTCAATAGCCCCCCTGAACCGGTCTTCAAGTTGGGGACACTCCTCGGTTCTTTCGAACTGTTCTTCGTCTTCGATCGTCGGTCTTGAAAACTGGTTCAACAAATCTTCTCATCTCTGATCTTGAGGATCACCGAAGTGCATCCGAAGAGTTTACACGTCGGGTATCCGAGAAGCTCCTTTAAGTTTCCGGCCTTTATCAATGCCTTGTTATTGTTATGCCACACCTCAGGTTTGAAGTTGTTCCCGGGCGGCAGCGTCCTCTTGCGTCCGAGCTCCAACGCCGGACTGCATTCGAGGTATATTTTGCAGCCGAGCACCAACGCCGGACCGCTTCCAAGCTCCAATGCCGAAATTTATCCAAGCTCCAACACCGGACTGTATCCGAAGAGTATTGTTACCGCCAATCTCCAACGCCGGACTATGTCCAAGCTCCAACGCCGGACTATATCCGAGGTGTCATAGATCATCTTGGTTCAAAAAAGTTGAAGGATTTTAGCCGAGCTTAATGCTGGAAATGCCCTCTATGGAGCTAGCCACTAGCGCCCGCGCTTTATGCCGGACCGCTTCCGAGGTGGTGCACCAACCCGACATTACGGGCCAAATTTTGTCAATATTTTTTATTGGTGCAATTTATTCTCTGCCGAGATATATAGCCGGTAGCCCTCAAGGTGTGTATCGGTCTAAAACCCGAGATGCACCTGAAGGATGACATAAGACCGCTGATCCCAGTAGCCCCTGAGACTCAGGTTGATTCGCAAAATCGGCCTGAGGATCAACTCCTAGCTCGGCAGAATACTTCAGGACACAAAAAGCGGTGTGCAAAGTCCTCGAGACTCAGGTTGGGTGCGGCCGACCAACCTGAGGATCATAATCTCCTCGAAAACTATATTGCACTTAAATTTCCTGCATTGGATTGTCAATGCAGTAGCCCCCGAGAATTGGGTTGGGCAAAATGGCTGACCCTAGGATCGTACCTCCTCAGGAACAAGTTCAACTGTCATGTATGTTTTGAGGACACCGAGGTGGAGTTCAACAGGAAAGATGCCGAACTGTAGTTTTAAAAAAGAGTTTCACGCCGAACACCTCAACCGAGAGAATGTCCCGCTTTGTCTAGATTGGATCAAGCTATTTTTGTACCAATACGAAATTGGGCTTAAAGTTGTACTTCCATCGTGCTTTGACATGACACATCTGATCTCTAGACTTCAAGTGGGTTAGCCTTTGGCTTCAGCCTCTCTATCCCGAAGGGGGAGTGTTTCTCAGGCCAGTTTAGCGAACTAAACGCGGGCGGCTTTAGAGAGAAACCAGGCTACCCGGCTATTGATCATACACCTGAATTGAGAAAGGAGTCGTAGAAAAAGACTGTGCATCGACTAAGAAGAAAATATATATTATAAAACGGCTCATCCTAATTTAAGAGCCCCAAGTGACTTGGGTAAAAGAAAATGATTGTATGTACTGAAGTACTTATATCATATCTGTGTTCACCCAAACTTTAAACGCATCTTAACCAACCGCCGACTTCTCCCTCTTCGGTCAAGGGCCGAAAAGTGTTATGTACTCCACCTGTCGAGAATATCAACGGTGTTTCCGATAACCAGGCAATCAGGCCATAAGGCTGTAACAGACAAAGCACGCTTAGGGAACTTATGCTATATTACTGACGAAGTGTAAGAAGCATCTTCGAAGAAAATAGTACCCCCATCGATACCTTTCTTCGGTTGCTCATTGTTGCTATGACGCTTGCGCAATAGATTTTTTGTACTCATGAGTTCCGTTGTGTGCTGACCATGATTGGAAACAATAAGAGCGCTAGCTTTCGGCTTCACCCAGTCTGAGGTCCGAGCTCGGATGACCCGATCGTGACAATCGCAGAGGTGCTCCCTTTACTCCCTAGACGAACAATCGGGAACTTGCGGAACACTTAAGTCAACATGGTGCATATTGTGGCGTAATACACGAACAAGGAACGAAGCCATACAAGTATAATCATATGCAAGATAAAAGGTTTCATAAAGGAAGCCCCCAAGTAAACGGGGTATTTGAATTTGTGTGTCACAAACAAAGTTTTGACAAGGAAGTTTTTCACAAACAACTTTTTGCCAAAAAAAGTATAATGCTTGGTCGAACCGAACAAAATTTAAAACTGAAAGTTTTTTAGCATGAAAGCAACTTAGCTGGTTAATGTGCTCGGTGTTGATGATGCAATTCGGGCTTGTGGCGGGACGAATACGCCCATTGATCTATGACAGATCCGACAAGGTTCGCAGTCCTCGGCATGGCCGAGGTCCCAGCCCCTAAGCCTGAGGTGTCCGAGCAAGGAGTTCGGCACTCCGGAGTAGTGACACGGCTCGACCAATGTGGTAAGGCGAAGCCCCCAGTCTAGCCGAGCTAGCGGAGTAGGTCGGCAAGGTGACAATGAAGCCCCCACGGCAGTCGATCTATTCGGCATGGTGGACGTCAGTCTGATGAAGCGACGATGTTGCATGGCCGATGTGGTGAGACGAAGTTCTCGGTCCAGTTAACATGGCGAAGCTTTGATCGGCGGATGCCGAAGTCTCATCCAGGTCGGCTGGTGATGCCGAAGTCTCATCCAGGTCGGCTGGTGATGCCGAAGTGACCGCGTAACGCAGTCAAAATCGATTACCTGCACACATAAAACAGTGCAAAAAAATAATTGAAATAAAAATTGCATAATTAATATATGCGAAGCGAATCATGAGGTAAGTTTTGCCTGTGCGCCGGGGTTGGTCTGACGGAGTGGCAGCGCGGACCCGTCGATGCAGGTCGGCATGCGCGGGGCGACAACATCGGCCGGGTATGATCCGAACTCATTGTGCGGAGGTGTCGGTCGGTGCGGTGGTTGTCGGCCTAATTTGCATGTAGCAATTGTTGTGAAAGAGACGCCCCCGAAGTACTCATGCAACTTCATGTGGAAGGTACCACATACGCTGCTTGTCGCATCAATCCAATCTCGATGGACGCAAAACAACTGGTAGTGCTGATTGCATCACGGAAGCACGTGAAAGTGAAACCATTAGTGAAAATGTAGACGGCCTCCAAACTTAATTAAATAATGGAGAAAAGAAATATCAAATCTCTCGGTGACTGCACTGAGACTGGTCAAACCGACGCCAAGTACGAGGGTCGGTAAATTTTCTCTGCAAAAACAATGCAGCACGAAGGAACAGAAAATATTCTCTGTATAACAATTTTGTGTACTAAACAAATGGTTAGAAAAAATTAAACATGTTTGGCGAACGACGAATGCAGTATATGGTATATACCAAAGCAAATAAAAGAAAATGGTACGTACGAAACTAACGCTAACTAGTTCAATGAAAAGTTTCGCCTTGATCCATACGTGAAGTAGTATTTTAGATTACTACAATCCAGCCACGTCTAGGGCACGGGCTCAAAAACTAGTAGTGACTTAGGTTAGTACTAGTTGTCAACTACGTGAAGGTTTAGTGTTGCTCCCTGTCTATGCACCTTTTTTTGAAAAGAGTAGGAGAAGACCAGCGGCCGAGCAGGAGGTGAATTAAAAAAAGGAAGGGAAATGAATCTCCCTAATGTATGTGTTCCATCGTTGTTTGATCGGACGATGGGTGTTGTTGCCGTGCGTGAGCAGCACTCAGGGTTGCTCCTCGTCTAGGGTGCCACTTGATGGATTATTGCATGTGATCCCATCTCTTCAACACCTCCATGGCACGCGAGAATGACAGCGGAGGTCGGACCTGGTGTACTGCTGGTCGCTGAACACTTTTTATGATCTTGATTTAACTGCGTACAGTGTATCAAAGGCAACAACCATAATTATGCAAGAAAGATAGTTTATGCGAAACAGATCTAACTAAAAAATATCACCTGATCATCTCATCGATCCGCGGCGATCGCCCAGCAGGCTCTCAATGAAAGCACCAATGTCGGTTCAATATCATGTGTATCTCGTAGTAGGGGTCCTAAGCTAGGCGTCTTGGAGCGATGGTAACATGGACACGGGATTTTACCCAGCTTCGGGCTCTCTTGAAGAGATAATACCCTACATGCTGCTTTTGATTGTTTTCATATGGGTGTAGTACATAGTACATGTATCTACCACGAGATTGTAGTAGTGAATATTAGATGCCTATTGACTAGCCTGGCCTCGGTTTATATAAGACAACGGAGGCCTAGGATTTTAGGAGAGTCCTTTTCTTGGGCGCCAAGTCTTGTGGAGTCTTCCTTGTCTGCGGCAGGGACTGTCTGAACTGGCCCATGAGTAAACGGCCATGGGGGTCCTCGGCCTAATCCAACTGATCAGGAGACGATGTGGTGAGTACCCCCTAGTCCAGGACACCATCAATCATATCTACTATATGACTCGTGTTTGACCTTTCGGTCTCTTGTGTTCCGAAGCCATGTATGTACATCCTAGGCTCGTCAAGTTTGACCCAAGTGTTCCGTATGTGAAAAACTGTCTTGCACCCATTGTATGTGAACGTAGAGTCTATCATACCCGATCATCACTTGGTGCTTCGAAACGACGAATTTTCGCAACGGTGCACACTTGGGGAGAACACAATTTTATCTTGAAATTTTAGTGAGGGATCACCTTATAATGCTACCGTCATCCTAAGCAAAATAAGATGCATAAAAGGATTAACATCACATGCAAATCATAAGTGACAAGATATGGCCATCAACTCGTGCTTTTGATCTCTGATGGCAGCTGGAACTACGTCGGTATTTCCCCGGAGAGGGAGGGATGATGTAGCACAGCGAAGGTAGAGTATTTCCCTCAGTTATGGAACCAAGGTATCGAACCAGTAGGAGAACCAAGCAACACAACGTAAACATCACCTGCACACAAACAACAACACCTCGCAACCTGACGAGTTAAAGGGGTTTTCAATCCCTTCCGGGGTACGACACCTCAAGATAGGCAAGCAGACGTGAGATAAATTGTAGTAGATTGATAGATCGAACGCCAAATAAAATAAATAAAGATAAAACGCAGCAAGGTATTTTTGTATTTTTTGGTTTAATAGATCTGAATAAAATGCAAAGGAAAAGTAGATCGCTAGGCAAATATATGAGAAAAAAGACCTGGGGGGCGTAGGTTTCACTAGTGGCTTCTCTCGAGAAAAATAGCAAACGGCGGGTAAACAAATTACTGTTGGGAAATTGATAGAACTTCAAATAATTATGACGATATCCAGGCAATGATCATTACATAGGCATCACGTCCAAGATTAGTAGACCGACTCCTGCCTACATCTACTACTATTACTCCACACATCGACCACTGTCCAGCATGCATCTAATGTATTAAGTTCATGGAAAAACGAAGTAATGCAATAAGAACGATGACATGATGTAGACAAGATCCGTTTATCTATATGGCAGTAGATATATATCCCGTCTTTTTATCCTTAGTAGCAACGATACATACGTGCCATTTCCCCTTCTGTCACTGTGATCGAGCACCGTAAGATCGAACCCACTACCAGGCACCTCTTCCCATTGCAAGATAAATAGATCAAGTTGGCCAAACAAAACCAAAATATCGAAGAAGAAATACGAGGCTATAAGAGATCAAAGAAACTCAAATAACTTCCATGGATATAAAAAGATATGACTGATCATAAACTCGAAGTTCATCAGATCCCAACAAACACACCACAAAAGAGTTACATCATATGGATCTCCAAGAGACCATTGTATTGAGAATTCAGTGAGAGGGAGAGAAAGCCATCTAGTTACTAACTACAGACCCAAAGGTCTACAAAGAACTACTCACGCATCATCGGAGAGGCACCAATGGAAGTGGTGAACCCCTCCGTGATGGTGTCTAGATTGGATCTTGTGGTTGTGGACTCTGCGGCGGCTGGATGAATATTTCAACAACGCTTCTAGGGTTTCTGGAATATTGTGGTATTTATAGAGCAAAGAGGCGGCCCGGGGGGCACCCGAGGTGGGCACAGCCCACCAGGGCGCGCCTGGGCCTCCTGGCGCTCGCTGGTGGGTTGTGCCCCCCTCGGGGCACCCGCCAGGTGGAACCAGGGCCAATTGCCTTCCTTCAGGCCCATAAAAAATCATCGTGGAGTTTTGTCGCATTTGGACTTCATCTGAGATTGATTTCCTGCGATGTAAAAAACATGGAAAAAACAACAACTGACACTTGGCACTATGTCAATAGGATAGTACCAAAACATGATATAAAATGATTATAAAACATACAAGATTGATAATAAAACAACATGGAACAATCAAAAATTATAGATACGTTGGAGACGTATCAGCATCCGCAAACTTAACTCCTACTCGTCCTCAAGTAGGTAAGTGATGAAAACAGAATTTTTGATGTGGAGTGCTGTTCATCAAGTCATATCATATTCTTTTCTTTATAGCATGGAGATTTGGACTTTTTATGTGATTCAAAGCAATAGTCTAGTTTTGACATAATAATTTAGATACTCAAGCATATCAACAAGCAACCATGTCTTTCAAAATATAAACGCTAAAATAAGTTATCCGTAGCCCATCATGCTCAAACATTAATCCATTCATGAAACACACTCGAATATTAACTACACCCAATACTTGAGAACGGTCATATTGCCTCCTAGTTGGTGCTTTTTATGAGAGGAGATGGAGACTCAAATTTCAAAATAAAAATTGCATAAAGTAAAAGAAAGGCCCTTCGCAGAGGGAAGTAGGGATTTGTAGAGGTGCCAGAGCTCAAAGTGAAAACTTAGAGATAAATTTTTTTTGGAAGGTGTATCCATCCCACCAACGAAAATGATTTAGAGTTCCCAACACTTTCCATGCTAGATATGCCATAGGCGGTTCCCAAACAGAAAATAAAGTTTATTCATTTTTCCACCATCCTTTCACTTTCATGGCTACCCGTATCCACGGGTGCCCTCCATACCAACACTTTCAAAGGAAATTATTATTTGACAACATAAAGTAATTTCATTTTTTTTGCATTTCGGGATTGGGCATCCCTAAAACCTTTGCCTTACTCTCGTGCAATGACAAGTGAATAAACACTCATCTTGAGAATAACACATCTAGCATGGAAAATATTAGCCACTCGTTACCGTTCCGCGAGCAAAACAAACACACAAAAGAGAAGTTTATTTTGAAAATTAGAGATGGCACATGCAAATTTTCTTAGAACGGCAAAAGAGTACTGCATATAGGTAGATATAGTGGACTCATGTGGCAAAATTGATTTAAAGGATTTTGGATGCACAAGTAGAGGTCATACTTTGTGCAAAATATGAAGGCTAGCAAAAGATTGGGGAGCGACCAACCAAGAAACGAATAATCTCATAAGCAAGCATTAAGCATAATTAACACCGGATAATGCACCACAAGTAGGATATAATTTTCATTGCATGATTATTGACTTTCGTGCATGCATAGGAATCATAAACCTTAACACCAATATTCTTACTAGAGCACAATTACTCATCAACATAACTCACATATCACATCATCATATCTCAAAACTATTACTAAGAATCAAGTTTATTTTGTCCAATGATCTTCATGACATTTTCTTTTACTTTATCCTTCTTGGATATCTATCACTTTGGGACTAATTTTCATATGCTGCTTTTCATAAGCTCAAACAAGTATAAGTGAAGATCATGAGCATAACAAATTTTCTTTCTCTCAAAATAATTTAAGTGAAGCAATAGAGAATTTCTTCAAAATTTTACTAACTCTAAAATGAATGTAAGTGAAACAAGAGAGCATTTCTTCAAAAATAACAAAGCACACCATGCTCAAAAAAATATAAGTGAAGCACTAGAGCAAGTCCTAGCTCATAAAAGATTTAAGTGAAGCATAGAGAGCAATTCTAACAAGTCAAGATATAATTTTGGCTCTCTCAAATAGGTGTGTCCAACAAGTATTGATGACTTAAAACATAAAATAAAACAAGTAAAGACAGCTATCATACAGGACGCTCCAAACAAAACACATATCATGTGACGAATAAAAATATAGCCTCGAGTAAAATACCGATAGTTTTGGAAGAAAGCGGGGATGCCACTCGGGGGCATCCCCAAGCTTAGTAGGTTGCTCATTATTGGATAATAGCTTGGTATGCCGGGGCATCCCCAAGATTAGGCTCTTACATCCGTCCTTCATCCATCGTAAGATAACCCAAAACTTGAAAACTTCAATCACACAAAACTCAACAAAACCTTCGTGAGATCCGTTAGTTTAAGAAAAACAAACCACTACTATAAGTGATGTATCAAACCAATTCTTGTTTTGTTTTTGTATTATATCTACTATATTCCAACTTTTCTATGGCAAAAACTCATAAAAGAAAACCATAGAGCCATCAAAATAAGCACACACAACACAAAGAAAACAAAATCTGTCAAAAAAGAACAGACTGTAGCAATCTGATTTGTTCGAATAATTCTGGAACTCGAAAAATTCTGAAAATCTAGGAAAACCTAGATAATTTGTATATTGATCTTATGCAACACGAATTAGCTTTTTATCACGTTCTGGTGAATTTTAACAGTTATTTTCGTGAGCAGAAAATTTCTGCCTTTTTCAGCAAGATCAAACAACTATCACCCAAGAAGATCCTATTGGTTCTACTTGGCACAAACACTAATTAAAACACAAACAACACAATCATAACAGTAGCATAATTGTGCTAAAACTCAAGAACAGGAAGCAAAAAGCAAAAATAAATTTTATTCACTGGGTTGCCTCCCAACAAGCGCAATAGTTTTACGCCGTTAGCTAGGTATAAAGCAAGGATCTAAGTTTTTTCATCTTTGGTTCGAGATCCGTAAGATACCCTAATGATTGATTCACAAGGTGACTTAACTCTAGTTCTAGGAAAGTGTTCCATCCCTTTTCTCAAAGGAAATTGGAACTTAATATTGCCTTCTTTCACATCAATCACGGCAACGATAGTGCGTAAAAACGGTCTTCCAAGAATAATTGGACAAGACGTATTGCAATCAATATCAAGAACAATAAAATCTATGGGCACATAGTTCCTATTTGCAAGAATAAGAACATTATTAATTCCTCCCATAGGCTTTTTAATAGTACAATCTGCCAAGTGCAAATTCAAAGAACATTCTTCAAGATTAGTAAGACCAAGCACATCACATAATGATTCCGGAATAGTAGAAACTGAAGGAAATATGCCCTAGAGGCAATAATAAAGTTGTTACTTATATCTCCTTATATCATGATAAATGTTTATTATTCATGCTAGAATTGTATTAACTGGAAAATTAGTACATGTGTGAATACATAGACAAAAAGAGTGTCACTAGTATGCCTTTACTTGACTAGCTCGTTAATCAGAGATGGTTAAGTTTCCTAGCCATAGACATGAGTTGTCATTTGATGAACGTGATCACATCATTATAGAATGATGTGATTGACATGACCCATCCGTTAGCTTAGCACTATGATTGTTTAGTTTATTGCTATTGCTTTCTTCATGACTTATACATATTCCTAGCCGTAGACATGTGTTGTGCTGACAAAACTCTCCCTCATCCTCAGCTGGATCTAGAGTTCGAGGGACGTCACCGAGCTGAATGTGTGCAGATCGTGGAGGTGCCATGCATTCGGTACTTGATCGATTGGATCGCAAAGATGTTCGACTACATCAACCGCGTTAGTAAACGCTTCCGCTTTCGGTCTACGAGGGTACGTGGACACACTCTCCCCACTCGTTGCTATGCTTCTCCTAGATAGATCTTGCGTGATCGTAGGAATAATTTTGAAATACTACGTTCCCCAATAGTGGTATCCGAGCCAGGTCTATGCGTAGATGTTATGTGCACGAGTAGAACACATAGAGTTGTGGGCGATAATAGTCATACTGCTTACCAGCATGTCATACTTTGATTCGGCGGTATTGTTGGATGAAGCGGCCCAGACCGACATTACATGACCGCGTTCATGAGACTGGTTCTACCGCCGTGCTTCGCACACAGGTGGCTAGTGGGTGTCTGTTTCTCCAGCTTTAGTTGAATCGAGTGTGACTACGCCCGGTCCTTGTTGAAGGTTAAAATAACACACTTGACAAAAAATTGTTGTGGTTTTGATGCGTAGGTAAGAACGGTTCTTGCTAAGCCCGTAGCAGCCACGGAAAACTTGCAACAACAAAGTAGAGGACGTATAACTTGTTTTTGCAGGGCTTGTTGTGATGTGATATGGTCAAGACGTGATGATATATAAATTGTTGTTTGAGATGATCATGTTTTGTAACAGTTATCGGCAACTGGCAGGAGCCATATGGTTGTCGCTTTATTGTATGAAATGCAATCGCCATGTAATTGCTTTAGTTTATCACTAAGCGGTAGCGATAGTCGTAGAAGCAATAGTTGGCGAGGCGACAACAATGCTTCGATGGAGATCAAGGTGTCAAGCCGGTGACGATGGTGATCATGACGGTGCTTTGGAGACGGAGATCAAAGGCACAAGGTGATGATGGCCATATCATATCACTTATTTGATTGCATGTGATCGTTATCTTTTTATGCATCTTATTTTGCTTAGTACGGCGGTAGCATTATAAGATGATCTCTTAATAAATTTCAAGGTACAAGTGTTCTCCCTGAGTATGCACCGCTATGACAGTTAAATGCGTGCCAAGACACCACGTGATGATCGGGTGTGATAAGCTCTACGTTCACATACAACGGGTGCAAGCCAGTTTTGCACACGCAGAATACTCGGGTTAAACTTGATGAGCCTAGCATATTGATACGTCTCCAACGTATCTATAATTTTTTATTGCTCCATGCTATAGTATCTACTGTTTTGGACAATATTCGGCTTTATTTTCCAATTTTATATTATTTTTGGGACTAACCTATTAACCGGAGGCCCAGCCCAGAATTGATGTTTTTTTGCCTATTTTAGAGTTTCGAAGAAACGGAATATCAAACGGAGCCAAAAACCTAATTCCACCGCCGCAACCTTCTGTACCCACGAGATCCCATCTTGGGGCCTGTTCGAGCTCATGGAGAGGGCATCCATCACGGAGGGCTTCTACATCATCACCATAGCCTCTCCGATGAAGTGTGAGTAGTTTACTTCAGACCTTCGGCTCCATAGTTAGTAGCTAGATGGCTTCTTCTATCTTTTTGGATCTCAATACAATGTTCTCCCCCTCTCCCGTGGAGATCTATTCGATGTAATCTTCTTTGCGGTGTGTTTGTTGAGACCGATGAATTGTGGGTTTATGATCAAGATTATCTATGAACAATATTTGAATCTTCTCTGAATTCTTTTATGTATGATTGGTTATCTTTGCAAGTATCTTCGAATTATTAGTTTGGTTTGGCCTACTAGATTGGTTTTTCTTGCAATGGGAGAAGTGCTTAGCTTTGGGTTCTATCTTGCAGTGTCCTTTCCTATTGACAATAGGGGCAGCGAGGCACGTATTGTATTGTTGCCATTGAGGATAACAAGATGGGGTTTTTATCATATTGCATGAATTTATCCCTCTACATCATGTCATCTTGCTTAAGGCGTTACTCTGTTTTCTTGAACTTAATACTCTAGATGCATGTTGGATAGCGGTCGATGAGTGGAGTAATAGTAGTAGATGCAGGTAGGAGTCGGTCTACTTGTCTAGGACGTGATGCCTATATACATGATCATACCTAGATATTCTCATAACTATGCTCAATTCTGTCCATTTCTCAACAGTAATTCGTTCACCCACCGTAAAATACTGCTCTTGAGAGAAGCCACTAGTGAAATCTATGGCCCCCGGGTCTATCTTCATCATATTAATCTTCCATCACTTTATTATTGCTTTGCTTTTTTTACTTTGCCTTTTTATTTTACTTTGCATCTTTATCACAAAAATACCAAAAATATTATCTATCATCTCTATCATATCTCACTCTCGTAAGTGACCATGAAGGGATTGACGCATTGGTTGCGAGGAGTTATTTGCTTTGTGTAGGTACGAGGGACTCGTGCGTAGCCTCCTACTGGATTGATACATTGGTTCTCAAAAACTGAGGAAAATACTTACGCTACTTTGCTGCATCATCCTTTCCTCTTCAAGGAAATCCAACGCAGTGCTCAAGAGGTAGCAAGAAGAATTTCTGGCACCGTTGCCGGGGAGTCTACACAAAAGTCAACATACCAAGTACCCATCACAATCCCTTATCTCATGCTTATAGTCAAAATAAAGCGTTTACTAAACATATCGTTGATGCCTTGATGCAATCTTATGAAGAAAAACTTGAGTTGGAAGTTTCTATCCCTAGAAAACTTTATGATGAGTGGGAACCAACTATTAAAATTAAGATTAAGGATCATGAATTTTATGCTTTATGTGATTTGGGTGCTAGTGTTTCCACTATTCCCAAAATTTTGTGTGATTTGCTAGATTTCCGTGATTTTGATGATTGCTCTCTAAACTTGCACCTTGCGGATTCCACTATTAAGAAACCTATGGGAAGAATTAATGATGTTCTTATTGTTGCAAATAGGAATTATGTGCTCGTAGATTTTATCGTTCTTGATATAGATTGCAATCCTTCTTGTCCTATTATTCTTGGTAGACCTTTCCTTAGAATGATTGGTGCAATTATTGATATGAAGAAAGGGAATATTAGATTCCAATTTCCATTAAAGAAAGGCATGGAACACTTCCCTAGGAAGAAAATAAAATTACCATATGAATCTATCATGAGGGCCACTTATGGATTGCCTACCAAAGATGTCAATACCTAGATCTATCCTTGCTTTTATGCCTAGCTAGGGGCGTTAAACGATAGCGCTTGTTGGGTGGCAACCCAATTTTATCTTTAGTTTTTGCTTTTTGCTTATGTTTAGGAATAAATCTTAGATATAGCCTCTGGTTAGATGTGCTTTTATGTTTTAATTAGTGTTTGTGCCAAGTTAAACCTATAGGATCTTCTTGGATGATAGTTATTTGATCTTGCTGTAATTTCCAGAAACTTTCTGTTCACTAAAACAATTATTAAAAATCACCAGAACGTGATAAAATAGTGATTCCAATTGATTCTGATCAATAAACAAATTTCCTAGGTCGTCCTATTTTGGCTGATTTGTTGGAGTTCTAGAAGTTTGCGTTAGCTACAGATTACTACAGACTGTTCTGTTTTTGACAGATTCTGTTTTTCGTGTGTTGTTTGCATATTTTGATGAATCTATGGCTAGTAAAATAGTTTATAAACCATAGAGAAGTTGGAATACAGTAGGTTTAACAACAATATAAATAAAGAATGCGCTCATTACAGTACCTTGAAGTGGTCTTTTGTTTTATTTCGCTAACGGAGCTCACGAGATTTCTGTTGAGTTTTGTGTTGTGAAGTTTTCAAGTTTTGGGTGAAATCTTTTGATGGATTATGGAACAAGGAGTGGCAAGAGATTAAGCTTGGGGATGCTCATGGCACCCCCAAGATAATCTAAGGACACCAAAAATTCAAACCTTGGGGATGCCTCGGAAGGCATCCCCTCTTTCGTCTACTTCCATCGGTTACTTTACTTGGAGCTCTATTTTTATTCACCACATGATATGTGTTTTGCTTGGAGCGTCTTGTATGATTTGAGTCTTTGATTTTTAGTTTACCACAATCATCCTTGCTGTACACACCTTTTGAGAGAGCCATACATGAATTGGAATTTGTTAGAATACTCTTTGTGCTTCACTTATATCTTTTGAGCTATATAGTTTTGCTCTAGTGCTTCACTTATATCTTTTAGAGCATGGTGGTGGATTTGTTTTATAGAAACTATTGATCTCTCATGCTTCACTTAGATTATTTTGAGAGTCTTAAATAGCATGGTAATTTGCTTAAAAAATATTAATAAGCTTGGTATTCAAGATTTGTAAAACTTTCTTTTGAGTGCGTTGAATACTAAGAAAAGTTTGATGCTTGATAATTGTTTTGAGATATGAAGATGGTGATATTAGAGTCATGCTAGTTGAGTAGTTGTGAATTTGAGAAATACTTGTGTTAAAGTTTGTGATTCCGTAGCATGCATGTATGGTGAACCGTTATGTGATGAAGTCGGAGCATGATTTATTTATTGATTGTCTTCCTTATGAGTGGCGGTCGGGGACGAGCGATGGTCTTTTCCTACCAATCTATCCCCCTAGGAGCATGCGCGTAATACTTTGCTTTGGTAACTTGTAGATTTTTGCAACAAGTATATGAGTTCTTTATGACTAATGTTGAGTCCATGGATTATACGCACTTTTCTTCCTTCCACCATTGCTAGCCTCTCTAATAGCGCGCACTTTTCGTCGGTATCATACACCCACCATATACCTTCCTCAAAACATCCTCCATACCTACCTATCATGGAATTTCCATAGCCATTCCAAGATATATTTCCATGCAACTTCCCAATGTTCCGTTTATTATGACACACTCCATCATTGTCATATTGCTAGCATGATCATGTAGTTGACATCGTATTTGTGTCAAAGCCACCATTCATAATTCTTTCATACATGTCACTCTTGATTCATTGCATATCCCGGTACATCACGGAGGCATTCATATAGAGTCATATTTTGTTCTAAGTATCGAGTTGTAATTGTTGAGTTGTAAGAAAATAAAAGTGTGATGATCATCATTTCTAGAGCATTGTCCCAAGTGAGGAAAAGGATGATGGAGACTATGGTTCCCCCACAAGTAGGGATGAGACTCCGGACGAAAAATATATATAAAAAGAAAAGAGTCCATAAAAAAAAGAGAAAAGGCCCAAATAAAAAAATGAGAGAAAAAGAGAGAAGGGACACTGTTACTATCCTTTTACCACACTTGTGCTTCAAAGTAGCACCATGATCTTCATGATAGAGAGTCTCTCATTTTATCACTTCCATATACTAGTGGGAATTTTTCATTGTAGAACTTGGCTTGTATATTCCAATGATGGGCTTCCTCAAAATGCCCTAGGTCTTCGTGAGCAAGCGAGTTGGATGCACACCCACTTAGTTTCTTTTGTTGAGCTTTCACATACTTATAGCTCTAGTGCGTCCGTTGCATGGCAATCCTACTCACTCACATTGATATCTATTGATGGGCACCTCCATAGCCCATTGATACGCCTAGTTGATGTGAGACTATCTTCTCCTTTTTTTTGTCTTCTCCACAACCACCATGCTATTCCACATATACTGCTATATCCAAGGCTCACACTCATGTATTGCATGAAGATTGAAAAAGTTTTGAGAATGTCAAAAGTATGAAACTATTGCTTGGCTTGTCATCAGGGTTGTGCATGATTTAAATACTTTGTGTGGTGAAGATAGAGCATAGCCAGACTATATGATTTTATAGGGATAACTTTCTTTGGCCATGTTATTTTGAGAAGACATGATTGCTTTGTTAGTATGCTTGAAGTATTATTATTTTTATGCCAATATTAAACTTTTGTCTTGAATCTTTCGGATCTGTATATTCATACCACAATTAAGAAGAATTACATATTATGCCAAGTAGCACTCCGCATCAAAAATTCTGTTTTTATCATTTACCTACTCGAGGACGAGCAGGATTTAAGCTTGGGGATGCCTGATACGTCTCCAACGTATCTATATTTTTTGATTGCTCCATGTTATATTATCTACTGTTTTGGACAATATTGGGCTTTATTTTCCACTTCTATATTATTTTTGGGACTAACCTATTAACCGGAGGCCCAGCCCAGAATTGCTGTTTTTTTGCCTATTTCAGAGTTTCGAAGAAACGAAATATCAAACGGAGCCAAAAACCTAATTCCACCGCCGCAACCTTCTGTACCCACGAGATCCCATCTTGGGGCCTGTTCCGGAGCTCCGCCGGAGAGGGCATCCATCACGGAGGGCTTCTACATCATCACCATAGCCTCTCCGATGAAGTGTGAGTAGTTTACTTGGACCTTCTGGTCCATAGTTAGTAGCTAGATGGCTTCTTCTCTCTTTTTGGATCTCAATACAATGTTCTCCCCCTCTCTCGTGGAGATCTATTCAATGTAATCTTCTTTTTACGGTGTGTTTGTTGAGACCGATGAATTGTGGGTTTATGATCAAGATTATCTATGAAAAATATTTGAATCTTCTCTGAATTCTTTTATGTATGATTTTTTATCTTTGCAAGTCTCTTTGAATTATTAGTTTGGTTTGGCCTACTAGATTGGTTTTTCTTGCAATGGGAGAAGTGCTTAGCTATGGGTTCAATCTTGCGGTGTCCTTTCCTAGTGACAGTAGGGGCAGCAAGGCATGTATTGTATTGTTGCCATCGAGGATAACAAGATGGGGATTTTATCATATTGCATGAATTTATCCCTCTACATCATGTCATCTTTCTTAAGGCGTTACTCTATTTTCTTGAACTTAATACTCTAGATGCATGCTGGATAGCGGTCGATGAGTGGAGTAATAGTAGTAGATGCAGGCAGGAGTTGGTCTACTTGTCTCGGATGTGATGCCTATATACATGATCATACCTATATATTCTCATAACTATGCTAATTCTGTCAATTGCTCAATAGTAATTCATTCACCCACCGTAAAATACTTATGCTCTTGAGAGAAGCCACTAGTGAAATCTATGGCCCCTGGGTCTATCTTCATCATATTAATCTTCCATCACTTCATTATTGCTTTGCTTTTTTACTTTGCCTTTTTATTTTACTTTGCATCTTTATCACAAAAATACCAAAAATATTATCTATCATCTCTATCAGATCTCACTCTCGTAAGTGACCGTGAAGGGATTGACAACCCATATTCGCGTTGGTTGCGAGGAGTTATTTGCTTTGTGTAGGTACGAGGGACTCGAGCGTAGCCTCCTACTGGATTGATACCTTGGTTCTCAAAAACGGAGGGAAATACTTACTCTACTTTGCTGCATCATCCTTTCCTCTTCAAGGAAATCCAACGCAGTGCTCAAGAGGTAGCACATATGCAGATATGGCCTCGGAACACTGAGACCGAAAGGTCGAGCGTGAATCATGTAGTAGATATGATTGTAACATCCCAAATTTTCAATTTGGAATGTTATACATAGATCATTCATGCATATCATATTTTGTTGCATTTCGTTTTGCGATCCTCAAAATTCTGAGCAACTCAAGGACCCTCGGAGAGAGTTGGGGATTTCACTATTTTCATATTTGAATTTTATCAAATATTGAAACGTGGATGATTTGTTTTAATTATTTTCTCTCCAAAAATATTTCATATTAAAATATATGAGAGGAGATAATATGACTTCTCCAAAATAAATGATATATTGGAGGAAAAATATTCAAATCAAATATTTGATTTTATTCGGATATTATTGTTATTTTATGAGCATTAGAAAAATTGCATGTTTTCAAAATTGCATTTTAGGGCCAAGAAAATGTTCATCTTGTTCTAAATATTTTATTTAGACGGTGAAAATTTGTTTTGGCATTTTTAGATTTTTTTTATTTTTCTAGGATTTATTTTCGACGGAATCTGTTTAAAACAAAAGAGCCTGCCGGACCGAACTGGGCCGAGGCCCACTGCCCAACTACCCATGGCCACAACCACGCTGGAGATCAGAACCTCCTCGCTGCCGCTGCGTGGCCAAGTCGGCCACGCCACCCCGCCCCTCCCAAGCCACCTTCCCACCCTTTAAAGCCGACCCGGCTCCCCTCGAGCCCCAAGCCGAGCCGCCACATAAGTTGCCCGCCTTCAGGCGCCTTGCTATCGCTACCGCCGACGCCGCTTGCCGCTTGCCGAGCCACCACGCCGCCTCCGCCACCTCAAGGCCGCTGCCTTGTCAGCGCCGTCGGAAGTCACGAGCCGCCACGATCCGATTCGATCTCGCCGTTCGGTTTTTTTTCGGCTTAGGTAAAAACCGTTGGTTTTTTTAAAAAACCCTAGTTTCGTTTTTTTAGATCGGTTCGTTAGTTTTCTCGGTTTAGTTTATTTAGCGGACGTTCGTCCGTACATTCATTTTAACAAACGATTTTCGCCCGTTAGTCACAGACAACGAACGTTCGTTCATTAGCCTGTTCGTCAGTTTTCTTTTTCTCGGGTTTTTCGCGATTATTTTCGATCGCCATTTCTAATCTGATTTTTGTTTTAGTTTATCTTTTTGCTCGTTTATCGAAATCAGGCGATTCAAGCGCCTAGATCTTCGTCTCGAAACCCTCTTTCTGTTTAATCAACTTGAACAAGATATTTTTTTAGCATCAGTACAGACATAAGCGCTCATATACACGCGCATACACTCATCCCTATGAACGCACACACGCACACCCTACCCCTATGAGCACCTCCGAGAGACTGAGCCGGCATATCATCTTGAGATTTACAAAGTCACCGTAGGCGCCTCGTCGACAGGAACGTCTCCTCCTACTGAAAGCGCATCGCCGGAAATCCTGAAATAAATCCAGGAATAATGTGAGCACTAGGATGTGAACCCTGGTGGGTTGGGGATACCACTTTCCACCTAACCAACTCAACCACAGGTTGATTCGCAACTTGAACAAGATTCTGGTACTGTAAAATTTGACTTTAGTCCAGATTAGTAAAAGGATCTCGTTTCTTTTGCAGTTTGAGTTTCCTTGCTCCGTTTGATTTGATTCTTTTATGCAAACCGGAGTTCTTAAGTTGAACTCTCTGGTCAATTCATCTTATGCGTGCATCCGTGATTGATTGCTTATGTATGCTATTGTTTGTTTGTGATAGAATTCTCAGAGTGCGAAGCGTGCTACTACGAGTCCCTAGGTTTTGCGGATCGTCAGCAAGGCAAGTAACACATTGATCATACTCTTTTCATACCCAGTTTTATGCATTAGCTCCAATCCTCCATCACTGCATTATTAGGATGTGATTAACTTGTGTGTATTGGGAAGTAGTTGATGAGTTAGAACCTATTGCCCTGTTATTTTCAAACCCTTGGGAGTTACTTCTATGTATTGCTTATATTGCTATGCTATGCTCGTAGACGTGGTTTGGGTGAGTGACTCCATGACAGATGTGAGATTGTTAATTAATGGTTCAACTTAAGGTGGCAAATTTAATACACATCTGGGTGGATTGCTTGTCGGGCACCTGGAGAATCCAGTGTTGTCCTAGGATATCCCGGAGTACCCGTGTGATCATCCTAAGGTCCGCCACCCAGGCTCAAAGGGAACTGAGATATTTCATGCTAGAAACTTCCGTGTGCAACTACAAGCTATTATGGGCTCTAGCATAGTTGAGTAAGTTGCAAGACCTCTTCTAGTGGTAGGCTAGCAGATGTAGAGGGATGTAGTTTGGTACTGTCTACCCGGGGTTAGAGTTAATGCTTCTGAAAGACTGTGTCTTGGTCATCCGTTTCTCAAACACCATGCAGTGCGAGAAATCCAACAGAGGAGATCGAGTCTTGTGGGGAAAAGTGCGCAAACCTCTGCAGAGTGTACAATCTAATCATGGTTAGCCGTGCCCCGGTTATGGACATCTTGAGTATCTAGTACTTGGATTATCCTAAGTATCTCATCACTCTAATTCAATATGTTGGGTTGATAATTACTTTAAATGGGATTGAGTTGGAGGAACCTTCTCAATGATGTTTCAACTACCATGATAGTTAAATAAAATTTATTCCTTTGTTGTAGGAAAAAATGGCTTTTCGCAAAACTATAACCATAGAGCTTTCCACCAGCCAAATATGCATGTAGTGATAGCATTATTCTGTTCTTGCTCTACTGTGTTATATTGCCAGCATATTCCATGTGCTGACCCATTTCCGGGCTGCAACTTATTATGTTGCAGACTTTTCAGACGAGGAGTAAGGTTCGTTAGGTCGTTGCCGTGCAGCTCAGCTATGCCGTTGGAGTTAATGGACTCACTTTATCTTCCAAGCCTTCCGCTGTTATCGTATTAGATGGCCTTAAGCCATATTAATTGTAATAAGTTCTCTTCTGAGTCATTCAATGTAATAAGTGTGTGATTGCTACTCTGTTATAAATCCTTCGAGTACAGTGTGTGTCAGCATTACCGATCCAGGGATGGCATGTATACGTAGACTTGACCGTTTGAGGTCGGGTCGCTACAAGATGGTATAAGAGCACACGTTGAGTGTAGGTCACGACCACTAAGATAAACCATAGGTCACTCTTCTCTACTCATTTCTGACTCCTCTCCATTTTCTACTCTTAGGATGGCGGATCCAAGGAACAAGTTTGCACAACTGGATGAAGACACACCCTTTGGACGACACTTGAAGGAAGTCACTAGGTACCTGAACATCGGAATACCAAGCTTCACCAAGACCTACAACGCCACTTTACCAGAAGAGGAGCGCTGGATGATTTGAGTTCAAGTTCCGGGGAGGACGTTCTCGCCAACCACTAAGCCCATAGAGTTTTCTTTTGAAGCACCAACCTGGAGTCTAGGCAAGAGTATGGAAGCCCACATTGCCATGGGACGTATTGGAAAAGTCTAGAACAAGGATCTCAAAGACACTATCTACCTGATATGTGGGCGCCAAGATGAGCAATGGGAGATGATCAGCACCAAGAAGGACAGATCCATTGCAGCCTTCATCCAGGAGTTAAACCGGCACATTCGACCCCAGGAGAATCAGATCTGCGCAGACATGATAGATTTGAAGAAGGCGAAGACAAGAATCATTGAGCTGGAAGAAGCACTTAAGTCTACACGCGATGGATATGAGGAGGAAATCGCAACACTATTGGAGAAGAATGACGACCTGATAAAGAAGATCGGAGTATTCATGGGAGACCCCGCGCCAGGAGGAGAGGACGACGATTCCACTTGCCCGGAGAACTACATCATCATCAACGACACCGACTCCGACCCCAGTGAAGATGACTTTGAAGACGAAGCTGGAGCAGATATCGTGGAGTCTTCCACCGATCAAAATTTCTAGATGACCACCAAATAATTAGTAGTATTCTCCCATGTATATAGTAGTAGTTGAGCACTTTCAACGGTAGTTCTAGACCGTTTGTATGCCCTGGCTTGATTGATTGAGTGAAATGATTGTGTTTGTCTCATGTGCATATGGGTAGTGCTTTCTCACTAGACCCCTTTTCTATTCTAATCTCTCCCCTCTAAACCCACCAGATGCCTCCAGACGCGTGACACCGGATTTGCCTTCCCGCCAGAGCTCACTCGGTTGATCCGCAGAATGCCTTGATGCAATTGTTAGTCCAGAATCAAGGCAACAACAACAACAACAACAACAACAACAACAACAACAACAACAACAACAACAACAACAACAACAACAACAACAACAACCCGCCTCCAGTTGACAACTTAGCTCGCTTTCTGAGGTTGCAGCCGCCGGTGTTTTCCAGTAGCACCGAGCCTATAGTTGCTGATGATTGGCTACGCCATATTAGAAGGGAGTTGACCACCGCAGGTTGCATGAGATCTTGAGAAGGTGCACTTTGCCGCACATCAATTGGATGGACCGGCAACCTCATGGTGGGAGAATTATACGCCACTTTCCCCATAGCCAACGCCGGTTTGGATCGATTCAAAGAAGCTTTCCGCACATCCCATGTCTCAACCGGAGCTATGAACATGAAGAAGCGTGAGTTCCGCAACTTACGCTGAGAAACCGTATTGTGGCTCAAAGACGTGGATGAGTTTAGCAAGTTATCTCGCTATGCCCCCGATGATGTGGCCACAGATGCATGCCAAGGTGAGAAGTTTATGGAAGGGCTGAATGATGAGATGAGCATGCAGTTGATGGTGGCAACATTGAACAACTACCAGGAGTTGGTAGATAAGGCTCTTATGATTGAAGGGAAGCAACAGCATATTGAGAGCCGTAAGAGGAAGTATGGGCAAGGAAAATACAATTTAGGAGCTCAGCAAAAGCCTCGTCTAACCCCGAACTCGGGAGGACTTGTTCATAACCATGGAGGTCATAATCACAATGGAGGAAGTTCGCATAACCACAATGGTTCCAAGAATGGGACTGGGAAAGGAACAAGCAACAATCAGAACCGCTCCAATCCAGCCACACCCGCTAAGAGAGATCTAAGTCACATTACTTGCTTCAAGTGCGGGAAGACCGGACACTATGCCACAGAGTGCCCTGAAGTGAAGAATGGAAACGATAATGGGAGCGCGGGGAAGAAGCCCAAACCATTCAACAATGGACAAGTGAACCACGTTAACGTGGAGGAGGTTGAAGAGCAGCCAGACACGGTTATCGGTAAGTTTTTGGTTAAGTCTTTTACCGCCCTTGTTCTTTTTGATACTGGTGCATCACATTCATACATATCAAGGGGATTCGTGGATAAGTTTAAACTACCAAGCCAAGCCCTTAGGACCCCTCTGTTAGTAAGTTCACCTGGAGTAGAGTATATGGCTAGCCGATGGTGTGACCGGATACCCTTAACCATTGGTAGCCATGTTTTCCCGTCAGACCTAATAATTTTGGAGTCACAAGGATTGGATATGATATTAGGCATGAACTGGATGTCAAAGTATGGAGGAAGCATTGACTGTGCTAGTAAGTCGATTTATCTCACTACCCCGGAGGGAAAAATGATCAAGTATGTATCCAGGCATACGACAAGGAGAACCCAAGTAAATTCCCTCACAGGAGTTGTTCAAGAAGAAGTGCCTGTTGTAAAGGATTACCCAGATGTATTTCCAGAGGAGTTACCAGGCATGCCGCCAGATCGGGACATCGAGTTTTTGATAGAACTGTTGCCAGGCACCGGGCCTATATCGAAGCGACCATACCGGATGCCCGCAAATGATCTGGAGGAGATTAAGAAGCAGATCAAGGAGTTATTGGAGAAAGGTTACATTCGACGAAGTCATCACCATGGGGAGCCCCAAAGGTTTTGGTTGAGAAGAAGGATGGATCCTTGAGAATGGTTGTTGATTATCAGGCGTTGAATGAGGTGACGATTAAGAACAAATACCCATTGCCGATGATCAATGATCTGTTTGACCAGCTGCAAGGAGCTAAGGTGTTTCTGAAGATCGATCTGCGATCAGGGTATCACCAGCTAAAGAGTCGAGAGAAGGATATACCAAAGTCAGAATTTACCACACGGTACGGGTTATATGAGTATACGGTCATGTCATTTGGACTGACTAACACCCCTACCTATTTCATGAGCATGATGAACAAGGTGTTCGTGGAATATTTGGATAAGTTTGTTGTGGTGTTCATTGATGATATAATGGTATACTCGAAGAATGAGGAGGAGCACAAGGAGCATTTGCGTTTAGTTCTCGAGAAGCTCAGGGAACATCAGTTGTATGCCAAGTTTAGCAAATGTGAGTTTTGGTTGAAGGAAGTTGGATTCCTTGGACATGTTATATCAGGAGAAGGTATAGCAGTAGATCCCACCAAGGTTGATCGATCCTTTGAATGGTTGGCACCCACTTGATTAGCGAGATCCGCAGTTTTCTTGGACTCGCAGGATACTATCAGAGATTCATTGGGAATTTTTCCAAGAATGCGAAGCCAATGACGGAGTTATTGAAGAATGATACCAAATTTAAATGGACCGAAGAATGTGAGGCGAGTTTTCAGGAGTTAAAGAAACGTTTGACTACAGCCCCAAAGCTTGATTCTCACGGATATATGCAAGGATTTCCAAGTGTATTGCGACGCCTCTCGCCTAGGACTTGGAAGTGTGCTTATGCAGGACGAAAGAGTTGTTTCGTATGCCTCACGACAACTAAAACCACAAAAATTGAATTATGCCACACATGATTTGGAGTTAGCAGCTGTAGTGCATGCGCTCAAGACTTGGAGACATTACCTTATTGGAAACCGTTGTGATGTGTACACGGATCAGAAGAGTTTGAAGTACATTTTCACACAGAAGTAGCTGAACCTTAGGCAGAGGAGATGGTTGGAGCTTATAAAGGATTATGACATGAAACTTCACTATCATCCAGGCAAGGCCAATGTTGTAGCAGATGCTTTGAGCCGGAAGAATTATGCTAACACCCTCTTAAGCACAGGATTGCCAAAGGAGTTAGCAGAGGATCTAAGGAAACTTCGATTGGAGATTGTTCCTAGAGGTTTTGTTGCAACAATGGAAGTTCAGTCTACATTGTTAGGAAAGATTCGAGAAGCTCAGAAGGATGACAAAGACATTGCCGAGATAAAATAGAGAATGAGCAAAGGAAAGGCCAAAGGTTTTCATGAGGATGAGCACGACACCTTATGGTTTGAGGACCGTGTTTATGTGCCCAATAACACAGAGATCAGGAAGTTAATACTTCAGAGGCTCATGACTCACCATACACGATACACCGGAAACACCAAGATGTATTTGGATTTGAAGGAACGTTTCTGGTGGACGGGTATGAAGAAGGATATTGCCGAGTATGTAGCCGTATGTGATGTATGTCAGAGAGTGAAGGCAGAGCATTAAAAGCCAGCATGATTGTTACAGCCTATGCCGATACCCGAATGGAAGTGGGATAAACTTGGCATGGATTTTATCACCGGATTGCCCAGGACCAAATCAGGATATGATTCTATATGGGTAGTAGTTGATCGCTTGACCAAAGTGGCTCACTTTACCCAAGTGAAAACCACCTATAAAAGTGCGAAGTTGGCCAAGATATACATGACCAGGATCATATGTCTGCATGGAGTTTCGAGGACCATCGTATCAGATAGAGGAACACAGTTTACCTCAAAGTTTTGGCATCAGTTGCACCAGACTTTGGGTACAAGGCTATTGTTCAGTACAACTTTTCACCCGCAGACAGATGGACAGACCGGGAGAGTCAACCAGATTCTGGAGGATTTGTTGAGGGCTTGTGCGCTAGATTATGGATCTAGTTGGGATGACAATTTGCCCTATGAGGAGTTCTCATACAACAATAGCTACCAGGCCAGTTTGAAGATGGCACCGTTCGAAGCCCTGTATGGACGAAGGTGCAGAACACCGTTGATGTGGGATGAAGTTGGAGACCGATAGTTGTTTGGACCAGATTTGATCAAGGAGTCTGAAGAGAAGGTTAAGTTGATTCGCGATAGACCGAAGGTAGCTCAGTCCAGGTAGAAGAGTTATGCAGATTCGAAATGCAAGGAAGTAACCTATGAAATTGGAGACAAAGCATATCTTCGAGTGTCACCTCTGCGAGGAGTGAAACATTTTGGATTTAAGGGAAAGTTAGCCCCAAGATTTGTAGGACCGTTTCGTGTTTTGGAACGTATGGGAGAAGTTGCCTACAAGTTGGAGTTACCTGAAGGACTGTCAGGAGTTCATGATGTGTTTCATGTTTCATAGTTGAAGAAGTGTCATGCTGAGATGGCCGATATACCACTAAGAGATCTGATTGCCCTTGGAAGCGATTCTGGTTGGATGTTGATCGACCTATGAGGAGAAGCTACCAGATTCTTGAATTTGCCAGTCGAGTCACCCGCAGCAAGGTTATCAAGTTTTTCAAAGTTCAGTGGAGCCACCATACCGAGGATGAAGCCACTTGGGAACGAGAGGATGATCTTCGCAAAGACCACCACACCTATTTTCTAGCCAACCCGAATATCGAGGGCGAGATTCATCTTACGGGGGGTAGGTTTGTAACATTCCAAATTTTCAATTTGGAATGTTATACATAGATCATTCATGCATATCATATTTTGTTGCATTTCATTTCGCGATCCTCGAAATTCTATGCAACTCAAGGACCCTCGGAGAGAGTTGGGGATTTCACCGTTTTCATATTTGAATTTTATCAAATATTGAAACGAGGATTATTTTTTTTTGACCAAAGAACAGTAGGGTAAGTCCCCTACTGTGAGTCATTTTCATTTACTATAAAAAGTATCCAAATTACATAATCATGTTGACCAAAGAAACGAGGATTATTTGTTTTAATTATTTTTCTCTCCGAAAATATTTCATATTAAAATATATGAGAGGAGATAATATGACTTCTCCAAAATAAATGAAATATTGGAGGAAAAATATAAAAATTAAATATTTGATTTTATTCAGATTTTATTGTTATTTTATTCGCATTAGAAAAATTACATGTTTCCAAAATTGCATTTTAGGGCCAAGAAAATGTTCATCTTGTTCTAAATATTTTATTTAGACGGTGAAAATTTGTTTTGGCATTATTAGATTTTTATTTATTTTCTAGGATTTATTTCGACGGAATCTGTTTAAAAAAGAGCTCACGGACCGAATCGGGCCGAGGCCTAGCTGCCCACCACCCTGGCCATTGCCTCCCACGCTGGAGACCGCGATCGCCCACCGCTGCCGCTGTGGCCGAGTCGGCCACGCCACCCCGCCTCCCTCAAGCCACCTTGCCCCCCTTTAAAGCCGACCGGCCCCTTGAGCCCTAAGCCGAGCCGCCGCAAGTCGCTCGCCCGCCGCTTTGCCATAGCTGCCGCCGCCGAGCCACCTCGCCGCGCGCTGCCCCACCACGCCGCACCATCGCGGAAGCCGCCGGAACCGCCGCCGATCCGATCCGTTCGGTTTTCTTCGGTTTAGGTAAAAACCGTTGGTTTTTTTTAAACCCTAGTTTCGTTTTTTAGATCGGTTCGTTGGTTTTATCAGTTTAGTTTATTTAGAGGACGTTCGTCCGTACGTTCGTTTTAACGAACGGGTTTCGCCCGTCAGTCACAGACAATGAACGTTCGTTCGTTAGCCTGTTCGTCAGTTTTCTTTTCCTCGGGTTTTTCGCGATATCTGATTTTCGTTTTAGTTTATCTTTTCGCTCGTTTATCGGAATCAGGCGATTCAAGTGCCTAGATCTTTGTCTCGAAACCCTCTTTCTGTTAAATCAACTTGAACAAGATTTTGGTACTGTATAATTTGACTTTAGTCCAGATTAGTAAACGGATCTTGTTTCTTTCGCAGTTTGAGTTTTGTTGCTCCGTTTGATTTGATTCTTTTTTGCAAACCGGAGTTCTTAAGTTGAACTCTCTGGTCAATTCATCTTATTTGAGTTTTGCCGTGCATCCATGATTGATTGCTTATGTATGCTATTGTTTGTTTGCGATAGAATTCCCGGAGTGCGAAGCGTGCTACTACGAGTCCCTAGGTTTTGCGGATCGTCAGCAAGGCAAGTAACACATTGATCATACTCTTTTCATACCCAGTTTTTATGCATTAGCTCCAATCCTCAAACACTGCATGATTAGGATGTGATTAACTTGTGGGTATTGGGAAGTAGTTGATGAGGTAGAACCTATTGCCCTGTTATAATCAAACCCTTGGGAGTTACCTCTACGTATTGCTTATATTGCTATGCTATGCTCGTAGACGTGGTTTGGGTGAGTGACTCCATGACAAATGTGAGATTGTTAATTAATGGTTCAACTTAAGGTGGCAACTTTAATACACATCCGGGTGGATTGCTTGTTGGGCACGTGGAGAATCCAGTGTTGTCCTAGGATATCCCGGAGTACCCGTGTGATCATCCTAAGGTCCGCCACCTGTGCTCAAAGGAACCGAGATATTTCATGCTAGAAACTTCCGTGTGCAACTACAAGCTATTATGGGCTCTAGCATAGTTGAGTAAGTTGCAAGACCTCTTCTAGTGGTAGGCTAGCAGATGTAGAGGGATGTAGTTTGCAATCTTCACCCGGGGTTAGAGTTAATGCTTACGAAAGACTGTGTCTTGGTCATCCGCTTTCTCAAACACCATGCAAAGGCGAGAAATCCAATGAGGAGATCGAGTCTTGTGGGGAAAAGTGCTAAACCTCTGCAGAGTGTACAATCTAATCATGGTTAGCCGTGCCCCGGTTATGGACATCTTGAGTATCTAGTACTTGGATTATCCTAAGTATCTCATCACTCTAATTCAATATGTTGGGTTGATAATTACTTTAATTGGGATTGAGTTGGAGGAACCTTCTCAACGATGTTTCAACTACCATGATAGTTAAATAAAATTTATTCCTTTGTTGTAGGAAAAAATTGGCTTTTCGCAAAACTATAACCATAGAGCTTTCCACCAGCCGAATATGCATGTAGTGATAGCATTATTCTGTTTCTTGCTCTCTTGTGTTATCTTGCCAAAGATATTCCATGTCTTTGACCCATTTCGGGCTGCAACGTATTATGTTGCAAACTTTTCAAACGAGGAGTAAGGTTCGTTAGGTCGTTGCCGTGCAGCTCAGCTATGCCGTTGGAGTTGATGGATTCACTTTATCTTCCAAGCCTTCCGCTGTTATCGTATTAGATGGCCTTAAGCCATATTTATTGTAATAAGTTCTCTTCTGAGACATTCGATGTAATAAGTGTGTGATTGCTACTCTGTTATAAATCCTTGGAGTACTGTGTGTGTCAGCATTACCGATCCAGGGATGGCACAGAAGCACAGAGACTTGACCGTTTGAGGTCGGGTCGCTACAAGATGGTATCAGAGCACACGTTGTGTGTAAGACACGACCACTAAGATAAACCATAGGTCACTCTTCTCTACTCATTTCTGACTCCTCTCCATTTTCTACTCTTAGGATGGCAGATCCAAGGAACAAGTTTGTACAACCGGGTGAAGACACACCCTTTGGACGACACTTGATGGAAGTCACTAGGTACCTGAACATCGGAATACCAAGCTTCACCGGGACCTACAACGCCACTTTACCAGAAGAGGAGCGCCGGATGATTCGAGTTCAAGTTCTTGGAAGGACGTTCTCGCCAACCACTAAGCCCATAGAATTTTCTTTTGAAGCACCAACCTGGAGTCTAGGCAAGAGCATGGCAGCCCACATTGCCATGGGACATATTGGAGAAGTCTACAGCAAGGATCTCAAAGACACTATGTACCAGATATGTGGTCGCAGAGATGTGCAATGGGAGATGACCAGCACCAAGAAGGACCGATCCATTGTAGCCTTCATCCAGGAGTTAAACCAACACATTCGTCGCCAGGAGAATCAGATGTGCACAGACATGATAGATTTGAAGAAGGCGAAGACAAGAATCATAGAGCTGGAAGAAGAACTTAAGTCTACACGCAATGGATATGAGGAGGAAAATGCAACACTATTAGAGAAGAATGATGACCTGATGAAGAAGATCGGAGTATTCATGGGAGACCCCGCGCCAGGAGGAGAGGACGATGATTCCACTTGCCCGGAGAACTACATCATCATGGACGACACCGACTCCGACCCCAGTGAAGATGACTTTGAAGACGAAGCTGGAGTAGATATCGTGGAGTCTTCCACCGATCAAAATTTCTAGATGACCACTAGTTTCAAGAAGAAGGGCAAAGGGAAGAAGAGGAAGTTCAAGAAGAACGACAAGCAAGTTGCTGCTCAAGTGAAGAAGCCCAAGTCTGGACCTAAGCCTAGGACTGAGTGCTTCTACTACAAAGGGACTGGTCACTGGAAGTGGAACTGCCCCAAGTATTTGGCGGATAAGAAGGATGGCAAAGTGAAAGGTATATTTGATATACATGTTATTGATGTGTACCTTACTAATGCTCGTTGTAGCGCCTGGGTACTTGATACTGGTTCTATTGCTCATATTTGCAACTCGAAACAAGGGCTACAGATTAAGCGAAGATTGTCTAAGAACGAGGTGACGATGCGCGTGGCAAATGGTTCCAAAGTCGATGTGAACGCCGTCGGCGCGCTACCACTACATCTACCTTAGGGATTAGTTCTAGACCTGAATAATTGTTATTTGGTGCCAGCGTTAAGCATGAACATTATATCTGGATCTAGTTTAATGTGAGATGGTTATTCATTTAAATCAGAGAATAATGGTTGTTTTATTATATGAGTAATATCTTTTATGGTCATGCACCCTTGATGAGTGGTCTATTTTTATTGAATCTCGATAGTAGTGATACACATATTCATAGTATTGAAGCCAAAAGATATAAGTTTAATAATGATAGTGCAACTTATTTGTGGCACTGCCATTTAGGTCATATTGGTGTAAAGCGCATGAAGAAACTCCATGCCGATGGGCTTTTAGAATCACTTGATTATGAATCACTTGATGCTTGCGAACCATGCCTCATGGGCAAGATGACTAAGACTCAGTTCTCCGGAACAATGGAGCGAGCAACAGACTTGTTGGAAATAATACATACTGATGTATGCGGTCCGATGAGTGTTGATGCTCACGGCGGATATCGTTATTTTCTAACCTTCACAGATGATTTGAGAAGATATGGGTATATCTACTTGATGAAACATAAGTCTGAAACATTTGAAAAGTTCAAAGAATTTCAGAGTGAAGTGGAAAATCATCGTAACAAGAAAATAAAGTTAATACGATCTGACCGTGGCGGAGAATATTTGATTTACGAGTTTGGTCTTCATTTGAAACAATGCGGAATAGTTTCGCAACTCACGCCACCCAGAACACCATAGCGTAATGGTGTGTCTGAACGTCGTAACTGCACTTTATTAGATATGGTGCGATCTATGATGTCTCTTAGTGATTTACCGCTATCATTTTAGGGTTATGCTTTAGAGACGGCTGCTTTCATGTTAAATAGGGCACCATCTAAATCCGTTGAGACGACACCATATGAACTGTGGTTTGGCAAGAAACCCAAGTTGTTGTTTCTTAAAGTTTGGGGCTGTGATGCTTATGTGAAAAAACTTCAACATGATAAGCTCGAACCCAAATCGGAGAAATGTGTCTTCATAGGATACCCAAAGGAGACTGTTGGGTACACCTTGTATCACAGATCCGAAGGCAAGATATTTGTTGCTAAGAATGGATCCTTTCTAGAGAAGGAGTTTCTCTCGAAAGAAGTGAGTGGGAGGAAAGTAGAACTTGATGAGGTAATTGTACCTTCTCTTGAACTGGAAAGTAGCTCATCACAGAAATCAGTTCCAGTGATTCCTACACCAATTAGTGAGGAAGCTAATGATGATGATCACGAAACTTCTGATCAAGTTACTATCTAACCTCGTAGGTCAATCAGAGTAAGATCCGCACCAGAGTGGTATGGTAATCCTGTTTTGGAAGTCATGTTACTTGACCATGACGAACCTATGAAGTATGAGGAAGCGATGATGAGCCCAGATTCCGCGAAATGGCTTTAGGCCCATGAAATCTGAGATGGGATCCATGCATGAGAACAAAGTATGGACTTTGGTTGACTTGCCCGATGGTCGGCAGGCTATAGAGAATAAATGGATCTTCAAGAAGAAGACTGACGCTGACGGTAATGTTACTGTCTACAAAGCTCGACTTGTTGCAAAAGGTTTCTGACAAGTTCAAGGAGTTGACTACGATGAGACCTTATCACCCGCAGCGATGCTTAAGTCCGTCTGAATCATGTTAGCCATTGCCGCATTTTATGATTATGAAATTTGGCAAATGGATGTCAAAACTGCATTCCTTAATGGATATCTTAAAGAAGAGTTGTATATGATGCAACCAGAAGGTTTTGTCGATCTAAAAGGTGCTAACAAAGTGTGCAAGCCCCAGCGATCCATTTATGGACTAGTGCAAGCATCTCGGAGTTGGAATATACGCTTTGATAGTGTGATCAAAGCATATGGTTCTATACAGACCTTTGGAGAAGCCTGTATTTACAAGAAAGTGAGTGGGAGCTCTGTAGCATTTCTGATATTATATGTAGACGACATATTGTTGATCGAAAATGATACTGAATTTCTGAATAGCATAAAAGGATACTTGAATAAGAATTTTTCAATGAAATACCTCGGTGAAGCTGCTTATATATTGGGCATCAAGATCTATAGAGATAGATCAAGACGCTTAATTGGACTTTCACAAAGCACATACCTTGATAAAGTTTTGAATATGTTCAAAATGGATCAAGCAAAGAAAGGGTTATTGCCTGTGTTACAAGGTGTGAAGTTGAGTCAGACTCAATGCCCGACCACTGTAGAAGATAGAGAGAAAATTAAAGTTATTCCCTATGCTTCAGCCATAGGTTCTATCATGTATGCAATGCTGTGTACCAGACCTGATGCGTGCCTTGCTATTAGTTTAGCAGGGAGGTACCAAAGTAATCCAGGAGTGGATCACTGGACAGCGGTCAAGAACATCGTGAAATACCTGAAAAAGGACTAAGGATATGTTTCTCGTTTATGGTGGTGACAAAGAGCTCGTCGTAAATGGTTACGTCGATGCAAGCTTTGACACTGATCCGGATGACTCTAAATCACAAACCGGATACGTGTTTATATTGAATGGTGGAGCTATCAGTTGGTGCAGTTCCAAGTAGAGCGTCGTGGCAGGATATACGTGTGAAGCGGAGTACATAGCTGCTTCGGAAGCAGCAAATGAAGGAGTCTGGATGAAGGAGTTCATATCCGATCTAGGTGTCATACCTAGTGCATCGGGTCCAATGAAAATATTTTGTGACAATACTGGTGCAATTGCCTTGGCAAAGGAATCCAGATTTCACAAGAGAACCAAGCACATCAAGAGATGCTTCAATTCCATCTGCGATCAAGTCAATGAGGGAGACATAGAGATTTGCAAGATACATATAGATCTGAATGTTGCAGACCCGTTGACTAAGCCTCTCTCACGAGCAAAACATGATCAGCACCAAGACTCCATGGGTGTTAGAATCATTGCTATGTAATCTAGATTATTGACTCTAGTGCAAGTGGGAGACTGAAGGAAATATGCCCTAGAGGAGATAATAAAGTTGCTATTTATATTTCCTTATATCATGATAAATGTTTATTATTCATGCTAGAATTGTATTAACCGGAAACTTAGTACACGTGTGAATACATATACAAAAAAGTGTCACTAGTATGCCTCTACTTGACTAGCTCATTAATCAAAGATGGTTAAGTTTCCTAGCCATAGGCATGAGTTGTCATTTGATGAACGGGATCACATGATTAGAGAATGATGTGATTGACATGACCCATCCGTTAGCTAAGCACTATGATTGTTTAGTTTATTGCTATTGCTTTCTTCATGACTTCTACATGTTCCTATGACTATGAGATTATACACGTTTGGCTACATCAACCGCGTTACCAAACGTTTCCGCTTTCGGTCTACGAGGGTACATGGACACACTCTCCCAGATCGGTGCTATGCTTCTCCTACATAGATCTTGCATGCTCATAGGATTTTTTTTTTGAAATACTACGTTCCACAACAGAAACACTAGCACCCAAGTCACACAAACAAAACACTCATAATTTTTAATCTTGACTTTGATAGTAGGTTCCCATTCATCATGCAATTTTCTAGGAATTGAAACTTACAATTCCAATTTTTCTTCTAAAGCTTTCATCATAGCATCAACAATATGTTTAGTAAAAGCTTTATTTTGTTCATAATCATGGGGTGAATTTATCATGGATTGCAACTATCATAGTTAAAGTCTTTGTAATCCAAAATAGTGGGCACATCACTAGCTAAAGTTTTGACCTCTCCAAACCCACTTTCTTCAATTTTCTCAACAAGATTTTCACCCTCTAAAATATTGGGACGCCTTCTACCTAAAGTTGACTCTTCCCCAGTCCCTTTTTCATCATTCTTAACTTTACAAAACAAGGAATCAATAGAAGAAACACCAATCATTTTAAGATCTTCATCATCATTTCAAGAATAATCACTATAAAAAGCTTTCTCTAAAGTTTCTCTTTTAGATCTAAGCATAGCAGTTCTTTTCTTACTTTCATCCATATAAACATAAAGAGATTTAATTGATTCATCTACTTTAGGCACAAAAATTTTCATCTTGAGATTTTCCACATCATGAGAAATTCTATCGGCACTTCTAGACAAATCATCAATCTTATTCAACTTTTCTTCTATGGAAGTGTTGAAAACTTTTTGTGTGTTGATAAATTCTTTAATATTATTCTCAAGATCAGAGGTGTTCCTATTATTATTGTAAGATTGATTTCCATAGGAATTACCATAATTATTAGAGGAACTACTAGGAAAAGGCCTATGATTAAAATTTCCTCTATAAGCATTGTTGTTGAAATTATTTCTAGAGATAAAATTCACATAAATGGCATCACTATTTTGCTAAATCAAAGTAGACAAAGGCATATCATTAAAATCAATAGGAGCAATTTTACTAGCAACAAATTTCATAAGAGCATCAACTTTATCACTCAAAGAAGAAATTTCTTCAACCGAATTAACTTTTTACTAGTAGGAGCTCTTTCGGTATGCCATTGTGAATAATTTTCCATGATATTATCAAGCAATTTGGTGGCTTCAACCAAAGTAATTTCCATAAAAGTACCACCCGCGGCGGAATCTAAAAGATTATGAGAAACAAAATTCAATCCCGCATAAAATGTTTGTATGATCATCCAAAGATTTAACCCATGAGTTGAGAAATTCCTTAGCATCATTTTCATCCTTTGCCAAGATTGTGCAACATGCTCATCTTCAAGTTGCTTGAAATTCATGATCTGGGTTCTACGGGAAATAATTTTTGCGGGAGGAAAATACTTAGAGATAAAAACATATTTGCACTTGTTCCAAGAATCAATACTATTACGAGGCAAAGAAGAGAACCAATTTTTTGCATAATCACGCAAAGAGAATGGAAATAATTTCATCTTGACCACATCATTATCCACATATTTTTTCTTTTGCATATCGCATAATTCCATGAAGGTATTAAGATGGGACACGACATCCTCATTAGGAGTACCGTAAAAATGGTCTTTCATAAAAAGATTCAAAGAAAACAAGATTAATATCACAAGTCTCCGCACTAGTGACGGGAGGAGCAAGCGGAGTGCCAATAAAATCATTGTTGTTGGTATTTGAGAAATCACATAATTTGGTGTTCTCTTGAGTCATGATGACCTCACAACAAAATTGCACTGAAAAACTGATCCGGCAAGAAAACGGCGAACGAAAAAAGAGAGGCGAATAAAACGACAATTTTTTGTGAAGTGGGGGAGAGGAAAACGAGAGGAAAATGGCAAATAATGTAAATTACAAGGTGATGAGATTTGTGATTAGGAACCTGGTTATGTTGAAGATCCTCCCCGGCAACGGCGCCAGAAATTGGCGAGTTAACGGGAGGCTATCTTGACTTGATTCTCCCCGGCAACGGCGCCAGAAATTCTCCTTGATGGCAGCTGGAACTACGTCGGTATTTCCCCAGAGAGGGAGGGATGATGTAGCACAACGACGGTAGAGTATTTCCCTCAGTTATGAAACCAAGGTATCGAACCAGTAGGAGAACCAAGCAACACAACATAAACAACACCTGCACACAAACAACAACACCTCGCAACCCGACGAGTTAAAGGGGTTGTCAATCCCTTCCGGGGTACGACGCCTCAAGATAGGCAAGCGAACGTGAGATAAATTGTAGTAGATTGACAGATCAAACACCAAATAAAATAAATAAAGATAAGACGCAACAAGGTATTTTTGTATTTTTTGGTTTAATAGATCTGAATAAAAATGCAAAGGAAAAGTAGATCACACGGCAAATATATGAGAAGAAGACCCGGGGGCCGTAGGTTTCACTAGTGGTATCTCTCGAGAAAAATATTAAACGGTGGGTAATTTTTTTATTGTTGGGCAATTCATAGAACTTCAAATAATTATGATGATATCCAGGCAATGAACATTACATAGGCATCACGTCCAAGATTAGTAGACCGACTCCTGCCTGCATCTACTACTATTACTCCACACATCGACCGCTATCCAGCACGCATCTGTTGTGTTAAGTTCATGGCAAACAGAATAATGCAATAAGAACGATGACATGATGTAGACAAGATCCGTTTATCTATATGGCGGTAGATATAGGTCCCATCTTTTTATCGTTAGTAGCAACGATACATACGTGTCGTTTCCCCTTTTGTCACTGGGATCGAGCACCGTAAGATCGAACCCACTACCGGGCAACTCTTCCCATTGCAAGATAAATAGATCAAGTTGGCCAAACAAAACCCAAATATCGGAGAAGAAATACGAGGCTATAAGAGATCATGCATATAAGAGATCACGGAAACTCAAATAACTTTCATGGATATAAAAAGATATGACTGATCATAAACTCGAAGTTCATCAGATCCCAACAAACACACCGCAAAAGAGTTACATCATATGGATCTCCAAGAGACCATTGTATTGAGAATTCAGTGAGAGAGAGAGAGAGAGAGAGAGAGAGAGAGAGAGGAAGTGAAAGCCATCTAGCTACTAACTACGGACCCGAAGGTCTACAAAGAACTACTCACGCATCATCGGAGAGGCGCCAATGGAAGCGGTGAACCCCTCTGTGATGGTGTCTAGATTGGATCTGGTGGTTCTGGACTCTACGGTGGCTGGATGAATATTTCGACGACGGTTCTAGGGTTTCTGGAATATTGTGGTATTTATAGAGCAAAGAGGCGGTCCGGGGGGGACCCGAGGTGGGCACAACCCACCAAGGACGCGCCTGGGCCTCCTGGCGCGCCCTGGTGGGTTGTGCCCCCCTCGGGGCACCCCCCATGTGCAACCAGGGCCCATTGCCTTCCTTCTGTCCCGTAAAAAATCATCATGGAGTTTCGTGGCATTTGGACTTCATCTGATATTGATTTCATGCGATGTAAAAAACATGGAAAACACAACAAGTGGCACTTGGCGCTATGTTAATAGGTTAGTACCAAAAAATGATATAAAATGACTATAAAATGATTATAAAACATCCAAGATTGATAATAAAACAACATGGAACAATAAAAAATTATAGATACGTTGGAGATGTATCAATCTCCATCTCCAAAGCACCGGCATGATCTCCATCGTCGCCGGCATGACACCATGATCTCCATCATCGTGTTGCCATCGGGGGTTGTCACACCAACCATGCTTCTACTACTATTGCTACTGCTTAGCGATAAAGTAAAGCATTACATAGAGCTTAATGATTGACGCATAGGTCATATAATAATTAAAGACAACCCTATGGCTCCTGCTGGTTGCCGTATGCATCGACATGCAAGTCGATATAAACTAATACAAACATTATCATCTCATACATCAAATATATTTCATCATGTCTTTAGCCATATCATATCACAACATACCTTGCGAAAACAAGTTAGACATCCTCTAATTATTGTTGCATGTTTTACGTGCCTGCTATGGGTATCTAGCAAGAATGATTCTTACCTACGCAAAGCGGTGATATGCAAGTTGATATTTAACCTTCTACAAGGACCGCCTTTGTCAAATCCGATTCAACTAAGGTGGGTGAGACAGTCACCCGCCAGCCATCTTTATGCAACAAAGTCACATGTCAGTCAATCGAACCGGTCTCATGTACGTGGACATGTAA
Source organism: Aegilops bicornis (assembly GCA_021605145.1). Classification (NCBI taxonomy): domain Eukaryota; kingdom Viridiplantae; phylum Streptophyta; class Magnoliopsida; order Poales; family Poaceae; genus Aegilops; species Aegilops bicornis. The sequence continues at coordinate 372,180,438 of CM038669.1, read as the reverse complement.
AGTTGGTCCGGGCCGCTTTATCCCAAAATACCCCCGGATCAAGAAAATACCAAGGAAGGAGGCAATCTGAATACCAACACCCACAAACTCCTTTGTGTTCTACTCATGATGTCATCTACACATAGACCTAGCTCTAATACCACCATTGGGGAACGTTGCATGTGAAACAAAAAATTTCCTACGCCCACCAAGATCCAATCTAGGAGATGACCATCTACGAGAGGAGAGATTGGATCTACATACCCTTGTAGATCGCTAAGCGGAAGCGTAAGAAATGCGGTTGATGTAGTCGAACGTCTTCGCGATCCAATCACGATCCGTCCTGCAAACTCCCGATCCAAGTGTTGAACGGACGGCACCTCCGCGTTCAACATGAGTTCGGCTTGATGATGCCTTCACCTCCTCGATCCAGCGAGTGATGGTGAAGTAGTAGCTCGAGTCCTCCGGCAGCACGACACCGTGGTGGCGGAATCACAGCAGAGCTTCGCTAAGGACTACGGAGAGGAAGAGGGATGCGATGGAGAGGAGAGGCAGCGCTATGGCGTAGAGATGTGCTCTTGGGGTGCGGCTGCCCTCTCTCTACCTCTCTATATATAGGGGAAAGGAGGAGGGGATGGCGCCCCTAGGGTTGCCCCTAGGGGGGGCAGGGCAGATGGGATCTCCCCTAGGGTGACTTGCCCCCCAAGACGGGAGGTGGGAAACCCTAAGGGGGCGCCCCAACCCTCCTGGTTACGTGAGATGGGGTGAGGGGGGTGCTCAGCCCCTTAGTGGGCTGGTTTCCCCTCTCCCCTTGGCCCATGAGGGCCCCCAACACTTGCCGACCCCCCTGAAACCCCTTTCGGTGACGCTGGTCATCACCCGGTACCCCCGAAACAATTCCAGACTCTAATACCCTTCGTCCAATATATCAATATTCACCTCCAGACCATTCCAAAGTTCCTCCTCACATCCGGAATCTCATCCGGGACTCCAAACAACCTTCGGTAACCACCAACATGACTCAACTATACTTATATCGTCACCAAACATTAAGTGTGTAGACCCTGCGGGTATGAGAACTATGCAGACATGACCGAGACACCTCTACTGTCAATAACCAATAGCGGGACCTGGATGCCTATATTGGTTCCTAGATATTCTGCGAACATCTTATCGGTCGAACCTCGATGTCAAGGATTCAGCTAATCCAGTATGCATTTCCCTTTGTCTATCGGTATGTTACTTTCCCGAGATTCGGTCATCGGTATCTCCATACCTAGTTCAGTCTCGTTACCGGCAATTCTCTTTACTCGTTTTGTAATACAAGATCCTGTGACTAACTCATTGGTCACATTGCTTTCAAGCTTATTGTGATGTTGTATTACCGGGTGGGCCCTGAGATACCTCTCCGTCATACGGAGTGACAAATCCCAGTCTTTATCCATGCCAACTCAACAGACACCCTCGGAGATACCTGTAGAGCACCTTTATAGTCACCCAGTTACGTTGCGATGTTCGGTACACACAAGGCACTCCTCTGGTGTCAGTGAGTTGCATGATCTCATGGTCATAGGAACATATACTTGACATGCAGAAAAATGATAGCAATAAACTTGATATGATCATATGCTATGTTCATAGTTTGAGTCTTGTCCATCACATCATTTCCTAATGATGTGACCCCATTATCAAATAACAACTCATGTCCATGGCTAGGAAACCATAGCCATCTCTGATCAACTAGCTAGTCCTGTAGAGGCTTACTAGGGACATGTTGTTGTCTATGTATCCGCACATGTATTTGAGTCTTTGTAGCGACCCGACCCGAATGGATCAAGTCTCTGTGCTTAAGTGTCATCCCTGGATCGGTATGCTGACACACACAGTACTCGAGGATTTATAACAGATGTAAATCACATGTATAAAGTAACGTAAATACTATTACCTCAATCCAAATATAGCGGAAGCAACAAGGTTGTGGATTCCCATCAACACCAACGGTATGATTGAGTGTAGAAATCGTAACCCTAACGTATCACTTAGTCGTAAATGCGAAAAGTGCGCAACATGAAAAGTTGCGCCTGAAACGGGTCAGCACATGGAATATGCTGACAATGTAACACATAGAGAGTAATGAAGGAATAAGCCTATACTACATGCATATATGGCTGGTGGAAAAGCTCTATGGTTATAAGGTTTTGCGAAAAGCCAATTTTTTCCTACTGCAAAGGAATAAATTTATTTCACTATTATGGTGGTTGTTAAACATTGAGAATGGTTGACAGCATCCTCAATCCCAATTAAAAGTACTCATTAAAACCCAACAAAGTTAATTAAAGTAACATGATGAGATCAACAGGATAATCCAAGAACTAGATACTCAAATTGTCCATAACCGGGGACACGGCTAACCATGATTAGTTTATACACTCTGCAGAGGTTTGCGCACTTTTCCCCACAAGACTCGATCGCTTCCGTTTGGTTTCTCGCACTACATGGTGTTTGAGAGACGGATGACCAAGACATAGTCTTTTAGAAGCACTAGCACCTTACATGTGGGTAGACCGTACCAACCTACATCCCCTACATCAGCTAGGCCAGAGCCCATAATGGCTTGTGGCTGCACATGGAAGTTTATAGTTTGAATAATCTCATGATCCCTTTGAGCCTGGGTGGCGGTCCGAAGAAATACAGGCAAGTCCTGATAGAAACCAGGTGCCTCAATCCACCCAGATGTGTGTTTAAGTTGCCACCTTAGATAAACCATTAATTTAACAATCTCACATCTGTCATGGAATACACTCACCCAATCCACGTCTACTAGCATAGCATAGCATAATAAGCAAACGTAGAAGTAACTCCCAAGGGTTTGAATGTAAATCAGGTAATAGGTACTGCCTCAATCTACTTCCCATCCCACAATTTAATTAGATCCTAATCATGCAATATTTGAGGATAGATCTAATGCATAAAACTGGGTAGTAGAAAAGGTATGATCAAAGTGTTACTTGCCTGCAATGTTGATGAAGATGAGTTTCACTCAAAACTCTTGATATTCTACTCGTCACACTCCGGTCAATCTATCGTAATCAAGCAATAGTAACCACACATAAGCAATCACTCAAAAAAATCGGGAAGAACGAAGAAAACGATTCGAAAAACATCAAAACCAAGCAAATAGCTCTTGCAACATAAAACAATTTCTAACAGTACCAAAATTTATATGAATTTGGCCTTATCAGAAAGTTTATGTCGAGAGCTTTAATTTGCAAAAAGAATCAACAAAATCGGAGTTACGAAACTCAAGTTATGATCAAACGAAGTTTGAATTCAAATCTGATCTAATTCAAATTTTAAACTGTCAAAAACATGTTTGAGTTGGATTACAGGATAGAGGAGATCATAACGAAGAAGTGGGCGTTGGTTTCGTTGGATTTGGACAAACGAGTGAAAAGTAATGACCGATTGAAGTACAGGGACTAATATGTGAAGAAAAATATTCACAAACGGGTCCCTGGTGGAAAAACTAAAAATGAAAAGAAAAATCCTATCGAATGAACGTTTGCTACAGAGGCATCTATAATGAAAATGTTCACTACCAATCCTAAACTAATGAACGTTCGTTACCAAAAAAAAATGTTTCAAGAAAAAAAACACACGATCTAATCTACAACGTTCATCCATGATCTAACGGAGGAGAGTGGCTCCAGTGCTCACCGCGGCGGTGGGCGTCGACGTCGCCGGAGAAGATGGCGGCGACGGCTCGGACATCGAGGGCGGTGGCTGCTCTGGGGTCCTCTAGCCCGGGCGAGACCACGGGGAGGCGCGGCACGACGAGGCGAAGAGGAGGGCGGCGTCGGCGACGGTCCACGGCGACGGGATGGAGCGGAGTGGCGGCGGCTCCGGCAAGATGCGCGCGGCAGCGACGGCTTTGGCGGCGGGGCGGCGAGCGAGGCGAAGAGGAGAAGAGGGCGGCGGAGGGGGCGCTTATAAAGGGGGTGGGGCGACTCCAAGGCGTGGAGGAGGGGGCAAGGGAAGGCGGCGGCCGGTGGCGGGGCGGTGCCGGACTCCGGGAGGAGTCCCGGTCGGGGATGGGAGCGAGGCGGCACTGGCTGGCCGGGCTGGCTGGCCGCCCAGCCATGGAAGTCTTTTTAAACAGAGACAAACAAAAAAATAATAAAACCAAAGAAATAAAAATATTATATAGGCATATAATATATGAAAATTTTCAGAAAAAGATTTCCTACAAGATGAATATTATTCTAGCTTCAAATAAAATACACACAAATTCAAATAAAACAAAGACTGCTTCTGCTCTAATAAAACCTCATAAAAGTCATTTTAAAAATACCAAAATTAATTCAAATTTATTTCTCTCCATTTTTCTAATGTAGGGAATCATGTTACCCTATTTTCCATATATTTTATTTTTGGAGAAAAATAATTTGAATAAAACTCAAATAACTCCAAATTGAAAATAAATTCAAAAGAACTTTGAATTTAATTCTTTGAAACTCCCAACTCATATTTCATATAATTTGAAGAAGTCATTTTATCTTCGCTCGTGAAAATCATTGAGTTGCATAAAGTTTCAGAATTGGAAATATTTTCCAATTGAAATTCAAATATTTTCAACGCCCCTTGTCATTTAAATAAATGGAAGAAGTCATGTCATCTTCTCTCCAGGTTTTGTGGTGAAAAAGAATTTGAATTCACGGAGATCAGAAAAGAAAATGAAAGTTTGGGAAAGTCCTTTTATTCCCTCTCATTTAACTTTCAAAAAAAAGTTTCGAATTCACTCACTTTCAGTCAATCAATCAAACAATCAATCAAGACTATCTATATGTTTATAACATTCCAAAATTTAAAATTTTGGGATGTTACAAAACTACCACCCTTAAAATGAATCTCGTCCTCGAGATTCGGAGAGGCTAGAAAGAAATAGGTTAGGGTTTGGGGGTCTTCTCCAAAAATCCATCGATCGTCTCTGGGTCTCGGGTGCTACCACACTTAGAAGCATGGTTATGGTTCCATCAAAACTCAGATACTCCATCCTTTTTCTTGACAGTGTCGGTCTTCTCAGATCTTAAGGATAATTCCTTCTCTGGGCTCTTCCGGTAGTGGCATAACCTTTTCCTCAATTCTTCTGTCCTTTCATCTTGGTACGGTTATTCCGAGACTGGGTCTTCTTAGCTGACGGGTCTGGCGCCATTACTAAACAACTATCGATATCTCATGGTGGTCAACGATTTATGGTTTGTCCTGCAGGAAATGGGTCTGGGTTGAACCTCACCGTATAACCTACGGTTGGCAGCAGCTGCCGTGTACAAGGGAAAATACTTATACCATTCTAAGGTTTAAACAAGGTTTTGATCGTCGTCTCTCTACTATAGGTAAGTCACTCAGATTTACCATCCCATATAGCAAGGCGAATAATAAGAGTAAGTCGGTATGGTGATCAATCCATCCCGCACCCAAATCATTACCTTGTACATGGTTTAGCTTAATCTCGCATTCTAACACTCGGTCATCCTCACAAGCATTGCAGAATTTATCTTGTCGATGAACCAAGTTCGGATAAATCCATTAATTTCGCAAGCCAAACAAACATCTATCGCTTTCTTCACAACACTCGTGTTTGCGTAAACTCCTATAAGATCGTCTGTTGATAAAATCGTAACTTCTTCCAGGGTTTTTCCTTCAGCAAGAGTGCGCTTGCTTCTTGGCAGGTCCTGGGGCCTGTGGGTTATGGCCCATCTCATCACTTGTAGTCCCTGAACTCATCCTCTGGGCAACTGATCGTTATTCCAACTTCCAATTTCCTAGTATTCTTAAATCCATCCAATTGTATTGTCTTCCTTTCTTCTATTTGTACCAAACTGAGACGTGATTACTCAGACTCATCATGTAATTTCCATTGATCCATATTTCCAACATCATACCTCCTTTATATCCAATAGTAATTCATCTCTTCATCCTCGTGGGATATCCCACATACCGAGATAAAAACTTATACTTATGAAGTCCATACTCCACTTCGTGGAACATCATTATCCTTTCCAGGGTCAAGCGTCCTTACAGGGAAATATTGGCCATCTCTACATGGCACTTCTTCAACTGGGAAATGTGAAACACGTAATGAACTCCTGACATTCCTTCGGGTGACTCCAATTTGTTGGCCACTTCTCCCATAAGCTCCAAAACTCGGTATGGTCCTACAAATCTCGGGGCTAACTTTCCATTAACTCCAAATCGTTTAACTCCTCATAGAGGGGACACACAAAGACATGCTCTATCTCCATTTTCATAGACTTCCTCCTTGCGTTTTTGAGTCTGCATAACTCTTCTGCCTGGACTGAGCTATCTTCAGTCTATCTTGAATCCACTTAACATTCTCTTCTGACTCCTTGATCACATTTGGTCCAGACAATTGACGGTCTCCAACTTCATCCCACATCAACGGTGTCTGGCTCCTTCTCCCATATAAAGCTTCAAAAGGGGCCATCTTCAAACTGACTTGGTAGCTGTTGTTGAATGAGAAACTCCGCGTAAGGTAGATTATCATCCCTACTAGATCCATAATCTAGCGCATACGTTCTCAACATGTCCTCCAGAATCTGATTGACTCTCTCGGTCTATCCATCTGTCTACGGATGAAAGGTTGTACTGAACTCTAGCCTAGTACCTAAAGTTTCACGCAACTGATTCCAAAACTTTGAAGTAAACTGGGTTCCTCTATCTGATACAATGATCCTCGGAACTCCATGCAGACATACGATCCTGGTCAAATATATCTTGGCCAACTTCGCACTTGTATAGGTGGTTTTCACTGGGATAAAATGAGCCACTTTGGTCAAGCGAGTCAACTACTACCCAGATAGAATCATATCCCGATCAGGTTCTGGGAAATCCGGTAATGAAATCCATGCCAAACTTATCCTGCTTCAATTCGGGTATCGGCATAGGTTGTAGTAATCCTGCTGGCTTCTGATGCTCCGCTTTTATTCTCTCTGGCATACATTACCTACGACTACATATTCCGCAAATCCTTCTTCTTACCAGTCCACCAGAAACACTCCTTCAAATCCAAATACATCTTGGTGTTTCGATGAATCGAGTATGGTGAGTCATGAGCCTCAAGTATTAACTTCACGAGCTTTGCATTATTTGGCACAGATACACGATCCTTGAACCATAAGGTGTCGTGCTCATCCTTACGAAAGCCTTTGGCCTTTCCTTTGCTCATCCTCTCTCTTACCTCAGCAATCCCTTTGTCATCCTTCTGAGCTTCACGGATCTTTCCCAACAAGGTAGACTGAACTTCCATTGCTGCAACAAAACCTTTGGGAACAATCTCCAACCAAAATTCCCTGAAAATCCTCGGCTAACTCCTTTGGTAATCCCCCACTTATGAGGGTATTCATCCTAGTGTTCTTTATGGTTGTGTCCTATTTCTCCACAAAGCTTGCATGCACTTTCTCCATATCATTTCCATAAGGCTTCAACTTCTGGGAGACAAGACGAGACCTTTGCAGAGTCAACTTAAATTCTTCTCAAGTGGTTACTCTTTGCCATCCGTTGATGGTTTGGTACATCCTCCACCAAGTAGCAGCACCTCTTTCAAAACACTTAAGAGCATGCTCGGCCATATCCTTTCTGACTATAGGGTTGTTCTCCATATGATCATCCATGTTCTGAATCCATCGGTCTGTCTCCAATTGACTCATCGGTCAAAAAAAATACAATCTCTTCTCCACTCATCCTCTATGGGGTCCATGGGTTTGGGGTGGGATAAGAGAGATCGAGAGGGATGCACACAATACAAACAAAGTTTTGAAAAGACAGATTTTGTTGTGGCTGTCCGAAAAACATCAAACAAATGACAGCTCACAATCGTCGCATCTAACGTAGGTATATAACAGGGGTTTGGTCTTCTAAAGGTCAATAAATCTTCAAGGTCGTCAAACTCTTCGATTCTTGTTCATGTCTCCGATGGCTTCTTCCGATCATGCTTGTCCTTCTCAAGTTCTTATGCCAAATCTCTGTTGTCGCGAAGTCTCTTGTGACGTCCTTTAATATTCTGGAATTACATTCCAAACTTTTGGGTTTCAACCTCCTTCGCATGAACCATGGTCCTACTATCCTTCAATTCCTGACAAATCTCCGGTATCTCGAGGTTTTGTTCCTCCAGTTTGGTTACTTCAGCTTCCGGTTCCTGAGTTCTTCACCAATTGCCTTCTTGTCAAAATATTGCTTCTTGTAGGTCCATCTTAACTTCCTGATGTAACACTCCAGATCCTGGTGATACACCGGCTAAGGTTAAAACTTCGACTTTTACTGATTGGTGCTCCATCAGACTTCTACTATCCAATCCTTCCATGCATATGCATGCTTAACCCAGCACAGTGATAATAGCATAAATGGACGATAACATCATGGATAGCCGTCTTCTGCTCTTGCCCTTTCCATGAGCTATCATTCCATAGTTGATATCTCCTGCCCTAGGGTTTTCCTTGACAAAACCTTGAGTTTCTAACTCTCCATGTTCCGGTCTTTCTCCGATACACCTTGATCTAGGAATTCTTCAGAGCCTTCAAATTCTCCTAGTCTTCGGAGTCTTCAACAGTTGTAGTTTCCATTTACACGGTAAAATCATCTTCATTCCAAATGGTCTTAGTTGTCCGATATCTTGTCTCCTTGGAGTGGTCTCATCAGTCGAAACTTTGAGTGGTCAAAAGGGTAAAGGGTATGGTCTCTCTAAAAGGGAATATTTGAATAAGCTCAGAAGAGAAGAGAGGTAAAAGATATTTTTGAAAATGAAGTAGTAGGGAAAATCTTTCCTATGGGCTTGCCAGTTTCTAGGGTCACGTCCTACAGTCAACATGTGCTCTGATACCATCTTGTAGCGACCCGACCCGAATGGATCAAGTCTCTGTGCTTAAGATTCATCCCTGGATCGGTGTGCAGACACACACAGTACTCGAGGATTTATAACAGAGCTAAATCACATGTATAAAGTAACGTAAATACTATTACCTCAATCCAAATATAGCGGAAGCAACAAGGTTGTGGATTCCCATCAACACCAACGGCAAAGTTGAGTGTAGAAATCGTAACCCTAACGTATCACCTACTGTCGTTGCGAAAAGTACGCAACATGAAAAGTTGCAGCCCGAAACGGGTCAAAGACATGGAATATCTGGCAATGTAACACATAGAGAGTAATGAAGGAATAAGCCTATACTACATGCATATATGGCTGGTGGAAAAGCTCTATGGTTATAAGGTTTTGCAAAAAGCCAATTTTTCCTACTGTAAAGGAATAAATTTATTTAACTATTATGGTGGTTGTTAAACATTGAGAATGGTTGACAGCATCCTCAATCCCAATTAAAAGTACTCATTAAAACCCAACAAAGTTAATTAAAGTAACACGATGAGATCAACAGGATAATCCAAGAACTAGATACTCAAGATGTCCATAACCGGGGACACGGCTAACCATGATTAGTTTATACACTCTGCAGAGGTTTATGACTTTTCCCCACAAGACTCGATCGCCTCCGTTTGGTTTCTCGCACTACATGGTGTTTGAGAGACGGATGACCGAGACATAGTCTTTCAGAAGCACTAGCACCTTACATGTGGGTAGACCATACCAACCTACATCCCCTACATCAGCTAGCCTACCCGTAAGAGTTCGCACAACTTAATCAACTACGCCAGAGCCCATAATGGCTTGTGGCTGCACACGGAAGTTTCTAGTTTGAATAATCTCATGATCCCTTTGAGCCTGGGTGGCGGTCCAAAGAAATACAGGCAAGTCCTCGATAGAAACCAGGTGCCTCAATCCACCCGGATGTGTGTTTAAGTTGCCACCTTAGATAAACCATTAATTTAACAATCTCACATACATCATGGAATACACTCACCCAATCCACGTCTACTAGCATAGCATAGCATAATAAGCAAACGTAGAAGTAACTCCCAAGGGTTTGAATGTAAATCAGGTAATAGGTACTGCCTCAATCTACTTCCCATCCCACAATTTAATTAGATCCTAATCATGCAATGTTTGAGGATAGATCTAATGCATAAAACTGGGTAGTAGAAAAGGTATGATGAAAGAGTTACTTGCCTGCAATGTTGATGAAGATAGGTCGCACTCAAAACTCTTGATAGTTCTACTCTTCACACTCCGGTCAATCTATCGTAATAAAGCAATAGTAACCACACATAAGCAATCACTCAAAAAATCGGGAAGAACGAAGAAGACGATTCGGAAAACATCAAAACCAAGCAAATAGCTCTTGCAACATAAAACAATTTCTAACAATACCAAAATTTATATTAATTTGGCCTTATCAGAAAGTTTATGTCAAGAGCTTTAATTTGCAAAAAGAATCAACAAAATCGGAGTTACGAAACTCAAGTTATGATCAAATGAAGTTTTAATTCAAATCTGATCTAATTCAAATTTTAAACTGTCAAAAACATGTTTGAGTTGGATTACTTGATAGAGGAGATCATAACGAAGAAGTGGGCGTTGCTTTTGTTGGATTTGGACAAACGAGTGAAAAGTAATGACGGATTGAAGTACAGGGACTAATCTGTGAAGAAAAATATTCACAAACGGGTCCCTGGCGGAAAAACTAAAAATAAAAAGAAAAATCCTATCGAACGAACGTTCGCTACAAAGGCAGATATAATGAAAACGTTCACTACCAATCCTAAACTAATGAACGTTCGTTACAAAATAAAACGTTTCAAGAAAAAAAAACACACGATCTAATCTACAACGTTCATCCACGATCTAACGGAGGAGAGTGGCTCCGGTGCTCACCGCAGCGGTGGGCATCGACGTCGCCGGAGAAGATGGCGGCGGCAGCTCGGACGTCGAGGGCGGTGGCTGCTCCGGCGTCCTCTAGCCCGGGCGAGACCACGGGGAGGCGCGGCACGACGAGGCGAAGAGGAGGGCGGCGTCGGCAGTCCACAGCGACGGACGAGCAGAGTGGTGGCGGCTCACGAGATGAAGGCGACGGCGGCGGCTTGGGCGGTCAAGGCGAGCGAGGCGAAGAGGAGAAGAGGACGGAGGGGGCGCTTATAAAGGGGTGGGGCGACTCAAGGCGTGGAGGAGGGGCAAGGAAGGCGGCGTGGTGGCGGGCGGCCGAACTCCGGGAGGAGTCCCGGTCGGGGATGGGAGCGAGGCGGCGCGCTGGGCTGGCTGGGCCGTGGCCTGGCCGGTTGGCTGGGCCGGCCCAGTTCGGCGGAAGTCTTTTTTTTAAACAGAGACAAACAAAAAAAATAATAAAACCAAAGAAATAAAAATATTATATAGGCATATAATATATCAAAATTTTGAGAAAAATATTTCCTACAAGATGAACATTATTTTAGCTTCAAATAAAATACACACAAATTCAAATAAAACAAAGAGTGCTTCTGCTCTAATAAAACCTCATAAAAGTCATTTTAAAAATACCAAAATTAATTCAAATTTATTTCTCTCCATTTTTCTGATGTACGGAATCATGTTACCCTATTTTCCATATATTTTAATTTTGGAGAAAAATAATTTGAATAAAACTCAAATAACTCCAAATTGAAAATAAATTCAAAAGAACTTTGAATTTAATTCTTTGAAACTCCCAACTCATATTTCATATAATTTGAAGAAGTCATTTTATCTTCGCTCGTGAAAATCATTGAGTTGCATAAAGTTTCAGAATTGGAAATATTTTCCAATTGAAATTCAAATATTTTCAACACCCCTTGTCATTTAAATAAATGGAAGAAGTCATGTCATCTTCTCTCCAGGGTTTTGTGGTGAAAAAGAATTTGAGTTCACAGAGATCAGAAAAGAAAATGAAAGTTTGGGAAAGTACTCTTATTCCCTTTCATTTAACTTTCAAAAAAAAGTTTCGAATTCACTCACTTTCAGTCAATCAATCAAACAATCAATCAAGACTATCTATTTGTTTATAACATTCCAAAATTTAAAATTTTGGGATGTTACAGTTTTCAGTCAATAAAATTATAACATAAATAATAAACGATTATCATGAACAAGGAAATATAATAATAACCACTTTATTATTGCCTCCAGGGCATATTTCCAACATATTTCTATTGTCTTTTGGGTTGATTGATGATCTAGATTTGTTTGAGTTGTATGTTTTTTGTGTGCTGCCCTATGGTGCCTTCCGTGCTGCGCACACGTGAAGGATTCCCGCTGTATGGTGTTGCAATACGTTCATGATTCGCTTATAGTGGGTTGCTAGAGTGACAGAAGCTTAACCCCGAGTAAGGGGGTTGTTGCGTTGGGGATAAAGGGGACTTGACACTTTAATGCTATGGTTGGGTTTTAACTTAATGATCTTTAGTAGTTGCGGATGCTTGCTTGAGTTCCAATCATAAGTGCATATGATCCAAGTAGGGAAAGTATGTTAGCTTATGCCTCTCCCTCATATGAAATTGCAATAATGATTACCGATCTTGTTAACAATTGCCTAGGATAATTCCACACACCGATCCATCATTATTCCACACTCCCTATTTATAATTGTAGTAGTATATTCTAACTTTATGTTAACAACACCTATTTTTATATTTCAGTTCTCCGATATCATGCAAAGCTATCCTCTTCATACCCACAACGTAGTTTTATTTCTCGTTTCTAGATGGAAGCAAACGTTTGGTGTACGTAGAGTCGTATCAGTGGCAGATAAGACTTGAGAGAATATTGATCTTACCTTTAGCTCCCTTTGTGTTCGACACTCCATACTTATCACTTCCACCTTTGGAAATTTCTACAATGATTCCTTGCACCTGGGGATTATCAAGCTCTTTTCTGGAGCCGTTGCCGGGGAGCAATAGCATGGGGTTGGTATTCTCGTGTATGCTTGTTTGCTTTCTTCACTAAGTAGATTTTGTTTTCCCTTTTATTTTTGTTTTCTTTAGTTGTGGGAGAAACAATTTTTTTAATGAATTAAAATACAACAAAAACTACTTGCCTCTTATTCAAGAACTTTTTTCATAAAGAGAAGTGATTGGAAGGTTATGCATTGGAGAAGTGAGGGTCGACCTTGAACACTTGTGTTCATTCTCATGGAAACAATGTAGAATTTTTTATCGAAGTTTCTCAAAAAAAATTATCCCCTTGTATATATCCATTGTGTTATAAAAATAATATGCCAAGGTTTTCTTTTAGGATGATTAGATTGCTTGGTTGCTATGTGCGGTGCAAAAATAGAAACTTTGGCTGTGGTGCATGAATTTACATTTTTTATTGGAACGTCAAAAGTTTCTGAAATTTTTACACAGTACTCTATGCAAATCGTTTATTTTGTCCTAATGTTTTAGAATTTTTGGAGTTAAAAAAGTATATGAAGTTTTCAGATTGCTATAGACTGTCCTATTTTTGACAAATTCTGTTTTCTATGTGTTGTTCGCTTATTTTGATGAATCTATGGGTTGTATCAGGGGGTATGAACCATGGCGAAGTTGGAATACAGTAGATATAATGCTAATATGAAATTGGAATGAGTTTACAATAGTACCTAAAGGTAGTGATTTGCTTTATTATACTAACGGATCTCACAAGGTTTTGTTTAAGTTTAGTGTGGATGAAGTGTTCGAAGATTGAGGAGTTATCGATATGAGAAGAATAAGGAGATGCAAGGGTTTAAGCTTGGGGATGCCCATGGCACGCCAAGTAAATATTTCAAGGATACTCAAGCATCTAAGATTGGGGATGCCCTGGTTGGCATCCCATCTTTCTTCTTCAACAATTATCGGTATACCTCGGTTTTTGTTTTGTTCACATGATTTTTGTCTTTTGTTTTTATTTTTTATGTTCCTTTTGTTTATGATCCATGCTTTTGAGATAGCCCTTCATTTATTTGTAGAATGCTCTTTTTGCTTCACTTAAATCTTTTTAGTATGGCTTTATAGAATGCTCTTCGTGCTTCACTTAAATCTTTTGAGTATGGATTCATAGAATGCTCTTTGTGCTTGACTTAAATCTTTTGAGTATGGCTTTATAGATGCTTCGTGTGCTTCACTTATATATTTTGAGCTTGGATGTTGGTAAATCTATACTAATTGTAGAATGCTCCAAGAACTTCACTTATATCTTTTGGAGTATGAATAAGACTATCATCGAAATTGGGCTTGGAAGAGTATCATTAAAATATCATGCCTAGCTAAAAAGGCATTAAAGAAAAGCACTTGTTCGGAGACAACCTATATTTATCCTTACTGTTTTTGTGTGTTTTCATGATTATGCTACTATAGTAATCATGTTCTATAGTTTTTGTTTCAATAAAGTGCCAAGTGAGACCTTTGGGATGATCTATGGTGATAGCTGATTTGATCTTGCTAAAAAACAGAAACTTTTGCGCTCATTTCCATAATATTAAAAAAAATCACAGAAGCGTTATTTTGATCTAATTTTTTTACAAGAGATGGATATACAAATTTCCTAGGTTGTCCTAATTTTTTAGAATTTTTGGAGTTGTATAATTATGGTTGTTGATCAGATCATTACAGACTGTTCTGTTTCTGACAGATTCTGTTTTCAATGCACAGTTTGTTTGTTTTCTAGTTTCTATGGCTTATATTGATCAATACAAATTGTAGAAATGATATGTTACAGTAGGCATTGTGTGAGAACAATTATAAATCTTATCTTGACAGTACCAAAGTGAATGATTTGTCTTTATCATACTAAGCCATCTCACGAAATTCCGTTAAGTTTTGTGTGATTGAAGTTTTCATGTTTTGGGTGAGATATCGATACGAGGAGAATAAGGAGTGGAAAGACCCTAAGCGTGGGGATGACCAAGGCACCCCAAGGTAATATTCAAGGAAGACTCAAGCACCTAAGCTTGGGGATGCCCCAGAAGTCATCCCCTCTTTCGTCTTCAAAACCATCGGTATACCTTACTCGGAGCTATATTTTTATTCGTCACACGATATGTGTTTTGCCTGGAGTGTATTTTTATTTTACTTGCTGTTTGAATAAAATCATTGGATCTGAAATCTTGAATGAGAGGGAGTCCTCCCATGGCTATTTAACTATTGGACTACTCATTGATCTTCACTTATATCTTTCTGGAGTAGTTTTAGAATTTACTCTCATGCTTCACTTATATCCTATGAGTAAATGGTTGAATGAATTGAATATCATAAGTCTGAAATTATATATGCTTCATATGCTTATCCCATGGGGAGTAATGAATTCACATATAAGAAGTATAGGTGGTAAAATTTATTGAAAGTTAGCAAATACAACATTTGTCACTTGAACAATTCATGAAAGAATATTGAAGGAAGAGAGATTTCACATATAAATATACTATCTTGGATATCTTCTATGATTGTGAGCCCAATTAATTACTTTCAAACTTGAGAAAATTAGTTGAAGTTGGACAAGGAAGACAATGTAATGAGTTACGTTTAAGTATATTTGTATAGAAGTTATATTGTTATGGATCCTCCATCATGTGGTGCTTGCTTAGGATCTTTTGCTAGCCAAAATTTTGTACTAAGTAGAGATACTAATTGTGCATCCAAAAACCCTTAAACCCCGTTTCATGCCACGAGTTTCCATCATATCTACCTATGGATTGAATAAGATCCTTCAAGTAAGTTGTCACTGGTGCAAAAAGCAATAAAAATTGCTCCTAAATATGTATGATCCTTTATTGTATAGGAAAATAAAAGCGACAGACTACATAATAAAGGTTGCTATCACAAAGGGCAATACAACGTGACGTTCCTTTGCACTAAGGGTTTGGGTATCCAAAACTAAAAAGCGCATGACAACCTCTGCTTCCCTCTGCGAAGGGCCTATCTTTTACTTTCATGTATTTACTTTTATGCAAGAGTCAATAGTATTCCTTCTTTTTTGAACATCAGTTATTATTTAGTTGGCAAGCATCATGTGGTGGAGAAATATCCAAGCATATATGGCCATTCAAATATATTTGATCATGAATTATTATTGTTGACAATTATCTATATGATAAATAAGTTGGGAGGCGAAACGTTGAGCCCCTATCTATCTCTGTGTTTGACGGATGCTATTTGTTCTAAATATATGCTTTGAGTGTTAGCAATCATGGAAGACTGTATGTCGAATTTGCTAAATCAAAGATCTTTGCTAAATCAAAGATCTTACATAGACCCTTCCTGAAAGTAAGATGAATTGCAATTGTTTGGTGACTCAGAACGTAGTTTGTTAGTTTAAGAAACTTTATGGTCTATACTTTAACATGTGAATATCTTCTTACTTGATAATGAGAAGTCTTATGAGATGAGCTACTGTTTAAGATATATAATGATGCTAAAAATGTGTTTGGGACTATCATTGATCAAACTTATGCACTATGCTAGCATTCACGCTTCATAAATTATTTCTTTAATCATTTACCTACTCGAGGACGAGTAGGAATTAAGCTTGGGGATGCTGATATGTCTCCAACGTATCTATAATTGTTGAAATATCCATGCCATGTTTACAACAATTTTATATAATTTTGGTACGATTTGATTAGAACTAACTTGACCGATGTCAAGTTTTCAGCAGAACTACCGTGATGTCGTTTTTTGTGCAGAAATAAAAGTTCTCGGAATGGGTTGAAAATTTACGGTGATTTTTTACGGACCAAAAGAGCCCCTGAGGCATCGGAGTTGGTCCAGAAGAGTCCCAAGGTGACGACAAGGTAGGGGGCGCACCCCCCAGGAGGGTGCCCCTGTCTTGCCGCTGCCTCGTGGACCCCCTTGACATGAGAACGACGCAAAAAATTCCTGTAAATACCAAAACCACCAGAAAGAAACCTAGATCGGAAGTTCCGCCGCCGCAGGTGTCGGTGTAAAAATCGGCGGATCTCGGGGAGGGGGTCCCGAACTGTGCGTCTAAGGTCGATGGTAACAGGAGACAGGGGGCACGATGTTTACCCAGGTTCGGGCCCTCTCTATGGAGGTAATACCCTACTTCCTGCTTGATTGATCTTGATGAATATGAGTATTACAAAAGTTGATCTACCACGAGATCATAATGGCTAAAACCCTAGAAGTCTAGTCTGTATGATTATGATTGCCTCTACGGACTAAACACTCCGGTTTATATAGACACCGGAGGGGACTAGGGTTGTACAAAGTCGGTTACAGAGAAAGGAATCTTCATATCTGAACGCCAAGCTTGCCATCCACGCCAAGGAGAGTCCCATCCGGACACGGGAGAGAGTCTTCTGTCTTGTATCTTCATGGCCCATCAGTCCGGCCCATGTCCAACAGGTCGGACGCCCAAGGACCCCTTAATCCAGGACTCCCTCAGTAGCCCCTGGACCAGGCTTCAATGACGAGGTGTCCGGCCCGCAGATTGTCTTCAGCATTGCAAGGCGGGTTCCTCCTCCGATTACTCCAAAGCATCCTTGGAACACCGAAAACGCGTCCGGCTCTGCAAAACAAGTACCACACATGACCGCAGAGAGTATAATATTTCATGAGTCCAATCTGCTGACAACTTTCGTAGCGTGACATTACGTTCCTGCCCGGTCATTATTTTGAACCGTTTTTTAGCCTCCTGCTCCATATTTCGAGATGCGGTTTTATTGGCACATCTTGTCAAAGCAGAGATCGTGTCCCCTTATTGCGGGATTCTCATCAATACGGGCGTGGGTAACCCAACCGTTTCGTTGGCATGATCCCTTGGAAATAGGCAGGCTTTAAGGCCTATGAGGAGACGTTTGATATTTATCGCCTTTATAAAGGGGCACATACCCGTCTTTCTCCTCTACGCCTACCTCTTCCTCAACCTTTTCAACCTCGAGTTCTAGCACCCAGGTTTCAACTTAATTGCTTCGAGCCTCCCAGCCATGTCCGGACCCAGCCCTCAAAGCCGGTGGGTGGCCTCCTCTGTCACAGAGGAGGATATCACGAAGCTCCGGGCGGCAAGATACCTGACGGAGGAAATCCTCCATAGGCTCCCTGCTAAAGGGCAGGTTATTCCTACTCCCAGATCCGGCGAGAGGGTCGTATTCATCTCCACTTCCTCCGAGGGTTAGGGTTCACTCTCCATCCCTTCGTTCACGGACTCATATTCCATTACGGGCTAGATTTTCATGATCTAGCTCCGGACTCCTTTATTCACATCTCAGCATTCATTGTCATGTGCGAGGCCTTTCTCTGCATTCCCCCCACACTTTGGCTTATGGCTCAAGACCTTTAATGTGAAGCCGAAGGTAATCGAGGGGAAGCACGCGGAGTGCGGTGGTGCTACGGTGAGCAAGCTCACCAATACTCTTTGGCCAAAAGGCTCTTTCACGGAAACTTCCAACCTATGGCAGCGGGAGTGGTTTTACATCACTGAACCCCGTGGTATCAATTGGGCAGCTACACATGCGTTCCAACCTAGCCCTCCACTACGGCTCGCATCATGGATTAATAAGGGGCTGGACTGGGGATCAATTGATGAAGTGCATACGCTACAATGCCGCATCCAAAGCCTCCTCGAAAAGGACACCGGCCTTATCAATGTAATCCAGGTAATGCTAGTCGACCGGGTCCTGTCGTGCCAGCGATGGCCCCTCCGCATGTGGGAGTTCAATCCGGAAGGACCACGGACCCTTCAAAGACTTCTTGACACGGCCTTGCGAGGAATGTGGAAGTTATTCTCCGGGACACGAACACAGTGGCCGGATACTACTGAAGACATCGGCCTCGACTGCAACCATCCGGATACCTCGGTAAGCACTCGACTCCCAAACACAGCTTAGATAAATATCCCGTAATAATATACTGAGAAAACAATCTTCGAACAGGGCTGGATAAAGAAGGCAGAACAAATTAGGTGTTCGGCCCCTCTTCCCAAAGACTCAGCTGATCCTGTATTAACAAGGATGCTGGCTCCGACGCCACATCAAGTGCCGGTGAAGGAGGACAAGGAAGAGAGCAAGAAGGCCAAAGGTGGCCTCCATTCTAGAGGTACACCAGACACTATGTCCGGGGTGATTGGAACTCCCTCTTCCGAAGACAAAAGAGAAAGAGAAGGTGACATCCCTTCCCCCAATGGGAAGAAAAGGACCGCCTCCGAAGATTTGGAGGTAAAGGCTCCTAAGTGAGGGAAGATGTCCCTGTTAGGTGGTTCGGGCTCGGAAAACGACGTTGTCGCGCTGTTCCTCCATAAGTACAAGCCCTTAGCCGAATCGTAAATGAACAAGGGTGTCCTAAACATATGCCATTCCTTTCTGGTTATAAGGGTAACATCTAAAATATATGTTTGCTATCCGGCACGCAGTCTTCCTCAACAATCTTCCTCCTCGGGGGATCTTCTTCTAGAGATGATGGAAAGCGAGACGCCCCCACAAACCTTCTCACCCAATAGGGCGGACGACTTCGAGGTGTCGTCCCAGAGGATCTCTTCCGATCAATAAGTGGTGCAAGGGGCAATGGAGACCACGCCCGAAGGTGATACTTCGGTAGTCCAGGGTCTGAGGCGTGCGGCCCCTTCTGGACCAACAATAAAGGCCCCGGATTATCCGTTTTACAGCCGGAGACGACTCTAGGGTCGATTAAACATATCCCTTCGAAGGGAGTCCGCACTCCCGCTGCCGCTTCCAGGAATCCGGAGGCGCCGGATACATTGATGGACATGTTGCAACATGCGTCCATCTCAGAGGAACAACGTACCTTAATGGGTACGGTAGTCGGGAGGATTTTGTCCGCGAGAACCAGGTTGAATGAAGCCTTCACGGGCCTGCTAAGAGGCTTCGAGGTATGCAATGCAATATCTTCATTTGCATTGTACGTGCAAAATGCACATGTGCATAGATAGTAGCCCGTGAGACTCTGGTTGGCGTCCAAAGGGAGGCGATCAGAGGATAAAAAAGATATGCCCAAGAAATAATCTAATTAACTGGAACACAGGCTATTACATCCATGGCGCCTGCCCATGCTACAGAGGTTGCAGGTCGGAAGCAGAAACTTGATGTGGCAGATGACGACATCTCGCTAATTAACAGGCGGCTCGGCGAGGTGCAAGGTATGTTTTGGGGCAGTCAGTATATGTATGTATAGTAACATGAGCACGAAGCTGAGAATTATATACTAAGATATGCATAACTACAGATAGTGCTGCCGCGGTTGAGACCCTTCGGGCTGAGCTCGCCCGGGCCAAGGAGCAAGCCAGGATGAGTAGTGCGGCTGCCGAGAAGGCAGCTGCTGAGTTAAAGGCCGAACATGCTGCTCGGCGCCAGTGCGAGGAGAGAATATCTACCATGGCGTGCGAGCTAAAGGATGCCACTGTCCGATGCGAATTCCTCGATAAGGATAACAAATCCATCACAGCCGACCTCGACAAGGCCTTACAAGAGGCAAGAGAAGCACGGTCCGAGTCTAGAGCGGCTCGGGAGGAGATCCAACAAGCTGGGGAGATAGCAGCTGGTAAGACCTTCTTATTATAAACTAAATTTGGCGATCCGAAGTATGCCCCGCTTAATCAATGTGGAGTCCAGATGCATTCTTGGATTTGCCGAAGAGTGTCTCCGATGCGGCGCAGTTTTGCCAAGCGCGAGAAGGACATGCAACGGAGAAGCTTTTCTGGTCGCAATTCAACATGCCAAAGCGTCCGCTGTTGCTGAACGAACAGATGGCCCAGTGGGCTGAGCTCCACAACATATCCGGATCTGCCATGAAGGACGTCGTGGTCCGGCTGTGGCCGACTGAGCCAATTCCGAATAGTTATTTCGGTTTGGTGCAGCGACTTGTTGATGCGGTGCCACGTATCGACGCCGTTAAGCGGTCAACATGCACTGAAGGTGCATGGATGGCCCTTGCCCGCGTCAAGACATACTGGGTGAAGATGAAGGCCACCGATATTGCAGCAAAGAGCCCACCCGGGGGCAAGGACCATCACACGCCGGAGCATTATTTTGAGGATGTCCTAGAGAGCACCCGCTTGATAGAGGGTCAGTGCTCGAAGGATATGATATTCGAGTGAATGTTCCGGAATTGTAAAACCAATATTATGATATATTATAGGCTATGCTTTTTTGCCTGAAATTTTTGATTCCTCCTATGCGGCCATTTTTTTGTATAATCTGAAAGTTTACCAGTCGTCGGCTTCAGCCCCCTCGCATATAATACGGGGGTGTCCGGAAAAGCACGTGATCACTCTTGACCCAACGTCTTGGTCTGTGAAGGAGGTGTCAATGCAGCGAACTAGGCAATTAGACTATAGGGCTTTAACACTTTCACTTAGCCATAGGAGTTTGACGGTGGGTTTACGATATAGCCCCTGGTATGTACGTGGTTATCCGAACACGGTGCATTACATAGGTGACCAGAAGAATGGTCCTTCGTGTAATACGGAAGTAATCACGAGAGATTCTGATAAGTCATCAAGTGGTTGACCAGCTCTCGCCGCATCATGACAGTCAGTTTTCGGCTTTATCTATTGAGGCGCTTGACCAGATGAACCGGAAACGCAATCGCAGTAGTTCTCCCTTTACTACCTTAGCCGATAGGACGGAACATAAGGTAGTAAGCACAGGAGCTGGGCAACCCAACTATTGATCAAAGACATGATTCGGAGTTGATGCATATAAGGCCAAACTCGTGACGCCGAAGTGTGCTATAAAGCTGTTCGGACTTGTCGGCAACTCATATGTTGCTATATCGAGCCCCTGGCAATTTGTGCCGAGGTGCGTGTGTGAAACAACCGAAGAAGCAAAATTCAGTTCTTAGAAAAGCAAATACTGAATATGGACTATGTTCATCGGAATCGATTGACATGTCAGACGCAGTCTTGCAGATTATAACGCCACTACCAGGGCTATTTAACATGCCGGGGGTCGAAGGCTGAGGAAAAAGGCACTTTACAGGTTTGAAATAAAGAGTGCGGTCTACAAAAAATCATTTGGACCTCGTGTCGCATGTCTGCGCTGCCTTGCCTCGGCGAAAGGACTCCTTGGCAGGAATAGCCTTCGGTTATCTATGCGAAGCCGAACTCAGAAAGAGTCCGTAAGATGACCAGGCTTTGAATCACCTGTGGTAGAAGATAAAAAACAATTAGAAAAAGGGGAAAAGGCTATGCGAGTGCGGACCATATTGTAGGCCTGTCCGTATTGTGCCTCCGCCGATGACCAGGTATTTTAAGTGCATAATTATGTATGCGCGGTACAAACTTCGCGGCTATATGAGGCGAACGATGGAGGCCGAACTTCCAATCTAGCTCTGAGATTGGTTGGTCCTGTTTAATAGAGACCGGCGGCTTGATGGCCGATAAGATACGCGGCTTGATGAGGCCGCTCTGTGCTTCGGCTGTAGTAGCCGTAGTATGCTCCTCTATATGGAGGGAGCGTTTCGTATTACCGTTTACCGTGATGACGCCACATGGACCGGGCATCTTAAGCTTTAGATAAGCATAGTGTGGGACCGCATTAAAATGAGCAAAGGCGGTACGCCCGAGCAGTGCATGGTAGTTATTGCAGAACGAGACGATATCGAAGGTTAAGCCTTCGCTTCGAAAGTTGTTCGGCGAGCCGAAAACGACTTCCAATGTAATTGAGCCCGTGCAGTGAGCTTCTATGCCGGGTACTGCTCCTTTGAAGGTAGTTGTGGTGGGCTTGATTCTTGAGGGATCAATGCCCATCTTGCGAACAGTGTCTTGGTAGAGTAGATTAAGGCTACTGCCGCCGTCCATAAGGACTTTGGTGAGATGGAACCCATCGATAATTGGGTCGAGGACCAGAGCTGCCGATCCTTCGTGACGGATATTGGCTGGGTGGTCCCTGCGATCAAAGGTGATCGAGCAGGCCGCCCATTGGCTAAATTTTGGGGCGACCGGCTCTATGGGCTAGGCGTCCCGTCGTGCGCGCTTGCGCTCCCCTGTAGGGATGTGCGTCACATATACCATGTTTACTGTTTTTACTTCGGGGGGAAATTGCTTCCGACCCCCGGTGTTCGGTTGGCCAGTCTCTTCATCGTCCGTCATTGGCGGTCCCTTCCCCTTGTGTTCGACATTAAGCTTGCCGGCTTGTTTAAAGACCGAACAACTTATGTTGGTATGATTGGCCGGTTTATCGGGGGTGCCATGAATCTGGCAGGGCCGATCCAGTATCTTGTCTAAATTGGATGGTCCGTCTTTGTTTGCCTTGAATGGCTTTTTCCGTTGACCGGGTTTGGACCGCTAAATCCGGTGTTGACCGCCGTGTCTTGCGTTCCTTCATTGTTATTTTGACGCTTTTGTTTATTGCGTCGTGCCTTGACGTTGCCGTCTCGAACTTCGGAAGTGCCCGGATCACCGGTGCTGGTGCTTCTACGAGCGAGCTAGCTGTCTTCTCCCGTGCAAAAGCGGGTCATCAGAGCGGTAAGGGCTACCATGGATTTTGGTTTTTCTTGACCGAGGTGGCAGGCGATCCACTCATCTCGGACGCTATGTTTAAAGGCCGTGAGGGCTTCAGCGTCCGGACAATCGACAATTTGGTTCTTTTTAATTAAGAACCTAGTCCAGAGCTTCTTGCCTGACTCTCCAGGCTGTTGGACTATGTGACTAAGGTCATCGGCATCCGGAGGGCGGACGTATGTACCTTGGAAGTTATCACGGAAGGCGTCTTCCAGGTCCTCCAAGCTGCCAATAGAGTTTTCAGGTAGGCTGTTCAACCAGTGCCGAGCTGGTCCCTTGAGTTTTAGTGGGAGGTATTTGATGGCGTGAAGATCATCACCGCAGGCCATATGAAAATGGAGAAGGAAATCTTCGATCCATACTGTGGGGTCTGTTGTCCCATCATATGATTCGATGTTCATTGGTTTAAACCCTTCTAGGAATTCGTGCTCCATTACTTCATCAGTGAAGGAGAGGGGGTGTGCGGCGCCTCTATAACATGCCATGTCGCGACGTAGCTCGATGGAGTCCGTCTGCGGTTTTCAGCCCGGGCGTGATTATGCTTGTCACGTCCGGCTAGATAGCCGTCATCGCATGTCGGGGCACGCCCCCGCGATCCGTGGATCGATCTGGTCTGTCCCGCTCTGCTGTCCAGGTCCTTCCGCAGGTCATATGTGTATCCCCGAGCTGTTTTATCTCTGCCTTTACGGCGAGGTAGTACGGGCTGGTGTTCGGCTTGAGTTGCCACTTTGTCCCAGCCACGTGGTGGTCGGTCAGCCGCATTATGCGCTGATGGTATGGGCTCCAGCGCCTCGTCATCGAATTGAGGTATCAATTTGCGCTTCGGGTAACTTTTGGTTGGGCGCTCGAGGTCGTATTCCTCGGCTGCCAAGACATTAGTCCATCTATCATTGAGCAGATCTAGCTTAGCTTGAAGCTGCTGCTGCTAATATCCTCCGAGTCTTTGTTTACGGCCTGTTCATTGGGGCCGACTTGCCCATCTTCCCGTTCGTCTTGTTCGGAAGTTGGCTCAACGAGGTCTTCATTGTCTTCGGCATCGTCCGGAGTATTGTTTTCTCCTGTGCCGGTATTGCTGTCTTTTCCACGGTGTGACTTAGAGCGGAGCCGCTGTCGTCGGCGCTTTGGCTGTATTTCACGAGGTATATCCTCGACTGGATCTTCCTTGTCATTGCTGCTATTCGCTTTGGGTGTATCCAACATGTACACATCATACGAAGAGGTGGCTGTCCAGCGTCAGGTGAACGGCGGGTTTTGGGCATGCTTTTCTCCGCCATCGTCGTCCATACCGTCGATGTCTTCAGAGCCGTAATCGAGCATGTCAGTCAAGTCTTTGATAGTGGCTATAAATTGGGTGGTGGGTTGGACGTAAAACTCCCTGCTCTCAGCCCCTAGTCTGGGATGGGCATAGTTCAGACGTTGCTCCTCTGTAATGACAAGGGATCGCATTAAGTCCAGAGCCTCGCTTAAAGGCGAGGTTTGGCCCGAGAGAAGAGAGTCCGTAGAGTACGGTGAGAGGGAGGCTCCCTGGCCGAACTCACCCGATGCTGGTCCTGAGAATTCGGAGCCAGTATCCGGGGAAGAGTCCGGCCTCGCGATGGATGCCAGTGACACTACTTCCTCCGGCTCTCCCGTACTGGGTTTAGCGGCCGCAGATAGTCCGGCGAGCTCAGGGAGCCCGTCTTCGGACCTGGCGACACGCTCCGGATCTAAGGCCAGAGCGGAGGTTGGGGGCGCGAATCCTTGGAAGATCAAGTCTCCTCGGATATCAGCGACATAGTCCAGATTTCCAAAACCAATCTAGTGGCCTGGGGCATAGCTGTCGATCTGCTCTAGATGGCCAAGCGAGTTGGCCCGCAGTGCGAAGCCACCGAACACAAAGATCTGGCTGAGGAGGAAAACCTTCCCTAGGGCAGCATTGTTGTAGATGATTGATGGAGCCATCAAACCTTCTGGTGACGATGCAGCGAAACTCTCAATGAAAGCACCGATGTCGGTGTCAAAACCGGCGGATCTCGGGTAGGGGGTCCCGAACTGTGCGTCTAAGGTCAATGGTAACAGGAGACAGGGGTCACGATGTTTACCCAGGTTCGGGCCCTCTCTATGGAGGTAATACCCTACTTCCTGCTTGATTGATCTTTATGAATATGAGTATTACAAGAGTTGATCTACCACGAGATCGTAATGGCTATAACCCTATAAGTCTAGCCTATATGATTATGATTGCATCTACGGACTAAACCCTCCGGTTTATATAGACACCGGAGGGGACTAGGGTTGTACAAAGTCGGTTACAGAGAAAGGAATCTTCTATCCGAATGCCAAGCTTGCCATCCACGCCAAGGAGGGTCCCATCCAGATACGGGAGAGAGTCTTTTGTCTTGTATCTTCATGGCCCATCAGTCTGGCCCATGTCCAACAGGTCGGACGCCCGAGGACCCCTTAATCCATGACTCCCTCAGCAGGCCTCTATAGCCACGAAAAATCAATCTAGGTCCTCTCCGGCACCCTGCAGGAGGGGGCCATCATCACCGGAGGCCATGGAGGAGGAATCCAGAGGGGGCCATCATCATCATGGAGGCCAAGGACCAGAGGGAGAACCTCTCCCCATCTAGGGGGAGGCCATGGAGGAGGAAGCACAAGGGGGTGACTCTCTCCCCCTCTCTCTTGGTGGCGCCGGAGTGCCACTGGGGGAACAATCGCCTGATGTCTGCTCACAACCTTCTTCTTGTAGACGTTGTTGGGCCTCCAAGTGCAGAGATTTGTAGGATACTAGCAAATTTCCCTCTAGTGGATGACCTAAGGTTTATCAATTCGTGGAGGCGTAGGATGAAGATGGTCTCTCTCAAACAACCCTGCAACCAAATAACAAAGAGTCTCTTGTGTCCCCAACACACCCAATACAATGGTAAATTGTATAGGTGCACTAGTTCGGCGAAGAGATGGTGATACAAGTGCAATATGGATGGTAGATATACGTTTTTGTAATATGAAAATATAAAAAACAGCAAGGTAGCAAGCGATAAAAGTGAGCGAAAATGGTATTGCAATGCGTTGAAACAAGGACTAGGGTTCATACTTTCACTAGTGCAAGTTCTCTCAACAATAATAACATAATTGGATCATATAACTATCCCTCAACATGTAACAAAGAGTCACTCCAAAGTCACTAATAGCTGAGAACAAACGAAGAGATTATTGTAGGGTACGAAACCACCTCAAAGTTATCCTTTCTGATCGATCTATTCAAGAGTCCGTAGTAAAATAACACGAAGCTATTCTTTCCATTCGATCTATCATAGAGTTCATACTAGAATAACACCTTAAGACACAAATCAACCAAAACCCTAATGTCACCTATATACTCCAATGTCACCTCAATTATTCGTGGGTATGATTATACGATATGCATCACACAATATCAGATTCATCTATTCAAACCAACACAAAGAACTTCAAAGAGTGCCCCAAAGTTTCTACCGGAGAGTCAAGACGAAAACGTGTGCCAACCCCTATGCATAAGTTCACAAGGTCACTGGACCCGCAAGTTGATCACCAAAACATACATCAAGTAGATCACGTGAATATCCCATTGTCACCATAGATAAGCACATGCAAGACATACATCAAGTGTTCTCAAATCCTTAAAGACTCAATACGATAAGATAACTTCAAATGGGAAACTCAATCCATTACAAGAGATAGAGGGGGAGAAACGTCATAAGATCCAACTATAATAGCAAAGCACGCGATTCATCAAGATCGTGCCAAATCAAGAACACGAGAGAGAGAGAGATCAAACACATAGCTACTGGTACATTCCCTCAGCCTTGAGGGTGAACTACTCCCTCCTCTTCATGGAGATCGCCGGAATGATGAAGATGGACACCAGTGATGGATCCCCCCTCCGGCAGGGTGCCGGAACAGGGCCCCTATTGGTTTTTGGTGGCTACAGAGGCTTGCGGCGGCGAAACTCCCGATCTAGGTTATGTTCTGGGGGTTTCTTTATATATATAAGAGGTTTTGGCGTCGGGAACAAGTCAGGGGGGTCTCCGGGCTGTCCACGAGGTAGGGAGGCGTGCCTAGGGGGGTGGGCGCCCCACCTCCCCACTCTCGTGGGTGGCCCGGGACTCTTCTGGCCCAACTCTTTTACTCCATGGCCTTCTTCTGGTCCAAAAATAAGTTCCGTGAAGTTTTAGGTCAATTAGACTCCGTTTGGGTTTCCTTTTCTGTGATACTAAAAAACAAGTAAAAAATGTAAATCGCACTTTGGGCTCTGGGTTAATAGGTTAGTCCCAAAAATCATATAAAATAGCATATAAATGCGTATAAAACATCCTAGGTGGATAATATAATAGCATGGAACAATAAAAAGTTATAGATACGTTGGCGACGTATCAGCATCCCCAAGCTTAATTCTTGCTCGTCCTCGAGTAGGTAAATGATAAAAACAGAATTTTTGATGTGGAATGCTACCTAACATATTTATCAATGTAATCTTCTTTATTGTGGCAAAAATATTTAGATCCATAAGGTTCAGGACAAAAGTTTAATATGACATGAAAACAATAATACTTCAAGCATACTAACAAAGCAATCATGTTTTCTCGAAATAACATGGCCAAAGAAAGTTATCCCTACAAAATCATATAGTCTGGCTATGCTCTATCTTCAGCACACAAAATATTTAAATCATGCACAACCCCAATGACAAGCCAAGCAATTGTTTCATACTTCTGATTTTCTCAAACTTTTTCAATCTTCACGCAATACATGAGCGTGAGCCATGGACATAGCACTATAGGTGGAATAAAATGGTGGTTGTGGTGAAGACAAAAAGGAGAAGATAGTCTCACATCAACTAGGCGTATCAACGGGCTATGGAGATGCCCATCAATAGATATCAATGTGAGCGAGTAGGGATTGCCATGCAACGGATGCACTAGAGCTATAAGTGTATGAAAGCTCAACAAAAGAAACTAAGTGGGTGTGCATCCAACTTTCTTGCTCACGAAGACCTAGGGCATTTTGAGGAAGCCCATCATTGGAATATACAAGCCAAGTTCTATAATGTAAAATTCCCACTAGTATATGAAAGTGATAACATAAGAGACTCTCTATGATGAAGATCATGGTGCTACTTTGAAGCACAAGTGTGGTAAAAGGATAGTAGCATTGTCCCTTCTCTCTTTTTATCTCATTTTTTTGTTTTTTTTTGGCCTTGTCTTTTTTTGGGCCTCTTTTTTCTTTTTTTATTTGGGCTTCTTTGGCCTCTTTTTTTTGTCCGGAGTCTCATCCCGACTTGTGGGGGAATCATAGTATCCATCATCCTTTCCTCACTGGGACAATGCTCTAATAATGATCACACTTTTATTTACTTACAACTCAAGAATTACAACTCAATACTTAGAACAAAATATGACTCTATGTGAATGCCTCCGGCGGTGTACCAGGATGTGCAATGAATCATGAGTGACATGTATGAATGATTAATGGAGGCCTTGCCACAAATACAATGTCAACTAAATGACCATGCAAAGCAATATGACAATGATGGAGCGTGTCATAATAAACGGAACGGTGGTAAGGTGCATGACAATATATCTCGGAATGCATATGGAAATGCCATAATAGGTAGGTATGGTGGCTGTTTTGAGGAAAGTATATGGTGGGTGTATGATACCGGCGAAATGTGCGCGGTATTAGAGAGGCTAGCAATGGTGGAAGGGTGAGAGTGCGTAATCCATGGACTCAACATTAGTCATAAAGAACTCACATACTTATTGCAAAAAATCTATTAGTTATCGAAACGAAGTACTACGCGCATGCTCCTAGGGGGATAGATTGGTAGGAAAAGACCATCGCTCGTCCCCGACCACCACTCATAAGGAAGACAATCAATAAATAAATCATGCTCCGACTTCATCACATAACGGTTCACCATAATGCATGCTACGGGAATCACAAACTTTAACACAAGTATCTCTCAAATTCACAACTACTCAACTAGCATGAGTCTAATATCACCATCTACATATCTCAAAACAATCATAAGGAATCAAACTTCTCATAGTATTCAATGCACTCTATATGAAAGTTTTTATTATATCCCTCTTGGATGCCCATCATATTAGGACTAAATTCATAACCAAAGCAAATTACCATGATGTTTAAGACTCTCAAAATAATATAAGTGAAGCATGAGAGTTCATCTATTTCTTCAAAATAAAACCACTGTCGTTCTCTAAAAGATATAAGTGAAGCACTAGAACAAATGACAAACTACTCCGAAAGATATAAGTGAAGATCAATGAGTAGTTGAATAATTATGTAACTATGTGAAGACTCTCTAACATTTAAGAAATTTCAGATCTTGGTATTTTATTCAAAGAGCAAGCAAAACGAAACAAAATAAAATGACGCTCCAAGCAAAACACATATCATGTGGTGAATAAAAATATAGCTCCAAGTAAAGTTACCGATGAACGGAGATTTAAAGAGGGATGCCTTTACGGGCATCCCCAATCTTAGGCTCTTGGTTGTCCTTGAATATTACCTTGGGGTGCCTTGGGAATCCCCTAGCTTAGGCTCTTGCCACTCCTTATTCCATTGTCCATCGAATCTTTACCCAAAACTTGAAAACTTCACAACACAAAACTTAACAGAAAACTCATAAGCTCCGTTAGTATAAGAAAATAAATCACCACTTCGGTACTGTTGTGAAGTCATTTTAAATTCATATTGGTGTGATATCTACTGTATTCCAACTTCTCTATGGTTCATACCCTCCGATACTACTCATAGATTCATCAAAATAAGCAAGCAACATAATGAAAACAGAATCTGTCAAAAACAGAACAGTCTGTAGAAATCTGTATCAAACGTATACTTCTGGAACTCCAAAAATTACGAACTAAATTTCTGGACGTGAGGAATTTGTCTATTAGTCATCTACAAAAAGAATCAACCTAAAAGCACTCTCCAGTAAAAAAAATGGCAGCTAATCTCGTGAGCGCTAAAGTTTCTGTTTTTTACAGCAAGATCACAAAGACTTCACCCAAGTCTTCCCAAAGGTTCTACTTGGCAAAAACACTAATTAAAACATAAAACGACATCTAACCAGAGGCTAGATGAATTATTTATTACTAAACAGGAACAAAAAGCAAGGAACAAAAATAAAATTGGGTTGCCTCCCAACAAGCGCTAACGTTTAATGCCCCTAGCTAGGCATGATGATTTCAATGATGCTCGCATAAAAGATAAGAATTGAAACATAAAGAGAGCATCATGAAGAATACGACTAGCAAATTTAAGTCTAACTCACTTCCTATGCATAGGGATTTTGTGAGCAAACAACTTATGGGAACAATAATCAACTAGCATAGGAAGGCAAAACAAGCATAACTTCAAAACTTTAAGCACATGGAGAGGAAACTTGATATTATTGCAATTCCTGCAAACATATGTTCCTCCCTCATGATAATTTTCAGTAGCATCATGAATGAATTCAACAATATAACCATCACATAAAGAATTCTTTTCATGATTTACAAGCATAGAATTTTTATTACTCTCCACATAAGCAAATTTCTTGTCATGAATAATAGTGGGAGTGTCATAAGAAACTCGAATACTATAAATTGTTTCCATATTATAAGAGTAATGTTCAGAAAAAGGGTAATCATAATCATGACAAGTTTTATAAATATAATCATCACTACTTTTTATAGCATAAGTTTCATCACAATAGTCATTATAATTAGCAACTTTGTTCTTATCATAATCAATTGAAACCTCTTCCGAAATAGTGGATTCATCACTAAATAAAGTCATGAACTCTCTGAATCCACTTTCATAAATATTATAAGATTCAACACCCTCCAAAATAGTGGGATCATTACTTCCTAAAGTTGCCACTCTTCCAAACCCACCTCAATATAACCATCATAAATAATAGGCATGCTATCATCATATTAAATTTGCATATCAAAACTTGGGAGGCTAAAAATATCATCTTCATTAAACATAGCATCCCCAAGCTTGGGAAAAACATTAATTGCAGCAAATATATTCTCAAACTTGTCATTCTCATCCAACATAGCTTCCCCAAGCTTGGGCCTTTTCATATCATAAGCATAATCACTCTCATCATTAATAGTATGGATAACACCAATAGTATAGCAATTATCATCATCACAATGAGTAATAGGAGCAACATCATTTGGGAGGGATATGTTTCTACCTTTGCTTCTCCGTCTTTTCTTTTACTTCTTCACATCATGTGTGGGTTTAACCCTCTCTTTTGAGCTCCTTATTAATGATATTGGTTGGATATAAAGCTCCTCCTTGTTACCTGATTCATCATAAGAAATAATAGGAGGATATTGGGAAGTCTCTTCCTTTTCATTAGTATTCTCTTCATCTTCTATTTGTTTTCTTGTCCTTATGTAATTGGCAATATAAGGATTTTCAATGCAATTCACTACACAATACATACAAATTTCTTCTAGATCAAAATCAAGAAATCTATCAAGATCAAATCTTGGAATACCCTTAGTTATACATTTAATTTCTTCATACCCTATTGGAGTAAATGACCAAGGGTAGCCTAGCCGGCTCCCCCTGGGACTTCTGAAAAAATTACAAGCCAATCAAGCCATCCAACATCCAAGACGCAGGGATGCCTTCCCCCGGCCGGTTGACCCTCAGGCCGGCTGTCAGGGTGCGGCCCGGCCCCAAAACTTACCGGGAGAAGGCGACGAGATGGCCGGCTCCCAAGGAGCCGGCCACCAGAGGGCCGACTCCGCGGAGCCGGCCACGAGAAGGCCGACTCCAAGAAGCCGCCCCCCAGCAAGCGGCCAAGGCCGCACCCTCAGAATCTGCACCCACATAACGGTGATGAGACGGGGCGTGGCTACAGTGAAGCCTGCCACCCCCGCATCCCAGAACGCGCGTGGCCACAGTACACCATACGGGGCGGCCATCACCCGTCCGACGCGGCACTGTTACCATGTTGACCATGACGTCACCCACGACGGGCTGTCAGTACGACCTGCGGGCGGTGGGCCCCTCCGGTCAGAGAGATGCCCGAAGGCGGCTCGGCCTCCCCCAGTCGGCCTGAGATATGGCCGGCTTCCCATAGCCGGCTTGTTCCCTCCCTCGAAGGAAGCGCCTCATTAAGGAGACAAGACGAGGTGAGACTACAGTGATCGCCGCCAAGGCGGCGGCACTATAGCCATGCTTACCCCGACAAAGCCCTCGTCATCAGGATTGAGGCAACAGTAACCAGCCCCCGACAAGGCCCTCAGCGGTGGGGCCAGCTTGTCGACCAAGAAGCCGGCAGCCGGCGGGACCCACCAGCCAAGGGCTGGCCCAGCCGGGCGGAGAAGCCAAGTAGCGAGACACCGACAAATTAGGCCCGCCAGCCGGATTACCATTGTACCCCTGGGGGGTAGGCCTATATAAACCCCCCAGGGCACCCATGCAAAGGGTTGATCTCTTAGAGTTTTAGACACCACATAGAGGGAAGAGGAGAGCTAGCCGTGCCCTTCTTATTCCTCTCACCGAACGGCTCAAGGAGCCTCTTGTAGCCACTTGTTCATCTAGTGATCATGCGGAGACCCCGCAGAGCAGCAGTAGGGGTGTTATCTCCACGGAGAGCCCCGAAGCTGGGTAAGATTCGCCGGCGTGCATGTCTTCGCCTCATCCCATTTCCAGGCACCGGCGACGTCTTATTGGCTACCACAATGATAAGCCACCCGTTGGCATATGTCGCACCTACCACCCGACATTTGGCGCCCATCATGGGGCCAGGTGCACCGTCGTCCGGAGATCTGTTCTGGATGGGAACCTTCTTCCTCCCCAATGAAGCGAAATAGCCCAAAGACGCCCGATGGCGCTTGCTGACGCTACCGCAAGGCGCCATTGACGCTTGCGCGGCGACCTGCCTCACCAATCTTCTTGGCGAGGCTCGCATCTCCGACGAGCCCGCCTCCAACACGGGCACAGGCTGCCCCGAGAGCCACCTCGTCAGCCTCCTTGACCAACTCCACGTCTCCAGCGAGCTAGCTGTGGATTTGGAGTCGGTCGGCTCCACCGACCCGATGCTTGTCAACTCCGACACGGCATCACTCGACGCTTTCCCCACCAACGTTGTGATCTTCAACGACCCCCACCCCCAAGCCGACAAATGTGGCGGTGCCATCACCGGCGTCTTTGGTCATCACCACGGCGGCCCCTCTGGCGATAACGCCCACGACGCCCTGCAAGCAGCGCTGCACGACCTGTCCGCCCCTCTCTCGGCCGACACCGACGCCGAGGCACTGGAGGCGCGCCGCCTCGCCCTCCACGCGGAAGGCCAGAGGATAGCTTCCATGAGACGCCTCACTGAGGCTCACCAGCGCGAAGTCGATCAAGGCCGCTTTTGGCACGCCACTCGACGGGCCGAGCCGAATCGGCATCGCCAAGAAGCGGCCTTGATCATCGCCGACATCTTTGGGAGTGGACCGCCCGATCTCGCCACGCCTCGAGAACCCACGCCGCCCAGCGGCCAGAGAAGAGCTGAACGGACTAGGGCCCGACGAGGTCCCCTATATGGCTAGACGCATCCAGCAACTGATTGGCGCAGCCGCAAAGCGGCATGAAGAAGGCGCCCGCGCCGAAAGCCCTCCCCCGCGCCGAGAGCACGGTGCGACGTCACGCACGCCGACTGCGGGCAACACCCGCGCACTGCGAGAAAAGGAGACGGCTGCCAGACGCAGCCTAACCCGGATCTCCATCGAGCACGACGCAGAAGGCCGTCCTCGAGCCGTGGAGCGGCGAGGCAACCCGCCCCCTCCTACGCCTCGCGGGGAAAGATATCCCACCCCGCCGCCTGTCACGCATCCGACTCTCAGCGGCCGACTAGGCCGCCGCTGGCGAGTCGGCGAACGACGCTCGCCACGGATCGACCGCCTAAGCGTGATCCACGGCATTGTAAGAAGAAGACGATGTCGGTCCGCCTTTGTTTCGCCCCGCATCCGCTGACGAGCCCTTCCCTAAAGGGTTCTCGCTCCCAAGAGACACGCCCAAGTACAACGGCTCGCGTGAAGTCGGAGGATTGGCTGATCGACTACTCCACCGCTGTCAAGATAGCGAACGGCAACAAAGCGCTGTTGCCGTGAAATATGTGCCCCTCATGCTTCAGGGCACGACGCGAACCTGGCTCAACAGCCTCAAGCCGTATAGCATCAACAGTTGGCTAGACTTCACTGAAGCCTTCATCCGCAACTTCACCAACACCTACAAGCGGGCTCCCAAGCCCAGACAGCTCTCCTTGTGCGTACAAGGACCCACCGAGTCGACTCGCGACTACCTCACGCTATAATGAGCTCCGCAATTCCTGCGAGGGGTGCACGAGGTTCAAGCCATAGAGTACTTCACCGCTGGGTGCCGAGAAGGCACCCTCCTCAAGCACAAGCTTCTGCGACGAGCCGACTACCCTCGACGAGCTACTAGTCATAGCGGACAAATGCATACCGCCGACTCCTCGATGAAGACCGAAGCCGGTGGACGCCCGGAAGGTACTCAACCCGGCTCCCAAAATGCCGGCTGGCGACTCCAGCCGACGTCCGTACCAGAACGACAACAAGCACAAGGGCCCAATGCCGCCTCCAACCAGTAAGCAGGTGGCCACCGTCGAAGACGAGCAACCCGAGGGGCGGCCCGTGCCCAAGAAGCCAAAAGGCGGCAGGCCGGCTTGGCAGCCGACTTTCTCCTACGAACAAGCCCTCGATGCCCCTTGCAAGTTCCACAGCGGCGCGAAGCCGTCCAACCGTACGACCCGGAAATGCCACTGGCTCACCCGAATCACCAAAGGCGAAGGGCTGGTGCCACCTCCGCTACCGGATACCGCCTCCGGCTCCTCAACAGCCGGCCGCTCGACCAGCAGTCGGGTCCGTCCAAGATGAGTTCCCCAACGAGCATGCCGCCTACGTCGTCTTTACAAGCCAGCCTGAAGACCGGCGCAGCCGGCGCCGACAGCACCAAGAAGTCAATGCGGTCGCCTCCAACAACCCCGAGTACATGCACTGGTCAAAAAGGCCTATCAGCTGGAGCCAGGCCGACCACCCAGAGGTAATGCTGTCCCCGGGCACTTATGCATTGGTTCTGGAAGCGACCCTAGCAACAAACAGGATTGCTGCCCGATTCTCCCGCGTACTGATAGACGGCGGGAGCAGCATCAACATCCTGTACCTTGACACCATGGAAAAGCTAAACATCAAGACCAAGCACCTCATGCCAAGCCGGACCGTGTTCCATGGCATTGTACCCGGCCTGTCCTGCTCACCAATCGGCAAGATCAATATAGATGTTCTCTTTGGAGACAAGGACCATTTCCGCCGAGAAGCGATCTGGTTTGAAGTGGTGGACCTTGAGAGCCCCTGTGATGCACTGCTTGGTCGACCTGCTCTGGCCAAGTTCATGGTTGTACCCCACTATGCCTACCTCAAAATGAAGATGCCAAGTACCAAGGGCATCATCACCATAGCCGGCGATTACAAGAAATCCTTCGAGTGTGCTGCAGCCAGCAGCCGGCTGGCCGAGTGCCTTGTGATCGCTAAAGAGAAGAAGATATTGGACCGAGTTGTGGCCATGGCCAGCAAGCAGCCAACCCTGTCCCACGACCCCAAGGAATGTGATGCCCAAGGTTCTTTCCAGCCGGCCAAGGAAACGAAGAAGAAACCTCTGGACCCAGAGCACCCAGAAAGGTTTGCCGTCATTGGGGCCAACCTGGAAAGCAAATAGGAAGGCGAGCTCGTCGATTTCCTCCGTCAGAATCGGGACATCTTTGCATGGTCCCCCAAGGACATGCCGGGTGTTCCGAAGGAATTCGCCGAGCACAAGCTACAAGTCCGAGCGGACGCAAAACCAGTCAAGTAGCCCCTCCGCCGGCTGTCGGAGGAGAAGAGAAGGATTGTGGGAGAAGAGATAGTCTGCCCCTGGCGGCCGGCTTCATAATGGAGGTGTTCTTTTCGGAGTGGCTTGCCAACCCGGTCCTCGTGCTGAAGAAGAATAACAAGTGGCGCATGTGTATAGACTATACAAGCCCCAACAAAGCCTGCCCCAAAGATCCCTTCGCCCTGCCAAGGATTGATCAAGTGATAGACTCCACAGCCGGATGCGAGCTATTGAGTTTCTTGGATGCTTACTCAGGCTACCACCAGATAAAGTTGGATCCAGCTGACCGCCTGAAGACCGCCTTCATCACACCATTTGGAGCTTTCTACTACCTGACTATGACATTCGGCTTGACAAATGCCGGTGCCACTTTTCAGCGTTGCATGCAGAAATGTCTCCTCAAGCAACTCGGGAGAAATGCCCACGTCTATGTAGACGATGTCGTGGTGAAGACGGAGAAGCGCGACACCTTGCTGGAAGACCTCAAAGAGACATTTGAGAACCTGCGCCGGTTTCAGATCAAGCTCAACCCCGAGAAATGCGTGTTCGGAGTGCCAGCCGGCCAGCTTCTAGGCTTCCTGGTCTCCAAACGCGGCAATTAATGCAACCCAGTAAAGATCAAGGCCATTGAGAGAATGGAGATTCCCACCAAGCTGCGAGACGTCCAGAAGTTTACCGGGTGCCGGGCCTCCCTGAACCGCTTCATTAGCCGGCTTGGAGAAAAGGCTCTCCCCCTCTACCGACTCATGAAGAAAACCACTCACTTTGAGTGGAATGACCAAGCCGACCAAGCTTTCCATGAGCTAAAGAAGATGCTGGCCACGCCGCCTGTCTTGGCGGCGCCGACTGAGAAAGAGCCCATGCTCCTTTATATTGCCGCCACTAGCCGGGTGGTCAGCACCGTCATCGTGGTCCAGCGCCCAGAAGAAGGCCGTGCTCAACCAGTCCAGAGACCGGTGTATTACTTAAGTGAAGTACTGTCCACCTCGAAGCAGAACTACCCACACTCCTAGAAGATGTGTTATGGCGTGTACATCACCGCCAAGAAGCTGAAGCCCTACTTTCAAGAGCACCCCATCACGGTCGTATGCACCGCCCCGCTCGCCGAGATCATAGGCAGCCGGGACGCATCCGGCCGGGTGGCAAAATGGGCCATTGATCTGGCCCTTACACGATCTTCTACCAGCCTCGCACCGCCATCAAGTCCCAAGCATTGGCCGACTTCCTTGTCGACTGGGCCGAGACCCAGTACCTGCCGCCGGCTCCCGACCCCACTCATTGGCGGATGCACTTTGATGGGTCCAAGATGCGCACCAGCTTGGGAGCCGACATCATCCTCACCTCTCCCAAAGGCGACAAACTCAGATACACATTGCAAATTCACTTTGCCTCCTCCAACAATGTGGCCGAGTACGAGGCGCTCATACACGGGCTCCGGGTAGCCAAAGAGCTCGGCATCCGCCGGATCCTATGCTATGGTGACTCGGTTTTGGTGGTCCAACAGTCATCTGGTGACTGGGACGCCAAGGACGCAAACATGGCAAGCTACCGCTTCCTCGTTCAGCAAATCAGCGGGTATTTTGAAGGATGCGAGTTCCTCCACGTGCCACGGGCCGACAACGAGCAAGCAGATGCCCTGGCACGAATAGGCTCCACTCGACAAGCTATACCAACCAGCGTCTCTCTCCAACGCCTCCTCAAGCCGTCTATCAATCCATCTCCAGAATTCGATTCCATCTTCGTGCCGCTTAACCCCGACGCAGCCGGATCCGACTTGGGGAACCAAGCAGGCGGCCCGGGGACTTCGATAGGCGGCTCGGGGACTGCCATAGTCGCACCCGGCCCGGGGACTTCAGAACCCGGCCCGGGGACTATGGTAGTCGGCCCGGGGACTGCATCAACACCACAGGTGGTGGCCAACTCCAGCTCTTCAGCACCCAGCCCACTCACAGTTGCGATGAGCTGTGTTGGCTATAGAAGAAGTCACAGCTCCATCATGGGCTCAGCCCATCCTCAACTTCCTGGTAAACAGAGAACTGCCGGCTGACGAGATCGCGGCAAGACAAGTCCAACGCCGAGCCGGAGCATATACAATTGCTACCAGAGAGCTCGTCAGACGCAGTGTCACTCGAATCTTCCAACGCTGCGTCGAGCCAGAGAAGGGCATAGCAATCCTCAAGGACATTCACCAAGGCGAATGCGGCCACCACGCAGCCTCAAGATCCCTTGTTGCCAGAGCTTTCCGCCATGGATTCTTTTGGCCGACTGCTTTGGACGACGCCAAGGAGTTGGTCAAACATTGCAAAGGGTGCCAAGTCTTCAGCTCCAAGCAACACCGCCGGCTTCGCACTCAAGAGCATTCCCTCACCGCCTTTTGCCGTCTGGGACCGGACATGGTGGGCCCATTCAAGACGAGCGGCGGCATGACACACCTGCTTGTCGCCGTGGATAAATTTACCAAGTGGATCGAAGCAAAGACGATTAAGAAGCTAAATGGGCCGACTGCCGTGACATTCATCGCAGATATTACAACTCGGTACAACGTGCCACACAACATCATCACCGACAACGGCACGAATTTTGCCAAGGGAGCATTGGCACATTTCTGCGCGACACAGGGCATCCGACTGGACCTAGCGTCCGTTGCCCACCCGCAGTCAAACGACCAAGTTGAGCGAGCCAACAGCCTCATCCTTTCTGGCATCAAGCCCCGACTGGTCGTAAGCATCGGAGCTGTTCGCCGATTGTTGCCTCGACGAGCTGCCGTCCCTCCGAGTCTGCGCACTACCCCGAACAAGTCAACCGGCTTCACCCCTTTCTTCCTTGTATATGGTGTCGAGGCTCTCATCCCAACTGACATCGAGTTCGACTCGCCTCGGGTGACCATGTACACGAAAGCAGAGGCCAAAGAAGCAAGAGAAGACGGTGTTGACCTGCTGGAAGAAATCCGGCTGTTAGCCCTCAGCCGGTCCGCCATCTACCAGCAGGGTTTGCGCCGCTACCACAGCCGGAAGGTCAAGCCAAGATCCTTTCAAGAGGGTGACCTTGTGCTCCGGCTGATCCAAATAACAACCGCCAGCACAAGCTCTCGTCCCCTTGGTAAGGCCGCTTCTTCATCAGCAGAGCATTGGGGAACGACTCCTACTACCTAATCGACGCACAGAAGCCGAAGGCACGAAAGAGAGATGATTCCGGCAAGGAGTCGGAACGACCATGGAACGCCAACCTCCTCCGAAGATTTTACAGTTAAAATGCAGTATGTATCACGCTACCTTTTGTACTAAGTATGAGACAATGGGCCCCCCGAGGAGCACTTGGGGACTGCCACCTTTTATCTATGAATGACGAGTATCATGCTTATGATTTTGTCATTACACACTTCCTCCTCGTCCGGCACCGGGTTCGACTAGTCGGCCGGGACCGCCGCTTTGAGTTATATTCAAGTTCCACCTGTAGTCAGACAAGTAGTGTGCCGGCACCCAAGCCCTCTCTTGTCAAAAGTTGCAGCTCGAAGAACCGACTGTCCGGCTGGCAAGAGTCAAAGGCAGGAAAGGATGCCCACATGAAAAACGGCTAAGGACTAACGAACTCGTATAACAAATGCCGGCTTCCTCCCATCACCGACCGGCTACCAGAGTAGCCGGCCGGCCGGCTTCCCATTCCACCTTGCCACAATCCAAGAAAGCTCAAGTACTTGCC
Source organism: Aegilops bicornis (assembly GCA_021605145.1). Lineage (NCBI taxonomy): Eukaryota > Viridiplantae > Streptophyta > Magnoliopsida > Poales > Poaceae > Aegilops > Aegilops bicornis. The sequence goes on along the minus strand of CM038669.1, from coordinate 372,140,414 downwards.
TTCCCACAAATGGCCAAGCTCCTCCCCAGCCACAAACTTCAGAGCAACTGTTCGACTGGGAAGGCGGCGACCAAGGGAAGGCGGCAAAGGAAACAACCTAAGGATAAAAAGCAACTTCGAATGGAAGCCAAACACATGCATAATTATATTTACACAAAAGCCTTCGAAAGGCCGGCATTCAACATAGTTTGAATACACCCCCAGTGGGTGGAACTGCGCAAGTTTAAAAAAAAGTTGTTCAAGGAGTAATAGCAGGAAAGCAAGAACGGTAGATCAGGCCAAGGGAGCGATAAGCGAGTCGGGCAGGCCGGCGGAGGCGACAGTGCTGGCCAGGGGAGTGGCCGGCTGGCGGGTCTCGGCCTGATCATCACGTCTGGCAGACGACGCGCTCGCGCGCGCCTCGTTCCTGGAGGCACGATCAGGCTGAAGCTGGCTGGCCGCTTCGCCGTCGGGCACGACGTCTTCGTCGCCCTCCCCTTCTTCGTCTTCGCCCTCGTTGCTGGAAGCGATCTCCTCCGCCGAGTCCTCACCTTCCGCCGGGTTCAACCCGAACCACTCCTCCGGCTGGGTGACGCCGTTGTCATTCACTTCAGGAGCAAAAATGCTGGTGTCGGTATATTCGGCGATAGCCGAGGCGCTGTTGGATGATAGCCGCCGCACCGCCACCAGCTCCTCGTCGGCCTCCTGCCTCCAGTGCTCACCGGGCGCAAGCTCAGCCTGTGATACCAGGCTCGAAGAACTCCAGCGCTGGCGCCGGACCGAGCAGCGGAAGCCTTTCAGGCCTCGAAGCGGCCAACCGCAACCTCCAGCCAGTCGGCAGTCCGACTGGGGGTACGGGGAATCGCCTCGCCAGGCCAGAGGGCGGTCAACACTTGCTCCCCGGCATGCTGAAGACGGCGGAGCATGCGGTGAGCCGGCTGCAGCCGGGCCTGGATCGCCAAAAGCTGCTCCTCAAGCGTCCGGCTGGCATCTGGCGCGATCTCAACCCCTGCTTGCCGGCGTGCCTCGCGGTGGGCCTCGATGGCTTGGCTGGCGGCGACGGAGTAACCGGGAAAGTAATCTGCGCGAAGAACAAAGAAACATCACAAAAATCAGAAGATAAACAAGAGGGCAAGGGGCAAGCAAAGGGGTGAAAAGGAAGGCGTCTTACCGTCGATCAGATCCTCAACCCGTCCATAGTCCTCGCTCAGCGCTTGCCTCGCTTCAGCACAGCCCGCCGCCTCGGTCTCGAACTCGGTCTTAAGGGCGGCCTCGCTGTCCCGCGCCTTCTTCAGGGCCGCCTTATGGCTCTCCTCCTGGTCGGCCAGTCTCTTGGTAGGCGGTCGCGTTCCTGGGCCAAGGCGCTGCACTCAGCCTCCTTCGCACGAAGGGCGGTTTGGGCCCCGCCTAGCTGCTCCCTCAAGTCAGCATTAGCCTCTGCAAGCGTGGAGGAAAAGGAAAAAGCAATAAGGAAGAAGTCATCAGGGAAGATCCGACCCGACTGCTCAGCACTCGGCCTGAATCTCGGGGACTACACTCAGCAGGCACTGACGCGCCCACATGAGATAAAAGAAAAAGCACTCACTCGGCTATTAGTCGTCGGCGGCCTTTTGGCTCAGCCTCACGGCCTGGGAGTTGAAGGCAGCCGCGCGGAGATTGTGATATTCCTGAAAATCAGACGGAGTGCGAATAAGAATAAGATTGCCGCCAAGGCCTGCTAAAAGTTCCAAGCCGCCTGCTCAGCAGACGGAGAAAGTATGTTAGCTTATGCCTCTCCCTCTTATGAAATTGCAATAATGATTACGGATCTTGTTAACACTTGCCTAGGATAATTCCACACACTGATCCATCATTATTCCACACTCGTTATTTATAATATATAGTAAAATATTCAAACTTTATTCAAACTTTATGTTAACAGCACCTATTTTTATATTTTAGTTCTCCGATATCATGCAAAGCTATCCTCTTCATACCCACAACATAGTTCTATTTCTCGTTTCTAGATGGAAGCAAACGTTTGATGTACGTACAGTCGTAACAGTGGCAGATAGGACTTGAGAGAATATTGATCTTACCTTTAGCTCACTGTGGGTTCGACACTCCATACTTATCACTTCCACCTTTGGAAATTGGTACGATGATTCCTTGCACTTGGATCCAAATCGTTAGTGTCTTGGGAGCATGCAGAGACGATCAATAATCAATGATATGTGGTCCCGTCGCCCCATCTCACGGACTTACGGCAAGGGCTAGGAATGCCCGGCTGTGCCACGTAAATATCTCACAGGTGAGGGAGTCCTAGACTAAGGGGTCCTCGGGCGTCCGGCCTGTTGGACATGGGCCGGACTAATGGGCTTTGAAGCTACAAGACTGAAGACTCTCTCCCGTGTCCGGATATGACTCTCCTTGGCGTGGAAGGCAAGCTTGGCGACCAAATATGAAGATTCCTTTCTCTGTAACCAACTTTGTACAACCCTAGTCCCCTCCGGTGTCTATATAAACCGGAGGGCTTAGTCCGGAAACGGAGATACCATATGAGCTAGACTTCTAGGGTTTTAGCCATTACGATCTCGTGGTAGATCAACTCTTGTAATACTCATATTCATCAAGATCAATCAAGCAGGAAGTAGGGTATTACCTCCATAGAGAGTGCCCGAACCTGGGTAAGCATTGTGTCCCCCATCTCCTGTTACCATCGACGTTGGACGCACAGTTCGGGACCCCTTACCCGAGATCCACCGGTTTTGACACCGACATTGGTGCTTTCATTGAGAGTTCCACTGTGCCGCCCCCAAAAGTTTTGATGGATCCTCCGATCGTCAACAACGATGCCGTCCAAGGGGAAACCTTCCATCTCGGACAAATCTTCGTGTTCGGCGGCTTCGCACTGCGGGCCAACTCGCTTGGCCATCTGGAGCAGATCGACTGCTACGCCCCTGGCCATCAGGTCAGATTTGGGAGCTTGAACTACATCGCGGATATCCGTGGAGACTTGATCTTCGACGGCTTTGAGACCACGGCAGCCGCTCCCTGTCCCTACGATGAACATGACTTAAATCTGCCGTCGGTCCGTACTCAGTAAATTGCACCTGTAACTACTCCGGCCTTAGATCCGGAGCAGATCGCTACATCCGAGGACGGGAAGCTCAACCCCGCCACGGAAGCCGAAGAGTCCACGGTGTTGGAGCCGCACATAGACCTAACCTCGGGCGATATCTGTGTCTTCGGAACCTCGGACTCGTTTCCGGCCATAAGTTTCGAACCATGTGTGACCGCGCATGTCGAGCTGGATCAGTCATCGATCGTCGAATTCAGCGCTGCGGACATCTTCCGGCACTCGCCTTTAGGAGACATGTTAAACTCATTAAAAAATCTGTCCTTAGCGGGGAACTCACAGCCGAACTATGTCTGGTTCAAACTTGAGGCTGATGATGGGGAATTTCGCTTCCCACCCGCCACCCACTACATAGCCACTATCGAGGACTTAACCTACATACTCGATTATGGCTTCGAAGACATCGACGGTATGGACGACTATGCAGATGAGGAGGATGGTCAAAACCCGCCGTTTACCGAACGCTGGACGACCACTTCTTCATACGACGTATACATGGTGGATACACCTAAAGAAACTAACAATGACGACAAAGAGGATCCAGCTGAGGACAAACCTCCTGAGACACAACCCAGACACTCGCGCCAGCGGCGCCGCGTTAAGTCACGTTGTGCAAAAGATAGCAACACCGGCACCGGAGAAAACAATACTCCGGACGAGGCCGAAGACAAGAAGACCCTGTTGGGGCAACCTCCAAACAAGATGAACGGGAAGACATGCATGTTAGCCCTGATGAACAGGCCATAAACGAATACTCGGAGGACAGTAATTATCTTCCGCTCTCCGAAGATGAGGAGAGCCTCAGCAACGAGGATTTCATCGTGCCTGAGGAGCCTCTCGAGCAAGAGCGCTTTAAACGCCGGCTAATAGCCACTGCAAGGAGCCTGAAAAAGAAGCAGCAGCAGCTTCAAGCTGACCAGGACCTGCTCAACGATAGATGGACAAATATTCTAGCAGCTGAAGAATACGACCTCAAGCTCCGAACCAAAGGTTACCCGAAGCACAAAATGCTACCTCAGTTCGATTAAGGGGCAACTAAACCTGCACCACGCGGTCGGGACAATTCGGCTGACCGACCACAAGGCGGTCGGGATAAAGCGGCAGTTCGAGCCGAATAGCAGCCCGCCTCACCACAACGCAAAAACAAAGATAAAACAGCTCGGGGTCATACATACGACTGATGTCTACTACACAACCTTCTTCTTGTAGACGTTGTTGGGCCTCCAAGTGCAGAGGTTTGTAGGACAGTAGCAAATTTCCCTCAAGTGGATGACCTAAGGTTTAACAATCCGTGGGAGGCGTGGGATGAAGATGGTCTCTCTCAAACAACCCTGCAGCCAAATAACAAAGAGTCTCTTGTGTCCCCAACACACCCAATACAATGGTAAATTGTATAGGTGCACTAGTTCGGCGAAGATATGGTGATACAAGTGCAATATGGATGGTAGATATAGGTTTTTGTAATATGAAAATATAAAAACAGCAAAGTAACAAGTGCTAAAGTGACCGTAAACGGTATTGCAATGCTAGGAAACAAGGCCTAGGGTTCATACTTTCACGAGTGCAAGTTCTCTGAACAATAATAACATAATTGGATCATATAACTATCCCTCAACATGCAACAAAGAGTCACTCCAAAGTCACTAATAGTGGAGAACAAACGAAGAGATTATGGTAGGGTACGAAACCACCTCAAAGTTATTCTTTCCAATCAATCCGTTGGGCTATTCCTATAAGTGTCACAAACAGCCCTAGAGTTCGTACTAGAATAACACCTTAAGACACAAATCAACCAAAACCCTAATGTCACCTAGATACTCCAATGTCACCTCAAGTATCCGTGGGTATGATTATACGATATGCATCACAAAATCTCAGATTCATCTATTCAACCAACACATAGAACCTCAAAGAGTACCCCAAAGTTTCTACCGGAGAATCAAGACGAAAACGTGTGCCAACCCCTATGCATAAGTTCATGGGCAGAACCCGTAAGTTGATCACCAAAACATACATCAAGTGAATCATGTGATATCCCATTGTCACCACAGATACGCACGGCAAGACATACATCAAGTGTTCTCAAATCTTTAAAGACTCAATCTGATAAGATTACTTCAAAGGGAAAACTCAATCCATTACAAGAGAGTAGAGGGGGAGAAGAAGCATAAGATCCAACTATAATAGCAAAGCTCGCGATACATCAAGATCGTGCCAAATCAAGAACACGAGAGAGAGGGATCAAACACATAGCTACTAGTACATACCCTCAGCCCCGAGGGTGAACTACTCCCTCCTCGTCATGGAGATCGCCGGGTTGATGAAGATGGCCACCGGTGAGGGTTCCCCCCTCTGGCAGGGTGCCGGAACAGGGTCCCGATTGGTTTTTGGTGGCTACAGAGGCTTGCGGTGGCGGAACTCCCGATCTATTATGTTCCCCGAAGTTTTTAGGGTATATGGGTATATATAGGAGGAAGAAGTACGTCAGGGGAGCCACGAGGGGCCCACGAGGGTGGAGGGCGCGCCCTAGGGGGGTGGGCGCGCCCCCTACCTCGTGGCTCCCTCGTTTGTTACTTGACGTGCACTCCAAGTCTATCGGGTAGCTTTCCTTCCAAAAATAACTTCTCCGTAAGGTTTCATTCAGTTTCAATTCGCTTGATATTTCTTTTCTTCGAAACACTGAGACAAGGGAAAAACAGGAACTAGCACTGGGCTCTGGGTCAATAGGTTAGTCCCAAAAATAATATAAAAGTGTTTGATAAAGCCCATAAACATCCAAAACACATAATATAATAGCATGGAACAATAAAAAATTATAGATACGTTGGAGACGTATCATCATCCCCAAGCTTAATTCCTGCTCGTCCTGAGTAGGTAAATGATAAAAATAGAATTTTTGATGTGGAATGCTACTTGGCATAATTTCAATGTAATTCTTCTTACTTGTGGGATGAATATTCAGATCCGAAAGATTCGGGATAAAAGTTCATATTGACATAAAAATAATAATACTTCAAGCATACTAACTAAGCAATTATGTCTTCTCAAAATAACTTGGCCAAAGAAAGTTATCCCTACAAAATCATATAGTCTGGCTATGCTCTATCTTCACCACACAAAGTATTTAAATCATGCACAACCCCGATGACAAGCCAATCAATAGTTTCATACTTTCGACATTTTCAAAACTTTTTCAATCTTCACGCAATACAAGAGCGTGAGCCATGGACATAGCACTATAGGTGGAATATAATAGTGGTTGTGGAGAAGACAAAAAGGAGAAGATAGTCTCACATCAACTAGGCATATTAACGGGCTATGGAGATGCCCATCAATAGATATCAATGTGAGTAAGTAGGGATTTCCATGCAACGGATGCACTAGAGCTATAAGTATATGAAAGCTCAACAAAAGAAACTAAGTGGGTGTGCATCCAACTCGCTTGCTCACGAAGACCTAAGGCATTTTGAGGAAGCCCATCATTGGAATATACAAGCTAAGTTCTATAATGAAAAATTCCCACTAGCATATGAAAGTGACAACATAGGAGACTTTCTATCATGAAGATCATGGTGCTACTTTGAAGCACAAGTGTGGTAAAAGGATAGTAACATTGTCCCTTCTCTCTTTTTCTCTCATTTTTTATTTGGGCCTTTTCTCTTTTTTTATGGCCTCTTTCCTCCTTTTTTTTCGTCCGGAGTCTCATCCCGACTTGTGGGGGAATCATAGTCTCCATCATCCTTTCCTCACTTGGGACAATGCTCTAAAAATGATGATCATCACACTTTTATTTTCTTACAACTCAACAATTACAACTCGATAGTTAGAACAAAATATGACACTATATGGATGCCTCCGGCGGTGTACCGGGATATGCAATGAATCAAGAGTGACATGTATGAAAGAATTATGAATGGTGGCTTTGCCACAAATACGATGTCAACTACATGATCATGCAAAGCAATATGACAATGATGGAGCGTGTCATAATAAACGGAACGGTGGAAAGTTGCATGACAATATATCTCGGAATGGCTATGGAAATGCCATGATAGGTAGGTATGGTGGCTGTTTTGAGGAAGGTTTACGGTGGGTGTATGATACCGGCGAAAAGTGCGTGGTATTAGAGAGGCTAGCAATGGTGGAAGGAAGAAGAGTGCGTATAATCCATGGACTCAACATTAGTCATAAAGAACTCATATACTTATTGCAAAAATCTACAAGTTATCAAAGCAAAGTATTACGCGCATGCTCCTAGGGGGATAGATTGGTAGGAAAAGACCATCGCTCGTCCCCGACCGCAACTCATATGGAAGATAATCTATAAATAAATTATGCTCCGACTTCATCACATAATGGTTCACCATACGTGCATGCTACGGGAATCACAAACTTCAACACAAGTATCTCTCAAATTCACAACTACTCAACTAGCACAACTTTGATATCACTACCTCCATGTCTCAAAACAATCATCAAGCATCAAACTTCTCTTAGTATTCAACACACTCATAAGAAAGTTTTTACTAGTCTTGAATACCTAGATATTAAGATTATTTAAGAAAATTACCATGCTATTTAAGACTCTCAAAATAATCTAAGTGAAGCATGAGATATCAATAGTTTCTATAAAACAAATTCCCCACCGTGCTCTAAAAGATATAAGTGAAGTACTAAAGCAAAAACTGACTACTCTGAAAGATATAAGTGAAGATCAATGAGTAGTCGAATAATTATGCAACTATGTGAAGACTCTCCCATTTCATAATTTCATATCTTGGTATTTTATCCAAACAGCAAGCAAAGCTAAATAAAATAAAATGGCACTCCAAGCAAAACACATATCATGTGGTGAATAAAAATATAGCTCCAAGTAAAGTTACCGATGAAAAAAGATTTAAAGAGGGATGCCTTCCGGGCATCCCCAAGCTTAGGCTCTTTGTTGTCCTTGAATATTACCTTGGGGTGCCTTGGGCATCCCCAAGCTTAGGCTCTTGCCACTCCTTATTCCGTAGTCCATCGAATCTTTACCCAAAACTTGAAAACTTCACAACACAAAACTTAACAGAAAACTCATAAGCTCCGTTAGCGAAAGAAAACAAAACACCACTTCAAGGTACTGTAATGAACCAATTCTTTATTTATATTGGTGTTAAACCTACTGTATTCCAACTTCTCTATGGTTTATAAACTATTTTATTAGCCATAGATTCATCAAAATAAGCAAACAACACATGAAAAACAGAATCTGTCAAAAACAGAACAGTCTGTAGTAATCTGTATCACGTAAACTTCTGGAACTCCAAAAATTCTAAAATAAATTGTTGGACCTGAGGAATTTATCTAGTAATAATCTGCAAAAAGAATCAACTAAATAGCACTCTCCAGTAAAAAGTTCTAGCTAATCTCGTGAGCGCTAAAGTTTCTGTTTTTTACAGCATGATCATAAAGACTTCACCCAAGTCTTCCCAAAGGTTCCACTTGGCACATACACTAATTAATACATAAAACCGCATCTAACCAGAGTCTAGATAGATTATTTATTATTAAACAGAACCAAAAATCAAGAAACTAAAATAAAATTGGGTTGCCTCCCAATAAGCGCTATCGTTTAACGCCCCTAGCTAGGCATGATGATTTCAATGATGCTCACATAAAAGATAAGAATTGAAACATAAAGAGAGCATCATGAAGAATTGACTAGAACATTTATGTCTAACCCACTTCCTATGCATAGGGATTTTATGAGCAAATAACTTATGGGAACAATAATCAACTAGCATAGGAAGGCAAAACAAACATAACTTCAAAAATTTAAGCACATAGAGAGGAAACTTGATATTGTTGCAATTCCTACTAGCATATATTCCTCCCTCATAATAATTTTCAGTAGCATCATGAATGAATTCAACAATATAACCGGCACCTCAAGCATTCTTTTCATGATCTACAGGCATAGCAAATTCACTACTCTCCACATAAGCAAAATTCTCCTCATTCAGAGTAGTGGGAGTATCATAAGAGACTTGAATACTATAAATTGTTTTTACATTAAAAGAGTAATGTTCAGAAAAAGGGTAATCATAATCATGACAAGTTTTATAAATATAATCATCACTACTTTTTATAGCATAAGTTTCATCACAATAATCATCATAAGTAGCAAGTTTGTTCTCATCATAATCGATTGAAACCTCTTCCGAAATAGTGGATGCATCACTAAATAAAGTCATGACCTCTCCAAATCCACTTTCATAAATATTATAAGATTCAACATCCTCCAAAATAGTGGGATCATTACTTCCTAAAGTTGACACTCTTCCAAACTCACTTTCATCAATATAATCATCATAGGTAGAAGGCATGCTATCATCATAACAACTTTGCATATCAAAACTTGGGAGGCTAAAAATATCATCTTCAATTAATGTAGCATCCCCAAGCTTGGGACAAACATTAATTGCAGCAAATATATTCTCAAAAACATCATCTTCATCAAACATAGCATCCCCAAGCTTGGGCCTTTTCGTATCATAAGCATAATCACTCTCATCATTAATAGTATGGATAACACCAATAGTATAGCAAACATTATTATCATATTCTTCCAAGCAAGTGCCAAAAAGATTTTCAAGATCATAAGAAGTATCAGTATCTTCCCAATCATAATAACAAGCAATAGGCATAACTAGATCATCATCAAGTGCATCATCTTCCACAATTATTTTTGATTCATTTTCATAAGGCACAACAATAATAGGAGCAACATTATCGGTGTCAAAACCGGTGGATCTCGGGTAGGGGGTCCCGAACTTTGCGTCTAGGCGGATGGTAACAGGAGACAAGGGACACGATGTTTTTACCTGTGTTCGCCCTCTCGATGGAGGTAAAACCCTACTCCTGCTTGATTAATATTGATGATATGGGTAGTACAAGAGTTGATCTACCACGAGATCGGAGAGGCTAAACCCTAGAAGCTAGCCTATGGTATGATTGTTGTCGTCCTACGGACTAAACCCTCCGGTTTATATAGACACCAGAGGGGGATAGGGTTACAAAATGTCGGTTACAAGGAAGGAGATCTACATATCCGTATTGCCAAGCTTGCCTTCCACGCCAAGGAGAGTCCCATCCGGACACGGGACGAAGTCTTCAATCTTGTATCTTCATAGTCCAACAGTCCGGCCAAAGGTTATAGTCCGGCTGTCCGGATACCCCCTAATCCAGAACTCCCTCAAACATTATTTGGTAGAGATACCTTTTTTACCTCTCTTCCTTTTTCTTTTCTTCTTCTTCACCACATCATGTGTGGGTTCAATCCTCTTTTTGGAGCTCCTTATTAATGAGATTGGTTGTATAGAAGACTCCTCCTTGTTACCTGATTCATCATAAGAAATAATAGGAGGATATTGGGAAGTCTCTTCCCTTTCATTAGTATTCTCTTCATCGTCTACTTGTTTTCTTTTCTTTATGTAATTGGCAATATAAGGATTTTCAATACAATTCACCGCACAATACATATAAATCTTCTCTAGATCAAAATCAAGAAATCTATCAAGATTAAATTTTGGAATACCCTCAGTTATACGTTTCATTTCTTCATACCCCAAAAGAAGGCTAAGCTCTTTATGATGCTCAAGGGTAATCAAATTATCACAATATTTGGACACGACTTGATCATGAAACAAATAGCATTGGAGCTTTAAATGACCATGTTCATTGCAAAGTTCACAAGGGGCGCGATAAATATTGAATCTTTTAGCGCAATCATCAAGACTTTCTTCCAAGAATTTAGTTTCTAAGTACTTATGCCTCTTGCAATATCTATCTTCCCTATTTGGTGTGTACTTGCAAACCCAATGCACTCCACAAAAATTGACATGTTTATAGGAGACATTTTCATCATAACCAGTGCAATCATCATTAGTACTATGGATATTCAAGGAGTTCATACTAACAACATTGCCATCATGCTCATCATTCAAAGATTTAGTGCCAAACATTTTAATGCATTCTTCTTCTAACACTTTGGCACAATTTTCCTTTCCGTCATACTCACGAAAGATATTAAAAGATGAAGCGTATGAGACAAACTCAATTCCATTTTTTTGTAGTTTTATTTTACAAACTAAACTAGTGATAAAACAAGAAACTAAAATATTCTATTGCAAGATCTAAAGATATACCTTCAAGCACTCACCTCCCCGGCAACGGCGCCAGAAACTACTTGATGTCTACTACACAACCTTCTTCTTGTAGACGTTGTTGGGCCTCCAAATGCAGAGGTTTGTAGGACAGTAGCAAATTTCCTCAAGTGGATGACCTAAGGTTTATCACTCCGTGGAGGCGTAGGATGAAGATGATCTCTCTCAAACAACCCTGCAGCCAAATAACAAAGAGTCTCTTGTGTCCCCAACACACCCAATACAATGGTAAATTGTATAGGTGCACTAGTTCGGCGAAGAGATGGTGATACAAGTGCAATATGGATGGTAGATATAGGTTTTTGTAATCTGTAAATATAAAACCAGCAAAGTAACAAGTGGTAAAAGTGAGCGTAAACGGTATTGCAATGCTAGGAAACAAGGCCTAGGTTTCATACTTTTACTAGTGCAAGTTCTCTCAACAATAATAACATAATTGGATCATATAACTATCTCTCAACATGCAACAAAGAGTCACTCCAAAGTCACTAATAGTGGAGAACAAACGAAGAGATTATGGTAGGGTACGAAACCACCTCAAAGTTATTCTTTCCAATCAATCCGTTGGGCTATTCCTATAAGTGTCACAAACAGCCCTAGAGTTCGTACTAGAATAACACCTTAAGACACAAATCAACCAAAACCCTAATGTCACCTAGATACTCCAATGTCACCTCAAGTATCCGTGGGTATGATTATACGATATGCATCACAAAATCTCAGATTCATCTATTCAACCAACACATAGAACCTCAAAGAGTACCCCAAAGTTTCTACCGAAGAATCAAGACGAAAACGTGTGCCAACCCCTATGCATAAGTTCATGGGCGGAACCCGCAAGTTGATCACCAAAACATACATCAAGTGATTCATGTGATATCCCATTGTCACCACAGATAGGCACGGCAAGACATACACCAAGTGTTCTCAAATCTTTAAAGACTCAATCCGATAAGATTACTTCAAAGGGAAAACTCAATCCATTACAAGAGAGTAGAGGGGGAGAAGAAACATAAGATCCAACTATAATAGCAAAGCTCGCGATACATCAAGATCGTGCCAAATCAAGAACACAAGAGAGAGAGAGATCAAACACATAGCTACTAGTACATACCCTCACCCCCGAGGGTGAACTACTCCCTCCTTGTCATGGAGATCGCCGAGTTGATGAAGATGGCCACCGGTAAGGGTTCCCCCCTCCGGCAGGGTGCCGGAACAGGGTCCCGATTGGTTTTTGGTGGCTATAGAGGTTTGAGGCGGCGGAACTCCCGATCTATTCTGTTCCCCGAAGTTGTTAGGGTATATGGGTATATATAGGAGGAAGAAGTACGTCAGGGGAGCCACGAGGGGCCCACGAGGGTGGAGGGCGTGCCCTAGGGGGTGGGCGCGCCTCTACCTTGTGGCTCCTCGCTTTCTTTCCCCGACGTGCACTCCAAGTCTACCGGGTAGCTTTCCTTCCAAAAATAACTTCTCCAGAAGGTTTCATTCCGTTTCGTATTCCTTTTCTTCGAAACACTGAAACAAGGGAAAGAACAGGAACTGGCACTGGGCTCTGGGTCAATAGGTTAGTCCCAAAAATAATATAGAAGTGTTTAATAAAGCCCATAAACATCCAAAACACATAATATAATAGCATGGAACAATCAAAAATTACAGATACGTTGGAGACGTATCAACGACCCTTGGTGGGACTTGGATAGTAGAGCGGGACATACCAAATCGATCTACGGATCGCGAGGACGTGCCTCAACATGCAATGTCCGCTACCTATTCGGACGTGACAAGTCTAGCCATGCCCGGCCCAAAAACCGCACACGAACTCCATCCGAGCTACGTTGCGACGTGGCCCAATATAGAGGCGCTGCACACCCACTCTGCTTCACTGACGAAGTAATGGAGCATGAATTCCCAGAAGGGTTTAAACCCATGAATATCGAATCATACGATGGAACAACCGATCCCACGGTGTGGATCGAGGATTTTCTTCTCCATATCCATATGGCCCGTGGAGATGACCTCCACACCATCAAACAGTCTGCCGGAAAACTCTATTGGCAGCTGGGAGGACTTGGAAGATGCCTTCTGCGACAACTTCCAAGGTACATATGTCCGGCCACCAGATGCCGATGACTTAACTCACATTGTCCAGCAGCCTGGAGAGCCAGCCAGGAAGCTCTTGACTAGGTTCTTAGTAAAAAAGAACCAAATCGTCGGCTGTCCGGACGCGGAAGCCCTAGCCGCCTTCAAACACAGCGTCCGGGACGAGTGGCTCGCCCGCCACCTCGGTCAACAAAAACCAAAATCCATGTCAGCCCTTACCGCTCTGATGACCCGCTTTTGTGCGGGAGAAGACAACTGGCTCTCTCGTAGAAGCAACAGTGCCAGCGATCCGGGTACTTCTGAAGTCCGAGACGGCAACGGCAAGCCACGACGCAGCAAGCACAAACATCGTGATAACGAACGAACGCGCGACACAGCGGTTAACACCAGATTCAGCGGTCCCAAACCCGGTCAACGGAAAAATCCATTCAAGGCAAACAGAGATGGACTATCCAATTTAGAGAAGATATTGGACCGGCCCTATGAGTTTCATGGCCACCCCGATAAGCCAGCTAATCATACCAACAGAAGCTGTTGGGTCTTCAAGCAGGCCGGCAAGCTCAACGCCAAATACAAGGGGAGGAGGCTGCCCGGTGATAGCGACGATGAAGAGACTCACCAACCAAATACCGGGGGTCAGAAGCAATTTCCCCCCGAAGTAAAAACAGTGAACATGGTATACGTGACACATAGAGCTACAAGGGAGCAGGAGAAGCACTCCCTCCGGGCTTAAGATCATACTACGGCGACTGAGGGAGTCCTGGATTACGGGGTGTCCGGATGGCCGGACTATGACCTTTGGCCGGACTCCTGGACTATGAAGATACAAGATTGAAGACTTCGTCCCGTGTCCGGATGGGACTTTCCTTGGCGTGGAAGGCAAGCTTGGCGATACGGATATGCAGATCTCCTCACATTGTAACCGACTCAATGTAACCCTAACCCTCTCCGGTGTCTATATAAACCGGGGGGTTTTAGTCCATAGGACGAACAACAATCATACCATAGGCTAGCTTCTAGGTTTAGCCTCTCTGATCTCGTGGTAGATCTACTCTTGTACTACCCATATCATCAATATTAATCAAGCAGGAGTAGGGTTTTACCTCCATCGAGAGGGCCCGAACCTGGGTAAAAACATCGTGTCCCTTGTCTCCTGTTACCATCCGCCAAGACGCACAGTTCGGGACCCCCTACCCGAGATCCGCCGGTTTTGACACCGACACCCTCCACTTCGCCCCTCTTTTGCACTAAGACTATAAATAGACCTCTCCCTCCTCCTAGTTAGGGTTAGCATTGGTTTAGCAAGGCGGGTTCCTCCTCCGAATACTTCATAGAAGGTTTTGAACACAAGGATAGTGTCCGGCTCTGCAAAACAAGTTCCACATACTACCGTAGAGAAAATAACTTTTGCACAGATCTGCTGACGTATTCCGCGGCGTGACATCACACCACGGCCAAGCCTTTATTCGAATCGTTTTTTACTGTCCACCTTAGCGCGTTTAGCGATGCGGTTTCCTTGTCATGTCTTATCAAAGCGGAGATCGTGCCCCCTTATTCCGGGATTCTCATCAATACGGACGTGGGTAACCCATCCGCGCCATTGATTACGGCGCTTGGGAGATAAGCGAGTTTTACCAGTTGGTGGGGACGATAGCATTCGTCCATATAAGGGATAAGGATCCACCTTTTCACCCACGCCTTCTTCCTCCTTTGCTCATCCATTTCACAAGACTCGAGCTCCAAATACCAAGTCCGCACACCCCAACTCAACCTTCTCCAACTATGTCCGGAGCGGGAGGCAGGTGGATGGCCTCCTCCGTCACGGAGGGGCACATCAAAAAGTTGCGGAAGGCCGGATACTTGTCGAGCACCATCGCGCACCGGCTACCCGATGAGGGGCAGCTCATTCCAACCCCCAGGCCCCATGAGAGGGTGGTGTTTCTCCCCCACTTCCTCCACGGACTAGGTTTTCCACTTCACCCATTTGTCCGGGGCTCATGTTCTACTACGGCCTGATTTCCACGATCTGGCCCCGAACTTCATCCTCAACATCTCGGCGTTTATCGTCGTGTGCGAGGCCTTCCTCTGCATCCAGCCCCACTTCGGCTTATGGCTTAGCCAAAGGTAGTGGGCGGCCGCCAAGCGGAGTGCGGAGGTGCCATGGTTGGCAAGATAGCCAAAGTCCTATGGCTCGAGGGCTCCTTTGTGGAGACCATAAAGGGGTGGCAATCGGGGTGGTTCTACATCGCCGAGCCGCGCGACTCTCAATGGGCGGAGGCCCCCGAATTCCGATCTGGCCTCCCCACGCGGCTCACATCATGGAAAGAGACGGGCACGGCGTGGGGATTCGGACGAGCTGTTCGGACTCCAAACCTGCGTCAAAATCTGGTGGACAAGAATCTCGGGCTTGTCAACGTAATCCAGTGATGCTCATCCGCCGGATTCTCCCATGCCAACAACGGGCCTTCAAATTGCGGGAGTTCGATCCGGCACAACACCCAACTCTGAAAAGGCTCTTCGACACTACGTACGAAGATGCCTGGAAGGTGTTGTTCAAGGGCGTCGAGGCTCCCACATCCGCCATCAAGATCACGGATTCAGCTCGCAGCGTCAAGCCAGCCGAGGTAAGTTATTTTACCCTTTATGGGACTGTTGTTTTCATAGATTGACTCTATGCGGGATCTAAAACTCCCTAACCTTTGACAGGACTGGCTGGAGACGCTCGGACAGATTAACCGTCCGGCCCTTTGCCGAAGACCAATGGACGCCCGATTTGAGTTGCTGGCTCCGGCACCTCACGTGGTGCCGGAGAAGAAGGCCAAGAAGGAGGCCACGAGAACTCGAAGGAGCTTCGACGCCAGTGCTTTGTCGGACTCATCGCCCGACAACCCTGAGGCGTAATCCTCCTCTGTGTAAGTGGAGGTGTAAAAATAAGCCTCTCCCCCAGCGGGGGGAGAGAAGAAAAGGAAGGCCGCCCCAACTGGGGGGGGGGGGGCGGAGGGTCCAAGAAGGGAAGGACCCTTCCTCCGGACTTCTCCACCAACGGCGACAACGACGAGGAGGAGTGGCCAACAAGGGCCAAGCCCCTGGCGAGATCGTAAGTGTCCGGATACCCATGGCTTTTTTTCATTGCATAGTGTTCTCTAATGCCGAACAATCATGCAGCCCGTCCAAGGACGAGCTCGCCGCTTCGCCGAAAGGGTCTCGAATTCGTCGGAAGTGGAGAGTACTTCACTTCCGGCCGCCTCCTCACCTCACGCTGTGGACGACGCTGAGGTGGAGCCCCGAGGGGGGCCTGGTCAAGAGGAGGTGGCGCAGGAGGCGCCGCAAGGCAGCCTCCCGGACTCTAGGCGCGAGGGGAGCGCCCCAGGGGCTCTAAGCCCGACCCTTGTCCGGACTCCATACCGGAACCTTCAGCGGTTCTGAAGTCCGGCAAGCGGTCCCTTCGTAAGAAGGGTCAGACGCCGGTGTCCTCTGTCCAAACGGAGGCACCGGATAGCTTACTGGAGGCGCTTAACAGCGCCTCCATCGAGGAGGAGCACCGCACTGTTATGAGTGTGGTGATCCAGAAAGTTCAGTCCGCCAAGAGCGGGCTGATCAAGCCTGCACCAGCCTTCTAACAGGCTTTGAGGTAAGTTTAGAATATGTAAAATATTACCGCATAGACAAGAGTTCTCGATGCTTAGTTCGGTGTTCGGAAAGAAAAGCCGGACTAAGGATCTAAAAAGATATACGCAGGAGTCTAACATAAGTATGTCAATATGTGAATGCAGGCTGCGCTGCTGACCTCTGCCGCACTGACTGCGGAGGTCAATGCATTGAAGAAGAGCCTCGAGCAGTCCGAGAACGAGCTCGGCCTTGCCAAGAAGCAGCTCGAGGACAGGGAAGGTAAGCAATACTTTATTAAAGAAATACCTTATAGAAAGGATTCAGTTGCAAAAAATGACAGGAATAACGTGGGTATTGTAGGGGCCACGAACGAGGTGGTGACCACAAGGAAGCGGTGTCTCATGGCCGAAAGCAAAGCTGCCATGAGCGCACCGAGCGAGAGAAGCAGGAGGAGCGGGTGGCGGAGGTGCGGCAAGAGCTCTAGGCTCTCGTGAAAAAACACGAGAATTTGGAGCATGACTCGAAGACTCGAGAGTCCGAGCTCGCCTCGGTCTTGAGAGTGCCAAAGCCGCTAATGCCGAAGCCCAAAAAGCCCTCCAAGAAATTGAATCATTAAAGAAGATAGCGGCGGGTAAGGCATTCTTTATGCAAAGCAAGCATGTGAAAGTGAATTACCTATTACTTACCCGGATTCGGAGCTCTCCAGGAGCATTCGCAGACCGCCCGTAGTGTGTCCGATGTTGCCGCATTCTACCGCGCCAAGGAGGGAGCTCGACGGAGAAGGTGTTCTGTCTCGATGCCGAGGCCGAACGTCCCAAGGCCCCTCGAGCGACCAACTGAAGCAGTTGGTCGAAGCTCCACAAGGTCGCCGAACAGGCCATGAAGGGCCTCATAGTTCGGCTGTGGGCTATTGCAAGCCATGCACAGGAGCTACTTCGGGCTAGTGCAGCGGCTGGTGGACGCCTTTGTCCATGGATTGAAGTCATCAAGCGCCTGGCTCTGCATTGAAGGTGCCCGTCGGGCCCTTGCCGATGCTAAAGTGCACCGGGGCAAGCTGGATGCGGAGAAGCTTGTGATGGACGGGCCACCGAAGGGCAAGGATCATCGCAAGCCCGAAATGTACTATGAGGGCGTCCTGAAGGGTGCCCGCCGTATCGCGGATGAGTGCTCCAAAGATGTAATTTTGAATAGACTCGCATTTGTTATCCTCAGACGCTGAAAACTTGTTCATATGCGCTAAGCAACGCTTGTTAATTTAAAATATTACCTTCAGGCGGCCGCTTATCAAATTTGAGAGATGGCAAGTCGTTGGCTTCAGCCCCCATGCCACGATCGCTGGGGTGTTCGATAAACTTGAGCGCTCTTGTTCCCATTCTTGGGTCCACGAGGAGGCGCTCAACCAACGAACAAGGCAACCGGACTTATAGTGCTTGAACACTCTCACTTAGCAATAGAATTCTATAATTTTAAATTTCGGCGAAGCCCCTAGTATTTGGAAGACCGAGTTCGGGGCGCTATCCACACCTTGGCCGGACAATGCCGTTCCTCGCTCTAAGCGACATAAGTCTTTAGGGACCCGAAAAAACCTCTCGAACAGCGACCGGCTCTCGCCCTATCATAACGGTCAGTTTTAGCTTTCTCCACTGAGGTGCTCAACCCAGCTCAACCAGGGCACAATCGCAGTGGTTCTCCCAGCGCTACCTTAGCCGATATAACGGAACGTAAGGTACCAAAACATGGGAGCCGGGCAAACCCAACTATTGACCCAAGACATGATTCGGAGCCGATGCATATAATGCTATAAGTTCGGGTGCCGCACTTAGGAAGTGTTCGGACTTATCACACCATATTTTTGGGGTACTTAAGCCCCTGGTGTATTGGCCGTACCAAAGTGTACGGGTGCAACATGTCATGAAATGAACATATATATAGATAAAGAAAGGAGTGCAATAATAGGCAAGAGCTATATATTGGTTATTAAAAAGAAACTGCAAATAAAAGCAGAACGATACAAATTATACGATAAGCGAGGGATGGGACTATTTAACATGTCCCCCTCCAGTGGTAAGCTACGGGATGGTATGTAAAACAGGTATAATGCTCGTAGTAGAGACCACCTGGACACTCGACGTAAGCTTTCGCTTTCCACGGCTGTTGCATCGTGGAGTTCGGCAATTCTAGTGCCGACAGGACTTCTGGAAAACGGAGTCCCGAAAGTAAGAAAAAAGAAAAAAGTAAAAGAATGACACAATCGAGCCCACAGTGCGGTTGAGCCGCATTCTGGGTGTGCCGTGGTCGTGCCCCTCCCCTTATGCCCATGGTATCTCTAGAGCGTAGTAATGTACGCGTAGTACTGGCTTCGCGGTTTCGCGAGGGATGGGGTTGGGGCCGGATTACTACGCGTGCTTGGATCATGCCAGGCGGTCTTGTTGTAGGTTACTCCGGCGCGCTGATGTTGTCTCGGACGCTTAGTGGCCGGACTCGAGAATTGCTGTGAGAGGCTGCTTTGCACCTCCGCCGCGAGGGTCGCCGTGTGCTCCTCCGCTCGGAGAGAGCGCTCGGTGTTTCCATTGACCGTGATTACTCCTCGAGGGCCTGGCATCTTGAGCTTGAGGTATGCGAAAGCGGCACCGCATTGAATTTTGCGAATACGGTTCGTCCGAGCAAAGGTATGATAGCCGCCATGAACGGGACTATGTCGAAGATTAACTCTTCGCTTCGGAAGTTATCCGGGATCCGAAGACCACTTCAAGTGTAATCTGCGCTGTACAATTGGCCTCTACACCTGGTATGACGCCTTTAAAGGTCATCTTTGTGGGTTTAATCCTTGAGGGGTCTATGCCCATTTTGCGACCGTATTACGATAAAGCAGGTTCAGGCTGCTACCACCGGCCCATCAGATTCTAGTGAGGTGAAATCCGTCGATGATTGGGTCAAGAACCAATGCGCGAATCCGCCGTGACGGATGCTAGTGGGTGGTCCTTCGATCAAATGTGATCGGGCAGGAGGACCATGGGTTGAGCTTTGGGGCGATCGCTCCATTGCATATACGCCCCTTAGTGCACGCTTCCGCTCCCTTTTGGGTATGTGGGTTGCGTATATCATGTTCACCGTCCGCACTTGTGTGGGAAAGCCCTTCTGTCCTCTATTGTTCGGCGGCCGGGGCTCTTCCTCGTCATCGCTATGCAGCCCCTTGTCGTTGAGTTCGGCACTTAGCTTGCCTGCTTGCTTGAACACCCAACAATCCCTGTTGGTGTGGTTGGCTGGTTTTTCGGGGGTGCCATGTATCTGGCACAGGCGATCGAGTATTCGGTCCAAGTTGGACGGGCCCTGGGTATTTCTTTTGAATGGCTTCTTCCGCTGACCGGGTTTAGAGCCTCTGAATCTGGCATTGACTGTTGTATCTTCATCATTGTCGCCGTTACGCGGCGCTTTGTTCTTGTTATGACGCGACCTGCCATTGATGTCCTTGGTATCCGAACTACCGTGGTTTTTGGTCAAGTTGTTACTACGAAGCCAGCCAGTTGTCCTCTCCCGCGCAAAAGCGGGTCATGAGTATGGTGAGGGCTGCCATGTATTTCGGCTTTTCCTGTTCTAGGTGCCGGGCTAGCCACTCGTCGCGGATGTTATGTTTGAAGGTTGCAAGGGCCTCTGCATCCGGACAGTCAACGATTTGATTTTTCTTGGTTAGGAACCGTGTCTAGAGTGTCTGGCCGATTCTTCTGGCTGCTGAATTATGTGGCTGAGGTCATCGGCGTCTGGTGGTCGCACATATGTGCCCTGGAAGTTATCAAGGAATGCGGCTTCGAGGTCCTCCCAACAACCAATTGATTCTGCTGGCAAGCTGTTAATCCAATGCCGAGCTGGTCCTTTAAGCTTGAGTGGGAGGTATTTGATGGCGTGTAGATCATCACCGCGGGCCATGTGTATATGGAGGAGGTAGTCCTCGATCCAAACCGCAGGATCTGTTGTGCCATCGTATGATTCGATGTTTAAGGGTTTGAAACCCTCAGGGATTTGATGATCCATCACTTCGTCTGTGAAGCATAGTGGGTGTGCGGTGCCTCTGTATTGGGCTATATCACGACGCAACTCAAATGAGCTTTGTTCATCGTGTTCGCCCGGCCGGAATTGCTGTATCCGGCGTGACGGTTATCGTCACATGTCGTGGGGCACCCACGCGATCCGTAGATCGATCTTGTTTGCCTTGCCTTGTCCTCCAATATGTTTTGCAGGTCTGGCGCGTTTCCCCATGCCTTGGTCGAGCGGCGCCGGGGTGCGGCTTGAATGGAGGGTCTAGAGGCCTCTCTGTCGTGGCCACGGGGTGGCCGATCGGCCGCATCATGCGCTGGTGATGTAGGTTTGGGTGCTGCTTCCTCTAATTGGGGTTGCAGCCTGTGTTTGGGGTATCTCTTGGAGGGGCGTTCGAGTTCATACTCTTCGGCTGCAAGGGCTTCACCCATCCGCTGCCTAGCAAGTCTTGGTCAGCTCTAAGTCAGCCGCTTTTTCTTGAGGCTGCTTGCCGTGGGCTATAAGCCCGCGTTTGAAACGCTTCGCTCGGCAGATCCTCGAGCACGACAAATTGCTGTCGCCGAGGCTTGCCTCATCTTCGAGGGGCATAATTATCGCCCTCTACCTCTCTTTCTGCACAGACCGTCAGGCGGTCTTGCTTCTCCCTCCTCCCGCGCCGAGTCCTGCTGGAGGGGGTCGTCTTCGGCACTGTCCGGGGTATTATTGTCTCCCGTGCCGGAATCACCGTTTTTACTGTGGCAGGATTTAGAACGGCGCCGCTGACGTCGGCGCTTGGTTGTTTCTTGGGGGGGGGGTCATCCTCCGCCGTTCCATCGCCATTCCCATCTTTTGGGATGTCCACCATGTATATGTCATATGACGAGGTGGCCTTCCAGTGCCCTGTAGGCGCTGGTTCTTGGTCGTCTCCGGCATCGTCGCCCATACCGCCGATGTCTTCGAGTCGAAGTCGAGCATGTCGGTTAAATCATCGATAGTGGCTACAAAGTGGGTGGTAGGTGGGCGTTGAATTTCTTCGCCGTCTGCATCTCAACCTTCCCGACCGTAGTCCGCCAGGGCTCTCTGATAAAGAGAGAGACTTTAGTGAATTCAAGATGTCGCCAAAGGGCGAGTGCTGAAAGATGTCCGCTGCAGTGAACTCCATGACCGGGCGCCCAATCGGATTCGATTGGGGGGCACGGAGGGTTGGAGTCCGGAGAGGAGTCCGCACCTTGGAGTCACGGTCTTCGCAAAGCGACAGGGATGGAGTTCGCTCAATCACCGTTGAGATCGTAGGCCCCGAGGCGGTGTCCAACCACTCGCCCTCGATCAGAGTCGGCCCGAGCTAAGGGTCGGAGCGGACTCGTGCGACTTCCAAGGCACTCGCTCGCGGCAGAGCTAGATCATGCCCATCGAGACGGTCTGGCAAGATTTGGCTGTGGCTCGAACCCGTCGAAGATCAAGTCTCCGCGGACGTCGGCCGTGTAGTTCAAACTTCCAAATCTGACCTGATGGCCAGGGGCGTAGCTTTCGATCTGCTCCAGATGGCCAAGTGAATTGGCCCGCAGGGCAAAGCCGCCGAATACGAAGATCTGTCCGGGGAGAAAAATCTCACCCTGGACCACGTCGTTGTTGATGATCGAAGGAGTCATCGGGCCTAGAGGTGACGGCTACGTAGGAACTCTCAATGAAAGCACCAATGTCGGTGTCAAACCGCAGATCTCGGTAGGGGGTCTTGAACTGTATGCCTAGGCGGATGGTAACAGGAGACAAGGGACACAATGTTTTTACCTGTGTTCGGGCCCTCTCGATGGAGGTAATACCCTACTCCCGCTTGATTAATATTGATGATATGGGTAGTACAAGAGTAGATCTACCACGAGATCGGAGAGGCTAAACCCTAGAAGCTAGCCTATGGTATGATTGTTGTTCGTCCCCACGGACTAAAACCCTTCGCTTATATAGACACCCTAATAGGGTTAGGGTTACACAGAGTCGGTTACAATGGTAGGAGATCTACATATCCATATCGCCAAGCTTGCCTTCCACTCCAAGGGAAGTCCCATCCGGACACGGGACGAAGTCTTCAATCTTGTATCTTCATAGTCTAGGAGTCCGGCCAAAGATGATAGTTCGGCCATCCGGACGCCCCCTAATCCAGGACTCCCTCAACCGCCACAGACATCTTTCAGCACTCTCCTTTTGGCGACATTCTGAATTCACTAAAGTCTCTCTCTTTATCTGGAGAGCCCTGGCCGGACTATGGTCAGCAAGGTTGGGATGCGGACGACGAAGAAATTCAAAAACCACCCACCACCCACTTTGTAGCCACTGTCGATGATTTAGCTGACATGCTCGACTTCGACTCCGAAGACATCGACGGTATGGACGATGATGTAGGCGACGAACAGGAACCAGCGCCTATAGGCCACTTGACAACCACCCCATCCCACGATGTATACATGGTGGATACACCTAAAGGAAACGACGACGAGGAACAAAGGGACGCAACGAGGGATCGTTCCCTCGAAAAGCAATCAAAGCGGCGGTGTAAGCGCCGCTCCAAACCCCACCTCGACAGAAAGCAGCCATACGCACCCAGCCATAGAGCAGGCGAACCGCGAACGCATTTAACATGCCATCGAAAGCAACCGTCCAAACAGGGCAACTTGGATAAACAACCCGTCCCTCGACGAAGACAATACCCAAACGACCTCACGCCGGACAAGTTGTCGGAGCAGAAGAACCTCCAAAAAGGCTCGCTACCATCACAGAGCCTGAAAAAGCGAAGCGGAGCTCAAAACAGCGGAAGATGCACTCGTAAATAGATGGAGCAAAGTACTCAACACCAAGACACAACACGGGCGATACGCCACACAAAGAGCTACCCGAAGCGAAAATTAGTGCCAGAATTTGATGATGAGGCCTTAGAGCCTCCGCAATCAAAAAATAAGGAAGCCACCAGGTCGGACAAACGACCCCATGGCCAACACAGTGCGGCAAATGACGCTGCACACAAGCCGGCACGCGATCCGCACAAGGATTAGCATCAAAAAGATGGCCCAGCCAGATCTATCTATGGGCCAAGAAAGCAAGCTCTAGTAATCAATGCAACACATCAAATATCCGAACATCGCGGTACGCCCAGATATAGTGGTGCCGCACACCCCCTATGTTTCACCGATGAGGTGCTGGATCATGAATTTCCAGCGGGATTCAAGCCCGTAAACATAGAGGCATACGACGGAACAACAAACCCCTGAGTCTGGATTGAGGATTACATACTCCACATACACATGGCTAGAGGAGATGATCTCCACGCCATAAAATACTTACCCCTCAAACTCAAAGGGCCAGCCCGACATTGGCTTAAAAGCCTTCCCAAAAACACCATTGTAAGTTGGGAAGAGCTCGAGGATGCTTTTCGGGCAAATTTTCAAGGGACCTATGTCCGACCTCCGGATGCAGATGATTTAAGTCATATAACTCAACAACCCGGAGAGTCAGCCCGGAAACTCCGGAACAGATTTCTTACTAAAAAGAACCAGATAGTCGATCGTCCTGGACAATCAAGCCTTAGCAGCTTTCAAACACAGCTGCTCGAGACGAATGGCTCACCAGACACCTCGCCAAGAAAAGCCAAGAACAATGGCCGCATTAACAAGCCCCATGACCCGCTATGCTAGGAGAGGATAGCTGGTTGGCAAGATGCAGTACCAGCGACCCAAGTACATCCGAAGTTAGGGACGGAAACGGGAAACCGCGATGCAGCAAGGACCAGTGCCGGACCAAGGGAAACAGCCCGAAGAGCACGGCAGTCAACGCCGGATTCAAAAGTTCTCGGCAGAATCAGAAAAAGCTGCCCCTCAAGGATAACAGGGACGAGTTATCTAACCTAAACAAAATCTTGGACAAGATATGTCAAATCCACAATACTCACGGGAAGCCTGCAAACCATACCCACAGAGATAGTTGGGTCTTCAAGCAATCCGGCAAACTCAACGCCGAACACAAGGGGCTCGACACACCAAGCGAGGACGATTTAACCCCACAAGCAGAGCAATCGAAAACAAAAGAACTTCCCACAAGATGTCAAAACAGTAAATTCACTTCAAGTGACAAAAGGGGAGAACAGAGTGGCGCCCATAGAGATACGCCATACATACGGCCTATCCCGGAGGAGTCCCACCACCGGGTTGTTAAAACCAATCACCTTCGACCATCAGGATTACTCTAGAAGTATCCGGAATGCAGGCTGGACTGCCTTGGTATTAGATCCAATAATTGACGGACTCCACTTTACACAAGTCCTAATGGACGGCGACAGTGATTTAAACCTGCTATATCAGGACACAATCCGCAAAATGGGGATAGACCCAACAACAATTCGCCATAGCAACACTTCCTTTCAAGTGGTAACGCCAGGCCCAGATGCCCATTGTACTGACTCTCTCCTGCTAGAAGTTATGTTCGGCTCACCCAACAACTTCCGCCGCGAAAATCTAACCTTCCACATCGCCCCATTTACAAGTAGCTATCAAGCACTACTGGGACGCGAAGCTTTCACCCGGTTTAACGCAATACCGCATTATGCAAACCTTATACTTAAAATACCCGGTCCACGAGGCATCATCTCATTAAAGGGAAATATCGAGTGTTCCTCAAGCACGGAAGATTGTGCGGCTGCCTTAACAGCCACACACTAAACCGGCTTCACTAATCAAAGCACCTAAACAGGTCGTTCAGACCCGGACATGGCTAGACGAGTCCGCGTAAATGCATAAGGGCTTACTAGCCACATACCCCGCTCAAGGGCTCCGCGCATGTACAACAAGAGACAATAAAGCTCAATTTTATTCATTTTCTAAATTGTACCTTGTTTATTTAATATAACGTACATTTTCGCATACGATCTTTTTCAACTAAGTTCCTCTCTTTACAGATGAACATCGTATACACCCGGCCCAGATACGGCACAACGGAGACACAGGCGCAGACGTGCAGCAGGGACCCGTTCCAAGGATTCTTTTCAGATTAAGACCCTGCGTAAACCTTTTTTACTGTCTCTTGTTGATACACATACCCCGGTTTCTTTCTATAACCAAGGTGGAGGCTGGCGTCTTGGCATTGGCCACGTCAGGATTTTGCGCGTACCTGGACACCAGGGGCTTATTACTAAGGGCGTTATTCAGCCCATTTTCATAAAGACCGAATACCTTAGGGAGTGTTCGACGTCGCGAGTTTGGCCTTATATGCATCAGCTCCGAATCATGTCTTTGGTCAAATGTTGGGTTTGCCCGGGTCCTGTGTTTTGCTGCCTTACGTTCCGCTCTATCGGCTAAGGCGGCACCAGGAGAACTACTGCGATTGTGCCCCGGTTCGGCCATGCGAGCACCTCGAGAGAAAGCCAAAACTGACCGTCATGATATAGCGTGAGACTGGTCAACCACTCGATGACCCACCGGAATCTTTAGGATTCTCAAGATTAACGAAGGGCTGCTTCCGGTCAGGCACACACGCGCCCCGAATTCGGGCGAGCAAGGTGCCCCTAGGGGCTATATAGTAGCCCCACTGTCAAACTCCTATGGCTAAGTGAAAGTGATAAAGCATTATAGCCCGATTGCCTAGTTCGCTGCTCTATCACCTCCTTTATAGGACCAAGACGTTGGATCAAGTGTGAAAATGTGTAACACCCCAAAATTTTTGCCAAGTCCTCAATATTAAATTTTTTTGCCAAAGGTTTTAAAAATCTTTATTTCTGTTGATTTCAGAACTCTTCCTTTATTTTTAAGGAGTTTTGTATTTTTTCCCCAGTGGAGCTTCCCAAAATACATTGGACTTCCTTGCCATCTCATCAAAACAATTTCTAAATAAGTAGAATTGTTTATTAAATTATTTCACCCGGAGCTTTATTCATTAAAATGAACTATATTAAATTTTTAGAGCTCCTTTTTAACTACAACCATTTGATAAGATCACTTAAAATTTCAACAAAATTTGGAGATGTCATGAGATGTCTCTAAATCAATTATGAGCACTAATAAATTTATTTCATTGCTTATTTTGGGTTCTTTCACCTGGTTTGCTTCTCTGGTCCAATGGGTATTTTGCACTACAACCCATTTAAATATTTCCCTAGAGCCTCCACCAAAATTATGGGATGTCAATGATAGCATACCATTCAACTTCATGCAATAACATAGTGTTGTTCTTTGGAAAATTTGAGTGCAGCAGCCTCTTTTTCATTCTGGACCAGACTTGTGTTTCTACTACAACTCTATTATTTCGTGCTCTAAAGACCCTGTGTTTTCTCATGATTGTAGTCAACCTTGCAAAACCCCTAAGTCCAGGAGCATGCTCTATTTGGAACACTTTTGGTCCATGAAATGATGCCACTCACTCCCCGCCTGTAATCGAAGTTTTGCAAAACTTGCATTAGCAAGTTTCTCCTTTTTGCAAACCAACTTCACCACCCTCTCTTGTATCCACAGAGACACTAATCTGGAGAATATGGCCACTCCAAGGACTACCTAGGTGCCTTTGGCATTTTGTCAAACACTCTGAGTGCACAACCAATTTTGGCATGAATTCAAGTTTGCATGGTGAACTTGAGCCCCTGACCAATCCACCATGTCCCCCAATCCTCTTGCTAAGCCTAGACTAGTCCTGTTAAATGCCAGCCTCAACCGCAGCCTCTGGGATGCCCTAGCATTTCATCGAGCATGTCCCGGGCATGCTCTGGGCGCGCCCAGAGCGTGCGTTTGGCACCCGCATGCACCCGAGTCGCCGCTGGCCCCACCTCAAGACTCAAACAACCCGCCCCACTGCACGCCATGTCTCCTGCACCGCCACACCACCTCGATTTAACTGGCACTTACAGGCGCCACCGCCAGATGGCCGTGGCGGCTTAGCTGCCGGCCGCTAGCAGTTCGACCATGGTCGGCGCCGCCCAAGCCACCAGCGCGCCACACCGCCTCCTGAGCAAGACGTGCTCATCCACGGCTCCGTCCTCTAGCTGGCCACCGCCACGTCGCCTCTAGCTACAGAACGGCGGTCTCCGGCAAGCTTATCCCGGCCACCGCAAACCGACCTCCATCGCCTATATAAGAGGCCCCGAGATCAAACTCGCACAGTGCAACCTCAGGCCACCCTTTATGGCGCCCCTAGCTCAAGAATCGACCCGGGAAGGCTCTCTTCCCTGTCTCTCGCAACTCTGCCGCACGCCATTGCCCCAGCCCTTCCAAATACCACCAGAGCTTCCTCTCCGCTCTTCTTCACCAAGAACTCCCTCATCCTCCCGTGAGCCCTTTTCCCTACTTGATTTTGATCGGGAGCCATCGCCGCCACAAAATCACTTCGCCACCGAAGCCTTCCTCCGCCGAAAAGCTCGCCCCCGGTGAATCCCTCCACCTCTGACAATTCTGCAACCACCGGAAGGCTCACCCTCGACCATGGATCCACCCGCCTCGGCTCCCCACCAGGACTCCGCTGCTCACCGGCGACGGTCACTGAGTCCCGCCTCTCTCGGCAGAGGAAGAGGAGGGAAATGGACTAGTCAAACCTCGACTAATGGGCCAGTGCAGGCCCATCGTCGATGGCTCAGCGCAGCCACGCTAGATAAGTGGAAGCGTACTCAGCTTTACGCCTTCGACGTGTAATGATATATCAAACGTTTTTCTGCTTTTTTCTGCTTTTATTTTAAAATCAGGTTTTGACCAGAACTTTGACTGCCTATAACTTTTTAAATACAACTCCAAATGAATTGATTCCTTTTGCTACCTCTCTCAAATATTGTCTAGATTATTTTAAGATTTATTTGAAAAATTTTCAAAAACAAATTTTGTGCTGTTTTTATTTTGTGTGATAATTCAAATATATTATTTTAAATAGGGTTTTTGAAGATTTCATGATGATTTGGATGCACCCTTCCTTCCCATGACCTGAAGGCAAGCATTACGAACTCCTGGTGAAAATTTTTGTGTGTTGCATAGCACCGTGGCAACACCACCCCGACACATACATGCGTCATTTTATGTGAGGGTGTGATCCTATTCATGGGTGCATATTAATAAGTTTATGCTAATGAAGTTGACATGATTTGGGATGGAAATCACCGTCATCGCCTTTCATGCATACCGGAAGGAAAACGGGAAGGCCTCTGCCTTTGGGTAGACACGGGCTTGCCCTAGTCCTCCGTCGAGACGGTCGTGGTCCGTATGACATGAGGGAATGTCGCGTGATGTTTTCATCTCTGTTGTTTGAGATATATGCATTGTTGTGCTAATCATGCAGGAAATATTACAACCTCCCCGAGTCGACTGTAGATCGAATCTTGTGCCAAGAAACCCCATACTTGCTTCAGACTACCACTGCCTCTACATCAAGTAGGGTACGGTTCAAGAAGTTGTCAACCCTTTCCTAGCACACACCATACAGAGAGGCCGTGGTGGGAGATCTGGAGGCATCCAAAGAGTCATACCACCGGTCCGGGAGCATGGGTGTTTCGTTGTAGCCGAAAGGGGTAGCTCCTCAGCTTATGCCATGTATAAATTTTGTGATCCCATGTTACGCCGAGGTTGTAGCCTCCCACTTAGAGTTTTGCTTAATGTGTGTTGTGGGTGATTCCACACATGTGAGTTAAGTCGGTGTGTGCAAGTTAGGTGTGTTTTCAACAAAAAGACCAGAGACGGAATTAGTCCCGATGGACTAAAGAAATCCGTTACTCGTGGGTAAAGAGTACACCCTCTGCAGAGGTTAAACCTATTCGAATAGCCGTGTCCATGGTTAAGGATTTCAGTTCGGGATGAGTCAAGTGTCGGTCTTAGTGTCGGTCTTTGGAGGTGAAACTATTAAACCGGGGAGTACGATTGTAACTTGTGATAATTTATAGTTACTATTTTGGATGTGGACTAACTCGTGATATTTTTCTGGTATTCTTGAATATCCCTGGGATGGTTCTACCTCCTGGATATTCACTATGGTATTTCTTTTAAAGCCCTTTATGTGGTGTCGCCTAGACGCCCGACTGTGGCATTGCTTTTAAAGCCCTTTATGTGGTGTCGCCTAGACGCCCGACTGTGGTATTTCTTTTAAAGCCCTTTATGTGGTGTCGCCTAGACGCCTCATCGCTGCATTCCTTTTAAAGCCCTTTATGTGGTGTCGCCTAGACGCCCGACTGTGGTATTTCTTTTAAAGCCCTTTATGTGGTGTCGCCTAGACGCCCGACTGTGGCATTTCTTTTTAAGCCCTTTATGTGGTGTCGCCTAGACGCCCGACTGTGGCATTTATTTTAAAGCCCTTTATGTGGTGTCGCTTAGACGCCCGACTGTGGCATTTCTTTTTAAGCCCTTTATGTGGTGTCGCTCAGACGCCCGACTGTGGCATGCTTGTTATTTATTTCATAATATTGAATGCTTCTATGGCATTGCATATTCATTCATACATGCTTATCCGCATCAGAGTTTTAATTATCTTATGTGGCTAGCGTCATGAGCATAAATATTTTCAGCTCGTAATTATTAAATCATGCCTGTGTTCATTATGTTTGCGGGTACATTCAAAGTACTCATTGGCTTGTCCCTGGCTATTGTCTTGGCCAGATTTCATGCTTGGAGAGGAGCGTTGCGGTGACTGTCCCAGAACCTAGGCAACGGTGATCTCGACCACGCGAGGATAGGATTTAACCTGGTCAGCTGTTCCTGTGGGGAAATGGAGTCCCATAGACACTGATGATTTTCAACCCGCTTCCGCCATCAACCACTAGGAAACATTTGTTGTATTCACAGACCAGAATGGTCTTGTACTACATATCTTGTTTTTGCTTGGAATTTATGTATCAAGTTGGTGCCTCACCGGCTAACAGTCATCCTGGGGCCGATGAGCACAAGGGCCATTTTCTGGGAATTATTACCTGGAGAATCGGTCGCCACAAAATGCGCCTTCTGCGAACACCCCCGCATTATATGCGTGGGGGCTGAAGCCAAAGACTGCCATCTTTCAGGTTATATATACATACACATTAACGGCCGCACAGGAGGTATTTTAATTCTTGCAGGCACAAGTATAAAAAGCTTTTATATTCCATCGAAACATTGTTTCACAATAATACATGTTACTCGAACATGATATCCTTTGAGCTCTACGTCTCTATTAAACGAGCGCCCTGCAGAACTTCCTGAAAATAGTGCTCGGCAGGTATCCGGCTCCCGTCCGAATCTTGGGATGCAACGTCGGTGGCCTTCATCTCCGCCCAGTATGTCTTGACACGGGCAAGAGCCATCCGCGCACCCTCTATGCAGGCTGACCTCTTGATTGCATTGATATGCGGCACCGCACCAAGGAACTACTGCACCAAACCAAAATAACTCTTCGGCTCGGGCCTTTCCGGCCACAAATGACTCACGACATCCTTCATGGCGAGTCCGGATAACCTATTCAGCTCCGCCCATTCGGCCAAACGCTCGGTTAATGGAAGTGGGCGCTCTGGATTGTGGAACTGCGACACAAAAAGATTTTCCACTTCGTGATCCTGTTGATCTCGGAAGTGTTCGGCCGCGTCCGCGGCACTTGCCGCCAAGTCCAGATAAGTATCCGCCGCACTCCACAGCCGGTCCAACTAAGCATACTTAGGATCCCCGAACTTCATCCGCAGCATAAAGGGCTTTCCAGCCGTGATATCTCCGGCCTGGCGTAGCTCCTGCTTCATGGCTCTCATTGCAGAGCGAGCATCCTTGGCCTCGGTAGTGGCCTTCTCCAGGTCCTCTTGTTCCGCCTGATCTTCTTTTTCAAGAAGCTTGCAGCGGTCGGCAGCATCCTTCAACTTCACAGCCATCTCGCCATTTCCTTACTGCTTCGGCAGTGAGCAGCCTGTTAGGCTTTCAGCTCTTCGGCCGCCTTTAAGGCAGCCGCATCACTTTTTTTGGCCTGCTCCTTGGCTCGGGCGAGTTCCGCCCGAAGGTTCTCCATGGCAGCAGCACCATCTGCATCAAGCATACATGTTGTAAGGCACGGGCATCAAGCCCCCTTACCAGGTGTCCGCGGAGAAATTGCATACCTTGTGACTCGTCAAGCCGCTTGTTGACAAGCGCGATGTCGGCATCCGCCACGTCAAGTTGCCGCTTTAGCTTGGCAAATTCATCAGTCCGGCTTGCCACCAGACACTTCGCCACCTACATAGGAAGAGTGACATGTTATACCTGGGATTATGATCCTCGACGGCTGTCATTTTTGACAACGCACCGAGTCTTAGGGGCTACTATCTATATAGGGCACATCTTTTATATGCGAAACTGTCAAAAGGTACATCATTTCGCGTACCTCAAAACCTGTCAGTAAACTCCTGACGGCCTCGTGCAACCCGCTCTCCGCGGATGAAATCCTTTCAATCACCGTGCCCATCAATACACGTTTTACTTCTGAGATAGACGCTCGCCCAAGCAGATCCTTCAGCTCCTCCGACCGTGCACCGGACGGTGCCGGACTCGTCCGATGGCCTTGTTCAAAGGCCGGACACGGAGGGCTTTGGGGAGCCATACGGCTGCTTTCTGGCCCTGCCGGATTCGGAGAAACCCTCTGTGACGACACCTCAGGGTCGCCCGCCTCGCAAGGCGGTACGGCAGGGGGAGGCGTTCCGCTCTCCATCATCTCCGGACGAAGATCCCCTGAAGACAAGCTCTGCTGAGAAGGGCTGAGATCCGAACTACAAGGTAAAAATTCAGTTATCTTTCTCAGGAATAGAATAGGGATGTCTCTTATTTTAAAACTCCCCTCTCTACTTACGGCTCGCTGGAGGGCTGATCCCCGTGAGGGCACAAAGGCGGCCGAGGCACCTCCCGACACAGGACCCCCTGACGAAGATTTCTTCCCCCGCTTTGAGACCATGGTCTCCGGGTCTTCAGAGGCGGTCCTCTTCTTTCCCTGGATGGAGGGATTCTCGATTCCTGCTTTCCTGACAGCCTCCTTCGAGGAGACGGTAGCTTCCTTGTTCCCCCCTTTGCCTTCTTCCAAAGGCGCAACCTCCAGCATCCTGGTTAACACGGGACCCGACGTGGTCTCGGGGAGGGGGGCTGGACACCTGATTAGCTTTGCTTTCGCTATCCACTCCTGTTTAAGGGACAACTCTTTTAAGGGCAATTTTATGATGAATATACGGATAGCGTGTCCAGGTACAGGGCTACTTACTTGAGTATCCGAGGCGATTGCAGCTCAGACCTGCGTCCTCGGACGAGTCTGGACACATTGCTTGTGATCCGAAGAACAATTTGTACATCTCCATGGGCGTCGCGCCCGTAAAGTGTTGGAGAGCTCGTGGTCCCTCCGGATTAAACTCCCATAGGCGGAGGGGGCGGCGTTTGCAGGGCAAAGTGTGGCGAATCAACATGACCTGCGTCACTACGGCCAGGTTGATGTCTCTTTCCAGGAGATCTTGAATGCGGCCCTGCAACAAGGGCATGATCTTGGACGACCCCCAGTCGAGCCCTTTATTGACCCATGACGCCAGCCGCGGGGGAGGACCCGAGCGAAAGGCAGGTGGCGCCACCCACTTGGTGCCCCTGGGAGCTGTGATATAAAACCACTCTCGTTGCCATAAGCTGAACTCCTCTTGAAAAGAGCCCTCGGGCCATGGAGTGTCAGCATTCTTGCTTATAACAGCGCCTCCGCACTCCGCATGCTGCCCCTCGATCATCTTCGGCTCCACTTTGAAGGTCTTAAGCCACAATCCGAAGTGAGGGGTAATGCGGAGGAAGGCTTCGCACACGACAATGAACGATGAGATGTGGAGGATGGACTCCGGATCCAAGTCGTGAAATTCCAATCCATAGTAAAACATGAGCCCCCCCACGAAGGGGTCCGTCGGGAAGCCTAGCCCCTGAAGGAAGTGAGACGCGAACACCACGCTCTCACCAGGCTTGGGAGTGGGAATAACCTGCCCTTGAGCAGGCAGCCTATATGAAATTTCGCGGTTAAATACCTGGCATCTCTTAGCTTTAGCACGCCTTCTTCCAGAACGGAGGAAGGCATCCACCGACCTTGAAGGTCGGAGCCGGACATCATCAAAGGTCCGGCGCCTGAATCTGGAGCTTTGGGTGTTGGAACTCGAGGCGAGGGGCGGATTCGATTGAGATTGAAAGAAAGGAGTAGAGCCTTGGTTTCTTTATAAAGAGGTTGAATACCAAGAGCCCTCCCCGTGACCGTTTGGGACTCGCCTTCGATAGAGGAGATGTGCCAACCGGCACGATTGGGTTACCCACGCCCGTATTGATGAGAATCCCAGAATGAGGGGACACGATCTCTGCTTTGACAAGACGTGCCAAGGAAACCACCTCGCTAAACGCGCTGAGGTGGGACAGTAAAAATGATTCGAATAAAGGCTTGGCCGTGGTGTGATGTCACACTGCGGAATACGTCAGCAGATTGAATTTGTGCAAATATTATTCTCTCTACGGTGGTATGTGGAACTTATTTTGCAGAGCGGACACTATCCTTGTGTTCAAAATCTTCTATGAAGTATTCGAGGAGGAACCCGCCTTTGCAATGCCGAAGACAATCTGCGCCCGGACTCGTCTGCCATTGAAGCCTGGTTCAGGGCTACCGAGGAGTCCTGGATTAAGGGGTGTCCGGATGGCGGACTATGACCTTTGGCGGACTCTGGACTATGAAGATACAAGATTGAAGACTTCGTCCCGTGATCCGGATGGGACTTTCCTTGGCGTGGAAGGCAAGCTTGGCGATACGGATATGTAGATCTCCTCCCATTGTAACCGACTCTATGTAACCCTAACCTCTCTCGTGTCTATATAAACCGGAGGGTTTTAGTCCAGAGGATCTAACAACAATCATACCATAGGCTAGCTTCTAGGGTTTAGCCTCTGTGATCTCGTGGTAGATCTACTCTTGTACTACCCATATCATCAATATTAATCAAGCAGAGTAGGGTTTTACCTCCATCGAGAGGGCCCGAACCTGGGTAAAAACATCGTGTCCCTTGTCTCCTGTTACCATCCGCCTAGACGCACAGTTCGGGACCCCCTACCCGAGATCCGCCGGTTTTGACACCGACAGCGACCTCAACCGAAGTACAAAGCGGTCTTATTAAACCACATACCTTGCCGGCCCTTAAGCCACTGGTCTCCATTCAACAGGATCGACCAATTCCGGAGTGGAACTAGAAGTTCGGCTTCCGCCGCCCACCTCATATACCTGCGAAATATGTACCGCGCATACATAACTATGCACTTAAGATACCCTGGGCATCGGCGGAAGCACAATACGGACGAGCCTGCAAGCACTCCCATAACCTTTGTTTCTTTTCTAATTACTCTTCCCCTTTCATTATACTTTACCACAGGTGACACAAAGGCTAATCATCTCATGGACTCTATCGGAGTTCGGATTCGTACACTCACCTAAGGGCTATTTCCATCAAGGAGTCCCCTCACCGAGGACAGGCGGCGCAGACGTGCGACAGGAGGTCCAAAACAACTTTTTGAAGACCGCACTCTTTATTTCGAGCCTGTAATGTGCCTTTTTCCTCCGCCTTCGACCCCGGGCATGTCAAATAGCCGGGGTTGCGGCTTTGTTATCTATAAAATAAATATTGGCATATCACTTAGATCCCAATAAACATAATCCGCCTCCAACATTCGCTTTTTTTTTCAAAAAAAACTGAATTTGGCTCGTGTGGTTGTTTCACACATATACCTCGGCATAACTTGCCAGGGGCTCGGTATGGGAACAAATGAGTTGCCGACAAGTCCGAACAGCTTTATAGCGTACTTCGGTGTCGCGAGTTTGGCCTTATATGCATCAGCTCCGAATCATGTCTTGGGTCAATAGTTGGGTTGCCCGGCTCCTGTGCTTGCTACCTTACGTTCCGCTCTATCAGCTAGGGTAGTAAAGGGAGAACTACTATGATTGTGCTTCCGGTTCATCTGGTCAAGCACCTCAGTAGAGAAAGCCGAAAACTGACTGTCATGATGCGGTGAGAGCTAGTCAACCACTCGATGACTTATTGCAATCTTTCGCTATTCCCTCCGTATTATACGAAGGATCTTTTTCTTCAGGTCACATATGTAATGCACCATATTTGGAATAAGCCATGTACATACATGGGGCTATACCGTAGGATAAAACTCCTATGATAAGTGAAAGTGTTAATGCCCTATAGTCTGATTGCCTAGTTCACCGCATTGACACCTCCTTAATGGACCAAGACGTTGGGTTAAGAGTGATCAAATGCTTTTCCGAACACTCTCGTACTTTATACGAGGGGGCTGAAGCCCACAACTGGAAAACTTTCAGATTAATACAAAAACGGCCGCACAGGAGGAACAAAAGTTTTAGGTGAAACTAAAAAATATAGCCTTATCATAATATTATCTTTTACAAATCCCCATATATTTCACTCGAATATCATGTTTTCGAGCATTAACCCTGTATCAAGCGGGTACCCTCCAGGACATCCTCGAAATAATGCTCTAGCGTGTGATGGTCCTTGCCGTTGGGTGGACCCTTCGCTGCAACATTAGTGGCCTTCATCTTCGCCCAATATGTCTTGACACGGGCAAAAGCCATCCATGCACCTTCAATGCACGCTGACCGCTTAACGACATCGATACGCGGCACCGCATCAGCAAGTCGCCGCACCAAACCAAAATAACTATCCGAAATTGGCTCGTTCGGCCACAACCCGATCACGGCGTCTTTCATGGCAGAACCGGATAGTCTATGGAGCTCGGCCCATTGCGTCATCTGTTCGTTCAGCAACTGTGGGTGTTTTGACACACCGAACTGCGACCAGAAAAGCTACTCCGTTGCATACCCTTCTTGCGCTTGGTAAAACTGCGCCACATCGGAAGCACTCTTTGGCATGTCCAATAACGTGTCTGGAGAACTCCACACTTTATTAACTGGAGCATAATTCAGATGCTGAACTTAGTTTGCAATAAAAAGGGCTTACCAGCCGCGATCTCCCCAGCTTGTCGGATCTCCTCCCGGGCCGCTCTAGATTTGGACCGCGCTTCTTTCGCCTCTTGCAATGCCTTGTCAAGATCAGTTGTTTTTGCTTTATTATCCTTCTCGAGGATTTCACAGCGGCTAGGGACATCCTTTAGCTCATGCATCATCGTGGATATTCTCTCCTCGCATTGGCGCCAAGCAGCCTGTTCGGCCTTTAGCTCGGCAGATGCCTTCTTGGCAGCAGCATTATTAATCCGGGCCTGCTCCTTGGCCCGGTCCAGCTCAGCCCGAAGGATCTCGACCGCGGCAGCACCATTTGCAGTCATGCATATTCCAGTATACAATTCTTAGCGTCATGATCAAATACAGGCACGTGCATGTAATGACCACCCCCGAGACATACCTTGCACCTCGTCAAGCCGCCTGTTTATAAGCATAATGTCATCATCCGCTACATCAAGCTTCCGCTGCAGCTCTGCAACCTTCGTAGTCCGGGCAGTCACCAGGGGGGTAACAACCTGTGTTCTAATTCATCAGATTATTTCCTGGGCATATCTTTTTGATCCTCTGACCGCCCCCCTTGGGAGGCCAATCAGAGTCTCAGAGGCTACTACCTATACACAGGTGTAGTTCGTGAATAAAACACACTCAACGATTTTTTCAGTACAAACCTCGAAGCCTCTTAACAGGCTCGCGCATGCTTAGTTCAATCTGCTTTTCGCGGACATAACCTTTTCAACCACCATACCCATCAAGGTACGATGTTCCTCTGAGATGGACGCCTGTCGCAGCATGTTCGTCAATATATCCGGCGCTTCTGGACCTCCGGAAGCTACTGTAGGAGTACGGCCTCCCTTTGAAGGAATCCGCTTATCTGTCCCCAGAGTCGTCTCCGTCAGAACCGGAAAGTCCGGGGCCTTTATTGTTGGCCCCGGATCCTGGCTACCAAAGTATCACCTTCGGGCAAAGGTGTCTTCATCACCCCTCGCACCACTTGTTGATCAGAGAGACTTCCGGACGACACCTCAAAGTCGTCCTCCTTATTAGGCGAGGAGACCGGTGGAGGTGTCTCGCTTTCCATCATATCTGGAATAAGATCTCCCGAGGAAGAGGATTGGTGAGGAAGATTATTTGCCGAGCTGTGAAAACATATATTTTAGATGTTACCCTAGTAACAGGAAAGGAACGGGATATGTTTAAAAAACATCCTTGTTCACTCATGATATAGAGGCTTTCCCTCATGCGGGACTGTGCGATGACAACATCCTCCAAGCCCGAGCCGCCCGACTGGGGCACCTTGCCTCGCTTAGGAGCCTCTTTCTCCCAATCTTCGGAGGCAGCCCCTTTCTTACCATGGGGCGAAGAGACATTAACTCCTCCTTCACTTTTGTCTTTGGATGAGGGAATTTTGATTCCCCCAGACACAATGTTCGATATACCTTCGGGATGGAGGCCGCCTTTGGTCCTCCCGCTTTCCGCCTTGTCCTCCTCCACAGGCATCTGGTATGGTGTCGGGGCCAGCATCCTTGTTAGTACGGGATCTGCTGAGTCTTCGGGGAGGGGGGCCGAACACCTAATTCGCTCCGCTTTCTTTACCCAGCCCTGGAAGAAGATAGTTTGCTCAGTAACGTAACGACATGTTTAACTACAAAGTGTTCGGGGTTTGAGCGCTTACCGAGGTATTTAGATGGTTGCAGTCAAGGCCGATGTCCTCGGTGGCGTCCCGGCCACTGTTCCCGTTTCCCAAAAAACAACTTCTACATCCCTTTGTGCATAGTGCCGAAGAAGTGTTGGAGGGTTCGTGGTCCTTCTGGTTTAAACTCCCACATACGAAGAGGCCTACGCTAGCATGGCAGTGGCTCATGACTAGCATTACTTGAATCACATTGACAAGGTCGATATCCTTCTCAAGGAGGGTTCAGATGCGGCTCAGAGAGTCTCGTGACTTCATCAATCGATCCCTCACCCAGCCCCTTATTAATCCATGATGCAAGCTGTAACGGAGGGCCAGAACGGAACGCAGGTATAGCCGCCCACTTGGTACCGCGGGGTTCCGTGACGTAGAACCACTCCCGCTGCCATTGGTTGGAAGTTTCAGTGAAAGAACCTTTTGGCCAGAGAGTACTGGTAAGCTTGCTCACTACAAAGACCGGCCAGACTCCGCTTTGTTTCCTTGTCGACCACCTTCGGCCTCACGCTAAAGGTCTTGAGCCGTAAGCCGAAGTGTGGGGGAATTCGAAGGAAGGCCTCACATGTGATGATGAACGCCGAGACATGGAGGAAAGAATCTGGG
Source organism: Aegilops bicornis (assembly GCA_021605145.1). Classification (NCBI taxonomy): domain Eukaryota; kingdom Viridiplantae; phylum Streptophyta; class Magnoliopsida; order Poales; family Poaceae; genus Aegilops; species Aegilops bicornis. The sequence continues at coordinate 372,101,146 of CM038669.1, read as the reverse complement.
GCTAGATACTTGGAACCGCGGGGTTCTGTGACATAGAACCACTCCCGCTGCCATTGGTTGGAAGTTTCGGTGAAAGAACCTTTTGGCCAGAGAGTATTGGTAAGCTTACTCACTACAGCACCGCTGCACTTTGCTTATTTCCCGTCGACCACCTTCGGCCTCACGCTAAAGGTCTTGAGCCGTAAGCCGAAGTGTGGGGGAATTCGAAGGAAGGCCTCACATGTGATGATGAACGCCGAGACATGGAGGAAAGAATCTGGGGCTAGATCGTGAAAATCTAGTCCGGGATAAAACATGAGACCCCGGACGAAGGGGTGAAGAGCGAACCCTAGTCGTCGGAGGAAGTGAGAGATGAATACGACCCTGTCGCCTGATCTGGGGGTCGGAATAACATGTCCTTGAGCAGGAAGCCTGTGGGGGATCTCCACGGTCAGGTATCTGGCCACCCGAAGCTTCACAATGTCCTCCTCTGTAACAGAGGAAGCCACCCATTGGCCCTGAGAGCTGGGTTCGGACATGACTGGGTGATGTCTACTACGCAACCTTCTTCTTGTAGACGTTGTTGGGCCTCCAAGTGCAGAGGTTTGTAGGACAGTAGCAAATTTCCCTCAAGTTGATGACCTAAGGTTTATCAATCCGTGGGAGGCGTATGATGAAGATGGTCTCTCTCAAGCAACACTGCAACCAAAAAACAAGGAGTCTCTTGTGTCCCCAACACACCCAATACAATGGTAAATTGTATAGGTGCACTAGTTCGGCGAAGAGATGGAGATAAAAGTGCAATATGGATGGTAGATATAGGTTTTTGTAGTCTGAATTTATAAAAACAGCAAGGTAACAAGCGATAAAAGTGAGCGTAAACGGTATTGCAATGCGTTGAAACAAGGCCTAGGGTTCATACTTTCACTAGTGCAAGTTCTCTCAACAATAATAACATAATTGGATCATATAACCATCCCACAACATGCAACAAAGAGTCACTCCAAAGTCACTAATAGCGGAGAACAAATGAAGAGATCATTGTAGGGTACGAAACCACCTCAAAGTTAATCTTTCGGATCGATCTATCATAGAGTTCGTACTAGAATAACACCTTAAGACACAAATCAACCAAAACCATAATGTCACATAGATACTCCAATGTCACCTCAAGTATCCGTGGGTATGATTATACGATATGCATCAAACAATCCCAGGTTCATCTACTCAACCAACACATAGAACCTCAAAGAGTGCCCCAAAGTTTCTAGCGGAGAGTCAAGACGAAAACGTGTGCCAACCCCTATGCATAAGTTCACGAGCGGAACCCGCAAGTTGATCACAAAACATACATCAAGTGGATCACGTGAATATACCATTATCACCACAGAGAAGCACATGCAAAACACACACCAAGTGTTCTCAAATCCTTAAAGACTCAATCCAATAAGATCATTTCGAAGGGAAAACTCAATTCATTACAAGAGAGTAGAGGGGGTGAAACATCATAAGATCCAACTATAATAGCAAAGCTCGCGATACATCAAGATCGTGCTGAATCAAGAACACGAGAGAGAGAGATCAGACACATAGCTATCGGGTACATACCCTCAGCCCCGAGGGTGAACTACTCCCTTCTTGTCATGGAGAGCACCGGATGATGAAGATGGCCACCGTGAGCCCCTCTGGCGGTGGTGCGAACAGGGTCCCGATTGGTTTTTGGTGGCTACAGAGGCTTGCGGCGGCCGAACTCCCGATCTATTCTGTTCCTCGATGTTTTCAGGGTATATGGATATATATATAGGTGATAGAAGTTGGTCAGGGGAGCCACGAGGGGCCCACGAGGGTGGGGGCGCGCCCAGGGGGGTAGGGCGCGCCTCCCTACCTCGTGGCTTCCTTGAAGCTTCCCTGACGTCTACTCCAAGTCTCCTGGATTGCTTCCGTTTCGAAAATAACTCTCCCGAAGGTTTCATTCCGTTTGGACTCCGTTTGATATTCCTTTTTCTGCTAAACATCAAACATGGAAAAAATGTAAACCGATAATCGGGCTCTAGGTTAATAGGTTAGTCCCAAAATTCATATAAAATAGCATATAAATGCATACAAAACATCCTACATGGATAATATAATAGCATGGAACAATCAAAAGTTATAGATACGTTGGAGACGTATCAAGCATCCCCAAGCTTAATTCCTGCTCGTCCTCGAGTAGGTAAGTGATAAAAACATAATTTTTGATGTGGAATGCTACCCAACATATTTATCAATGTAATCTTCTTTATTGTAGCAAGAATATTCAGATCCATAAGATTCAAGACAAAAGTTTAATATTGACATGAAAACAATAATACTTCAAGCATACTAACTAAGCAATTATGTCTTATAGAAATAACATGGCCAAAGCAAGCTATCCCTACAAAATCATATAGTCTGGCTATGCTTTATCTTCATCACACAAAATATTTAAATCATGCACAACCCCGATGACAAGCCAAGCAATTGTTTCATACTTTTGATGTTCTCAAACTTTTTCAATCTTCATGCAATACATGAGCGTGAGCCATGGACATAGCACTATAGGTGGATGATGTCTACTACGCAACCTTCTTCTTGTAGACGTTGTTGGGCCTCCAAGTGCAGAGGTTTGTAGGATAGTAGCAAATTTCCCTCAAGTGGATGACCTAAGGTTTATCAATCCGTGGGAGGCGTAGGATGAAGATGGTCTCTCTCAAACAACCCTGCAACCAAATAACAAAGTCCTCTTGTGTCCCCAACATACCCAATACAATAGTAAATTGTATAGGTGCACTAGTTCGGCGAAGAGATGGTGATATAAGTGCAATATGGATGGTAAATATAGGTTTTTGTAATCTGAAAATGTAAAAACAGCAAGGTAACTAATGATAAAAGTGAGCGTGAACGGTATTGCAATGCGTTGAAACAAGGCCTAGGGTTCATACTTTCACTAGTGCAAGTTCTCTCAACAATAATAACATAATTGGATCATATAACTATCCCTCAACATGCAACAAAGAGTCACTCCAAAGTCACTAATAGCGGAGAACAAACGAAGAGATTATGGTAGGGTATTTAAATCAGAACATCCCAAATTTTCAATTTGGAATGTTATACATTAGGTCATCATGCATATCATATTTTTCTCGCATTTTCCGATCCTAGAAAATTTCACGCAACTCAAGGACCCTCGGAGAGTTGGAAGTTTCATTATTTTCATAATTGGGATTTCTCAAATCTTGAAAATAGGATCATTGGATTTATTTAATTATCTTCATAAAGTTTTTCCTATAAAAATCTCAAGAGAGGGAATAATATGACTTTCCCAATATTTAGGAAAAATGAAGATATTATAAATAAATCAAATTTGGTTTTGAAAGATTTATTTTGCTTAGGCAAAATGAGCATTTTAAAAATTTATGCATGTTTGCCGTTTTTAAAGTTCATTTTGTTCGACTCATTTTTAGCAGTCGGGGACAATTTGTTTTATTTAAATCGGAGTTCGTTTGATAATTTTTTTAATTTCGTTTTGTTTAAAAAACGCTTCTCGGCCAAGGCCCAGCTGCCCAGCCAGCTGTGCCTGCCCAGCCTGCCCACCTCCCTCTCCTCCTCAAGGCTTCGCCCGAAGCGGTCTCCGCCACGAGTCCGCCTCCCCTCGCCTGGCTTGCCCTCCCCAAGCCGACTCCCCTCCCATAAATACCGCCCCCCCTCTCTCTCACGCCCGCCCTCACCGCCCCCGACCAGCCTTGGCCGCCAAGGACGCCGCCGTTCCCTTGCGTCACGGAACCCCGGAGCCTCCCGACCTCGCGGAACCCCGCCCCCGGATCTCGGCTGAACCTGGCGTAGAGCCACTGGAGGTAGCCGCCGCCGCCCGATCCGGTTTTCCCTAATAAACCAATTCGGTTTTATTTAAAAAGATGTTCGGTTTTTTCAAAACCTAGATTGGTTTTATTTTTTGGTTTTCTTATTTAGTAACGCTCACCGAACTGCTCGTTTCAATGAACGCGCTCGTTGGATTCGCTCTGTTAACAAACGTCCGTTATTTAATCTGTTCGTCGCTTTTTCTTTAAATCGGATTTAATCCGCTATTTTCAGATTCGATTTCCGATCTGATTTTCAAATCTGTTTTACTTCTTGCTCGCTTATCGGAATCAGGTGATTCAAGCGCTACCGGAGTTTCAGAACGAAACCGCCGTTCCGACTAACCTACTTACACAGAGTTTTGCTACTGTAAAATTTTGACTTAGTTTCAGATTTGTTAAACCGAGTCGTTCTCTCTCGAGTTCCGACTTTCGATGCTTTATTTGATTCGATTCTTTTGCAACCAGGGTTCTTAAGTTGAACTATCCGGTTAGATCTTTTATTCGAGATTTCGCATTAGATGAGTACTTATTGTATGCTTGTTGTTTGTCTCTGCGTTAGATCACCCGTGAGTGCGCCGCTTGTTACTTGAATCTCTAGGACTCATGGATCATCAAAGAAGGCAAGTAACACTTTGATCATACCTTTTCTACTACCCAGTTTTTATGCATTAGATCAAACCTCAAACACTTGCATGTTAGGATCTAATTAAATTGTGGGATGGGAAGTAGATTGAGGTAGTACCTATTACCTGCTTTTACTTATGAAACCTTGGGAGTTACTTCTACGTTTGCTTGATTACGCCATGCTATGCTAGTAGACGTGGATTGGGTGAGTGAATATCCATGACAGATGTGAGATTGTTAAGTAATGGTTTATCTAAGGTGGCAACTTAAACACACATCTGGGTGGATTGAGGCACCTGGTTTCAATCAGACTTGCCTGTATTTCTTCGGACCGCCACCTGTGCTCTAAGGGATCATAAGATTATTCAAACTAGAAACTTCCGTGTGCAGCCACAAGCCAATTATGGGCTCTGGCGTAGTTGACTAAGTTGTGCGAACTCTTACGGGTAGGCTAGCTGATGTAGGGGATGTAGGTTGGTACGGTCTACCCACATGTAAGGTGCTAGCGCTTCTGAAAGACTATGTCTCGGTCATCCGCCTCTCAAACACCATGCAGGCGAGAACCAAACGGAGGCGATCGAGTCTTGTGGGGAAAAGTGCTAAACCTCTCGCAGAGTGTATAAACTAATCATGATTAGCCGTGTCCCCGGTTATGGACAAATCTTGAGTATCTAGTACTTGAATATCATGTGAATCTCAACATGTTACTTCTAATAATAAAGTTATTGGGTTTTAATGAGTACTTTTTAATTGGGATTGAGGATCCGTCAACCATTCTCAATGTTTAACAACCACCATGATAGTTAAATAAAATTATTCCTTTGATGTAGGGAAAAATCAGCTTTATGCAAAATGTAAATCAGAGAGCCTTACCACCAGCCAAATATGCATGTAGTATAGGCTTGTTGCTTCATTGTTCTCTATGTGTTACATTGCCAAGATATTCCATGTGTCAATTGTTCGGGCTGCAACTTTTCATGTTGCGAGACTTTTCGCATTTACAGTAAGGTGTTAGGTCGTGGTTCTATACTCGTGATGCCGTTGGAGTTGATGGACTCACTGCTTTTCCAAGCCTTCCGCTGTTATTATTAGATAGCCTTAAGCCATATTATTGTATTAAGTTCCTTGTGGACAACGATGTAATAAGTGTGTGATTGCTACTCGCTATAAATCCTTCGGCACTGTGGTGGTGTCAAGATTATCGATCCAGGGATGACACTGAGCACAGAGCGCTAGATCCATTCGGGCCTGGTCGCGACAAAACCACCTAAAAGTCATTCTTTCCAATCAATCCATTGGGCTATTCCTATAAGTGTCACAAACATCCCTAGAGTTCGTACTAGAATAACACCTTAAGACACAAATCAACCAAAACCCTAATGTCACCTAGATACTCCAATGTCACCTCAAGTATCCGTGGGTATGATTATACGATATGCATCACACAATCTCACATTCATCTATTCAACCAACACATAGAACCTCAAAGAGTGCCCCAAAGTTTCTACCGGAGAGTCAAGACGAAAACGTGTGCCAACCCCTATGCATAAGTTCACGAGCGGAACCCGCAAGTTGATCACCAAAACATACATCAAGTGGATCACGTGAATATACCATTATCACCACAGAGAAGCACATGCAAGACACACACCAAGTGTTCTCAAATCCTTAAAGACTCAATCCAATAAGATCATTTCGAAGGGAAAACTCAATTCATTACAAGAGAGTAGAGGGGGTGAAACATCATAAGATCCAACTATAATAGCAAAGCTCGCGATACATCAAGATCGTGCTGAATCAAGAACACGAGAGACAAAGAGAGAGAGATCAAACACATAGCTACTGATACATACCCTCAGCCCCGATGGTGAACTACTCCCTCCTCATCATGGAGAGCGCTGTGATGATGAAGATGGCCACCGGTGAGGGATCCCCCCTCCGGCAGGGTGCCGGAACAGGGTCCCGATTGGTTTTTGGTGGCTATAGAGGCTTCAGGCGGCGGAACTCCCGATCTATTCTATTCCCCGATGGTTTTAGGCTATATTGGTATATATATAGGAGGAAGAAATACGTGAGGGGAGCCACAAGGGGCCCACGAGGGTGGAGGGAGCGCCCAGGGGGGTGGGCGCCCCCCCTGCCTCATGCCTTCCTTTTTGCTTCCCTTACGTACACCCCAAGTCTTCTGGATTGCTTCTATTCCAAAAATAACTTTCCCGAAGGTTTCATTCCGTTTGGACTCCGTTTGATATTCCTTTTCTGCAAAACACTGAAACAAGGGAAAAAATATAAACTGGCACTGGGCTCTTGGTTAATAGGTTAGTCCAAAAAATAATATAAAAGTGCATAGTAAAGCCCATTAAACATCCAAGATGGATAATATAATAGCATGAATACTTCATAAATTATAGATACGTTGGAGACGTATCAGCATCCCAAAGCTTAATTCCTGCTCATCCTCGAGTAGGAAAATGATAAAAGAAAGAATTTATGAAGTGTGAATGCTAGCAGGTGCACAAGTTTGATCAATGATAATTTCAATCACTTTTTCTAGCATCATTATATGTCATAACAGTAGCTCAACTCATAGACTTCTCATGATAGAGTAACAAGCTATTCACATGCTAAAGTATAGATCATAAACTTTCTTGAAAACTAACAAACCGTGTTATTAGTCATCAAACAATTACAATTCATCTTATTTTCAGGAAGAGTCTATGTCAGAGCTTTGATTCAACAAACTTCACATACTCAACTATCATTTAGTCTTCCATGATTGCTACCAGTCAAAGCATATTTTTAGAACAAATAGTAATCATCGAACACAGAGAAAGATAGGGGCTTAATGTTTCGCCTCCCAACCTTTTACCTCAAGGGTAATGTCAACAGTAATAATTCATGCTCAAATATATTTGAATGGCCATATATGCCTAGATCTTTCCATCACATGATGCTTGCCAACTAAAGAGTAGGTTGGAATGAAAAGGAATACTATTGACTCTTGCATAAACATAAAAGATAGGCCCTTCGCAGAGGGAAGCAGGGATTTGCAGAGGTGCCAGAACTCGAAGCAAAAACAGAGATGAAAATAATTTTGATAGGTATGCTTTCATTGTCAACATAACGACCAAGAGTTCCCAATATCTTCCATACTACATACATTGTAGGTGGTTCCCAAATAGAAAGGTAAAATTTTTTACTCCCCCTCCACCAACAATCATCAATCCATGGCTTGGCCGAAACAACGGGTGCCTCCAACTAACATCAATCCTGAGGGAGTTTTGTTTGCAATTATTTTTGATTTGATTTCGATCTTTTTATCATGGGACTGGGCATCCCAGTTACTAGCCATTTTCTCGTGAATGATGAGCGGAGTCCACTCATCGTGAGAATAACCCACCTAGCATGGAAGATACTGCTAGCCCCTAGTCGCCACATGAGCGATTCAGGCATACAAAACAGATTATTATTTGAAGGTTTAGAGTTTGGCACATGCAAATTTACTTGGAACGGCGGGTAAACACCGCATATAGGTAGGTATGGTGGACACTCATGGAATAAACTTGGTTCAAGGAATTTGGATGCACAAGCAGTGTTCCCGCTTAGTACAGATATTTTGGCTAGCAAAGGATTCTAAATAGCAAGCACCACATGTTAGAGGATCCATAACAATATAACTTCTATACAAATATACCCAAGCATAACTCATTATATTGTATTCCTTGTCCAACTTCAACTAATTTGCTCAGGTTTAAAAATAATTAATGGGGCTCACAATCATAGAAGATGTCCAAGATAGTATATTTATATGTGAAATCTCTCTTCCTTCAATATTCTTTCATGAATTGTTCAAGTGACCAATACAATGTTTGCTAACATTCAATGAATTTACCACCTCTACTTCTTATATGTGAAGTAATTACTCCCCGTGGGATAAGCATATGAAACATATATAATTTCATATTTATGACATTAAAATCATTCAACCATATACTCATAGGATAAAAGTGAAGCACATGAGTAAATGACAAACTACTCCAAAAATATAAGTGAAGATCAATGAGTAGTTAAATAATTATGTAGCTATGTGAAGACTCTCTCTCATTTAATAATTTCAGATCTTGATACTTTATTAAAACAGCAAGCAAAGCTAAAGAAAATAAAATGGCGCTCCAAGCAAAACACATATCATGTGGTGAATAAAAATATAGCTCCAAGTAAAGTTACCGATGAACAAAGATTTAAAGAGGGATGCCTTCCGGGGCATCCCCAAGCTTAGGCTCTTGGGTTACCTTGAATATTACCTTGGGGTGCCTTGGGCATCCCCAAGCTTAGGCTCTTGCCACTCCTTATTCTGTAGTCCATCGAATCTTTACCCAAAACTTGAAAACTTCACAACACAAAACTTAATGTAAAAATCTCGTGAGCTCCGTTAGCAAAAGAAAACAAAACACCACTTCAAGGTACTGTAATGAACTCATTATTTATTTATATTGGTGTTAAACCTACTGTATTCCAACTTCTCTTTGGTTTATAAACTATTTTTACTAGCCATAGATTCATCAAAATAAGCAAGCAACACAATGAAAACAGAATCTGTCAAAAACAGAACAGTCTGTAGTAATCTGTATCAAACGTATACTTCTGGAACTGAACAAATTCTAAAATAAATTGGTGGACCTGAGGAATTTATCTAGTAATCATATGCAAAAAGAATCAACTAAATATCACTCTCCAGTAAAAGGTTGAAGCTAATCTCGTGAGCGCTAAAGTTTCTGTTTTTTACAGCATGATCATAAAGACTTCACCCAAGTCTTCCCAAAGGTTCTACTTGGCACAAACACTAATTAAAACATAAAACCACATCTAACCAGAGGCTAGATTATTTATTTATTCCTAAACAGAACCAAAAAGCAAGAAACTAAAATAAAATTGGGTTGCCTCCCACCAAGCGCTATCGTTTAATGCCCCTAGCTAGGCATGATGATTTCAATGATGCTCACATAAAAGATAAGAATTGAAACATAAAGAGAGCATCATGAAGAATATGACTAGCACATTTAAGTCTAACCCACTTCCGATGCATTGGGATTTTGTGAGCAAACAACTTATGGGAACAATAATCAACTAGCATAGGAAGGCAAAACAAGCATAACTTCAAAACTTTAAGCACATAGAGAGGAAACTTGATATTATTGCAATTTCTACAAGCATATGTTCCTCCCTCATAATAATTTTCAGTAGAATCATGAATAAATTCAACAATATAACCAGCACCTAAAGCATTCTTTTCATGATCTACAAGCATAGAAAATTTACTACTCTCCACATAAGCAAAATTCTTCTCATTCGGGATAGTGGGAGTATCATAAGAGACTTGAATAATATAAATTGTTTCCACATTAAAAGAGTGATGTTCAGAAAAAGGGGATTCATAATCATGACAAGTTTTATAAATATAATCATCACTACTTTTATAGCATAAGTTTCATCACAATAATCATCATAAGTAGCAACTTTGTTCTCATCATAATCAATTGAAACCTCTTCCAAGATAGTGGAATCATTACTAAATAAAGTCATGAACTCTCCAAATCCACTTTCATAATTATCATAATAAGATTCAACATCCTCCAAAATAGTGGGATCATTACTTCCTAAAGTTGACACTCTTCCAAACCCACTTTCATCAATATAATCATCATAAGTAAGAGGCATGCTATCATCATAACAAATTTACATATCAAAACATGGGAGGCTAAAAATAGCATCTTCATTAAATGTAGCATCCCCAAGCTTGGGACAAACATTAATTGCAGAAAATATATTCTCAAAAACATCATCTTCTTCAAACATAGCATCCCCGAGCTTGGGCACTTTCATATCATAAGCATAATCACTCTCATTATTAATAGAATGGATAGCACCAATAGTATAGCAATTATCATATTCTTCCAAGCAAGGGCCAAAAAGATTTTCAAGATCATAAGAAGTATCATTTTCTTCCCAATCATAATCATCACAACAAGCAATAGGCATAACAAGATCATCATCAAGTGCATCATCTTCCACAATTATTTTTGATTCATTTTCATGAGGTACAACAATAATAGGAGCAACATTATTTGGGAGAGATATCTTTTTAGCTCTCTTCCTTTTTATTTTCTTCTTCTTCACCACATCATGTGTGGGTTCAATCCTCTTTTTGGAGCTCCTTTTTAATAAGATTGGTTGAATATAAGGCTCCTCCTCGTTACCTGATTCATCATAAGAAATAATAGGAGAATATTGGGAAGTCTCCTCCCTTTTGTTAGTATTATCTTCATCTTCTATGTGTTTTCTTTTCTTTATGTAATTGGCAATATAAGGATTTTCAATGCAATTCACCGCACAATACATATAAATTTCTTCTAGATCAAAATGAAGAACTCTATCAAGGGTAAATTCTGGTATAACCTTAGTTATACGTTTCATTTCTTCATAACCCAAGAGCAAACTAAGTTCATTATGATGTGCAAGGGAAATCAAGTCATCACAATTTTTGGACACGAGACGATTATGAAACAATTTGCAATGGGTACTGAAATGATCATGTTCATTGCAAAGATCACAAATACGGCTAAGAAAATTTAAATTTTCAGCACAAACATCTAGCCTTTCTTGCAACCATTTAGTTTCTAAATGCTTATGCCTCCTGCAATATCTATCTTCCCTATTTGGTGTGTACTTGCAAACTCAATGCACTCCACAAAAATTGACACGTTTATAGGAGACATTTTCATCATAACTAGTGCAATCATAGCACTATGGATATTCAAGGAGTTCATACTAAAAACATTGCAATCATGCTCATAATTCAAATATTTAGTGCCAAACATTTTAATGCATTCTTCTTCTAACACTTTGGCACAATTTTCCTTCCCATCATACTCACGAAAGATATTAAAAATATGAAGCGTATGAGGTAAACTCAATTCCATTTTTTTGTAGTTTTCTTTTATAAACTAAACTAGTGATAAAACAAGAAACTAAAAGATTGAATTGCAAGATCTAAAGATATACCTTCAAGCACTCACCTCCCCTTCAACGGCGCCAGAATCTTCTTGATGTCTACTACGCAATCTTCTTCTTGTAGACGCTGTTGGGCCTCCAAGTGCAGAGGTTTGTAGGACAGTAGCAAATATCCCTCAAGTGGATGACCTAAGGTTTATCAATCTGTGGGAGGCGTAGGATGAAGATGGTTTGTCTCAAACAACCCTGCAACCAAATAACAAAGAGTCTCTTGTGTCCCCAACACACCCAATACAATAGTAAATTGTATAGGTGCACTAGTTCGGCGAGGAGATGGTGATACAAGTGCAATATGGATGGTAGATATAGGTTTTTGTAATCTGAAAATATAAAAACAGCAAGGTAACTAATGATAAAAGTGAGCGTGAACGGTATTGCAATGCGTTGAAACAAGGCCTAGGGTTCATACTTTCACTAGTGCAAGTTCTCTCAACAATAATAACATAATTGGATCATATAACTATCCCTCAACATGCAACAAAGAGTCACACCAAAGTCACTAATAGCGGATAACAAACGAAGAGATTATGGTAGGGTACGAAACCACCTCAAAGTTATTCTTTCCGATCAATCCATTGGGCTATTCCTATAAGTGTCACAAACAGCCCTAGAGTTCGTACTAGAATAACACCTTAAGATACAAATCAACCAAAACCCTAATGTCACCTAGATACTCCAATGTCATCTCAAGTATCCGTGGGTATGATTATACGATATGCATCACACAATCTCAGATTCATCTATTCAACCAACACATAGAACCTCAAAGAGTGCCCCAAAGTTTCTACCGGAGAGTCAAGATGAAAACGTGTGCCAACCCCTATGCATAGGTTCATGGGCGGAACCCGCAAGTTGATCACCAAAACAAACATCAAGTGAGTCACGTGATATCCCATTGTCACCACAGATACGCACGGCAAGACATACATCAAGTGTTCTCAAATCATTAAAAGACTCAATCCGATAAGATAACTTCAAAGGGAAAACTCAATCCATTACAAGAGAGTAGAGGGGCAGAAGAAACATAAGATCCAACTATAATAGCAAAGCTCGCGATACATCAAGATCGTGCCAAATCAAGAACACGAGAGAGAGAGAGAGAAAGAGAGAGAGAGTTAGAGAGAGAGAGAGAGAGATTAAACACATAGCTACTGGTACATACCCTCAGCCCCGAGGGTGAACTACTCCCTCCTCATCATGGAGAGCGCCGGGATGTTGAAGATGGCCACCAGTGAGGGATCCCTCCCAGGTGCCTAACAGGTCCCGATTGGTTTTTGGTGGCTACAGAGACTTGCGGCGATGGAACTCCCGATCTATTCTGTTCCCCGATGGTTTTAGGGTATATTGGTATATATAGGAGGAAGAAATACGTCAGGGGAGCCACGAGGGGCCCATGAGGGTGGAGGGCGCGCCCCCCTGCCTCGTGCCTTCCTCGTTGCTTCCTTATGTACACCCCAAGTCTTCTGGATTGCTTCTGTTCCAAAAGTAACTTTCCCGAAGGTTTCATTCCGTTTGGACTCCGTTTGATATTCCTTTTCTGCGAAACACTGAAACAAGGGAAAAACAGTGGCACTGGGCTCTGGGTTAATAGTTTAGTCCCAAAAATAATATAAAAGTGCATAGTAAATCCCATTAAACATCCAAGATGGATAATATAATAGCATGAATACTTCATAAACTATAGATACGTTGGAGACGTATCAGTGGAATAGAATGGTGGTTGTGGAGAAGACAAAAAGGGAGAAGATAGTCTCACATCAACTAGGCGTATCAACGGGATATAGAGATGCCCATCAATAGATATCAATGTGAGTGAGTAGGGATTGCCATGCAACGAATGCACTAGAGCTATAAGTTTATGAAAGCTCAACAAAAGAAACTAAGTGGGTGTGCATCCAACTCGCTTGCTCACGAAAACCTAGGACATTTTGAGGAAGCCCATCAATTGAATATACAAGCCAAGTTCTATAATGAAAGGTTCCCACTAGTATACGAAAGTGACAACATAGGATACTTTCTATCATGAAGATCATGGTGCTACTTTGAAGCACAAGTGTGGTAAAAGGATAGTAGCATTGCCCCTTCTCTCTTTTTCTCTCATTTTTTTTATTTTTTTGTTTGGGACTTTTTCTCTTTTTTTATGGCCTCTTTTTTTTCTTTTTTTATCTGGGCTTCTTTCGCCTCTTTTATTTATTATTTTCGTCCGGATCTCATCCCGACTTGTGGGGAAATCATAGTCTCCATCATCCTTTCCTCACTGGGATAATGCTCTAATAATGAATGATACGTCTCCAACGTATCTATAATTTTTGATTGCTCCATGCTATATTATCTACTGTTTTGGACAATTTTGGGCTTTATTATCCACTTTTATATTATTTTTGGGACTAACCTATTAACCGGAGGCCCAGCCCAGAATTGCTGTTTTTTTTGCCTATTTTAGAGTTTCGCAGAAAAAGAATATCAAACGGAGTCCAAACGGAATGAAACCTTCGGGAACGTGATTTTCGGAACGAACATGATCCAAGAGACTTGGACTCTACGTAAGAGAAGCTACAGGAGGCCACGAGGTAGGGGGCGCTCACCCCTGTATGCGCGCCATCCACCCTCGTGGGCCCCTATTGCTCCACCGACGCATTTCTTCCTCCTATATATACCTACGCACTCAAACGATCAGAGACGGAGCCAAAACCTAATTCCACCGCCGCAACCTTCATACTCCACGAGATCCCATCTTGGGGCCTATTCTGAGCTCACGAGGGGGCATCCATCACGGAGGGCTTCTACATCAACACCATAGCCTCTCCGATGAAGTGTGAGTAGTTTACCTCAGACCTTCGGTCCATAGTTAGTAGCTAGATGGCTTCCTCTCTCTTTTTGGATCTCAATACAATGTTCTCCCCTCTCGTGGAGATCTATTCGATGTAATCTTCTTTTTGCGGTGTGTTTGTTGAGACCGATGAATTGTGGGTTTATGATCAAGTTTATCTATGAACAATATTTGAATCTTCTCTGAATTCTTTTATGTATGATTGGTTATCTTTGCAAGTCTCTTCAAATTATCAGTTTGGTTTGCCCTACTAGATTGATCTTTCTTGCAATGGGAGAAGTGCTTAGCTTTGGGTTCAATCTTATGTGTCCTTTCCCAAAGGATGAGGGGCAGCAAGGCACGTATTGTATTGTTGCCATCGAGGATAACAAGATGGGGTTTTTGTCATATAGCATGAATTTATTCCTCTACATCATGTCATCTTGCTTAAGGCGTTACTCTATTTTCATGAACTTAATACTCTAGATGCATGCTGGATAGCGGTCGATGAGTGGAGTAATAGTAGTAGATGCAAGGTGAGTCGGTCTACTTGTCTCGGACGTGATGCCTATATACATGATCATACCTAGATATTCTCATAAGTATGCTCAATTACATCAATTGCTCAACAAAGAATTCATTCACCCACCGTAAAATACTTATGCTCTTGAGAGAAGCCACTAGTGAAACCTATGGCCCCCGGGTATATCTTTATCATATTAATCTTCCAACACTTAGTTATTTCCTTTGCTTTTTTACTTTGCTTTTATTTTACTTTGCATCTTTATCATAAAAATACCAAAAATATTATCCTATCATATCTATCAGATCTCACTCTCGTAAGTGACCGTGAAGGGATTGACAACCCCTTATCGCATTGGTTGCGAGGAGTTATTTGTTTTGTGTAGGTACGAGGGACTCGCGCGTAGCCTCCTACTGGATTGATACCTTGGTTCTCAAAAACTGAGGGAAATACTTACGCTACTTTGCCGCATCACCCTTTCCTCTTCAAAGGAAAACCAACGCAGTGCTCAAGAGGTAGCATGAAGGATTTCTGGCGCCATTGCCGGGGAGCATAGCTCTATTCTTTGAATCACTTGGGATTTATATCTTCTGGTCACTATGAAGAACTTGAAATATGCTAAGACAACAATTTATCCCTCAACTACGAGGGGAGGTAAGGAACTGCCATCTAGCTCTGCACTTGATTCACCTTCTGTTTTGAGTAAGCTTGTGACACCAAAACCTGCTTCTGCTATTCGTTCTGATATGTCGCATGTTATTGATGATGCCACTTCTGCTATGCATGATACTTATGATGAAACCACTTCTATGCTTGATACTATTGTTCCACTTGGTGAATTTCTTGATGAAGAAATTGCTAGGGCTAGAGAGAAAGAAATTATTGAAACTGATTATATTGATGAAAGTGATGATGAAGACTTGCCTGTTATTCCTGAGGGTTATGTTTTTGATAAAGAAGCTACTTTAGCTATTTTAGCTTGCAAAGATAGATATGAACTCAAGAGGTTATTAGCTAAATGGAATCAGCAATCTCTTAATGATAGGATGAAACCTGACCCTGCTCATGCTACTTCACCTATCTCGTTATCGATAAGGATTATGAATTCTCCGTTGATCCCGATATAATTACTTTGGTTGAATACGATCCTTTTCGTGCCTATGAATCTGAAACTGTTGTGGCACATCTTACTAAATTAAATGATATAGCCACCCTGTTCACTAATGACGAGAGATCTCGCTACTTCTATATCCTTAAAATATTTCCGTTCTCATTAAAGGGTGATGCTAAGATATGGTTTAATTCTCTTGATCCTGGTTGTGTGTGTAGTCCCCAGGGTATGATTTATTACTTCTCTGCTAAATATTTCCCTGCTCACAAGAAACAAGCTGCTTTAAGGGAAATATACAATTTGTGCAAATTGAAGAAGAGAGTCTCCCACAATATTGGCGGAGGCTTCTCAAGTTACTTAATGCTTTGCCTGATCATCCTCTTAAGAAAAATGAAATACTTGATATCTTCTATGAAGGACTAACCGATGCTTCCAGATATTACCTGGATAGTTGTGCTGATTCTGTTTTCAGGGAAAGAACACCGGATGAAGCTGAAATTCTATTGAATAATATGTTGACAAATGAAAATAATTGGACACTTCCTGAGCCAGCTCCTGAGCCAATTCCTAAACCAACTCCCAAGAAAATAGGTGTTATATTTCTCAGTCCTGAATATATGCAAGAGGCAAAGAAATCTATGAAAGAAAAAGGTATTAAAGCTGAAGATGTTAAGAATTTACCTCCTATTGAAGAAATACATGGTCTTAATCTACCACCTGTTGATGAAACATATGATGTCAATCCATCACCTACTGAAGGAACTCATGGTCTTGATAACCCGACACAGGTAGTAAAGGTAAATTCTCTCTGTAGATTTGATGAAGGTGATATTCCTCACTATAAGTCTGCTAGACAATGCTTAGAAGAGTTTGATAATTTTATTGTCAAACAAGAAAACTTCAATGCTTATTTTGGTAGACAATTGAAATACAATTCCCGTATGCTTGAACACTTGGGTGATTATATGTCTAGAGTTAAAGGTGAACTTAAACTCATTACTAAACATGCTTCTATGGTTACCACTCAAGTAGAACAAGTACTTAAAGCTCAAAATGATTTGCTCAATGAAATGAATAGTAAGAAAAAATGATTATGCTGTTGGAATGGCTACTAGAACTGGTAAAATGACTCAGGAACCTTTGTATCCTGAAGGCCACCCTAAGAGAATTGAGCAAGATTCTCGGAGAAATAATATTGATATACCTAGTCCTTCTAAAAAGAAGAAAAAGAAAAATGATAGGACTTTGCATGCTTCTAGTGAACCTATTGCTGAACCACCTAAGAATCCAAATGATATTTCTATTTTTGATGCTGAAATACAATCTAGTAATGAACATGAACCTAGTGAAAATGTTAATGATGATGGTCAACCTAGTACTGATAAAGATGTAGAAATTGAACCTGCTGTTGATCTTGATAACCCACAATCAAATAATCAACGTTATGATAAGAGAGACTTTGTTGCTAGGAAACACGGTAAAGAAAGGGAACCTTGGGTTCAGAAACCCATGCCTTTTCCTCCCAAACCATCCAAGAAAAAGGATGATGAGGATTTTGAGCGCTTTGCTGAAATGATAAGACCTATATTTTTGCGTATGCGATTAACTGATATGCTCAAAATGAATCCTTATGCTAAGTATACGAAAGATATTGTTACAAATAAAAGAAAGATACCGGAAGCTGAGATTTCCGCCATGCTTGCTAATTATACATTTAAGGGTGGAATACCAAAGAAACTTGGAGATCCAGGAGTACCAACTATACTCTGCTCCATTAAAAGAAACTATGTTAAAACTGCTTTATGTGATCTTGGAGCCGGTGCTAGTGTTATGCCTCTTTCTTTATATCGTTGACTTGATTTGAATAAGTTGACACCTACTGAAATATCTTTGCAAATGGCTAATAAATCAACCGCTATACCTGTCGTTATTTGTGAGGATGTGCCCGTTGTGGTTGCAAACGTTACTATTTTAACGGACTTTGTTATTCTTGATATTCTTGAGGACGATAGTATGTCTATTATTCTTAGATGACCCTTTTTGAATACTGCAGGGGCTGTTATTGATTGCAACAAAGGCAATGTCACTTTTCATGTTAATGGCAATGAGCATACGGTACACATCCCGAGGAAACTACCTCAAGTTCATAGTATCAATTATATTGGAAAAATTCCATCGATTATTTTTGGAGGTTTTGAATTTCCTCTTCCTACTATCAAGAAGAAATATGATATTCTTATTATTGGGGATGTGCATATCCCCGTTGAGGTAACATAGTGTTATTCAAAATTTCTCCGGTTTCATGTTATTCGGAATGAGTTTGTTAACAAGACTTGATCAACCTTGTTAATGGATTCCTTTTGACGAGCATGAGATGGATGAAACTAGAAGGCACAACTTTCTGTACCCTCTTTCTACTTTCTGTTATTTAGTTGAAATAAAGTAAAAAATAGTATTTTTCTGTCTGTTTCCTGATTTATCCGTGCAATATAAAAATACCCCGAAAATAAAAGTTCTCCAAATGCCCTGAAAATGGAATATGATTTTTTCTGGAATATTTGAGAATATCTGGCTCTTAGAACACAGCAGGAGGGGAAAGCACCTGGCCACGAGGGTCCAGGGTGCGCCCACCCCTACAGGGCGCGCCCCTGCCTCGTGGGCCCACGGTGGCCCTCCTCCACTTATTCCTGCACCCACACACTCCTTCTTCCTCCCACAAACACCAATATCCAGCTCAAGCACGAGTTCTAACTCATTTTGCTGGATTTTCGATCTCCTTGCTCAAAGCACCTCTCACAAAACTGCTTGGGGAGATTGTTCCTTGGTATGTGACTCCTCCATTGGTTCAATTGGGTTTTGTTCTAGTGCTTTATTCATTGCAAATTTGTGCTGCCTAGGTGACCATGTTCTTGAACTTGCATGTCTAATTCATATGGTTCCAAGTAGTTCTAATGCATGATATAGTCTCTAGGCACTTGTAGGAGCAGTTGCTATCGATTTTATTGAGGTTGGTTCGCTTTTGTTTGAAGTTACTAAAAAATTCAGAAATTTTTCAGAGGAAGAAATATGCTTAGGAAAATGTTCCAAGGTGGTTCTTCTAGGAAGCAAGGACCCAGGTTTGCAATGAGTGATGCGGATGATGAGCTACCAAGGGACGCTCCAGTGCGGCCTTCTGAATGGCCTTCAGAAAATTTTATGGATCGAGCGGGAATCAAGGAAGAATTTAACGCATATTTGTGTAACGTTGATCTTGTGAGCTTCGAGGCAGACAAATGCCGCCAGTACCACTATCTCACTAGTACATTTGTGAGGAGGCAAAAGGAAGACATTTTATTACCAGAGAGGAGGCAGATGAGTACGAGAGGAGGGAGGAGGCAGCTGCCACGCCGCAGCTCAGAGGCGATAATCACGCTGCATCTCAAGACGACCTTTACACCTACACGGGTATCCGCCAGTGGTAATGAACCAACTTAGGCCAAAAGCCTAAGCTTGGGGAGTACGATTTCAATCGACATTAAATTTATGTTCAGACACACTCATTGCTAGATGTCGGTGCTCATACTCTTTCACTGTAATATCCATGCTAGTTTATTTTTCTTTTTCCTGCTTTCTTCTTGTGTGTTTGATAAACTTTAAGAAAAACAAATAAAAATTAGTGTAGCTTCTAGCTAGTTTACTTTTCCTGCTGTAGTAGTAATAATTAAAAAGAAAACCCAGAAATATTTCCCGTTCTTCTTTTGCTTGTTGGGAGCTTTCCTGTGTAAATAGTTTTTTCTTTTCTTTTCTTTGGGGGTCGATAGGAGAAGACCATAATTAAATAGTTGAAGTGGCTCTTATATGCATTATTGTTGATTTAACCAAGAGCCCATATTGCCTTGTCTTCTCCTGTTTATTGAATGCCCATGATTCCAAATTAGTCCAATGCACGTGCACTCTTATTATTATTCACTTCATTCGGTCGTGCAAGTGAAAGGCAATTATGACGATATATGATGGACTGACTGAGATGAGAAAAGCTGGTATGAACTCGACTTCTCTTGTTTTTGTAAATATGATGAGTTCATCATTCCTGATTCAGCCTATTATGAATAAACATGTTTGCAATGAAAATTAGAGATCATAGTTGCTCGTGCCATGCTTGATTAGCTATGAGTTATAATGGTTTACCTTGCGTGCCAACATGCTATTAAAATGGTTGTGATGTGGTATAGTGGGGTGGTATCCTCCTTTGAATGATTTAAGTGACTCGACTTGGCACATGTTCACACAATGTAGTTGAAACAAATCAACATAGCCTTCACGATATTTATGTTCATGGTGGATTATATCCTACTCATGCTTGCATCCAATGTTTATTAATTTTAATGCATGTTCATGACTGTTGTCGCTCTCTAGTTGGTCGCTTCCTAGTCTTTCGCTAGCCTTCACCTGTACTAAGCGGGAATACTGCTTGTGCATCCAATCCCTTAAACCCCAAAGTTATTCCATATGAGTCCACTATACCTTCCTATATGCGGTATTTACCTGCCGTTCCAAGTAAATTTATATGTGCCAAACTCTAAACCTTCAAATAAACATTCTGTTTTGCATGCTCGAATAGCTCATGTATCAACTAGGGCTGCCCTTATCTTCCATGCTAGGCAGGTTATTCTCAAGAGGAGTGGACTCCGCTCCTCACTCACGAGAAAATGGCTGGTCATGTGGATGCCCACCCCATGCTTTATGCAAACAAAATCAAAATAATTGCAAACAAAACTCCCCCTGGGACTGTTGCTTATTGGAGGCACTCGTTGTTTTGAGCAAACCATGGATTGATGCTTGTTGGTGGAGGGGGAGTATAAACTTTACCATTCTGTTTGGGAACCGCCTATAATGTGTGTAGCATGGAAGATATCGCCTTCTCTTGGTTGTTATGTTGACAATGAAAGTATGCTGCTCAAAATATTATTTATCTCTATTTGAAAACCGAGCTCTGGCACCTCTACAAATCCCTGCTTCCCTCTGCGAAGGGCCTATCTATTTACTTTTATGTTGAGTCATCACCCTCTTATTAAAAAGCACTAGCTGGAGAGCGCAGCTATCATTTGCATTCATTACTATTAATTTATATTGGGTATGACTATGATTGGATCTCTTTTACCATGAATTACAATGTCTAGTTTGTCCTTGATCTTTAAAGGTGCTCTGCATTTATGTTTTGCGGTCTCAGAAAGGCTAGCGAGATGCCATCTTGTTATATCATATCATGATTGTTTTGAGAAAGTGTTGTCATTCGAGATTTATTATTATGGCTCGCTAGTTGATTATGCTACTGATATGAGTAAACATGACTTAAGAGTTATTGCAAATGTGGTTAGTCATAATCTTTGCTGAAAACTTGAATGCTGGCTTTTCTTTATCACTTTCAGTTTATCAACTGAATTTCTTGAGGATAAGCAAAGGTTTAAGCTTGGGGGAGTTGATACGTCTCCGTCGTATCTACTTTTCCAAACACTTTTTGCCTTGTTTTGGACTATTACTTGCATGATGTGAATGGAACTAACCCGGACTGACGCTGTTTTCAGCAGACTCTCCATGGTGTTATTTATGTGCAGAAACAAAAGTTCTCGGAATGACCTGAAACTTCATGGAACGTCTATTTGGAAATAATAAAAAAATCCTTACAAAAGATAAAGACCAGGGGGCCCACACCCTAGCCACGAGGGTGGGGGGGCCCCCTAGGGGCGCCCCCTACCTCATGGGCCCCCTGGAGCTCCTCCGACCTCAACTCCAACTCTATATATTTTCTTTCGGATAGAAAAAAATCAAGGAGAAGGATTCATCACGTTTTACGATACGGAGCCGCCGCCAAGCCCTAAAAACCTCTCGAGAGGGCTGATCTGGAGTCCGTTCGGGGCTCCAAAGAGGGGGATTCGTTGCCATTGTCATCATCAACCATCCTCCATCACCAATTTCATGATGCTCACCGCCGGGCGTGAGTAATTCCATCGTAGGCTTGCTGGACGGTGATGGGTTGGATGAGATCTATCATGTAATCAAGTTAGTTTTGTTAGGGTTTGATCCCTAGTATCCACTATGTTCGAGATTGATGTTGCTATGACTTTGCTATGCTTAATGCTTGTCACTAGGGCCCGAGTGCCATGATTTCAGATCTGAACCTATTATGTTTTTATGAATATATGTGAGTTCTTGATCCTATCTTGCAAGTCTATAGTCACCTACTATGTGTTATGATCCGGCAACCCCGAAGTGACAATAATCGGGACAACTCCCGGCGATGACCGAGGTTTGAGGAGTTCATGTATTCACTATGTGTTAATGCTTTGTTCCGGTACTCTATTAAAAGGAGGCCTTAATATCCCTTAGTTTTCGCTAGGACCGTGCTGCCACGGGAGGGTAGGACAAAAGATGTCATGCAAGTTGTTTTCCGTAAGCACGTATGACTATATTCGGAATACATGCCTACATTACATTGATGAATTGGAGCTAGTTCTGTGTCACCCTATGTTATGATTGTTACATGATGAACCGCATCCGGCATAATTCTCCATCACCGATCCAATGCATACGAGCTTTTCACATATTGTTCTTCGCTTATTTACTTTTCCGTTTACTCGTTACAATCACTACAAAACACCAAAAATCTTACTTTTGCTATCACATTTACTTTTGTTACCGTTACCACTACTATCATATTACTTTGCTACTAAATACTTTGCTGCAGATACTAAGTTATCTAGGTGTGGTTGAATTGACAACTCAGCTGCTAATACTTGAGAATATTCTTTGGCTCCCCTTGTGTTGAATCAATAAATTTGGGTTGAATACTCTACCCTCGAAAACTGTTGCGATCCCCTATACTTGTGGGTTATCACATGTTCATTGCAAAGTTCACAAGTATGGCGAAGAAATTTTAGATTTTCAGCACAAACATCTAGCCTCTCTTGCAACCATTTATTTTCTAAATACTTATGCCTCTTGCAAAATCTATATTCCCTATTTGGTGTGTACTTGCAAACTCTATGCACTCCACAAAAGTTGACATGCTTATAAGAGACATCTTCATCATGACTGGTGCAATCATCATTAGTACTATGGATATTCAAGGAGTCCATACTAACAACATTGCAATCATGCTCATCATTCATGGATTTAGTGCAAAACATTTTATAGACTTCTTCTTCTAGCATTTGAGCACAATTTTCCTTTCGATCGTTCTCACGAAAGATACTAAAAAGATGAAGCGTATGAGGCAAACTCAATTCCTTTTTTTGTAGTTTTATTTTATAAACTAAATTAGTGCTAAAACAAGAAACTAAAAGATTCGATTGCAAGATCTAAAGGTATACCTTCCAGCACTCACCTCCCCGGAAACGGCGCTAGAAACTGCTTGATGTCTCCTACGCAACCTTCTTCTTGTAGACGTTGTTGGGTCTCCAAGTGCAGAGGTTTGTAGGACAGTAGCAAATTTCCCTCAAGTGGATGACCTAAGGTTTATCAATCCATGGGATGCGTAGGATGAAGATGGTCTCTCTCAAGCAACCCTGCAACACAAAAACAAGGAGTCTCTTGTGTCCCCAACACACCCAATACAATGGTAAATTGTATAGGTGCACTAGTTCGGCGAAGAGATGGTGATAAAAGTGCAATATGGATGGTAGATATAGGTTTTTGTAATCTGAATTTATAAAAACAGCAAGGTAAGAAGCAATAAAAGGGAGCGTAAACGGTATTGCAATGCATTGAAATAAGGCCTATGGTTCATACTTTCACTAGTGCAAGTTCTCTCAACAATAATAACATAATTGGATCATATAACTATCCCTCAACATGCAACAAAGGGCCACTCCAAAGTCACTAATAGCGGAGAACAAACGAAGAGATTATTGTAGGGTATGAAACCACCTCAAAGTTATTCTTTCGGATTGATCTATCATAGAGTTCGTACTAGAATAACACCTTAAGACACAAATCAATCCAAACCCTAATGTCACCTAGATACTCCAATGTCACCTCAAGTATCCGTGGGTATGATTATACGATATGCATCAAACAATCTCAGATTCATCTATTCAACCAACACATAGAACTTCAAAGAGTGCCCCAAAGTTTCTACCGGAGAGTCAAGACGAAAACATGTGCCAACCCCTATGCATAAGTTCACGAGTGGAACCCGCAAGTTGATCACCAAAACGTACATCAAGTGGATCACGTGAATATCCCATTGTCACCACAGATGAGCACATGCAAGACATACATCAAGTGTTCTCAAATCCTTAAAGACTCAATCCAATAAGATCACTTCAAAGGGAAAACTCAATTCATTACAAGAGAGTAGAGGGGGTGAAACATCATAAGATCCAACTATAATAGCATAGCTCGCGATACATCAAGATCGTGCCAAATCAAGAACACGAGAGAGAGAGAGAGATCAAACACATAGCTACTGGTACATACCCTCAGCCTCGAGCGTGAACTACTCCCTCCTCGTCATGGAGAGTGCTGGGATGATAAAGATGGCCACCGGTGAGGGATCCCCCCTCCGGCAGGGTGCCGGAACTGGGTCCCGATTTGTTTTCGGTGGCTAAAGAGGCTTGCGGCGGAGGAACTCCTGATTATTCTATTCCTTGATGTTTTCGGGGTATATGGATATATATAGGTGAAAGAAGTCGGTCAGGGGAGCCACGAGGGGCCCATGAGGATGGGGGTGCGCCGAGGGGGTAGGGTCGCCTCCTGCCTCGTGGCTTCCTCGAAGATTCCTGACGTCTACTCCAAGTCTCCTGGATTGCTTCCGTTCCGGAAATAACTCTCCCAAAGGTTTCATTCCGTTTGGACTCCGTTTGATATTCCTTTTCTTGGAAACACTGTAACAAGGAAAAAAACAGAAACTGGCACTTGGCTCTAGGTTAATAGGTTAGTCCAAAAAATCATATAAAATAGCATATAAATGCATACAAAACATCCTAGATGGATAATATAATAGCATGGAACAATAAAAAAATTATAGATAAGTTGGAGACGTATCACTGGGAAGCTTGAAGCAATGGAGTCGAACCTTGGGCGCTAGAACTCGAGGGTGGAAGGGCTGAGGAGAGGTTTGGCGTAAATAAAGACAACCCTTGGATCCTTTATAAAGGCAACAGGTATCGAGCTCCTCCTCCTAAGCCTGAAAACCTGCCTATTCCTAAGGAATCTTTCCAATGGAATGGTTGGGTTACCCACGCTCGTATTAATGTGAATCCCGCCATAAGGGGACACGATCTCTACTTCAACAAGACGTGCCAATAAAAACCTCGCCTCAAAACATGGAACGGCAAGACAGGAAACGGTTTGAAATAATGACCGGGCGAGCGTGATGTCACGTAGCGAAAAGTCGTCGGCAGATTGGACTCGTGAAATGTTATATTCTCTTGTGGTACTTGTGTTGCAGATCCGGACACGTTCATCCAAAGACTATCTTGGAGTATTCGGAAAGGGGAACCCGCCTTGCAATGCCGTAGACAATCTGTGTGCTGGACACCTCGTCATTGAAGCCTGGTTCAGGGGCTACTGAGGGAGTCCTGGACTAAGGGGTCCTTGGGCGTCCGGCCTGTTGGACATGGGCCGGATTAATGGGCTGTGAAGATACAAGACCGAAGACTCTCTCCCGTGTCCGGATAGGACTCTCCTTGGCGTGGAAGGCAAGCTTGGCGACCAAATATGAAGATTCCTTTCTCTCAGAACCGACTTTTGTACAACCCTAGTCCCTCCAAAGGTGTCTATATAAACCGGAGGGCTTAGTCCGAAACGGAGACAGTCATACTGAGCTAGACTTCTAGGGTTTTAGCCATTACGATCTCGTGGTAGATCAACTCTTTTAATACTCATATTCATCAAGATCAATCAAGGTGAAGTAGGGTATTACCTCCATAGAGAGGGACCGAACCTGGGTAAACATTGTGTCCCCCGTCTCCTGTTACCATCGACCTTAGATGCACAGTTTGGGACCCCCTACCCGAGATCCGCCGGTTTTGACACCGACAACGGGTACCCTCCTGGTCAACCCGACTCCAGTTCACTCTAGCGGGTACCCCTTGGGGCTGAACCAACTTTAGCATGGTTTGGGGTAATACTCAAAGTAACAGTATGTATAAAACATCAGGGGTAAATACGAGGAATCACCCTCGATGGATTCCTACTCGATGTAACCGTCAAGGTGAACTTGGAGGAATCACTCTCGAAGGGTTCACACTTGAGGTGTTGCACGACAGAGTCGATATGGGGAGTTGTCGTGGATTTGGATTTGTCACGGCAGATGTTCTAGTGTGAGGACTTAGTCGTGAGGCCACGCATCTATGTGGTAGCTTGAGAGGGGTTGATCGGGACGAGAGACGCAACACACAAGACAAGGATTTAGACAGCTTCGGGCCCCGAGAAACATCATCCGGTAATAGCCCTACTTGCTGTTTGTGGCTAGGTCTCATTATGCTCATGAGGGAGACGCCGCATAACCGGCTCTCATTAGTTGTGTCTAGCCTTAAAGATTATTTCTTGCTTGTCCCTCTTGGGGTGCCCTGCCCCTCCTTATATAAGTTGAAGGGGCGGGTTACATGACTAGTCCTAGTAGGATTAGGATTATTCTATTACAAGTGGAGTCCTTGTCTTACTTCCTTTGCAAGGGAATATTCCTTACGCTTTCCTCTTAAGCCGGCCCTTCATAACATAAGACGGACTTCTGGGCCTTGGGCCTAATCTTCTATCTGACCCGCCGTTGGGGCCATTAGTGAGTCGCCAGGCTTATGAGTTTTCAGACTAGTGAGCTGCCAGACTCGTAAATCACCCATCCTTTGGCGGGTTACCAATGAAACGCCAAGTCCGGCCGGGTCATACTTTCGGCCTAGTCATACCGCGGGTTATATCCCCGACATTATCCCCCAGTTTAATTTGGATTTATCCATGTTAAACTGATCCTGTAAAATAAACACAAGAACAAACTTGATAGGTTATGCTCCAGGTTAAATAATTTCCTGAACCGGCACCTGATCATCCTTAAATCCTTGTCATTTCCTCCTAGATGCATATTCATGATCTCATAGAAAATCTCCTTTAGCAGACGTGTTCAAACGTTACCAATGCAAAAAATCCGAGCACTTCTTCTGAAAAATCCGGGTCAATAGACCAGCTTCATAATCAATTTGCTGACATTGGCTCTTGGAGAGAGATATTATAAGAAATAATCCATTTGAGTCGGCCTTCAATGCTCTGACTTGTCAAAAATATGGATCTTTCAATATTCAACTGATATTCAGTCGGCTTGAAGATGTAGAAACTTGCCAATTTATGATTACCAAAATTGTTGGGTTATAAACAAATGATGCCGGGTCATGTAATTGTTGCTGATGCCGGGTTAATCTTATGATGACGCCGGGTCATAAACTTTGCATATTTCTCCGATAATAATATAATACCTGATTTGCTCAAAACTGAGAATTTGAAGTTATTCCTCCCTTAAATGCATATCACCTGTAGCCCCCAAGTGTCGGGTTGTCATGCTTGCAGCAACCTGGGACATGTAATTGCCTTATGCTCATAAAAATTTCAACCGGTGTAGCCCCCAAGGGCCGGGTCATTATGCAATAATGAGCAGGGACTTTGTAAATATGATCATCTAAACTTGAGCAGCAACATGTAGCCCCCAAGGGCCAGCTCAGTAAGATATTACTGAGCTGGGACTTTGTATATGATTCATTGATAATAACATCATATGATGTAATCTCAACCATGGGGCTTGAACCCACGTCCACAAGGTTAAGAGCTTTGTACTCTACCAACTGAGTAGTGGATCTTTCAATATAATGGATTAAGGCTTGTGTACCTTGAATTTCCGATAGGAGCAATTGGTAGCCCCCAAGGGCCGGCTCATTTAGAATGTGATGAGTCGGGTCTTCAATAAGTTGAGCAAAAAATGAATTTGCATTAGCCCCCAAGTGCCATGGTGCATGCTGGCAGTGACATGGGACTTGCATATGCGATGTAATCTCAATTTGAGTAATGTAGCCCCCATGTGCCAGGTCGTAAGCCTGCAGAGACTCAGGACTTATTCCTTCCATTGTAGAATAAACCATATCCATTGATAAAATAATAGCCATTGCGCCAAAGCGACTTTGAATACCTTATCTGTTGACAAGTAAATCAGAGTTTAAATACCCGGCGGCTCTTGACCGATGGCAATTTAATGCGCCTCCATTGTAAGCCAGAGTTTTTATAACCCGACTATTTATAGCCTTTGAGAAAATCCAGAACGGATAATCATTTTGAAGCATGAATTTTAATGATGAGCTTGGACTTAAGCATTTATATAAGTCATAGTTCTGCATATCCTGCACAGAGTTTAAACAACATATGCCCTGGCGACTTAACGTCAAAAGCCAGGGCGGGTAACCACCCAAATGTAGTCTTATCCTGCACACAAGTAGATCACAAGAACCCTGTAATATTGAATTTGCACTGCCGGTTTATGTGACCTGCACAGTAAGGGTGATAACCCAATCTTTAGAATCCAAGACTTCCAAATGTTTGATGATTGTCATATGCTGGCGACTTATCGTCCAAAGCCAAGCCGGGTTAAATAGAAACCACATATATATGCCTTAGATTTGAACAAAAAAGTCTCAAGACAAACCCGAAATATTGTTTTCAAAAAACTTACGGCAAACAAGGAGAAAAAATGAGGCTTCTGATTCGAATACGATCAGTAAGACGAACCAAAAGGGGTTAAGCTATGATTCGAATACGATCGGTAAGCCCCCTAGTGGGTTTCTCATTGCGCCAATCAAGAGGGTACCGACAGCTATGTTCTCTTTGGTTCGAATACGACGTATGTTTGAACAGGAAGCCCCCAAATAACCTTGAGACTTTTTTAACGACTCTGATTCGAATACGTTCAAAGTCGGACCCAAAAGAGGTTAAGCTATGATTCAAATACGATCAAGAATCCCCCTAGTGGGTTTGGCATTGCGCCGATCAAGAGGGTACCGACATCTATGTTCTCTTTGGTTTGAATACGACCTATGTTTGAACAGGAAGCCCCCAAATGACCTTGAGACTTTTTTAACGACTCTGATTCGAATACGATCAAAGTCGGACCAAAAGGGGTTAAGCTAGGTTCGAATACGATCAGCCCCCAATGGTCTTGGAAGCAGGGTACCTATGTTTGAGTTGTGCTTTGCAACAAACTCTCTTTGGTCCCTTTAATTTTTCCTGCGAACTCGAACTTTGCGAGAGATAAATTCTTCTTGAGCCGGAATTTTAAACTGGATATTGAGAGCTTCAAAGCTTTGTGAGAGACAGATTTCTCTTGAACCGGATTTTAAACCAGATGTTGAGATCTTCAAAACTTTGCGAGAGACAGATTTCTTTTGAACCGGATTTTAAACCGGCATTCTTCATTTTGAGCCGGAAACTTTCTAACGGCTTTTAGATTTTCATCAATATAGCAGTAGCCTCCGGAACCGGGTTATCTTCCCTCCACTAATCCGAAGTTATTGAATCTGCTTTAAACTGGTAATCATTTACTGAGTCATGTCATCGTAGCCCCTGAGTCTTAAGTCGACTCGAGGAGTTGTCTTCAGATTCTCCATATTTGACCATAGCAGAAGGTGTATATCATTGGCGTTGATAGCGCGATGTGAATCCACAGAAGGTTGAGGTGACTGCAGCGGGTTATAAATGATCCCGTATGAATCGTGTCAGCAACTCAGCCAATGGTTCCTTCCAACTGGCTGTTTGAAGTTAACCAAACTGTAGTGGCGGCCACTTGTGCGCATGCCCATTGAGCCATCCAGTGCAGACGGCGGTTGGTAATGCTTGATAATTTGCCTCCAATTTGTTGGAAGAAAACCGAGCTACCCAAGCAGTGACTTGCTCATACTCAATAAATAGCTCATGCAGACAGGTGCAGCTCCAATGTGCTCATGTGGACCAGACCGCGGCAGTGGACGTAAAGACGACTGCATCATTAGAGACAGCACAGACGCGGGCGAGTCGGCCGTAGGCACGGACAGATGAGTCGGCCGTGGCATTGTAACTGGTGCGGATGGGAGAGTCAATTGCAGGCATGGTAAGCCGTGCGGGAAGCGTAAACTGGCCGCGAGAGCGGACGGGCGAGTCGTCCGTGGCGTTGTAAGCCGGTGCAGTCACGAGAGACAGCCACGGTGTTGTAAGCCGGTGCAAGAGTCCGTTGAGTAAGGACGACCACCTATGTCGAATGATGTTGGCGCGCCTCCATCTCCGCGGTATAATGCCACTTTGTAATGAGTAATTCTCCTGCACATAAAATACAGCAGGGCAAAGTAGTTTTGCTTGGAATTATTAATATGTGCTTAAAATAAAATAGGGTAAATAGCACCTGGTATTTTTCGGATGTTGATAGCAGCTCATCTGAACATCTCCAGCAGCTACCCTTCCCTGATAATAGCCTTACATGTGACCATACCATCAAGAACTGCCAACGTACATGTCCTGATAACATGGTGGACCTTTCAACTTGATCTTCCATGTGAATACTTGATGTTTTCTCCAGCATGTATTCGTACAAACTCTATGTGCAACATCCAGCTTTCCTCATAACCATTGCTGAAGTGGCCTTCTCAGAGGCAGCAGAAACGGCCGGGATGAAGGAAATATGCCCTAGAGGCAATAATAAAGTTATTATTTATTTCCTTATATCATGATAAATGTTTATTATTCATGCTAGAATTGTATTAACAGGAAACATAATACATGTGTGAATACATAAACCTACAGAGTGTCACTAGTATGCCTCTACTTGACTAGCTCGTTAATCAAAGATGGTTGTGTTTCCTAACCATGAACAAGGAGTTGTTATTTGATTAACGGGATCACATCATTTGTTGAATGATCTGATTGACATGACCCATTCCATTAGCATAGCACCTGATCGTATAGTTTGTTGCTAGTGCTTTTCTTCATGACTTATACATGTTCCTATGACTATGAGATTATGCAACTCCGTTTGCACGAAGAACACTTTGGGTGCTACCAAACGTCACAACGAATCTGGGTGATTATAAAGGTACATTACAGGTGTCTCCGAAGGTACATGTTGGGTTGGCATATTTCGAGATTAGGATTTGTCACTCCGATTGTCGGAGAGGTATCTCTGGGCCCTCTCGGTAATGCACATCACATAAGCCTTGCAAGCATTGCAACTAAATGTGTTAGTTGTGAGATGATGTATTACCAAACGAGTAAAGAGACTTGCCGGTAACGAGATTGAACTAGGTATTGGATACCGACGATCGAATCTCGGGCAAGTAACATACCGATGACAAAGGGAACAACGTATGTTGTTATGCGGTCCGACCGATAAAGATCTTCGTAGAATATGTAGGAGCCAATATGGGCATCCAGGTCCCGCTATTGGTTATTGACCGGAGAGGTGTCTCGGTCATGTCTACATAGTTCTCGAACCCGTAGGGTCCGCACGCTTAACGTTTCGATGGCGGTTACTATGAGTTTTTATGATGTTTCTGTACCGAAGGTTGTTCGAGTCCCGGATGAGATCACGGACGTGACGAGGAGTCTCGAAATGGTCGAGACATAAAGATTCATATATTGGAAGTCTATGTTTGGACATCGGAAGTGTTCCGGTGAAATTGGGAATTTTACCAAGTACCGGAGGTTACCGAATCCCGGAATGCTAATGGGCCAACATGGGCCTTAGTGGAAAGGAGAAAAGGGGCCCAAGTGCTGGGCCGCACCTTCCCCTTCCCTAGTCCTATTAGGACTAGGAGAAGGGGCGCCTCTCTCTCCCTTCCCACTTGGGGAAACCTAGTTGGACTAGGATTTGGGGGAATCCTACTCCTAGTAGGAGTAGGACACCCTGGCGCACCCTCCTTGGCCGGCCAGCCCTCCCCTTCCCTCCTTTATATCTGAGGCAGAGGGCACCCCATGACACACAAGTTGATCATTGAGATCGTTCCTTAGCCGTGTGCGGTGCCCCTTCCACCATATTACACCTCGAGAATACCGTGGCGGAGCTTAGGCGAAGCCCTGCGCGGTGGAACATCATCATCGTCACCACGCCGTCGTCTTGTGAAACTCTCCCTCAACACTCGGCTGGATCGGAGTTCGAGGGACGTCATCGAGCTGAACGTGTGCAGAACTCGGAGGTGCCGTGCGTTCGGTACTTGGATCGGTTGGATCGTGAAGAAGTACGACTACTTCCTCTACGTTGCGTCAACGCTTCCGTTGCTGGTCTCACGAGGGCGTGAGACAACACTCTCATCTCGTTGCTATGCATCACCATGATCTTGCGTGATCGTAGGAAAATTTTTGAAATTACTACGTTCCCCAACGGTGGCATCCGAGCCTAGGTTTTATGGTTTGATGATATGCACGAGTAGAACACAAGTGAGTTGTGGACGATACAAGTCATCGCCTACCGGCATGTCATACTTTGGTTCAGCGGTATTGTTGGATGACGATCCAGACCAACCTTACGCGTACTCTTCTGAGACCGGTTCCCTCGGCGTGCTTTGCACATAGATGGCTTGTGGAAGACTGTCTCTCCAACTTTAGTTGAACTGGTGTGGCATACGCCCGGTCCTTGAGAAGGTTAAAACGGAGTCTATTTGACGAAGTATCGTTGTGGTTTTGATGCGTGGGTGAGATTGGTTCTTGCTTAAGCCCGTAGCAGCCACGTAAAATTTGCAACAACAAAGTAGAGGACGTCTAACTTGTTTTTGCGGGGCATGTTGTGATGTGATATGGTCAAGACATGATGCTGAATTTTATTGTATGAGATGATCATGTTTTGTAACCGAAGTTATCGGCAACTGGCAGGAGCCATATGGTTGTCGCTTTATTGTATGCAATGCAATCGCCTGTAATGCTTTACTTTATCACTAAGCGGTAGCGATAGTCGTAGAAGCATAAGTTTGGCGAGACGACAACGATGCTACGATGGAGATCAAGGTGTCGCGCGGTGACGATGGTGATCATGACGGTGCTTCGAGATGGAGATCACAAGCACAAGATGATGATGGCCATATCATATCACTTATATTGATTGCATGTGATGTTAATCCTTTATGCATCTTATCTTGCTTTGATTGACGGTAGCATTATAAGATGATCCCTTACTAAATTATCAAGAAGTGTTCTCCTGAGTATGCACCGCTATGCGAAAGTTCTTCGTCTTTGAGACACCACGTGATGATCGGGTGTGATAGGCTCTACGTTCAAATACAACGGGTGCAAAACAGTTGCACACGCAGAATACTCAGGTTATACTTGACGAGCTATGCATATAAGATATGACCTCGGAACACGAGAGACCGAAAGGTCGGCGTGAATCATATAGTAGATATGATCAACATATTGATGTTCACCATTGAAACTACTCCATCACACGTGATGATCGGTCATGGTGTAGTTGATATGGATCACGCAATCACTTAGAGAATTGGAGGATATTTTTCTAAGTGGGAGTTCTTAAGTAATATGATTAATTGAACTTAAATTTATCATGAACTTAGTACTGATAGTATCTTGCTTGTCTATGATGTGTAGATAGATGGCTCGTCTTTGTTGTTCCGTTGAATTTTAATGCGTTCCTTGAGAAAGCAAAGTTGAAAGATGATGGCAGCAATTACACGGACTGGGTCCGTAATTTGAGGATTATCCTTATTGCTGCACGGAAGAATTACGTCCTGGAAGCACCGTTAGGTGCCGGGCCTGGTGCAAGGGCTGCGCCCGAAGTTGTGAACGTCTGGCAAAGCAAAGTCGATGACTACTCTATAGTTCAGTGTGCCATGCTTTACGGCTTAGAACCGGGACTTCAACGTCGTTTTGAACACCATGGAGCATATGAGATGTTCCAGGAGTTGAAGTTAATATTCCAAGCGAATGCCCGGATTGAGAGATATGAAGTCTCCAATAAGTTCTATAGCTGTAAGATGGAGGAGAAGCAGTTCTGTCGGTGAGCATATACTCGTAATGTCCGGATATAACAATCACTTGATTCAACTGGGAGTTAATCTTCCGGATGATTGCGTCATTGACAGAATTCTCCAATCATCGCCACCAAGCTACAAGAGCTTCGTGATGAACTATAATATGCAAGGGATGACCAAAACAATGCCCGAGCTCTTGGCGATCTTTGAAAGCCGCGGAGGTAGAAATCAAAAGGAGCATCAAGTGTTGATGGTTAACAAAACCACTAGTTTCAAGAAAAGGGCAAAGGAAAGAAAAGGAAACTTCAAAAAGAACGGCAAGCAAGTTGTCGATCAAGAGAAGAAACCCAAGTCTGGTCCTAAGCCTGAAACCGAGTGCTTCTATTGCAAGCAGACCGTCATCGGAAGCGGAACTGCCCCAAGTATTTGGCGGATAAGAAGGATGGCAAGGTTAACAAAGGTATATGTGATATACATGTTATTGATGTGTACCTTACTAATACTCGCAGATAGCACTGGTATTTGATACTGGTTACATTGCTAATATTTGCAACTCGAAACAGGGGCTACGGATTAAGCGAAGATTGGCTAAGGACGAGGTGACGATCTTGGCGTGGGAAATGGTTCCAAAGTCGATGTGATCGCAATGGCACGCTACCTCTACATCTACCTTCGGATTAGTATTAGACCTAAATAATTGTTATTTAGTACCAGCGTTGAGCATGAACATTATATCTGGATCTTGTTTGATGCGAGACGGTTATTCATTTAAATCAAGAATAATGGTTGTTCTATTTATATGAATAATATCTTTTATGGTCATGCACCATTGAAGAATGGTTTGTTTTTACTTAATCTTGATAGTAGTGATACACATATTCATAATGTTGAAACCAAAAGATGCAGAGTTGATAATGATGGTGCAACTTATTTGTGGCACTTGCCGTTTAGGTCATATCGGTGTAAAGCGCATGAAGAAACTCCATCTTGATGGACTTTTGGAGTCACTTGATTATGAATCACTTGGCACTTGCGAACCGTGCCTTATGGGCAAGATGACTAAAACACCGTTCTCGGAACTATGGAGAGAGCAACAGATTTATTGGAAATCATACATACCGATGTATGTGGTCCAATGAATGTTGAGGCTAAATGGCGGATATCGTTATTTTCTCACCTTCACAGATGATTTGAGCAGATATGGGTATATCTACTTAATGAAACACAAATCTGAAACATTTGAAAAGTTCAAAGAATTTCAGAGTGAAGTGGAAAATCATCGTAACAAGAAAATAAAGTTTCTACGATCTGATCGTGGAGGAGAATATTTGAGTTACGAGTTTGGCCTACATTTGAAACAATGCGGAATAGTTTCGCAACTTACGCCACCTGGAACACCACAACGTAATGGTGTGTCCGAACGTCGTAATCGTTCTTTATTAGATATGGTGCGATCTATGATGTCTCTTACTGATTTACCGCTATCGTTTTGGGGTTATGCTTTAGAGACGGCTACATTCACTTTAAATAGGGCACCATCTAAATCCGTTGAGACGACGCCTTATGAACTGTGGTTTGGCAAGAAACCAAAGTTGTCGTTTATAAAAGTTTGGGGCTGCGATGCTTATGTGAAAAAGCTTCAACCCGATAAGCTCGAACCCAAATCGGAGAAATGTGTCTTCATAGGATACCCAAAGGAGATCATTGGGTACACCTTCTATCACAGATCCGAAGGCAAGATTTTTGTTGCTAAATTCGGAAACTTTTTGGAGAAAGAGTTTCTCTCGAAAGAAGTGAGTGGGAGGAAAGTAGAACTTGATGAGATAATCTGTATCTACTCCCTTATTGAGAAGTAGTACATCACATAAATCAGTTTCCGTGACACCTACACCAAATAGGTAGGAAGCTAATGATGATTATCATGAAACTTCAGATCGAGTTTCTACAGAACTTCGTAGATCAACCAGAGCAAGATCCGCACTGCAGTGGTACGGTAATCCTATTACGGAAGTCATATTCTTTGGAACATGATGAACCTACGAACTATGAAGAAGCGATGGTGAGCCCAGATTCCACAAAATGGCTTGAGGCCATGAAATGCGAGATGGGATCCATGTATGAGAACAAAGTGTGGACTTTGGTTGACTTGCCCGATGATCGGCAAGCAATTGAGAATAAATGGATCTTCAAGAAGAAGACCGACGCTGATGGTAATGTTATCGTCTATAAAGCTCGACTTGTTGCAAAAGGTTTTCGACAAGTTCAAGGGATTGACTACGATGAGACCTTCTCACCCGTAGCGATGCTTAAGTCCGTCCGAATCATGTTAGCAATTGCCGCATTTTATGATTATGAAATTTGGCAAATGGATGTTAAAACTGCATTCTGAATGGATTTACGGAAGAAGAGTTGTATATGATACAACCAGAAGGTTTTGTCGATCCAAAGGGAGCTAACAAAGTGTGCAAGCTCCGGTGATCCATTTATGGACTGGTGCAAGCCTCTCGGAGTTGGAATAAACGTTTTGATAGTGTGATCAAAGCATTTGGTTTTATACTGAGACTTTTGGAGAAGCTTTGTATTTACAAGAAAGTGAGTGGGAGCTCTGTAGCATTTCGATATTATATGTGGATGACATATTCTTGATCGGAAATGATATAGAATTTCTGGATAGCATAAAGGGATACTTGAATAAGAGTTTTTCGATGAAAGACCTCGGTGAAGCTGCTTACATATTGGGCATTAAGATCTATAGAGATAGATCAAGACGCCTAATAGGACTTTCACAAAGCACATACCTTGATAAAGTTTTGAAAAAGTTCAAAATGGATCGAGGCAAAGAAAGGGTTCTTGCCGGTGCTACAAGGTGTGAAGTTGAGTAAGACTCAATGCCCGACCACCGCAGAAGATAGAGAGAAAATGAAAGATGTTCCTATGCTTGACCATAGGCTCTATCATGTATGCAATGCTGTGTACCAGACTGATGTGTGCCTTCTTTGTAAGTTTGGCGGCGGTACCAAAGTAATCCAGGAGTGGATCCTTTGGACAGCGGTCAAGAACATCCTTAAGTACTTGAGAAGGACTAAGGATATGTTTCTCATTTATGGCGGTGACAAAGAACTCGTCAGAATGGCAGTTACGTCGGCATAGCTTTGACATCGATCCGGATGATTCTAAATCGCATAAACCGGATACGTATTGACAGTAACCGGAGGAGCTGTCAGTTGGTGCAGTTCCAAACAAAGCGTCGTGGCGGGATCTACATGTGAAGCTGAGTACATAGCTGCTTCGGAAGCAGCTAATGAAGGAGTCTGGATGAAGGAGTTCATAACCGATCTAGGTGTTGTACCTAGTGTATCGGGTCCAATGAAAATCTTTTGTGACAATCTTGGTGCAATTGCCTTAGCAAAGGAATCCAGATTTCACAAGAGAACCAAGCACATCAAAAGACGCCTTCAACTCCATCCGGATTTGGTCGGTGGGAGACATAGAGATATGCAAGATACATACGGATCTGAATGTTGCGGACCCGTTGACTAAGCCTCTTCCACGAGCAAAACATGATCAGCACCAAGACTCCATGGGTGTTAGAATCATTCCTGTGTAATCTAGATTATTGACTCTAGTGCAAGTGGGAGACTGAAGGAAATATGCCCTAGAGGCAATAATAAAGTTATTATTTATTTCCTTATATCATGATAAATGTTTATTATTCATGCTAGAATTGTATTAACAGGAAACATAATACATGTGTGAATACATAAACCTCTGAGTGTCACTAGTATGCCTCTACTTGACTAGCTCGTTAATCAAAGATGGTTGTGTTTCCTAACCATGAACAAGGAGTTGTTATTTGATTAACGGGATCACATCATTTGTTGAATGATCTGATTGACATGACCCATTCCATTAGCATAGCACTTTTGATCGTATAGTTTGTTGCTAGTGCTTTTCTTCATGACTTATACATGTTCCTATGACTATGAGATTATGCAACTCCGTTTGCACGAAGAACACTTTGGGTGCTACCAAACGTCACAACGAATCGGGTGATTATAAAGGTACATTACAGGTGTCTCCGAAGGTACATGTTGGGTTGGCATATTTCGAGATTAGGATTTGTCACTCCGATTGTCGGAGAGGTATCTCTGGGCCCTCTCGGTAATGCACATCACATAAGCCTTGCAAGC
Source organism: Aegilops bicornis (assembly GCA_021605145.1). Taxonomy (NCBI): domain Eukaryota; kingdom Viridiplantae; phylum Streptophyta; class Magnoliopsida; order Poales; family Poaceae; genus Aegilops; species Aegilops bicornis. The sequence continues at coordinate 372,063,007 of CM038669.1, read as the reverse complement.
ATTGCAACTAAATGTGTTAGTTGTGAGATGATGTATTACGAAACGAGTAAAGAGACTTGCCGGTAACGAGATTGAACTAGGTATTGGATACCGACGATCGAATCTCGGGCAAGTAACATACCGATGACAAAGGGAACAACGTATGTTGTTATGCTTGGTCGACCGATAAAGATCTTCGTAGAATATGTAGGAGCCAATATGGGCATCCAGGTCCCGCTATTGGTTATTGACCGGAGAGGTGTCTCGGTCATGTCTACATAGTTCTCGAACCCGTAGGGTCCGCACGCTTAACGTTTCGATGTCAGTTACTATGAGTTTTTATGATGTTTCTGTACGAAGGTTGTTCGAGTCCCGGATGAGATCACGGACGTGACGAGGAGTCTCGAAATGGTCGAGACATAAAGATTCATATATTGGAAGTCTATGTTTGGACATCGGAAGTGTTCCGGGTGAAATTGGGAATTTTACCAGAAATGGGAGGTTACCGAACCCCGGAATGCTAATGGGCCAACATGGGCCTTAGTGGAAAGGAGAAAGGGGGCCCAAGTGCTGGTGCACCTTCCCCCTTCCCTAGTCCTATTAGGACTAGGAGAAGGCGCCCTCTCTCCCTTCCCACTTGGGGAAACCTAGTTGGACTAGGATTTGGGGGAATCCTACTCCTAGTAGGAGTAGGACACCTGGCGCACCCTCCTTGGCCGGCCAGCCCCTCCCTTCCCTCCTTTATATCTGAGGCAGAGGGCACCCCATGACACACAAGTTGATCATTGAGATCGTTCCTTAGCCGTGCGGTGCCCCTTCCACCATATTACACCTCGAGAATACCGTGGCGGAGCTTAGGCGAAGCCTGCGCCGGTGGAACATCATCATCGTCACCACGCCGTCGTCTTGTGAAACTCTCCCTCAACACTCGGCTGGATCGGAGTTCGAGGGACGTCATCGAGCTGAGCGTGTGCAGAACTCGGAGGTGCCACGTTCGGTACTTGGATCGGTTGGATCGTGAAGAAATACGACTACTTCCTCTACGTTGCGTCAACGCTTCCGTTGCGGGTCTCACGAGTGCGTAGACAACACTCTCATCTCGTTGCTATGCATCACCATGATCTTGCGTGATCGTAGGAAAATTTTTGAAATTACTACGTTCCCCAACACGGGAGGCTGAGGCAGAGTCAGCGGCTCAGCAAATCTCGGATAGGTCTCAACGGAGGCCTCAGTGTGAGGCCGTGGCGACTCTTGGCGACAGAGGCGAGGGCTGTGACAGTAGTTCGGTGCAGGGGCGAAGGCGAGGTTGCTTCAGCTACTCAACACGGCATAGCAGAGGCCGCCGACCTGAGCGGCTTCTCGGGGCTGACTCGGGGTAGATGAGTTGAGGGTGGCTCGAACCGCATAGCCTGGTCAGGGCGGCTCATTGTAGAGGACGAGTCAGCAACGGTGATGAGGCCGTGACAACCATTCATCACAAAGGCAAATCATTTCGCAGGGGTGAATCGGCGGCGCAGCTGCTCAGCTCATCCATGGATGCGGCAAGCGCTCGGAGCAAGGCCACAACAGCGGCGAAGGCAAACATGCCATGGTAGAGGCAGAGAGTGGCAGCGTCGGCTCGGCCACAGCAGTGGCAAGTTGAGGTCTGGCACGGGCGGCTTGAAGCGGAAACCAACGGATCAACAGGAACAGGGCAGCTCATCTGAAACATCTCCAAATGGATGGCGGCTTGACGTGCATCGGCTGAAACGGCAGGGAGGCGTGTCAACGAGCGGAGGTCAGGTTGGTGGCTTGGAAAACGGCTCTGCGATGGTCGCAACGGCAATACCGGCAAGGCGAGACCCAGTCGCAGCGGCAGCGTCGGCCACGGCGGCTCATGGTAGTAGCAAAGCCCATGGGGCAGAGGTAGAGCCGGCCACGGCGGCTTACGGCAGTGGAGGACGGCAGGGACGAGCCAGGGGCTGCGGGCGAGCCGGTGTTGAGGTACAGCAGCCAGCGTGCATCGGCCGATCGATGGCGCGGGCCAACCGGGCGGGTCAAGTCGCAGCCGCTGCTACGGCAGAGGCAGAAACCGTGGAGGTGTCAGCATCCGAGTCCCTGTCGTTCTCTGGGTTGTAGTAGTTCCTTTGTTCAATGAAGTTTGACCAATCAGGATTGACTAATCAGATTTCTTGCTAGCCATACATGCTTGTGTCAAATTAGAAGTAGTACTCCGTAGATATGTCCACTTCCGGGTCGTGGTCCTCTTTCCTTCTCCTATTTTTTTAATTCACAGGCACTGTATTTCAATGACTTATACTTGCAACATCTTTTCTTTTGGAAACAGTACATCCAAAGTTTGCTGGAATCCAATGGAGCGGCGACGGATTGCCTTTTCCTTTGAAACCTCCGCGAGATGAGACGCCGTGCATTGAAGGTAGTACCAGAATCGCCTTTAGCCCGCGGCGACTTGACAGATTAAATCGCTTGTAGCCTTGGGATTGGATCCTCTACACTGCACGTGGACGAGGAAAGATGCAGTAGCACTTCGGACACGGCCGCCGCACAAATTGATACTGTAGCGGAAATTCTTGACGTCCTCAAACTCGGCAACCTGCAGCAGTGAACGGATGTGTAACCCTAATTTCTTTTGAATCTCAGACGGGTATTTGATCTGATTGCTCATCTTCTCGACAATTTAACTCCTTCCGTAATGATTCTTCTTCATCCGGACAATCACAAACTTCTTGATCCCTATGAGAGATCCCTTCAAGAACTCATCACCACCGTGCGCAGGCCCCACGGTGGGCGCCAACTATCGTGGATTTGTCATGGCAGATGTTCTAGTGTGAGGACTTAGTCGTGAGGCCACACATCTATGTGGTATCTTGAGAGGGGTTGATCGGGACGAGAGACGCAACACACAAGACAAGGATTTAGACAGCTTCGGGCCCCAGGAAACATCATCCAGTAATAGCCCTACATGCTGTTTGTGGCTAGGTCTCATTATGCTCATGAGGGAGCCCTCCTTATATAAGTTTAAGGGGCGGGTTACATGACTATTCCTAGTAGGATTAGGATTAGTCTATTACAAGTGGAGTCCTAGTTTTACTTCCTTTGTAGGAGAACCAAGAAACACAACGTAAACAGCCCCTGCACACAAATAATAACCACTCGCAACCCGACGTGTTAAAGGGGTTGTCAATCCCTTTCGGGGTACGACGCCTCAAGTGGTGCGTGGACGGGAGAAAGTTGTAATAGATTGAATAAATAGATCGCAAATAAAATAAATTTCATCAAAGTATTTTTGTATTTTTGGTTTAATATATCTGAAAATAAATGCAAGGAAAAAGTAGATAGCAAAGGAAAATATATGAGAAAAAGACCTAGGGGCCTAGGTTTCACTAGTGGCTTCTCTTGAGAAAAATAGCCAACGGTGGGTGAACAAGTTACTGTTGGGCAATTGACAGAACTTCAAATAATTATAATGATATCCAGGCAATGATCATTATATAGGCATCACGTCCAAGATTAGTAGACCAACTCCTGCCTGCATCTACTACTATTACTCCACACATCGACCGCTATCCACCATGCATCTAGTGTATTAAGTTCATGGAGAAACGGAGTAATGCAATAAGAACGATGACATGATGTAGACAAGATCTATCTATGTAGAGATAGACCCCATCACTTTATCCTTAGTAGCAACGATACATACGTGGTGTTTCCCTTTCTGTCACTAGGATCAAGCACCGTAAGATCGAACCCATTACCGGCCACCTCTTCCCATTGCAAGATAAATATAGATCAAGTTGGCCAAACAAAACCCAAATATTGAAGAAGAAATACGAGGCTACAAGCAATCATGCATATAAGAGATCAAAGAAACTCTAATAACTTTCATGGATATAAAAAGATAGATCTGATCATAAACTCAAAGTTCATCGATCCCAACAAACACACTGCAAAAGAGTTACATCATATGGATCTCCAAGAGACCATTGTATTGATAATCCAGCGAGAGAGAGGAAGCCATCTAGCTACTAACTACAGACCCGAAGGTCTACAAAGAACTACTCACGCATCATCGGATATGCAACAATGGAGGTGATGAACCCCATCCGAGATGGTGTCTAGATTGGATCTGTAGCGATCCAACCTCAGACGGTTAAATCTCTGTGCATACGTGTCATCCCTGGATCGGTAATGCTGACACACATAGTACTTGAAGGATTTATGACAGAGTGCAGTCACACACTTAATACATTGAATGTCTCAAAAGAAAACTTATTACAATAATATGGCTTAAGGCCATCTAAATAAGATAACCACGGAAGCATTGAAGGTAAATGAGTCCATCAACTCCATCGGCATAGCTGAGTGCACGACAACGACCTAGCGCACCTTACTCTTCGTCTGAAAAGTCTGCAACATAATACGTTGCAGCCCAAAACGGGTCGGCACATGGAATATCCTGGCAATATAACACAGTAGAGCAATGAACAAGTAAATGCTATCACTATATGCATATATGGCTGGTGGAGGCTCTATGGTTATAATGTTTTTGTGAAAAGCCAATTTTTTCCTACAACAAAGGAATATATTTTGTTTAACTATCATGGTAGTTGTTAAACATTGAGAAGGTTCCTCCAAATCAATCCCAATTAAACAGTATTAATAACCCAACAAATTAATTTAGAGTGATGAGATCAACATGACAATACAAGAACCAAATACTCAAGATGTCCATAATCGCGGACACGGCTAACCATGATTAGTTTGTATACTCTGCAGAGGTTTGCGCACTTTTCCCCACAAGACTCGATCTCCTCCATTGAATTTCTTGCACTACATGATGTTTGAGAAACGGATGATCGAGACACAGTCTTTCAGAGCATTAACTCTTTACTCTGGGTAGACAGTTACACCTACTTTCCCCCACATCTTCTAGCCTACCACTGAAAGAGGTCACACAACATACTCAACTATGCCAGAGCCCATAATGGCTTGTGGCTGCACACGGAAGTTTCTAGCATGAATAATCTTATGATCCCTTTGATCCTGGGTGGCGAACCATGGGATGATCACACGGGTACTCCGGGATATCCTAGGACAACCTTTGGATTCTCCGGTGCCCACAACCAATCCACCCGGAAGTGTATTTAAGTAGCCACCTTAAGTTAACCATTAAATTAACAATCTCACATACATCATGGATCTCTCAAACCAAACCACGTCTACGTGCATAGCATAGCAGTATAAGCATAACGTAGAAGTAACTCCCAAGGGTTTGATAATAAAAGGGCAATAGGTTCTACCTCATCATCTACTTCCCAATACCCACAAGTTAATCAAATCCTAATCATGCAGTGTTTGAGATTGTAACTAATGCATAAAAAATGGGTAGTAAAGAAGTATGACCAATGTGTGCTTGCCTTGCTGATGATCCGCAAACCCTAGAGACTCGTAGTAGCACGCCTCGCACTACGGAAATTCTATCACAAATAAACAATAGCATACAGAAGCAATCAATCATAGATGCACGAGTAAAACTCATTTGAGAAAGTCCAATCTGAATATTCAACTGAAGAGCTTCGATTTGCAAAAAGAATCGATCAAATCGAAGCTACGAAACTCAAACTACGATCAAACGAAATTCGAAATCAAATCTGCTTGAAACCAAATTTTAAATTGTCTGCAAATCGAAGCTACGAAACTCAAACTACGATCAAACGAAATTCGAAATCAAATCTGCCTGAAACCAAATTTTAAATTGTCAAAACCATGTTCAAGTTGTTTAACAGGAAAGAGGGGTTCGAGACAAAGATTTTGGCGTTGGTTTGATTGGATTTTGACGAACGGTTAAAAAGTTGCAAGGGTTTGAAGATCAGGGGCTAATCTGTGATAAAAATAATCACGAATAGGTCCCTGGCCGAAAAATAAAATAAAAAGAAAAAGACTACGGCGTGAACGTCCGCTAATATAGACAATCGAACGAATTCGTTCATTATAAGAACTAAACGAACAAACATTCGTAAAATAAATCTAACCGAAGAAAACCGATGTAATAAAAAAAACCGATCTAGGGTTTTAAAAAAACGGCGGCGGCTTTTGCGGTTTTACCAGTTCACGGGTGAAAACCGGCGGCGGCGTCGGTATCTAGCGAGGCGGGGCGGCGTTAGGCGGCGGCTCAGCGTCGGCAGCAACGGCGAGGCGACGGCTGGCGGCTTCTGGCGGCGCGTCTCGGGGCTCGGGGACGGGTGGAGAGGCGGCGACATTTATAGGTGTGTGGGGCTGGCTTGGGGAAGGGCAATGCAGGCGGCTCGGGATCGGACTCGGTCGAGTCCGTCATGAGCAATGAGGAAGGCGGCGTCTTGGCCGGTGGGCCTTTGGCCCGATCACGGTTTTAATGGATTTTCTAAATAAATTCTGCCGAAAAGGAAAAAATCCTAAATAGATATAAAATAATTTCTAAAAATGCGATAAATAATTTTCAACGTGTGAATAAAAAATTTAGAACAAAGTGAACATTTTTCTGGCCAAAAAATGCAATTTTGAAAAATGCATATTTTTCTAATTCAAATAAAGTAGCAGTAAAATCCAAAAAAAAGTATTTATTTGATTTAATATTTTTCCTCCAATATTTCTTTTATTTTGGAGAAGTCACTTTATCTCCTCTCTTTTATTTTTATATTGGAAATATTTTGGAGAGAAAAATTATTAAAACCGAAATGGTCCTCTTTTCAAATTTGAGAAAATTCAAATATGAAAATAAATGAAATCCCCAACTCTCTCTGTGGGTCCTTGAGTTGCTTAAGATTTCTAGGATCAAAACCAAAATGCAAATAAAATATGATATGCATATGATGACCTATGTATAACATCCAAATTGAAAATTTGGGATGTTACGAGATCCAGTGGTTACGGACTCTCTGGTAATTTGGATGAATATTCCATCGACTTGTCTAGGGTTTCTGGAATATTGGGTATTTATAGAGCGAAGAGGCGGTCCAGGGGGCATCGGAGGTGGGCACAACCCACCAGGGTGCGCCTGGGCCTCCTGGCGCACCCTGGTGGGTTTTGCCTCCCTCGAGGCACCCCCCAGGCGCAGCCAGGGCCCGTTGTGTTCCTTCTGGCCCATAAAAATTCTCCGTAAAGTTTCGTGGCATTTGGACTCCGTCTGATATTGATTTTCTGCGATGTAAAAAACATGGAAAAAACAGCAACTGGCACTTGGCACTATGTCAATAGGTTAGTACCAAAAATGATATAAAATGACTATAAATGATTGTAAAATATTCAAGATTGATAATATAACAACATGGAACAATAAAAAATTATGGATACGTTGGAGACGTATCACTCCGCTAAGAGTGGATGGACGCCAGGGGCATAGTCGTACATGGCAGCAGCGCGAGTCTCGCTGTTTATCAGGGAGAAGAGGGGTAAGAAATAAAGCAAACAGATGCATGACGATGCATGGCATGGAAATATGTAGTGCTATGGGTGACCTAACGCAGTGCTACAAATACAGACAATGCGGGAAAACATCTGGAATGTTTTTCCGGCATTTGGCATTTTTAGGACAGATAAATCGGAGGGGAAGGATCCATGTTCATCATGCTAGAGGCATGTGACAGATGAACAGATAGCATATTCGAATTCATTATATTTTTCTGAGATACTTTCATATATACATTATTTTCATCCGACTTACAAATTATTTTATATGATATTTCAAAGAATTAAACATTTTCTGAAATTTGTATTAATTCAAAATTAAATTAGTAAACCCAGCTAGTCCAGGTCAAACCTGACCGCTGGGTCCCACATGTCATAGGCAGAAGGGATTACGAGAGTTAAATTTTAAACTAAAATAGTAATTAGCCACTAGGGCCCACATGTTAGTGGCTAATCAGATTAACTAATTAATTTAATTACTTTATCTAGTTAAACTAGGGGGTGGCCCACCGCTCAGTGTGTGGGGCTGCCTAGTCAACACCGTTGACTGGTCAATCTAGTCAACAGGGTCAGCTGGGCCCCTAGGGCCCACCGGTGAGTGACCCTGGGGTGGCTCCAGGCTAGCCATGGCGGTGGTGACACCGGAGAAGCTCCGGCGAGCCATATCCGCGGCGGAGGTCATGAGCTAGTAGCAGGATTCGACTACGGTAGACCAATAGGACCGAGGTTACTCGTGTTCAAAAGCTAGCGCTCGTGCGCGTCCAAAGGAGCGAACGGCGGCGGCTGGGGTGACCTACAACTTCGGTGGTCTCGACCGGAGCGGTGCCGGAGTTCGGGCATCGATGGATTCGAGCACCCAGGGCACGACAAGAGTGGCAGATGGGAACATTGGCTAGCTAGGAGCTCGAGGAGCTCCATGCATGGCTCAGGCGCGAGCGGTGGCCACTGTGGCTGCGGCTACGCCATCGCCGGAGGCAGCAAGCTCATGGCCGCGACGGCAGAGCTAGCTAGGGTAGGGACCGGGGCACAGGGAGAGAGGGGGAAGGAGAGCCATCTCACATCGTTTACGGGGAGACGCCCGGGGAGGCGCGGGACGCACTGCCGGCGATGAATTCATCGATGAAGTTCGTCGGGCCAAGGAAGACGAGGACGGCGGATTCAGCGACGTAGCACCCTTCGGCTCCAGCTGGTGGTCGTAGTCGACGTACAAGTGTGTTTGGTTCAGGGAATGAAGTGGAATGTTAACGGGTCGGACCTGCACGTGGGAGTGATTCCTGTGTTTAGTTGAAAAAGGGAACAAAAGATAGTGGTTCCCAGGAGAGGAATATTCCTAACTCGGTGGTTCCGCCAAATTGGCCGTACCACGTGGAATGCGTCTCTCTCTTGTCATCCCCCAACGAGGAAGATGTCATGCACCCCTCTCTCTCTCCCTCGATGGGCATGACAGCGGCCTTATAATACCACCCGCTCCTCCGTGGCACCCCCTTGTCGCGGTTGGATATGCAGCCTCGCCGGTGTCTCCTTCCCCTCGTAGGAGATGCAGCCTCGCTGCATCTCCTGCGTCCTGCCCCTCGACCAAGGATCTAGGAAAGGAGAGGGCGGCTCCTAATGGGGAACGTTGCATGGAAAACAAAAAATCTACGCACACGGAAGAACCATCAATGGAGATGCATAGCTACGAGAGGGGGTGAGCATCTTCATACCCTTTAAGATCGCTAAGTGGAAGCGTTTGTCAACATGGTTGATGTAGTCGTACACCTTCACGACCCGCCCCGATCAAGTACCGAACATATGGCACCTCTGCGTTTAGCACACGTTCAGCTCGATGTCGTCCTCGCCTTCTCGATCCAGCAAGAGAGGCAAATAGTAGATGAGTTTCGGTAGCACAACGGCGTGGTGACGGTGGTGGTGAAGAACAATCTCCGCAGGGCTTCACGAAGCACAACGGAAACTATGACGGAGAATAAACTAGAGGGGATGGGGTTGCCAACACACGGCTTGGTGAATCTTGATGTGTCTTGGGTGGTAGCCCTTCCCCTCTATTTATATGTGGATCCCTGGGGTCGTTTCTTGGATAAAGAACCTCCCCAAAGTCGGTTTAGCCCGCAAGGCAAGAGTCCTTCTCGGACTCTAGGACCAGACGCCAGGATCCTTGATGTCTGGCCCCTGGCCTTCGTGAAACTTCCTTTTTGCACCTTCCTAAAGCCTTGTGGGATTTACCGCTTGGCCCAAATAAAGTGTTCTCGCACCGGAACATTTCGGAAACATCTGAAACCCCTTCCTCTGACTTCTGGAACCCTTCCGGAGACCAAAAACTATTATCCCATTGATGTCTACTACGCAACTTTATTCTTGTAGACACGTGTTGGGCCTCCAAGCGCAGAGTTTTGTAGGACAATAGCAATTTTCCCTCAAGTGGATGACCTAAGGTTTATCAATTCGTGAGAGGTGTAGGATGAACATGGTCTCTCTCAAACGATCCTGCAACCAAATACAAGAAATCTCTTGTGTCCCGAACACACCCAATATAATGGCAACTTGTATAGGTGCACTAGTTCGGCGAAGCGATGGTGATAAAAGTTTAATATTGATGGTAGAAACATATTTTTATAATCTGAATAAATAAAACAGCAAGGTAGCAAATATTAAACGAGCACAAAAACGGTCTTGCAATGCTTAAAAACAAGGCCTAGGGTCCGTACTTTCGCTAGTGCAATCTCTCAACAGTGCTAACATAGATGGATCATATGACTATCCCTCAAAGTGTAGTAAAGAATCACTCCCGAGTTCCTATTAGTGGAGGTAGGGTACGAGACCAACTCAAAGCTATTCTTTCTGTTCGATCTATTCAAGAGTTCGTAGTAAAATAACACAAAGCTTTTTTTTTTCCGTTTGATCTATCTAGAGTTCGTACTAGAATAACACCAAAGCAAATTCATATTCATAATACTCAATCCACACAAAGAATTACAAAGAGACCCCGAAGTTTCTACGGAGAAAAATGTGCATCAACCCCTACGCATAGATTACCCCAATAGCACCGCGGGAATCCACGAGTTGAATGCCATAACATATATCAAGTGAATCAATAAGATACCCCAAATGTCACCTCAAGTATTCATACCGCAAGACATATATTATGTGTTCTCATCTCTGAATATTCAATCCGACATGACAAAACTTCAAAGGTAAAGATTCAATTCATCACAACAGGAGTATAGAGGGGAGAAACATCATACGATCCGACTATATTAACAAACCCATGATATAGATCATGAGAGAGAGAGAGAGAGATAAAACACATAGCCACTGGTACAAACCCTCAGCCCCGAGGGTGGACTACTCCCTCCTCATCGTGGTGGCCGTCGGGATGATGAAGATGGCCACCGGAGATGATTCTCCCCTCGTGAGGTGCTTGGAAAGGGTCTAGATTGGTTTTCGGTGGCTACATAGCCTTGCGGCGACGGAACTTCTGATCTAGGTTTATTTCTGATGGTTTCTCTATTTATAGGATTTTTTGGCATCGGTTTCACATGAAGATGGGCCTTGAGGTGAGCACAACCCACCGGGGCACGACAAGGGCCCAGGCGCTCCCGGTGTCTTGTGCCCAAGTCCTGCACCTTCTGGTCCTTCCACTAAGCTTCAGGGGTCTCTTTTGTTCCAAAAAAAATCGTCAAAAAGTTTCAGCTCATTTGGAGAACTTTCATTTCTGCACAAAAAACAACACCACGGTAGTTCTGCTGAAAACAGCGTCAGTCCGGGTTAGTTCGATGCAATCATACCAAAACCATATAAAATTGTTGTAAACATGGCATGAATACTTTATAAATTATAGATACGGTGGAGACGTATCGGCATCCCCAAGCTTAATTCCTACTCGTCCTCGAGTAGGTAAATGATAAAAGAAATAATTTATGAAGTGTGAATGCTAGCAAAGTGCATAAGTCTGATCAATGATAATTTCAATCACTTTTCCTAGCATCATAACATCAACTCTTTCTCATAAAACCTATCATGATAAGTAGCAATTGAAAATGGAATATTTTTTGGGGTAAGCTACCTATCATATTAATCACATATTCTTTTCTTTTGTAGTATGGACATCTGGACTTTTATCTGGTTCAAAGCAATAGTCTAGTTTTGACATGAAGATTTGAATACTGAAGTATATCAATAAGCAACCATGTCTTTCAAACTATCAACACTAAAGAAAGTTATCCCTAGCCCATCATGCTCAATCATTGATCCATTCATGAAATAGACTCGCATATTAACTACACCCAATGCTCAAGTACGATCATAGTTACCCCTAGTTGGTGATTTATAAGAGAAGATGGAGACTCAAATTCAAAAATAAAAATTGCATAAATTAAAATAAAGGCCCTTCGTGGAGGGAAGTAGGGATTTGTAGAGGTGCCAGAGCTCAAAGCGAAAATTGAGAGATAAAAATATTTTGAGAGGCATACTTTTCCCACCAACCAAAATGACTTAGAGCTCCCAACACTTTCCATGCTAGATATATCATAGGCGGTTCCCAAACACAAAATAAAGTTTATTCCTTTTTCCACCATACTTCCTCTTTCCACGGCTAACCGTATCCACGGGTGCCCTCCATACCAACACTTTCCAAGGAATTTATTGTTTGACAACATAAAGTAAATTCATTTTTCATTTCGGGATCGGGCATCCCTAATACCTTTGCCTTACTCTCGTGCAATGACAACTGTATAAACACTCATCGTGAGAATAAAAAATCTAGTATGGAAAATATTGGCCACCCCTCACCGCCTCGCGAGCGGTACGAGCACACAAAAGAGAAATTTATTTTGAAAATTAGAGATGGCACATACAAATTTGCTTAGAACGGCAAAAGAATACCGCATATAGGTAGATATAGTGGAGTCATGTGGCAAAACTAGTTTAAAGGATTTTGGATGCACAAGTAGTGATCATACTTAGTGCAAAATGAAGGCTAGCAAATGATTGAGAAGCGACCAACCAAGAAACGAATAATCTCATAAGCGAGCATTGACCATAATTAACACTGAATAATGCACCACAAGTAGGATGTAATTTCATTGCATAACTATTGATTTTCGTGCTTGCATAGGGAATCACAAACCTTAACACCAATATTCTTACTAAAGCATAATTACTCATCAACATGACTCACATATCACACCATCATATCTCAAAACTATTACAAGGAATCAAGTTTATTTTTTCCAATGATCTTCATGAAAGTTTTTAGTATATCCTTCTTTGATATCTATCACTTTGGGACTAATTTTCATGTGTTGCTTTTGATAAGCCCAAACAAATATAAGTGAAGATCATGAGCATAATATTTCTTTCTCTCAAATTAACGTAAGTGGAGCAAGAGATAATTTCTTCAAAAATACTAAAGCACACAATGCTCAAAAATATATAAGTGAAGCACTAGAGCAATCCTTAGAAAAGAGCTTCGTCGATGGGATGTGCGTGCCGCTTACCTAGCCTCCCTGGCAACTATTTGAAGACTCTATTTTATTGAAAAACTTTCAGATCTAAGTACTTTATTAAAATAGAAAGCAAAACAAAATAAAATGACATTCCAAGGATAGCACACATCATGTGAAGAAGCAAAAACTTAGGATCAACCAATACTAAAGCACACCGAGGGTAGCACACAGAAAGCAAAACAAAATAAAATGACATTCCAAGGATAGCACACATCATGTGAAGAAGCAAAAACTTAGGATCAACCAATACTAAAACTTAGGATCAACCAATATTAACAAAGCCCATGATATAGATCACGAGAGAGAGAGAGAGAGAGAGAGAGAGATAAAACACATAGCTACTGGTACAAACCCTCAGCCCCGAGGGTGGACTACTCCCTCTCATCGTGGTGGCTACCGGGATGATGAAGATGGCCACGGGAGATGATTCCCCCCTCCGGTAGGGTGCCGGAAAGGGTCTAGATTGGTTTTTGATGGCTACAGAGCCTTGCGGCGGCGGAACTGCTGATCTAGGTTTATTTCTGGTGGTTCCTCTGTTTATAGGATTTTTTGGCTTTAGTTTCATGCGAAGATGGGCCTTGTGGTGAGCACAACCCACCGGGGCACGGGCAAGGTCCCATGCGCGCCCCGGTGTCTTGTTCCCTACTCCTTCACCTTTTGGTCCTTCCACAAAGCTTCGGGGGTCTCTTTTGTTCGAAAACAAATCGTCAAAAAGTTTCAGCTCATGTGGAGAACTTTCCTTTCTGCACAAAAAACAACACCACTGTAGTTCTGCTGAAAACAGTGCCAGTCTGGGTTAGTTCCATGCAAATCATACCAAAACCATATAAAATTGTTGTAAACATGGCATGAATACTTTGTAAATTATAGATGCGGTGGAGACGTATCACCCATATATCAATCTTTACCTCCGGACTATTCCGGAGCTCCTCGTCATGTCTGTGATCTGATCCAGGACTCCGAACAACATTCGGTCACCAACATACATAACTCATATAATACTATATCGTCAACGAATGTTAAGCGTGTGGACCTAACGGGTTCGAGAATGATGTAAACATGACCGAGACGCTTCTCCGATCAATAACCAATAGCGGGACCTAGATGCACATATTGGTTCCAACATATTCATGAAGATCTTTATCGGTCGAACCTTTATGACAACATATGTAGTTCCCTTTGTCCGTCGGTATGTTACTTGCCCGAGATTCGATCGTCGGTATCTCCATACCTAGTTCAATCTCATTACCGACAAGTCTCTTTACTCGTTCTGTAATACATCATCTCGTAACTCATTTCTTAGTCACTTTGCTTCTAAGCTTCTTGTGATAATGTATTACCAAGAGGGCCCAGAGATACCTCTTCGTCATACGAGTGACAAATCCCAATCTCAATTCACGCCAACTCAACAGGCACCTTCGGAGATCCCTGTAGAGCATCTTTATGATCACCCAGTTACGTTGTGACGTTTGATAGCACACAAGGTATTCCTTCGGTATTCGGGAGTTGCATGATCTCATGGTCGAAAGGAATATGTATTTGACATTAAGAAAATGGTAGCAATAAACTGAACGATCATATGCTAAGCTAATGGATGGGTCTTTTCCATCACATCATTCTCCTAATGATGCGACCCCGTTATCAAGTGGCAACACATGTCCTTGGTTAGGAAACCTTAACCATCTTTGATCAATGAGATAGTGTAGTAGAGGCTCACTAGGGACACGGTATTTGGTTATGTATCCACACATGTATTTAAGTATCCAGTCAATACAATTCTAGCATGAATAATAAACCTTTATCATGAATAAGGAAATATAGTAATAACAACTATATTATTGCCTCTAGGGCATATTTCCATCAGTCTCCCACTTGCACTAGAGTCAATAATTTAGATTATATTGTGATGAATCTAACACCCATGGAGTCTTGGTGTTGATCATGTTTTACTCGCGGCAGAGGTTTAGTCAATGGGCCTGTTACATTCAGATCCATATGTACTTTTTGCAAATTTCTACGTCTCCATCCTTGACCTTTTCACAAATTGAGTTGAAGTGTCTCTTGATGTGTTTGGTTCTCTTGTGAAACCTGGATTCCTTCACTAAGGCAATTGCTCTAGTATTGTCAAAAAAGATTTTCATTGGACCCGATGCACTGGGTATTACTCCCAGATTGGATATGAACACCTTCATCCCGACTTGTTCATGTGCTGCTTCTGAAGCAGCTATGTACTCCGCTTCACACGTAAATCCCGCCACAACGCTTTGCTTCGGACTGCACCAATTGACAGCTCCATCATTCAATATAAATACGTATCCGGTTTTTGACTTAGAGTCATTTGGATCAGTATCAAAGCTAGCATCAACGTAACCTTTTACGACGAGCTCTCCGTCACCTCCATAAACAAGAAACATATCCTTGGTCCTTTTCAGGCACCTCAGGATGTTCTTGACCATTGTCCGATGATCCACTCCTGGATTCCTTCGGTACCTCCCTACCAAACTTATGGCAAGGCACACATCAGGTCTGGTACACAACATGGCAAACACAGGAAAGAACCCTTTCTTTGACTGGTCCATTCCTTCGGTACCTCCCTACCAAACTTCGGCTTTGAGTGTGACTCAATCTCACACCTTGCAACACAGGAAAGAACCCTTTCTTTGACTGGTCCATTTTGAACGTCTTCAAAACTTTGTCAAGGTATGTGCTTTGTGAAAGTCCTATTAAGCGTCTCGATCTATCCCTATAGATCTTGATGCCCAATATATAAGAAGCTTCACCGAGGTATTTCATTGAAAAAATCTTATTCAAGTATCCTTTTATGCTATCCAAAAATTCTATATCATTTCCAATCAACAATATGTCATCCACATATAATATAAGAAATGCTATAGAGCTCCCACTCACTTTTCTTGTAAATACAGGCTTCACCATAAGTCTGTATAAAACCATATGCTTTGATCACATCATCAAAGCGTATATTCCAACTCTGAGATGCTTGCACCAGTCCATAGATGGATCGCTGGAGCTTGCACACTTTGTTAGCACCTTTACGATCGACAAAACCTTCCGGCTGCATCATATACAACTCTTCCTTAAGAAACCCTTTAAGGAATGCAGTTTTGATGTCCATTTGCCAGATTTCATAATCATAAAATGCGGCAATTGCTAACATGATTCAGACAGACTTAAGCATCGCTATGGGTGAGGAAGTCTCATCGTAGTCAACCCCTTGAACTTGTTTAAAACCTTTTGCGACAAGTCAAGCTTTGTAGATAGTGATATTACCATCAGCGTCCAACTTCTTCTTGAAGATCCATTTATTTTCAATGGCCTGCCAATCATCGGTCAAGTCCACAAAGTCCACACTTTGTTCTCATAAATGGATGCTATCTCAGATTTCATGGCCTCAAGCCATTTATCGGAATCTGGGCTCATCATAGCTTCTTCATAGTTTGTAGGTTCGCCGTTGTCTAACAACATGATTTCCAGGACAGGATTACCATACCACTCTAGTGCGGAACATGCTCTGGTCGACCTACGAAGTTCAGTAGTAACTTGATCCGAAGTTTCATGATCATCATCATTAGCTTCTTCTCTAGTTGGTGTAGGCATCACGGGAACGGTTTTCTCTGATATCCTACTTTCTAATTCAAGAGAAGGTACAATTACCTCATCAAATTCTACTTTCCTCCCACTCACTTTTTTCGAGAGAAACTCCTCTAGAAAGGACCCATTCTTGGCAACAAAGATCTTGCCTTCTGATCTGTGGTAGAAGGTGTACCCAATAGTTTCCTTAGGGTATCCTATGAAGACACACTTCTCCAATTTGGGTTCGAGCTTATCAGGTTGAAGCCTTTTGACATAAGCATCACATCCCCAAACTTTAAGAAACGATGGGTTAGGTTTCTTGCCAAACCATAGTTCATATGGTGTCGTCTCAACGGATTTACATGGTGCCCTCTTTAATGTGAATGGGGTTGTCTCTAATGCATAACCACAAAATGATAAAGGAAAATCGGTAAGAGACATCATAGAATGCACCATATCTAATAGAGTATGGTTATGATGTTTGGACACACCATTACGTTGTGGTCTTCTAGGTGGCGTGAGTTGTGAAACAATTCCACATTGTTTTAAATGAAGGCCAAACTCGTAACTCAAATATTCTCCTCCATGATCAGATCATAGAAACTTTATTTTCTTTTTATGTTGATTCTCCACTTCACTCTGAAATTCTTTGAACTTTTCAAATGTTTTAGACTTGAGTTTCATCAATTAGATATACCCATACCTACTCAAATCATCTGCCAAGGTTAGAAAATAACAATACCCGCCGCGTGCCTTAACACTCATTGGCGCATACATCGGTATGTATTATTTCCAATAAGTCATTATCTCGCTCAATTGTTCCATAGAACAGAGTTTTAGTCATCTTACCCATGAGGCATGGTTCACAGGTATCAAATGATTCATAATCAAGTGATTCCAAAAGTCCATCCGCATGGAGTTTCTTCATGCGCTTTACACCAATATGACCTAAACGCCAGTGCCTCGTATGTTTCACTATCATCAACTTTGCATATTTTGGCATCAATATTATGAATATGTGTATCACTACGATTGAGATTCAAGAAGAATAGACCATTCATCAAAGGTGCGTGACCATAAAAGATATTACCCATATAAATAGAACAACCATTATTCTCTAATTAAATGAATATCCGTATCGCAATAAACAAGATCCAGATATAATGTTCTCGCAATAAACAATTATTGAGGTCTAAAACTGATCCCGAAGGTAGATGTAGAGGTAGCGTGTTGATGGTGATCACATCGATCTTGGAACCATTCCCGACACGCACCGTCACCTCGTCCTTAGCCAATCTTTATTTAATCCGCACCTCCTGTTTCGAGTTACAAATATGAGCAACCGAACCAGTATCAAATACCCATGTGCTACTAAGAGCATTAGTAAGGAACAAATCAATAACATGTATATCAAATATACCTTTGTTCACTTTGCCATCCTTCTTATCCGCAAAATATTTGGGGCAGTTCAGCTTCTAGTGACCATTTCCCTTGAAGTAGAAGCACTTCGATTTCGAGCTTGGATCCAGCTTTGGGCTTTTTCATGGGAGCGGCAACTTGCTTGCCATTCTTCTTGAAGTTCCCTTTCTTTCCCTTGCCCTTTTTCTTGAAACTAGTGGTCTTGTTAACCATCAACACTTGATGCTCCTTCTTGATTTCTACCTCCGCGGCCTTAAGCATTGCGAAGAGCTCAGGAATCATTTTCGTCATCCCTTGCATATTATGGTTCATGACGAAGCCTTTGTAGCTTGGTGGCAGTGACTGAAGAACTCTGTAGTAACACTCTCAACTGGAATGATTCCCAGCTGAGCCAAGTTATGATACCCAGACATTTTGAGTATGTGTTCACTGACAGAACTGTTCTCCTCCATCTTGCAACTATAGAACTTGTTGGAGACTTCATATCTCTCAACCCGGGCATTAGCTTGAAATATCAATTTCAGCTCTTGATATGCTTTGTGGCATTCAAAACATCTTTTAAGTCCTGGCTCTAAGCTGTAAAGCACGGCACACTGAACTATTGAGTATCATCAGATCGAGTCTGCCAGACGTTCAGAACATCTGCAGTAGGTCCTGCAGCAGGTCTGTCACCTAGCGGTGCATCAAGGACATAATTCTTCTGTGCGGCAATGAGGATAATCCTCAAGTTACGGACCCAGTCCGTGTAGTTGCTAGCATCATCTTTCAACTTAGCTTTCTCTAGGAACGCATTAAAATTCAAGGGAGAGGTAGCACGGGCCATTGATCTACAACATAGATATGCAAAAACTAAGAAGACTAAGTTCATGATAAATTAAGTTCAATTAATCAAATTTCTAATGAACTCCCACTTAAGTTAACATCCCTCAAGTTATCTAAGTGATGCATGATCCAAATCAACCAATACATGTCCAATCATCACGTGATATGGGGTAGTCATCAATGGTGAACATCTCTATGTTGATCATATCTACTATATGACTCACGTTTGACCTTTCAGTCTCTAGTGTTCCGAGACCATGTCTGTACATGCTAGGCTCGTCAAGTTTAACCCAAGTATTCTACTTGTGCAAAATTGGCTTACACCTATTGTATACGAACGTAGAGTCGATCACACCCGATCAACACGAGGTGCTTCGAAACAACGAACTTTAGCAACAGTGCATACTCAGGGAGAACATTTTTATCTTGAAATTTAGTGAAGGGATCATCTTATAATGCTACCGTCGTTATAAATAAATAAGATGCATAAAGGATAAACATCACATGCAATCAAAATATGTGACATGATAGGGCCATCATCATCTTGTGCTTTTAATCTCCATCTCCAAAGCATCGTCGTGATCTCCATCATCACCGGCTCGACACCTTGATCTCCATCATTGCATCAGGGTCGTCCGCCAACTGTTGCTTCTACAACTATTGCTAACGCATAGCAATAAAGTAAAGCAATTACATGGCGCTTGCATTTCATACAATAGTGAAGAGACAACCCTAAGGCTCCTGCGGATGTCGACATTACAGAACATGATTATCTCATACAACAACGTATATCACGTCTTGACCATATCCCATCACAACATACCCTACAAAAACAAGTTAGACATCCTCTACTTTGTTGTTTCATGTTCTCCGTGGCTACTACGGGCAACTAGCAAGAACCATTCTTAACTACGCAAAACCACAACGGTGATTATCAAGTTTGGTATTTTAACCTTTTTAAAGGACCGACTGTAGTCAAATTCGATTCGACTAAAGTAGGAGAAAGAGACACCCGCCAACCACCTTTATGCAAAACAAGTTGCATGTGAGTCGGTTGAAACGGTCTCATGTGCGTGGACATGTAAGGTTGGTCCGGGCCACTTCATCCCACAATACCGCCGAATCAAAATAAGAGTTTGGTGGTAAGCAGTATGACCATCACCGCCCACAACTTCTTTATGTTCTACTCGTGCATATCATCTACGCATAAACCTGGCTCTAATACCACTGATGGGGAATGTTGCATGGAAAACAAAAACAATTCTACGCACATGCAAGAACTGGAGATGCGTAGCTACGAGAGGGGGAGGGCATCTTCATACCCTTGAAGATTGCTAAGCGGAAGCGTTTGTCAACGCGGTTGATGTAGTCGTACACCTTCACGATCTGTCCCGATCAAGTACCAAACGTACGGTACCTCCGCGTTCAGCATACATTCAGCTCGATGACATCCTCGCCTTCTCGATCCAGCAAGAGAGGCGAAGTAGTAGATGAGTTCCGGCAGCACGACGACGTGGTAACGGTGGTGGTGAAGAACAATCTCTGCAGGGCTTCGCCAAGCACAAGGAAACTATGATGGAGGATAAACTAGAGGGGACGGGGTTGCCGACACACGGCTTGGTGAATCTTGATGTGTCTT
Organism: Aegilops bicornis; assembly: GCA_021605145.1. NCBI lineage: Eukaryota > Viridiplantae > Streptophyta > Magnoliopsida > Poales > Poaceae > Aegilops > Aegilops bicornis. Next base: position 372,042,613 of record CM038669.1, on the reverse strand, counting down.
GGGTGCTAGCCCTGCCCCTCTATTTATATGATGAGCCCTGGGGTCGTTTCTTGGAGAAAGAGCCTCCTCAAAGTCGGTTTAGCCCACAAGGCAAGAGTCCTTCTCGAACTCCAGGACCAGACGCCGGGGTCCTTGGCGTCTCCCCTAGACGTCAGGGTCCCTGGCCTTCGCAGAACTTTCTTTTTACACCTTCCTAAAGCCTCGTGGGCTTTACCCCTTGATACGTCTCTGTCATATCCATATATTTTAATTGCTTCATGCCAATATTATACAACTTTCACATACTTTTGCCAACCTTTTATATCATTTTTTGGACTAACCTATTGATGCAGTGCCCAGTGCCAGTTCTTGTTTGTTGCATGTTTTTGTTTTGCAGAATATCCATATCAAACAAAGTACAGACGCATTAAAAATTTACGGAGAATTATTTTGGAATGTATGTGATTTTTGGACTTGGAATCAATGCAAACGGGGGCCCACAACCCCCAAGATAGACCAGGGCGCGCCCCAGGGGCTAGGCGCGGGGTGGTGGGTTGTGCTCACCTTGTACGTCAGTTGGAGCTCTACTTCGGGCGTAAGGAAGCTTATATCCAGGAAAAAATGTTTTAAAATCTCAGCGCAATTTGAGTTACGGATCTTCGGGAATATAAGAAATGTCAGCCAGAAAACAGGAACGTGAAACAGAAGAGAACAGAGAGGGAGATCCAATCTCTTAGGGGCTCCCGCCCCTCTGCCGCCATGGACTCGATGGACCAGAAGGGGAACTCTCCTCCCATCTAGGGGGAGGCCAAGGAAGAAGAAGAAGGAGGGGGCTCTCTCCCCCTCTCTCCCGGTGGTGCCGGAGTGCCGTCGGGGCAAATATCGTGACGGCGATCTACACCAACAACTTCGCCGCCGTCAACACCAACTCTCCCCCCTCCAGGATGCAACTACACAAGTAACCAAGTGTGAAGCGTGCCAGTTCCATTCCAAACAGATACACCAGCCAGCTCAAGCTCTCCAGACGATCCCTTTATCCTGGCCATTTTTGATGCAGGGGCTCGACATCCTTGGCCCCTTCCCGAGCTGCCGGGGCTTTGAGTACTTATGCGTCGCCATCGACAAGTTCACAAAGTGGCGGAAGTGGAAGCGATGAGGAAGGTGACAGCATAGTCGTGATCAAGTTCTTGGTCGATTGTTTGCCGTTTGGAATCCCTAACAGGATCATCACCGACAACGGCACACAATTCTGAGTCGCACCTTCATGCAAGATCGTCCAAGATCTTGGCGCCAAGGTGCGCTTTGCTTCCGTTGCTCACCCGAGAAGCAACGGTCAAGCAGAGAGGGCAAATGATGAAGTGCTGCGCGGGCTCAAGACCAGGACTTTCGACAGGCTGCACAAGTGCGGAAGAAACTGGATCGAGGAGCTGCAGGTGGTTCTTTGGTCGATCAGGAGGACGCCAAATCGAGCCACCGGCCAGACACCTTTTGCTCTAGTCTATGGAGCAGAAGCAGTTCTCCCCACGGAACTCGTATACGGATCGTCTCGAGTGCTCGCTTATGATGAGCTTGAGCAAGAGCAGCTGCGACAAGATGACGCGCTGCTCCTTGAGGAGGATCGTCTTCAGGGCATTGGCGAGCTGCTCGCTACTGACAAGCTTTGCGTCGCTACCATAGCCGCAGAGTTAGTGCGAGAAGTCTCGAGGAAGGCGACCTTGTTCTTGAAGACGTTCGATCCGCCAAGAATTCAAACAAGTTGAGGCGAAGTGGGAGGGCCCTTATCGGGTGAAACGAGTCACTAGGCTGGCGCTGTTAGCCTTGAGACCCGAAGATGGCATTCCGGTGAGCAACTCACGGAACATTGAGCATCTTCGTAAGTTTTACCCATAGGCACGGTTGCGGAACCCGTTCCGGCAACCACCTTTAATACAAGTCTTGCGGCTGTTACATGTAATCCTTTGTACAAAGCCAGCGCAGACCCGTGCATCGATAAAGCTCATGTGTTGCGCACAACTTGTCAAATTCATGCTTTCATAATTTTATTGCATGTTTTGACTAACACTTTGTGCAACAACCACACCCGATAAGCAAAATCGAGCCGCTAGGCTCCATAACTTTATTTCCTCTTCTTTCTCTTTTCTCAAAGAAAGGAAGGCTCCCTCGCGCACAAGTTAACCAGGGGGAGGAGGAGATAATACTATGGACCGAGCACCGCTCGAGGAAGTTTCGCCTCATCGGGAAGCAAGAGGCAGAAAAGCTAAGTTGCCAAAGTTTGAGCAATCAATTTTAAATTTTTAAGTTATCTTCCTCGAGCGATAGTACTTTGTATGGAAAACACTTGTGAGAGGAGCAGGACTACTTGAGCTAGTCGGCGCCCTTACTTTGTTTCGAGTCTGCTCAACAACTTAAGTGAGCTGCGGCTAGTCGTGACAAGGTTGCTTGTCGGAGGCTGACCGCCAGCGGCTCTTGACGTTCCGCACTCGGCGCTTCATGACAAAAGTGCCCGCACCGACAAGTCCCCCAAATGCGCAAGGCGAGAAACATACAAAGGAAGGAATCAAGTAGAGGAAATAACGTTGCATTGATCGCCTAAGATAGAGTATATTACAAAATAACTTGTTGATCTAACAAAGTGTTCTAAACATGATCAGCAGCGACAAGGGAAAGATAAAGTTGGTGGCCTAGTCTACGCGGTCGCCCTCAATCCTCTTGATCTTGTTCACCTTGTCCACAATGGGTGCGACAAGGGCTTTGGGCTCCTCCATGTTGGCATCTGGCGGCAAGGATCTGAGGACGCCGTTAAGGTTGAGGCCCGGATTGCGGAAGGCCACCTTTATCAACACCTTCTCGAGGGCTCCTGCACAGATCTGGCGTGATTCCTCGGCCAGCTGCTTTGGGACCTCTTCCGGAGTCGCTGGAGACCCGTCGCCATGCCTTTGAAGAACAAACTGAGTTTGGCGCTGGGTTGGAGATGCTCGTCGGAGGAGTATGCAAGGTCTGTCATCCCCAGCTCCATCAGCTCGTTGTGGATGTCGGCGGCGGTGTCCACAAGACCTTCAGTCCAGTGCTCCACGCTCTCCCTCAAGGTGCTTTCTGGATGGAGGCAGCATTCGCTAGCAGCTCCTCCTTGGCCTTGATCGCCTCCAACAAACCCACCTCCCGCTCTCTGGCGCCGTCCAACGTCTGCGTCGAGTGGTCGGCTTCAGCTCAAGATCCGCCTTGGAATCCTTGGCGGCGTCGAGCTCCTTGCCCCTATCGGCGAGGCGACTGCAGCTTCGCCAAGAGTGTAGGCGTCCTTCTCGCACTCATGCTTAAGCGCGGCAAGCTCTTCGCCGCTCTTCTTGAGGCAGCCTCCGGTGTGCCACCTTCGCCTTCAGCTCTTCCTTGGCGGCCTCGGCGGCTGCGGCAGCATCCTTCGCTTCTGGCGCCCGCCAGTGACTCCTCGCAGCGGCAAGGTCTTCTTCGTGGCTGTCCAGGTTGACCTTCAGCTGCGCCCGGCTCGCTTTCTGCGGAGAGAGCTTCTCGCCAACCGCTGCTCCTCCTCGGTGCGGCCTTCTCAAGGATGAAGGCCGTGCGCTCTTCTGCAAGTTGCCCCCGTGCTTCTGCTACGTCGCGGAGAGCTTCTTGGTTGGCGCTCCGGAGCTCTTCTGCGCGCCTCTCCATGTCCACTCCTGCCCTCGCGACAAGTGCTTCCCAGGTCTCCAACTTGGCCTGCCGGGCGCGGTAGAGCGACAGCAGCTTCTTCAGCAGCTGCTCCTCCTCGGGCTCGCTTCTTTGCTGCTTGGCGCGTCCACAGCGTCGGCCAGTGGAGGCGAGTAGCGCTTTCGCCGTCGAAGGTCTCTCCTTCGACCGGCGCCTGAGCTTCGGTTCCAGGGGAGCTTGATGAAGACACCTTCGCGGCCTTGGTGGCGCGCGGGCTCCTCGAACTGGCCTTGGCAGCAGCCCAGCGGGGAGTCGGCTGTCGGTGTAGCACTTGGCGCTCCTGCGGCCTCGGGGGCCGTCGGTCGCGATCGCCCGACCCCTCGCCCGGCCTCTGCGTCGGCAGCCTCGGTGGCCTCCTCGCCCAGCAGGCTCGTCGGCGGCGGCCTGTTTTTCCACAACAACGACCTCTTCTTCCTCGGCGGCGGCCTCGTCGGTGTTGCCTTGCGCCTCCTCCTCGCCCGGCCTCGACCTCCATCGGCTCTGCGTCGACGAAGAAAGAGCGATCAGCAGATGTTCAAAAAGAGAAACAAAAGAAAGCAAGCCCAATGGAAATTTTCGTGTAAGGAGATTACAGCAGCAGGATCCGTAGCCATGGCCTCGACCACCGGAGGGTCACTTGGCGCATCCCTTGCCGGGGTAGCCTCCCTTGCGGAGTGGCCTCCCTTGTCGGGCGGCTCCCTTGCGGAGATTCCTCCCTTGGCGGGCGTGGTGGCAGCAGACAAGATCTCGGGCGGCTTCCGAGCCCTCCCCCGATGAGGCTGCTCTGCTCCTACACAAGCACACAATCAGGTATCAACGAAGAAGGGCACCCCTGCACACCTAATAGTAAGGAGAAAACTGCACACTTACTGCAGGGGGTTGTCTTTGGGGCTGCTCTGAGGAAGGGTTGCCGGTCGGCAAGGGAGTCTCAGACGTGTCCCTGTTGCCACAGGAGAATCGTCCTCATGACGACCGTCGGGATCTTAGCCCTCTTCGATGCTCTCTAGGCCAATGTCACGAAAAGGAAAGAGTCGAGCAAGCAAATCAGATTCAAGATGAAGCAATAAAATTGAAGAAATACAAGCACAATCTCAAGAGCTTACTCTTCGCCTTCCTCCTCGAGCTGGCGCGGAGAAGTCAAACTCCGGCTCGCCTCCGGTGACGAGGCGGGGAGTGGGCTCTCTTGGCCGCAAGCGAGGCGTCGGCGGTGGCGAGAAGATCCGCCCGGTTAGCTTGGCGGTGTGGCGCTCCGCGGCAGCAACCTCACTTGCAGCGGTAGAGGCGTCATGTGGCGCGCTTCTTCTGCTGTGGGCAGTCTGCCGCCCGACTCGTCTCAACCTTGCGGAGACGCCTCTTGGCGAGCCGGGGCTCACTGGCGGCAATTCGCTGGGTGGTGGAGAAGAGCGCCCTCGGCGGGTCCACTCGACCCGGCCTCGGGCTCGACAAGCTCGTCCTCGCCCGGCGATCTCCCTCGCCGGAAGGCTTGCCGCCTTGCAGCGTCCGCCTCCTCCACAGTATACCCGAAGGCCCCAGCGATGGCTGCTGCCGCCTCCTCCACCACAGGTGGCAATGCGCGCCATCTCCTCGTCGGTGGTGTCGCGGGTGAGCCTTTACGCTCGTCGGGCGGATCGGCACTTCTTCCAAATCGTCGAAGAAGCTGCTGCACGACCTCGTCGAGGCTCTGCCAGTTGGGATGATCCCATGGAGTCACCTGGCGGCATCATGGCGCGGATGCGGTCGGCGCCGAAGTTGTTGCACAAAGGGGCGACCCCTCGGCAACCTAAACCACTCGGGGTGGTCGGGTCGTTCTTGAACAGCTCGAGCAACATGGCATCCAGCTCCAAGGCGGTGAAGTTCCGATTCAGACCGGGCGCAACCTCATAATGTCTGCCGCATTTGGAACTCCCAAGCAGGCCTCCTCCTCTCCTGCAAGGGAAGCGATGCGGCGGCGAAGGAAGTCTGCCAAGCTGCGCCCACGGTTAATCCGGCAAGCCCGAGGCGCAAAATCCGGGTCTGACTATCTTCAACCGCATCCTCCGGCGCCAAGTTACTCCAATCTCTGCAGCGTACTATTGGGGTTTGGCGCAGCGGTGAAGGGCCATGAGTTCTCCTCGACCCAACACCAATTGGCTCTCCACTCCTCCCACTTGTTGCGGAACTCCCCTTCCAGATCGCTTCTTTCTTGCCGATCCACGAGACCCAAGCTATCCCTCCGACAAGCGGCTCTCCTCTCTCGGCGCTGGGCACGAAGAAGTGGCGGAAGAGTGCCACATTTGGGTGGACTCGACAAAGTTTTCGCATAAAGATGCTTGAAAACTGCCATGGTCAAGACGGCGTTGGGGGTGAAATCAAGGAGGCGGAGGCCAAGCGTGTTCATGATGTCGCAGAAGAACTTCCGGAGAAGGCGGGCAAAGCCCGCAATAGAAGAAAAGAGCGAAAAAGGGTACCCAGTTGGGGCCAAATCGGAAGCGGAGGCGGGGAGTACCTTCGCGGCGCGGATGCGCCGCGTCTCCGTCGACCATAAGAGGTAGAAGACGTCCGCAGCTCCCTTGCGCCGAGCTGTGGGGAAGATGGCCCGCTCCTTCCGCAACGCCGCGAGCCGCTGCGCCTCGGCCGACTTCGCGCCCTTCCCCTTGTCGGCTTTCGGAGCCATGGCGAGGGCGGCGGAGGAGGCCGACGGCGGTGGCGCGCTGTGGCGAAAGGCGGGCGCTGCTCTTCGCACCGGAGAAGAAGAGGGGAGCGGCGGTGGTTTTCTTGACAAGACAGCGATGGCAGAGTGGACGGCCTGCCCTGTTTCCTCCGCTTATAAAGAGGGGAGGGGCGGACGCCCGCTTTCCTAATAAAGAAACCCCACGACCACGCCCACGATCTCGCCTGCGGCGCCATGTCCGGTGCGTCGTTAGTGGGGATCGTGTGGTGGGTCCGGCGAGGATGCGACGTGGTCGAGGCCACGTGTGCCCGTCTGCTTATTTTGGGCCTGGCCCGACAGCGCTCAGCACCGTGCACGGCCCAGGCCCGGGGCTCTGTCGGGGTACTAGAGTAGGGTACCCTAGTATCCCGTGCATCGTGCCTGCAGACAGTTGTAGCACCCAGCGACGAGGTTTGCCTGCGTCACCGCCAAGGTCCTCCGTGGCTCCTCTAGAGCCATTCAAGAACAAAGTATTTGATTAAGAAGACAAGGCCCGGCAAGAGGAGCTTGTCGGGAAGGCCACTCAAGGCATGCGAAGACAAGGCCCGGCAAGAGGAGCTTGCCGGGGAAGGCTCGGAGCGCGACAAGCCACCGGACGCGACAAGGATTGACGCGGCAAAGGCGCTTGCCGCGACAAGCAACCTCTCTCCATCTCGCTCCGGCTCATCCAGCGATGTGTCGCCATGGGACCGTTCCATGCGGCGGCGTGTCGAGAGGCTGTGCAGCCGGTGAGGAGCAGCGATAAGCGGCGCCGACAAGCTTGCCATCGTGGCGGCGGAGGCGCACTGACGGTCTCTGTTGCCTTTGTTTGGGCGACAGCAGCGGGCATTTATTGCTTTTGTCCCTTGCCGTCGAGTTAGGTATTTTGCACGCATACCTTTATTCGAGTAGGTGTACCAACTCCTGTTTTTACATTTGTACCCTCATCTATGTTGCCACCTGTCGGAGACCCTTGAGCATATAAAAGGAGGCCCATGTGCAGCGTGGGGGGTTCGGTTCGCTCGACTCACTCGAGACCAGATACACCCACGCTAGGTTTTGTAGCTCTCATCGGCTCCCTAGCAAGAACACAATACATCGAGACAAGCAGCATGGGAGTTTTATCTCTCAGGAGAGCTCCGAGCTGGGTAAACTGCCGTGTGCCTCGCCTCGATCCGCTCTTCGTGCGATCTCCGCCCCCTCCGAACCACAAAGGGGCCTGGTCCGCCCGGCCCCATAGGTGTTCGTGAGTGCAATCGACCTCCCAAACTGACATGTATTCCGAATATAGTCATATGTGCTTATGGAAAAGAACTTGCATGACATCTTTTGTCCTACCCTCCCGTGGCAGCGGGGTCCTAATGGAAACTAAGGGATATTAAGGTCTCCTTTTAATAGAGAACCGGACCAAAGCATTAGCACTTAGTGAATACATGAACTCCTCAAACTACGGTAATCACCGGAAAGAACCCCAATTGTTGTCACCTCGGGTATCACGGATCATAACTCATAATAGGTGTCTACAACTTGCAAGATAGGATCAAGAACACAAATATATTCATGAAAACATAATAGGTTCAGATCTGAAATCATGGCAGTCGGGCCCTAGTGACAAGCATTAAGCGTAGCAAAGTCATAGCAACATCAATCTCAGAACATAGTGGATACTAGGGATCAAACCCTAACAAAACGACCTCGATTACATGATAAATCTCATCCAACCCATCACCGTCCAGCAAGCCTACGATGGAATTACTCATGCACGGCGGTGAGTATCATAAAATTGGTGATGGAGGAAGGTTGGTGATGATGATGGCAACGAATCCCCCTCTCTGGAGCCCTGATCGGACTCCAGATATGTCCTCCCGATGAAGAACAGGAGGTGGCGGCGGCTCCGTATCGTAAAACACGATGAATCCTTCTCTCTCATTTTTTCTCCCCAAAAGTGAATATATGGAGTGGGAGTTGAGGTCAGTGGAGGACCAGAGGACCCACAAGGCAGGGAGGCGCGACCTAGGGGGGCGCCCTCCACCCTTGACAACCGGTGGGTCCCCTCTGGTTGATTCTTTCGCCAATATTTTTTATTTATTCCAAAAATATTCTCCGGAAAGTTTCAGGTCATTCTAAGAACTTTTATTTCTGCATAAAAATAACACCAAGGCAATTTTTCTAAAAACATCATCAGTCCGGGTTAGTTCCATTCCAATCATGTAAATTAGAGTCCAAAACAAGGGCAAAAGAGATTGGAAAAGTAGATACGATGGAGACGTATCAGCTCCCCCAAGCTTAACCCATTGCTTGTCCTCAAGCAATTCAGTTGACAAACTGAAGGTGATAAAGAAAAACTTTTACAAACTCTGTTTGATCTTGTTGTTGCAAATATGTGAAGCCAACATTCAGGTTTTCAGCAAAGATTATGAACTAACCATATTCACAATAACATTTTGGTCTCACGTTTACTCATATCAATGGCATAATCAACTAGCGAGTAATAATAATAAATCTCGGATGGCAACACTTCTTCAAAACAATCATGATATGATATAACAAGATGGTATCTCGCTAGCCCTTTGTGAGACCGCAAAACATAAATGCAGAGCTCCCCTGAAGATCAAGGACCGACTAGGCATTGTAATTCATGGTAGAAGAGATCCACTCACAGTCATACTCAATATCAATTAATAACAACGCATACAAATGACAGTGATGCTCTCTAACAGGTGCTTTTTATAAGAAGATGTTAACTCAGCAATAAAAGTAAATAGATAGGCCCTTCGCAGAGAGAAGTAGGGATTTGCAGAGGTGCCAGAGCTCAAGCTTCTTGAAACATAGATGAATAATATTTTGAGCGGTATGCTTTCATTGTCGACATAACAACCAAGAGATCTCGGCATCTTCCATGCTAGATACATTACAGGCGGTTCCCAAATAGAATGGTAAAGTTTTTACTCCCCCTCCACCAACAAGCACATTCCATGGCTGGTCCAAAACAACGAGTACCGTCCATACAAACAACAGTCCTGGGGAGTTTTCTTTGAAGTTATATTTTGATTTGATTTGAGCATGGAACTAGGCATCCCGAATACAAGCCACTTTCTCGTGAATAACAAGTGAATCAGCGCTCATCGTGAGAATAACCTACCTAGCATGGAAGATGTTGACAGCCCCCGGTCACTACATGAGCAATTCGGGCATACAAAACAGATTATTGTCTGAAGGTTTAGAGTATGGCACATGCAAATTTAGTTGGAACGGCAAGTAAATACCACATATAGGTAGGTATGGTGGACTCATATGGAACAACTTTGGGTTTATGGAAGTGGATGCATAAGCAGTATTCCCGCTTAGTACAAGTGAAGGCTAGCAAAAGATTGAGGAGTGACCAACTAGAGAGCGACAACAGTCATGAACATGCATTGAGATTAACCAACATTGAGTGCAAGCATGAGTAGGATATAAATCACCATGAACATAAATATCGTGGAGGCCATGTTGATTTTTTTGAACTACATGCGTGAACATGTGCCGAGTCATGTCGGTGTAAAAAAGTAGGGGTCCCTTTTTGTACCCCTTTACTTGTCTTGTGGCAGCAGCCCCATTACGCCCTACGCTTGGCGGGGCAGGGAAGCAAAGCCACAAGACAACCAGACCAACGCCAAGCCAGAAACACAAAGAGCAGAAGGGTGAGGTGAACTCCCCCGGCAAGGCCCTTGCCGGGGCAGCCTCCACAGCCCCGGCAAGAACCTTGTCGGGGCAACTTGCCCAACCCCGGCAGGGCTACCACCCTTGAGCCTGAGAGTTCCAACGCCCTCAAACACATTGGAACCAAAGCTCGGGAGGTGCCTCCTTGGTTGCATGCAGATCTTTGTGAAGACCAAGAACATACAAGACTAGATGAGAATCAGAAGACGAAGATCCTCGGCGAGATCCTTGCCGAGGATACCCACGAGACCCCCCCCCCCAGAAAGACCCTTCACAGGGACGCCCATGATGACGCGGCAAGACCCTTGCCGGGGCCCCGGCAAGACCCTTGCCGAAGACATCCGCGGGGCCGCAGCCAGGCCCACACCAGCCAAGATTCCCCCGCTGTTTCCATGCAGTTGACAGCCCACCAACTAGGCGAGCACCTGCGTGGTAACATGCGTCCTCTAGGCCAACTCAGCAAGCACCTGCGTGGTGGCATACAGATCTTCGTGAGGACTCTGCCACCGCGCCAACTCAGCAGTAAGCCAGCCAGCGTGGCACTACACGCCTCGTCAGCTCGGACGCGTGATGAAGCCAGGCGAGGCGGCGACAGCTGGGATGAGCTTCCTTGCCGTCCTCAATAAAGCAAGAAGGGCACGTCGGCAGCGCATTAAATGCATTTGTCCTACGGTGCCAGGAGATAGACTCGACTACTGTACAAATTTTCACCTCCTGTGTGCCACTGTGGCAGCCCCTTTTGACTATAAAAGGAGGCTCGTGGCGTACTAAGGGAGGATTCGGACTTTTTGGGGCCCTGCACGCCGTGTAGCTAGTCCAAGAACACCAGATAAACAGAAACCAGTAGGAGTAGGGTATTACGCATCACTTGCGGCCCGAACCTGGATAATCCCCCTGTGTTGATCTCTTAGTCCCGCTCTATCCACAGCCCCGCGCCCGCCAACCGTAGCAAAAGGAATTCCTCGTGATCCCGTAGGTGTCGTTTCCCCCGACATCTTTGGTGTGCCAGGTAGAGGGCGCAAGCTGTGAAAATCTGGTTTCAAGGTTAGCACACCGACTTCATCATCACCATTGCCCCCAAGAAAAAGGGGATCACAACGATCGGCTCGTCCGGGGCCGTCCTGTCTGCGCCAGCACGAGCAGGCGGTCGGGTGGCCACGGATGGGGCCGGAGACGTGGTCCGCGAGCATCCATGACATTTTGGTGATCGGAGCCAGGCGAGCGGCATCGTCCGGATCTGCGACGACGAGCCACGCACCGCTGGGTCCGGGAGTAGGGCCATGCAACCCACGGGCGGCGCAGCGGCCTCTATGGCACCCCAGCTGGCGCCCGTGCCACTCCCTTCCCAGGCCGCGCGCAATGAGAAACACCGGCCCGTCGACCTGACGTCGGTGACAACGTTTCCACGGCGTCGTCCGACCCGCGAACCTGCTGTGACCAACGTCAAGTCCTTCGGGAACAGGCCCACAAAGACGCTCGAACTACCATCGAACGGCGGCGACGGAGCGGCGCCATCGGTCAGAATCGGCGTCGGGCCTACTATGGACCACCCGATCTTTCGGGGACCCCGCGACCTGCCTTTACGAGGTGGGTTGTCCAGCCTTTACCCGAGCTGCGGCAGTTCGGTGGCCCTCCCACCGCCGCGTTCAAGCCCGATGTTGGCGAGAAGTGCAACGGCAAGACTCCACCCGTCCGAAGTTCCTCAAAGATTCACACTCATCGCGATGCAAGCTGCTGGAGCTCGCGACAACAAGGTGCTTGCCAATTACTTCCCGTTGGCACTCAAACCCAATGTCATGTCGTGGTTGATGCACTTGCCAGCGGATTCCATTTCTTCTTGGTCGGATTTGTGTCATGAGTTTGTTGGCGCCTTCACTGGAGGCCACCAAGCTCACGGCCAAGCAAGCGATTTGCACATCATCCCCAGAAAGAAGGTGAAAACCTGCGCAAGTACATACAGAGGTTCAGCCGGGTGCAGTACAACATCCAAATGTTCATCCCGCCGCTGTTATCAGCGCATTCCATCAGAATGTGTGCAACCGCAAGATGCCTGAAGAGTTGGCGATGAACAAGGTCAAGGATGTGGCCGAACTTTATGTTCTGGACGATAGATGTGCTCGAGCTGAAGAGGGGAGGAAGTACCCCGGCGAGGACACTGGTGCGGAAACCGATTCCACAGACGAAGACACCGCCGCCCTGACAAAGAAGGGCCGGCGCCGCAACAGGAAGCGCAAGGGAAGACTGTGCTTGCCGTTGGGGGATCCAACGAGCTCAGCGCCGCCAAAAAGGCCAAGGCTGACGACCCCGGCAAGGAGGTTGCCAGGTGTGCCGCTTTGCGCTTTGGCAGCCTTTGGTAAGCCGAGGCTCCGGCAAAGTAATCTTGCAAGATCCACCGCACCAAGGGCCATGATCTCCAGAACTTCCGACAGGTTGAGCTGCTTGCGGAAAAGTAGAAGGCTGAATATGAAAGGCAAGACAAGGAGAAGGGTCAGGATGGTGCTGAGGGATCCGGCAAGAAGCTTGGCGGCCAAGGGGGTCGCCGCGGCAAAGATAACCAACAAGAGAGGCCCACTCGGGGCCACGACAAAAAAGAGGAAGATGTCACGGCGAGGACGACGAGTCCGGCGAGCACGAGTTCCAGAAGGCTACAGAGGCCATGTGCATCGACGGTGGCGCCTCGTTGCACACCTCACACCGCCAGCTGAAGCAGTGGGCGTGTGAGGTCACTTCGGCAGAGCCGTCGTTCGATGCCCAGAAGCCCCTGAAGTGGTCCCGCACGCCCATCGTTATTGACACCGAGGATCACCCCGATCGCACAACTGTGGTCGAGTGCTTGACGTTGTTGGTTTCACCAAAAATACTGTCAGCGTTCTAGGAATGGGGGTCCCCAGACTTGCCTGCCTGCGGCCCACGGCATGGCTATGCTAGCGGGCCTGTATGGCCCATCTTCATCGACAAGGCTTTCAAGACCCTTGCGAGGGGCCAAGCCTGGCGAGGCGGACGGCGCAAGACCTCCTCAGGAGCGGCCTCACCAGGCTGCCTCGCGAAGAGCGGAGATATCAAGGCGGGGCAAACCTCGCGAGACTCTCGTGACGTGAGCCATGACGATCGACGCCAGGCAGGCGCCAGGCGGGCGCCAGCGCGCGCAGCGTCCTTGTTTCCTCTTTGGTGCTAAGGAGGCCAGCGCAGGCGCGGAGTACCGAGGCATCAGGCAAAGGTTTCCATATCGATGCAACGAGACCAAGACCAACAGGCTAGCAGGATGGAGGTCACCGTGGAGCCCAATACGGCGTCACCACCAGAGCCTTTCGCAGGCGAAGACCACTTTTGTCAGGATAGCTTGTCCTAGCTATCCCCTTTCAAATTGCCCGCCGTTGTTGGCTCCCTTCCCGCTCAATATTTGGGGAGAGGACCAGGGCCTATATAAGTAGGGCTAGCCACCACAGTAGGGGGCAGCTGATAACGCGCTCAGAGGCATTGAGTCCTCCCCCCCACAAGTTCTACAAGCACAAGAACACCTCAATCTCAGGAGGCTGTTATTCCCCTTGTATTTTTCATCATCAACCTAAGAGGCAATCCACCACCACACACTGGAGTAGGGTATTACACCACAACGGTGGCCCGAACAAGTATAAATCTCGTGTCTTTTTGTGTTGCGAGTTGGTCGATTTCGTCCGCAAGATCTTAGAGAGCTAGGGCGTGGATCGGTAGGAGGGGAAGAACTTCGCGCGCACCCCAGAGTTCGAACCTTAAGGGTTTGCTGGAACCCCACATCCGACATTTGGCGCATCAGGTAGGGGTGCGCCGTAGCTTCCCTTTCGTCGATCGACGCTCCGTCGTCTCCATGGGAGACGCACGCCGCACTCGAGCTGAGCGCCGGGCTGCCCTCACCGCCCGCGTTGCTGAGACGGCTCCCGTCGGCGGGCCACCTCGTCGTTCTCCATCTCCTGCCGCCAACGCCGCCACCGGCCCGGCGGGGAACGAGCAGCAAGCGTCCTCGCTGCACCCATCGGTGCGGCAGGACGGCCACACCGCCACTCCATCGCCGACCCCGGCCGGTTCCTCGTGCCACGCACGTCGCGCTCCCATGGACACGCAGGCCGCACTCCTCATGGCGAACAAACTCCTACGCTACGCCCAGCCGACGACCTCTGTGAGGACTGGCTCGACCGCATCGCCGAGCTCGTCCACGCCGCAGGGGGATCCCCGGCGCCGTTCCTTTCTCTTCCTCGCCCTCCGCCAGCCACGGGCGACGTGGCTCATGGAGCGCCTCCACCACCTTTGCCCCAAGATGATGCTTTGGCGCCAAGGCGCGCGGGCCACGGCGCGATCCACCACGCCCGGTGACCGCGCGTGAAGAGAGAAGCTGCCAAGAAATTCCTTGGCTGCGAGAAGCTGCACCTGCGCTCCCCGCGCCACCTCGCCAAGACCACGCGCCACCCGTGGTGGTGGCACGCGGGCCTCGTCAGGACCAAGATCCACCTCTGAGACGGGCCCCAGCAACCACGGCCGGCTGTCGCGCTGTCGGATTTCTGGTTCCAGCAGACCCTCTAGGTTCGAACTCTGGGGTGCGCGCGGAGATCTCACCCCCTACCTACCTGCACCTCGCCGCCTCGCTAGGATCTAAACTACCAAAAGAACAACACAAGAGACACAAGGTTTATACTGGTTCGGGCCACCATTGTGGTGCAACACCCTACTCCAAAGGTGTGGTGTGGTGGATTGCCTCTTGGGCTGATGATGAACAATACAAGGAAGAACAGCCTCGCGAGGGTCTGTCCTTGGCTGGTGTGATGAACTGCTAGGGGGAGTTTAGTCGCTCTCTCTCTCTCTGGATTATGCTCTATCTGCTGGATCCGGCCCGAGCTGCCTTTACCCTGGGGGTGGCTAGTCCTATTTATAGGCAAGGGCCCTGGGCCTCTTCCCAAATATTGAGCGGGAAGGGCGCCAACAGTTGGCCATTTTGAAGGGGAACATCTAGTACACTTATCCTGACTAAAGTTGGTCCTCGCCCGTCAAAGGCTCTGGTGGTGACGCCGGCTTGGGCTCCAGGATGACTTCCTTCCTGCCGTTGCGACGGTCTTGGTATTGTTGCACCGAAATAGATGCCTTTGCTTGATACTCTTGCCTGTGCTTGCCCCCTTTGCACCAAAGAGGAAAGGAGGACACTGCGCAGGCTGGCACCCTTGGTCGTCATGGCTTGCGTCATGGGCACCTCGTGAGGTACCCCGCCTTGATCTCTCCGCCTCCTCGCGAGCCAGCCTAACGAGGCCGTGCTTGAGGAAGCTCCCTGTCGTCCGCCTGCCTCGCAATTTGGCCCCTCATGAGGGTCTTGAGCTTGTCTTTGATGAAGATGGGCCGTGATGGGCCACCTTGAGCCACGCCATGTGAGCAAGTCTGGGTACCCCGTTCCCGAGAACACCGCTGGACTTGGCTGAGTAGAGAAGCCAAAGGGGCAAGTCTTGGCACAGCCATGACCTAACGACTGCTGACCTCCCGGGCGCCAGCGTGGCGGTTGATTGGGCGTGGGCGGCAGTTCCCCCACGCCTCCTTATTTTGCACCCAGCTAGGCGGACCGTGGTTGCACGATACGTCCCTCTTTTCGGCTGCTTCGACCGTCCCTGCTCTTCCTCCTCTCGAGCTCCGGTCTCCGCTTCCAATCCAATCTCGAATCCTCCCCTTCCGTCGCCATGGCTCAACGAAGAAGGAAGGGAAAGGGAAGAAACCTGTGCCTCTCCGCCTCGCTTCGCCATCGTCGGTGGCTCCTGCCGTCGTCGGTCGATCATACTCAACCGAGAAGGCTTGGGCAAGGTCAGCCGCTCGGCCACTATCTTCAATGAGTGCGGAGGACGACGGCTGGCCCGGCGTCTCACTTCTCCATCAACAGAATAGTCACCGAGGTCCGGTACTTTGCCGACGCATACAGCAGGCGTGGTAGTTCCCCCCTTTTCCAATTTCTTCAACGCTGTGATTTCCCATTACCAGATCCATATGATGCATTTGGTTCCTGAATCCATTACTCTTCTTGCCGTTTTTGCCTTTGTCAGTGAGGCAATGATGGGCATCCCTCCTTCTGTTGCCTTGCTGCATCACTTCTTCTCTTTGTGCCTCGTCGACCCACCCAATGCTCGGGGTGCGTGAGCTTCATTGCTGCACCTAAAACGGCGGCTTCAGGGATTGATTTCAGCCTTCCTCCGCTGCGGGGTTCATGAGGTGGCTGTACGTGGATGTCGGGGTGCCCAGCCCCTGCTTTCGGAGCAAACATCTCTCGCTGTCCCCAATTCAGGCTGGGGCCAGGAGACGGTCACGAGCCTCCAGCTCGTCTTCGTCTAGCGTCGCTTCGCGTTCCTGAGGGCGCTCGACGTGAAGGCGCCCAAGGTGGTGAAGGAGTTCCTGTTATGCCGCATTGCCCCTCTCCAGCGCCACTCCCGCCGGATGTGGGCCTTCGGTGGGCGTGAGGATCGCATGAGGCTCTAGGAGGAGGACTGGCGCTGAAGCTTGAGGAAGGTGCTCTTGGTCTTGACTGGGACCCCACCTGGCGACATCCGACAAGGGGGGGCTTTGGTCAGACTTTTTGCTTGAACAGGGGCGCATTTTTGTGAATCAGATGCCCAGCTTTCGACGTAATGGGGCTGCGCCTGCAGCCTCATGGGGCCTCATGTGAACCCGGTGGTGGTGGCTGCCCCTTCCCGATGCGCCCGGCGATCCCTTCCTCAAGTGGTGGAACAGGGGAGGCATGGGCGGCTTGGAGGCTGAGGGCCCCGCCGGGATGACCCGGCCAGGCGGCACTCTTGAGGGGCAGCTCTGAGGCCCGTCTTGCTTCTTGACTGGCGTTGAGCCGCTGCATGGGCGCCCGTGGTTGAGGCCCCGAGGCCCCAGCTACCCTTCTTGGTGAGGCGGCCGTGGCGTGCATCGAGACAACGCCCACGGCTGGTCACCTTGATGCTTCTTCCTCGTCACAGTGACCCTGCGCTCCAACTCCTGTGCAGCTTCAGCGTGGACTTGAGGCTCTCCGAAGAGAAGGGAGGCCTTGGGTGACGATTACCCTTGCACTGCTTTGAAGCGCGCCAAGTATTTCGCCATTGATGAGTAAGCCTTCCCCTTTCCTAGCTCCTGATCTTCCCGTTGCTTTGGCTGATCCTTGCTCTGAAGGAGCTCACGGAGATGGCTGAGGAGCCATCTCCCCAGGCTTCGCCCTCTCCACCGCCTTCGAGCGCTCCGAGCTCAAGCAGAGCCCTTGTCGTGAGACCGGTCGGAGAGGTGAGCCATCCTGTGGCACATCGCGGCTCTGCGCACCTCGGGACCCTCCTTCGCGAGCCTTCTCGGGGCATAGCCAGCCTGCCTTGGGCTTCTTGTCTGGTCGTGGATGGCGACTGGCTGAGGTCAGCCCTGCGCTCTTCATTTCAGGATGGGCTGGCTCCAGGCCGGGCTTCTGGCGAGGCGTGCCCGGCCATCGCGAGGGCGCCAGCCCGGCCCACCCCAGGGGGAGTGCTGATTCGTGGCCCCCCGCGCTTACTTGGGGCGGACGACAACGCAGAAGACGTGCTCGAGCGTGCCCGGGAGCGTTGCGCTCTTCTCCAAGGGTTTCTCCGGAGGGCGGCTGACGCGGTGAGCCTTCTTGGTGAAGAGCTCGCTGACGAAGACGCGCGCCTTGAAGCTGAGGGCCTGCGCCTGGCTGAAGAGAGGCGCAAGCGGAAGGCGGCTGTTCTTGCGGCCACCTCGCCGGCGTGACCTCGACAATGAGGAAGCCGAGGACCGGGCGGCTCTCGGGAGGCCCGTTCCCGGGTCGTCGAGGAGGCCCGAGAGGCTGACCGGCAGCGTGAGGCGGCGGAGGAGCGGGCACGGGAACTCCAGGCCCGGTGCCATTCCCTGGAGCAGCAGGTGGAGCTGTGTGAGACGGCCCTTGCGTCGATGAAGGTGGCTTCGGTCGACCAGGCAGAGCTCCAGAGGCGTGAGGAGGCACTAACGCTGGAAGCTGCCAAACGCGCACGCGATCTTGAGCGTCTGGAGACGAGGGAGCGCTTGCTGACGCAAGCGGAAGATAGCGTCACGCTGCGCTTCAGGGGGCCCGAGTCTTTGAAGAATTGAGATGGACGCCCAGGTGGCGACAGCCCGCTCGAACCTTGAGCGCTTGAAGTTCGAGCAGGGCTAGGGGTTGATCGTGGTCGAGGCCGGCGGCAGGACCGCCATACGAGGGCCAAGCTAGATGAAGTGTGGCGCGGCGACGCTTCCCGGGCCGCCCTTGGCGTGGCGCAGGAGGAGCTTACTACCTCCCACGCCGAGGCGCTTCTTCTCCGTCAACGGGTGGACGAGGCCGAGGCGTTCTGGCGGCAGTAACGAGGACGCAGATACGCCAGCGGGCGTAATCTCGAGCACGATCATGGCCCTGTGCTCTCCACGCTCCGGGAGAGAGCCAACCTGACCTTTGGGTAACATCTGCGCAGGCGGCCGTTGGCGAGCCTCACACGCGTCAACTATCTTGGCAACCTTGATTCTTCACCGACGTGGTGGCGCGGGTGGAAGGTGCGGTCGTCGGAAACCAACAGGTTGGTGGAGGAGAGGAGTCGCGCCCTGCCGGGCGCGCTTTTCGTGTCTTGAGCCATCTTCGGAACATGGACCCCAACTTTGATTTTGACGCCGCCATCGCCCCAGTACCTCAGGCCATCCGGGATGACCTGGCGCACTGGGTGGAAGACAACGTGGATGCCCTCGTCAGGGCCTTCGCTTATGATAACGACGGCGTGGTCATGGCTACTGATGAAGGCGGCGTGGTGAGCGCCCGACGCTACGGCAGAACGCGGATGGCGATGGCGAGGCCAGCTGACGCCCGGCTGACGATTCGGGGAGGTGCCCCTGAGGATGTATTGGGGGATTTATCCGACTGACCTTGTGTCGTCCCTGCTTTCTTACCCTGCACAGATAGAGTTCGGGCTTTGCCCTGAAGTTTGTAAGAGCATTTTGGGAGGGGGAGCCCCTCATGTAAAAACTTGTATTCAGCGTATTAGTAGATGCGACATCACCCATACGCCTACGCCAAGTGGCTGGCTTTGCGACGAGCTGGCTGGTTTGTTTTACCTTCGATCCGCGTGGGCCCACGAGATAGCTGCCTGCGGAGGCTGTCAGTGTCGAGGGTCTCTGAGCGAGCCCATTGAACCTGTAATGAAGACCTCCTGAGAGAAGCGTGGCGGCGGCAGTCCGGGCTGCACGCAAGCTAGGCCTGGCCCGGCTCATGAGGGAGCTCACGTGGGGAGGCGGTGAGGCAAAGTGGTAACGCAACGCGAGAGATTGCTCGAGCGAGACTAAACACCCCTTCCCGAACACCACGCAAATCTCAAGCTCAAATCCAACTTAAATCCAACGGGGAAAAACGACAGCCAAGGGAAAAAGCAATGGAAGCAGAAAAAGGCCGCGTCCGGCACCTAGTCTAGTCTTGGACGTCTTCTCACCAGCGCCGAGCTAAGTGCTGCCACTTGGCGTGGGAGGGAGCCCCAGGGCCTAAGGCCGGCACCCCTGAGACTCTGGGGCGTGTACATCCCCACTCATTATTACGTGAGAGTGTCACGGGGCAGCGAGCTTCACGAACCTGGGCCTTCTTCACAGTCTTGGCCTTGCTTCATATCGCCAGACGAGGCCCCGCCTTGCACCACACTCCTAGTGCCACCGGCGATGACCGGAAAGCAGGGCGCGCCCGGCGGGGGTAGAGCGGTCGCCAGCCGTTGCCCCGACGACCACGGGTCCTCTGCCGAGGTAGGCCACGAGGCACCTCGCCGACAGAGGGCCTACCTCCTGAGGACGCCTTGCTCCGAATGCCGCGGTGGTGATGCCGGATCTCGGTCCCTCTCCTGCAGCCCCCGGCGCCCTCATCCTGAGGGGTAGGAAGCTGCAGGAGTGGGCAGCCGTCCGCTGTGGCGACCTGTACCTCCTGCGATCCATGGTTAGCGCATGCCTGCTCCTGAGGAATTAGCGGTACCTGATAATCGTTGCTTCGGCGTGGCCGGCAGGGGCCTTCCGGGGCTCTGGAAGAGCTCGGCACGGTGCCTCGTCCCCCGGCTTGGGCCGAGGAGCGAGCCTTGTTCGCGTCCTCATCGCGTGCCCTTGATCCATCATGTAGGGGCACGTACTCTTCCGAGCCGCCATCCCGAATGTTGCGCGTAGTGCTCCGTGTACCATGCAGTTCTGCTTGAGGCGCCCACAGGGGTAGCGGTGGCCCACTGGGGCCGTGGGTTGTATGTGAGTCCTTCCTCGGCCGAGCGGAGGCGGGCCACTGGCTGCTGGCCCATCTTGGCCTGGCTGGCGTTGGGGTGGCCTTGAGTCCGTTTGGAGCTCTTGTGAGCGTGCGTGGAGCCTCCGCAGGCCACCCCTGGACCTGAGGTGGTTGTTGGGTGCGAAGGGGTGAGCCCCGAGGAGGCGAAGCTCAGAGCTGCCACCCGCTCTAGCTGACGCGTCGGCCACCCTCCAACAGCCTGCATTGCAGGTAGCTCTCCGGGCCACCGTGGCGCGCCTTGAGTTAAACTGCTCGATCGGGTGTATGGCGTCGTGGCAGCGGCGTGGTTAGAGCCCTCGCCACGACCCGTGCTGCGCAGCGGCGTGAGAGCTGTCGTTGCTGTCTGCGCATCGCCCGCAGCTCGCGGCGCCACTGCCGGACCGCTGAGCTACACAGAGACGAAGTGCGCCTGACGGCTCTCTGTGGGCTGAGCCCGGGCCGCCCGAGGATCGGGGTTGCCCACACAGTCGCCGGGCATGATGATGGCGATGCGATGGGATCTTGAAGCGGCGGAAGGTGGATTCGGCGCACTAACCTTTGGCGCTTAAATGTCGTATTTTGGGTTCCGGCAGACCCTCTATGTCGGATTTCGGGTTCCAGCAGACCCTTGAGGTTCGAACACTGGGGTGCGCCCGGAGATCTCGCCCTCTACCTACCTGCACCCCGCCGCCTCGCTAGGATATAAACTACGAAAGGAACAACACAAGAGACACAAGGTTTATACTAGTTCGGGGCCACCATTGTGGTGCAATACCCTACTCTAGTTTGTGGTGTGGTGGATTGCCTCTTGGGCTGATGGTGATGAACAATACAAGGAAGAACAGCCTCGCGAGGGTCTGTTCTTGGCTGGTGTGATGAACTGCTAGGGGGAGTTCAGTTGCTCTCTCTCTCTCTCTCCCTCTCTCTCTCTATTCAAGGTGCCTCCAGCTACCGATTGGTTGCCAGATGCCCTACCCTATGGGTGGCTAGTCCTATTTATAGGCAAGGGCCCTGGGCCTCTTCCCAAATATTGAGCAGGAAGGACGCCAACAATTGGCCATTTTGAAGGGGAACATCTAGTACGCTTATCCTGACTAAAGTTGGTCCTCGCCTGTCAGAGGCTCTGGTGGTGACGCCGGCTTGGGCCCCACAATGACTTCCTTCCTACCATTGGACTGGTCTTGGTCTTTTTGCACCGAAATGGACGCCTTTGCTTGATGCTCTCGCCTGCGCTTGCTCCCTTTGCACCAAAGAGGAAAGGAGGACAGCATGCGGGCTTCGCTCACTGGCGCCCTTGGTGGTCATGGCTTGCGTCATGGGCACCTCGCGAGGTACCCGCCTTGATCTCTCCGCCTCCTCGCGAGCCCGGCCCGACGAGGCCGTGCGAGGAAGCTCCACGTAATCCCGCCCATGAGGCTTCTGGCCCCCTTGCGAGGGTCTTGAGCTCGTGTTGATGAAGATGGGCCATGTTGGGCCCCCCTTTGAGCCACGCTGCAGGCTGCAGGCAGGCAAGTCTGGGGATCCCCGTTCCCAGAACACCGACACTAGCCCCCGGGCCCAAGGTGCGCCCGGACTTGGCCGAGCAGAGAGGCGAAGGGGCAAGTGCGAAGCGCCGCCTAACAGCCTATGACTGTGACCTTGGGCGCCAGCGTGTGAGTTGATTGAGACCAGGGTGCCTTAGCAACAGCGAGTTTTGATAAAGGGCGGCGTTTGCCTGAGGCTTTGCTTCCCTTGCTTTCTCTGGTTACTGCCAGCTCCGATTTCTTGCGCGCCTCTCCTTCCTGCCTCCAAATCTTGAGATCCCTCATCTGCCACGCCCTAGCAAGGCATGGTGCCTCGCCCGAGACGGCCGGAGCTTGGTACTCGCCTACCTGGACTCGCATGAGCGATGTCGGGCCGAGCCTTGCCAGTCGCGCCGAGATGGCGGCGCGGCGAACAGGCATCGATGAAGCGAAGGTGTTCAAGGCCGGCTCCGCCCTCCCTGAGGGCCAAGGGAGCACCTTCTATCCGGTCTTTGTAAGCGCCATTGTTGCCGGTCTGATGCCTCCCTTGTCTGAGTTTTTCTTCTCTGTCCTCCGCCATTACAAGCTACAAGCTCTGCATCTCCACCCCAACTCTGTCCTCCTTTTGGCGATCTTAGCCTACTATTGCGAGGCTCACGTCGGGGTGTAGCCTCGGTGGCCTGCTGCGCCACTATTTCTCCCTCCAGGACCTCTAAGTGGTTCCCTCTACTGCGTCTTGTGAGCTGTCACAGCGTCGGTAGCTCCATCGCCATTTGAACCCCGGGAAGAGGATTGAGGGCTTCAGGAGCAAGTGGGTCTTGGTAGATGTTGGGCGCATCCACCTCGGCTAATCTTGCCCACGGAGCACCCCACGCACTCCGACGATTGGTCTCGAGTGGAGCTCGTGGACCCCCGCGTGAGGCCGGTGTTGGAGAAGATGGATCTGAGGCCGGCCAACATGGCAGTGGTGGTGAAAGGCCGGTGGCCGTCGCTCTTTGAGGGAATTCTGGAGCACCAGGCTGGCTCAACGCCGTCGATGCTCACTTCCGATGTGGAGGCCCCACCCGAGCCCCCTTGGTTTGGCCGGCGAAAGACGACTATGGTTCTCCAATCTTTGGTCAGGGCGACGTGGCGAGGTTGAGGCGCTCCTCGCCCTGTTCCTCCGCATGACGGCGGGAGAAGGTAGTGCGAGCCTTGCCCGTCTTCAAAGGGGACGGGCCCGTGCGTTCATGGAGGCTCCTGAGGACCCGGTGGATGTGTCCTCCGGCGACTCCAGCGAGGAGAAGGGAGAAGGGGAGCGGGAAGGAGGTCTCGACTCCGACGCGACCGACGGAGAGTCGAGGGCTCCCCTCCCTCGGTGCAAGTCCCGCGTTCTCCGCCTCTCACCGAGCGACGATGATGACGAAGATGATGATGAGCAGGGCGGCGGGAGCTTGCCCCTGATCCCGAAGAAGGACAGGACCGGGCTGATCCCCCGTGGGTCTACCCCGGCCCTGAGGCGATCCGTAGGCGCGCCTCCTGCTCCCGAGCTCCTTGAGGCTGATCCTTGTAGCCGGCTCTCGGGATTCAAGTATGGCCGGAGGTTGCTCAAGCTCGCGAGCGATGACCAGTAAGTGCTCGATTCCTACCTTATTTCTTGTTTTGTCGCTGAGGCCTGACGTCTGTATCTCTTGGCTAGGCTGGCGCCCGCGGCAAAGAAGCCGAAGGGATGTCCTGAGGTTCTGTCTGGGGCAGCGCCTCCACCCATGAAAGAAGGTGTCCGCAATGCACGGGTCTTTCCTGCCCGGTCGTCCTCACGAGGCCTGGCTGAGCCGGCCGGGGCGAGCTCAGCCCCAACGGCCCAAGCGACTCCTGAGGTGCCCTTGCCTGATGCTGCCACCACAGCCATTGGGGCGCGAGCTCCGCCTCAGAGATCTGTGGTCACGTTGCCGCCTTCTCGTCCCTACTCCCAGCTCTCGTCTCCCGACACCTCCTACCGTTACGGATCGTGCTTCTTTGCCCGAACTGGACCGACTCTGCAGGCTCTTTTGGGCGCCGACCCTCGTCACAGTGGCCGGGCGCTTAGCCAGCCACAGCTGGGTCGCTCACACTTCGATCCGGGCGGCGCTGGTCCGAGCCTCGAAGGCTGCGGCGGAGAAAGCGGTAGATCCTTGGGGCAAAAGCTGCTTCGGCGCGCCTTGGGGGTGGTAGCCCGATGTCGAGGTCGCTGCAAAGCTGGAGAAGCGAGCTGCGGAGGCTCGCGGGACCAGCTTCGCCAAGGAGGCCATCGCCGCCATGAAGCGAGGAGGAAGGCATGAAAGCTTCGCGAGGTGGCCGCCGAGGATCGGGACGCCAAGCTCATGAAGCGCCGTGAAACGCCTAGGGCGTCTTTGGAGCAAGAGTTGGAGGCGAGAAGGTCGAGCTGGACGGCAAGGCACGTGTCCTTGCCGAGGATCGCGTGGCCTTCACGGAGATGGAGGTGAAGGCTCGCACCTTCTTGCAGGAGCTTCTGATGGCGGCCTAGAGAGCCCGCTGGGCGGCGTAGAAGACGGCCCCAAGCTGCCTTCCCTTCTGGTTCGCGCTCTTGAAGATGTCGCCCAGCCTTGGCCTTAGCCCTACAGCCGAGGCCGAGGCGCGTGTCTTGTCTTGCAGCGTTGGCGCTGGTCCTCACCCACGTCTACCGCGATCCCAACGCCGACCTCGACGACCTGCTTTGGAGCAGTGAGTGGCGAGCTTGCCGCTTCTTCTTCTTGAGGTCGTGAAGGGTCGTAAGTGGAGGCTCTGCTGAGAATTTCACGACCTTGACGCCAAAGCGAAGTGAAGCGGCGCCAACCTGCGGCTTCTCAAGGCGAACCCGCTCCGTGCAGCTCCACCGCCGACAAGTGACTCCGTTGTGGCTCATGTTCTGCTTTTAATTCCTGCACATGTATCTGTCGGATTTCGGGTTCCGGCAGACCCTTGAGGTTCGAACACTGGGGTGCGCGCGGAGATCCAACCCTCCACCGTCTCGCACCTCGCCGAAACGCTGGGACCTAAACTACTAAATGGAACAGAACAAGAGACACGAGATTTATACTTGTTAGGGCCACCATTGTGGTGTAATACCCTACTCCAATGTGTGGTGTGGTGGATTGCCTCTTGGGATGATGAGGAACAATACAAGGAAGAACAGCCTCGCGAGGGTCTGTTCTTGGCGGGTGTGATGAACGGCTAGGTGGTGTTCAGTTGCTCTAGCTACTGGTTTCTTGATGAGGATCCGGATCCCCTACCACAGGGTGGCTACTCCTATTTATAGGCGAAGGCCTAGGCCTCTTCCCAAATATTGAGCGGGAAGGCGCCAACAATTAGCCATTTGAAGGGGAACAGCGGGTACACTTATCGACTAAAAGTTGGTCCTCGCACAAAGGCTCTGGTGATGACGCCTTGCTTTGGGCTCCATGATGACTCCTTCCGGCCGCTATTGGGCTGGTCTTGAATCTTGTTGCACCAAACGGATGCCTTTGCTTGATGCTCTACTGCGCTTGCTCCCTTTGCACCAAAGAGGAAAGGAGGGGACGCAGGCTGGGCCGGGCACCAGAGCTGGCGCCCTTAGTGGTCGTCATGGCTTATGCGTCATGGGCACCTCGTGAGGTACCACGCCTTGAACTCTCCGCCTCCTCATGGAGCCAGGCCTGACGAGGCCGTGCGTTCTGAATAAGCTCATTGTTGTCCGCCATGAAGGCTCTGGCTCCTCGCGAGGGTCTTGAGCTTCGCGTAGATGAAGATGGGCCGTCTTGGGCCTCCTTGAGCCACGCCGCCAGCGCAGCAGGCAAGTCTGGGGACCCCATTCCCAGAAACGCCGACAGTAGCCCGGGCCCACGGCGGCGCCCGAATCTCTGGCCGAAGAGAGGCGAAAGGGCAAGTGCCACGCGTCGCGGGCCCTAACAACTTCAAGGCCTTGGGCGCCATGTGGCGGTTGATTGACGCGGCGACGCTTTGCTTCCCACGATGCCTCGGTAACCGCCCAGATTCGACAAGTCCACGCATGCAGAGTCGGTCATGATTACCGGTGATACGTGGAGGCCGATGGTTGGCCTCGCCCGGCTATAAAGTACGAACGGTCGCGCGCCCTTCCGTCTATCCTTTCTTGTCTCCTTCTTCTCCATGGCTCCATCAAGGAAGTTCTCGGCCACGAGAGAAGGGAAGGGCGTCAGTCGAGTCTTCCTCCCTCCGCCCTAAGCGTGGTCGGTTCGCCCTCGCCAAGCATCCAGTGGCCTCCACGGCGGTCCCCACCCGTGGGGGGAGGCTCTCAGCGTGGCGACGAGTGGCTGGCCATGGTCGGGCGTGCCCGCGTCTCCCCGAGGCCGCACCTCCATCTTCTTTGAAGCTGCGCTGGGAGTTCATGGTGAGGGCGGAGGAGCCGTCCGCGTCCGGCGACTTCAGCGCTTCCTCTGGGTGAGCTCCCAGCTGGCACCTGGGTGGCCTCTGGCTCCGGCCGGATGGCTGCTGCAGCAGGCTTCGTGGGCTTCTCTGGAGGTCTGCTCTGAGGAATCTGTTCTCGACTCCACGGTGGCGGGGCGTTCGCTCGCCATGGCGTGGTCTTCGCCGCCGCGGTGCTCCTGCACTTCAAGTACGACGGCGACGCCACCCTCACGTGAGGGTGTTCGGGAAGACAGTGCGCCGCATGGGGTGCTGCCGAAGGCGGCGACCCATGCGCCGAGGACTCAGCCTCGGCGTGGATGGAGAGGGCAGCGCGCGGGCGGCTGGTGATGCCCGTGACTCCTCATGCTTCACCAGCTCTTCTACGGGTGGTGGTTCTTCCAGCAGCGGCCGCGGCCAGCCCCCACGCCGTCGCGCCTGCTTGGGGGGTGGCAGCGGGTCCGCTTGCCTACGCGCCCCGGTGAAGCGCGAGACGGAGTCCGCCTGAGCTCCGGAGACGGCTCGAGCCTTCCAAGAGGGCCGGCACGGGGCTTGCTTCATCTGTTTTTGTCCTTTTCCTTTCTTTTCTCCTGCGCAAAAAGGCAACAATGTGGCCCGTGGCGCGTTTGAAGTTAGCGCCGTTAATTATTGTCTTGCTTTTGTTATCCTGATCTTGTTCCTTTACATTTGTCGCCCATTCGCAAGTGAACTCCAGCCGTGGCGCTGAGGCGACCGATCCGGGCCCCGTGTTGAGCGTTGATGCCCATGAGGCATGGTCGGGGAGGTGCTCGGTGTGGACCAGGGCCGTGAAAACTTGAGCGATGAGGGGTAGGAACGTCATCGCGAGGGCTCGAGAGCTACGCCTGTGAGTCCCCACGCAAGAGAAATCGAGGCGGGAGAGCAAAAGATCGAAGAACCACGGACCAAAAGATGGCGATAGTTTCGATAAAAACTCCAAATGGGAATAACTAGTCAAGCTGCTTGAGAAAGCAAATGAAAAAGCCGCGTCCCGGCACCTAGTCCGATCTTGACGTCTTCTCTGCAGTATGGAGACTAAGTGCACTTGGGCGTGGGAGGAGCCCAGGGGCTGAGGCGGCACTCACGAGACTCCGGGCGTACAGCCCCAACTCATTATTACGTGAGAGTGTCACGGGCGGCGAGCTTCACATGCGTTGGCCCTCTTCACAGGCTCCGGGCCTTTCTTCTGGGAAGCGAGCTTCATGGCTTTGGCCCTCTTCACGGGATCCGGGCCCTTTCCAGAACGCGACAGCTTCACAGGCGTCCGCCTTCTTCACAGGCTCTGGGCCTTTCTCGAAAAAGATGAGCTTCACAGGCATTCGCCTTCTTCACGAAACCTTGGGCCTTTTCCAAAGAGAATGAGCTTCACAGAGGCATTCGCCTTCTTCATAGGCAAACCTTGGGCCTTTTCCAAAGAAAGAATGAGCTTCACGGGCATTACGCCTTCTTCACGAGCACTTGGGCCTTTCCAAAGAGAATGAGCTTCCACAGGCATTACGCCTTCTTCACGAGCACTTGGCCTTTTTAGGGGTAAAACCTCCGGAGGTCTTTGGATGTTCCACGATTACGTATAGGTACTCCCTCTTGAGTCTCCAAGCGCCACGGAGCGGGCACAGAAACATGAACAACCTTGAATGGGCCTCCCACATGGGAAGAGCTTATGCAGTCCCTCCCCTGGAGAGGACCGGCGAACCACGAGGTCCCCTACCTCGAGAGTTACGGGGCGAATGTTGCGGCGGTGGTATCGGCCGAGTGCCTACTGGTACCTTGCCTCTCGCGTAACTTCTCGGCAGGCGCTCCTCCCCGGCCACGAGGGCCGTCCCGCATGGCGTCCTGCAGCGTTTCATCGAGCGCCCGGGACCCTTGGAATCGACGCTGACCCTGCGTGAGGGAGGACCGCTTCGGCTCCATAGACCAGGAAGAAGGGGTCTCTCCAGTTGGCTTGAATTATGAGTGCGTCGCGGATGGACCACAACACGGACGGAAGCTTCGTCATACCAGCCTCTCACGCAGGCCTCCAGTTTCTTCTGAGCGTCCTAGTCTTGAGGCCTTTCGGGACCTGCATGTGTTGGCCCGCCACTGTCCATTGCTGCGGGTGCTCCCGGCAGGCGTATATCTGCGTCCCAAGGTTAGCGCTTGTACATTTTAAAAAAGGTTCTTTGGTGAGCTGCGAACCGTTAGTCGGTGATGATGCGGTTCGGCACTAACCGACTCACGATGCCCTTGATGAACTTGACCGCGGAGAACCGGCCGAGGGATGGTGCGGACGGCCTCGACTTGACCCCACTTGGTGAATTTGTCCTGACGGCGTAGAGTGGCGATAGCCCCTCGGCACCCGAGGAAGCGGCCCGGGATGTCCAGCCCCAGGACCGCGAATGTCCAAGTGAGGGGGATGGTTTGCACTTCTCCATTGGTGGTGGATCTGCTTGGCATGGAATTGGCAAGCCTCAGAAGCCTTCACGAGTTCAACAGCGTCATTGAGCGCGATGGGCCAATAGAAACCGGCCATTGCGGAAAGCCTTGCCGGCGAGGGCCGTGGACGAATGGTGCCCACAATCTCCACCTTGTATATCTGCCGGCCAGTTCCTTCTCCTGTTCCACGGTGATGCGGTAGCGAGGGATACGTCGTTCGGTCGTTTCGGTAGAGCTCTCCATCCATGATCTTGTATCTGCCGTGGCTTGCCCCGCCACACGCTCTGCCTCCTCCTCCTTCTCGGCAAGAAAGTTCCATGCGTTAATCGCTGTTGAGCTCGTGATCCAGCACCCCTCTTGAGGTTCCATCGTTTGGAGCGGCGTGCTCCTAAGGCGAACCGGCCACCTGTTTGGGGGCTCCCGAGGCAGTGGTGAGGGAGCTCCTCCAGAGGCTGTGCTGTGCTTGATAACTTGGGCCGGGGGCTGAGGGCTTGAAGAGTCGTTCCTCAAAGACACCCGGCTCTGGGGTAACCTCCGGAGGCCTGGCTTTTGGCGATGTCGCCGGCCTTCTTGATTGGTGCCCATGAGACACGTGGCCGCAACTCCAACCCCTGCACTATTTCTTCATCCTGGCGGACCTCCGCAAGGTAGGCCTCCATGTGTTCATCTCTTGGCTCGTACACCTTGTTGGAGAAATTGACGAGGAGCTGCGAATCGCCCTTGATGGTAGGCGCTTCACCCGGGGCAGCGTGACAGCCTTCGGCACTCCGCTTCTCGGCCCCTCGTATTCTCGCTATATTGTTGGAGACCTTCTCGCCTGCTTTGGAAATAGAGGCTGCAGCGGCATAGTAGAGCTTGTCCTGGCGGGAGATATGAGCACCACCCCAGCCCTGGGCCATACTATGCGGAGAGCACGCTCCGTCGAAGTACATGACCCAACCTTACGGCGCTTACGCTTCACGAGGAGAGGGATCGATCCTCGCCCGGCCCCTGAGGCCCAGTGCTTGTCCATTCGCCACAAAATCTGCCAGTTTGGCCCCTTGATGACTACGGTGGTGTCAACTCGAGCCGAATGCTTGCAGCTCAATGTTCCACTTTCGGCGACTCCTTACGGCCGAGTTGGGGCTCCTGAGCACCCTCTCCGTGGGGTATGCCGAGACAACCTTGATTGGATGACCACGGAAAGTAGTGCCGCGAAAGTTGAAGCCACCAACGGCGTAGGAGGAGTCATAAAGACATGGGGTACCGTGCGCTTTCGCATCACCGTAACTGCTTGTCTTGACAGAAAGTACACGGGTGCTCGACGAGGCTAGGGCGTCGGCCTGGTGGCGATCTTCCGGATGTTGTGGTGCCTCCCGAGGCGGCGCTTCTCCTAAGTTGGAGTGCTTGGATGGGGCCTCTCCGCCCTTGGTGTGCTCGGCCATTTGGCTGGCCGATCTTCTTCCATTGCGGTGCTGGCTTCTGCGAGTTCCTTCTGATTCGGCCTTGCCTTAGCTCGGGTGAACTTCAAACACACACTTCTCCGGGTTGAGTCGCAGGCTCACTGCGTTGAGGCTCGCGAAGGTTTCTTCCAGGTCTTGTATCAAGGTCTTGGCCTCGCGAGACTTCACCACGATGTCGTCGACGTAAGCCTCCACATTCTTCCCGAAACTGTGGGCCCAAGGTGATGTGCATGAGCGCTGGAAGGTTGCCCCAGCGTTGCAGCCCGGCGAGATGGCATGCATGTATAGCAGTACACTCCACACGGGGTTAAGAAGGCAATCTTTTCCAAGTCTTCTACCGCCATCTTGATCTGATGATTCCCGGAAAAGGCGTCCAAGAAGCATAACAGGTCACACTCGGCGGTGGAATCGATGATCTGGTCGATGCGAGGGAGCGGGAACGGATCCTGCAGGCATGCTTTGTTGAGGTTGGTGAAGTCGACACTTAATATGCGCTTCCTTTCCTCCCTTCTTTGGCACCACCACGGGCTTGCCAATCCCAGGTATTCGGACCTCATGAATAACCCCAGCTGACTTCTAGCTGCGGTTCTCTTGGACGATGAAGGGTTGCTTTTAGGCTGACTGCCTTCTGTATACCTTCACAGGACACACGTTGGGCACCACGTTGAGGTGGTGCTCGACACGCCCAGTGGGATCCCCGCCACGGTGATCGGGCTCCTGTGTGAACACCTTCTTGTTTGCACGCGAGGAACTTGACAAAGGGCTTCCTCCTGTTCGGGCTCGAGGTTGGCACCTATGGTGAAGGTGGGCGTTTGTGGACCCGATCCTCGTCAGCGGTATCTGCTTGGTCTCCGCCTTTGTCTTGAGTGAACAAGCGCTTCTTCTTGGTCGGTGCAGCCCCTTGGGCTTGGGGCTTCAGATCGGCAGCTGCGCCTGTGGCTTCCGTCTTGAGGTGAACTGGCGCTCATGAGCTTACCTTCGGTATCCCGGGCACGGTGAGGACGCCGCTGCTCAGGCATCTTCATGAGGTTGTACCGGGTGGGTTATGCGGCCATGAATTTGGCCTATGCTAGATAGCCAAGGATGGCATTGTAGGGAGGCCGATGGGGGCGATGTCGGTCGACCCAGTTCCGTGCGGAAGTTGTCGTGAGTCTTGAAGGTCACGGAAGCCGGATTTGCCCCAAGGAGCTGGATGACCCTCCTCCCACGCCAAAGAAAAAAAAGGCGGCTGGCCGGTAGCTCCGGAGTATGCAGAGGAGGTTGAAGGCCTCGGCCGAGAGTACGTTGAGGCCGGGCGCCATTGCCGATGAGGGTCTGGTGACAACAACTTTGGGCAGATGGTGGGTGTGCAGAGCAAGGGGAGCGCACCAGCCGGCCGAGTTGGTGGGGTGGTCGAGTCGAAGGTCAGCCCGGCCGGCGGCTCCGTCCGACTGAGGAGCCCCTGCCGGCGTGGAAGCGCCGGCGCAGACGAATGTCTTGACATGGTGGCTGGAAGGCGGCGCCTGCGAGCCGCCAGAGGAGAACGCGCGGCGACCCGGAGAACCGGCGTGGCAGGCGGAGTGGCGAGAAGCTGCGCGGATCCTCCCGAGGTCGCCGAGGAAGCGCAGGACGATCGTTGCTGCCGTCCCCCGCCGGGCCGGTGGCGGTGTTGGCGGCAAGCGGTGAGGAATGATGAGGGCGCCCGCCGTCGGAAGCCGTCCGGGCGACATGGGAGGCGAGGGCGGCTCGGCGCTCGGCGCGAGCCCGACGAGCATCATACATGGTTGCGGTGGTCGGGGAAGAACGAGGCGACGGAAGGTAGATTCCGGCGCATCCCTACCTGGCGCGCCAAATGTCGGATTTCGGGTTCCGGCAGACCCTTAAGGTTTGAACACTAGGGTGCGCGCGGAGATCCAACCCTCCACCGTCTCGCACCTCGCCGAATCGCTGGGACCTAAACTACTAAACGGAACAGCACAAGAGACACGAGATTTATACTGGTTCAGGCCACCATTGTGGTGTTATACCCTACTCCAGTGTGTGGTGTGGTGGATTGCCTCTTGGGCTGATTAGGAACAATACAAGGAAGAACAGCCTCGCGAGGGTCTGTTCTTGGTGGGTGTGATGAACTGCTAGGTGGTGTTCAGTTGCTCTAGCTACTGGTTTCTTAATGAGGATCCGGATCCCCTTGCCCTGGGGGTGGCTACTCCTATCTATAGGCGAAGGCCCTGGGCCTCTTCCCAAATATTGAGCGGGAAGGGCGCCAACAATTGGCCATTTTGAAGGGGAACAGCGGGTACACTTATCCTGACTAAAGTTGGTCCTCGGCCGCCAAAGGCTCGTGATGACGCTCGCTTGGGCTCCATTGTGACTCCCTTCCAGCCGTTGGGCTGGTCTTTGGTCTTGTTGCACCAAAGCGGATGCCTTTGCTTGATGATCTCGCTGCGCTTGCTCCCTTTGCACCAAAGAGGAAAGGAGGGGCCAGCTGCTGGCCGGGCGCCTCGACCGGCGCCCTTGGTGCGTGATGGCTTGCGTCATGGGCACCTCGCGAGTTACCACCGCTTTGAACTCTCCGCCTCCTCATGAGCTAGCCTCGACGAGGCCGTGGCTCTGAGGAAGCTCCTTGTCGTCCGCCTCATGAGGCTCAGCTCTCGCGAGGGTCTTGAGCTTAACGTAGATGAAGATGGGCTGTCTTTGGGCCTCCTTCGAGCCACGCTTGCAGCCGCAGTGAGCAAGTCTGGGGACCCCCGTTCCCAGAACGCCGACAGTATCATGCCTCGGGGAGGCGTTTAAACTTGCATTTGGCGTTATGGTAATAGTTATTGACAGTAATATTTGCTTTTGAATTCCTTGAAATTTGCGCTTTTCCTTCCTACTTGCTTATGTTCTACTATTTGGCAGAGTCTTGACTCACAGCATACCTCAGTGCCCCGTTAGCCCGACCCGTAAAACCAGACGGACCAAGGAGTGAGGGGCTACGTGAAAGTTAGGCTCTGAGTCGCGATGCTCGGGAGGCCCCTTGGCGCACAAACAACAAGTAGGGAGGTGAGATGTGGGTGGATCTACCGTTTCACGTCTGCAGAGCCCGGCCCTGCGATACCTCAACCGCCGTTAGCCTTCGGAACTAAGGAGTGAGGGGCTACGTGACCAGCTAGGCTCTCGAGTCGCGATGCTCGAGATTCCCCTGACGCTCAAACGGCCTTCAGACCTTGGCTCCGCTTCCGGGGAGGGACGCGACGAATCCAGGCCCGAGGGGCCCGGGCTGGAGTGGCGGCGTGTGGGGCGTGACCCAGCGCAGCCCCGTGCCCAGCCTCCTCGCGCGGCACTCTCGAGGGGAGGCGCTGCGATGAGGCCGGACATCGAGCCTCGGGCTCCCCGAGGTTGATGTAGCCCGGGGCCACCTCAGTTGTTTATCACCGCGCTGGAGCATAGCCAGCTTTCGTGTGTGTGCGGGCATAGCCGCAAGGGCTCCAGCGATGTCCACCAACAAGGAGCATGGTGCTTCCACTGGTGCGTGGAGGGGGCTCTCCTCAGGAGGAGCCCCAAAGGCGTACAGCCCCGCCTACGACACGTGGCTGGCACGGTAGGGCCTCGACGAGGTGTATCTGGGCACCCGTGAGCAGTAGCTGGGACTCCACGGGCCCTACCTCAAGGCGGGTTGCGCCTAGCACTGGGCCTTATCTTGTGGTGTGTTCCTGCAGATTTGGTTAGATGTCGGCGCTCTACATCCTCGGGTCCCGGCTTCGAGCTGGTCTCAGCCGTCGCTGGTATGCCAGGTCGCGCTGCCGTGGACAAGGCCAGAGGGTGAGGGCTAGAGAGCTAGTAGGAGCCCTGAGTCGCGATGCTCAGGTACCCCCTTCTTTAACGCAAGCAAGCGTCGACATGAGCAGAAGAAAAGGTGCCATGGATTGGCATCAAATAACAAGCATGATGGGTCGAACGCATGACCTGAAATAAACGCAAGAGAGGATACATCTGGGTCTGCCCAAGGCGACTTGGGGATGATGCAGCCCGAAGGGTGCCCCCAACAAGATAAGCTAGGAACATGAAGTAAAAGGAATACACGCCGCAGGGACGGACCCACGCGGCCTGGAAATAATGCAGCCCTGGGGGCGCCCCGGTGAAATGAAATTTGAAAGACGCCACCGATAGCGTTGAAGGCGAAAGGGGCTTGGCGCAGCAGACTCGGTGGGTCAAGGGAGGCGATCCTCGAGAGCCCCAGGCTCAGGGGCCCCGGGAGGCTCCGGAGGCGCTGGTGGCTCCTCGTGGACCATCTCCATCTCTGCCAGGGCTACGGAACGCCTGGCCTCTTGAGCCTCCAGGATGCACCTCATGAGGCGCTGGCGCGTGGCAGCCGCGTTCGGCAAGTCGTATGGCATGCGAACGTAGTTGTGGGGTGGACCTTCGCAGTGCCCCACACGAGAGGGCCAGAGGCGATCCTGAGAGGCGGCTCGGTTGAGCCCTGGTATGTCGATGCAGACGCGCAGCCCACCATCCTCGCCTGGATGGGGAGCTACTGGCAGAATGGCGGCTGCCACTCATGACTCTTGACTCCTGCAGCTCCTAAATGATCTTGCTGACGAACTCCTGAGGGTTTGGCCCTCCTTGCCTTGCTCCTTCTTGAGGGAAACGTGCTTCGAAACACGCCTACAAGTGGTGCCCAAGCGCCTCCCTCGTGACCTTAGCAAGGTCGGTGGCCTCTGTGGGGGAGCCCCCGAGCCTCGCTTAAGGAGGGCGCTGGGTGCGCTTTCCCATGCGATAGAAGGAGGTTCCCCCTGAGGAGGCGCGGACCCTGAGGGGCCTGCCTCCTGAGGGGCCAGCCCGGACGATGTCTTCTTCTTCTTGGGGGAGGTCTCGGGAAGCCTCCTGCTTCCGCGATCCGGGTCTTCCAGTGATGTCGCTGAAAGACTCGCTCGAGGGAGCACACCGTCTTTTTCTCTTCGCGGGGCACCGTGATTACTCCGCCACTTCGTGGCATTTTGAGGACGTTAGCCGTGGTGGGTTCTGACCATGAACTTGGCTTATTTGGGTACCCGAGGATGGCGTTGTATGGCAGGCGAATGGGGCGACGTCGAAGTCGATGAGCTTCGGTCTGATGTAGTTGTCGTAGCTACCGAAGGTGACAGGGAGGCGAACCTTCCCGATCGGGACCGTGGAGCCGTCGGTGACCCCAGAGAAAGGCTTGGTTGGCTGAAGCTGATTGTAAGGCACTTGAAGATTGTTGAACGTTTCCACAGACAGGACGTTGAGCCCTGCCCCGCCATCGATGAGGGTCTTGGTGACTAGCACGTTGCTGATGATTGGGGAGCGAAGCATCGGGAGGACTTCGGCTGTGGCAGCACACTTGAGCTGATCCGCTGAACTGAACGTGATGACGCACGCCGACCACCTGAGGGGGCGCGTGGCTTCAAGCTTGGGGAGGACTGCATTAACTTCGCGGTCGAACTGCTTGAAGATGCGTTGAGAGGCTGGGGCTTGAGCTCCGCCCAGATGCAAAGCGATCGCGGCTCGGAAGACCCCAGCCCCTCGTCTCGATGATGGTTTTCATTTCTCCGTGGCTGCGGTGGCAGAGGAGGGAGGCTGCGCGTTACCTTGCGGGCGATCCTCGCCAGTTCCGATCCATCCAGCCTCCTCCCTCGTGGCGGGTCCCGCCAGCCGATCCTCACGAGGTTGGTCGCGCCATCCTTGGCGAGGGCCGCGGTCTTCCCAGCATCCTGTGTTCCTTCCTCCTCCTCGGCCGTAGCCCCGGTCGCTGCGGTCGGGACGTCGGCCGATCCTCCTATCTCGCATGGCTCGGAGCTCTTGACATTCGTTTGTGTTGTGGGTGTGGAGGTCATGGTAAACACAGTTCCGGCTGCCCATGGAAGACTCGGGCTGATCTCTGCCCCGCTTGGTGTCCAGTTCTGCCGCGAGCACGGCAGCCCCCTTGCGCTTCACATCCTTGGCCTTGGGCTTCTTCTCTTCTGGGTCTGCGGCAGGCAGCTCGAGGTGGGAGAGACGCCCTTCGCCCCGGCGCACTTGGTCGCCAAGTTGAACAGCTCCAAGGAAGTGCACATGTCTTCATGCATCGCCAACTCCTCCTTCATCTTGACGTCGCGCACACCGTCGGAGAAAGCGGAGATGATGGCCTCCTCGGCCACCTTGGGAATCTTGAGGCGTGCGTTGTTGAAGCGTTGGATGTATTTCTGCAGGGTCTCCCCTGGTTGCTGCTTGATGCGGTGCATGTCGCTCACGGCGGGTGGCCGGTCACGAGTACCTTGGAAGTTGGCGATGAAGCGGGTACGCATCTCGTCCCAGGAGGAGATCGTGCCCGGAGGCAGGTTCGGGGAGCCAGTGGGCCCGTCCTTGAGTGCCATGGGAAACCAGTTCGCCATGACCATCTACGTCTCCGTTGGCGGCTTGATGCCCAGCTCGTCAGAGCTGGAGGAACTCCCGGGGGTTGGCTGCATCGTCGAAGCGAGGCAGGTCTGGCTTAATTTCTTGCCGGGCCACCGCGACGGCCAGCTTCGGTGGTGAAGGCAGCACGGAAGCTCTTTGTGGCCACGGGAGGCCTTGGGTGACGAAGAGTTTGGTCTTGCGGTTCCCCATCAGCTGCCAGCTGGGAGAAGCTTTCGGGTCTTAGCGTCTTTGGAAGCGGGAGCACGCGGGCAGCTTCTTGCGGGCGAGGGACTTCCTAGCAGCTACTGCTCTTGCCGCTTGGCGCCGGACGGAGCGGGTTCCGCCAGGGGACCCAGCGCTAGGCGGGGCGCCTTCTTGAGGCGGAGGCGCCGAGGCGAAGCTTTCGCCGCGGTAGTCTTTGTCGTGGGGCCAGACGGCGGGGGAGCCCCTGCGGCTTTCGGACGAGCTTCGGCGACGCTGTCGAGCCACTCTTCGTAGACGTTATCGCCGACGGTAGCGCAGAGCTCGTTTGGCGCGATAAGCGCAGCTTCGAGCCTCCATGGCGGGCGCCGGAATGCGCGAGACGAAGAACCAGCCGGGGCGAGTGAGGGGGTAGCAGTGCGGCCGTCTTGCCTCACGGAGGGATGCTGGGACGATGCTTGCTGCTCGTTCCCCGCCGGGCCGGTGGCGGCATTGACGGCAAGCTACGGGGAACGGCGAGGGCGCCCGCCGACGGGAGCCGTTTGGGCGACGCGGGAGGCGAGAGCAGCTCGGCGCTCGGCGCGGGCCCGGCGAGCGTCAGACATGGATGCGGTGGTCGACGGAGAACAGGGCGGCGGAAGATTTGACCGGCAAGACTTACCCGGGCGCAGCGCCAAATGTCGGATTTTCGGGTTCCGGCAGACCCTTTGAGGTTCAACACTGGGCTATGCGACGGAGATCTCGCCCTCTACCCGCACCTCACGCCTCGCTAGGATCTAAACTCATTTAAAGGAACAACACAAGAGACACAAGGTTTATACTAGTTGAGGCCACCATTGTGGTGTAATACCCTACTAGAGTTTGTGGTGTGGTGGTTTGCCTCTTGGGCTGATGGTGATGAACAATACAAGGAAGAACAGCCTCGCGAGGGTCTGTTCTTGGCTGGTGCGATGAACTGCTAGGGGGAGTTCAGTCGCTCTCTCTCTCTCTCTCTCTCTCTCTTTCTATTCAAGGTGCCTCCAGCTACCGATTAGATGCCAGATGCCCTACTCTATGGGTGGCTAGTCCTATTTATAGGCAAGGGCCCTGGGCCTCTTCCCAAATATTGAGCGGGAAGGGCGCCAACAATTGGCCATTTTGAAGGGGAACATCTAGTACGCTTATCCTGACTAAAGTTGGTCCTCACTTTGTCAAGGGCTCACGGTGGTGACGCCTGCTTGGGCTCCACAATGACTTCCCGCCGTTGGACTGGTCTTGGTCTTGTTGCACGAAATGGACGCCTTTGCTTGATGCTCTCGCCGCTTGCTCCCTTTGCACCAAAGAGGAAAGGAGGACATCATGGCGGGCTGGCGCCTCGCCTGGCGCCCTTGGTCGCCATGGCTGCGTCATGGGCACCTCGCGAGGTACCCTGCCTTGATCTCTCCGCCTCATCGCGAGCCAGCCTCCCGACGAGGCCGTGCACGAGGAAGCTCCTGCCGTCCGCCAGGAGGCTTGGCCCCTCGCGAGGGTCTTGAGCTCGTGTTGATGAAGATGGGCCGTGTTGGGCCCCCATTTGAGCCACACTGCAGGCCGCATGCAGGCAAGTCTGGGGACCCCCGTTCCCAGAACACCGACACTCTATGTTCGAACTCAGGGGTGCGCACGGAGTTCTCACCCCCTACCTACCTGCACCTCGCCGCCTCGCTAGGATCTAAACTACCAAAAGAACAACACAAGAGACACAAGGTTTATACTGGTTCGGGCCACCATTGTAGTGTAACACCCTACTCCAGTGTGTGGTGTGGTAGATTGCCTCTTGGGCTGATGATGAACAATACAAGGAAGAACAGACTCGAGAGGGTCTCATCTGGCTGGTCAAAAGCGATGAACTGCTAGGGGGAGTTCTCAGCCGCTCTCTCTCTCTGGATTAAGCTCGTCTGTTTGGATCCGGCCCGAGCTGCCTCTACCACTGGGGTGGCTAGTCCTATTTATAGGCAAGGGCCCTGGGCCTCTTCCCAAATATTGAGCGGGAAGGGCGCCAACAATTGGCCATTTTGAAGGGGAACATCTAGTACACTTATCCTGATTAAAGTTGGTCCTCGCCTGTCAAAGGCTCTGGTGGTGACGCCGGATTGGGCTCCACGATGACTTCCTTCCCGCCGTTGCGACGGTATTGGTCTTGTTGCACCGAAACGGATGCCTTTGCTTGATACTCTTGCCTGCGCTTGCCCCCTTTGCACGAAAGAGGAAAGGAGGACACTGCGCTGGCTGGCGCCCGCCTGGCGCCCTTGGTCGTGATGGCTTGCGTCATGGGCACCTCATGAGGTACCCTGCCTTGATTTCTCCGCCTCCTCGCAAGCCAGCCTGACGAGACTGTGCTTGAGGAAGCTCCCTGTCGTCCGCCCCGCGAGGCTTGGCCCATCGCGAGGGTCTTGAGCTTGTGCTGATGAAGATGGGACGTGATGGGCCACCCCTTGAGCCCTATGCCAGCAGCGAGCGAGCAAGTGCAGGTACCCCATTCCCGTAAACGCCGACACGCGCCTTCACCCTCGAGCTGCGTAGCGTCGCCTCGCCGGGTAAGTTCAAGCCGGATATGCCTCCTCGCTACGACGGCACCCTCGACCCCGCAGAGTTCCTGCAGCTCTACGAGCTGAGCATTGAAGCAGCCAACGGCGACGAGAAAGTCATGGCGAACTGGTTTCCTATGGCTCTCAAGGATGGTGCCTGCTCCTGGCTCCTGAACCTGCCGCAAGGCTCGATCTCCTCCTGGGATGAGATGCGCGACCGCTTCGTCACCAACTTCCAGGGCACTCGCGACCACCCGCCAGCTGCGGGTGGACCTGCGCCGCATCAAACAACAACCAGGAGAAACCCTCCAGAAGTACATCCAGCGCTTCAACAACACCTACCTCAAGATCCCCAAGGTGACGGATGAGGCCATCATCTCCATGTTCCCCGACGGCGTCCGCGACGTCAAGATGAAGGAAGAGCTCGCTATCCACGAGGAGTTGTGCACATCTTAGGAGCTGGTCAACCTGGCAACCAAGTGCATAAGAGCTGAGGAGGGGCGCCTTTCCCTCCTCGAGCTTCCGGCTGCGGGTACAGAGGAGAAGAAGGCCAAGACCAAGGACGTGAAGCGCAAGGAAGCCGCAATGCTCGCAGCGGAGCCAGACACCAAGCGAGGCAGGGACCAGCCCGAGTCATCCAAGAACAGCCGGCCGTTCTGCGCCTTCCACAACGTGAACGCCCACAACACCAGCGACTGTCAAGAGCTCAGAGCCATTCGTGAAGGACGCTACGGTCGATGCCCTGACCGCAGCGACCGGGGCTACGACCAAGGAGGAGGACGTGGTGGCGGACGCTGGGACGACCGTGGCCCATGCTAGGAATGGCGCGACCGACCTCATGAGGACGGCTAGCAAGATCATCCTCGCGATGGCGCCTGGAGAGACCAGCCTCGCAAGGACCATCCTCAGGGCAACACCGGTCTTCCCCCGCTGTCGCCACCGCCAAGAAGGAACGACGACCACCATCAGGACGAGGGGGCTGGGGGCTTCTAGGAGCCACGTTCTATCGCCTGCATCTTGGGCGGAGCCCAGGCCCTAGCCTTGCAGCGCATCTTCAAACAGTTTGCTCATGAAGTGAATGCAGTCCTCACCAAGCTCGAGGCCACGCGCCCGCTTAGGTGGTCCCAGTGCGCCATCACCTTCAACTCGGCGGTTCAGCTCAAGTGCGCAGCCACCGCTGGCGCCCTCCCAATGCTTTGCTCACGAGTCATCAGCAACGTACAAGTCACCAAGACCCTCATCAACGGCGGCGCAGGGCTCAATGTCCTCTCCGTCGACACGTTCGAGAACCTCCAAGTCCCATATGACCAGCTTCAGCCTACCAAGCCTTTCTCAGGAGTGACCGACGGTTCCACCACACCAATAGGGAAGGTCCGCTTGCCTGTCACCTTCGGGGAACGCAAGAACTACCGCACCGAGCTCATCCACTTTGACGTCGCGCACATCCGCCTGCCATACAACGCCATCCTCGGGTATCCGGCCCTGGCCAAGTACATGGCGGTGACCCACCACGGCTACAACATCCTCAAGATGCCGGGAAGTGGCGGAATCATCACGGTCCCATGTGAAGAGAGAGATGTGGTATGCTCCCTCGAGCGTGCCTTCCAAGCTGCAGCAATCGACGACCCCGACAGCAAAGGCGAGGGCCCTCCTAAGGCCCTCCCCAAGAAGAAGAAGCAGATCCGCCGTGCAGGATCTCAGGAAGATGGCGTCGTAACTGGAACCTCGACAGGATCAGCGCCCGCTCCAGGGGCGCCTCCCTCCATCACATAGGAAGGCGCGCCCGATGCCCTCCTCGGGCAGGGCTCGAGGGCTCTCTTCTGGAGGGCCTCAGACCTGGCCAACCTCACGAGGGAGGCGCTTGGGCACCACTTGGAGGCGTGCTTCGCGACACGTTCCCCTCAGGAGAATACAGGGCAAGGAGTGCCCACCACTCAGGAGTTCATCACCAAGACCACTCAGGAACTACAAGACGCAAGGGCCATGCGCGGCAACCGCCGCTCACTAGGCGCAGCTCCCCATCCAGGCGAGGATGCCGGGCTGCGTGTCTGCATCGACGTTCCAGGGCTCAACAGGGCCGCATCTCAGGAGCCTTTCTGGCCTTCGCGCGTGGGCTGTTGCGAGGGTCCACCACACAGCTACGTTCGCATGCCCTTCGGCTTGCCGAGCGTGTCGTCAGCCTATCAGTGCAACATGCGGCTGTCCTGGCGACTCAGGAGGCTAGGCACCACGCCGTCCTGGCAAAGATGGAGATGGTCCTCAAGGAACCACTAGAGCCCCCATAGCCTCCCGAGGCTCAGGACCCTGGTGGCCCGTGAGGAGCCATCCTTTCACCGCGTACCTTTAGCTGCCCCAACTCTCCTTCGTCAACAGAACCAGGTGACATTTTCCAGGATTCGTTTATTTGGGAGGCGCCCCTCGGGCTGCATTATTCCCATGCAGCGTGGGTCCATCCACATGCGTGTATCCTTTCCTTATGTGTTTAGCTTACCTTCTTTGAGGCGCCGGGCGGCTACATCATCCCCAAGCCGCTTGGGCCTTACCCAGTGGCATGTATATTTCTGCATTTACCCAAGCTGATTTCCCTTCCATGCTCAATCTGCCTACGATTATCACCTGCTCGATTGCCACCCGCCACGGGTACACCCCTTCATCATGCAATTCGCTTGCACGCTAAAAGGGGGGATCCTGAGCATCACGACTCAGGAGCTCTTACTGGCTCTCCAGCCCTCCCCCCTGGCCTTGTCCACAACATCGCGACCTGGCATACCAGCGGCGGCTGAGCTCGCTTGAGGGCCAGGACCTGAGGACGTAGAGCACTTGCACCTAACCATCTCGCAGGAATGCACAGCTATCAAAGACTCAAGACCAGGCACAACCCGCCTTGAGGTAGGGCCTCGTGAGTTCCGCGCTGGCTCATGAGTGCCAGATACACCTCGCAGCGCTGCCGTGCAAGCCACGTGTCAGGGCGGGGCTGTACACGCCCCGAGGGATCCTCCCGGAGGGCCCCCCTCCCATGCACAAGTGGAAGCACCATGCTCCGCACTGGCCGTCAACACTGCCGAGGAGCGGCTATGCTCGTACACAAGCGGAAGCACTATGCTCTGCGCTGGTGATAAACAACTGAGGGTGGCCCCATGACCGTACCAACCTCAGGGAGCCCCAGAGCTCAGCGTCCGGCCACACTACAAACTCCTCCCCTCGGGAGAGCCGCGCGGGGGGGCTGGACACGGGGGCTGCGCTCGGGTCACGCCCAAGCGTACGCCACCCAACCAGGTCTCCCGGGCCTGGGGGCTGCGCTCGGGTCCTCACAATATCGGATGAAAGTTTAACGCCTCCACGAGGCCTGATGCATATTACAGGAACAAAACAGGAAAGTAGCCGCAGGTCACCCCTGGACACCGCCATCGCCTGCAAAAGGTGCTCCTCCTTGGGTAACGACGTCTTCACCTGTAGCCGCAGGATCGGCGGCACCGCCGGACAAGGGTGCGGAGGCAAAGCCGCAAAACTTCTTCAGCAGGGCCTCCGCCTGACCTTGCATGGCTGCGGAGGCGGCTGCGCAGTGATCATCAGCCACAGGCTCCAGCAGCTCGTCAAGACGAGCGTTGGGGTCGCGAAGGTGCAGATGGCTGAAGACACAGGTCAATGCAGCTGAAGATAGGACGCGAGCTTCTGCCTCGGCCATGGGACCGATACCATCCACGACTTCCTCAAGCGCCTTCACCAAGAGAGGAAGCAGCAGGGCGGGGCCGTCCTCATCGGTGGTCAGCGGCCTCTCCAAGCCGTGCTCGTAGAGCGTTTTCAGTGCTGCGCGAGACCTCTTATCGAGATCGGAAAAAGCCACGCGGTCTTTGGCCAGGACCCGCGCCTTGGCATCAAGATCGGCCTCCCTCGCCTTCACCTTCCGCTCCAGCTCTTCCCTCGGCTGCGCCGGGCGGCTCAAGTCTTCCCAACTCCTC
The DNA here is from genome assembly GCA_021605145.1 of Aegilops bicornis. NCBI lineage: Eukaryota > Viridiplantae > Streptophyta > Magnoliopsida > Poales > Poaceae > Aegilops > Aegilops bicornis. The sequence continues at coordinate 371,999,526 of CM038669.1, read as the reverse complement.
CATTTCGGCGTCCACACGGTTCTTGATGGCGTCCTCCCGGGCCTTCATCTCATCCTCCTACACCAGGCGGCCACGTGCTTCTTTGGCGTGCTTGTCGTGCAGGCTCTTCAGCTCATCCTCTAGCTGTTGGCAGCGGTCGCGGGCGGCCTTGGCATCTTTGAGTGCCGCCTCACGATCAGCTGCAGCATCGGCGGTGCTCTGGTTCTCCTTCTCGGAAGACACCGTGGCCTTGCTCAGCATCGCACGGACCGCCGAGTCGGAGTGAAGCCAGCCGGAGGCCAGCTCCAGGTGCCCGACGACCAGACGTAGGTCCGCGCTCAGGAGATCTACCTGCAGCTGGGTCATCTCGAAAAGAGCACGTTCCAGAACGGCAGCAGAGGCAGAAGAACCTGGGAGTGGAGGTGCAGCAGTGGGAGGAGGCGGCGCCGTCACCAAGGCCTGGGAGACTGCGGGTTCCGGAGCAGTCGGGACCTCTTCAGCCGAGCCATACGCCGACACTTCAGGAGCCAAAGGGGCCATGGGGGCTGACTCCTCCCGGCGATGCTCTTCTTGGCCTCGCGAGGGCGACCGGGCTAGGGAGGTGTGAGTGCTGCTGCCTCCTTTCTCTGCGGAGGGAGGCGCGGCCGCCGTATCCCCCTTCCTTTTCTTCGCCAAAGGTGTCGGCCTAATCGATCAAGGGTGAACGTCAGGAAATAACAAGTACAGGCAGGGACAAGATGAAGCTCAAGGCACTTACTGATCCACTGCGACGTATTCCACCTTTCGCTTGGGGAGCTTGAAGCCCGAAAGTTTCGGAACCTGGGGAGTAGGCGCGCGGGTTCCGGGGTAGAATCGACCACGCCAGGAGAGCTAGAGACAGCCCCGGGCGGCGTCAAGGCGGAGACAGCATACCGAGGGATCAGTGGCGACCTACTCCTCGTCGGGACGACAGTCAGTTCTCCCACCTCTTGGCGGGCCTCGACTTCGGCGTCGTCAGGAAGGGCGCCGAGGATTTCGGCTTTGCTCAAGGGGGAGTTTTCCTCCATCTCTTTGAGGGTCGCCTCTGGGTCCCCCTCCTCTTCTTTCCCCCTGTGGGACTCATCAAAAGATAGCTCCACCAGCTTCGGCACCGCCAGGGCTCCGGAGAGCGCAGGCAGCACCAACCCGCGTGCGCCGAAGATCGGCCTGGAAAGCACAAGTGGCTACGAGTCCTTGCGGATGAACAAGGGAGTGAAGGCGCTCGGCGGGTACTCCTGGTTATCCCCAACCAGGAGGCACAGGACGACGGCCAATTCGTCGTCAGGCAGGGCCCCCAGTCTCAGGCGGATCTTGTCTTCTCCATCTCCAAGCTTCCACAAAGGGCGCGAATGCGCCTCGAGCGGGGTGACGCGCAGCATCAAGAATTCCCTCAGGAGCATGGCCCCTGTGACCTTCGTCGCCTTTGCTTGCTGTTTCGCTTCCGAGGTCGGGTCGCAAGATTCTGCCCCAACACGCATTTACGCGGCCATCGGCTAAGCTTCGCGGCAGGACCACCCTTTGTTGAACTGGGGAGCCTCCGTTGGCAAGGCGAAACGCGGATGGGCGCGCTTGGCGTCCATCATGACCCATTTAGCTCGGATATTGTCGGCCCTCTTCCCGGTGCTCGAGATTGAGTTGGCCCTGCCAAAGGCGATGAAATTGGCGCACCCAGAGATGTGTCCATCGCTGACGTGAAGGAAGAAGAAGTGGCGTAGAAGCGCCATGGATGGCATCACACCCAGGTACGCCTCACAGTAGTATGCGAAGATAGATAGGAGGAGGATAGAGTTGGGGTGGAGGTGTAACGCCTACAGCCCGTAGTGGTCGAGGACCTCATAAAAGAAATCGGAGAAGGGGGGAACCAACCCGACGACGATGCTGCTTGAGAAGAAGGGGAAGAAGGTGCTTCCCTCAGGCTCCGGCACGTCGGAGGCAAGCCGGAGCTCCGTCTTGCTCCCTTCATTGTTCTCCCCTGACGTCAGTAGGCGAGCGGAGGCGAGGCTCTTTTCCGTGACAGTGGGTGCTTCCAGAGCTGGCTCGTACCAAGCCGGCACCGAGGAGGGCTTGGTCTTGCACGGCGCCATGGGTCACAGATGCGGAGCAAGATTGGAGCAGATCTGGAGGTATCAGTGGCGAGGAGTGAGAAAGGGGATCTGGAGCAAGGCGAGGAAGAAGCAATGAAGGCAAGCGCTGTCTGTAGTAGCCTTTTGTCAGGTCGGGCAGTTGCCGAGGCAGCATGGGGAAGTGGAGACGCCCACGTCCAATCAACCGCCATGCGTTAACGGAAGCCGTGAAGCTTTGGGGCCTGGCGCTTCTGGCGCAGCCCTTGGCTTCACCAGGGCTAAGCCAAGCCCGAGCGCACCTTGGGCTGGGCTCTTTGTTGGCGGCATGCTCGGGAACGGGGTCCCCGGACTTGCCTCGCCACTGACCCACGGCGTGCTATGCTAGCGGGCCTGTACGGCCCATCTTCATCGACAAGGCATTCAAGACCCTCGCGAAGCGGACGATGCAAGACCTCCTCAGGAGCGGCCTCACCAGGCTACCTCGCGAGGAGCGGAGATATCAAGGCGGGGCAAAGCTCGCGACTCTCGTGACGTGAGCCATGACGATCGACACCAGGCAGGCGCTAGGCGGGCGCCAGCGCACACAGCGTCCTTGTTTCCTCGTTTGTGCTAAGGAGGCCAGCGCAGGCGCGGAGTACCGAGGCATCAGGCAAAGGTTTCCATATCGGTGCAACGAGACTAAGACCAACAGGCCAGCAGGACGGAGGTCACCGTGGAGCCCAAGACGGCGTCACCACCAGAGTCTTTCGCAGGCGAAGACCACTTTTGTCAGGATAGCTTGTACTAGCTGTCCCCTTTCAAATTTCCCGACGTTGTTGGCTCCCTTCCCGCTCAATATTTGGGGAGAGGACTAGGGCCTATATAAGTAGGGCTAGCCACCACAGTATGGGGCATCTGATAACGCGCTTAGAGGCATTGAGTCCCCCCCCACACAAGTTCGAGAAGCACAAGAACACCTCAATCTCAGGAGGCTGTTCTTCCCCTTGTATTTTTCATCATCAGCCTAAGTGGCAATCCACCATCACACACTAGAGTAGGGTATTACACCACAACGGTGGCCCGAACCAGTATAAATCTCGTGTCTTTCTTTATTGCGAGTTGGTCGAGTTCGTCTGCAAGATCTTAGCGAGCTAGGGCGTGGATCGGTAGGAGGGAAAGAACTTCGCGCGCACCTAGAGTTCAAACCTTAAGGGTTTGCCGGAACCCCACATCCGACAAATACGCAAACTCAAGGTGACCAAAGTGCTGGTTGACGGTGGGGCCGATCTGAATTTGATCTCGCCCGCTGTGATCAAGAAGCTCCAGATTCTCGATGGAGATCTCGAGGAGACTGGCACGTTCCAAGGGGTCAACCCGGGAAGGAGTCAGCCTAAAGGTAAAATCACACTGCCCGTTACGTTCGGGGGCGAGTTGAACTACAGGACGGAGAAGATCGTTTTTTATGTTGCCGAGATCCCCCTGCCGTACAAAGGGATCCTTGGCCGCCCAGCGCTGGGCAAGTTCATGGCGGCGTCACACTACGCCTACAACACATTGAAGATACCGGAGCCGCTCATCTGCAACACATACAAGAAAGACACGCTCATCTGCATCGACCCACTCTACTGAGAGGCAGTTGCAGCAGCTGCCGCCAGGGCACTTGCTCCTGCCGCTGAAGCCCCGGGAAGTAAGAAGGCCGGCAAGACCTCTTGCACCCACTCCGGAAAGCGCACCTCTTCGGAGTGCTGTGCTCCCGTTGAGGACGTGTCCGAGAGCTCCACCGGAAAGAGCAAGAAGTCCAAGGCTGCACCACCAGAAACCAAGAAGGTGTCCGTCAAGGAGGACGACACGGGTGGGGCTTTCACTATAAGCTCCACCCTCAACAAAGAATAGGAAAGCTGCCATATCGCTTTCCCATGCGCGTAATGTCAATGTATTTGCATGGCAAGCATCTGACATCCCCGGCGTTCCAGGGAGGTGATTGAGCACCATCTTGCTATCTGTCCTCACGCGCGGCCCGTCAAGCAGAAGGTCAGGAAGCAAGCTTTGGAGTGATAAGAGTTCATCATTGAAGAAATCAGGAAGTTGGAGGCGGTAGGCCTGGTAAGAGGAGTACTCCACCCCACGTGGTTGGCCAATCCGGTGGTGGTGCGTAAGGCAAATGGGAAGTGGAGGCTGTGTATTGACTACACAGACATCAACAAAGCCTGTCCAAAGGATCCTTTCCCCCTACCACGCATCGACCAGATTGTAGACTTCACTGCCGGGTGTGACCTGCTGTCATTCCTCGATGCCTACTCAGGATACCACCAGATCTTCATGATGAAGGAAGATGAAGAAAAGTCCGCGTTCATCACCCCATGTGGTACGTACTGTTTTGTATGAATGTCTTTCAGGTTGAAGAGCGTTGGTTCAACATTTGCCCGAGCAGTCCGGATTGGTTTTGATCCCTAGCTACATAGAAATATGGAAGCTTATATGGATGACATAGTGGTCAAAACCAAGGACATGGCCACGCTCGTGCAAGATTTAGAAGAAACATTCGCCAATCTACGCAAGATCAACCTCAAGCTCAACCCAGAGAAGTGCGTGTTCGGTGTCCCCTCCGGCAAACTTCTCGGATTCTTTGTGTCTCAACACGGAATCAAAGCAAATCTCAACAAGATCAAGGCGATCGAACAGATTGAGGCGTCGAAACGGGTCAAAGACGTCCGTAGGCTTGCCGGCTATGTTGCTGCCCTGAGTAGGTTCATCTCCAAATCTGTTGAGCGCACCCTCCCATTTTTCAAAGTTTTGAAAAAAGCGGGTCCAGTAAAATGGACTCCGGAGGCAGAGGCAGCGCTGCAGGATTTGAAGAGGTACCTCTCCTCCATGCCAATACTAGTCACGCCTAGACCACGGGAGTCGTTGCTGCTGTACTTAGCAGCAACGAATCAAGTGGTCAGTGCTGCGCTGGTGGCACAGAGGGAACTTGAGGGAGAAGCAGCAGTTGCAGCAGAGCCGTCGGATGGTGAGCCGGGGTGCTCCCTGGCAGAGCCTGACGCTGGCAAACCAGAACCCCCGGCAAGGACCGGTCCTGGCGAGGCATAGTCTGAGCGGATGGGTGAAGTGGGACAAAAGAAGAAGATGGTGCAGCACCCAGTGTATTTTGTCAGTTCCATCTTGCAGGGGGCTAGGTCAAGATATTTTGGAATGCAGAAACTGCTTTTCGGCCTCCTCATGGCCTCGAGGAAGCTGCGCCACTATTTCCAAGCGCACATATCACCGTCGTCACCCGCCTCCCTTTGCAACGGATTTTGCACAACCCAGATGCGATAGGGAGAATTGTGGAGTGGGCATTGGAGCTGTCGAGCTTTGGCCTCAGGTTTGAAGGTACTTCAACGATCAAGAGCCGAGCTTTGGCAGAGTTCATAGCAGAGTGGACCGCAATGCCCGACGAGGAGATTCAAGAGACCACCCTTCCCGGCAAGGAGACGAGCAGTGAGTGGATTGTGTACTTTGACAGAACTTTCTCACTCCAAGGTGCTGGTTCTGGCGTGACCCACCGGAGAGCACCTCAAGTACGTAATCCAGATGCACTTCCCCCGAGAAAAATCAACAAACAATACGGCGGAGTATGAGGGGTTGCTTGCCGGTCTCAGGATCGCGGCAGACCTCGGAATCAAGAAACTCATCATCAGAGGTTATTTGCAGCTCATCGTCAAGCAAGTTAACAAGGATTACCAGAGCCCGTTGATGGAGGCCTACGTGAATGAATTGATGAAGTTGGAAGAACGTTTCAACGGCCTACAGGCAGATCATGGTCCCCGAGCGGAGAACAGCACTGCCGACGACCTGTCGAAATGCGCTTCCCTCAAATTGCATGTGGAACCAGGTACCTTTGTACTTCAGCTAATACAACCATCCGCAGAGCCATCAGCAGGGCAGAACAAGCAAAGGAAGACAAACCCCAGCAAGTACCTTCCCGCCGAGCTCCCAGGTGAGGGAGTCCTGGACTAAGGGGTCATCGGGCGTCCGACCTGTTATCTATGGGCCGGACTGGTGGGCTGTGAAGACATGAAGGCCGAAGACTGACCCGTGTCCAGATTGGACTCTCCTTGGCGTGGAAGGCAAGCTTGGCGATCGACTATGAAGATTCCTTCTTATGTAACCGACTCTATGTAACCCTAGATCCCCCCGGTGTCTATATAAACCAGAGGGTGTAGTCCGAAAAGGATATACTCATTACCATAGTCATACAGGCTAGACTTCTAGGGTTTGGCCATTACAATCTCGTGGTAGATCAACTCTTGTAATACTCATATTCATCAAGATCAATCAAGCAGGAAGTAGGGTATTACCTCCATAGAGAGGGCACGAACCTGGGTAAACATCATGTCCCCCGTCTCATGCAACCATCGACCTTAGACGCACAGTTCGGGACCCCCTACCCGAGTTCTGCCGGTTTTGACACCGACATTGGTGCTTTCATTGAGAGTTCCACTGTGCCGTCGACGAAAGGTTCGATGGCCCCTTCAATCGTCGATAGTGACGTCGTCCAAGGAGAAGCCTTCCTCCCTCGATAGATCTTCATGTTCGGCGGCTTCGTACTGCGGGCCAACTCGCTTGGCCATCTGGAGCAGATCGATAGCTACGCCCCTGGCCTTCAGGTCAGATTCGGAAGCTTGTACTACGTCGCGGACGTCCGCGGAGACCTGATCTTTGACGGATTCGAGACCGCGATGATCGCTCCCCCTCGCTCTGATGAACACGACTTAAATCTGTCATCGGATCACATCCAGGAGATGGTTCCTATTGCTGCAACGGCCTTAGAACCAGAGAAGATCGTGCCATCTGAGGCCACAGAGTCTGCGGCGTTGGAGCCGCACACAGACTCGACACCCTGTAATATTTGCATCAACAGAACTCCGGACTCGTCTCCGGCTATAAGTTCCGGACCATTGTACGCCTGCGGACACCGAGCTGTATCGGTTATCGATTTTCGAATTCAGCGCCGCAGACATCTTCCAGCACTCACCTTTGGGTGATGTGCTAAACTCTTTAAAGAATTTTCCCTTGGAGAAGGACTCATAGCCGAACTATGTCCGGTTTGAGCTAGAGGCTAATGACGGGGAATTTTGCTTCCCACCCGCCACCCACTTCATAGCCACTATCGATGACTTAACCGACGTGCTTGATTATGGCTCCGAAGACATCGACGGTATGGATGACGATGCTGACAAGTAGCAAGGCCAAGACCCGCCATTTAGTGGACGTTGGACGGCCACCTCTTCGTACGATGTGTACATGGTTGACACACTTAAAAAAGCTAGCGACAATGACAAAGAAGATCCGATTCTTGAATAAACCATCCGAGACCACCGGTCAAGCGCCGGCGCCCTAAACGCCGTTCTAAGCCTCGTCGCTCAAAAGATGGCAACACTGGCACCAGAGAGAATAGTACTCCGGGCGACACCGAAAACAATGAAGACCCTATTGGAGAAGCATCCGAACAGGAGGAACAAGACAACGGGCAAGTTAACCCTGATAAACAGGCCATGCCCAATGACCCGGATGACGATAGTTATCGTCCAGTCTCCGAGGATGAGGAGAGCCTCGGCAGCGAGGATTTCATCGTGCCTGAGGCACCCCTCGAGCAGGAGCGCTTCAAGCGCCAGCTAATAGCTACTGCAAGAAGCCTGAAGAAAAAGCAGCAGCAGCTCCAAGCCGATCAAGACCTACTCATTGACAGATGGACGGATGTCCTGGCAGCCGAAGAATACGGCCTCAAGCGCCCAGCCAAGAGTTACCCGGTGCGCGGACTGCTACCTCAGTTCAATGAGGAGGCACCAGATCCCATACCTCCCTCGCGCAACGTGCAATGACCACCATGTGGTCGGGATAGTGCGGCAGACCGACCACCCCGCGGTCGGGATAAAACGGCAACTCAGGCCGAACAACAGCCTGCCCCACCGCCCGTAAAAGCGAGCGTAACAGCTCGGGACCATACATACGACCTTGGCAGGACACGGATGGTGAGAGCAGGACACACCAGATCAATCTACGGATCGCGAGGACGCTTCCCGATGCGGGATGACGGCTACCTATTCGGATGTGACAAACCTAGTCACGCCCGGGCCGATAACCGGAGACGGACTTCATCGAAGGTGCGCCTTGACGCGGCCCGATATAGAGGTGCCGCACACCCCCTCTGCTTCACAGATGAAGTACTGGATCGTGAATTCCCCGAGGGGTTCAAGCCCATCAATATCGAATCATACGACGGAACAACCGATCCCGCAGTATGGATCGAGGATTTTATTCTACACATTCACATGGCCCGAGGAGACGACCTCCACGCCATCAAATACCTCCCACTAAAACTAAAAGGGCCAGCTAGACACTGGTTAAATAGCCTGCCTGAAAATTCCATCGGCAGTTGGGAGGACTTGGAAGAAGCTTTTCTTGACAACTTCCAAGGTACTTATGTCCGGCCACCAGACGCCGATGACTTAAGTCATATAGTTCAACAACCTGGAGAATCAGCCAGAAAATTCTGGACTAGGTTCCTAACCAAAAAGAACCAGATCGTTGACTGTCCGGATGCCGAAGCCCTAGCAGCCTTCAAACACAGCATCCGCGATGAATGGTTTGCCCGCCACCTCGGCCAAGAAAAGCCGAAATCCATGGCAGCCCTCACAGCGCTTATGACCTGCTTTTGCGCGGGTGAGGATAGCTGGCTGGCTCGTAGCAAAAACACAGCCAACGAGGCAGGCCCCTCCGAGGCCAAGAACAGCACCGGCAAGCTCCGACGCAATGGACACAAATGCCGAAGCAATGGCGATAATACCGATGACACTACAGTTAACACCGGATTCAGCGGCTCCAAGTCCGGCTAGCGGAAGAAGCCCTACAAAAGGAACAATGAGGGACCATCCAGCTTGGACCGCATACTCGACCGTCCGTGCCAGATACATGGCACCCCAGACAAACAAGCCAATCATACCAACAGAGATTGTTGGGTTTTTAAACAGGCTGGCAAGTTAAATGCCGAGAACAAGGAAAAGGGATCACAAAGCGAGGACGAGGACAAAGAGCCCCGGCAGCCGAACACTGGGGGGGGGGGGCAAAAGAAATTTCCCCCTCAGGTCAAAACGGTGAACATGATATACGCTACACACATCCCCAAAAGGGAGCACAAGCGAGCACTCAGGGACATCTACGCGGTAGAGCCAGTCGCCCAAAAATTCAATTCGTGGTCGTCATTCCCGATCACCTTCGATCGTCGAGATCATCCAACTAGTATCCGCCATGGCGGTTCAAGACCGGTCCTTGACCCAATCATCGACGGATTTCACCTAACACGAGTCCTAATGGACGGTGGTAGCAGCCTCAACCTGCTCTATCAGGATACAGTTTGCAAAATGGGCATTAATCCCTCACGAATCAAGCCCACAAAGACTACCTTTAAAGGAGTCATACCTGGCGTAGATGCCCGTTGTACGGGCTCAATCACGCTGGAAGTGGTCTTCGGTTATCCGGACAACTTCCGAAGCGAAGAGTTAATCTTTGATACCGTCCCCTTCCGCAGTGGCTACCACGCACTGCTTGGACGAACTGCGTTTGCTAGATTCAATGCAGTGCCACACTATGCTTATCTCAAGCTTAAGATGCCTGGTCCACGCGGCGTCATAACAGTCAATGGAAATACTGAACGCTCCCTCTGAACAGAGGAGCACACAGCCACCCTAGCAGCAGAGGTACAGAGCGGCCTTCTCAAGAAGAACCGTAAAGTGGCTGCCGAGCCCCTGGACATCACTAAGAGAGTCCGGACCACACTGCAACAGGACGGTTCGGCTCATCAAGAGCTCGACTAGCAATTCGGCCTCCGTCCCGGTCCTGATGACGTAGCCGCATCCGCACCACGCGTACATAATTACGCACTCAAAATCCCACGGGCATCGACAGAGGCATAGCTAGCTTGTAGTTTGGCTACACCGGTCCCGGACTCACTGGTATCTTTACTATTTCCTTTTTTTCTTTTTCCCTTTTTTCAGGTATCTTTTATACATGCCTCCTCCGATGGCCTGATTACCGGTCCTGTCAAAGGACAAGTACACCAGATTGGCGCAGAGCACATGCATACATGGGAAGCCCTAGAGGACAATCCAACAACTACTCTACCTGTTTTTCAGTACCCAAATGTAGATCTCCTATGGTTCGGGCATGTTACATAGCCGGTTGCTTATCGCATTATTTGTATAAATGCTCTTTGATGCATTAACCCAACTATAATGGAAACAGTTTACGGCCCAAGTCAAGGGGCCCCAGATACTACCTCTGCTCTTTTTTTGTTTCCCGTTTCTATTAATTATTTATATCCTCGCACCCGTGCACTTTGGTACATTTCATATTCGCCAGGGGCTCCCTATCGCCCCATAATACGGCAACAAAGTCCGAACACTTCTTATAGATAAGTTCGGTACCCCGAATTTAGCATTATATGCATTGGCTCTGAATCATGTCTTTGGTCAATAGTTGGGTTGCCCGGCTGCTGTGCTTGCTACCCTATGTTCCGCTACATCAGCTAGGGTAGTAAAGGGAGAACTACTGTGATTGTGCCCTGGTCTAAACCGGATGAGCACCTCAGTAGAGAAAGTCGAAAACTGACTGTCATGATGCGGCGAGAGCCGGTCAGCTGTTCGGAGGTCACAAATCGTTGGAGATTTTTTCCCGCATTTCGCGAAGGATCGGTACTTCCCGATCAGACGCTGACAACACTCTGATTCGTATACCAGGGGCTGCGCCTATGTTTTATTATAAAACTCCTATGGCTAAGTGAGGGCGTTTAAGCCGCATAGTCTGATTGCCTGGTTCGTTGCGCTAAACAACTCCTTCAAGGACCATATAATTGGATCAAGATTGTTTAGGTTCCATCCCAAACACCTCCGTACTACCTACGTGAGGGTAGAAGCCGACGACTGGTCAACCCTCAGATTCCATACAACATGGCCGCACAGGAGGAAACAATCAAAACATAAAAAACATTATATTACAAACCGGATTTGTTTTCATCATACAAGGCAAAGACAAAAACGAATGTCTTCATTCGAAAATAATGTCCTACCCGCATCAAGGCCATCGCAAGTCGAGACCCCTCCAGGACATCCGCAAAATATCGCTCGGGTGTGCGGTGCTCCTTGCCCTTCGGCGGCCCCTTGGCCACCTCGACAGCGTCCATCTTCACCCACCACATCTTGCAAAGAGCGAAGGCCATGCAGGCACCTTCGATGCAGACTGATCATTTGACGATGTCTAGCCGCGGACAAGCCTCCATCACCCGCTTCACGAGGCCATAATAACTGCTAGGTATAGCTTCGGCTGGCCAAAGCCGGATTATTAAATCCTTGATGGCTAGTTCGGCCACCCTGTGCAGCTCGACCAACTGTTTCAGTTGATCGGCAAAGGGCACCGGATGTTCTGGCACAACATACTGCGACCAGAACAGCTTCTCCGTGGAATTCCGTCCCCGGCTCGGAAGAACTCCGCAGCAACGGACACGCTGCATGGTAGATCCGCAAAGGCCCCTGGGCAACTCCGAACCCGATTTAGTAAAAGGTACTTCTTCTCCGCATACTTGCTTTGCATGTTAAAAGCTTTACCCGCTGCGATCTTCTTGGCCTCCTGGATCTCCTGGAGAGTGCCCTGGGCTTCATTCTGTGCGGCCTCCACGCTCTGGCAAGCTTTGGTAAGTTCGGTCTCTCGAACCGACGCTTCGCGCTCCAAAGCCTCACACTTCTTCACCGTGTCCTGGAGCTCCTGCTGGATCTCGCCGACCCAGGCCTTGAGCTTCTTACGGGCGGCTTGCTGCTGGACAGCCTTCCCTTCGGCTTTGGTCAAGGCATTTTTCAGGGCCTCGACCCGGTCGTCGTCCCTACACATATTATGACACTCCGGTCAATACTCACCACTTAGTCTTCCCGAATACACAGCAAGTCGTTACTCACCTTGCTTCTCATGGAGTTGAATCTTCACCTCGCCGAACTTGTTCTTGGTCCACTCCAACCTCTGCTTCAGTTCAGAGACTTCGGCAGCATGCGAGGTCGCGGCCAACAGCGATGCCTGCTTATTCATAGATATCAAATTAGTCTCCTGCAAAGGGTTGATCCTCTGTCCGGCCTTTCTTTCTGAATACCGGACAGTGTCTCAGGGGCTACTGCCAGCATGGGGTGTTCTACCTCAAAGCCTGTCAATAGATTGTTGCAGGCCTTGTTTAGTCCGCTCTTGACGGACTGAACCTTCTCGATCACCGTACCCATAAGGACACGGTGCTCGTCCATAAGGGAGGCCCCTCGTAGCGCCTCCATCAGGTTATCTGGTGCCCCTGGTTGGACAGGGGCCATCGGTGGAATTGGCGCACCCCCTCCTTCAAAGGAAGGCGCGTGGCGGATTCCGGGGCCGTATCGGTCCCCGGAATCGTATTCGGCTGAGGGCCGAACTGAATACGTCCCCCCTCGCCAGTCTCTGTGGGGATCTGCTCCCCCACGTGTCCAGCAGCGGAGGTCTCGCCTTGCGGCACCTCCTGGACAGCGTCCTGGGCCCCTCCCCGGCTCAGTGCGGTCCTCCGAGACAACACTTCTGTGTCTTCTTTGGCCTCGGGGGAATAAGCGGGCGGTGACGACATACTGGCCATTTCCACCGGATCCAACGAACCTCCAGATGAGGATCGCTGGATGCTGCCGCGGGCTGGACTGCAATGGCACAATTAACCATGTCAAAACAATAAAAAGGAGAGGCTGGGTACACTTGTGTACGTGAGTCATAATACTTACGATGCGGCCTGAGGCGTAGTGTGGAGGCGTCGCTACGGACTACTGTCAACGTCCCACGCGGTGTTGACCACAGGGGTACCCTTCCCGTTCTTGGGAGTTGCCGCCTCCAGATTCGTGGATGCCCCCCTCTTCTTCTTTCCCTCCTTAGGGGGAGGGTTCTTCTCCTTCTCCTCCTCCTCTTCCTCGTCGTCGTCCTCAGGGACGGAGGAATGGGCTTCTTCATCTTTGGACGTCACGTCCGAAGCGCCCCTACGACGGGGGCCACTTTTGGCTCCGTTGGCCTTCTTCTTGGCCTTCTTCTCTGGTGCCTTATATGGCGCTGGCACCAGCATCTTCGCCAGACGCAGGATGACCGGTTCTTCAGGCAGCAGCGCCAGACACTGGATCTGTTTCGCCCTCTCCATCCAATCCTGAAAAAGCAATGATAAAAACTCAGACATCATCCTCGAAACAAACAAGTAGGGGATACTCCAAAAATAACATACCTCGCTGGCGAGGTGTTTAAATCGTGCCCACGATGCGAATCTATGGCCGGTGGTTTCTCGTTGCCCTTAAAGAGCAATTTCCAGGTGCCTTCGTGAGTGGTTTCAAAGAGCCTCCCCAGGGTCTGGTGCTTCTTCGGATTAAACTCCCACAGAGGGCGACTTCTGCGCTGGCAGGGGAGGATCCGGCGAACCAGCATCACCTCGATTACATCGACAAGATTGACGTTCTTGACTATCATACTTTGAACGCGCGTCTGCAGCGCTATCAGCTCATCGGGCGAACACCAATTCGGACTATTCTCGACCCAGGAGGTGAGTTGCATGGGAGCACCGGAGCGGAATTCGGCAGTTGCGGCCCAGGTGGTACCGCGGGGTTCTGTAATATAGAACCATTGTTTCTGCCACTCCTTTACTGTCTCCACGAAAAATGCCTTTCGCCAGAGACGGCGTTGGACAGCTTACTCACCATGGCTGACTTGCACACCGCGTGCTGGCCATCCACCACCTTCGGCTTCACGTTGAAGACTTTGAGCCATAGCCTGAAGTGGGGTTGGATGCGGAGGAAGGCCTCACACACGATGATAAATGCCAAGATGTTGAGGAAGGAGTTCGGGGACAGATCGTGGAAATCTATCCCGTAATAATACATCAGCCCGCGGACGAAAGGTTGGAGTGGGAACCCTGGTCTGCGGAAGAAATGAGGGATGAATACCACCCTCTCATTGGGCTCCGGCGTGGGGACGACTTGTCCTTGGGCCAGCAGGCGGTGGGCGGTTTCTTTCGCCAAGTATCTGGCCGCCCGAAGCTCAGTAATGTCCTCCTCCTTGACGGAGGAGACCATCCACTTGCCCTGACCTCCGGATCCGGACATGGTTGAATGCTAGCTCGAGTGGAAAGGAGATGAGAACTTGAGTGCTGGAGCTCGAGATTGAAAGGGCGGAGATAGAGAGAGGGCGTGGGAGAGGGAGAGGGAATCCTTATCCCCTTATAAAGGTAGTAAATATCGAACGCCTCCCTACTCGCCTTAGAATTCGCCTATTTCCAAGGGCTGTATAAACGGCGCGGTTGGATTACCCATGCCCGCATTGATGAGAATCCCACTATAAGGGCACGATCTCGCTCGACAAGACGTGCTAATGGCAACCGCTACTCAGACGTGGATCGTCGGACACAAACGGTCCTAATTATGACCCGATCGGACGTGATGTCATGCTACCAAATTTGTCGGTAGTTGGACTCGTGCAAAATTATATTCTCTCTGTGGTTGTGTATGGTGTGTGTGTGACAGGTCCAGATACTATCATTGCGTCCGAAGACTATCTTGGAGTTCGGATGGAAGGGAACCCGCCTTGCAATGTCGAAGACAATCTGCGCGCCGGACTCCTCGTCATTGAAGCCAGGTTCAGGGGCTACTGAGGGAGTCCTGGACTAAGGGGTCCCCGGGCGTCCGGCCTGTTATCTATGGGCCCGACTGGTGGGCTGTGAAGACATGAAGGCCGAAGACTGTACCTGTGTCCGGATTGGAGTCTCCTTGGCGTGGAAGGCAAGCTTGGCGACCGACTACGAAGATTCCTTCTTATGTAACCGACTCTATTTAACCCTAGATCCCCCCGATGTCTATATAAACCGGAGGGTGTAGTCTGGAAAGGATATACTCATTACCATAGTCATACAAGCTAGACTACTAGGGTTTAGCCATTACGATCTCGTGGTAGATCAACTCTTGTAATACTCATATTCATCAAGATCAATCAAGCAGGAAGTAGGGTATTACCTCCATAGAGAGGGCCCGAACCTGGGTAAACATCGTGTCCCCCGTCTCCAGCAACCATCGACCTTAGACGCACAGTTCGGGACCCCCTACCCGAGATCCACCGGTTTTGACACTGACACCAGGAGCTGCCGGCAAGGAGGTTGCCGGGTACCCCAAGCTTGCCAAGGGGCAACTACCTCCGACGGGGCCCCAGGCCCTGACCATAGAGGCAGCTGCCCCTACGGCCGAAGATGTTCCTTTGGTCCTTGCCGTCGAGCCCCAAGCTCCGGCATGGGTGCAGCCCACCGTCCGTTTCCTCCAAATAGGAGAGCTCCCCGAGGAGCAGGAAAAAGCCGAGAAAGTAGCCCGTCGTCCAACATGTACCCATTTGTGGATTATACCCTGTAGAAAAGGAGGCGACAGGGAACGCGCCGATGGAGAGCTTAACGAGGAAGACCCTTGGCAGGGCGCGTGGCCGAGGGAGGAGGGCGGTGCGGTCAGTCAGAGTCGGAGTCGGCACCCTCCTCCTTGACGCCCTCGTCGTCGTTATCGCTGTCCTCCTCGTCACTCCTGCTCGAGAAGGAGTCTTCATCATCGGAGGAGCTCTCCACGCAACACCTTAGGCGTGTTCCCGAGTGCCTAAAGACCTTGAAGGAGAGCAGGCCGTTCTCCATTAATTTGAAGTGGAGAATGAGCCCCTCCGACAGGCTGTGGGCACGAGCGAAGGTCTTCCATCCGTGACGAAGATACATGACATGAGGGGTGGGGAAGTCGTCGTCGACCCGCATGCTGCCATTCCCGCAGCCCCTCATATGCATCCTCAGGGCCTGTGGCGGGTCGAGCTCCATCTCTCGAGCGAACGGAGTAGGGAGACGGAGACGACATCGCACTGGGCGGTGCAACCTCATGACGAGCTCTCGGGGCTGGTCTCCGACGTGGCCTTCCATTGGGGAAGGGACCGCTGGCGGAGGCAAGGCCGGTGCGCCGCCCCGTCCTCCTCTTCCCCGAGCGCCACGGCGGCCTCGGCCTCGCCCCCTCCCCCTTTCTCTCACGGTCGGCTCCGCCGCCACGAGCTCTTGGGAAGGAGGGGCGCGCTGTCGAGCAGAGACCCTCGTCGCCGCCATAGGAGTGCCGGCGCGCCCTCTCGGCATAGCAGAAGGAAAGAAGGAGCCAAGGTGGAAGGAGATGAATGATGAAGGATTGAGGTGCGCCCTCCCGCTTCTTATAAAGGGCGGGCCGGGGCTCCGCCGCCCCACTTAACTAATCCGGCCGCCAGGGCGCGAGGAATCGAGACCAACCTGTTGCTCCAATCACACGACCCGTTTCCTGCCTCCGCCATTTAAGGCCCAGGTTTCTCCCCCTCGCGTCCCACCGCCTGCCATCTTCGAGGCATGGGGGACACATGGAGAGTGAGGGAGTCCCAGATTAGGGGTGTCCGGATATTTAACTATCACCGCTGGCGGACTCTGGACTATGAAGATACAAGATTGAAGACTTCGTCCCGTGTCCGGATGGGACTTTCCTTGGCGTGGAAGGCAAGCTTGGCGATACAGATATGTAGATCTCCTACCATTGTAACCCGTGTGTAACCCTAACCTATCCGGTGTCTATATAAACTGGGAGGGTTTTAGTCCAGAGGACAAACAACAATCATACCATAGGCTAGCTTCTAGGGTTTAGCCTCCTTGATCTCGTGGGTAGATCTACTCTTGTACTACCCATATCATCAATATTAATCAAGCAGGAGTAGGGTATTACCTCCATCGAGAGGGCCCGAACCTGGGTAAAACATCGTGTCCCTTGTCTCTCGTTACCATCCGCCTAGACGCACGCTCGGGACCCCTACCCGAGATCCGCCGGTTTTGACACCGACATTGGTGCTTTCATTGAGAGTTCCTCTGTGTCGTCGCCATCAGGTAGGATGCCTCATCTTGTATTTAAAGACGATACTATCGCCAAAGAAGCCTTGGCCGCTGGTCAGACTCTCCGGCTTGGTGGTTTTCTTATGACCACCAGTTCGGCCACCGCGCCGACGATGACCTCTCGAGTCATCGAAACCAATCTTCATGTTAATTCGGAACTTGCCGAACAGTTAGATCCGATCGAGCTCTCCTCCGTAAACAAGCTCTTGGATTGCATCGCCGCCCTGGGAGTCGCCACAGATTACGACCGGATCGGGACTAAAACCGATCTGAGAGAGATCAACTCTCCCCAGGCTACCCATCATGTTGCTCTGATAGAGGAGCAATGCGGCGATTCTTCTTCTATCTTAAGGACTAGCTACGTCCGAATTCCCGATCCCTCCATGCCAGATTCCCGCAGAGGGACGGATGTCGATCAAGCCCTGAACTTAAAATTAGGCGGCGGGCTGGACTCATTGGATAACACTCAAAAATCCAAACTTTCGAGTTCGGAAACTTCTCGGCCCTTGAGTCCTAAATTGGACGGGGTTCCGGATCTAGATCCACCCGCCCACCCAAACATTAGCGATCTATCCCGAATTCGGCAAGAGCCCGCTGAAACAAAGACATCATTATCGGGCCAGATTCCTCCTGGTTATGGACATTATAAAGGACTGCTGAGAGGAGGACGCAATCCCAATTTTCTGCAATAATTGCACGGACAAGGGAATCCTAAATGCCATAAGTCATCGCGAAATTACACGCTTTGCTGACTTGGCAACCATAGTACAAAAGTACTGTGCGATGGAGAGCGCTTTGGAAAACCGAAAGTAAATTTTGGGATAATCCGCCCCGAATACATCCCTAGTCCGAAATAAAAGGGTGCATCATTATCGAGCACAGGTTAAATACCAAAACCAAAACCCCTAAAGGGTACAGAACTGCATCGGAGGGTTGGCTAAGCGGACCTGCAAAAATTCACAAAGATGTAGGGTGCCACTCCAACTCATAGCCTTCGAGCATGTTGGATACTACGGCAGGTGGCCAAAGTGGCGAAGAGCTTCTAGCTTCGTAATCCCAGCCCAAAGAACACCAAAGACGGGTGTTAATAGTCTTGAGACTTTCGCATCAAATAACATGCGAAACGAACACCCGCAACCTTGCCAAGTCTACCAAGTAGCAACAATAAATCCATGGAGTGACACGGCTATCACCTTCAATGCCAAAGTGATTTAACCTAAATTCAACAGCCCGAGCACCAAACGCATTGGTCCTCGGTCCGATAGTAGACGCTTTTCACTTTACTAAGGTACTCATGGATGGTGGCAGAGGACTAAACCTCATCTATGAGGAAACCCTCCGAAAAATGGAAATAGACTAGGAACCGCATTGAGCCAAGCAAAGACAACCTTCAGAGGAATAATCCTAGCCGGGAAGCATCTTGCACAGAGAAAAATTACACTGGATGTAGTGTTCGCTCACGGACAATTACAGGTCCGAGGAGGTCACATTTCAAGTGGCCCTGCTCAACAGCCGGATATCATGCTTTATTAGGACGAGAGGCATTCACAATTTTTCAAGCTATACCCCATTATGGGTACATGAAGCTTAAAATGCCCGGACCTAACAGAATAATCACTCTAGCTAGTGATCCAACATAGCACTCCGCTACCGAAAAACAAGACAGCCGCACTAGCCCTCGAGGCCTTTGTCAAAGCCCTAGCGGTCGAGGAACTCATCATGATGCGCTCCACGGTGAACAGGGATGATGTGATACTTGATAAAAGATCCAAGTCCACCTCTTTTTAAACCAGCGGATGAAATAGTCAAATTCCATGTCCACCCAACGGACTCGCAAAGACGGCCTCCATAGGGGCACAATTAAACCCCGATGTAGACGCCGCACTACGAGAATTTCTACAAGAAAATCTGGGACATCTTTGCTCGCACCCTTCAGACATGCCAGAATCCCACGCCACCTGGCCGAGCACAGCCTAAATATCCTAAAAGGATTCAAGCCCGGTCAAACAGTTTCTTCGCGCTTTTCCAACCCAAGAGACAGTTAAGGGAGAGGAGCTAGCTAAACTTTTGGAAGCCGGATTCATCAGAGATATAAAACATCCGGACTGGCTAGCAAACCCGGTGATGGTACCAAAGAAGGATAAATCTGGCGGCTATGTGTCGATTTTAAAGACCTTAATAAGGCTTGCCCTAAGGATCCCTTCCCCCTACCTCGACTTGTTCAATTTTTTGACTCTACAGCAGGACTCGAATCATTGTGCTTCCTCGACGCTGCATCCTGGGCTACCACCAAATCAAGATGGCGGAGCTGCACCAAGCTGCAACATCATTCATCACCCCATACGGCCCATTTACTGCTTCAATACAATGCCCTTTGGGCTCAAAAACGCCAGAGCAACATATATCAACAAGATGATTCGTATACATGTCCGGCAAACCAGATCGGCAAAACAAAGGAAGCATATGTAGATGGCGTGGTCGTCGAAACCAAGCACGTGAAAACTCTAGTAGACGCACTTGAGGCTCACATTCAACAATCTTCGAAAATATGACATCAAGCTCAATCCGAAAAATGCGCCTTCGCTGCTCCAAAC
This sequence comes from Aegilops bicornis, assembly GCA_021605145.1. Taxonomy (NCBI): domain Eukaryota; kingdom Viridiplantae; phylum Streptophyta; class Magnoliopsida; order Poales; family Poaceae; genus Aegilops; species Aegilops bicornis. The sequence goes on along the minus strand of CM038669.1, from coordinate 371,979,922 downwards.
GGAAAGCTCCCCGGCTTCATTGTGTCCGTAGAGGAATTGAAGCAAACCCAGCCAAGATCCGAGCTCACACAATTGGATATTCCAAAAGACCTCAAACAAATACAAAATTGACAGGATGCGAGCGGCTCTAAGCCGCTTTATTTCCCGCTTGGGGAAAAGGCGTTACCCTTTACCGCCTCCTCCGCCGCACCAACACTTCGAGTGGATTTGATGCCGCCACGGCCAGACTCAAGAAATAAAGGCCATTTTGGCAACGAATCCGTCTCGGCCGCTACCAACGTAGGCGAACCAATGCTATTATATATCGCGCAACATATCAAGTTGTCGGTAGGGTGCTCGTTGTCGAACGAGAACGGACGGACACCGGTTCCCTCTTCAAAACCGGGTTTATTATGTGTCCACCGTCCTAACTCCATGCAAGTCCCAGACCCACACTATCAAAAGATAGCATACGCGGTGTTCATGGCATCCCGGAAGCTGCGACACTACTTTCAAGAGTGTTCGATAACGGTAGCCTCCGTTGTACCTCTTAACGACATTATAAACAACCGCGACGCGACGGGCCAGATTGCTAAATGGCCATAGAGCTCCTTCCATTCGACATAACTTATAAGCCACGACGAGCTATTAAGTCGCAGGTTTTGGCCGACTTCGTGGGTCGAATGGATCAAGCCGAACTCCCTAAAGAGTACGAATGATACTCCAATTGGATCATGCACTTTGACGGCTCCAAAATGTTGGCTGGCCTGGGCTGGCGTCGCCCGACGTCCCCAACCGGGACACAGTCCAATACGTCCCTTGAGATAATGTATACGGACTCCAACAACGCAGCCGAATACGAGGCCCTTCTGCATGGCCTCCGGAGGGCAGTCTCCATGGGCATTCAACGCCTAGAGGTGCGCGGGGATTCGAATCTCGCAATATCTCAAATAAACGGAGACTTCGATGCCAAAGATCCGAAAATGGCAGCATACCGCACGCGGGTCCTAAAATGTCAAGCATGGTTCAAGGGCTCGAATTTCATCATATAGCCCGGATAATAACCAAAGCGGCGGATATATTGGCACGCATCGGTGCAAAACGCGATGCCGTCCCGCCTAACATCTTCTCGAACGGCTGCTCAAGCCATCCGCATGACTATGGGAAGGGAGTCCGCACAATAATCCCACTCCAACCAGACCGCTCGACGCCGAACAATTCGACACAACCGGAGGCTCGCTTCCAAGATAACACCCTCCGCCACGAAATAATGGCGGTTATCGCCTGCGGATCGAACCATTCCTAGCCTACCTAACTAGGCAGGAACCTGAAGACCAAAACGAGGCTCATTGCATTGTAACGTGGCGATCTAAAGCCTACAAGTCCATGAGGGAGAGCTTTATAAGAAAAGCACTACCGAAGTCCTTCAAAGGTGTATCTCCAAAGAGGAAGGGCGAAACCTCCTGGCTGAAATTCATGCCGGACTGGGTGGGCACCACGCTGCAGCCCGGGCCCTTGTAGGCAAGGCCTTCCATACAGGATTTTATTGGCCGACGGCCCGGGCAGATGCACAAGACTTAGTCCAACGATCGTCGGTTGCCAGCTTTTTGCTAACTAAAGCCACATGCCACCCACCGCCTTTAAAACTATACCCATCACCTGGCCGTCATGGTCCTGGGGCTTGACATGGTTGGACCTCTTAAGGGAGGAACCCACAAGCAAAAATACTTATTGGTCATGGTGGATAAATTCACCAAATGGATAGAGGCCAAGCCTGTTAAAACGACCGAATCCGGATCGGTGATAGACTTCATATCAGGGGTAGTGCACCGTTACGGTGTCCCCCACAGTATCATCACTGATAATGGCACCAACTTCACGGCCGATGAGGTCAAATTATGGTGCAAAAACATGGGCATGAAGCTAGATTACGCATCAGTCTATCACCCTCAAACCAACGGCCAAGTCGAACGAGCAAATGGTCTAATCATGAGCGGCATTAAACCAGACTAGTGCGGTCCCTCAAGGAATCTAACATGCACTGGGTTGAGGAGCTCGAATCCGTACTCTGGGGGCTGCGGACCACGCCGAATTGTACTACCGGATTCACACCATTCTTTATGGTGTACGGCGCAGAGGCAGTCTTGCCTGCGATATATAATACATGACTCACCTCGCGTGCGCATGTATGAAGAAAGAGAAGCCGAGCTTGATCGGCAGGACAGTTTGGATGCATTAGAGGAGGAGCGCAACGTGGCAAAAGCTCGTTCCGCATTCTATCAATAGCAGGCTCGAAGATATCAAAGCAGGGAAGTACAGGCCAAAGCTTACAACATTGGCGAACTAGTTCTACGCCTGCCGGACAAGAAAAAGGACAAACTCAAGCCCAAATGGGAAGGTCCCTTCATCATCGACCAGGTCCTCAGCGGCGGAGCATACCGTCTGCGAAACGCATCGGATAACCGACTCGAGCCGAACCCATGGAACGTAGCCCGTCTACGAAGATTCTACGCCTAAGTACTGGACTCCAAGTTCGCCTCCTTCCTCCGTCCACATTTTCTATTTTTGTTGTCTTTTATTTCTCTCCTTCCTCCTTCTTCTTCTTGAAGCCTCTAGAGGCTCGTTTGCGCTTTTTTCAAGACACACTTGACGCGCTGTCCGCTTACCATTATACTCCGGGGCTTCTTTACCGAGAAGCTTATTTATACGGGCTTCATGCCCAACACATGCGTTAAACTTCCATGTACCTTTTATTCACCATTATATGCATCGATATGACTTAAGTTTTGGGCCAAGCTGGGTTGCTGCCCCTGTGCTTACCCCTACGCTCCCGATTGTTGGTAAAGGGAGCACCTCTGCGACATTGTTACCGCTGGTCACCGGATGTGTACCTCAGACTGGGTGAAGCCAAAAGCTAGCGCTCTTAAGGGAATATTTGGTTGGTGAACTGAAAGATGATTTTAATTATTTACCCATTTGCCCCAGATGATCTTACGCTTTCATAGCAGCTTTGACATGCACTTTAGGGCATGCATCCCAAATAAAAGGAACCCTTAACGGAACTATTCTCCGGAAGATGTTTCTTACTATCCATGTAATATAACATAACTAGTTGGGCACTTGTCCGACATACAACAATGACCCCTACGTCTGGTCTCCATGCATACCCTGCTTCTTATATAACCAATGGAAGGTATTCAGACACACTCCGGACTATTGGGTCCCCGAGGTCGGGTTAAAAGGTCCGCTATGACAAACGATCTACAATCCGGCTAGAAGACATTTTTTCATGTCACAGTTTTACATAGTCAATTCGACTCATTATATTCCTCCTCAATGCCATCTAATAGGCTATCTAATTTACAATCTTTCTAGGAATACTTGGCGGCCAATTCTACTTGGCCGTACACTAAGCTTACAGGGATCTCCATCCCATCAGGCCCCACAGGTCCAACCTTGGCCATGTGGTTTTGGGTCGACAACCGTGTACTGCTGCCTTTACCATGGCCCAGCCTCCTCGGGCGCTTTGACGGCAGGCCGATATCTTCCATAGTTGGAAGCGCCGCCGTGCTCCTTGAAGCCGCTCCGCCAACTCCCCAATGCCTTCGGGCAGGGAGATAGATGGCCACAAGGCCTGGCCGATGCCTTTCATCACCTGCCGGACTCGTTCGTGCAGCTAACGCAGTTCGGGAAGAAGATCACCCGAAGAACTGGGAATCTCCTCCTCAGGACGACCTGTGAGCAAAGCTACATACATGTTTATGTTAGTCGCCTTCCTCGCCGAACTCTTTTAAAGTTCGTTCAAGCACTTACGTAAAATGCCGCGACGAAGCCGCCGATTCTCCTTTACGGAGTCAGACAACTGGGCACGAGCATCCTTCAGTTCCTCACCCAGCTTGGTGTTGGCGTCTTGGAGGTTATTTTTCTCCTGCCGCACCCTCGTAAGCACGCTCTCGCCGGCCTTTAGCTGGTGCAAGAGCTGCTGCTTGTCCGGATCTAGTCCGGCGCCATCTGCAATATTTTTGTCAGATTTACAAACCCGCCGCACTTTATGAACTATTTTTTAAGCGTATATTACCAGTGGGGGTCTCTGCGGCTCCCCCTGTAGTGGCTAGTGTGGCCTCAAGTTGGGCCTTGCACTCTTCAAGCTCCTGGGACAGTCGGGTATTCTTTTCTGTAAGATCCTCAGATAATGGATGATCCTTAAATCAGTTATTCTAACTATTTTAAGTCTCGGGAGACTCTTGGCATATACAATCACAAATTTCCTTACCGTATGTCCTTTACATACTGCTCCGTGGCTCTGGCTAGACCATCTTGAGCGACATGGAGGTGCGCATCTCCCGAATCGAAGGCATTCAAGGCCTCCTGGGAGAAACATGCGTCACGAAGAACTGTCCGGCGGCGCCTGTGATTTAAGGCGCTCTCCACCTCGGAGTTGGTGACGGACAACCTGTTGGCATCCTCTGTCGGAGGAGCATCCGACGCACGCCTCGTGTTTCGCCTCGGCCTCGGACCCGGCTTTGAAGCCTGGCCGGTGAAGGTTCGATTATAACCTCTCCGGACTCAATCCGTGAGCGCTTCTTTCTGTAGAAGAGCACCAGCGTTAGTACGCATTCCGGGAATCAATCACAGTACGGTTTACGCCATACTTGCGGCGGAGTTTCGATCCGACCGCACTTCTTTTTTAGACTGTGGGGCAGACTTGCCCTTTGTTGGCCAAATTACCGAGGTTCGGCTTCTGCCTCGAAGGTACCCCAAGCACCATTGGTATACGGTGATCAAAAATAAGCATGGATGGGTCATTATCGTGGCTTTGGGATTTCGGTCTCGCCATTACGTGAAATTGGAAGTATTCCGGTAATCACCGTAATGGCAACCAAGGCATCGTCGATGCTAAGTTGGTAGAACACCCTGGCCGATCAACTCCACCTTTATATTCGGATCCTCTTGAGAGGACGGATCGAGGACCGCCCGGATCCTCGGGTTGTGGGGCGGGCTGTGTATCTTCTCCACAGTCCGACGCAGTTCCTCAAGAAAACCATGAAATGAAATATTTAACCACGGAACATGGATCGCATACGAGTCACAAAGATGTTTGCTTACCCAGCTTCGAGGATTATTCAAGAAAACTCCTTGATGGATTGACGCGAGGAAATCCTCCTCCTCTCCTTTATACATGGTAGACAAGATCTTCACCCGGTTCGGTGACCGATCCCGCCCTTTGCGGCCGTGGCGGGTGGCATCGTCCTCCCCGTTGAAGTCCCACATGGGGTGGCCCCTATATTGAGCGGCTGCACTTCATAATACTGATTGCCATGACTCCAATCATGGTCAATCCGCATGAGCCAAGAATTTTATTCGGCTCATCGAGCAGAGGACATCCGGTCATTTTCCCTCCGGGGCTCCGAGGGCGCCCGGCTTAGGCGCTTTCTTGGTGGAGCATTGTTGAACTCGAAGGCCGATCCGAAACAGGATCCGCAGCGGGGCGTCCTCCATGTAAAACCATTCCGAAGGCCAGTCTTCGGACGCCTTCTTTGGGGTTCCGGATAGGTATCCGGTCCCTACGATGCGCCATAGCTCGGCTCCGACCACTTGATATATTGACCCCTCATGAGAACGGGGTACTAGGCAGAATATTCTCTTCAACAGCCCGAAATGAGCCTCGACGCCCAAGAACAGTTTGCATAGGTCCACAAAGCCCGCGATGTGCAAGATGGAGGCAGGAGTAAGATGGTGCAATTGGAGGCTGTAGAACTCTAAGAGCCCCCGGAGAAACGGATGGATTGGAAATCCGAGTCCTTTTACTAGATAAGAGATGAAGCATACCCGCTCTCCTTTAGAGGGATCGGGGACGCTCTCCGCTTGCTTTCCGCCCTTGTAGGTGGCAAGTCCGGCTCGAACCGGAACCATGAAGGCCGGGGAAGAAATCCCTTGGCTTGGAGTATAACTAGCTCGCTATGCGGTACTGAGCATCTCTCCAAAGGTCCGGCCGAGGGCCGGGAGCGAGAGAGGAGGAGCCGCGTCGACCGTCCATTATGGAATGGGCGTTGGTCGAAGTGCTAAGGAAAGCTCGCTAAGGAGGGATGGTGTGACTCAGATCTAGATCCTTGCCCTTTTATAGGCGGCTCATTTGCGCGGCTAGGGGTAATTGTAAAATACCAGCTTTTCGCATTCATTCAAACACGTGGAAGATTGCCATTATTAGGCGTAGAAGCCAAGGAGCGCAGCATTTATCGCAAATGGACACTATTCAACAAGTATATGGAATTTGGAGAAGAACCTACCGCAATGCCGAAGACAATCAACGCGCAGACTCATCGTCATTGAAGCCTTGGTCTGGGCCACCGAGGGAGTCCTGGATTAGGGGTGTCCGGATAGCGAACTATCACCGCTGGCGGACTCTGGACTAAGAAGATACAAGATTGAAGACTTCGTCCAAAGGTCCTGATGGGACTTTCCTTGGCGTGGAAGGCAAGCTTGGCGATACGGATATGTAGATCTCCTACCATTGTAACCGACTCTGTGTAACCTCTAACCTATCCGGTGTCTATATAAACCGGAGGGTTTTAGTCCCAGAGGACAAACAACAATCATACCATAGGCTAGCTTCTAGGGTTTAGCCTCCTTGATCTCGTGGTAGATCTACTCTTGTACTACCCATATCATCAATATTAATCAAGCAGGAGTAGGGTATTACCTCCATCGAGAGGGCCCGAACCTGGGTAAAAACATCGTGTCCCTTGTCTCCTATTACCATCCGCCTAGACGCACAGTTCGGGACCCCCTACCCGAGATCCGCCGGTTTTGACACCGACAGAGAGCAAGCCAAAATTGAGGAGACAAGTGAGGCGACTGTTTTCCACCCCGTGATCTTGGGGCACGGGCGCCTTGAAGGCCACGACACAAGTCCACTTAGTAAATGAGCCACGCCTCTGCGTTTTCCTCTTTTTACGGGGAAGGCGCAATCCACCTCTTTACCATGATGTGACGCATGAGGGCAGCAACCACCCCGCGCATGACCCCCACATCGCGCATTCATCGCGGGTCGTGGGGAAACGCAACGAGCGTGTGGGGACCCCGACTCATAAGTCGAGATCACCGAATGCACGTGTATAGTGATCCCAGAGATCAATGCTCACTGAACACACAGAAGCTGAATAACAAGAGTCTTACATCCATACATACCGTTTTACACAAGTAGGACCATTATGGTCAAGTCTTGAGTGTATCATCGCAATGGCGGAAATCTTCAATAACAACTTGGACCCATGCCATCCGCCTTTAACCCTACAAAGGCTCTGACCGGGTAAGCGTCCTAGCTCGCATGTTCATGTTCACATCAAGTATTCTTCATCATATCCTGTTCTTTCATGCTCGCCAATAAAATAACCAAGGCAAGCCAATGAGTACTTTGAATGTACTACAGGGCAACCCATGTTTTGGTTCAAGGTACAACAATGCATGATATAGGTAAATTTTTGCGGAAAGCTAGTTTTGAGTGCAATCATATGTTCAACATCTTATAAGACATGCATCAGGAGAATTCCAGTAACCATGAGGACAAAGTTATGAGATATCAACATAAATAGAGTGGGCACCAACTCAACTCAATCATGTCAAGTCCTTTGACTTGACCCAAGTAGATCTTCCCACTTATCCAAACACACACTCTGGTTTGTAAACATGTGGACATAGCCCAAGCGGTTACCCAACTGTCCTTGACCGTGGACACGGTTATTCGAATAGTTTGACACTCTGCAGAGGTTGCACACTTTACCCACAAGATCCGGGGAACTTCCGTGTCATCCACGACCCGCGGTACCTCAAGTACCCGGGGTAAGCACCCGATCACTACCTTTCCCTAGACGACACTAACAAGGAGTCCACTCGTTGTTCCGTATCCTCACGATGTACATCATACGCGACTCGCTCAAGATCGTAACATCCGAGAGGGGACACAACGGTGTATCCGGTGCCCTGTGAAAACAGTCATGGCCGCCCTACATGGCATGACCCCGTCCCGAGAGAGAGCACCAACTATCCCCCGTCACTAGTAATGCGGGCTCCAAGCTAGTATCGGTCTAGGTAATCAACAATGCCCTTTCCCATATAAGGGTAGAGTGGTTGCGCATGTAAGGTTGGAATAACGGTCGCAACTTAAACCAATCCGTTTTTGAAAACAACACACACACTTGCCTCGGTACACCACTTCGTCATCAAGTGGCTACCCAACTCATCATCTCCCTAAGCATAAGTGGAACCCGATGGGGTTTTCGAAAACTCCTTTGAAAATACTTTGTCTCCATCACCATGCATATTCCCATCCCTTTTTGCGTAGCACTACTTTAGCATCCTATCTACTCCCACCGGCATAACCCTCATAAGAAGGTAGGGTCATGCACAATGCAAGTATCAACGAGGAAGTACGGTGGCAACCACCCCATGTGGTCACCACAATATTGTGTCTCGGGTGCAAGCAATAAAAGTGCTATATGGCATGCATAAAAAGGGTTTCATAGACATGGTCAAAGGGCTGCTTGCCTGGCTCAACAAAGTCTTCTGGGTCTTCAAAGTCCTCTGGTCCAACTCCTTCATCAGCAACGCAATCTATCGTCGCAGAATAATAACGAGAAAAATAAGGCAATAATAAAACAGAAAAATCGAAGTGCTCAGAAAAATGTCAACTCATTTTTGTAAAATACTATGTTGAAAACTAAGAAGGGGAAATTCCTAGTTTTGGATTTGGTGTAGCAGAATAGGAGAAATGGATTTACAAAGGCATATTTAAATGCTTAAAATCACATTTAAATATTTGCAGTGAAGAAAAGGTTGTTGGATTTGAATGAAAGTTGCACCATTAAATAGGTTGCAATATTCTAGGAATTTAGGATTTGGAATTAATTCATTTGGACAAGTATTTAATCCTGTGGAATATTTGGAAAATGACAGAAAAGAAAAAGGAAAAGAAGCAGCGTGCAAGCTGGGCGGAAGGACCACAAAGGCAGCAGGCCCAGATGGGTTTCAGCTCACGCGAGGCTGCCACGCCAAAGGCGTAAAGGCAAAAATCGCCTTGGCCGTCTGACGAACCGGTCTTGTGCTGCGTGCGTGTTTAAACTTGACGGTGGGGCCCACCCGCCGAGTGTGAGGTCGACTGACGGGCCCCACGGCCGTCGTCCTTCAACCTCGGCCCAGAGAGGTGGCGAGCTCACCGGGCTGACGTTCCGCACGGCGGGGTGAGCTGATGGCACCACTGGACTCCTGGCCTTGTCGCTGTTCGGGTGGTGCTTTGGAGTTGGCCGGAGGGGAGCAAAGTGGTTCACGGCGACGAGGTTCATGGGCGGAGGAGCGTCGGCGCACGATGGCTCCGGCTGCTTCGATCGCAAAGAGGGGGGAGACAGAGGGGAAATGATCAGGGAGGTGTGGAGAGTCCAGATCGAGAGTGAGGAGGAGCAGAGGGAGCCCGTACCCCGAGATCGACGACGACCCGAGGCGGCGGAGCTCAAGCTCGATCTCGAGCTCGGGTGCTCCTGGAGGAGAGTGGAGGCCACAGGGGGCCTTTTTGGAGTAGGTAGGAGTGAGTGGTGGCGATAGGGAGGCTCGGGGAGGCCTTTAAGTAGGCGAGCCACGGCTCACCGTAGACCTATGCGCCGGCGAGGTTGTTGCCATTGCTGTGGGTCATAGGGGCGCGCGTGGACATGTCTGGGGTGTTCATGGGTTCGGTCCAGAGCGAGGGAAAGAAGAGAGGAGGGAGCAGGGGCCAGAGGCGCGTGTGAGCAGCGCCATTGGCGCCTTCGGGCGGACCTCTGCTTGCTAGCGCGGGAGGCGGAGGAGGAGAGAGAGGAGGGGCCGATCAGCGTGGCGGTCTTTGGACGCCGAGGTGCATCGGCAGGCGCGCGGGGGAGGCCCGAGGTGGCCGGAGCTGCTTGGCAGGGGGCGGCTACAGTATTTTTGGGAGGTTTTGTCCAATATTTTGATCATGACCATATTTTGAAACTCTTATATATGGAAAATATATGTCCAATCGAAGTTTCACGATTTTTGTCAAATATTTTGAAACAATAAAATAATTTTTCCCTATTAAAGACCATTTCAGCCTTAAGAAAAAGCTTTTAAATAAAATAGGAAAAATAGCTTTTAAAATTATATTTTTGTGGTTTATGGGAGTCCAGCATCTAATAGGACTCAAATATACCTTTTGAAAGATTTTTCACACCTCAAATTAAGTACTTGCAGTGCAAATCTCAATTCAAGAGATTTTGGAAAACTAATTTTAGAAAATACTTTTTGGCCAAATTATTTTTGTAAGAAAATACTATATTGCACTATACACATGGCATGATCATCGGGCAGAAGTTTGGGGCTAGGAGATGAAGTGTAGAACGTGAAACTATGTTTACTTTAAAGAGCACTTGAAAAACACAGAGAGAAAACCAACTCCAAATAAAAAGTCAAATAATGCAAAAGTTTTTGTCAAACCACATTTTATCATGATTTATCATCATAAGTGTTGTGCCACGAAAATCAGGGTGTGACAGAGCGAGGGAGTTACTGCGGTAACTCCGCCGCGCGCGCGCCTGCGCACCGTTTTGTGCCTGGCCCAATAACGCTCCGCGCTTATATGTGGCCCAGGCCCGGGGGCTCCTGTCGGTGTACAAAAGTAGGGGTCCCTCTTTGTACCCCTTTACTTGTGCGCGGGCAGTCGCAGCCCCACGCCCCTGGCCATGCTTGGCGGGGCAGGGGAAGCAAAGCTACAAGACAACCAGACCAACGCCAAGCCACAAACACAAAGAGCAGAAGGCCGAGGTGAACTCCCCCGGCAAGGCCCTTGCCGGGGCGGCCTCCACAACCCCGGTAAGAACCTTGCTGGGGCAACTTGCCCAACACCGGCACAGTTACCACCCTTGAGCCTGAGACTTTAAACGCCCTCAAACATATTGGAACCAAAGCTCGGGAGGCACCTCCGTGGTGGCATGCAGATCTTTGTGAAGACCAAGAACATACAAGACTAGATGAGAATCAGAAGACGGAGATCCTCGGCGAGATCCTTGCGGAGGATACCCACGAGACCCCCCCGGCAAGACCCTTGCAGGGGACGCCCACGACGCCGCGGCAAGACCCTTGGCGTGGCTCCGGCAAGATCATTGCCGAAGACATCCGCGGGGCCGCAGCCAGGCCCACACCAGCGAAGACTCCACCGCCGTTCCCATGCAGCTGCCAGCCCACCAACTAGGCGAACACCTGCGTGGCGGCGTGCGGCCTCTAGGCCAACTCAGCAAGCACCTGCATGGTGGCATGCATATCTTCGTGAAGACTCTGCCACCGCGCCAACTCAGCAGTCAGCCAGCCAGCATGGAACTACACGCCTCGTCAGCTCGGACGCGCGTCGAAGCCAGGCGAGGAGGCGACAACTTGGATGAGCTTCCTTGCCATCCCCAGTAAAGCAAGAAGGGCACGCCAGCAGCGCATTAAATACATTTTTCCTACGGTGCCAGGAGATAGACTCGACTACTGTACAACTTTCCACCTCCTGTGTGCCACTGTGGCAGGCCCTTTTGACTATAAAAGGAGGCCCATGGCGTACTGAGGGAGGATTCGGACTTTTTGGGGCCATGCACGCCTTGTAGCTACTCCAAGAACACCAGATAAATAGAAGCCAGCAGGAGTAGGGTATTACGCATCACTTGCAGCCCAAACCTGGATAATCCCCCTGCGTTGATCTCTCAATCCTGCTCCTGGAGGAGAGTGGAGGCCACAGGGGGCCTTTTTGGAGTAGGTAGGAGTGAGTGGTGGCGATAGGGAGGCTCGGGGAGGCCTTTAAGTAGGCGAGCCACGGCTCACCGTAGACCTGTGCGCCGGCGAGGTTGTTGCCATTGCTGTGGGTCATAGGGGCGCGCGTGGACATGTCTGGGGTGTTCATGGGTTCGGTCCAGAGCGAGGGAAAGAAGAGAGGGAGGGAGCAGGGGGCAGGCTGCAGGTGAGCCGCAGCTCCATTGGCGTGCTCCTGACCTCTGCTTTGCTTAGCATGAGGCGCGGGGAGGAGGAGAGAGGAGGGGGCCGATCACAGAAGCGCGGGCGTGACGCCGAGGTGCACTGGCAAAGGCTGGGAGGCCCGAGGTGGCCGGAGCTGCTTGGAAGGGGCGGCTACAAAGGCGGGAGCGCCAGAGCGCCTCCAGAGCTGCCTATGGCTGCCATGGCATTGTTTAAGGGGCAGGGCGTGCCCACTCGTGTCACAGTAGCGCTAGGGGAAAGTAAACAAGTGGGTAGGGGCATTGGATGCCATGGATGGCCACTGGAGTGAGGAGGGATGTGAGGAAGAGAGAGAAAGAGGCTGTCCAGAGAGAGAAAGTGGGGTTTTACCCATCCAATAATTGAGCTATGGACTTGCCATTGTTACTGGAGGTGAAAGGGGCCTAGGAGGAGCTGTGGTAAAAAGTTGAGGTCTTGGAGATTAGTGGAAGTGGTCAAAACTGGAATTTTGGTAAAGTGGCAGAAGGTGTTTGATGCTTGTTTGGTTAAGCAAATGAACTCCAAATGCCATGAGACTCCACAGGGTGAAATGACACATATAAATATGGCCTTCCACCAATTTGTAGCTTATTTGAGCAAAGTTGCCAATGCAACTTTTGTAAACCCTAGAAATGAGCAGAAACAGACTTGTGTAGATCTAGTTGAGCATATCACTTCTCCTTGATGCACTACTTGGTGTAGTGGTCTCATTTGGTCATGTGAACATGCTCACAAAAGGTGGGGTTAAGGGGAGAAAGTTGGTAGTACAAACTTGCTCAAATTTGATTCTGGTCAGAGAGGGTTTTGGGGCATTTTGGTGGACCAAAATGACCTTGATTGAAGTGAGGCTTTGCAAGACCATCACAATATGCATTTGTGACTTGCTAGATTTTTCTTGGATTTTTATGAAAATATTTCCTGTAGAAATATTTCAAATCCTTGAAATGGGCAGAAATGGTTTTGGGAGGTTTTGTCCAATATTTTGATCATGACCATATTTTGAAACTCTTATATATGGAAAATATATGTCCACTGAGTTTCCCTGATTTTTGTCAAATATTTTTGAAACAATAAAATAATTTTTCCCTATTAAAGACCATTTCTGTCCTTAAGAAAAAGATTTTAAATAAAATAGGAAAAATAGCTTTTAAAATTATATTTTTGTGGTTTATGGGAGTCCAGCATCTAATAGGACTCAAATATACCTTTTGAAAGATTTTTCACACCTCAAATTAAGTACTTGCAGTGCAAATCTCAATTCAAGAGATTTTGGAAAACTAATTTTAGAAAATACTTTTTGGCCAAATTATTTTTGTAAGAAAATACTATATTGCACTATACACATGGCATGATCATCGGGCAGAAGTTTGGGGCTAGGAGATGAAGTGTAGAACGTGAAACTATGTTTACTTTAAAGTGCACTTGAAAAACACAGAGAGAAAACCAACTCCAAATAAAAAGTCAAATAATGCAAAAGTTTTTGTCAAACCACATTTTATCATGATTTATCATCATAAGTGTTGTGCCACGAAAATCAGGGGTGTGTGACAGAGCGAGGGAGTTATCATGTAACTCCACATGGCACACAGCGTCTTGCACCGTTTTGTGCTGGCCCAATAACGCCCGCGCTTATATGTGGCCTGCCCGGGCTCTGTCGGTGTACAAAAGTAGGGGTCCCTCTTTGTACCCCTTTACTTGTCTTGTGAGCAAGAGCCCCACGCCTGCCATGCTTGGCGGGGCAGGTGAAGCAAAGCTACAAGACAACCAGACCAACGCCAAGCCACAAACACAAAGAGCAGAAGGCCGAGGTGAACTCCCCCGGCAAGGCCCTTGCCGGGGTGGCCTCCACAACCCCGGTAAGAACCTTGCTGGGGCAACTTGCCCAACACCGGCACAGTTACCACCCTTGAGCCTGAGACTTGAAACGCCCTCAAACATATTGGAACCAAAGCTCGGGAGGCACCTCCGTGGTGGCATGCAGATCTTTGTGAAGACCAAGAACATACAAGACTAGATGAGAATCAGAAGACGGAGATCCTCGGCGAGATCCTTGCGGAGGATACCCACGAGACCCCCCCGGCAAGACCCTTGCTGGGGACGCCTGCACGGACAGCAGCAAGACCTCTTGGCGTGGCTCGGCAAGATCATTGCAAGACATCCATGGGCCGCAGCCAGGCCCACACCAGCGAAGACTCCACCGCCGTTCCCATGCAGCTGCCAGCCCACCAACTAGGCGAACACCTGCGTGGCGGCGTGCGGCCTCTAGGCCAACTCAGCAAGCACCTGCATGGTGGCATGCATATCTTCGTGAAGACTCTGCCACCGCGCCAACTCAGCAGTCAGCCAGCCAGCATGGAACTACACGCCTCGTCAGCTCGGACGCGCGTCGAAGCCAGGCGAGGAGGCGACAACTTGGATGAGCTTCCTTGCCGTCCACAGTAAAGCAAGAAGGGCACGCCAGCAGCGCATTAAATAGATTTTTCCTACGGTGCCAGGAGATAGACTCGACTACTGTACAACTTTCCACCTCCTGTGTGCCACTGTGGCAGGCCCTTTTGACTATAAAAGGAGGCCCATGGCGTACTGAGGGAGGATTCGGACTTTTTGGGGCCATGCACGCCTTGTAGCTACTCCAAGAACACCAGATAAATAGAAACCAGCAGGAGTAGGGTATTACGCATCACTTGCAGCCCAAACCTGGATAATCCCCCTGCGTTGATCTCTCAATCCTGCTCTTTCCACAGCCCTGCCGCCTCCAAAGTAGCAAAAGGGATTCCTCGTGATCCCGTAGGTTTCGTTTCCCCCGACAAGTCAAGCCACTCGCTTCAAAGGAGGATACCATCCTATGATACTACATCACAACCATTTTAAAAGCATGTTGCAACGCAAGGTAAACCATTATAAACTCCTAGCTAATTAAGCATGGCATGAGTAACTATAATCTATAGTTGTCATTGCAAACATGTTTCATTCATAATGGGTTGAACCAAGAATGATGAATTAATCATATTTACAAAAAAAAATAGGTCGAGTTCATACCAGCTTTTCCTCATCTCAATCATTTCATCAAATATGATCATTATTGCCTTTCACTTGCACGACCGAACGGTGAGGATAATAATAGTAGTGCACGTGCATTGGACTAAGCTGGAATCTGCAAACATTTATTCAAAGGAGAAGACAAGGTAATATGGGCTCTTTGTTAGATCAACAATAATTTATATGAGAGCAACTCAACATTTTCACCGTGGTCTTCTCCTCTCGACCCAAAGAAAGGAAAAATAATTTCAAAGAAACACACTAAAATGTTTTTGAAGTTTTTGTTTTTCTAAAGAAAGTAAAACAAGAATGAGAAAACTATTTACACGGGAAAGCTCCCAACAAGCAAAACAAGAACGAGAAATCTTTTTGGGTTTTTCTTTTAATACTACTACTAAATAAACATAGAAAGGAAACTCAAAAGAAGCTACAACTAATTTTTTGGATTTTCTCAAAGTTTTTCAAACACACAAGAAGAAAGGGAGAAAAATAAAATAAACTAGCGTGGATAATACGATGAAGAAGTATGAACAACGACAACTGGAATGAGTGTGTGAACATGAATGTAATGTCGGTGCGAAATATGTACTCCCCCAAGCTTAGGCTTTTGTCCTTAGTTGGTCTATGGTCACGGTTGGCCTGGCGAATATCCAAAGTTGTAGTCAGGGTTGTACTGAGATGCGGTAGCTACTGCCTGAAGGGCTGCAGCATGGAGGCGAGCGACCTCCAACTCTCTCTCATACTCGTATGCCTCCTCTCTAGTTATAAAATATCTCCCTTTTACCTAAAAGTTAATGAAAGCAGGAACAGGAAGGGTAATATGGATAGCATGCTGCCGGTCAAACATTAGTCGGTACATGAGGGATTGTTCGTTCCTCATAAATAACTGGTAGCGTACGAAAGCATTATAATCAGGGAAAGCAGGTGGTAACTCAATATAATTCCCCTTTATAGGCACCCCGAGATCATTAGCTAAACGGGTGGCATAAATCCCCCCAAAGAAATATCCATCTTTAGCATTAAGGTGTAACCTCCTTGTAATAATAGCCCCTAAGTTATATCGTTTATCACCCATTATCGCACACTTGAGGACACTAAGATCCGATGCACAAAGGTGGATATGATCATGTTTACCATTAATGCATCTTCCTATAAAGAGAGCAAAATAATGTATGGTTTCTAGTTTCTCCCACAGTGATGCTAGCAAGGAAATCATTGTATTCAGTTTTGCGAGGCTCACTATGAGTGCCCCATTGTGGGATTTTGCATGCGGTATTAAAATCTTCAAGGTCCATGGTATATGATTCATCATAAAGATCAAATAAAATAGTATGAGTATTGCGCTGGGACGTAAACTTAAATCTTCGCACCAATGAATTAGTGAGGTGATGGTACTGTCGACACTTATCTGACACAAAGTCCTCAAGATCAGCATTTTGTACGTATGTCGGTGTTTTGGGAACGGGGGTCCCCAGACTTGCTTGCCTACGACCTGCAGCGTGGCTCAAAGGGGGGCCCAACATGGCCCATCTTCATCAACACGAGCTCAAGACGCTCGCGAGGGGCCAAGCCTCGCGGGGCGGATGACAGGGAGCTTCCTCAGGCACGGCCTCGTTAGGCTGGCTCGTGAGGAGGCGGAGAGATCAAGGCGGGGTACCTCACGAGGTGCCCATGACGCAAGCCATGACGACCAAGGGCGCCAGGCGGGCGCCAGCCCGCAAAGTTGTCCTCCTTTCCTCTTTGGTGCAAAGGGAGCAAGCGAAGTAGAGCATCAAGCAAAGGCGCCCATTTCGTGCAACAAGACCAAGACCAGTCCAACGGCAGGAAGGAAGTCATTGTGGAGCCCAAGCCGCGTCACCACCAGAGCCTTTGACAAAGCGAGGACCAACTTTAGTCAGGATAAGTGTACCAGATGTTCCCCTTCAAAATGGCCAATTGTTGGCGCCCTTCCCGCTCAATATTTGGGAAGAGGCCCAGGGCCTTTGCTTATAAATAGGACTAACCACCCACAGGGTAGAGAGATCTGAGATCTGGAATGTGTAGCTAGAGGCAATCTGGAATCAGAGAGAGAGAGAAGGTGACTGAACTCCTCCTAGCAGTTCATCGCCCTGGCCAAGAACAGACCCTCGCGAGGCTGTTCTTCCTTGTATTGTTCATCACCATCAGCCCAAGAGGCAATCCACCACACCACAAACTAGAGTATGGTATTACACCACAATGGTGGCCTGAACTAGTATAAACCTTGTGTCTCTTGTGCTGTTCCTTTCTTAGTTTAGGTCCTAGCGAGGCGGCGGGGTGCAGGTAGGTAGAGGACGAGATTCTGCGCGCACCCTAGTGTTCGAACCTCAAGGGTCTGCCGGAACCCGAAATCCAACATTTGGCGCGCTGTAAGGCAGCGCTGAATTATCTTTCTTCGCCTCGTTCTCCATCGACCATCAGATCCATGTCCGACGCCATTGCCCGCTGAAGCGCCGTAAGCCGCCTCGCTCTCGCTGTCAGCCAGACGGCTCCTGGCCGGCAAGCGCGCCGCTGCTCCGTCGCCCTCAGCCATCGCTAACGCCGCCATTGGCCCGCGGGAACGAAAGCACAAGCATCATCCCAGCATCCTCCGAAGTGAGGCAAGACGGTATAGCGATACCCCCCTCACTCGCCTCGCTGGTTTCTTCTTCGCTCCTCGCGGATTCCGTGGCGCCCATAGAGGCTCGAGCTGCACTCATCGCTGCAAACGAGCTCCTCGCGCTACTGCCCCTGCCGACGACGTTTCACGAAGAGTGGCTCGACTGCCACCGAAGCTTGTCCGCGCCTCGGGGGCTCTCTGCGTCAGGCTGTCCCGCTGCACCATCTGCCCCGCGTGGGCGACGAAGCTCCGGGCGCCTCGGCCGCCTCCCTCAAGAAGGCGCCTGCCCCAAGGTGCTCGGGTCTGGGGAACCTGCTCCATCCGGGCGCTAGCGCTGCAAGAGCAGAGCTGCCAGGAGGTCCTCGCCTGCAAGAAGCTGCCCGAAGTGCTCCCCGCCTCCAGCCTGCCGCGACCACGCCCCCTGGCCCCAAGACGTCAAGACCTCTGCCACGCTTCCCTACCTGCAGCGCATGGGGACCAAGAAGACCAAGCTCTTCGTCACCCAAGGCCTCCGTGGTACAAAGCAGCTCGTGCTTGCCTTTCACCCCGAGTCTGCGCAGCTGTCGCGTGGCTGTGCAAGTTCAAGCCGGACCTGCCTCGCTACGACGATGCGGTACCACGACCTCGAGAGTTCCTTCCAATTTCACGAGCTGGGCATCAAGCCGCCAACGGAGACGCAGAAGGTCATGGCGAACTGGGTTTCCCATGGCGCCAAGGATGGGGGCCCGCACTGCTCCTCGAACCTCGCCCCGTGCACGATCTCCTCCTAGGATGAGATGCATACCGCTTCATCGCCAACTTCCAAGGTACTCGTGACCGCCACCCGCCGTGAGCTTATACATGCGCCCGCATCAAGCAGCAACCAGGAGAGACCTCGCATAAATACATCCATGCTTCAACAACGCACGCCTCAAGATTCCCAAGGTGACCGAGGAGGCCATCATCTCCGCTTTCTCCGACGGTGTCAGCGCGACATCAAGATGAAGGAGGAGCTGGCGATGCATGAAGATCTGTGCACTTCCTTGGAGCTGTTCAACTTGGTGACCAAGCGCGCCAGTACGAGGAAGGGCGTCTCTCCTCCTCGAGCTGCCCGCCGCACTCCGTAAGAGAAGAAATCCAAGGCCAAGGACATGAAGCGCAAGGGGCTGCCGTGCTCGCGGCAGAACCGGACACCAAGTGGGGCAGAGATCAGCCCGAGTCTTCCAAGGGCATCCGGTACTACGTGTACCACGACCTCCACACCCACAACACCAGCGAATGTCAAGAGCTCCGAGCCGTGCGAGAAGGGATGATCGGCTGATGTCCCGACCGCAGCGACCGGGGCTACGGCCAAGGAGGAGGAAGGAACACAGGACGCTGGGAAGACCGCGGCCCTCGCCAAGGATGGCACGACCAACCTCGCGAGGATCGCTGGCAAGACCCGCCTCGCGAGGGAGGCTGGAGGGATCAGCCTCGCGAGGATAGCCCGCAAGGCAACGCAGGCCTCCCTCCTCTGCCGCCACAGCCAAGGAGAAACGAAGACCATCATCAGGACGAGGGGGCTGGGGGATTCCAGGAGCCTCGCGCGATCGCCTGCATCCTGGGCGGAGCTCAAGCCCCAGCCTCTCAACGCATCTTCAAGCAGTTCGCCCGCGAACTGAATGCAGTCCTCCCCAAGCTCCAAGCCACACGCCCCCTCAGGTGGCCGGTGTGCACCATCACGTTCAGCTCAGCGGATCAGCTCAAGTGTGCGGTGTCGGATTTCGGGTTCCGGCAGACCCTTGAGGTTCGAACACTGGGGTGCGCGCAGAGATCCAACCTTCTACCGTCTCGCTCCTCGCCGAATCGCTGGGACCTAAATTACTAAACAGAACAGCACAAGAGACACGAGATTTATACTAGTTCGGGCCACCATTGTGGTGTAATACCCTACTCTAGTGTGTGGTGTGGTGGATTGCCTCTTGGGCTGATGAGGAATAATACAAGGAAGAACAGCCTCGCGAGGGTCTGTTCTTGGCGGGTGTGATGAACTGCTAGGTGGTGTTCAGTCGCCCTAGCTACTGGTTCCTTGATGAGGATCGGGTCTCTATCTCTCTATCTCTAGATGCCGGGTCTCTCTCCAAGATGCCCTAGCTCGAGTGCGGCTACTCCTATTTATGGGCGAAGGCCCCAGGCCTCTTCCCAAATATTGAGCGGAAGGGCGCCAACAATTAGCCATTTTGAAGGGGGAACAGCGGTACACTTATCCGACTAAAGTTGGTCCTCGCCGCCAAAGGCTCTGGTGATGACGCCTGCTTGGGCTCCACGATGACTCCCTTCCAGCCATTGGGCTGGTCTTGGTCTTGTTGCACCAAAACGGATGCCTTTGCTTGATGCTCTCGCCTGCGCTTGCTCCCTTTGCACCAAAGAGGAAAGGAGGACGGCTGCGGGGCTGGTCGGCCCGGGCCGGCGCCCTTGGTCATCATGGTTATGCCATGGGCACCTCATGAGGTACCCTGCCTTGAACTCTCCGCCTCCTCATGAGCCAGCCTGACGAGGCCGCGGCTCGAGGAAGCTCCTTGTCGCCCGCTCATGAGGCTTGGCCCTCGCGAGGGTCTTGAGCTTATGTTGATGAAGATGGGCCGCCCTGGCCTCCTTTGAGCCACGCCCGCAGTCAGCAGTGTGCAAGTCTGGGACCCCTGTTCCCGTAACGCCGACAAGAGTTCCTGGCCCACGGCGCCCGAAGCTTGGCCGAGCAGAGAGGCGAAGGGCAGCGGCCGTCAAGCGTCATGGCCCCTAACAGTCTGCGGCCTTGGGCGGCGCGTGGCGGTTGATTGGACGCGTGCGCACGGCTTCCCCATGATGCCTCGGTAACCACCCGGATTCGACAAGTCCCTGCATGCAGAGTCGGTCATGATTACCGGTGATCGTGGAGGCCGACGGTTGGCCTTCGCCCGCTATAAGTACGGAACGGCTCGCGCCCTTCCAATCTATCCTTCTGCTTCTCCTCCTCCTCGTTTAAATGCAGTTGCCATGGCTCACGATCCGCCCGGTTCTCCACGGAAGAGAAGGGTAAGGCTCCTCAGAGGATCCTGACCTCCTCCCCCCAAAGAAGCGGCTTGCTCTCTCGGTGTCGAGGGCAGGGAGCGCCGCCAGGAGCGCCCATGCCCTGTGGTGCGAGCAGCGCCACTGTGGTTTCCTCTTCCTTGTACGCAGCAAATTGGTGGCCCCGGCGAGACAACGCTGGGCGCCACGAGCGGGCGCCGCCAGCGACGCCTGGCTGGTCACCAGTGTGCGTCTTCCCACAGGTCCACGCCGAGGGCTCCTGCCGGAGTTTGTGCCGCATCGCCCGCGCCTCCTAAGTCTTGGATTCATCTTCCATCTTTCTTCGCCTCCGTCGTCCGTGAGAAGGAACCCACAGGACTCTACAGGCTGCTCGCCTTGCGGCACCCTCGCGACATCGGGCAAGAAGGTCGCGATGGTTGCTCGGGCGAGGTCTTCATGACTCGAGGCTGGGCGAGGTCGCCTGGTCTGCAGGACGAGGGGCGCCCTCACGATCCACCTGGAGTACGATGGTGCTTCGGTAGTGTCCTTCAAGGTCTTCGACGCGGCGGGTCGTCGGCTGGAGTGCTGCCCCGGGAGAGGTGGTCGGGGCCCAGCTGCGTTGAGACGGAGGCCGACCGACCGCTCCCTTGGCAGCTCCTCAGGCGACGAAGGCGCCGGAGGATCCAGCGACTCCCTCAAGCTCTTCGCGACGCCGGAGACGAGCGACGACAGCTACGAGCCCCCGAGCCTGCGCCGCTCCCGGAGCAGGGCGGGTCGTCAGGTCGTCGCCGTCCTTGATCTGGATGGGGTTGGCGCCGGACCGGGTGGCCCACTGTTGATGATGGCGTCTGCCGCGGTGGTCCCTGTAGGTAGGACTCCTTAGGATTCGCGTCTTTTGTTCCTGGGAGGAGCCCAGAATGTACCCCGCAAGGGCTTGTAAGATGTTTGTAGCTTCGTTTGTCAATATGAACCTTATTGTGAGGCAGTGCGAGATGCTCATTCCGTTCTAGCTCTGGGCCTCGCCTTTCGGTCCTCACGAGGGCCTCGATGCTCAAGCCCGACAGGTCCTGGGCCATTAAGGCGGCTTCAGCCATCGCTGGTATGCCAGGTCGCGATGCCGTGGTCAAGGCCAGGAGGTGAGCGGCCCGAGGTCCGGTAAGAGCCCCTGAGTCGCGATGCTCAGGGGTCCCCCTTGGCGCTCAAGCAGCCATCATTCGGTGAGAAAGGAGAGCAACGTTGCCAACACGGGGTTGCATTGAGTGTGGGGATGGTGTTGCGATAACTAGTGTGTCCGGACGGGTGACTTATCTCGAGGGTCAGGACAATGCTTCCTGGTGCGGCGCTAGGTCCGTGCCTTGGCCGGCGAGAGATTGCGTGGCGAGGTCGTTTCGTGCTCCTTGGGGGACCCTGCAGGTTCACCACAAAAGGAACAAGAGCTCACTGTGGCGATCGTTAGTCCTGCCGTTAGTTGCTTTGGAGAGGCGCGAGAGGCCTCGTGAGGTGTGTTAGGGCACCCGTGAGCCAGCGCGGGACTCACGGGGCCCTACCTCAAGGCGGGTTCTTGGCTGCCTGAGCCTTATCTTTGAGTGTGTTCCTGCAAATTTGGCCAGATGTCGGTGTTTCACGTCTTGGTCTCGGCTCTCGTTCTGGTCTCACTGGCCGCCGGCAAGCCAGGTCGCGATGCCATGAACAAGACCAGAGGGTGAGGGCCTGAGAGCCGGTAGGAGCCCTGAGTCGCGAAGCTCAGGCACCCCCTTTAATCATAAGCTGGGTTAGATGAATGAAACTCTACATCCTCGGGTCCCGGCTCTCGGGCTGGTCTCGGCCGTCGGCCGGCAAGCCAGGTCGTGATGCCATGGACAAGACCAGAGGGTGAGGGCCTGGAGAGCCGGTAGGAGCCACGAGTCGCGATGCTCGTGCACCCCCTTTAACGTGCAAGATTCCGCCACCCGGAAAAGGCACCAAATAACAAGCATGGTGGAGTGAGAGCATAATCCTAAGGAAAAGTAGGAAGGATACATGTCACTGGACTGGCCCGAGCGGCTTGGGGATGATGCAGCCCAGGGGCGCCCCAACAGGATAAGCTAATGACATGAAATAAAGGGATACATGCCGCAGGACGGACCCACGCTGACTCGGGAATAATGCGCCTCAAGGCGCCCCAGCTGAAACGAAACTTAAAGATGTCACTGGTGATGTTGGGGACGAAGGGGTGTTGGTGTAGCAGACTCGGTGGGCTGCGGAGCCGATCCTCATGAGCCCATAGGCCCGTGGGCCTCGGGAGGCTCCGGAGGCTGGTGGCTCCTCGCGGGCCATCTCCATCTCCGCTTGAGGCTGCGTAACGCTTGGCCTCTTGAGCCTCGGGATGTCCCTCATGAGACGCCAGTGCGCTTGCCGCGTTTGGCGAGCCATGAGGCATGCGTGCGTCGTGGCTGTGGGGCGGACCCTGCATAGCGTCCCACTCGCAAGGGCTAGAGGCGCTCTTGAGACGCTGCTCGGTTGAGCCTGGTATGTCGATGCAGACGCGCAGCCCACCATCCTCGCCTGGATGGGGGGCCACAGCGGGTAGGCGGTGGCTGCCCCTCATGACCCTTGACTCCTGTAGCTCCTGAATGGCCTTGCTGACGAACTCCTGAGGGTTCTTCCCTCCTTTCCTTGCTCCCGCTTGAGGGAAACGTGCTTCGAAACACGCCTCCACGTGGTGCCCAAGCGCCTCCCTCGTGACCCTGGCGAGGTCGGCGGCCCTCCAGGGGAGAGCCCCCGAGCCCTGCCTGAGGAGGGCGCCGGGCACGCTTTCCTATGCGATGGAAGGAGGCTCCCCCTGGCCAGGTGCGGGACGAGGGGCCTACCTCTTGAGGAGCCGGGCGGTCGATGTCTTCTTCTTCTTGGGTGCGGCCTCGGGAGGCCTCCCGCTGCTTGTGGTCCGGGTCTTCTAGCGGCGCGGCCCGAAAGGCTCGCCTCCAGGGAGCACTGCTGCGTCTCTCTCTTCACAGGGCACCATGATGTCCCCGCCGCTTCTGGCGCCTTGAGGACGTTATGGCCGTGGTGGAGTTACGACCATGAATTTGACCAGCGGGGTACCCGAGGATGGCGTTATGCTGGCAGCGAATGTGGGCGACGTCAAAGTTGATGAGCTCGGTATGGTAGTTGTCGCGAGCCCCGAAGGTGACAGGAAGGCGGACCTGCCCGATCGGGACCGTGGAGCCGTCGGTGACTCCAGAGAAAGGCTTGGTTCGCTGAAGCCGATCAGAAGGCACTTGAAGATTGTTGAATGTCTCCACGGACAGACGTTGAGCCCTGCTTCCACCGTCGATGAGGGTCTTGGTGACCAAAGACGCTGTCGATGATTGGGAACAAAGCAACGGAGAACTCGGTTGTGGCTGCGCGACTTGAGCTGATCCGCCGAAATTTGAGCGTGATGGCGACGCTGAACACCCGAGAGGCGCGTGGCCTCGAGCTTAGGGGAGGACTGCATTCACTTCGCTGGGTGAACTGCTTGAAGATGCGCTGAGAGGCTGGGGCTTGAGCTCCGCCCAGGATGCAGGCGATCGCACGCACTTCCTGGAAGCCCCCAGCCCCCTCGTCCTGATGACGGTCTTCAATTCTCCTTGGCGGCGGCGGCAGCGGAGGGAGGCCTGCGTTCTCCTGCGGGTGATCCTCACGAGGCTGATCCCTCCAGCCTCCCTCGCGAGGCGGGTCTTGCCAGCGGTCCTCGCGAGGTTGGTCGCTACCACCCTTTGACGCGTCCGCGGTCTTCCCAGGCCCCGCATTCCTTCCTCCTCTCGGCCGTGAGCCCCGGGTCGTTCTTGCCAGGCGTCACGACCCTTCCTTCTTGTCTGACCCGGAGCTCTTGGCATTCATTGGTGTTGTGGGTGTGGAGGTCGTGGTACACGCAGTACCGGCTGCCCTTGGAGGACTCGGGCTGATCTTTGCCTCGCTTGGTGTCTGGTACGGCCGCGAGTACGGCAGCCCCCTTGCGCTTCACGTCCTTGGCCTTGGACTTCTTTTCTTCGGGGTCCGCGGCAGGCAGCTCGAGGAGGGAGAGGCGCCCCTCCTCAGCCCAGCGCAAGACTTGGTCGCCAAGTTGAACAGCTCCAAGGAGGTGCACAGATATTCATGCATCGCCATGACTCCTTCTTCATCTTGACGTCACAAGACGCCGTCGGAGAAGGCAGAGATGATGGCCTCCTCTGTTACCACAGGGATCTTGAGGCGCACGTTGTTGAAGCGCTGGATGTACTTCGCACGGTTTCGGCTGCTGCTTGATTCGGGCGCATGTCGCTCATGGCGGGTGGCCGGTCGCGATACCTCGGAAGTTGGCGATGAAGCGGGTCGCATCTCGGCCAGGAAGAGATCGTGCTCGGGCCAGATTCAGGGAGCAGTGCGGGCTCCGTCCTTGAGCGCCATGGGAAACCAGTTCGCCATGACCTTTTCATCCCCGTTGGCAGCCTCGATGCCCAGCTCATAGAGCTGGAGGAACTCCTTTGGGTCAGCTGTGCCGTCATAGCGAGGAGGCAGGTCTTGCTTGAACTTGGCGGGCCACGCGACGCTACGCAGCTCGGAGGTGAAGGCGCGGCAGCCCGCCGTGGCCGCGGGGGGCCTCGGACGACAGAGAGCTTGGTCTTGTGGGCCTCCCTGCGCCGCGGCTGGGGGCAGCGCAGGGTCCTGACGCGCTGGAGCGGGGAGCGCTCGGGCAGCTTCTCGTGGGCGAGGAACTTCTTGACAGCTCTGCTCTTGCCGCCCGGCACTGGGCGGAACGGGTTCCGCCAGGGCCAAGCGCTTTGGGGGCCAGGTGGCGCCTTCTTGAGGAGGAGGCGGCTGAGGCGCCCAGAGCTTCATCGCCAGCGGGGTGGGGAGTGCGGTGCGGCGAGACGGGCGACGCGGGCGCCTCTGCACCGGCGGACAAGCTCGGCGACTCGGTCGAGCCATTCTTCGTGACGCGTCGTCGGCAAGGCGGTAGGGCAGGAGCTTCGTTTTCGCGATGAGTGCAGCCCGGCCTCCATGGCAGCGAAGTAGCGTAACGAAACCAGCGGGGTGAGCGAAAGGCGTTGCGGTGCGGCCGCCCCACCTCGTGGGCCAGGTGCTGGACGATACTTCTTGCTTGTTCCCGCCGGGCAGTGGCGGCGTTGACGAGTGACGGGGAACGACGAGGGCGCCCGCCGACAGGAGCTGTCTGGGCGACATGGGAGGCGAGGGCGGCTCGGCGCTCGGCGCGGGCCCGACGGGCGTCAGACATGGTTGCGGTGGTCGGGGAAGAACGAGGCGACGAAAGGCAGATTCCGGCGCACCCCTACCTGGCGCGCCAAATGTCGGATTTCGGGTTCCAGCAGCCCTTGAGGTTCAACACTGCGCGCAAGGAGATCCAACCTTCTACCGTCTCGCTCCTCGCCGAATCGCTGGGACCTAAACTACTAAACAAAACAGCACAAGAGACACGAGATTTATACTAGTTCGGACCACCGTTGTGGTGTAATACCCTACTCTAGTATGTGGTGTGGTGGATTGCCTCTTGGGCTGATGAGGAATAATACAAGGAAGAACAGCCTCACGAGGGTCTGTTCTTGGCGGGTGTGATGAACTGCTAGGTGGTGTTCAGTCGCCCTAGCTACTGGTTCCTTGATGAGGATCGGGTCTCTATCTCTCTCTATCTCTAGATGCCGGGTCTCTCTCCAAGATGCCCTAGCTCTGAGTGCGGCTACTCCTATTTATGGGCGAAGGCCCTGGGCCTCTTCCCAAATATTGAGCGGGAAGGGCGCCAACAATTGGCCATTTCGAAGGGGAACAGCGGGTACACTTATCCTGACTAAAGTTGGTCCTCGCCTGCCAAAGGCTCTGGTGATGACGTCTGCTTGGGCTCCACGATGACTCTCTTCCAGCCGTTGGGCTGGTCTTTGTCTTGTTGCACCGAAACAGATGCCTTTGCTTGATGCTCTTGCCTGCGCTTGCTCCCTTTGCACCAAAGAGGAAAGGAGGACGTTGCGCGGGCTGGCGCCCGGGTGGCGCCCTTGGTCGTCATGGCTTGTGTCATGGGCACCTCGCGAGGTACCCTGCCTTGAACTCTCCGCCTCCTCATGAGCCAGCCTGACAAGGCCGTGCCTGAGGAAGCTCCTTGTCGTCCGCCCCGTGAGGCTTGGCCCCTCGCGAGGGTCTTGAGCTTGCGTTGATGAAGATGGGCCGTCCTGGGCCTCCTTTGAGCCACGCCGCAGGCCGCAGGCAGGCAAGTCTGGGGACCCCCGTTCCCAGAGCGCCGACATGCGGCCACAGCCGGAGTCCTCCCGATGCTTTGTTCCCCAATCATCAGCAACGTGCTAGTCACCAAGACCCTCATCAATGGCGGGGCAGGGCTCAACGTCCTGTCCGTGGAAACGTTCAACAATCTCCAAGTGCCTTTACAATCAGCCTTCAGCCAACCAAGCCTTTCTCTGGGTCACCGACGGCTCAACAGTCCCGATCGGACAGGTTCGCCTCCCTATCATCTTGGCGCGACGCTGACAACTATCAAGACCGAGCTCTTCGACTTGACGTCGCCCACATTCGCCGCCATACAACGCCATCCTCGGTACCCAGCTGGCCAAGTTCATGGCCGTAACTCCACCACGGCTACAACGTCCTCCGGATGCCGTGAAGTGGCGGAGTCATCACGGTGCCCCGCGAAGAGAAAGACGCTGTCGGAGTAATGGGCCACGGTAGGAAAACCCGAGCCCTGTGACCTTTCAAAACATCGGGCAGATCGCGCCTCAAGACCCCAAGACGAAGAGCCGCCTTCGAGAGTCGGGCGACGGAGTCGCCGACTGCCCCTCCCAGCCGAGTCCCAAAGATGGCCTCAGGACAAGCCGACTCCAAGCTAGCGACTTCCGATGAAGCCGGCTACAGGGAGTCGGCCCGTGACTCCATCCACCTCCTGCCTGAACGATCATGAGCGGGATGGGATAAAGCCTCCTTGCGGCCCGTCCCTGCCCCCCTCATAAAGAGCAGGCATGGCCACAGGGCGCCGTACCGACGGAGATCTCCGTCCGGCGCGGCATCAGAGCCACGCTGCCTCGACGCCAGCCCCGTGGGCAGATTCCTGTGCCCACGATGGCCTGTCTGTACGATCTAAAGACGGCAGGACCCGCCTGTCGGCGGGAGCGCAGAAGACGGCAAGAGCGCCCCAAAGACGGACCCGTTGGAGTCGGCCTCCGAGAGTCGGCCGGCCCCTCCCACGGGCTCCAAGCGCCATTAACCAGACAAGACAGGGAATGGCAACAGTGATCGCCCGCCAGGCGGCGGCACTGTTGCCATGACCCCACGACCAAGCTCGCGTCATTAGAAGCGTGGCTACAGTAACCTGCAGCCGGCAAGACCCGCCCGCGGCGGACAAGGGCTGTCGGCCCCATGCTGGACCGCCGGTGGGGCCCACTAGTCGGCGGGCCCCAGGAGTCGGCGGAGAAGACGGCGACTTAAGAGACTGATCGCTGGGACCTGCGTCCAGCCGGATTACCATTGTACCCCCGGGGGGTAGGCCTATATAAACCCCCCGGGGCACCCATGCAAAGAGTTGGAACCTAGTAGTTTTAGACACACACATAGAGGGAAGAGAAGAGCTAGCCGTGCCCTTCTCCTTCCTCACCTCGAACAGCTCAAGGAGCAATCTTGTACTCACTTTGCCATAGTGATCATGCGGAGACCCCAGAGAAGCGGCCAGAGGGGTGTTATCTCCTCGGAGACCCCACGAAGCTGGGTAAGATTCGCCGGTGTGCATGTCTTCGCCTCATCCCGTTTCCAGGCACCAGCGACGTTCTACTCGCCCCCTCCATGATAAGCCATCCTTTGGCATATGTCGCACCCAACCCCCGACATGCAGTGTGCTCCCTGGAGCGAGCCTTTCAGGCTGCATCACTGGAAGACCCGGATCACGGAAGCAGGAGGCTTCCCGAGACCGCCCCCAAGAAGAAGAAGACATCTTCCGGCTCGGCCCCTCAGGAGGCAAGCCCCTCAGGGTCCGCGCCTGCTCAGGGGGAACCTCCTTCTATCGCATAGGAAAGCGCGCCCGGCGCCCTCCTCAGGCAGGGCTCGGGGGCTCTCCCCTGGAGGGCCACCGACCTTGCTAAGGTCACGAGGGAGGCGCTTGGGCACCACTTGGAGGCGTGTTTCGAAGCACGTTTCCCTCAAGAAGGAGCAAGGCAAGGAGGGCCAAACCCTCAGGAGTTCGTCAGCAAGGCCATTCAGGAGCTGCAGGAGTCAAGAGTCATGAGTGGCAGCCGCCGCTTACCTGCCGTAGCACCCCATCCAGGCGAGGATGGTAGGCTGCGCGTCTGCATCGATATACCAGGGTTCAACCGAGCCGCCTCTCAGGAGCGCCTCTGGCCCTCTCGCGTGGGGCGCTGCGAAGGTCCACCCCACAACTACGTTCGCATGCCTTACGGCCTGCCGAATGCAGTCGCCACGTACCCGCGCCTCATGAGGGACATACTGGAGGCTCAAGAGGCCAGGCGTTCCGCAGCCCTAGCGGAGATGGAGATGGTCCACGAGGAGCCACTCAGGCGCCTCCGAGCCTCCGGGGCCCCCGAGCACTGGGGCTCGTGAGGATCGGCTCCCGCAGCCCACCGAGTCTGCTGCACAACCACCCTTTCGTCTTCAACGCTATCAGGTGACATATTTCAAGTTTCATTTCCAACTGGGAGCGCCCCCCAGGGCTGCATTATTCCCAGGCCGCGTGGGTCCGTCCCTGCGGCTTGTATCCCTTTTACTTCATGTTCCTAGCTTATCTTGTTGGGGGCGCCCCTCGGGCTGCATCATTCCCAGGTCGCTCGGGTCCGACTCGGCGATGTTCGTCTTCTTTGCGCTTATCTAAATGGACTTGCTCCTTCGTGATTAACATGCTTGACCTAGTTGCCCGCTCAATCGACACCAATCGATGGAGCTGCTCCCTAACGGCACGACGCTTGCGCATGGGTGCATCCCCGCAACGCCGACAAACCTGAATGGCTGAGCTCGCCGCGGCAGCCCGCGATAAGCGCTACCTCGTCAAGCCTTCAGTGCCTCGTCACCCCTCCGGGGCAACCAATGGCTGACTGTCGGTCGTGACAGCGAACTTTTGTTCTTTCTGTGATGAGCCCGCAGGATCTCTTCAAGGAGCAGCGTGAGGCGAGGCCCCCACGGTGTCTCCTTCACTCTCACCCGCGCGAACCGCTTGCACGTTAAAGGGGGGTGCCTGAGCATCGCGACTCAGGGGCTCCTCTGGCTCTCCAGCCCTCACCCTCGGCCTTGTCCACGGCATCGCGACACAGCATACCAGCGACGGCTGAGACTTCGCTCGAGGGCGGGACCCGAGGGCGAGAGCGAGAAAGGGGAGCAAAGGTGAGGGGAGGGACACGTGAGGACCTCGCCAAGCGACCCCTCGCCGCCGATGCAAGGACCCGACAACGCACTGTGAAGCGACTCCACGATTCTCGAGATAAGTCACCCTCTGGAAGCATTAACTAGCACGGCACCGTCCCCTCACCAAACGCAATCCCGACTTAGCAACGTCGCTCTCCTTTCTCGCCGAACGATGATTGCTTGAGCGCTAAGGGGGACCTCCTGAGCATCACGACTCAGGGGCTCTTACCGGACCCCGGGCCGCTCACCTCCTGGCCTTGACCACGGCATCGCGACCTGGCATACCAGCGACGGCTGAAGCTTGCCTTGGGACTGGGACCTGTCGGCGCAGAGCATCAAGCCCTCGCAAGGTTCGAAAGGGAGAACTGAGCTAAGGCGGCATGAGCAACTCGCGCTGTTTCACAACAAGGATCATATTAACAAACAGGACCACAGGCACCTCACAAGCCCCCACGGGGCGCGCTTTTGATTACTCGCAGGGAGCAGATCCTGAAGAACGCTAACTACACGTGCTCCTGCAAAAGACGCCATCATCAACAGTTGGCCGTCGGGCACCGGCGCCAACCCCATCCAGATCAGGGGCGGCGACGGCCTGCCGAGCCCGCCCTGCTCCGAGAGCGGCGCAGGCTCGGGGGCTCGTAGCTATCGTCGCTCGTCTCCGGAGTCACGACGAGCTCGGCGGAGTCGTTGGATCCTCCGACGCCTCCACCGCCTGAGGAGATGCCGAGGGAGCGGTCGGCGAGCCTAGCCCTCGCTGTGGCAGGGCCTCAATCACCTCTCCCGGGGCAGCACTCCAGTCGGCGCCCTTCCGCATCGAAGACCTTGAAGAGCATGACCGAAGCACCGTCGTATTCCAGGTGGATTGCGAGGGCGCCCCTTGTCCCGCAGACCCGGGCGATCTCACCCCAGCCTCGAGTCATGAAGACCTCGCCCGGGGCAACGACCTCAACCTCTGCCCCGGTTGCGAGGGTGCTGCAGCCGGCGTCTTTGCAGCCAGAGCTCCAGGGGTCCTCCCCGTGGAATCGTAGAGGCAAAGAAGGGAGGAAGGCGAATCCAAGACCGAGGAGGCATGGCGGCATGGAGTACGAACTCCTGGGAGGAGCCCTCGGCGTGGACTCCAGGGGGAACGACACGCACCTTCATGACCCGCCGGCGCCGACGGCGGCGTCGCCCGTGGCGTCAAGGCGTCAACCCCTTGAGCCCTCGATCCGGGCGTACATAAGGGAAGCGGGAACCCGGCATTGGCCGCCGCACGAGGGGCCTCAACACCACCTGGTGGGCACCCTCATTCCGATGGCAGAGGGTTAGCCGTTTCTTCGGCGGGAGCGGGTCAGGACCCTCTCGAGGAGCCTTTCCCTTCTCTGCCGCGGAGAACCGGCGGATTGGAGCCATTGCAGCTAGACGGAGCAAGAACCGGGAAGAAGAAGCAAGCAGAAACGGACCAGAGGAGTGCTCATCGTTCCGTACTTAAAGCCAGAGGAGGCCAACCGCCGACCTCCACGATCGCAGGTAATCATGACCCGCTTTGCATGCAGGGACTTGTCAATTGTGTAGTTGCCGAGGCGTCGTGGGGAAGTGGAGACACCCACGTCCAATCAACCGCCACGCGGCGCCCAAGGCCGCAGGCTGTTAGGGTCCGCAGCGATTCGCACTTGCCCCTTCGCCTCTCTGCTCGGTGAAGTCTGGGCGCGCCTCGGGCCCGGGGGCTACTGTCGGCGTTCTGGGAACGGGGGTCCCCAGACTTGCCTGCCTGCGGCCTGCAGCGTGGCTCAAAGGGGGGCCCAACACGACCCATCTTCGTCAACACGAGCTCAAGACCCTCGCGAGGGGCCAAGCCTCGCGGGGCGGACGACAGGGAGCTTCCTCAGGCATGGCCTCGTCAGGCTGGCTTGTGAGGAGGCGGAGAGATCAAGGCGGGGTACCTCACGAGGTGCCCATGACGCAAGCCATGACGACCAAGGGTGCCAGGTGGGCGCCAGCCCGCGTAGTGTCCTCCTTTCCTCTTTGGAGCAAAGGGAGCAAGCGCAGGCGAGAGCATCAAGCAAAGGCGTCCATTTCTGTGCAACAAGACCAAGACCAGTCCAACGGCAGGAAGGAAGTCATTTTGGAGCCCAAGACGGCGTCACCACCAGAGCCTTTGACAGGCGAGGACCAACTTTAGTCAGGATAAGTGTACCAGATGTTCCCCTTCAAAATGGCCAATTGTTGGCGCCCTTCCCGCTCAATATTTGGGAAGAGGCCCAGGGCCTTTGCCTATAAATAGGACTAGCCACCCACAGGGTAGAGAGATCTGAGATTTGGAATGAGTAGCTAGAGGCAATCTGGAATTAGAGAGAGAGAAGGCGACTGAACTCCTCCTAGCAGTTCATCGCCCCGGCCAAGAACAGACCCTCGCGAGGCTGTTCTTCCTTGTATTGTTCATCACCATCAGCCCAAGAGGCAATCCACCACACCACAAACTAGAGTAGGGTATTACACCACAATGGTGGCCCGAACTAGTATAAACCTTGTGTCACTTGTGTTGTTCCTTTCGTAGTTTAGGTCCTAGCGAGGCGGCGGGGTGCAGGTAGGTAGAGGGCGAGATTCCACGCGCACCCCAGTGTTCGAACCTCAAGGGTCTGCCGGAACCCGAAATCCGACAACGTACACATCAAATTCCTCCTTGAAACCTGCATGAACCATGAATTGATCCAACGGCCATTCGCAAGGCCGTACTTGAGCTTCCCTTGGTGGTTCAAGATCCGGCTCACGTATCGCGAGCCTTGGGGCTTGCTTCCTCGAGGAACCACCTTGGTATACTTTCCTAAACATTTTTCTTCCTCTGAAAAATTTCTGTAATTTTTAGTAACTTAAAATAAAAGTGAACCAAACTCAACAAAATTGATAGCAACTACTCCTACAAGTGTCTAGAAGCTATATCATGCATCAAAACTACTTTGGATCATAATGTTGATTATTTGATTGTGGGTTATCAAGATAAACATCAGGTTCTATCTCCACATCATTATCATTACGAGGTTGAGCATCAACATGAACATCATCATTAACATTAGCACTAGGTTCATGTTCATCACCAGATTGTGTCTCAGTATCAGAAATAGAAATATCATTGGGATTCTCAGGTGTGTCTATAACGGATTCACTGGAAGCATGCAAAGTCCTATAAGTTTTCCTTTTATTTTTATTACTAGGAGGAGTAGATGCATCAGTATTAGTTTTCTGAGAATCTTGCTCAATCCTCTTAGGATGGCCCTCAAGATACAAAGGTTCTTGAGTCATTTTACCACCTCTAGTCATAACCCTAACAGTGTTATCATTGTTCTTACTATCCAACTCATTGAGAAAATCATCATGTGCCTTAAGTACTTGTTCTACTTGATTTTTCACCATGGAAGCATGCTTACTAAAAATCTTAAGATCACTAGCAGTTCTACTCTTATAATCAGCCAAGCAGTCAAGAATGTAAGCATTACGTTTTAATTGTCTACTAACATAAGCATTGAAGTTTTCTTGCTTAACAATGAAATTATCAAACTCATCTAAGCATTGACCAGCAGTCTTATTATGAGGAATATCACCTTCATCAAATATATAGAGAGTTTACCTCTACTACCTGTGTCGGGTTATCAAGACCATGTATTTCTTCAATATGCGGTAAATTCTTAACATCTTTAGCTTTAATACCTTTTTCTTTCATAGATTTATTCGCCTCTTGCATATCTTCAGGACTGAGAAATACAATACCTCTTTTCTTCGAAGTTGGCTTAGGAGTTGGTTCAGGAAGTGTCCAATCATTATCATTACTCAATATTTATTCAATAGCAATTCAGCTTGCTCAACAGCTCGTTCCCTGAAAACGCAACCAGCACAACTATCTAGGTGGTCCCTAGAAGCATCGGTTAGTCCATTATAAAAGATTTCAAGTATTTCATTTTTCTTGAGGATGATCAGGCAAAGCATTAAGTAATTGGAGAATCCTCCCCCAAGCTTGTGAGAGACTCTCTTCTTCAATTTGCACAAAGTTAAATATTTCCTTTAAAGCAGCTTGTTTCTTATGAGCAGGGATTTTTTTTCCAGAGAAGTAGTAAATCATATCATGGGGACTACGCACGCAACCAGGAGCAAGAGAATCAAACTATAACTTAGCATCACCCTTTAACGAGAAATGAAACAACTTAAGAATATAGTAATAGCAAAAAATTTCCTCGTGAGCAAATAGGGTGGCTATTCATTCAATTTAGTAAGATGTGCCACAATAGTTTCAGATTCATAACCATGGAAAGGATCAGATTCAACCAAAGTAATCAACTCAGGATCGAAAGAGAATTCATAATTCTTATCAGTAACAAAGGTAGGTGAAGTAGCAAACTTAGGATCATATTGCATTCTAGCATTCAAAGACTTTTCTTTCCAGTTGCATAACAATTTCTTAAGATCATCTCTATGCTTACAAGCAGGAAATCCCTAGCTACCTCTCCATCCATAACATAACCCTCAGGCATAACAAGAAGTTCATATCTAGGAGAGCTAGTCTTATCAGGTGTCTCAAAGTTTTTAGTTTCAATAATTTAAATGTCGAGTTTGGAAATATCATCATCTTGAAAGATAATCAATATTTCTAACACTAGCAAGATGTTCATCAAGTAATTCACCCAGTGGCACAGTTTTATCAAGCAAAGTAGTAGCATCATAAGCATCATTCATAGTAGAAGTAGCAACATCAATAACATGCGATATCAGAATCAATAGCAGGTGTAGGTGGCGTAAGGTTACTCAAAACAGAAGGTGAATCAAGTGCACAACTAGATGGCAGTTCCTTACCTTCCCTTGTAGTAGAGGGAAAAAATCGTGGTTCTCGTATCTTTCAAATTCCTCACAGTGATCAACAGATATAAATCCCAAGTGACTCGGAGAATAGAGCTATGCTCCCCGACAACGGTGCCAGAAAAAGGTCTTGATAACCCACAAGTATAGGGGATCGCAACAGTTTTTGAAGGTAGAGTATTCAACCCAAATTTATTGAATCGACACAAGGGGAGCCAAAGAATATTATCAAGTATTAGCAGCTGAGTTGTCAATTCAACCACACCTCAAAGACTTCATATCTGCTGCAAAGTAGTATTGAAGTAACAGTAACCGTGGCAAAAGTAACAGTAGCAGTTTTGTAGCAATCGTAAATAGCAGTGTAACAGCAAAAGTAACATAGCAAAGATCGGTATGTGAAAAGCTCACGAGCAATGGATCAATGATGGATAATTATGTCGGATGGCATTCATCATGTAACAGTTATAACCTAGGGTGACACAGAACTAGCTCAAGTTCATCAATATAATGTAGGCATGTATTTCGAATATAGTCATACGTGCTTATGGAAAAGAACTTGCATGACATCTTTTGTCCTACCCTCCCATGGCGTTAGGGGTCCTAATGGAAAACTAAGGGATATTAAGGCCTCCTTTTAATAGAGAACCAGACCAAAGCATTAGCACTTAGTGAATACATGAACTCCTCAAACTACGGTAATCACC
This sequence comes from Aegilops bicornis, assembly GCA_021605145.1. NCBI lineage: Eukaryota > Viridiplantae > Streptophyta > Magnoliopsida > Poales > Poaceae > Aegilops > Aegilops bicornis. Next base: position 371,944,387 of record CM038669.1, on the reverse strand, counting down.
GGAAAGAATCCCAATTATTGTCACCTTGGGGTATGCGGATCATAACTCGTAATAGGTGTCTACAACTTGCAAGATAGGATCAAGAACACAAATATATTCATGAAAACATAATAGGTTCAGATCTGAAATCATGGCATTCGGGCCCTAGTGACAAGCATTAAGCATAGCAAAGTCATAGCAACATCAATCTCAGAACATAGTGTATACTAGGGATCAAACCCTAACAAAACTAACTCGATTACATGATAAATCTCATCCAACCCATCACCGTCCAGCAAGACTACGATGGAATTACTCATGCACGGTGGTGAGCATCATGAAATTGGTGATGGAGGAAGGTTGGTGATGATGATGGCGATGAATCCCCCTCTCCGGAGCCCCGATCGGACTCCAGACCTTCCCTCCCGATGAAGAATAGGAGGTGGCGGTGGCTCCGTATCTAAAACGCGATGAATCCTTCTCTCTCAATTTTTTCTCCCCGAAAGTGAATCTATGTAGTTGGAGTTGAGGTCGGTGGAGGTCCAAGGGACCACTACAAAAAAAATACACATCCGTGACATTTTGGGCCCAACGAATTTTTTTCTTTCATACTTATGACACTTCTATGATGATAATTGTGAAAAAATCCGGTATCAACATAGATGTGGTGGGCTCCTACTTTTATGACAAATAATCATGATTGAAAATGGGCTTTTCGTCCTGGGCGGGCCGGAGACGCAGTTGCATGACATTCTTTGGGCCGTCCATGACGGAAAAAACCATAGTAGAAGCGAGGGCGAGGAAAATATCGGGGAGTTCCCGATTACGGTGGGTGGTCGGGGCTGAGCGATGTGCGTTTCTCTCGTACATATGCGCGTGTGTGCGAGGCGTTGGGATCTAACTGAACCCGAGTGAGGGGTTGGGCTCTAACTGAACCCGAGCGATTGCACTGCAGGCTACGCGTTACTGAACCCAAGCGATCGATCAATCCCTTGTTGTTAACTGAACCCGAGTGATTCCTTCACTACTACTGCTAACTGAAGCCGATCGATGCTGCCTCTGGATGAACAGTGAGCGTTGTTGGGGGGGGGGGGGGTTGGATGAATAGTTCCTGGTGGGGGGTTGGATGAACAGGACCTCGTGGTAGTAGAGGCCGTTGCCGCTGGATGAACAGGACCCCGATCAATCGAGCCGGTGGATGAATAAGACCCTGTGGAGGGGTGGATGAACAGGACCCCGTGGAGGGCTGGATGAACAGGACGACCGTGGAGGGCTGGTGGAACAGTAGCCGATGGAGGGCTGGATGAACAGTAGCCCATGGAGGGTGGTTGAAAAGGACCCCGTGGAGAGGGCTAGTTGACTAGTAGCCGGTGGAGGAGCACACGGTGGAGGCTGGATGAACATGAGCCCGTGGATGAACAGTCGCAAGTGGAGGCTGGAGGAGGTCGACGGTGGATGAACAGTAGCCTGTGGAGGCTGGAGGAGGTCAACAGTGGAGATGAACAGTATCCTGTGGAGTCCCGTTTTGCGGTATGCCATACCCCTCCCGATGAACAGGACCCCCATTTCGACCATAGCACTCTAACACAAGTTTGTTTCCTCCGTTTTCCGGTACGCCACACCCCTCCCGATCAACAGGACCCCGTTTCCACCGTAGGAGGTCCGCTTCCTCCGTTTTGCGGTACGCCAGACCCCTCCCGATGAAAAGGATCCCGTTTCGACCGTGGCCGGTCGAACACAAGGCCGTTTCCTCCATTCTGCGGTATGCTAAGCCTCGTTTCCGTTGGTTGTTCCGTCCAAGCCGGTTGGCTCCGGATGAACAGCACGCGTTTTGTTGCCTCGCTATGAACACGACGCATTCCGTTGCCTCCCCATGAACATGATGCCAACGCAGTTTCTCCATTCCGACCTTGCCATGTACACGAGCACTGGTCGTACGTATGCGCGAGTAGGCGTTCGAGACCCAGCCAGTATGTACGTACGTGGCCGTATTTTCTTTCTTGCACCCTGGCCGATGTACGTACGTGTACATGCTACGTGCGCGCCTCTAGTACGACACGTGCGCGCCTCTACTACAACACGTGCGCGCCTCTACTACGACACGTGCGCGCCTCTACATCGACCAGTATGTACGTACTCGTTCGTGACCAAAATGACAACGCTACGTACGCTTCGACCAGGTGGGTCCCGACTGTCAGGCACTTCCTCACGTGCGAAGATGTAGCTGGTGGGTCCCACCAGTCAGGGGGGCAATTCAATTTTTTTGCCTGTAATATGGACGCACTTCCTTGCGCGCGAAGATGTAGCTGGTGGGTCCCAACAGTCAGGGGGGAAACATTTTTATCTTTGCAAAATACGATGGCCCGTCCGTTGGGTCCCTACAGTTAGGTGGAGAATAATTAGTTTGCGCGTAATAAGGAGGCACTTCCTTGCTGCGGCCATGGACCTAGCTGTCAGCCTCTCCACATACAGTACTCTTCCGATGGAAGTCGTTTGTTGACCACATTTACCACGCCGCGCCGACAGCACCAGGGCGGTGGACGACGGCGAGGCTTAGGAAGGGGACGACGCGGAGCCGGGAAGACGCGACAGTGGATGCCCACACGAAGAGGAGTACGAGGGTTCACTGGTTCGGCTGCGGTGTGAGGATGCCGTCGCCGCAGGGCCTGGCCAGCCGTGGGAGTGGTAGGGACGGTGATGCCTCCGCGGCAGCACAGCCGTCCACGGGAGGCAGGAGCAAGCGGCACGACTGGCGCTACTTTGGGCGGCTGGAGAAAGAAGACCAGAGGTTGAAGAATCTCGACGGCCGTTGGATGGACATCGTACGGTCACTGCAGCTAGAATCGTTTATATTGACTAAGTTGACAAAGCCCTTGGTACGCGTCAACTTAGTAGGCCCACAGGCCAGCCTCCGAAACGGTGTGCCCCAGATGTCAGGGGGAGGAATCATTTTTTGGGCAGGTGAAGCTAGAATATCCGAGACTGAAGAAGAAGCACGGCATCCGTTGGATGGACATCCAACAGACACTGCTGCTAGAACCGTGGGTTGACTATAAGTTAACAAAGCCTTGCATACGCGTCAACTTAGTAGGCCCACAAGTGTGTGGCAGAGAACTTATAGCCCATTTGCGATATGTAAGAATGTACAGCCGCATTTTTTAATTCTAATGGAATTTACTACAGCCCATTTACAGTTCGTTAAAAGTAAAACCCATTTTCCAGCTAGGGCAACGATTAGTAATTTCAACCAACCTTTCAAAACCGAATTAAATAAAATTTCCCACATTTTGATGGGATCCAAAATATTTTTGTCCCGAAATTTCTAGTCAGATTAAATACAATTTCAATATAAATTTGTATTACGTAAAAATTCAACAAAACATTGCGCGCGCAACAATTAATGAAATTAAAATTATCAAAATCCAAAAGTAATATTTTATAAACTAATTACGTGTTTGGTGAATTTTTTATAGTTACTGCCCAGTTTTTATAATTACATCCCACTTATTATTTCTTAAAGCCCATTTTCTCACTACTAGGGAAAAGCCTATACACAGAAAGTTACTAGTAGCGAGGGTTACAAACACTGCCATCGTTATTTACTGATGGCGCAGGTTTTTAAACCCCGCTACTACTAAGTTGATAGCGCGGGTTTTTAACCCTCGCTACTACTAAGCAGTCTCTACCGTGCCCCCCGGGACATGCCATAGTAGTAGCGCGGGTTTTTAAAACCTCGCTACTACTAAGTTTGATAGCGATAGCGTTGGTTTTAGCCCTCGCTACTACTAAGTGGTGCCATAGTAGTAGCGAGGGGTAAAAACCGGCGCTACTAACTAAAGGTCCCATTTTCAAACTCTATCCCCTCCCCGTGGATCGCCTTTTCAGTTTTAGAAAAATAAAAGAAAATGATGAAAATGTCAAAACAATAAAAGAAAATAATTTCCCATGTGATATGTGGTCTAGTTGTTGGGAAAATTTGCAAATATGAATTTCGACTTTATTTGCAAAATCTCTCGAGAATTTGTAAAAATGGGCATAACTTTTGCATACTAACTCGGATGAAAAAGTTTTTTATATGAAAAATCATCTACTCGAAAAGTTACATCCAAATTTAACGGGGGGAACCCCGTTAAACATTTTCAAAATCCTCAAAAACCAAACAAAAAAAAAGTTACGGGGCTTTTAAGATCTAGAGTGGAAAAAACGAAAAAATTTCAAACTGTGTGGTCAAACTGTGGTTAAACAATGGTCAAACTAATTATTCTAGAATATTAGTGTTACTAAATAATTATTTTTGTTTTTTTGAATTTTGGTCAAATCTGGTCAAACTGTGGTCAAACTATGGTCAAACTATGGTCAAACTAATTATTCAAGAAATATTAGTGTTACTAATTTTTTAGAACAATAGTTTCAAACTCAAATAGTGAAATGTGTGACTTCATGCTCAAGCTAAATTCACGAGGTTAATAGGATTGACATCTTACTATTGTCGGAAAACAACAAGTGCAGAGACTTGGAAACGAGGGAGAATAGAACCCGGAAGTTACGCGTGCTCAGGCTGGAGTAGTGAGAGGATGGGTGACCGTCCGAGAAGTTAGATGATTTGGAATGATGAGGGGTGATTAGAGATTAAATTGAGCAGCGATGAGGGGTGATTAGAGATTTGAGGTTAAAATAATTCAGAAATTTGAAAATTAGGGAAAAATCGAAATATTTTTTCAAAAAAATTCAAAAAAAACCCGCGCTGGTGGTAGTAGCGCGAGTTTTTACCCACCCTACTACTAAAGGACATAGTAGTAGCGCGGGTGGCACCCGCGCTACTGCTATATGTTACATGTAGCGCCTTATTAGTAGCGCCGGCCCCCGCGCTACTAATAGGCCCAAAACCCGCGCTGCTGCTAGGCTTTTCCCTAGTAGTGTCTTGTTAAGCCTAATGCAACCCTCCTAGGAAAGATTTGCAGCCCAGCAGGGCGGAGAATAACAAGTTGACCGGGATTGTGTACAACTGTCGGCCCAGTTGCATTGCTGATGGTTGAAAAAAGGAATGTCTAGTACAGTACAACCTTACATGGCTACTCAGCCCACATTCAGCGATGCCGGAAAGGCCCAAACAAGGCTTCTATACAACTTTTTGAAGTCATTGAGCTCCATTAATAACTTAAGAAAAAAGTTAGAGTACAGTGGAACCTAATTAAAAGCTGTCACGAGAGAGAGAGAGAGAGAGACCCATCGGTCGATGCTCATAAATACATCTTTCAGCCATATGCATTGATGATGCTCACTAAAAACTTATATAGTTGACACAATCATATAGAACATCATAGCACACTGAACTTGCATACAAAAATTTCACGCAGGCGACACAATCAGGGTGGAAGCAGTGGATCGCTACGGGTAGGGCTATGTTGAAACCAACGAACTCGTACATAACGGTTCATCGTCTTTATCAATGACGGGGAAATATCTTGAATGGTGTGCAAAGAAAACAGACAGACATCACAATATATAAGTTTTGCTAGAACATTAAGTTGACGTACAACCCTTTCTAAAAAAAGTTCAGGTAAAAAATAGAATAGGTCACAATCAAATGTACTGGCACATCAGTGCTTCACACCCATACCTCATATTTAACCAGTATCTGACAAGATTCAGTTGTTACCTCAAATTAGAGCACATCCAGGCAGCCAGACCTGCCTCTTCTCCCAAAGAAGAAGTGGCCTCCACCGCGCGATGGAGTAGGCCCTGTGCCATCCATCATTTCGAGCAACACGGGGAAAGTCTGACATTGACTCATAATGGGCGTCTGCCGGACCTGGGCACCAGCGGCGGCAGGACTTTGATTGATGGATTGACCACTTCTTGACATGAACGAACACTCGATATAGGTACATCCCTAATGTGGTCCTTGGCGGCCTTGGTGGCGATGAATAGTACAACCCCGGTTCCTGCACCAGTATCACAACACCAATCACCTTCGGTATGGTGGACGGCTTCTTCATCCATGCCATAACCGTCAGAACCCAGCTGTCTGGAGGAACAAACATACTTACAAGCTCACCTCCAAGGTCGTTGATAACCTCATTCATGGACTCGCTGTTCCAAGCACGTCGAGGCATGCCGTGGAAGGTAAGATTTGTTAAAAACTCAAGCTCAGAGGGCACCGATCCCCATCCTGGTTGTCGGCATCCTGGGACGGGGTTCCCCAGACTTGCCTGCCTCCGGCCCATGGTGTGGCTCCACTAACGGCCTGGTACGGCCCGTCTTCATCAGCAAACACTCAAGACCCTTGCGGGGGCCAAGCCTCGCGAGGCGGACGATACAAGACCTCCTCAGGGGCAGCCTCACTAGGCTGGCTCGTGAGGAGTGGAGAGATCAAGGCGAGGGGCACCTCGCGAGGTTTCCGTGACGTGTGCCATGACGACCAAGGCCAGGCGGGCGCCAGCGCATGCAGAGTACCGGTTGCCTCTTTGGTGCCAAAGGGGCAGGTGCACACGAGGACTCCCGAGGCATCAGGCAAAGGTTTCCATATTGGTGCAACGAGAACAAGACCAGCAGGACAGCAGGACGGAGGTCATCGTGGAGCCCACGACGGCGTCACCACCAGAGCCTTTGGCTGGCGAAGACCACCTTTTGTCAGGATAGCTTGTACTAGCTGTCCCCCCTTCAAATTGGCCGTTGTGGGATCCCTTCCTGCCTAAACATTTGAGAAGAGGACCAGGGCCTCTATAAATAGGACTAGCTACCACCATAGGCAGGGAGGATGATTCAGATCGTCCCCAGCCACACAAGCTCAGGGAGCTCGATAACGCCTCTCCTCAGGAGGTTGCTCTTCCCTTGTACCTGTTCATCCTCAGCCTACAAGGCAATCCTCAGCCTACAAGGCCCGAACCAGTATAAACTGTTGCGTCCCTTGTTCCCTAGGTTCGGCGGGCTAGGCCTTGAGATCCATGCAAGAGTGGGCTAGAGGAAGAGAGATCTTTATGCGCACCCCAGTGTTTGAACCTCAAGGGTTTTGTCGGAACCCGTAATCTGAAATTTGGTGCGCCAGGTAGGGGTGCGCTGAAGCCTTTCTTCCGTTGATATACGCTCTACTACTCTACCACGTCCATGGTGGACGCTCGCCGAGTCCGCGCTGAGCACCGGGCCACCCTGGCCGCCCGTGTCGCTCAGACAGCTCTTGTCGGCGGGCCTCCCCGCCGTTCTCCATCACCCGCCACTAACGACGCCACCGACCCGGCAGGAAACGAGCAACAAGCATCATGGCTGCACCCCTCTGTGCAGGGGGCGGCCGCATCGCCAACCCATCGCTGACTCCGGCCGCCTCATTGTCCCACGCTCGCCGCGCGCCCACGAACGCGCAGGCCGTGCTGCTCATGGCACGCGAGCTCCTGTGCTACCGCCCGGTCGACGACCTCTACGAGGACTGGCCGGACCGCATCACGGCGCTCCTCAGCGCCCCTGGAGGCTCCCCCGTACCATCTCTCTTGCTGCCTCGCCCTCCTCCAGCTGCGGGCGATGTAGCTCACGGAGCGCCTCCGCCACCTCCGCACCACGACGACGTCCTGGCACCAAGACGCGCGGCCCCTCGGCGTGACCCGCCGCGCAGGGCGCTCGCGCGGGAAGAAGGAAGCTGCCAAGAAGTTCCCCAACCGCGAGAAAAATCTCCCGCGCTCCCGGCGCCGCCATGTCAAGACCGCGTGCTGCCTGCGGCGGCGGAGTGTGGGCATCAAGATCAAGCTCCGCCCCCGCGAGGGCCCCGGTGGCCACAGCAGGCTGCCGTGCCTTCACTCCAGAGCTGCGTAGCGTCGTTTGGCCGGGCAAGTTCAAGCCAGACCTGCCCCCACGCTACGACGGCACCCCCGACCCAGCGGAGTTCTTGCATCTCTGTGAGCTGAGCATCGAGGCGGCCAATGGTGACGAGAAAGTCATGGCGAACTGGTTTCGCATGGCTCTCAAAGATGGTGCTCGCTCGTGGCTCCTGAATTTGCCCCCGGGGTCAATCTCCTCCTGGGGTGAGATGCGCGACCGCTTCGTCGCCAACTTCCAGGGCACTTGCGACCGCCCGCCGGCTACGGGTGACCTGTGCCGCATCAAGCAGCAGCCAGGAGAGACCCTGCAGAAGTACATCCAGCGCTTCAACATCATTCGCCTCAAGATTCCCAAGGTGATGGACGAGGCCATCATTTCACCGTTCTCTGATGGTGTCCGCGATGTCAAGATGAAGGAGGAGCTCGCCATCCACGAGGAGCTATGCACGGCTCTGGAGATGTTCAACATGGCGACCAAGTGCGCAAGAGCTGAGGAGGGGCGCATCTCCCTCCTCGAGCTCCCTGCTGCCGACCCAGAAGAGAAGAAAGCCAAGGCCGAGGACGTGAAGCGCAAGGGAGTAGCCGTGCTCGCGGTGGAGCCGGACACGAAGCGCGGCCGGGACCACCCCGAGTCGTCTAAGAGCAGACGTCCGTTCTACGCCTTCCACAATGTACACAGCCACAACACCAATGACTGCCAAGAGCTCAGGGCCATTCAAGATGAACGCTGCGGTCGATGCCCCGAGCACAGCGACCGAGGAGGAGGACAAAGTGGAGGACGCTGGGACGACGGCGGCCCCCGTCAGGAGTGGCGCGACCGGCCTTGCGAGGACCACTGGCAGGACCAGCCTCGTGAGGGCACCTGAAGGGACCAGCCTCGTGAGGACCGTCCTCAGGGCAATACTGGCCTCCCTCCGTTGCCGCCACCGCCAAGAAGGAATGACGGCCACCATCAGGAAGAGGGGGCTGGGGGCTTCCAGGAGCCGCGTGCTGTCGCCTGCATCTTGGGCGGCGCTCAGGCCCCAGCTTCCCAGTGCATCTTCAAGCAGTTTGCTCGTGAGGTGAACGCGGCCCTTCCAGGCTCGAGGCCACGTGCCCGCTCAGGTGGTCCAAGTGCGCCATCACCTTCAGCTCGTCGGATCAGCTCAAATGCGCGGCTACCGCCGGCGCCCTCCCGATGCTTTGCTCACCCATCATCAGCAATGTCCAAGTCACCAAGACCGTCATCAACGATGGCGCAGGGCTCAATGTCCTGTCCGTCGAGACATTTGATAGCCTCCAAGTACCATACGATCTGCTACAGCCTACCAAGCCTTTCTTAGGAGTGACCGACGGCTCCACCACCCTGATAGGGAGGTTCTCCTCCCTGTCACCTTTGGCCAGCGTAACAACTACCGCACCGAGCTCATTGACTTCGATTTCGCCCACATCCATCTGCCGTACAATGCCATCCTTGGGTATCCAGCATTGGCCAAGTTTATGGCAGTGACCCACCACGGCTACAACGTCCTCAAGATGCCAGGGAGCGGCGGAGTCATCATGGTCCCCTGCAATGAAAGAGATGCGGTGTGCTCCCTCCAGCGCGCCTTCCAAGCCGCAGCGATCGAAGACCCCGAAAACGAGGGCACCATGTACCCTCCTGAGGCCATCCCCAAGAAGAAGAAACAGCTACTCCACCCAGGGCCTCAGGGGAGTGGCGTCTTCGGCGGCGCCACCTCGAGATCCACGCCCGCAGTTGGGGCGCCTCCCTCCCTCGCATAGGAAGGCGCGCCCCGCACCCTCCTCGGGCAAGGCTCGGGGGCTCTCTTCTAGAGGGCCTCAGACCTAGCCAACATCAAGAGGGAGGCGCTCGGGCACCATGTGGATGCATGCTTCACCGCACGTTTCCCACCAAAGGGCGTTGGGCAAGGAGCGCCCGGTGCTCAGGAGTTCATTGTCAAGGCAACCCAGGAGCTTCAAGAGGCAAGGACCATATGCAGCGACCGCCGCCCACCGCACGGCGTAGCTCCCCATCCTGGCAAGGACGGCGGGCTACGCGTCTGCATCGACATTCCAGGGCTCAGCAGGGCCGCATCTCAGGAGCGCTTCTGGCCTTCGCGCGTTGGACGGTGTGAGGGTCCATCTCATAGCTACGTTTGCATGCCATGTGGCCTGCCGAACGTGGCTGTCACTTTCCTGGCGGCTCCTGGCGGCTCAGGAGGCCAGGCATCACGCAGTCCTGGCGAAGATGGCGACGGTCCTCAAGGAACCACCCGAGCCCCCAGAGCCTCCTGAGGCTCAGGGCCCTGGTGGTCCGTGAGGAGCGACTCCTTCAGCACGGGCCTTCAGCTACCTCAACACTCCTTCGACAACGGTACCAGGTGACATTTTCCGGTTTACTCAGATGGGAGTGCCCCTCGGGTCGCACCATTCCCAGGTCGCACGGGCCTCTCCCTGCGGCATGTATCTTTTTGCATCTTTAGCTTACTCTATCGGGGGTGCCCCTCGGGCTGCATCATCCCCAGGCCGCTCGGGTCCGTCCCGGTGGCATGTATCGTCCTTGCATCTATTTAAAATAGCTTATCTCCTTGCGTGGTTTACCTATGATTATTACCTGCCTGATTGCACCTCGCGGCATCCCGCACTGCTAACCAACCTCCTATCTGCCCTGCGGCGAGAGCCCCACGCGTCGACACGGTGCTTATGTTCGGGTCCGTCCCTGCAACGCTGACAAATCTAAGAGACTGAGCTCTGGCTCGCAGCCCACTCTGCGCACGTCACCTCACCAGATCCTCAGTGCCCTCGTCTCTCTATGGGAGGATCTACCTCTGGGTAGCCGGCGCGACCATGGCAGCTAACTTGCAGGAACCTCCGGAGCACTAGCTAAAGGTGGTCCCGTTAGCTTGTTCCTCCTCTCATGCGATTCGCTTGCGCGTGGAAGGGAGGGCTCATGAGCATCACACCTCAGGGGCTCTTACTGACTCTCCAGCCCTCACCCCTTGGCCTTGACCACGGCATCGCGACCTGGCATACCAGCGGTGGCTGAGCCTTGCTCGAGGGTCGGGACCCGATAATGCGGAGCACTCAGGAGAGCGCGAGAGGGGGAAGGACCTGACGTGGTCCCGACCTGGCAGCACCATGACCACAGACGCGCAGGTCGAACGCGGCCCAAGGAATCGATCCAAGATCGCTAAAGATAAGTCACGCAGTCAAGTCAGCCCAGCACCATAACATAGAATTCCTAGCATGTGCAGCCTTGCTACGGCGATGCCACATACCTTTCCTGCCTTCTCGGAGTTGCTTGCATGCTAAGGGGACCCCCTGAGCATCGCGCCATAGGGGCTTTTACCAGACCTCGGGCCGCTCACCTCCTGGCCTTGACCACGGCATCGCGACCTGGCATACTAGCGATGGCTGAAGCCTGCCCGAGGACTGGGGCCTATCAGCATAGAGTGCCAGGCTACCGCAAGGATGGAAAGGGGGAACCAAGACGAAGCAAGACGCGCGAACATAAGCTTTCATAATGGGGATGATATTAACACAAAAGGCACTACATATTCTTTACACACCCCTGTGGGGTTCATCTCGATTCCTCGCAGGGAACAAAAGGAGAAGACTATCGGGAGCTATATCTACGGGCGTCGCCGCCGATGCCATCATCAACAGTGGGCCACCGGAGACCGACGACAACCCCATCCAGATAAGCGGCGATGACGAGCGGACACCGCCGCTGCGCTCCGGGCACGGCGGGAGCTCGGGGGCACGTAGCTGTCGTCGCTCATCTCCGGGGTCTCATCAGGCTCAGGAGAACCGCTGGACTCCTAGGTGCCATCACTGCTGCTGGAGGGACTGTCGGCGGGGCCGACGCTAGGCGTCGCGCCCCCCTGAAGGCTCCCTCCCAAGCAGCACTCCAGCCGGCGGCCTTCCCCGTCGAAGACCCTGAAGAATAACATGGAGGCGTCGTCGTACTCGAAATGGATGGCGAGGGAGCCCTCCGTGCGGCAGACATGGGCAACCTCGCCCCATCCGCGAGTCATGAAGACCTTGCCTGGGGTGACGACCTCAACCTCCGCTCGCATAGCCGGGGTGCCACAATCGGCGTGATGCAGCCATAGCTCGAGAGGCCCCCTCGGCGGCATCTCCACGGCGAAGAACGACGGAAATGGGATCCACGTGCGCGGCGGCATCGCCGCCCACACCACGAATTCACGTGAGGAGCCTTCGGCGTGGGTTCGCGGGGTGGCGGCGCGCATCACCACAGCATGGCTACCTTGGCCATAGTGTGAGCGCCGCGAGCCACCGCCTCCCTCTCTGGGGGCCTGCGCCCGGGCGTAGACAGGCAACGGGTAGCCGGGAGGAGTCCGCTCGTACCATGGCCTCGTCACCTCCCGCCTCAAGATGACGTCGCGAAGGCGGGCTAGCATCTTCTTCGGTGGGAGTGGCCCAAGCTCCTCGCGGGGTTTTTTCCCTTCTCAGCGGTGGAGAACCGCCGTATCGGCGCCATGGGTGACGCGGCGAGGCAGTGAAGCAAAGAAGAAGGAGCAAGAGGAACGGAGGAAGAGATGGGCAACAGGGGCTATGCCCCCCTCCCCATTTATAGCAGGAGGAGGCCAACCGACGACCCCCACGATCGCAGGTAATGATGGCTTTTCTGCATGCACCAAGGACTTGTCAAGTCAGGCAGTTACCGAGGCAGCATGGGGAAGCGGAGACGCCCACGTCCCATCAATCGCCACGCATCAATCAAGGTCGCATGCTGTTGGGGCCCACGGTGCTCCGCACTTGGCCTTGGCTTCGCCCCAAAGCCAAGTCCGAGCGCGCCTTGGGCCCGGAGGCTACTGTCGGCGTCCTGGGAACGGGGGTCCCCAGAATTGCCTGCCTGCGGCCCACGGCGTGGCTCCACTAACGGGCTGGTATGACCCGTCTTCATCAGCAAAACTCAAGACCCTCGCGGGGGGCCAAGCCTCGCGAGGCAGACGACACAAGACCTCCTCAGGGCCAGCCTCACTAGGCTGGCTCGCGAGGAGCGGAGATATCAAGGCGAGGGGAACCTTGTGAGGTTTCTGTGACGTGAGCCATTACGACCAAGGCCAGGCAGGCGCCAGCGTGCAGAGTACCGGTTGCCTCTTTGGTGCTAAAGGGGCAGGTACAGGCGAGGAGTCCTGATACGTCCATTTTGCATCATGCCTTTATATCGATATTTATTACATTATGGGATGTTATTACACATTATGCCACAATACTTATGCCTTTTCTCTCGTATTTTACAAGGTTTACATGAAGAGGGAGAATGCCGCGAATTTGGAATGCAAATTTGGAAATGGAGCAAATATTAGAGACCTATTCTGCACAACTCCAAAAGTCCTGAAACTTCATGGAGACACGTTTTGGAATATATAAAAAATACTGGAGAAAGAATCAACCAGACGGGGCCCACACACTGGCCACGAGGGTGGGGGCGCGCCCTACCCCCCTGGGCGCGCCCCCTGCCTCGTGGGCCCCCTGGCAGGCCTCCGGTGCCATCTTCTGCTATATGAGGTCTTTTACCCTGGAAAAAAAATCATAAGCAAGCTTTCGGGATGAAACACCGCCGCCACAAGGCAGAACCAATCCAGGGCTCCGGCGGAGCTGTTCTGCCAGGGAAACATCCCTCTGAGAGGGGGAAATCATCACCATCGTCATCACCAACGATCCTCTCATCAGGAGGGGGCCAATATCGATCAACATCTTCACCAAAACCATCTCCTCTAAAACCCTAGTTCATCTCTCGTATCCAATCTTTGTCCCAAAGCCTCAGATTGGTACCTGTGGGTTGCTAGTAGTGTTGATTACTCCTTGTAGTTGATGCTAGTTGGTTTATTTGGTGGAAGATCATATGTTCAGATCCTTTATGCATATTAATGCCCCTCTGATTATGAACATGAATATGATTTGTGAGTAGTTAATTACGTTTGTTCCTGAGGACATGGGAGAAGTCTTGCTATAAGTAGTCATGTGAATTTGGTATTCGTTCGATATTTTGATGAGATGTATGTTGTCTCTCCTCTAGTGGTGTTATGTGAACGTCGACTACATTACACTTCACCATTGTTTGGGCCTAGAGGAAGGCATTGGGAAGTAATAAGTAGATGATGGGTTGCTAGAGTGACAGAAGCTTAAACCCTAGATGATGAGTTGCTTCGTAAGGGGCTGATGTGGATCCATATGTTTCATGCTAAGGTTAGGTTTACCTTAATACTTCTTTTGTAGTTGCGGATGACTGCAATAGGGGTTAATCATAAGTGGTATGCTTGTCCAAGAAAGGGCAGTACCCAAGCACCGGTCCACCCACATATAAAATTATCAAAGTAACGAACGTGAATCATATAAACGTGATGAAAACTAGCTTGATGATAATTCCCATGTGTCCTCGGGAGCGTTTTCCTTCATATAAGAGTTTGTCCAAGCTTGTCCTTTGCTAAAAAAGGATTGGTCCATCTTGCTGCACCTTATTTACTTTCATTACTTGTTACTTGTTACAAATTACCTTATCACAAAACTATCCGTTACCGATAATTTTAGTGCTTGCAGAGAATACCTTACTGAAAACCGCTTGTCATTTCCTTCTGCTCCTCGTTGGGTTCGACACTCTTACTTATCTAAAGGACTATGATAGATCCCCTATACTTGTGGGTCATCAAGACTCTTTTCTGGCGCCGTTGCCGGGGAGTGAAGTGCCTTTGGTAGGTGGAATTTGGTAAGGAAAAATTTATATAGTGTGCTGAAATTTACTGTCACTTGTTACTATGGAACATAATCCTTTGAGGGGCTTGTTCGGGGTATCTTCACCCCGACCAGTAGAGCAAAGAGTTGCTCCTCAACCTACTGAACCTACTGAAAATGTTTACTTTGAAATCCCTTCGGGTATGATAGAGAAACTGTAGCTAATCCTTTCACAGGTGATGGAACATTACATCCCGATTTGCACCTAATCTATGTGGATGAAGTTTGTGGATTATTTAAGCTTGCAGGTATGCCCGAGGATGTTATCAAGAAGAAGGTCTTCCCTTTATATTTGAAGGTAAAGGCATTGACATGCTTTAGGCTATGTGATGATATGTGATCATGGAACTACAACCGATTGAAATTGGAATTTCATCAGAAGTTTTATCCTATGCATCTTGTTTATCGTGATTGTAATTATATATACAATTTTTGGCCTCACGAAGGAGAAAGCATCACTCAAGCTTGGGGGAGGCTTAAGTCAATTTTATATTCATGCCCCAATCATGAGCTCTCAAGAGAAATTATTATTCAAAAATTTTATGCTCGGCTTTCTCTCAATAATCGCTCCATGCTCGATACTTCTTGTACTGGTTCTTTTATGATGAAGACTATTGAATTCAAATGGGATTTATAGGAAAGAATTAAACGCAACTCTAATGATTGGGATCTTGACGAAGGTAAGGAGTTAGGTATAACACCTAAGTTTCATTGTGTTCTATCCTTTATGGACACCGATGTTTTCCGTGAATTTAGCACTAAATATGGACTTGACTCTGACATAGTAGCTTCTTTCTGTGAATCCTTTGCTACTCATGTTGATCTCCCTAAGGAGAAGTGGTTTAAATTTAATCCTCCCATTGAAGTAAAAGTAGTTGCACCTATTAAGGTTGAAGAAAAGACTATCACTTATAATGTTGACCTATTGTTCCTACCGCCTATATTGAGAAACCACCTTTCCCTGTTAGAAAAGGATTATGCTAAAGCTTCAAATGTGGTTCGTAAGAGTAACACTAGAACACCTACACCCCCTGAGCAAATTAGAGTTGAACCTAGTATTGCTATGGTTAAAGATCTCTTGGCCGATAATATTGATGGGCATGTTATTTACTTCTATGATGAAGCTGCTAGAATTGCTAGACCTGATACTAAAAATAAACATAGACCTGTTGTAGGCATGCCTATTATTTCTGTTAAAATAGGAGATCATTGTTATCATGGCTTATGTGATATGGATGCTAGTGCAAGTGCAATACCTCATTCCTTATACAAATAAATTATGCATGATATTGCACCTGCTGAGAGAGAGGAAATTGATGTTACAATTAAGCTTGCCAATAGAGACACTATTTCACCAGTTGGGATTGTTAGAGATGTTGAAGTCTTGTGTGGGAAAGTTAAATATCCTGCTGATTTTGTTGTTCTTTGTTCCCCACAAGATAACTTTTGTCCCTTCATATTTGGTAGACCCTTCTTGAATACTGTTAGTGCTAGGATAGATTGCAAAAAGGATGTTGTTACTATCCGTTTGGGGGATATGTCTCATGAGTTTAATTTTGCTAAATTTAGTAGACAACCCCATGATAAAGAATTGCCTAGTAAAGATGAAATTATTGGTCTTTCCTTTATTGTCGTGCCTCCTATTGATCCTTTAGAACAATATTTGCTCGACCATGAAAATGATATGTTTATGAATGAAAGAAGGGAAATAGATGAAGTATTCTTTAAACAGGGACCTATTTTGAAACACAACTTGCCTGTTGAAATCCTAGGGGATCCTCCTCCACCCAAGGGGTGATCCCGTGTTTGAGCTTAAACCATTACCTGATACTCTTAAATATGCTTATCTTGATGAAAAGATGATATATCATGTTATTATTAGTGCTAACCTTTCAGAGCATGAAGAATAGAAATTATTGAAAACTCTAAATAAGCATCGTGCTGCTATTGGATATACTCTTGATGATCTTAAGGGCATTAGTCCCACTTTATGCCAGCACAAAATAAAATTGGAGAAAGACGCTAAACCAGTTGTTGATCACCAACAACGGTTAAATACTAAAGCTTCTGGAGGCAGGTATAATCTATCCCGTTGCTGATAGTGAGTGGGTAACTCCTGTCCATTGTGTCTCTAAGAAGGGAGGTATTACCGTTGTTCCTAATGATAAAGATGAATTGATCCCACAAAGAATTATTACAGGTTATAGAATGGTAATTGATTTCCGCAAATTAAATAAAGCTACTAAAAAGGATCATTACCCTTTACCTTTTATTGAGCAAATGCTAGAAAGATTATCCAAACATACACATTTTTGCTTTCTAGATGGTTATTCCGGTTTCCCTCAAATACCTGTGTCAAAAGAGGATCAAGAAAAGACCACTTTTACTTGCCCTTTCGGTACCTTTGCTTATAGACATATGCCTTTTGGTTTATTTAATGCACCTGCTACCTTTCAAAGCTGCATGATGGCTATATTCTCTGATTTTTGTGAAACGATTGTTGAGGTTTTCATGGATGATTTCTCCGTATACGGAACTTCTTTTGATGATTGCTTGAGCAACCTTGATCGAGTTTTGCAGATATGTGAAGAAACTAATCTTGTCTTGAATTGGGAAAAGTGCCACTTTATGGTTAATGAACGTATTGTCTTGTGGCATAAAATTTCTAAATGAGGTATTAAAGTTGATAAAGCTAAAGTTGATGCTATTGAAAAGATGTCGTGTCCAAAGGACATCAAAGGTATAAGAAGTTTCCTTGGTCATGCCGGTTTTTATAGGAGGTTCATTAAGGACTTCTAAAAAATTTCTAGGCCTCTAACTAATCTCTTACAAAAAGATGTTCCTTTTATCTTTGATGATGATTGTGTAGAAGCATTTGAAATACTTAAGAAAGCCTTGATTTCTGCACCTATTGTTCAACCACCTGATTGGAATTTACCCTTTGAAATTATGTGTGATGCTAGTGATTATGCTATAGGTGTTGTTCTAGGACAAAGATTTGATAAGAAATTAAATGTTATCCAATATGCTAGTAAAACTCTAGACAATGCCCAGAGAAATTGTGCTACTACTGAAAAAGAATTTTTAGCAGTTGTATTTGCTTGTGGTATGTTCAGACCTTATATTGTTGATTCTAAAGTAACTGTTCACACTGATCATGCTGCTATTAAATATCTTATGGAAAAGAAAGATGCTAAACCTAGACTCATTAGATGGGTTCTCCTACTACAAGAATTTGATTTGCATATTATTGATAGAAAGGGAGCTAAGAACCCCATTGAAGACAACTTGTCTAGGTTAGAGAATGTTCTTGATGACCCACTACCTATTGATGATAGCTTTCTTGATGAACAATTAGCTGTCATAAATGCTTCTCGTACTGCTCCATGGTATGCTGATTATGCCAATTACATTGTTGCTAAATTTATACCACCTAGTTTCACATACCAACAAAAGAAAAAGTTTTTCTATGATTTAAGACATTACTTCTGGGATGAGCCACACCTTTATAAAGAAGGAGTAGATGGTGTTATTAGATGTTGTGTACCGGAGCATGAACAGGAAAAGATCCTACGCAAGTGTCACTCCGAAGCTTATGGAGGACACCACGCTGGAGATAGAACCGCACATAAGGTATTGCAATCCGGTTTTTATTGGCCTACTCTCTTCAAAGATGCCCGTAAGTTTGTCTTGTCTTGTGATGAATGTCAAAGAGTTGGTAATATTAGCAGACGTCAAGAAATGCCTATGAATTATTCACTTGTTATTGAAACCATTCGATGTTTGGGTCTTTGATTATATGGGACTGTTTCCTTCCTCTAACGGGTATACACATATTTTAGTTGTTGTTGATTATGTTACTAAGTGGGTAGAAGCTATTCCAACTAGTAGTGCTGATCATAACACCTCTATTAAGAGGCTTAAAGAAGTTATTTTTCCGAGGTTTGGAGTCCCTAGATACTTAATGACTGAAGGTGGTTCACATTTTATTCATGGTGCCTTTCGTAAAATGCTTGCTAAGTATGATGTTAATCATAGAATTGCATCTCCATATCACCCGCAGTCTAGTGGTCAAGTAGAACTTAGTAATAGAGAGCTCAAATTAATTTTGCAAAAGACTGTTAATAGATCTAGAAAGAATTGGTCCAAGAAACTTGATGATGCATTATGGGCCTATAGAACTACATATAAAAACCTATGGGTATGTCTCCGTATAAAATGGTTTATGGAAAAGCATGCCACTTACCTCTCGAACTAGAACATAAGGCATATTGGGCCATTAAAGAGCTCAATTATGATTTCAAACTTGCCGGTGAGAAGAGACTATTTGACATTACCTCACTTGATGAGTGGAGAACCCAGGCCTATGAGAATGCCACACTGTTTAAAGAAAATGTTAAAAGATGGCATGACAAAAGGATACAAAAGCGTGAATTTAATGTAGGTGATTATGTGTTGCTATTCAACTCTCGTTTAAGATTTTTTGCAGGAAAACTTCTCTCTAAATGGGAAGGTCCTAACGTTATCGAGGAGGTCTATCGTTCTGGTGCCATAAAAATCAACAACTTCGAAGGCACAAATCCGAAGGTGGTGAACGGTCAAATGTTAAACATTATATCTCTGGTAATCCTATAAATGTTGAAACCAATGTTATTGAAACCATAACCTTGGAGGAATACATAAGGGACAGTTTCCAGAATGTTTCAGACTCCGAAAAGGAATAGGTATGTGGTACGGTAAGTAAACCGACTCCAAAACAGTTCTAATAGCAATTTTCTCCGTTTTGGAATATTAAAAAAACAGGAAAATAAGAATTATCCTGGGAAGGACACGAGGCGTCCACGAGGGTGGAGGGCGCACCCTACCCCATGGGCACGCCCCCTGCCTCGTGGGCACCTCGTGTGTCCTCCAGACTCCGTTTTTGTGCACGATACTTCTTTTGGTCGGTAAAAATTCATTATATAACCTCCCGAAGGTTTTGACCACCGTACCACGCAAATATTTTCTATCGTTGTTTCGAGCTGTTTCTGCAGCAGATTTAGAGCAAGATGTCTTCTCAAGAGTCAGTCAGGGAGAGTCGGGTGTCTCATCCGACACCGGGTCCAGGAGCAAACAGCGATGCCTATCACTTTGGGCCATCAACGGAGGAAGGTATGGAGGTCTACTTGAAAAGGATAGATGCCATGGAAGAGGACCAGGAAGTTACTTCTCGTTTCCGAGCCGGATTCACGATGGGGGAACTACAGAGCTCAGCTATTCCAAACTCGCTCATCCCTTCCAATGTTAGATTTATTTCTTATGAAAATATGAAAAAGAGTGTTACTTGTTCTCCCGCAGCAATGCAACATCCTTGGGTGAAAGGAGCCTTAGCCATCACGAGTAAGCTCCTTAAGGAAATAATGGACCTCAAACGGCAAGTTAACAAGCTCGAGGAGGAGAATCGTATCCTAAGGGGCATCATCTCCAAGAATATCACCTCACCACCTCCGAAGAAAGAGATATAATCACATGGGTATGGGCACTCCCCTTGGCAACTGCCAAGCTTGTGGGAGGTTCCCAGGTATCGTATCACCATCACACTCCTATCTTTACCGTTTTTCTTAGTTCGATCCTTTTGGTAATATCTTGATCTAGTAGAATAAAGTTTTAGTATGATTTAGTTTTGAGTTTTGCCTTATGATCCTTCTATGTAATTGAGTCTGTGAGCTATATATAATAAATATTAGTGTTGATTCAAGGGCTTGATTATCTTGCTATGATCTTGAGGGAATTAAATAAAAAGAAAGAATAAAAAGAAATAAAGAGATCATATTGATCTTATGGAGAGTAATGACTTCACATATAAAGAGTATGATGAATAAAAGTTGTTGAGAGTTGACAAACATAGTTTTGGTCATCGTTGCAATTAATAAGAAGTAATAAAGAAAGAGAGGTTTTCACATATAAATTTATTATCTTGGACATCTTTTCTGATTGTGAGCACTCATTAAGATATGACATGCTAAAGAGTTGATATTGGACAAGGAAGACAACATAATGGGTTATGTTTTCTTATATCCGAAATAAAGTATATTGTCATGGACCATCCAACATGTTGGGCTTGCCTTTCCCCCTCATGGTAGCCAAATCATTTGCACCAAGTAGAGATACTACTTGTGCTTCTGAATATCCGTAAACCCGGTTTTGCCATGAGAGTCCACCATACCTACCTATGGATTGAGTAAGATCCTTCGAGTAAGTTGTCATCGTTGCATGCAATGAAAATTGCTCTCTAAATATGTATAATTTAGTAGTGTGGAGAAAATAATCTTTATACGATCTTGTGATATGGAAGCAATAAAAGCGATGAATTGCATAATAAAGGTCCATATCATAAGTGGCAATATAAAGTGGCGTTCTTTTGCATTAAGATTTCGTGCATCCAACCATAAAAGCACATGCCAACCTCTGCTTCCCTCTGCGAAGGGCCTATCTTTTACTTTTGTCTTATACCTTATGCAAGAGTCATGGTGATCTTCACCTTTCCTTTTTACATTTTATCCTTTGGCAAGCACCTTGTGTTGGAAAGATCTTGATATATATATATATCCAATTGGATGTAAGTTAGCATGAACTATTATTGTTGACATTACCCTTGAGGTAAAAGGTTGGGAGGCAACACTATAAGCCCCTATCTTTCTCTCTGTCCGATTAAAACTCCATAACCACAAGTATTGTGTGAGTGTTAGCAATTATGAAAGACTAAATGATAGTTGAGTATGTGGACTTGCTGAAAAGCTCTTATATTGACTCTTTCCGATGTTATGATAAGTTGCAATTGCTTCAATGACTGAGATTATAGTTTCTTAGTTTTCAATGAAGTTTATGATTCATACTTGACATTGTGAATAGATTATTACTTGAGCATAAGAAATCATATGACATAATTATATATGTTGCTGTTATAATAATGATCATGATGCCCTCATGTCCGTATTTTATTTTATCGACAACTCTATCTCTAGACATGTGGACATATTTTTCGTTATCGGCTTCTGCTTGGGGACAAGCGAGGTCTAAGCTTGGGGGAGTTGATACGTCCATTTTGCATCATGCCTTTATATCGATATTTATTACATTATGGGCTGTTATTACACATTATGCCACAATACTTATGCCTTTTCTCTCTTATTTTACAAGGTTTACATGAAGAGGGAGAATGCCGGCAGCTGGAATTCTGGGCTGGAAAGGAGCAAATATTAGAGATCTATTATGCACAACTCCAAAAGTCACGAAACTTCACGGAGGCACGTTTTGGAATATATAAAAAATACTGGACAAAGAATCAACCAGAGGGGGCCCACACCCTGGCCACGAGGGTGGGGGCGCGCCCCCTGCCTCGTGGGCCCCCTGGAAGGCCTCCGGTGCCCATCTTCTGCTATATGAAGTCTTTTACCCTAAAAAAATCATAAGCAAGCTTTCAGGAAGAAACACCGCCGCCACGAGGCGAAACCTTGGCGGAACCAATCTAGAGCTCCGGCGGAGCTGTTCTGCCGGGGAAACATCCCTCCCGGAGGGGGAAATCATCGCCATCGTCATCACCAACGATCCTCTCATCGGGAGGGGGTCAATCTCCATCAACATCTTCACCAGCACCATCTCCTCTAAAACCCAAGTTCATCTCTTGTATCCAATCTTTGTCCCAAAGCCTCAGATTGGTACCTGTGGGTTGCTAGTAGTGTTGATTACTCCTTGTAGTTGATGCTAGTTGGTTTAGTTGGTGGAAGATCATATGTTCAGATCCTTTATGCATATTAATACCCCTCTGATTATGAACATGAGTATGATTTGTGAGTAGTTACGTTTGTTCTTAAGGACATGGGAGAAGTCTTGCTATAAGTAGTCATGTGAATTTGGTATTCGTTCGATATTTTGATGAGATGTATGTTGTCTCTCCTCTAGTGGTGTTATGTGAACGTCGACTACATGATACTTCACCATTGTTTGGGCCTAGTGGAAGGCATTGGGAAGTAATAAGTAGATGATGGGTTGCTAGAGTAACTGAAGCTTAAACCCTAGTTTATGAGTTGCTTCGTATGGGGCTGATTTGGATCCATATGTTTCATGATATGGTTAGCTTTACCTTAATACTTCTTTTGTAGTTGCGGATGCTTGCAATAGGGGTTAAATATAAGTGGGATGCTTGTCCAAGAAAGGGCAGTACCCAAGCACCGGTCCACGCACATATCAAATTATCAAAGTAACGAACGCGAATCATATGAACGTGATGAAAACTAGCTTCATGATAATTCCCATGTGTCCTGGGGAGAGTTTTCCTTCATATAAGAGTTTGTCCAGGCTTGACCTTTGCTACAAAAAGGATTGGGCCATCTTTCTGCACCTTATTTACTTTCATTACTAGTTACTCGTTACAAATTACCTTATCACAAAACTATCTGTTACCGATAATTTCAGTGCTTGCAGAGAATACCTTACTGAAAACCGCTTGTCATTTCCTTCTGCTCCTCGTTGGGTTCGACACTCTTACTTATCAAAAGGACTACGATAGATCCCCCATACTTGTGTGTCATCAAGTCTCGAGGCATCAGGCAAAGGTTTCCATATTTGTGCAACGAGACCAAGACCAGCAGGACGGCAGGACGGAGGTCATCATGGAGCCTTTGGCAGGCGTCACCACCAGAGCCTTTGGCAGGCGAAGACCACCTTTTGTTAGGATAGCGTGTACTAGCTGTCCTCCTTCAAATTGGCTGTTGTGGGATCCCTTCCCGCCTAAACATTTGGGAAGAGGACCAATGCCTCTATAAATAGGACTAGCCACTACCATAGGCAGGGAGGACGATTCAGATCATCCCCAACCACACAAGCTCAACGAGCTCGAGAACGCCTCTCCTCAGGTGGTTGTTATTCCCTTGTACCTGTTCATCCTAAGCCTACAAGGTAATCCACCACACCACACTGGAGTAGGGCTTTACACCACATCGGTGGCCCGAACCAGTATAAACTCTTGTGTCCCTTGTTCCTTGGATTCGGCGGGCTAGGCCTTGAGATCATTGCGAGAGTAGGCTAGGGGAGAGAGATCTTCATGCGCACCCCAGTGTTCGAACCTCAAGGGTTTTGCCGGAACTCGTAATCCGACATTGGGTGCCACCGATCAAAGCTCAACAGCGCGGCATCGGAGAACAAACGCCGGGAAGATTCGAACACAGGACTGCAGTCGAAAGTTGTCCAGAACCTGACGAAGAAATCAGCCGGTGGCAGAGAGACTACGACAAGCAAGTCACTTATTTGGATGCCGTGCGCAATGCCAAGAGCTTTTACAAGGTCGTCTGGCGAGACGGGAGGACGTTCGCCGTTGATGGTTACCATCAGCACTTTGCCGGCAAACTGGTCGTCAAGCGCCGACATGCCACTGTTGAGCGACAGCATGAAGCGCCCGAAGGAAGGACAGACCTCAGGATCTCTGGCTCAGAGATCCGCATTGACCGGCGACATGATAGTGCGCTTGAGTACAGGGATTACAGGATGGGGATTTGGGGGAACTGGAGTAGGAATCAAGATTCCAGAGGTTGGGGAGGGGTGGGAGATTGGGGATGAAAAGGTAGCATGAATTTTGAACACGCGCCAATATGCTCTCGGCGCGCAAGCGCATGAAAACACCGGTGGCGCCCACATGTCGACCTAAGAGTCCCTATTATTGTTTTAGAGCCCGGCCTTTTTTTGAGGATCTTTTGAGAGCCCGGCCTGAGAGTCATAATTGACCTATTTGGCATTGCGTTACTACTCAAACCATATTCAACGACACCTCACTGGCCCAAACAAGTGTACATCATCGAAAAGACACTGAGCTCAAATTATAACTTGAAAAAAGTAGATATACTCTGAACACTGGAGAATGGTGATGCCCTCATTTAGCCCACCAGCAGTTCGAGACAATAAACAGTTCGAGACAATAAACAGTTCGAAACAACGATATATACAACATTCAAACACTGACTAGTGACTACTACTGACATAAACAGCAAGACATGATAGTTCATAAGAAGTCTTGCTACACCACTGACACATCCATTTTGCATCATGCTTTTATATCGATATTTATTGCATTTTGGGCTGTTACTTCACATTATGTCACAATACTTATGGCTATTCTCTCTTATTTTACAAGGTTTACATAAGGAGGGAGACTGCCGAAATTTGGAGTTCGAAATTTGGAAAAGGAGCAAATATTAGAGACCTATTCTGCACAACTCCAAAATTCCTGAAACTCCACGGAATATCTTACAATAAATAATAAAAAATCCTCGCCAAAGATGAAGGCCAGGGGGCACACACCCTGTCCACGAGGATGGAGGGCACACCTCCCCCCATAGGGCGCGCCCCCTACCTCGTGGGCCCCCTGGTGGCTCTCCGATGACCATCTTCTGCTATATGAAGCCTTTCGTCGAGAAAAAAAATAGGAAGCAACCTTTCGGGACGAGACTCCGCCGCCATGTGGGGACCCCGACTCATAAGTCGTGATCACCGAATGCACGTGTACAGTGATCCCAGAGATCAATGCTCACTGAACACACAGAAGCTGAATAACAAGAGTCTTACATCCGTACATACCGTCTTACACAAATTATGACCATTATGGTCAAGTCCTACATTGATAAAGCCTTAAGGGCTGAACATCAAATGAAACACAAGCAGCGGAAATCTTCGTTGATAAGTAGAACCCATGCCATCTGCCTTAACCCTACAGGCATTCTGACTGGGAAACATCCTAGTTCGCATGTTCGTCTCCAAAGAACTCTTCTTCAAACTCCGGTTCTTCCATGCCTGGCCAATTAAATAACCAGTGGCAAGCCAATGAGTACTTTGAAAGTACTCGCAAGCAACCCATTGTTTGGTTCAAGGTACAACAATGCATGATATAGGTAAATTTTTGCGGAAAGCTAGTTTTGGGTGCAATCATATGTTCAACAACTCATAAGACATGCATCAGGAGAATTCCTGTAACCATGAGGACAGGTTACAGATATCAACATAAATAGAGTGGGCACCAACCCAACTCAATCATGTCAAACCCTTTGACTTGACCCAAGTAGATCTTCCCACTTATCATAACACACACTCTGGTTTGTATACATGTGGACGTAGCCCAAGAGCGGTTACCCAACTGTCGTTGACCGTGGACACGGCTATTCGAATAGTTTGACACTCTGCAGAGGTTGCACATTTTACCCACAAGATCCGGGGAACTTCCGTGTCATCCACGACCCGCGGTACCTCAAGTACCCGGGGTAAGCACCCGATCACTATCTTTCCCTAGACGACACTAACAAAGAGTCCACTCGTTGTTCCGTATCCTCAGGATGCACATCATACGAGACTCGCTCAAGATCATAACATCCGAGAGGGGACACAACGGTGTATCCGGTGCCCTGTGAAAACAGTCATGGTCGCCCTACCTGGCACGACCCCGTCCCGAGAGAGAGCACCAACTCTCCCCCGTCACTAGTAATGCGTGCTCCAAGATAGTATCGACCTAGGTAATGAATAATGCCCTTTCCCATATAAGGGTAGAGTGGTTGCGCATGTAAGGTTGGAATAACGGTCGCAACTTAAACCAATCCGTTTTTGAAAACAACACACACACTTGCCTCGGTACACCACTTCGTCATCAAGTGGCTACCCAACTCATCATCTCCCTCGGGCATAAGTGGCACCCGATGGGGTTTTCGGAAAGTCCTTTGAAAATACTTTGTCTCCATCACCATGCATATTCCCGTCCCTTTTTGCGTAGCACTACTTTAGCATCCTATCTACTCCCACAGGCATAACCCTCATAAGAAGGTAGGGTCATGCACAATGCAAGTATCAACGAGGAAGTAACGGTGGCAACCATCGAAGTGGTTATCACCCCATCATGATTCCGTTGCAACAACGATAAGGTACTATATGACATGCATAAAAAGGTTTCATAGACATGGTCAAAGGGCTGCTTGCCTGGCTCAACAAAGTCTTCTGGTCCAACTCCTTCGTCAGCAACGCAATCTATCGTCGCAGAATAATAACGAGAAAAATAAGGCAATAATAAAACAGAAAAACAAAAGTGCTCAGAAAAATGTCAACTCATTTTTGTAAAATACTAGGTTGAAAACTAAGAAGGGGAAAATTCCTAGTTTTGGATTTGGTGTAGCCGAATAGGAGAAATGGATTTACAAAGGCATATTTAAATGCTTAAAATCACATTTAAATATTTATAGTGAAGAAAAGGTTGTTGGATTAGAATGAAAGTTGCACCATTAAATAGGTTGCAATATTTTAGGAATTTAGGAATTGAAATTAATTCATTTGGATAAATATTTAATCCTGTGGAATATGTTGAAAAATGACAGAAAAAGAAAAAGGAAAAGCGGCAGTGCAATCGGGCTGGCGACCACAAAGGCAGCAGGCCCAGATGGGTTTCAGCCCACGCGACGCTGCCACGTCGAAGGCATAAAGGCAAAATACGCCTTGGCCGACGCTTGAACCGGTCTTGCAGCGTGCGTGTTTAAACCTGACGGGTGGGGCCCACCCGTCAGAGTGTGAGGCTGAGCGACGGGCCCCACGGCCGTCGTCTTCAACCTCGGCCCAGAGAGGGCGGCGAGCTCACCGGCGACGTTTCCGGGCACGGCGGGGTGAGCTGATGGCACCGCTGGACTCCTCGTCTTGTCGCCGTTCGGGTGGTGCCGGAGTTGGCCGGAGGGAAGCAGTGGTTCGCCAGCCACGAGGTTCGCGGCGGAGGAGCGTCGGGCAACGATGGCTCCGGCCGTTTCCGACTGCAAAAGAGGGGGGAGACAGAGGGGAAATGATCAGGGAGGAGTGGAGAGTCCAGATCGAGAGAGAGGAGGAGCAGAGGGAGCCCGTACCCCGAGATCGACGACGACCCGAGGCGGCGGATCTCAAGCTCGATCTCGAGCTCGGGTGCTCCTGGAGGAGAGTGGAGGGCACAGGGGGCCTTTTTGGAGTAGGTAGGAGCGAGTGGTGGTGATAGGGAGGCTCGGGGAGGCCTTTAAGTAGGCGAGCCACGGCTCACCGTGAGACCCGTCTTGGCGAGGTCGTTGCCGTTCTTTGTGGAGTCACAGTGCAGCGTGGACATGTCTGTGTGTTCATGGGTTCGGTCCAGAGCGAGGGAAAGAAGAGAGGGAGGGAGCAGGGGCCGAGGCGTACAGTGAGCCGCGCCATTGGCGCGCGGGCGGCCTCTGCTTGCTAGCGAGGCGCGGGAGGAGGAGAGAGAGGAGGGGCCAGCACAGAGCGTGTCATGGACGCCGAGGTGCATCGGCAGCGCTGGGAGGCCCGAGGTGGCCGGAGGCGGTTGAGGGGGGCGGCTACAAGGCGGGAGCACATCAGAGCACGCCTGCAGCTGCCTATGGCTGCCATGGCATTGTTTAAGGGGCAGGGGGCGTGCCCACTCATGTCTGGTAGTGCTAGGGGAAAGTAAACAAGTGGGTAGGGGCATTGGATGCCATGGATGGCCACTGGAGTGAGGAGGGAGGTGAGGAAGAGGGAGAAAGGGGCTGACCAGAGAGAGAAATTGGGGTTTTTATCCATCCAATAATTGAGTTGTGGGCTTGCCATTGTTCTTTGGAGGTAGAGGAGGTCTAGGAGGGCTGTGGTAAAAAGGGGGCTCAAGGAGAATAGTTTTAATGGTCAAAATGAGGATTTTTGAAAAGTGGCAGAAGGTGTTTGGTAAAGGTTTTGGCAAGCAAATGACTTCCAAATGCCATGCGACTCCACAGGTGGAATGACACATACAATTAGGGTCCTCCACCAATTTGGAGCTTATTTGGGCAAAGTTGCCAATGCAACTTTTGTAAACCCTAGAAATGAGCAGAAATAGACTTGTGTAGATCTAGTTGAGCATAACACTTCTCCTTGATGCACTACTTAGTGTAGTGGCCTCATTTGGTCATGTGAACATGCTCACAAAAGTTGGGGTTAAGGGGAGAAAGTTGGTAGTACAAACTTGTTCAAATATGATTCTGGTCAGAGAGGGTTTTGGGGCATTTTGGTGAACCAAAATGACTTTAATTGATATGAGGCTTTGCAAGGTGATCACAATATGCACTTGTGACTTGCTGGATTTTTCTTGGATTTTTATGAAAATATTTCCTGTAGAAATATCTCAAATCCTTGAAATGGGCAGAAATGGTTTTGGGAGGTTTTGTCCAATATTTTGATCATGACCATATGTTGAAACTCTTATATATGGAAAATATATGTCCACTGAGTTTCCCTGATTTTTTTCAAATATTTTTGAAACAATAAAATATTTTTCCCTATTAAAGACCATTTCTGGCCTTAAGAAAAAGCTTTTAAATAAAATAGGAAAATAGCTTTTAAAATTATATTTTTGTGGGTTATGGGAGTCCTGCATCTAATAGGACTCAAATATACCTTTTGAAAGATTTTTCACACCTCAAATTAAGTACTTGCAGTGCAAATCTCAACTCAAGGGTTTTTTGGAAAACTAATTTTAGAAAATACTTTTTGGCCAAATTATTTTTGTAAGAAAATACTATATTGCACTATACACATGGCATGATCATTGGGCAGAAGTTTGGGGCAAGGAGATGAAGTGTAGAAGGTGAAAATATGTTGACTTTTAAGAGCACTTGAAAAACAGAGAGAAAACCAACTCAAATAAAAAGTCAAATAATGCAAAAGTTTTTGTTGGCCCAAATTTTCATGCTTTATTAATGCAAATGAAATGTTACAAAATGCAGGGTGTGACAGACCTACCCCCCTTACAAGAATCTCGTCCCCGAGATTCCCAAACTAGGCTTTAAGGAGATACGGAAACTCGGATCTAAGGTAGTCTTCACGTTCCTGTGTTGCTTCGCTTGATGTGGTTGCTCCACTGGACCTTGAAGTACTTGATGGTGCGGCTTCGAGTGTGTCACTCAGCCTCATCCAAAATGCGGATGGGCCTCTCATGGTAAGTCAAATCAGGCTGAAGATCAATGGCTTGGTGACTGACGTCCTTGTAAAGATTAGGCTTGTCTGGAACTTGGAGACACTTCCGGAGTTGTGACACGTGGAATACGTTGTGCACATCGGATAGTTCAGGTGGCAGTTCAATCGATAAGCCACTTCCCTCGTCGGTCGCTGATCTTGAAGGGGCCGATGTATCTTGGGGCGAGCTTTCCTTTGACATGGAAGCGCTGGGTTCCCTTGAGAGGTGTGACCCGAAGGTAGACATGGTCTCCAACTCGGAAATCCATGTCTCTACGCCGTGAGTCAGCGTAGCTCTTCTGCCTTGATTTGGCAGTCTCCAAACGCTCTCTGACTAGCTGCACTTGTTCTTCCGCTTCACGGAGAACATCAGGTCCAAAGACTAGCCCTTCTCCGGTCTCTGACCAATTGAGGGGTGTGCGACACTTGCGTCCGTATAGCACCTCAAATGGTGCCATCTGGAGGCTGGACTGATAACTGTTGTTGTAGGAGAACTCGGCAAAAGGGAGGCAATCTTCCCACCTAGCTCCATATGCTAAGACACATGCTCGGAGCATGTCTTCGAGTATCTAGTTCACTCGTTCCGTCTGACCTCCGGTCTGTGGGTGGAAAGCAGTGCTGAAGGACAACTTGGTCCCCATGGCCTCTTGGAACTTCTTCCAGAACCTTGAGGTAAACTGGGTCCCTCGGTCTGACACAATCTCCTTGGGAACACCATGAAGGCTTACGATTCTGCTGATGTAGAGGCTGGCTAGCTGGTTTCCCTTGTAAGTTGTTTTGACATGAATGAAATGGGCTACTTTGGTCAAATGGTCGACTATGACCCAGATGGAGTCATGTCCCTTATTTGACCTGGGTAATCCAGTGAAGAAGTCCATTCCGACTTTATCCCATTTCCATTCAGGCACCTTGAGAGGCTGTAACAATCCAAATGGGTTCTTGATGTTCAACTTTGACCCTTTGGCATGTGTCACACTTAGCTTTAAAGTGGCTATCTCTCTCTTCATGCCATGCCACCGTAATCTTTCCTTTAGGTCTTGATACATCTTGGTTCCTCCGGTGGATGGAATACGGGTGTCATGAGCTTCTTGCAAGATCAAATTCTTGAGCTCAATCCTGTTGAGTACGCAAATGCGATTCCCAAACCACACAATTCCTTGCTCATCCTCCTCGAGAATCACGGGGCCTTGCACGCCTTGATCTTCCTCTTGATGCCTTCAATACTTTCGTGTCCCTCTGAGCTTCCTTAATATCATCCATCAGGGTAGGCTTGACTTCAAGGTTGGCTAAGAATCCTGGTGCAACCAGTTCCAACCCGAAGCCTTCAAGTTCACCATACAAGGAGGGTAGCTTGTCCTTAAGCATAGCATTTAAGGAACAAGCCTTCCTGCTTAATGCATCTGCTACCACATTAGCCTTCCCAGGGTGGTATTGAACACTAAGGTCATAATCCTTGATCAACTCTAGCCATCTTCTTTGCCTCATGTTCAGTTCCTTTTGAGTGAAAATATACTTCAGACTTCTGTGATCCGTGTATATCTCACACCGCTTCCCTAGGAGGTACTGTCGCCATGTCTTCAGGGCATGAACCACTACTGCCAACTCAAGATCATGAGTATCATAGTTCTCTTCATGAGGCCGTAGTTGCCTTGAAAGGTAAGCTACGACTCTGCCCTCTTGCATCAGAACACTTCCCAGTCCGGTCCTTGACGCATCACAATATATCACAAACTCCTTGTGTATATCCGGTGTGGCCGTAATCGGGCGGTGGTCAGTCTCTTCTTCAGCTCCTGGAAGCTCTCTTCGCACTTTGGCGTCCATTCAAACTTCTTGTCCTTCTTCAAGAGCTGAGTCATGGGTCGGGCAATGCTTGAGAATCCTTCAATGAACTTGCGGTAATATCCCGCGAGTCCGAGGAAGCTTCTGACTTCCTTCACATTGCTCGGAGTTTTCCATTCAGTCACGGCTTCAATCTTAGCGGGATCGACCGACAATCCTTCCTCGGTCATAACATGACCCAAGAATCCAACTTCACGCAGCCAAAATTCGCACTTGCTGAACTTGGAATACAGTTGGTGCTCTCGAAGCTTGTCTAGGACCATCCTTAAGTGTTGCTCGTGCTCTTCTTCCGTCTTCGAGAAGACGAGAATGTCATCAATGAAGACAACGACAAACTTGTCCAAATATTCCATGAAGACCTTATTCTTGAGATACATGAAGTAAGCTGGGGCATTGGTCAATCCAAAGGACATGAACATGCACTCATACAGGCCATATCTGGTTACAAATGCCGTCTTCGGAATATCTTGGGGTCGGATTTTCAGCTGGTAATACCCAGATCTGAGGTCAATCTTGGAGAACACCTTGGCCCCATTGAGTTGATCAAACAGATCTTCAATCTTGGGAAGTGGATACTTGTTTTTGATTGTAACTTCATTGAGGGAGCGGTAGTCAATGCACAAGCGGATGGTACCGTCCTTCTTTGCCACAAGCGTAGCAAAGCGATCCCCAAGGGGAGGCACTAGGGCGGATAAATCCTTTCCTCAACCGCTCTTCCAGTTGCTTCTTCAATTCTGCTAACTCTTCCGATCCCATTCTATAAGGCTTATTATAGATGGGTCCCGCTCCGGGTATGAGCTCGATGATGAACTCAATGTCTCGGTCAAGAGGCATTCCCGGTAGCTCATCAGGAAAAAACATCGAGGTATTCGCATACTACCGGCACTTGCTCCAATCTAACTTCAGTCAGACAGTTGACTTGGTTGGCTTGAGCAGAGGAGGGGTTGGAGGCAAATTTAACTTCGACTCCTTGGGCATTAGTCACAGTGACAGTCCGGTTGGCACAATCTAACAAGCCTTGGTGCTTGATGAGCCAATCCATTCCTAAGATCACATCCAAGCCTTGCGATCTTAAGATGATAAGGTCTGCCAAGAAGTCTATCCCATTAATGACAATCCCAACTCCTTTACATCCTATCTTGGCTCTCATCTCGGCTCCGGGGGTTTGTACCACCATAGGGTTATTCAGGGGTGTAGGGGTCATGCCACTTTTTAATGCGAACTTTTGGGTGACAAATGAATGCGTGGCTCCAGAATCAAACAAGGCGATTGCAGTGCTGAATTGACAAGGAACGCACCCAAAGACGACGTCCGGGTCTTCTGGGCTTCTTCTGCAGCGATGACATGATTCACACGACCCCTGCCATTGTTGGGCAGGTTGCGGGAGCTTGGTTCCTTGGTGGCATTCCACGGCCTTGTCCTGGGTTCTAAGCATTGGGGCACAGGGCGTCGGGCTTCTTGTTGGGGCAATTCTTGGAGTAGTGTCCTGGCTGACCACATCCAAAGCAAGTGACTTGGTTGGGGTTGCTGCTCTTGCCGGCATTGTTATTGGGGTTGTTGTAAGCTGGTCTGGGGTTGGCATCTGCTGAGGTGGATAGTTGGTGCAGGGTGCAGGAGCTCTTGGCTGCTGATAGCTTGGCTTGACCGGGGCTGGCTGCCACGGGCGAGGCTTTTGGTTGCTGGAGCTACCCTTGCTGATCATCTTGCGCTTACGGGTATCATCCAAAGCACGTCGCTTGTCCTCAAGCATGAGTGCCTTGTTCACTAGATCAGGAAAGGTCGGGCAGTCACACACAACAAGCGAGTACTGCAGAGTCTGGTTAAGGCCTTCCATGAAGCGCTCCTTTTTGGCAGCATCAGTGCTGACATCCTCAGGGGCATACCTTGAGAGAACACTGAACTTCTGCATGTACTCCTTGACAGTGCTACTACCTTGCTTCAGGGCTCGGAACTCACGCTTCTTGATGGCCATGATTCCAGAAGGAATGTGGGCCTTGCGGAATTCTGCCTTGAAGTTATCCCAAGTGATGTTTTGCTCAGCATGCATGGCCTTGAATCCATCCCACCAAGCTCTGGCAGTTCCCCCGAGACAGTGGGCAGCATATGCCACCCTCTCACGGTCCTCAGTGCATCCGACTAGTTCCAGCAGATCCTCAATGGTGCGGACCCAGTCGTCTGCATCCAGGGGTTCAGCAGTCTCGATGAAGGTGGGTGGTGCATGCTTCTTGAACTCCACCAACGTGGAACGTCCATTGCCGTGTCCCGCCGGCTGGCGATTGACAGCTTGAGCAATCATCTGGAGGGCTGCAGTGTTGGCTTGGCGTTCCTCTCGGAAGGCTTGGAGAAGCTGAGCCATGTCCATGCTTGGAGGTGGTGGCGGTGGTGGGGCTTGGCCTTGGGATTGGTCCTGACTTGCTCTGCTCCGACTTCTTCTTCTTTGGGTAGAGGTACCAAGATGTGTTACAACAGGCATCCTGTTGGAGCGGTCAAGGTCTCATGATTGGGAAAAGATGGGGATAGCAACATAGATGGGATGCCTATTTAGGTTGTTGGTTTGACACTAATTGTTTCATTCTAGTGCCAAAGTCAAAACACATTCTTTAAAATCCAAATGGGTGATGTAGTCGTTTACAAGTTCCCGAAGGAAAGCATGACGTCCATCAAACACACCAAAAGCAAACACAACACCACATGGTTTCATATGAACCATTACAAGGACTCGACTTCGCATGGGGGTACACGACCTATCCTACCGTAGGGGGTACTAACGGGCATATCCGAGTTGCGAATAATGCCTAAGTGGTAGAATGCTCGGTCGCGTAGTCTGGCTCTTCTGGGTCTTCCTCCTCGTCATCGGTGGCCTGACTTTCCTCTTCACTTGAAGGGGTGGGGGAGTGGAGGAGCTCAACACGGCGTTGCTTTGCCGGTGGTGCGAAGAGCTTACGGTATTCCTTTGCGCTCATGCGCTGTTGCAGTGGTGGTTCTCCATCTTCTAGGGGTCTTCCGCCTCTGTATGCGATTGCCGGTTGTCCAGGGGGAGCACCTTCCTTCTTGATCCTATCCGTCTTCTCTTGTGCTTGGCGAAGAAGTGCCTTGGTCTCATGAAGTTCCTTTCGGAGCTCCATTGACTCCGAGGCCAAGTGTTGTGCCAAACTATCGGCACAAAGGCTGAAGTAGGTTTGGAATCGGAGTGGAAGTCCTTCTTCTAATTGTGGAGCTGGTGCACTGCTCTCATCCTCACCTTCCTTTCGATAAGGCAAGAAGCGGGTTGCCAACTCTTCTGCCATCTCTGGAAGAAGGTCTCGGAGGCGCGTGAGTGCCTTGAGGGTTGCCGTCTCGACGGAAAGAACTAGTGTTGCCATCTGGGGTCCCTCGAAGAACCAACTTGTTGGAGGGTCATTGGCCTTCACGATTACTTCCACATGATACTCCGTTTCGGTATCATTGATCCAATGCTCTTGGCAGGTGAAAATGGGGGCTCGGTGGAACCGGCACTTCTTGAGGCTATCCTCGAGAAGCACGGAAAATCTGGTGGTCAGGAAGTCTTCGGGTACGGCAGCCATCTACAAAGGTTGAATGGGAGAGGTCAATAAGGGAAATATATCTTGGGTGGGGTAAGCTTCAGAAAAGAAGAGAAGTTCAGATGGTCTCAAGATAACTAACGTCCATGCTAACTAAGGTTTCGTACAGTCAGGATGGCTCTGATACCAGCTCTATGGGGACCCTGACTCATAAGTCGTGATCACCGAATGCACGTGTACAGTGATCCCAGAGATCAATGCTCACTGAACACACATAAGCTGAATAACAAGAGTCTTACATCCATACATACCGTCTTACACAAATTATGACCATTATGGTCAAGTCTTACATTGATAAAGCCTTCAGGGCTGAACATCTAATGAAACACAAGCGGCGGAAATCTTCGTCGATAAGTAGTACCCATGCCATCCGCCTTAACCCTACAGGCATTCTCGACTGGAAACGTCCTAGTTCGCATGTTCGTCTCCAAAGAACTCTTCTTGAACTCCGGTTCTTCCATGCCCGGCCAATTAAATAACCAAGTGGCAAGACAATGAGTACTTTGAAAGTACTATAAGCAACCCATGTTTTGGTTCAAGGTACAACAATGCATGATATAGGTAAATTTTATGCGGAAAGCTAGTTTTGAGTGCAATCATATGTTCAACAACTCATAAGACATGCATCAGAGAATTCTCGTAACCATGAGGACAAAGTTACAGATATCAACATAAATAGAGTGGGCACCAACCCAACTCAATCATGTCAAACCCTTTGACTTGACCCAAGTAGATCTTCCCACTTATCATAACACACACTCTAGTTTGTAAACATGTGGACGTAGCCCAAGAGCGGTTACCCAACTATCCTTGACCGTGGACACAGCTATTCGAATAGATTGACACTCTGCAGAGGTTGCACACTTTACCCACAAGATCCGGGGAACTTCCGTGTCATCCACGACCCGCGGTACCTCAAGTACCCGGGGTAAGCACCCAATCACTATCTTTCCCTAGACGACACTAACAAGGAGTCCACTCATTTTTCCGTATCCTCAGGATGCACATCATACGAGACTCGCTCAAGATCGTAACATCCGAGAGGGGACACAACGGTGTATCCGGTGCCCTGTGAAAACAGTCATGGCCGCCCTACCTGGCACGACCCCGTCCCGAGAGAGAGCACCAACTCTCCCCCGTCACTAGTAATGCGGGCTCCAAGCTAGTATCGGCCTAGGTAATCAATAATGCCCTTTCCCATATAAGGGTAGAGTGGTTGCGCATGTAAGGTTGGAATAACGGTCGCAACTTAAACCAATCCATTTTTGAAAACAACACACACACTTGCCTCGGTACACCACTTCGTCATCAAGTGGCTACCCAACTCATCATCTCCCTCGGGCATAAGTGGCACCCGATGGGGTTTTCGGAAAGTCCTTTGAAAATACTTTGCCTCCATCACCATGCATATTCCCGTCACTTTTATGTAGCACTACTTTAGCATCCTATCTACTCCCACAGGCATAACCCTCATAAGAAGGTAGGGTCATGCACAATGCAAGTATCAACGAGGAAGTAACGGTGGCAACCATCGAAGTGGTTATCACCCCATCATGATTCCGTTGCAACAACGATAAGGTACTATATGACATGCATAAAAAGGTTTCATAGACATGGTCAAAGGGCTGCTTGCCTGGCTCAACAAAGTCTTCTGGGTCTTCAAAGTCTTCTGGTCCAACTCCTTCGTCAGCAACGCAATCTATCGTCGCAGAATAATAACGAGAAAATAAGGCAATAATAAAACAGAAAAACCAAAGTGCTCAGAAAAATGTCAACTCATTTTTGTAAAATACTAGGTTGAAAACTAAGAAGGGGGAAATTCCTAGTTTTGGATTTGGTGTAGCCGAATAGGAGAAATGGATTTACAAAGGCATATTTAAATGCTTAAAATCACATTTAAATATTTATAGTGAAGAAAAGGTTGTTGGATTAGAATGAAAGTTGCACCATTAAATAGGTTCCAATATTTAGGAATTTAGGAATTGGAATTAATTCATTTGGATAACTATTTAATCCTGTGGAATATTTGGAAAAATGACAGAAAAAGAAAAAGGAAAAGCAAAGACTGTGCAATCGGGCCGGAAGGACCACAAAGAAAGGCCCAGATGGGTTTCAGCCCACGCGAGGCTGCCACGTCGAAGGCGTAAAGGCAAAATACGCCTTCGGCCGACGCAGCGAACCGGTGCACGCGCGTGCGTGTTTAAACCTGACGGGTGGGGCCCACCCGTCAGAGTGTGAGGCTGAGCGACGGGCCCCACGCCGTCGTCTTCAACCTCGGCCCGGAGAGGGCGGCGAGCTCACCGGCGACGTTTCCGGGCACGGCGGGGTGAGCTGATGGCACCGCTGGACTCCTCGTCTTGTCGCCGTTCGGGTGGTGCCGGAGTTGGCCGGAGGGGAGCAGTGGTTCGCCGGCGACGAGGTTCGCGGCGGAGGAGCGTCGGGCGACGATGGCTCCGGCCGTTTCCGACTGCAAAAGAGGGGGGAGAGAGAGGGGAAATGATCAGGGAGGTGTGGAGAGTCCAGATCGAGAGATAGGAGGAGCAGAGGGAGCCCGTACCCCGAGATCGACAACGACCCGAGGCGGCGGATCTCGAGCTCGATTCAAGCTCGGGTGCTCCTGGAGGAGAGTGGAGGGCACATGGGGCCTTTTTGGAGTAGGTAGGAGCAAGTGGTGGTGATAGGGAGGCTCGGGGAGGCCTTTAAGTAGGCGAGCCACGGCTCACCGTAGACCCGTCTTGGCCGAGGTCGTTGCCGTTGCTGTGGGTCACAGGGGCGCGCGTGGACATGTCTGGGGTGTTCATGGGTTCGGTCCAGAGCGAGGGAAAGAAGAGAGGGAGGGAGCAGGGGGCCAGAGGCGCGCGCGTGTGAGCCGCGCTATTGGCGCGCTCAGGCGGCCTCTGTTTGCTAGCGCGGAGGCGCGGGGAGGAGGAGAGAGGAGGGGGCCGACCGCGTAGCGTTCTGCGGACGCCGAGGTGCATCGGCAGCGCGCTGGGAGGCCCTAGGTGGCAGGCGGTTGGAGGGGCAGCTACGGGAGCGCGCTGTAGCATGCTCCAGAGCTGTCTATGGCTGCCATGGCATTGTTTAAGGGGCAGGCGTGCCCACTCATGTCTGGTAGTGCTAGGGGAAAGTAAACAAGTGGGTAGGGGCATTGGATGCCATGAATGGCCACTGGAGTGAGGAGGGAGGTGAGGAAGAGGGAGAAAGGGGCTGACCAGAGAGAGAAAGTGGGGTTTTTATCCATCCAATAATTGAGCTATGGGCTTGCCATTGTTACTGGAGGTAGAGGAGGTCTAGGAGGGGCTGTGGTAAAAAGGGGGGCTCAAGGAGAATAGTTTTAATGGTCAAAATGAGGATTTTTGAAAAGTGGCAGAAGGTGTTTGGTAAAGGTTTTGGCAAGCAAATGACTTCCAAATGCCATGCGACTCCACAGGGTGGAATGACACATACAATTAGGGTCCTCCACCAATTTGGAGCTTATTTGGGCAAAGTTGCCAATGCAACTTTTGTAAACCCTAGAAATGAGCAGAAATAGACTTGTGTAGATCTAGTTGAGCATAACACTTCTCCTTGATGCACTACTTAGTGTAGTGGCCTCATTTGGTCATGTGAACATGCTCACAAAAGTTGGGGTTAAGGGAGAAAGTTGGTAGTACAAACTTGTTCAAATATGATTACGGCCAGAGAGGGTTTTGGGGCATTTTGGTGAACCAAAATGACTTTAATTGATATGAGGCTTTGCAAGGTGATCACAATATGCACTTGTGACTTGCTGGATTTTCTTGGATTTTTATGAAAATATTTCCTGTAGAAATATCTCAAATCCTTGAAATGGGCAGAAATGGTTTTGGGAGGTTTTGTCCAATATTTTGATCATGACCATATGTTGAAACTCTTATATATGGAAAATATATGTCCACTGAGTTTCCCTGATTTTTGTCAAATATTTTTGAAACAATAAAAATATTTTTCCCTATTAAAGACCATTTCTGGCCTTAAGAAAAAGCTTTTAAATAAAATAGGAAAATAGCTTTTAAAATTATATTTTTGTGGGTTATGGGAGTCCTGCATCTAATAGGACTCAAATATACCTTTTGAAAGATTTTTCACACCTCAAATTAAGTACTTGGGTGCAAATCTCAACTCAAGGGTTTTTGGAAAACTAATTTTAGAAAATACTTTTGGCCAAATTATTTTTGTAAGAAAATACTATATTGCACTATACACATGGCATGATCATTGGGCAGAAGTTTGGGGCAAGGAGATGAAGTGTAGAAGGTGAAACTATGTTGACTTTTAAGAGCACTTGAAAAACACAGAGAGAAAACCAACTCAAATAAAAAGTCAAATAATGCAAAAGTTTTTGTTGGCCCAAATTTTCATGCTTTATTAATGCAAATGAAATGGTACAAAATGCAGGGTGTGACACGCCACGAGGCGGAACCTTGGCGGAACCAATCTAGGGCTCCGGTAGAGCTGTTCTGTCGGGGACACTTCTCTCCGGGAGGGGGAAATCATCGCCATCATCATCACCAACACTCCTCTCATCGGGAGAGGGGAATCTCCATCAACATCTTCACCAGCACCATCTCCTCTCCAAACCGTAGTTCATCTCTTGTATCCAATTCTTGTCTCTAAGTCCGGGATTGGTGCTAGTAGGTTGCTAGTAGTGTTGATTACTCCTTGTAGTTGATGCTAGTTGGTTTATTTGGTGGAAGATCATATGTTCAGATCCTATATGCATATTATTACCCCTCGGATTATGAACATGAATATGCTTTGTGAGTAGTTACGTTTGTTCCTGAGGACACTGGAGAAGTATTGCTATTAGTAGTCATGTGTATTTGGTTTTAGTTCGATATTTTGATGAGATGTATGTTGTCTAGCCTCTTGTGTTGTTATGTGAACGTCGACTACATAACGCTTCACCATTATTTGGGCCTAGAGGAAGGCATTGGGAAGTAATAAGTAGATGAGGGGTTGCTAGAGTGATGAAGCTTAAACCCTAGTTTATGCGTTGCTTCGTAAGGGCTGATTTGGATCCATATGTTTCATGCTATGGTTAGGTTTACCTTAATACTTTTGTTGTAGTTGCGGATGCTTGCAATAGAGGTTAATCATAAGTGGGATGCTTGTTCAAGTAAGAACAGCACCCAAGCAATCGTCCACCCACATATCAAATTATCAAAGTACCGAACGTGAATCATATGAACGTAATGAAAACTAGCTTGACGATATTCCCATGTGTCCTCGGAGCGCTTTTCCTTACATAGGAGTTTGTCCAGGCTTGTCCTTTGCTACAAAAAGGATTGGGCCACCTTGCTGCACTTTATTTACTTTTGTCACTTGTTGCTCGTTACAATTTATCTTATCACAAAACTATCTGTTACCATTTATTTCAGTACTTGAAGAGAATACCTTGCTGAAAACCGCTTGTCATTTCCTTCTGCTCCTCGTTGGGTTCGACACTCTTACTTATCGAAAGGACTACGATAGATCCCCTATACTTGTGGGTCATCAAGACTCTTTTCTAGCTCCGTTGACGGGGAGTGAAGCGCCTTTGGTAGGTGAAATTTGGTAAGGAAAAATTTATATAGTGTGCTGAAATTTACTGTCACTTGTTACTATGGAAAGTAATCCTCTGAGGGGCTTGTTCGGGGTATCTTCACCTGGCCCAAGAGAGCAAAGAGTTGCTCCTCAACCTACTGAACCTATTGAAAATGAAACTCCTTTTGAATTTCCTTCGGGTATGATGGAAAAACTGCTAGCTAATCCTTTTGAAAGCACAAGTGCTCCCTAGGTGGTTTTGGTAATTAATGTCAACATATCTCTTGTTGGACTAACACCTTTATCTAGTATGTTTCAGATAAGTTCAACAATGGAGTGGAATGGACTAAAGGATGTGGGAACTCCTTCAAGATGCTAAGGACAAAGGATTGGCTAAAGCTTCAAGCTCAAGACTCTTCATTTTACATTTTAGTGATCCAAGATCACATTGAGTCTATAGGAAAAGCCAATACTATCAAGGAGGGATGATGTGTTGCTCAATGAGCCTCTTGCTTCATGTGCTTAGTGATATGCTCCAAAACCCTCAACTACTTTCCCACTTCCACACATATGTCCTAAAAACCTAAAGTCAAACTCGGCCCCACTGATTCTTCCTATCCGGCGCCACCGAGTTTGGATGTCTTAGCCACTGCCACAAACCCTAGGCAAATCGGTCCCACTGCCACTACCGAGATTACAATGCAAACTTTCTGGTTGACTCATTATCAAAATGGGTCCCACCGAGTTTGAGTAATCGGTCTCACCGAGTTTGCCTGACCAACTCTCTGGTTAGCTAATTAGCAAAATCGGTCTCACCGAGTTTGTGTAATCGGTCTCACCGAGATTACGTTATGCCCTAACCCTAACCATATCGGTCCTACCGAGATGCAAGTGAGTCCCACCGAAAACCCTAACGGTCACTAGGTTTACTAAAATCGGTCTGACCCAGTTTGTTGATTCGGTCCCACCGAAATTGGTAAATTGTGTGTAACGGTTAGATTTTGTGTGGAGGCTATATATACCCTCCACCTCCTCTTCATTCGTGGAGAGAGCCATCGGACTGAACCTACACTTCCAAAGATCCTATCTACGAGAGAGAACTACCTACTCATGTGTTGAGGCCAAGATATTCCATTCCTACCATATGAATCTTGATCTCTAGCCTTCCCCAAGTTGCTTTCCACTCAAACCCTCTTTCCACCAGATCCAAATCCGATGAGAGAGAGTTGAGTGTTGGGGAGACTATCATTTGAAGCACAAGAGCAAGGAGTTCATCATCAACGCACCATTTGTTACTTCTTGGAGAGTGGCGTCTCCTAGATTGGCTAGGTGTCACTTGGGAGCCTCCGACAAGATTGTGGAGTTGAACCAAGGAGTTTGTAAGGGCAAGGAGATCTCCTACTTTGTGAAGATCTACCGCTAGTGAGGCAAGTCCTTCGTGGGCGACGACCATGGTGGGATAGACAAGGTTGCTACTTCGTGGACCCTTCGTGGGTGGAGCCCTCCGTGGACTCGCGCAGCCGTTACCCTTCGTGGGTTGAAGTCTCCATCAACGTGGATGTACGACAGCACCACCTATCGGAACCACGACAAAAACATCCGTGTCTCCAATTGCGTTTGAATCCTCCAAAACCTTCCCTTACTTTCTTGCAAGTTGCATGCTTTATTTTCCGCTGCCTATATACTCATTGCATGCTTACTTGTTATGTATTGAGAATGTTAAACTTGTTCCTAAACTCCATTTAAACCAAAAGAAGTTAAAAACTGCAACTTTGGTAATTCGTGTCTAATCACCCCCCCCCCCCCCCCCCTCTAGACACCTCTTCTCAAGATCCCACAAGTGGTATCAGAGCTTTGGTCTCCATTGCCTTGGTTTAATCACCATTGGAGGAAGATGGATGAGTCTACTTTGGGGAGTCTTAGTCATAGAGTGCCTATTCTTGATGGAGAGTATTTTCATGAGTGGAAAAATGAGATGCTTGTAATTTTCAATCAATATCATTTGAACAAGTACATTGCTAGCCCTTGTGCACCTCATGTTGATCCTATGCATCCTACCGTTGATGAAGCCATTGGCATGACTAGGAATCTTAGAACTGTTAATCTTATCACTAGAGGCTTGCCTAGAAACTTAATTAGATTCCTGCCTACTCTTGAGTGTGCCTACACTATATGGAAATTTCTTGAGGAACGCTTTCCAAATTATTCCTTGAAAAATATAGATGAAATTCTCTATAAGTCTATTGCTTTGAGTAAAATGAATACTAGTGATCCTATGTTTGGTGATCGTCTATTTGAACTTACCGACCTTATGCGTGCCAAAGGAGATGTTGGAATTATTAGTGATATTATTTCCGAAGCTATAAGAATTCATAAGCAAGATCATTGTCAAACTCACTCTAACAAATTACCCTCTCTACGATTTGATCCTCCACATGACGATGTTGAACATGGATACTATGATGAGGATGATGATAGTGATTTCGATCTTGATGATGCAATGAGACATTTTGGTCTTATGGCAAATCTTCGGGGATATGTGTCGGAGGAAAGGAATGGGATATTGAAAGTGGATGTACCGATCACATGACCGGAGATAAAGACATGTTTCGTGAGCTTGCTGAAAATGATGGTCCTCGAAAGTTTGTCACTTTTGGTGACAACTCAAAGGGTAAGGTGGTTGGCCTCGGTAAGGTGGCCATCTCACATGATAGCTCCATTCAGAATGTCATGCTCGTTGAATCTCTTGGCTACAACTTAATTTCA
Source organism: Aegilops bicornis (assembly GCA_021605145.1). Classification (NCBI taxonomy): domain Eukaryota; kingdom Viridiplantae; phylum Streptophyta; class Magnoliopsida; order Poales; family Poaceae; genus Aegilops; species Aegilops bicornis. Next base: position 371,901,147 of record CM038669.1, on the reverse strand, counting down.
AAGATCTAGACTTGCTGATTTCGGTTTCAATGTCCTATTTACTGAAATTGATTGCCAAGTGTTTTGTCGAGACAATCATAAAATGGTCTTCTTGGTATAATGAGAGGTGATCTATACATTGTTGATTTCACTAAAAGGCTCAACCTAAAACTTGCTTCATTGCTAAATCCTCAAAAGGTTGGTTATGGCATAGACGATTAGGTCACGTTGGCATGAGAAACCTTGACAAGCTTATTAAAGGGAATCATATCCTTGGAGTTAACGATGTCATATTCGATAAGGATAGACTTTGCAGTGCTTGTCAAGCAGGTAAACGGGTTGGAGGAAGGCATCCCGTGAAGAACATTATGACCACAAGGAGGCCACTCGAGCTACTTCACATGGATCTCTTTGGTCCCAACTCCTACAAGAGTCTCGGTGGAAATTCTTTTGGTCTAGTTATAGTTGATGATTTTTCAAGATTTACGTGGGTGTTCTTTCTCGATGATAAATCGCAGGTCCAAAAGATCTTCAAAAACTTCGCAGCGACAACGGAACGGAGTTCAAGAATGCAAATGTGGACACCTTTCTTGACGAAGAAGGGAATTCACACGAGTTCTCGGCTACGTACACACCTCAACAACATGGAGTTGTTGAGAGGAAGAACCGGACGCTCATCGAAATGGCGAGAACGATGCTTGATGAGTACAAGACACCGAAGCACTTTTGGGCAGAAGCGGTTGAGACAGCTTGTCATGCAACAAATCGCTTGTATCTTCACAAGCTACTCGGCAAGGCGGACATATGAGCTCCTCACCGGTAACAAACCCCAAGTTGGATACTTTTGAGTATTCGGCTCAAAGTGCTACATTCTTGATAAGCATCGTCGTTCTAAATTTGCTCCTAAGTCTCATGAAGGTTTCCTACTAGGTTATGGCTCAAACTCTCACACTTACCGGGTCCACAAAAATTTCCCCCGAAAGGTTGAAGAGACGGTAGATGTGAAGTTTGATGAATCTAACGACTCGCAAGTAGAGCAATTGCCAATTGATGTAGGAGACAAAGACCCTTGAAGCAATCCAAGACTTGTCTATTGGCAAGGTCTATCCAACGGAGGTGAAGGAGAGTACCTCGTCCATCCAAGTGGAAGCTTCTACTTCACGACAAGGTGAACCAAGAGTTGATACGGAAGCATCCACAAGTGGGACACACCAAGATGAAGAAAACAAGGAAGAACATCACGAACGTCAACAACCCCCTTCTCCACCTCGACAAGAGAACGACAACGCCAACAATGAAGAAGGCCAAGAAGAAGAACAAGATGAAGAAGATGTTGAACGAAGACCCAAGCAAAAGCTATCACGAGTTCGAGCAAGAATTGCTAAAGATCATCCCGTCGAGCAAATCTACAATGACATTCAAACTGGGAGAATCACTCGCTCTAAAACTCGTTTAGCTAACTTTTGTGAAAACTATTCTTTCATATCTAGCATTGAACCTATGAAGGTTGAAGAAGCATTGGAAGATCCGGATTGGATAAATGCTATGCATGAAGAGCTACACAATTTTGAGAGGAACCAAGTTTGGACATTGGTTGAGAAGCCCGACAACAACCACAACATCATCGGTACCAAATGGGTGTTTCGCAACAAGCAAGATGAAGATGGACAAGTAGTTCGCAACAAAGCACGTCTAAATCGCCCAAGGCTACACACAAGTCGAAGGTATGGACTATGGTGAGACCGATGCTCCCGTTGCTAGACTTGAGTCCATTAGCATCTTACTTGCCTATGCTAATCATCATGATATCACCTTGTACCAAATGGACATTAAAAGTGCTTTTCTAAATGGTGAAATAGAGGAGGAAGTTTATGTCAAACAACCTCCGGCTTTGTCAATCCTAAGAAACCAAATCATGTTTACAAACTTCACAAAGCTCTTTATGGTCTTAAACAAGCTCCTAGAGCATGGTATAAATGCTTGACCAAGTTCCTTATTGAAAAAGGCTTTGAAATTGGGAAAATTGATTCCACACTTTTTACTAAAAGGGTTACTGGTGAACTATTTGTGTGCCAAATCTATGTTGATGATATTATATTTGGTTCAACTAACCCTCATTTTAGTGAAAAGTTTGGAAAGCTAATGTCGGAGAAGTTTGAGATGTCAATGATGAGTGAACTCAAATTCTTTCTTGGGTTGCAAATCAAGCAAACTAAGGAAGGTACCTTTTTCTCTCAAACGAAGTACACTAAGGACTTATTCAAGAAGTTCAATATGCAAGAATGCAAAGGTATGTCTACACCCATGCCTACTAGTGGACATCTTGACTTGACCAAAGATGGTGAACCGGTTGATCAAAAGGTTTATCGCTCTATGATTGGTTCATTGTTATATCTATGTGCTTCACGTCCCGATATTATGCTAAGCGCGTGCATGTGTGCACAATATCAAGCTGCTCCTAAAGAATGTCATCTTAAGGCCATGAAAAGGATAGTGATATACTTAATCCATACACCAAATTTTGGCATTTGGTATCCTAAGAGGGCCTCTTTCGATCTTGTTGGCTACTCCGACTCGGACTATGCTCGAGACAAGGTTGATAGAAAGTCCACTTCGGGTACTTGTCAATTTCTTGGTAGATCTCTTGTGTCTTGGTCCTCCAAGAAACAAAACTCGGTATCCTTATCCACTGCCGAAGAGGAGTACATTGCCGCTGGTTCATGTTGTGCTCAATTACTTTGGATGACCCAAACTCTTAAAGATTATGGGATATATGTGAGACATGTTCCATTGCTTTGTGACAATGAAAGTGCTATAAAAATTGGTCATAATCCTGTGCAACATTCTCGAACTAAGCATATTGAAGTTCGTCATCATTTCATTCAAGATCATGTTGCTAAGGGAGACATTGATCTTAAGCATGTTCGCACCAAAAAGAAATTAGCGGATATATTCACTAAACCTCTTGATCAGAAAGTGATTTTCAGGTTAAGAGGAGAATTGAACATCATTGATGCTTCAAACTTGGAGTAGAAACTCCATTTGATACATGCAAGACATGAGATTAGGACTAATCCTTGATATTTCTCTTATGATGAATATATTATATCTTGGATATATTTGTATCTTGTATGTTATCTAACCCATGTAGGTACTTGGTTGAATCAAATTCCATGAGATTGTAAACCATTCATATCATAAGCAATCTATACATCACCAAGTCTCTACACTATGGTGGTTGAAGTCAAGGAAGCGCGGAATCTTTCAAATATATCCTTTGACAATCTCTATAATTGAGCTTCATGATTAAATTCTCTTTTTCACAAGTGTTACTCCTTGCAAGAACTAACCCATGTAGGTAGATGGACTCAAATTCCAAGTGGTGCTCCCAACTCTTGATGAGCTACATCAACCTTGAGCAACCCACACAAGTTCAACTACATGGTCATCACCACCAACCAAGGTATGTCATTCCATCTTAGAGAAGCTTTACTCCGAGACATGAGCCAAAGCAACTCGACAAGATGTGAATACATCAAAATGCTTAAACGAAAAATGGTAACCCCATTTTGAGCTTAGACGATGATTATGACCTATGATCAAGTGATCTCACTTGACTCCTAAGTCAATATACTCTAACATAGGTGACTTTGTCGCTGACCATCTCTAGATTAAGTTCTCTTGTGTTCTTTTCTGAGTTTCTGCATTTGTCTCATGCATATGTGTTTCCCCTTTCAAAAAAAACCTTCATCTAGATTTCTTTCTGTTTGCTCTGCATTTTCTGCATTCCAATTCATTGCATATCATTCAATAAATTCCTTGCAAATCTTTGTGAGATCTTATTAGTCAAGTGAGCTGAGGTGACAAGTGTTTTCTGCGATGAACTCGGTTACACCAAGTTGTTATTTTTGGTCCAACTGAAAACTTTCGGTACCAATCAAGCATACCACTTTCGGTGCCACCGATTTCACAACAGAAAATCAGTTTGCCACTTATTCTGTGGTTTCTTCCGATCCACTCCACTCAATGAATCTTGTCCTCTACAAGCATCACATTTTTGTCATTGCTTTATGTTGTGACTCAAGGATCAAACCCATTCACGACAAATTCCAGAGGGGAGAGAGAGATCACATCTTTATCAAGCCCTTCTTGGAAATTGATGTCAAAGGGGGAGAGAGCGATCACATCAAAGCTTATCACTTAAAGAGATCACATCAGAGAAGGAGAGAGAGATCCTTCAGGGGGAGAGAGAGAGAGAGATCTCCAGGGGAGAGAATACTAGTAGAGAGTATTTCTCAAGGATCCCAGATGCTTGGTGTTCAAGAGTAGAGATGCCACGTGTCTTCTTGAGGGGAAAGACATATTCATTTGTGCTTATTTCCATTAGCTTGCATTAGCTCTATTCATTTATATCTTTCAGCTCTGGTTTTCTTTCAGCTCTGATTTCGTGTTCCCTATCTTCTCCCAGTATCCCATGCTAGATTCAGGGGGAGCAAGACATCTAAGGAAAAGAAATCATTCAAATTCATTGCACATCTTTACTCTTGGGGACATGTCAAATCCAGTGTAGTACTTAGTACTCACTCTCTACATGTCATCCCAGTCTTGGTATTCTTGTGGTTTCTTTTGTTTGCTCTGGCTAGTAGGTGCATTTGTGTTATCTAACCTTGTTTACGCAGGTTCATTTCATCCTAAGCCAACTCAAGACTACAAGGTAAGTATATGCATCACAATCATGTGTATGAGGAATTCTTGCTGATGTACATACTGTTTGCAAGAAGGACTCATGGGCATGAAGGTATTCTCTTTAATATTCGTTGCTCTGATGCATATGTCCAAGATACATGTAACACATTGCCTGCTCTATCATGGTTATGCTATCACATGCTTCTATATTCCATATTCACATGATTGCATACATGTAGGGGGGGCCTATGCCTGTTACATGTCTTTCCAAAGCTTTACTTGCTATTCTTTATATCTTTATCTAAAGCTTTGATGTATGTTGTCATCAATTACCAAAAAGGGGGAGATTGAAAGCACAAGTGCTCCCTAGGTGGTTTTGGTAATTAATGTCAACATATCTCTTGTTGGACTAACACCTTTATCTAGTATGTTTCAGATAACTTCAACAATGGAGTGGCATGGACTAAAGGATGTGGGAACTCCTTCAAGATGCTAAGGACAAAGGATTGGCTAAAGCTTCAAGCTCAAGACTCTTTATTTTACATTTTAGTGATCCAAGATCACATTGAGTCTATAGGAAAAGCCAATACTATCAAGGAGGGATGAGGTGTTGCTCAATGAGCCTCTTGCTTCATGTGCTTAGTGATATGCTCCAAAACTCTCAACTACTTTCCCACTTCCACACATATGTCCTAAAAACCTAAAGTCAAACTCGGCCCCACTGATTCTTCCTATCCAAGGCCACCGAGTTTGGATGTCTTAGCCAACGCCACAAACCCTAGGCAAATCGGTCTCACCGATAGGGATCTCGGTCTCACCGAGATGGGATTGTAATCTCTCTGTGTATGTCCACTATCAAAATCGGTCTCACCGAGTTTGAGCAAACGGTACTACCGAGATTACAATGCAAACTTTCTGGTTGACTCATTATCAAAATGGGTCCCACCGAGTTTGAGTAATCGGTCTCATCGAGTTTGCCTGACCAACTCTCTGGTTAGCTAATTACCAAAATTGCACTCACCGAGTTTGTGTAATCGGTCTCACCGAGATTACGTTGTGCCCTAACCCTAACCATATCGGTCCTACCGAGATGCAAGTCAGTCCCACCAAAAACCCTAACGGTCACTAGGTTTACTAAAATCGGTCTGACCGAGTTTGTTGATTCGGTCCCACCGAGATTGGTAAATTGTGTGTAACGGTTAGATTTTGTGTGGAGGCTATATATACACCTCCACCTCCTCTTCATTCGTGGAGAGAGCCATCGACCGAACCTACACTTCCAAAGATCCTATCTCCGAGAGAGAACTACCTACTCATGTGTTGAGGCCAAGATATTCCATTCCTACCATATGAATCTTGATCTCTAGCCTTCCCCAAGTTGCTTTCCACTCAAACCCTCTTTCCACCAGATCCAAATCCTATGAGAGAGAGTTGAGTGTTGGGGAGACTGTCATTTTAAGCACAAGAGCAAGGAGTTCATCATCAACGCACCATTTGTTACTTCTTGGAGAGTGGTGTCTCCTAGATTGGCTAGGTGTCACTTGGGAGCCTCCGACAAGATTGTGGATTTGAACCAAGGAGTTTGTAAGGGCAAGGAGATCGCCTACTTCGTGAAGATCTACCGCTAGTGAGGCAAGTCCTTCGTGGGTGACGACCATGGTGGGATAGACAAGGTTGCTACTTCGTGGACCCTTCGTGGGTGGAGCCCTCCGTGGACTCGCGCAGTCGTTACCCTTCGTGGGTTGAAGACTCCATCAACGTGGATGTACGATAGCACCACCTATCGGAACCACGACAAAAACATCCGTGTCTCCAATTGTGTTTGAATCCTCCAAACCTTTCCCTTACTTTCTTGCAAGTTGCATGCTTTATTTTCCGCTGCCTATATACTCATTGCATGCTTACTTGTTATGTATTGAGAATGTTAAACTTGTGCCTAAACTCCATTTAAACCAAAAGAAGTTAAAAACTGCAACTTTGGTACTTAGTGTCTAATCACCCCCCCCCCTCTAGACACCTCTTCTCAAGATTCCACACCTTTTACAGGAGATGGAACAAAGCATCCTGATGAGCACTTAACATATGTGGATGAAGTTTGTGGATTATTTAAGCTTGCAGGTATACCCGATGATGTTGCTAAGAAGAAGGTTTTCCCTTTATCTTTTAAGGGAGACGCATTGATATGGTATAGGCTATGTGATGATACGAGATCATGGAACTATAGAAGATTGAAATTGGAATTTCATCAAAAATATTACCCTATGCATCTTGTTCATCGTGATCGCAATTATATATATAATTTCTGGCCTCGCGAAGGAGAAAGCATCGCTCAATCTTGGGGGAGGCTTAAATCAATGTTATATTCATGCCCCAATCATGAGCTTCCAATAGAAACAATTATTCAAAATCTTTATGCTCGGCTTTCTGAAAATAATCGCACCATGCTCGATACTTCTTGTGATGGCTCTTTTATGATGAAGACTATTGAATTCAAATGGGACTTATTGGATAGAATTAAACGCAGCTCTGAAGATTGGGACCTCGACGAAGGTAAGGAGTCAGGTATGACACCTAAGTTTGATTGTATTAAATTTTTATGGATACCGATATTTTCCGTAAGTTTAGCACTAAATATGGACTTGACCTTGAGATAGTAGCCTCTTTCTGTGAATCTTTTGCTACTTATGTTGATCTCCCTAAGGAGAAGTGGTTTAAATATCATCCTCCCATAGAACTAAAAGTAGCTGCACCTATTAAAGTTGAAGAAAAGACTGTCACTTATAATGATCCTATTGTTCCTACTTCTTATGTTGAGAAACCACCTTTCCCTGTTAGAACAAAGAATCATGCTAAAGCTTCAACTGTTGTTCGTAAAAGCAATATTAGAACTTATGCGCCTCCTGAGCAAGTTAAAGTAGAACCTAATATTTCTATTGTTAAAGATCTCTTGTCTGATAATATTGATGGGCATGTTATTCAGTTTTGCGGTGAAACTGCTAGAATTGCTAAACCTTGTGCTAAGGATAAACATAGACCTGTGGTAGGTGTGCCTGTTATTTTTGTTAAAATAGGAGATCATTGTTATCATGGCTTATGTGATATGGGTGCTAGTGCTAGTGTTATACCTTATGATTTGTATAAAGAAATCAAGCATGAAATTGCACCTGCTGAGTTAGAAGAAATTGATGTTACAATTAAACTTTCCAATAGAGATACTATTTCACCAGTGGGAATTGTTAGAGATGTTGAAGTCTTGTGTGGGAAAACTAAATATCCCTCTGATTTTCTTGTTCTCAGTTCCCCACAAGATAGCTTTTGTCCCATTATATTTGGTAGACCCTTCTTGAACACTGTTAATGCTAAAATAGATTGTGAAAAGAATGTTGTTACTATTGACTTGGATGACAAGGTTCATGAGTTTAATTTCTCTAAATTTAGTAAACAACATCGTGAGGAAGAATTGCCTAGTAAGGATGAAATTATTGGTCTTGCTTCTATCGCCGTACCTCCTAGTGATCCCTTAGAATATTATTTGCTAGACCATGAAAATGATATGTTCATGAATGAAAGAAGGGAAATAGATGAAGTATTCTTTAAACAGGAACCTATTCTGCAACACAATTTGCCTGTTGAAACTTAGGGATCCTCCTCCACCCAAGGGTGATCCCGTGTTTGAGCTTAAACCGTTGCCTGATAATCTTAAATATGCTTATCTTGATGAAAATAAGATATATCCTGTTATTATTAGTGCTAACCTTTCAAAGCATGAAGAAGAAAGATTGTTCAAAATTCTGAAGAAGCACCGTGCTGCTATTGGATATACTCTTGATGATCTTAAGGGCATTAGTCCCACTCTCTGTCAACATAAAATAAATTTGGAAGCGGATGTCAAACCAGTTCGAGATCCTCAACGACGTCTGAATCCTAAAATGAAAGAAGTCGTAAGAAAAGAAATACTCAAGCTTCTGGAGGCAGGTATAATTTATCCCGTTGCTGATAGTCAGTGGGTAAGTCCTGTCCATTGTGTCCCTAAGAAGGGAGGTATTACTGTTGTTCCCAATGATAAAGATGAATTGATTCCACAAAGAATTATTACAGGTTATAGGATGGTAATAGATTTCCACAAATTAAATAAGGCTACTAAGAAAGATCATTACCCCTTACCTTTTATTTATCAAATGCTAGAAATATTATGCAAACATACACATTATTGCTTTCTAGATGGTTATTATGGTTTCTCTCAAATACCTGTGTCGGCTAAAGATCAATCAAAGACTACTTTTACATGCCCTTTTGGTACTTTTGCTTATAGACGTATGCCTTTTGGTTTATGTAATGCACCTGCTACCTTTCAAAGATGCATGATGGCTATATTCTCTGACTTTTGTGAAAAGATTTGTGAGGTTTTCATGGACGAATTTTCTGTCTATGGATCCTCTTTTGACGATTGCTTGAGCAATCTTGATTGAGTTTTACAGAGATGTGAAGAAACTAATCTTGTCTTGAATTGGGAAAAGTGCCACTTTATGGTTAATGAAGGTATTGTCTTGGGGCATAAAGTTTCTGAAAGAGGTATTGAAGTTGATAAAGCCAAGGTTGACGCTATTGAAAAGATGCCGTGTCCCGAGGACATCAAAGGTATAAGAAGTTTCCTTGGTCACGCCAGATTCTATAAGAGGTTCATTAAGGACTTCTCAAAAATCTCTCGGCCTCTGACTAATTTATTACAAAAATATATAACATTTGTCTTTGATGATGATTGTGTAGAAGCATTTGAAATACTTAAGAAAGCATTAGTCTGCACTGTTGTTCACCACCAGATTGGAATTTACCCTTTGAAATTATGTGTGATGCTAGTGATTATCTTTGTAGGTGCTGTTCTAGGGAAAAGAGTTGATAAGAAATTAAATGTTATCCATTATGCTAGTAAAACTCTAGACAATGCTCAAAGAAATTATGCTACTACTGAAAAAGAACTTTAGCAGCTTGTATTTGCTTGTGATAAGTTCGGACCTTATATTGTTGATTCTAAAGTAACTATTCACAATCGATCATGCTGCTATTAAATATCTTATGGAAAAGAAAGATGCTAAACCTAGACTTATTAGATGGGTTCTCTTGCTACAAGAATTTGATTTACATATCGTTGATAGAAAAGGAGCTGAGAACCCCGTTGCAGACAACTTGTCTAGGTTAGAAAATGTTCATGATGACCCACTACCTATCGATGATAGCTTTCCTGATGAACAATTAAATGTTACAAGTACTTCCCGTAGTACTCCATGGTATGCTGACTATGCCAATTATATTGTTGCTAAATTCATACCACCTAGTTTCACATACCAACAAAAGAAAAAGTTCTTATATGATTTGAGACATTACTTTTGGGACGACCCACACCTTTATAAAGAAGGAGTAGATAGTGTTATTAGACGTTGTGTACATGAGCATGAACAGGAACAGATCCTACGCAAGTGTCACTCCGAAGCTTATGGAGGACATCACGCTGGAGATAGAACTGCACATAAGGTATTGCTTTTTTTTAGCAATCAAAGACAGTAGGAGAGGCTCCTACTGACGTATTTTTATATAACACAACAAGGTTATTAGATGTCCATAATCCATGGTATTAGTGTCATTTTCGGCCCCTAACTTTGGGAGGCCTACTAACACTTTTACATGTGGATGTGGTGGTGAGTACAGGGGTATCAAAAGTGTTTAATTTACAGAAGCTACAAATTTTTGTATTGGCGCCACTAGGGAAGCTTTGACCCTATGACTGAGTACGATCAGGTCTGACTTGAGTCTTCTTTTCCAGGATTGGATCGAATGGGGGATTCTTCTGAATATTTTATCATTGTGTTCTTTCCATATACACCAAGCTGCTGTTAGGAAGATCTCCATGAAAAGAGGGCCTACCCATGCTTCCTTTCCATAGTGTATTTTTGTCAGTCTGTTCCCAGCGTCCTCCCAATGCATGTCAATGGAGTCCCAGCATTCAGCGCTGAACGGGCATTCGAAGAAGAGATGTTCCACTGTTGACCCCATCTGCGACATTCCAATGTCTCCTTTTTATCATGTTCTTGGTGTTTATTCTCCGCTGCAATCAGCCAAGCGAATACCTTAATTTTCATCATGCATCTGGATTTCCATATCCATCGAAACACCGCATCCGCCTGGACATCTTTGAAGTAGAAGGCATAGTATTTTTATGGCTGAGTATTTGGCACCCCACACACATGTCCAAGAGTCGTGTATCGATCCATCTAGTGTTGTGTGTGAAGTGATGGCTTGCATTTCCTTGATCTCATCAGTGGCCTGTGGAGAGACCAGCACATGGAACCCCTCGCCAAGAGATGTAATGGAAAGGAATGCTGCCACAGAAGCGTCCTCATCCATAGCATACGAAAACGCTCTTGGGTACGCTGTCTCAAACGTTCGGTCTTGCCACATATCCTTCCAGAATAGAGAGTCACATCTCCTGCCCCCACCAAAACCTTTGTGATTCCTCTGTAAATGTCGCTTAGGCTCATAACATCGCGCCACCAAAACAAGCCGCACGGTGCCGATGCATGTGGGATTTTATTGTCGTAGTAGGTAGACCAAATCAGCTTGCACCATGGGATATCTTTTTTGTTGTAGAAGTTATGTAGGAATTTTAGCAGTAAGCCCGTATTTTGAACCTTGATGTCCAGAATCCCCATCCCTCCATGTTTTTTGGGACGACATACTAGGTCCCAAGCAGCCAGGGAGTGGCACGATTCTCCATTTTCTGTTTTCTTGCGCCACAAACATCTTCTTCTTATCTTGTCCAAGTATTCTATCAACTTTGGTGGGAATTTGAGGGTGCGGATTGGATATATCATTAGCGAGGTGATCAGCGAGTTTAGGAGTGTCAGTTTGCTGCCATGGTTTAGCATAGAGAGAGATGAGGATAGCTTTCTTTCTGCACTTTCAACAACTGGCATCAAATCTGTCACTGATGGTCTGGTGGTCCCCGTCGGTAGTCCCAGGTATGTGAACGGCAGTTTGCTAATGGAACATTGTAGGGTTTGAGCCAATTCCAGTACCGTGTCATCAGGTACGTTCAGCGGCACCAGCATTGACTTTTGAAAGTTGATTTTCAGGCCAATGGAATCAGCGTAGTCGACTAGCAGTTTCTTCATATGTGCAACTTGGACGGGACAGGCCGGCATGACAAGAATCGTGTCATCCGCGTACTGGATCACTGGGTAGTCCATCGATCGCTGGTTGGGAAGGGGTACGTCGATCAATCCCGATCTGTGTGCGTCGTTGATGGCTGCTTGAAGTAGATCAGCGGCAAGTACAAATATTAGCGGTGAAAGCGGATCACCTTGTCTCACCCCGCATTGGCAGAGAAACTGTCGCCCGGGGACACCATTAAGCAAGACCGACGATGTTCCAGTACTGAAAAGCATTTTAATCCAGCCCAACCATTTATCACAGAATCCCATGTGCCTCATAATCTCGATCATGGACGAATGCTCAATTGTATCGAAAGCCTTAGCAAAATCCAACTTCAGCAGTATGATAGGACGTTTGGACGTTTGGCACTGATGGATATATTCAAACGCCCATGCCAGGCAGTCCTGGATAGTTCTACTGCGTAGGAATCCATATTGGTTTTTTATGGACAATGCTCAAGATGAGTTTTTGCAAGCGATTAGCCAAAAATTTTGTGATGATTTTCATGCAACAATCTAACAACGTGATTGTCCTGAAATCATTTGCAGTTTCTGGCGACCCAATTTTCGGGATCAAGGTAATGTATCCCGTGTTTATGCTAGTCATGTCCAAAGTTCCTTCATGGAAGTCATCACATAATTTGTAAAATTCCTTTTTGATAATATGCCAGCAAGCTTTCAAAAAGCCTCCATTGAATCCATCCGGTCCTGGAGCTCTGTCCGTAGGCATGGTTTTGACGACATCATCAATCTCTTTGTGAGTGAAAGGTACAGTGAGAGCCTCAAGCCCGTCAATTTTTTTGATGATCGTCGCCAGGTCAAATTTCATAGCAGGAGTGTACTTGGTGCCTAGTCTTTGCTTGAACACATCAAATAAGACTGATTCTTTTGCATTGTGATCAGTAACCTGCGAGCCATCGGGGAGTTTGAGAGAAGCTATCGAATTTCTTCTGTATCTTTCTGTTGCAAGAGACTGAAATAGCTTGGTGTTTTCTTCCCCAAATTTAATCTATCTGATTGTACAACGTTTCTTCCAGTATTCATTCTGAAACTGCAACAATTTTAGTAGATGGGCTTTGACAATTTGTCTGAAATTAGTCTCAGGTGTAGTGAGGAGCCTTTGGTCCTCAAGCCCATCTAGTTCATTCAAGGCCCAGTTGCAGTTTTGAATAAGGATGGACAGGCGGGAAATCCCCTTGCTCCACTTCTTGAGGTCATATCTGAGTGTTTTCAATTTTTTGCAGAGAAGGGCAGCACTGTTCTTAGCGTGGCATTGTTTGCTCCAGGAGGCTTGGACTGTATCAAGAAAGACGGTGTGGTGAATCCAATAGTTTTCGAAGCGGAAGATTTTGCTTCGAGGTATGCAAGTCTCAATGTTCACCACGCAAGGAGAGTGGTCTGATACAGGTTTGCCAAGAGATGTGACCAATGTATTGGGGTAGGTTTGCGTCCAGTGACAAGAAGAAAAACACCAATCGATTTGTTCCAATAATGGATTTTCCTGCATATTACTCCAAGCGTAAGAGCGTCCTTTTAATGGGATTTCAATAAGCGCTTGGGCTCTGATGATGTCATTAAACAGGAGTATGTCATTGTGATTCCCACCCGGTTTGTTTCTATTTTGTGTGGATCGGATGAAGTTGTAGTCACCAACCAATATCCAATCCTCAGTATCAGGTATAACCAGATCATACAACCAATCAGTGAAAGTGCGGCGGTCTTCTCCAGCGCATGGACCATAAATGTTAAAAAGTTGCCAACATCTTCCAGAAAGTTCGCAAGTAAAAGTGATCCCAAGAGCAAAGAAATCCGAGAATTTCAGAACACCATCAAATGCAGCACTGTTCCATATGGTAATCAAACCCCCAGAGGCTCCTTTGGAGGGGACAAACTCAAATTTATCAAATCGGCGAGGGCAGAAGGTTTTTATATAAGCCAAATCGAAAGTCGCGCGTTTCGTCTCCTGAAGACATATAACATTACAACCCGAGGCATTGATCGCATTCTTAATAGCAAGTAGATTATCATCTGAATTTATTCCCCTAATATTCCAAACCAACACCTTCCGCTGTTGGTTCGGTGGCATAAGGCCAACGACTTAAGTGGAGGAAGAGGATGCGCTCTCCGTCGAGGCCGAAAGCTTGGCAGTGGAGAGATCCTCAGGTGGGATGCCGCAGCGGACTGGCCCGATGAGCTGCAGGGTGGAGATGGGTGTGGGAGGCGGCACTTCCTGTTGAGCTGTGGACGTAGTATTGAGCTTATTAGGGGCAGCAGGAATATGGCGAGTTTTTACTTTGCTTTTATTTATTTTACGTTCAGCCATAGATGGTGCTTTGAATCCGTCATACTTGTTCACCCTGCTGCTCCTGCGCAGCGTGGTAGGTTCCAGCTCGGTCAGAACTTTCATCTTTTTCTCCTTGTGACCAAGAGTAGACAGAGCAGTTGATTCAGCGATAGCAAACTGAGTGCAGTTGGTGTTCTTCATTGCATCCACCACAGTAAACTGATCAAGGTCCTCCTGAGGGTTTAGTATGGCAGAGAAGGCTTCATCCCAGGTCCTCTTATCCACCTTGACAATTGGAGGTGTTACTGTCTGAACCAAAGGGGCATAGAAGTTTTTCAGCAGGTGAGCAACAAATGTGTACTGCAGATTCTTGCAAAAAGTGTAAGCATCAGAATGTTGGGCTGATCCATGCATAATCAGTGGCACTACAGGTTTATAGATGTATGCTCTGGAAAACTCCAACAAGCTTTTAAGGGGCAGCACTCTTATGTTCAGGTCAACTGAATTTCCTCTGACAAAACTGAATTGGCTACTGTGCGATCCCAGAACAATGTCTTCTGCGGCCATCTCCACCTGAGCCACATGTTCGTTCCAGGCAGCTAGTCCATCATCACGCACATTATCTTCTCGTTCAACACCATCCATCATCGAAGGCCCAGTTTATCCGGTGATCTGACGCCAACTCTCCCCTCTGTACTGTGGTGGCACTTCTGGCCAAGGTGCCCAACCATTGGCTTGAACCTGTTGTTGCTGATGGAGCTGAAGATCTGCACCCCAATCCGCATTTGCCTGTTGTTGATGCATGACCATAGCCTCGAAGGAGTGTTGTTGTGCAGCAGTCAAGAAAGGCAGTTCTCTAGGGTGAGGCGACACATTCATAGGAGGGGGCGGCTCCTCATTTCCGGCATTGGAAGGATTCGTCGGCCAGTTCGTGAGAATGTAAACTGGGACTGTCCAAGATCTGCCTAACCCCCCAAACACATTGGCCCTTTTGATTACCATACTATGTGGCACATTGGAAAACTGATTGATGAGCACACGGACAAGCACACGGGTTTTGACCTGTCCCAGGTTATGCCAAAGCTCGAAATGACCAAAAGAGCTAACTGCTTTATTGACATAATACTCATTCTGATAATCAAGCGGGAAACCAAGGAAAATCACCCAAGCAACAGCTTCAAACACATGAATTCTCATATTCGGACCTTCATCATGGCGCACAAAAGAAAAGGTGCGATCATCATCTATCGGGTGCGGGCCTGTGGTGATGAGGAAATCTCTAACCGCAGCAGACCTGAATCCAATCAAACCCACTCCAAGATGAAAGATATCAGAGTATATCACCTCAGCGTTTAAGTCTTCAGCCAGGATGTGGAGAATTTCTGCAAGCACCATCGGCCGTTGCAGATCAGGAGTGGCCGGCTCGGTGACGATGATAGCGTAGTTTTCATGGTGAAGTGGTGGCGCGCCTACCACCATCATGTTCCTTTGGAGACGATCGTTGGGGCCATTGAAGATGGCGAGAGGGCCTGGGATGAATTGGTATGGCATGACAGGGAAGTTGGCCATGGTGGGGTTGCCGTGGATCTCGCCGGTAGGGCAAGCAGTAGATGGGTTTGGTGTCGATGCACTGTGGGGAAGCGGGGGAGACTGGTCGGGCTGGGGTGGCAGGAGGGATGTGGTGGTGCTACTGGATGGCAGGGAGGTCGAGGAGGGAAAGAGAGACAGAGGAGGCGGAACGTCTCCAACAATGGCAAGCGGACGCGTGTCCCTACCCTGCGGGTGATTTGATTTGATCCTCCAAGTCTTTCCGGCAGGTAAATGCATGAGCGAAGGCAAAGTATATCCAGTTATTCCTTTGTGTTTCGATGGCCTGCTATTTTTTGGGACCCAGCAAAAAGTCTGTGTAATTTGTCCAACATGTGGAGTTCTTTTGGAAGAAATATGTGCAACCTTGGGCAGGGAATCCTTTTTTGATATCTCGTGATTGATCTCAAGAGCAACTTCCAACTTCTTTTCCCCTCTGTTTTTGGGTTTCCAAGTCCAGCAGCTAGTTTGGGTGGGAAAACAGAGCGATTTAGTATGTCCCAAGAGTTTGCAGGCCGAGCAATAGGTGCGGGCCAGGCAATCATCAAAAAGGTGGGCTATGGAAGCGCAGATCGAACATGCTACTGGTCCAGTGGGGAGAGAAGTATTAAACGGGCCCAAATGAACAACATCATGGTTTTCCTTAGTAGTTGTAGTCTGAGTAGGGGAAGGAGGCTGGGATGGGCTATGATCACACGTGCTAGCCTGATGACCCCTCTGATTACAAAGCGAGCAGAGATTAAGACGTTGGTAAATTACCTCAGATGGCAGGATAGAGTCGAGTTTCCAAATTGCAGCAATTTTGTCATCAGAATAACCATAGGTGTGTTGATCCAGGAAATGCAATAACATGAAATCAGGGATATGGTCCCATTTCCTTGGATCATACTGTTTTCCTTGGAAGGTCCTGGTCCCACACACAGCCTTAATTGATGATTGAAATTTGCCAAAATCAAGGCTTTCATTGGAGGCAACATTTTGAATTGAGTATTGAATGCCTGCATGGACTTGCCCGAGATAGAGAAAACATGTCTGGTGCTCGCCGGAGTTGTTGCCTGACTTAGCCAAAGAGTTCACCGCCGGCAATGTGGAATCAATATGATTAACCGAATTAACCAGAGGAAATCCCAATATATTAGCACCATTATTGGCACGGCGATCCCTTTCTGCACTTTGGTGGAGAAAGTTGAGATTTGCTTTGACAGTAATGGGACTTCGAGCAAGAATTTCACCGAGTTCCTCATCAGCGCTCCAACCATTTGTAAACTCGGAATAATCAATGTGAGGCTTGAACAGGTGGAAATGACAGATAAAGTCGGGCCAAATTCGATCGTTAAGGCCGTAGATGAAATGTCCCACCCGGTTGGAAGCCACTGAGAACCGAAAAGATCTTGTGCCCAGTTGTAGAACATTGAACCCCGAGGACGATCCACCAATGCAACAAACCAGAGCTAAGGCAACGGATTCCTCAGTAAGAGGAAAGAGGCCGAGGAGAAAGAAACAACCAAGAAGAATTCCTTGGCATCATTAGCGGGAGAAAAGTGGACTGTGGATCCAAATTTTGAACGAACCTGTGCAGCCACATTTTGACCAGGATTGAAATCCCAATGCAAGAGGTCATCCATGATGATCTAGCAGGTCTAGAGATCTTCATGCCTTCAACGAGGAGGGATTGGTAGGGAGGAGGGAGTGTGGGTGGAGAGGGAGAGGGAGAGCCCCCATTCCGCCTACGTTGATAATTGGTAATTGAATTAATTCACATAAGGTATTGCAATCCGGTTTTTATTGGCCTAATCTCTTCAAGGATGCCCGTAAGTTTGTCTTGTCTTGTGATGAATGTCAAAGAATTGGTAATATTAGTAGACGTCAAGAAATGCCTATGAATTATTCACTTGTTATTAAACCATTTGATGTTTGGGGCTTTGATTATATGGGACCTTTTCCTGCCTCTAATGGATATACACATATTTTAGTTGCTGTTGATTACGTTACTAAGTGGGTAGAAGCTATTCCAACTAGTAGTGCCGATCATAACACTTCTATTAAAATGCTTAAAGAAGTTATTTTTCCGAGGTTTGGAGTCCCTAGATATTTAATGACTGATGGTGGTTCACATTTTATTCATGGTGTTCTCCGTAAAATGCTTGCTAAGTATGACGCTAATCATAGAATTGCATCTCCTTATCACCCACAGTCTAGTGGTCAAGTAGAATTGAGTAACAGAGAGCTCAAATTAATTTTGCAAAAGACTGTTAATAGGTCTAGAAAGAATTGGTCCAAGAAACTAGATGATGCATTATGGGCCTATAGAACTGCGTATAAAAATCCTATGGGCATGTCTCCGTATAAAATGGTTTATGGAAAAGCATGTCACTTACCTCTCGAACTAGAACATAAGGCATATTGGGCTATTAAAGAGCTCAACTATGATTTCAAACTTGCCGGTGAGAAGAGGTTATTTGATATTAGCTCACTTGACGGATGGAGAACCCAAGCTTATGAAAATGCTAAGTTGTTTAAAGAAAAAGTTAAAAGATGGCATGACAAAAGGATACAAAAGCGTGAGTTTAATGTAGGTGATTATGTATTGCTATACAACTCTCGTTTAAGAATTTTTGCAGGAAAACTTCTCTCTAAATGGGAAGGCCCCTATGTTATCGAGGAGGTCTATCGTTCCGGTGCCATAAAGATCAACAACTTCGAAGGCACAAATCTGAAGGTGGTAAACGGTCAAAGAATTAAACATTATATCTCAGGTAATCCCATAAATGTTGAAACCAATATTATTGAAACCGTAACCCCGGAGGAATACATAAGGGACACTTTCCAGACCGTTTCAGACTCCGAAAAGGAATAGGTATGTGGTACGGTAAGTAAACCGACTCCAAAACAATTTTTAAGGAAATATTTCTCCGTTTTGGAATATTTTGAAAAATAGAAAAATAAGTAGCAGTCCGGGAAGGACACGAGGGCCCCACGAGGGTGGTGGGCGCGCCTACCCCTCGGGCGCGCCTCTACCTCGTGAGCACCTCGCTTGCCTTCCGGACTCCGTTTTCTTGCACGATACGCATTTTGGTCGGTAAAAATTCATTATATATTCTCCCGAAGGTTTTGACTCCCGTATCACGCAAATCTCCTATGTTCTTGTTTCGAGCTGTTTTTCTGACAGGTCTAGATTATCATGACGTCCCCAAGTGCCTCCAAGGACAAGTTATTTGAGAAGGTCATCAACCCTTACCTCGCGGAGGTGCTGCGACACCCTCAAACCATTGAGTTGCGTGATGGGTTGCTGCACATCCGCGATGAAGAGGGACCGAAGGGGACCGGAAGCGTGGACACAAGGCTCGAAGCAATGGAGCAACAAGTTTTCAAGTGCCAAGGGATGGTGGAACGTGGACTCAACTCCAACCACATGATGATCGCGGAGTTCACTAGCAACCACAAGCTGGATGCTGACAACATCAGGGAGGCCATCTTCAAGCTTCATGAGAAGATCGAGCACCTCCAAGCCCAAATCTATGACCCGCAAAACCAAAACTGTGAGTATGAATATAGATTCAAAAGGATGAGTTTGGCTGCAGATTTGAGGATCCCGGAGACTCGATCATCCTTCTATGATGGTGAGCCTATGCCTTGGAAGATGGACAACAAGCCCGCATCATCGACATCACCTCCACCTTCTTCACCAACAAAGAAGGAGACATAATCACATGGGTATGGGCACTCCCCTTGGCAACTGTCAAGCTTGGGGGAGGTGCCCCTGTATCGTATCACAATCACAACTCCTATATTTACCGTTTTTCTTAGTTCGATCCTATTAGTAGTATCTTGATCTAGTAGAATAAAGTTTTTGGCATGATCTAGTTTTGACTTTTGCTTTATGATCTCCCTATGTAATCGAGTCCGTGAGCTATGTAATAAAGATTAGAGTTGAGTCAAGGGCTTGATTATTTTGCCATGATCTTGGGTGAATAAAAGAAAAGAGAAAAAAGAATAAAAAGAAACAAGAGTTCATATTGATCTTATTGAGAGTAGTGACTTCACATAGGAAGAGTATGATGATTAAAAGTTGTTGGGAGTTGGCAAACATAGCTTTGGTCATCGTTGCAATTAATAGGAAGTAATAAGGAAAGAGAGGTTTCACATATAGATATATTATCATTGACATCTTTTATGATTGGGAGCACTCACTAAGATATGACATGCTAAAGAGCTGATGTTGGACAAGGAAGACAACATAATGAATTATGTTTTCTTATATCTGAGATAAAGTATGTTGTCATGGATCCTCTAACATGTTGAGCTTGCCTTTCCCCCTCATGCTAGCCAAATTCTCAGCACCAAGTAGAGATACTACTTGTGCTTCCAAATACCCTTAAACCAGTTTTGCCATGAGAGTCCACCATATCTACCTATGGATTGAGCAAGATCCTTCAAGTAAGTTGTCATCGGTGCAAAGCAATAATAATTGCTCTAAATATGTATGATTGATTGGTGTGGGAGAAATAAGCTTTATACGATCTTGTGATGTGGAAGTAATAAAAGCGACGGACTACATAATAAAGGTTCATATCACAAGGGGCAATATAAAGTGACATTCTTTCGCATTGAGATTTTGTGCATCCAACCATAAAAGCGCATGGCAACCTCTGCTTCCCTCTGAGAAGGGCCTATCTTTTATTATTATCTTCTACCTTATGCAAGAGTCATGGTGATCTTCACCTTTCCTTTTTCATTTTATCCTTTGGCAAGCCCAGCATGTTGGAAAGAACATGATATATATATATATCTAATTGGATGTAGGGGAGCATGAGTTATTATTGTTGACATTACCCTTGAGGTAAAAGGTTGTGGGGTGAAACTATAAGCCCCTATCTTTCTCTGTGTCCGATTAAAACTCCGTAACCACAAGTATTGCATGAGTGTTAGCAATTATGAAGGACTAGATGATAGTTGAGTATGTGGACTTGCTTTTTAGCTCGACATGCACTCTTTCCGATGTTATGATAAATTGCAATTGCTTCAATGACTGAGATTATAGTTTGTTGGTTCTCAATAAGGTTTCTGATTCATACTTTTGCATTGTGAATAGATCATCACTTGAATGTAAGTAATCATATGACAATATCTATATATGTTGCTGCTATGAGAATAATCATGATGCCTTCATGTCCGTATTTTATTTTTATCGATGCCTCTACCTCTAAACATGAGGACATATTTATTGTTATCGGCTTTTCGCTTGAGGACAAGCGAGGTCTAAGCTTGGGGGAGTTGATACGTCCATTTTGCATCATGCTTTTATATCGATATTTATTGCATTTTGGGCTGTTACTTCACATTATGTCACAATACTTATGGCTATTCTCTCTTATTTTACAAGGTTTACATAAGGAGGGAGAATGCCGTTATCTGGAATTCTGGGCTGGAAAAGGATCAAATATTAGAGACATATTCTGCACAACTCCAAAAGTCCTGAAACTCCACGGAATATCTTACAATAAATAATAAAAATCCTCGCCAGAGATGAAGGCCAGGGGGCCCACACCCTGTCCACGAGGGTGGGGGGTGCGCCTCCCCCCCTAGGGCGCACCCCCTACCTCGTGGGCCCCCTGGTGGCTCTTCGATGACCATCTTCTGCTATATGAAGCCTTTCGTCAAGAAAAAATAGGAAGCAACCTTTCGGGACGAGACTCCGCCGCCACGAGGCGGAACCTTGGCGGAACCAATCTAGGGCTCCGGCAGAGCTGTTCTGCCGGGTACACTTCCCTCCGGGAGGGGGAAATCATCGCCATCATCATCACCAACGCCTCCTCTCATCGGGAGGGCAATCTCCATCAACATCTTCACCAAAGACCATCTCCTCTCCAAACCCTAGTTCATCTCTTGTATCCAATTCTTGTCTCTAAGTCCGGGATTGGTGCTAGTAGGTTGCTAGTAGTGTTGATTACTCCTTGTAGGTGATGCTAGTTGGTTTATTTGGTGGAAGATCATATGTTCAGATCCTATATGCATATTATTACCCCTCTGATTATGAACATGAATATGCTTCGTGAGTAGTTACGTTTGTTCCTGAGGACAAGGGAGAAGTCTTGTTATTAGTAGTCATGTGAATTTGGTATTAGTTCGATATTTTGATGAGATGTATGTTGTCTAGCCTCTAGTGGTGTTATGTGAACGTCGACTACATAACACTTCACCATTATTTGGGTCTAGAGGAAGGCATTGGGAAGTAATAAGTAGATGAGGGGTTGCTAGAGTGATGTAAGCTTAAACCCTAGTTTATGTGTTGCTTCGTAAGGGGCTGATTTGGATCCATATGTTTCATGCTATGGTTAGGTTTACCTTAATACTTTTGTTGTAGTTGCGGATGCTTGCAATAGAGGTTAATCATAAGTGGGATGCTTGTTCAAGTAAGAACAGCACCCAAGCACCGGTCCACCCACATATCAAATTATCAAAGTACCGAACGCGATCATATGAACGTGATGAAAACTAGCTTGACGATATTCCCATGTGTCCTCGGGAGCGCTTTTCCTTATATAAGAGTTTGTGCAGGCTTGTCCTTTGCTACAATAACAATTGGGCCACCTTGCTGCACTTTATTTACTTTTGTCACTTGTTGCTCATTACAATTTATCTTATCACGAAACTATCTGTTACCATTTATTTTAGTACTTGCAGAGAATACCTTGCTGAAAACCGCTTGTCATTTCCTTCTGCTCCTCGTTGGGTTCGACACTCTTACTTATCGAAAGGACTACGATAGATCACCTATACTTGTGGGTCATCAACCACCAAAACGCACCCATCTGCATCGTTCAGACTCTCGTGATCCAGATGAGAATGACGTTCTAAATAGAGGCAACTATTACATAGTAAGAGTGACATAGACGAGGATGACCAAATGACAAGGAATATGCATAACAAAAGAGAGAACTACCCATCCAGAACAAGCAGCAAAGACAACAAGTCATTTGAAGAGGGATGATCCAACACCATCATAATTTGCAGCCCCGGTTCAGCTACCAGTGATTTGGAGACACCAGTACTCCACCCTTTCGACGCACCAGCCCAATTACCTATCAACCTGAAGACTTGAACCACATCACTGCATGTCGGAATCGACACATCCAAGGATCAAAGTTAATCCATATGCCTTTGTCATTCTCACCTTCTTTTGGCTGCAGGTTGTATCATTGACAATCAGGGGAGTTTGCTCCCGAACTCCTAGGGCTCACCGTGTAGACACAGTTTTCCATAGCAAACAGAGCCTCTCTGCCATCAAGGTCCTTGCCAACGGTGATCTCCTGGTTAATCAGATAATTGAGTCCAAGAAACAGAGAGTGTGAACCAAGGCTTTTTACCCGCCTCCAACTCAAAAATCCCGAAGGCCCCAACAATTTGGTATCCTGCTCATAGACGTAACAGCCATTGTCAGGATAGTCACGTATTTCACAGTGCTTGCATACAGTGGGGTTTTTGCAATATAACTTTTCTGGCTCATGTGTCCGAATGATCATCAGTCTTTTGCCATCGTCTGATCGAGTGAGGAACCAGTTGTGCTTCCCTGTTTTTGGCAAAGGTGGTGTGATTACAAAGGGCAGTAACTGTAGGGACACTGCATCATATCAAAAAGGACAGGCATTGTTAATGTAAGATCAGCATTGTTTAGAGTATGAGTAGGATCATGCAAGAAACAACATTGATATGTCCCTGTTGGAACTAGGAGGAAAATACAGGGAAATGTATACTGGGTTCTAAAATATAGAAGTGCCATGCATGGTTATACTCATGTTATCTCACAATCGATTCTTCACAGGAAACTACCATGTCATGCATGTTATGTAATCATGTTTTGTCCTCACAAACAAATTCTTCAAGGAAACTAACAAACCATGCATTGTTATATACTCATGTTCTGTGGGAATAAATTTTGTGAGCATATTATTCTAGCCATTGATTGCTGAAGGGCGAACATAGGTATGTACACATGGTAAGCATTACAGGATTTCACTACTTCCAAATATAGAGCTCTCCATATACACATATACTTCCCTAATGTATGGTTAGATGAAACCAACAGTGTGATGCATGTTTCTACATCATGAAAATGAGGAAACTAACATGGCCATTGATATACACTCATATTTAGTAGTATATAGATTACTATAAAATAAGGAGAATATCAATATCTTCCTAACCGTTTGATTATTCAAGGGTACAAATTGGTTTTAATGACATGGTCACAATCGCGTGAATTAACTCATTCCAAATATAGCTGATTTACGACATCTCTAATACATTGCCATAGTTCTACTCAAATTCTGCTCAAACAGGGATATGTCAATCATCACAAAAGGTTCAAACAGTATCATGGCGTCATCATTAACATCACACAGAAACAACTTACTCGTGCTGTCCCAGCAATACGTGGTGCCATCTGCTTTGTCGATCGCGTAGATGATGCCATTGTGTTCAATTGCATCACAGAAGTGTGTATCAGTTTTGATGATGATCCACTGCAAGCTGAGCTGTCTCCAGCTAAAGAAGGCACCGGCGGAAAGATAGGCGAGTCCCTTGTCGAATAAGGCAATTAGCTTGAAGTCTGCATAATCCGCATGTCGTGTGGTCACTTGGAAGATTACAATCTTCTGCAAAACAAGGTGCGTCCAACTGACGACGTAATCTAGATGACTTGGACCGCGACGGTAAAACTCTATATCGTGCAATGGAGGAAGGATAATCTCATGGGAGGTCTGGAAGTTCAGGAGCACCAACTTTTTCCCGTATTCTCTGACGGCAGCCATCCAGTGGGAGTTCATGCCGACCCAGTACATACCTGCAAGAAGTTTCGGGTGATGGTGATCGGATCGAAGTCGAGGGAAATGATGTACGGCGACCCACTACATACCTGCAAAGAAGTTTCGGCTAATGGAGGTCGGACTGAAGTCGAGGGGCATCATGTACGCCTCTGTATCATGGTAAGCAAATCTCGCAAGACAAATAGCAGCAAGCATGGTGTCTTGAAAAGCTTAGGCCTCGCTTCGACAATGGCCGTGTGCATGCCCCTCGAGCATGCAGCCAGCCGCAGGGCGCTCAACATATTCATACACGAACAACAGAGGTCGAGGACGCCACTGGGGAGATCGCTCCAATCACAGATCATATGGATGTTGCACGGTTCGCGTTCGGCCATGGTGGAGTTTGGAAGGTGGGGTTTTGGGGCGTTTGATTTACGCGGAGAAGGCTCTCGGTGCTGGAGCGGCTAGCGAGGGAATAGTGGTACTGGGGGAGGCGAGCGAGGCGAGGGTAATGGGGTACAGTGAGATGATGAAGAGTGAGCTCAGGGATCTCCCATGAGACAGAGATGGAGATGGAGTGGTGCTAGGGAGAGGGAGACGAGGCGAGGCATGCTATACAACAAGGTGTGACAGGATCGTGCATAGTGCACAAGGTGAGTCTGACTTTGGTAACCCGGACACGCCACCTGGATTGGTGTCACCCCGGGCGCAGGGTCTTGTCACTTCACTATGAGGACCGGATGAATAATAGTATTTTGACCATCAAGTTTACCACAGTTGTACTACTACTACTAGCAGTAGGAGTAGTAGGAACATGAGTAGTACTCCCGTGCTAGCATGCCTCTAGGTTCACTTCATCCTCCAAGTATCATCCATATTGCGAGCAGAACCAAATTCTCGTGCATGCAGAAGCGCGAAGAAGGACTTTTCTTTTTTGAGGATAACCACATATTCCTTAACTAGAGAATGTTGTGTCTCCCACGCACGCGCCAATCTCCATCTGATCCAGCTGCGGCACATTCTTTTATCTGTTTGCATAGGTCCCACCTGTCAGGAGGGGTGCAGAAATAAAAAGGAATCATAAAATTTCTCGCCACGGTGATTCGAAAGAGTGACCTCAACTAGCAAGTGGCACATGTAGCGCTAGAAGGATGGGCATGTATAGGGACAGGCCCCACTCCTCAGTCTATCTGCGTAGCCTTTTCGTTTAGTCTACCTAGTCGTCTAATCAACTGCCTGTAGGCCACTTCTCCCATTTACTTCTCCATCGGGAACCGATTTTCCTCGGCTTCTTCTCTACTCCTTCATCTTCATTTGCATCCAAACCACACTGCATTCACATTGTTTTAACCTCTTTACATCCTCCTGGAGTAATTCCGAAGCCCCTTTAAAGAACCATCTTCTTCAGTTAGACTAGCCATCTAATCCTAATTCTCCAAACCATAGCCCTCCGGTCCAGCGGTTCCAAATGGCGAAAGAGATCGAGATGCAGGTTTTTAGCATCCAACATGTCCTCATCGAAGGTTCGTTGAGCATAGTTGCCACAATCACCGACCACCCAAGGGTTGTTCGGAAGTGGGTCAACAATGTATCCAACTTCCTCCAAAAGGTGGAGATGAAGGTCATCGGTCTCGACGCAGAGTACACGCAGCATGCCACTGGGAAGATCCAACGCGCCGCCATCCTTCAGCTGTGCCTCGAAGATGATGTTTTGGTGTACTACATCATACACGCGCCCTCCATACCAGCTGAGCTTCACGATTTCTTGTCTCGGGAGGACATATACTTCTATGGGGCAGCCATCGTAGGCAACAAACAGAAGTTGGAGCCGTACAACCTTGATTTGAAAAGCATCACTGATGTACAAACCAAAATAAAAATTCCTATAGAAGATTGTGATAAACCGACACCATCCCTATTCTACGTAGAAAATTTTGTGCTCGGAACAAATCTTCAGAAGGGTGACGAGACGCTGTCATTAAGGTCTTCTGGATGGGATAATTACCCCTTAACGTAAGAGCGGTTAAAATATGCTGCCCTCGATGCCCGTGTGAGTTTTGAGATAGCTGCAAGGTCTAGAGACCTAATTGCGAAGCCGTCTCCCACAGAGAATGAGAACAACAACAACAACAACAACAACAACAAGAAGAAGAAGAAGAAGAAGAAGAAGAAGAAGAAGCACCAGCAGCAGGGCATTATGGATGGATGAACTATTTCCTCTCTTGTAAAAAAATATTCCCTCGCTGTGTATATTGATATAGATGGACTATTTCGATGGCGTGCATGTCTTTGGAACAAGTAGTAGCGTGGGTCCGCTTGACTATAAGGAAATATTTATCCGCCTAGCTTTCTCTACTACTCCTTCCAGTGATCGGTATGCAATGCATGTGTCCGTAGACATGACAGCTTGTCCATGGAAGTTCAACTACAGTGACCATCAAGTTTCATCCACTGCCACTCGCGATTCCCATGACGCAGCTCCAACCCACGGCACCACGTCCCCCGACATGCGCCTCACCCCTCTCGGCCGCACCGCCCCTTTGATTTTATGTGCATGACATGTGGGCCAACTGAAATGCGGCGAGCATCAAGTTTCTACCATATCCACATGTGATTCCCACGACGCCGCTCGAATCCATGACACCACACGTCCCCCGACCTGCGGCTCACCCCTCTCGGCCCCACTGCCCCTCTACCTTCGGGAGCATTACATGTGGACCACCACCTATCGGGTCCACATGTTATTGACTCAAAGGCAATTGTCGTAAGGCGCTGAAGCTCAGACCCGAGGGCCCCGATATGTAAATGTAACTCCTGCGCCAGGCCTTGTGGTGCTACCGCTGCACGAACTCGTGGCAAACTCAAGATTTGTTTCTTTACTATACATGCACGCAACGATTTAATGGACATTGTAATCTCAACATGTGATGGGGAGCTCTAAATTTGAATTTGAAACTTATAAAACAAAAAAATCAAAAAAAATAAACTAAGAGAGAGGGAGTATACCGTAGGATGTTCCCATACGAAACAAGTCCCCTGGTTTGTCACCGCAAAGATACGGTTAGAAAGGACCACAATGTTTTCGTACTCGTACGGCAACAAATCGGCCGCATACAGCATCGTCCACCTTTGACCGCCATCTGCAAGGTTCGTGCTATCTTCTTCAATCTCACCGTGGTTCCATCATACCAATTTAGGCAGTGGCCCGTTGCATGGCTGATCCCAATGTTGGACAAAGGTTCTACGGGAATAGTGTCACCGTTGTAAATGTTGTGCAAATTGATGTTTGTACCGTCCCGCACATATGAAAGCCAATCTCCACTCACACCGAGCCTAACCTGTGAGACAGTGGGCAGGGGGAGAATTAGGAAATGGACACGGAAGTAGTCTTTAGAATGCATTTACTACATGATCAAAAATCATCTTACCTGCTCATCGGACAAAATCCGAGTGCCCCTCAACGTCGGCATCTCAAGGGGAGTCAACTTGAAACTACGGCCACGCCGCGCTGGAGAGACCCCCAAGGAAACATCCTCATGCATTGCACGGAACATCAAGATGCATTTGAATGAGTAGTTTATCTTGTGAGAGAAAAGGATGAACGAGGGAAGGCCTTATTTGCAAATGTGGAGAGGGGTGTAGGTTTCTGATGACCCACAAGTGTAGGGGATCTATCGTAGTCCTTTCGATAAGTAAGAGTGTCGAACCCAACGAGGAGCAGAAGGAAATGACAAGCGGTTTTCAGTAAGGTATTCTCTGCAAGCACTAAAATTATCGGTAACAGATAGTTTTGTGCTAAGGTAATTTGTAACGGGTAACAAGTAATGAAAGTAAATAAGGTGCAGCAAGATGGCCCAATCCTTTTTGTAGCAAAGGACAAGCCTGGAAAAACTCTTATATAGAGAAAAGCGCTCCGAGGACACATGGGAATTGTCGTCAAGCTAGTTCTCATCACGCTCATATGATTCGCGTTCGTTACTTTGATAATTTGGTATGTGGGTGGACCGGTGCTTGGGTGCTTCCCTTCCTTGGACAAGCATCCCACTTATGATTAACCCCTATTGCAAGCATCCGCAACTACAAAAGAAGTATTAAGGTAAACCTAATCATAGCATGAAACATATGGATCCAAATCAGCCCCTTACGAAGCAACGCATAAACTAGGGTTTAAGCTTCTGTCACTCTAGCAACCCATCATCTACTTATTACTTCCCAATGCCTTCCTCTAGGCCCATACAATGGTGAAGTTTCATGTAGTCGACATTCACATAACACTACTGGAGGAGAGACAACATACATCTCATCAAAATATCGAACGAATACCAAATTCACATGACTACTTATAGCAATACTTCTCCCATGTCCTCAGGAACAAACGTAACTACTCACAAATCATATTCATGTTCATAATTAGAGGGATATTAATATGCATAAAGTATCTAAACATATGATCTTCCACCAAATAAACCTACTAGCATCAACTACAAGGAGTAATCAACACTACTAGCAACCCACATGTACCGATCTGAGGTTTTGATACAAAGAGTGGATACAAGAGATGAACTAGGGTTTGAGAGGAGATGGTGCTGGTGAAGATGTTGATGGAGATTGACGCCCTCCCGATAATAGGATCATTGGTGATCACGATGGTGATGATTTCCCCCTCCCGGAGGGAAGTTTCCCCGGCAGAACAGCTCTGCTGGAGCCCTAGATTGGTTCCACCAAGGTTCCGGCTCGTGGCGGCGGAGTTTCTTCCCGAAAGCTTGCTTATTATTTTTTTTCCAGGGTAAAAGACTTCATATAGCATAAGATGGGCACCGGAGGCCTTCTAGGGGGCCCACGAGGCAGGGGGCGTGCCCAAGGGGGTAGGGCGCGCCCCCACTCTCGTGGATGGTGGGTGGCCCCCCTCTGGTACTTTCTTCGCTCGGTATTTTTTATTAATTCCAAAAATAACTTCCGTGGAGTTTCAGGACTTTTGGAGTTGTGCAGAATAGGTCTCTAATATTTGCTCCTTTTCCACCCAATTCCAAATTGCCGGCATTCTCTCTCTTCATGTAAACCTTGTAAAATAAGAGAGAATAGGCATAAGTATTGTGACATAACGTGTAATAACAGCCCATAATGCAATAAATATCGATATAAAAGCATGATGCAAGACGTATCAACTCCCCCAAGCTTAGACCTCGCTTGTCCTCATGCGGAAGCCGATAACGATAAATATGTCCGCATGTTTAGAGATAGAGGTGTCGATAAAATAAAATACGGACATGAGGGCATCATAATCAATCTTATAACAGTAATATATATATATATATATATATATAGTCATATGATTTCTTATGCTCAAGTAATAATCTATTCACAATGTCAAGTATGAATCAGAAACTTCACTGAGAACTAACAAACTATGATCTCGGTCATTGAAGCAATTGCAATTTATCATAACATCGAAAAGTGTCAATATAAGAGCTTTTCAGCAGGTCCACTTACTCAACTATCATTTAGTCTTCCACAACTGCTAACACTCATGCAATACTTATGGGTATGGAGTTTTAATCGGACACAGAGAAAGATAGGGTGTCGGTGTCAAAACCGGCGGATCTCGGGTAGGGGGTCCCGAACTGTGCGTCTAGGCGGATGGTAACAGGAGACAAGGGACACGATGTTTTTACCCAGGTTCGGGCCCTCTCGATGGAGGTAATACCCTACTCCTGCTTGATTAATATTGATGATATGGGTAGTACAAGAGTAGATCTACCACGAGATCGTGGAGGCTAAACCCTAGAAGCTAGCCTATGGTATGATTGTTGTTCGTCCTACGGACTAAAACCCTCTGGTTTATATAGACACCGGATAGGTTAGGGTTACACAGAGTCGGTTACAATGGTAGGAGATCTACATATCCATATGGCCAAGCTTGCCTTCCACGCCAAGGAAAGTCCCCTCCGGACACGGGACGGAGTCTTCAATCTTGTATCTTCATAGTATTGGAGTCCGGCCGTGACGATAGTCCGGCTATCCGGACACCCCCTAGTCCGGGACTCCCTCAGTAGCCCCTGAACCAGGCTTCAATGACGATGAGTCCGGCGCGTTGATTGTCTGCGGCATTGCGAGGCGGGTTCCTCCTCCGAATACTTCATAGAAGGTTTTGAACACAAGGATAGTGTCCGGCTCTGCAAAACAAGTTCCACATAACACCGTAGAGAGAATAATTTTTGCACAGTTCTGCTGACGTATTCCGTGGCGTGACATCACACCACGGCAAGGCCTTTATATGAATCGTTTTTTACTGTTCCCACCTCAGCGTATTTAGCGAGGAAGTTTCCTTGGCACGTCTTATCAAAGCATAGATCGTGCCCCCTTATTCCGGGATTCTCATCAATATGGACGTGGGTAACCCATCCGCGCCATTGATTACGGCGCTTGGGAAATAAGCGAGTTTTACCAGGCTGGTGGGGGACGCATAGCTTCGTCCATCTATATAAGGGGATAAGGATCCACCTTTTCACCTACGCCTTCTTCCTCCTTTGCTTATCCATTTCCACACACTCGAGCTCCAGTGCCCAAGTGCGCACATCCCACCTCAATCTTTCTCCAATCATGTCAGGAGCGGGAGGCAGGTGGATGGCCTCCTCCGTCACAGAGGGGCACATCGCAAGACTGCGGGAGGCCGGATACTTGTCCGCAACATCGCGACAAAGCTTCCCGACGAGGGGCAGCTCATTCCGACCCCTGGGCCCCGTGAGAGGGTGGTGTTTCTCCCCCACTTCCTCCGTGGACTAGGCTTTCCTCTTCACCCATTTTTCCCGGGGCTCATGTTCTACTATGGCCTGGACTTCCACGACCTGGCCCCGAATTTCATCCTCAACATCTCGGCGTTTATCGTCGTGTGCGAGGCTTTCCTCTCGCATCCAGCCCCACTTCGCTTATGGCTGAAGATCTTCAACGTCCGGCCGAAGATAGTGGGCGGCCGCTGCTTGAGTGCGGAGGCGCCATGGTTGGCAAGATGGCCAAAGTCCCATGTCTTGAAGGCGCCTTCGTGGAGACAATGAAGGGGTGGCAATCGGGGTGGTTCTACATCACCGAGCACCGCAACACCAAATGGGCGGCAGCCCCCGAATTCAGATCTGGCTTCCCCACACGGCTCTCGTCATGGAAAGAGACGGGCCTGACGTGGGGGAATTCGGACGAGACATCCGGACATCAAACATGCGTCCAAACCACGTGGCCAAGAATCTTAGGCTCGTCGACGTAATCCGGTGATGCTCATCCGCCGGATTCTCCCATGCCAACAAAGGGCCTTTAACTTGTGGGAGTTCGATCCGCAAAGACCAAACCTTGAACCGGCTCTTCGACACTACGTGCGAAGATGTTCGGAAGGTCTTGTTCAAGGGCGCCGAAGCCCCAGCATCCGCTACCAAAGATCGCGGATACAGCTCTCAGCGTCCAGCCAGCGAGGTAAGTTATTTTACCCTTTACGGGACTCTTCTTTCATAGATTGACTCTACATGGGATCTAAAACTCCCTAATCCTTGACAGGACTGGCTGAAGACGTCCGGACAGATTAACTGTCCGGCCCCTTTGCCGAAGACCAGCGGACGCCTGATTGACGGGGCTGGGCTCCGGCGCCGTATGTGGTGCCGGAGAAGAAGGCCAAGAAGGAGGTCACGGAACTCGAAGGAGCTCCGACACTGTGTGCCGCCGATTCAAGCGGAATCTTCTCCTGAAGATGAGGAGGAAGAAGAAGAAGCTCCTCCCCCAGCGGGGGAGGAGAAGAAAAGGAAGGCCGCCCCGACTGGGGAGGCCGGAGGGTCCAAGAAGGGAAGAACCCTTCCTCCGGACTTCTCCACCAACGTTGATTTGACGACGAGGAGGATTGGCCTACAAGGGCCAAGCCCCTGGCGAGATCGTAAGTGTCCGGATACCCATGGTTTTTTATTATTGCAGAGTGTTCTCTAATGTTGAACAACCATGCAGCCCGCCCAAGGGCGAGTTCGCCGATTCATTGAGCGGGTCCCTGGGCTCGTCGGAAATGGAGAGTACTTCGCTTTCGACCGCCTCCTCGCCTCACACTGCGGGCGACGCTGCGGCGGGGCCCCAAGAGGGGCTTGGACAAGAAGAGGTAGCGCAGGAGGTGCCACAAGACGACCTCCCGGACTCCAGGCACGCGGGGGGCAAGATCCCCAGGGGCTCTAAGCCTGACCCTCGTCCGGACTCCATGCCGGAACCATCAGCGGTTCCGAAGTCCGGACAGCAGATCCTTCGCAAGAAGGGTAAGACGCCGGTGTCCTCCGTCCAACCGGAGGCACCGGTTAGCTTATAGGAGGCGCTTAAGAGTGCTTCCATCGAGGAGGAACACCGCACTGTCATGAGTGCGGTGATCCGGACAGTTTAGTCTGCAAAGAGCGGACTGACCGAAGCCTGTACCAGCCTTCTAACAGGCTTTGAGGTAAGTTTTAGAATATGTAAAAAATATAACCGCATAGACAGTAGCCCCTAATGCTTAGTTCGGTGTTCGGAAAGAAAAGCCGGACTAAGGATCTAAAAATATATACGCAGGAGTCTAACATAAGTATGTCATTATGGGAATGCAGGCTGCGCTGCTGACCTCTGCCGCACTGACTGCAGAGGTCAATGTATTGAAGCAGAACCTCGAGCGGTCCGAGAACAAGCTCGGACAAGCCAAGAAGGAGCTCGAGGACAAGGAAGGTAAGTAATACCTTATTAAATAAATACCTTATAGAAAAGGTTTTGGTTGCGAAAAATAACAGGAATAACATGGGTACTGCAGGGGCCACGAACGAGGTGGCGGCCCTGAAGGAAGTTGTTTCCTTGGCCTAAAAAAAAGCGGCTGCGGAACGCACCGAGCGAGAGAAGGGGAGGCGCAGCTGGCCACAGATGCGGCAAGAGCTCCAAGCTCTCGTGGAAAAACACGAGAGTTTGGAGCGTGAGTCGAAGACTCGAGAGTCCGAGCTCGCCTCGGCTCTTGAGAGTGCCAAAGCTGCTAAGGCCGAGGCCCAAAAAGCCCTCCAAGAAATTGAAGCTCTAAAGAAGATAGCGGCGGGTAAGGCATTCTTTATGCAAAGCAAGAATGTAAAAGTGAATTACATGTTACTTACCCGGATTCGGAGCTCTCCAGGAGCATTCGCAGATTTGCCCGTGAGTGCATCCGATGTCGCCACATTCTACCGCTACCAAGAGGGGAGCTCCACGGAGAAGGTGTTCTGGTCTCAAGATGCCGAGGCCGACCATCCGTGCTCGAGCGACCAGCTGAAACAGCTGGTCGAGCTCCATAAGGTCGCCGAACAGGCCATGAAGGGCCTTATAAGCCGGCTGGCCATTGGAGGCCATGCCCGGAGCTACTTCGGCTTGGTGCAGCGGCTGGTGGATGCCTGTCCGCGGCTTGAAGTCATCAAGCGCTCCGTCTGTATTGAAGGTGTCCATCGGGCCCTTGCCCGTGCTAAAGTGCACTGGGGCAAGCTGGATGCAGAGAGGCTTGTGACGGACGGGCCACTGAAGGGCCATGAGCATCGCACGCCCGAAATGTACTATGAGGGCCTCCTGAAGGGTGCCCGCCGAATAGCGGATGAGTGCTCCAGAGATGTAATTTTTGAATAAACTCGCATTTGTTATCCTCAGACGCTGAAAACTTGTTCATATGCGCAAAGCAACGCTTATTAATTTAAAATATTACCTTCATGCGGCCGCTTATCAAATTTGAGAGATGGCAAGTCATTGGCTTCCCCCATGCCACGAAAGTCTTTGGGGTGTTCGGGATAAACTTGAGCACTCTTGTTCCCATTCTTGGGTCCATCTAGGGAGGCGCTCAACACAACGAACAAGGCAACCGGACTTATAGTGCTTGAACACTCTCACTTAGCCATAGAATTCTATAATTTTAAATTTCGGCGAAGCCCCTAGTATTCGGAAGACCGAGTTCGGGCGCTATCCACGCCTTTGGCCGGACAATTCCGGTTCCTCGCTCTAAGCGGCATAAGTCTTTAGGGACCAAAAAACCTCTCGAACAGCTTAACGGCTCTCGCCTCTATCATGACGGTCAGTTTAGCTTTCTCCACCGAGGTGCTCGATCCAAAGCATAATCGGGGCACAATCGCAGTGGTTCTCCGGTGCTACCTTAGCCGATATAGCGGGCGTAAGGTACCAAAACACGGAGCGGGCAAACCCAACAATTGACCCAAGACATGATTTGGAGCCAATTCATATAATGCTATAAGTTCGGGGTGCCACACTTGTGAAAGTGTTCGGACTTATCACACCATAATTTTGGGATACTTGAGCCCCTGGTGTATTGGCCGTACCAAAGTGTACGGTTGCAACATGTCGTGTAATGAACATATGTGTATATAAAGGAAGTAGAGCAATAATAAGCAAAAGCTATGTATTGTTTATTCAAAAAGGTACTGTAATGGAAGCAGAACGATACAAATAGTGCGATAAGCAAGGGATGGGACTACCTAACATGTCCCCCTCCAGGGGTAAGCTGCTGGATGATATTGTAAAACAGGTATAATGCTCGTAATAGAGACCACCTGAACACTTGACGTGGCTTTCCGCTTCCCTGGCTGTTGCATCGTGAGTTTGGCGATTCGAATGCCGGACATGACTTCTCAAAGATGGAGTCCTGGAAGTAAAAAAAAGGAAGAAAAAGAAAAAAGAAAAAGGAAGTGACACAAACGGGAGCCCCTGGTGCGGTCGAGCCGCATTCTTGGCGTACCGTTGTCTTGCCCCTCCCAATGTGCCCATGGTATCTCCAGAGCGTAGTTATGTACGCGTAATACTAGCATCGCAATTTCGCGAGGGCTGGGGTTGGGGCCGGATTGCTACTCGTGCTTTAGTCGTGCCAGGTGGTCTTGTTGCAGGTTACTCCGGGCGCGCTTGGCGGTGTCCGGACGCTTAGTGGCCAGACTCGAGAATTGCCGTGAGAGGCTGCTTTGCACCTCCGCCGCGAGGGCCGCCATATGCTCCTCCGTTCGGAGAGAGCGTTCGGTGTTTCCATTGACCATGATTACTCCTCGAGGGCCTGTCATCTTGAGCTTGAGGTATGCGTAGTGCGGCACCGCATTGAACTTTGCAAATGCGGTTCGTCTGAAAGCGATGCATGATAGCCGCTGCGGAATGGGACGATGTCGAAGATTAACTCTTTGCTTTGGAAGTTATCCGGAGATCCGTAGACCACTTCGAGTGTGGTGAGCCTGTACAATTGGCCTCTACACCGGTATGACGCCTTTAAAGGTCGTCTTTGTAGGTTTAATCCTTGAGGGATCTATGCCCATTTTGCGCTGTATCTGTAAAAGCGAGGTTCAGTTGCTCTGCCGTCCATCGGGACTCTGGTGAGGTGAAATCCGTCAATAATTGGGTCAAGAACCAATGCGGCGAAGCCGCCGTGATGGATGCTAGTGGGGTGGTCCCTTCGATCGAAGGTGATCGGGCAGGAAGACCATGGGTTGAACTTTGGGGCGACTGGCTCCATAGCATATACGTCCCGCAGTGCATGCTTCCGCTCCCTTTTGGGTATGTGGGTTGTGTATATCATGTTCACCGTCCGCACTTGTGTGGGAAAACCTTTCTGTCCTCTATTGTTCGGCGGCCGGGGCTCTTCCTCGTCATCGCTATGCAGCCCCTTGTCATTGAGTTCGGCACTTAACTTGCCTGCTTGCTTGAACACCCAACAATCCCTGTTGGCGTGATTGGCTGGTTTTTCGGGGGTGCCATGTATTTGGCACAAGCGATCGCGTATGCGGTCCAAGTTGGACGGGCCCTGGGTATTTCTTTTGAATGTCTTCTTCCGCTGACCGGGTTTAGAGCCTCTAAATCCGGCATTGGCCAACGTATCTTCAGATTATCGCCGTTAACGCGGCGCTTTGTTCTTATTAACGCGACCGCCATTGCTGTCCTTGGTATCCGGACTATCGGGATGTTTGGCCAAGTTGTTGCTTCGAGCTAGCCAGCTGTCCTCTCCCGCACAAAAGCGAGTCATGAGGGTTGTGAGGGCTGCCATAGATTTCGCTTTTCTGTCCTAGGTGCCGGGCAAGCCACTCGTCATGGATGTTATGCTTGAAGGCTGCAAGGGCGCCGCAGATCCGCATACCAACGATTTGATTTTTCTTTATTAGGAACCAAGTCCGTAATTGTCCGCCGATTCTTCCGCTGCTGAATTATGTGGCTAAGGTCATCGGCGTTCGGTGGTCGCACATATGTGCCTCGAAGTTATCAAGGAATGCGGCTTCGAGGTCCTCCCAACAACCAATTGATTCTTTGGTAAGCTATTGAGCGAGTGTCGAGCTGGTCCTTTAAGCTTGAGTGGGACGTATTTGATGGCATGTAGATCATCACCGCGGGCCATGTGGATATGGGGAGATAATCCTCGATCCGGACCGCGGGATCTGTGGTACCATAGTATGATTCGATGTTTACGGGCTTGAAGCCCTCGGGATTTGATGATCCATTACTTCATCCGTGAAGCATCGTGGGTGTCGGCGCCTCAGATTGGGCTATATCACGCACGTAGCTCATATGAGCTTTGTCTACTATGTTCGCCCGCCGGTTTTGCTGTATCCGCGCGACGGTAATCATCCCGCTGTTGGGCGCCCACGCGATCCGTAGATCGATCTTGTATGTTTTGCCTTATCCTCCAATATATCTCGCAAGTCCGACGCGTTTTCCCGTGCCTTGGTACTTTTTGAGTGGCGTCGGGGTGTGGCTTGATCGGAGGGTCTAGAGGCCTCTCTATCGCGGCCACGGGGTGGCCGGTCTGCCATGTCATGCGCTGGTGACTTGGGTGCTTCCTCCTCTAGTCGAGGCAACGGCCTGCGTTTGGGGTAGCTTTTGGAGGGCGCTCGAGTTCATACTCTTCGCCGCAAGGACTTCAGTCCACACCGTCGCCTAGCAGGTCTTGGTCAGCTCTAAGTTGTTGCTGCTTTTTCTTGAGGCTGCTTGCCGTGGCTATAAGCCTGCGTTTGAAACGCGCTCCTGTTGGCGGATCCTCAGGCACGACAAACTCGTCGTCGTCGAGGCTTGCCTCATCTTCGGAGGGAGGCGCATAATTATCGTCCTCAACCTCTCTTTCTGCCGCACTATCGTGCGGACTTGCTTCTCCCTCCTCCTGCGCTAAGTCCTGCTAGAGGGGGTTCTCTTCGGCACTGTCCGGGGTGTTATTATCTC
Organism: Aegilops bicornis; assembly: GCA_021605145.1. Lineage (NCBI taxonomy): Eukaryota > Viridiplantae > Streptophyta > Magnoliopsida > Poales > Poaceae > Aegilops > Aegilops bicornis. Next base: position 371,863,420 of record CM038669.1, on the reverse strand, counting down.
CCGTGCCGGAATCACCGTTCTTATTGTGGCGAGATTTAGAGCGGCGCCGCTGACGTCGGCGCTTCGGCTGTTTCTTGGAGGGGTCATCCTCCATTGTTCCATCGCCGTTCCCATCTTTTGGGATGTCCACCATATATATGTCATATGACGAGGTGGCCTTCCAGTGCCCTGTAGGCGCTGGGTCTTGATCGTCTCCGGCATCGTCGTCCATACCGTCGATGTCTTCGGAGTCATAGTCTAGCATGTCGGTTAAATCATCGATACTGGCTACAAAGTGGGTGGTGGGTGGGTGTTGAGTTTCTTCGTTGTCCGCATCCCAACCTTCCTGTCCGTAGTCCGGCCAGGGCTCTCCGGATAAAGAGAGAGACTTTAGTGAATTCAGGATGTCGCCAAGGGCGAAGTGCTGAAGATGTCCGCGATGAACTCCATGACCGGCGCCCAATCAGATTCGATTGGCGGGCGGAGGGTTCGGAGTCCGGAGAGGAGTCCGGCACCGAGTCGAGGTCTTTGCAAGGGACAGGTGGAGTTCGGCTCGATCGTCAGAGAGATTGTAGCCCCGAGGCGGTGTCCAACCACTGCCCTCGATCGGGAATCCAGCTCCGGATTAAGGGTCGGATCGGATCTCGGTGCGGCCTCCGTGGCAATCGCTCGCCGCAGAGCTAGATCATGCCCATCGAGACAGTCTTGGCGGCGCTTGGTTGCGGCTCGAATCCGTCGAAGATCAAGTCCCCGCGGATATCGGCCGTATAGTTTAAACTTCCAAATCTGACTGATGGCCAGGGGCGTAGCTTCGATCTGCTCCGGATGGCTGCTTAATTGGCCCGCAGTGCAAAGCCGCCGAACACGAAGATCTGTCCGGGGAGAAAAGTCTCACCCTGGACCACGTCGTTGTTGATGATCGAAGGAGCCATCGGGCCTATCGGTGATGACATAGAGGAACTCTCAATGAAAGCACCAAGTCGGTGTCAAAACCGGCGGATCTCGGGTAGGGGGTCCCAACTGGCGCCTAGGGCGGATGGTAACACGAGACAAGGGACACGATGTTTTTACCCAGGTTCGGGCCCTCTCGATGGAGGTAATACCCTACTCCTGCTTGATTAATATTGATGATATGGGTAGTACAAGAGTAGATCTACCACGAGATCGGGGAGGCTAAACCCTAGAAGCTAGCCTATGGTATGATTGTTGTTCGTCCTCTGGACTAAAACCCTCCGATTTATATAGACACCGGATAGGTTAGGGTTACACAGAGTCGGTTACAATGGTAGGAGATCTACATATCCGTATCGCCAAGCTTGCCTTCCACGCTAAGGAAAGTCCCGTCCGGACACGGGACGAAGTCTTCAATCTTGTATCTTCATAGTCTTGGAGTCCGGCCGTGACGATAGTCCGGCTATCCGGACACCCCCTAGTCCGGGACTCCCTCATAGGGGCTTATAGTGTTGCCTCCCAACCTTTTACCTCAAGGGTAATGTCAACAATAATAATTCATGCTAACTTACATCCAATTGGATATATATATATCAGGATCTTTCCAACACAATGTACTTGCCAAAGGATAAAATGTAAAAAGGAAAGGTGAAGATCACCATGACTCTTGTATAAGGTATAAGACAAAACTAAAGATAGGCCCTTCGCAGAGGGAAGCAGAGGTTGTCATGTGCTTTTAGGGTTGGATGCACGAAATCTTAATGCAAAAGAACGTCACTTTATATTGCCACTTGTGATATGGACCTTTATTATGCAGTCTGTCACTTTTATTGCTTCCATATCACAATATCGTATAAAGCTTATTTTCTCCACACTAATAAATCATACATATTTAGAGAGCAATTTTCATTGCATGCAACAATGACAACTTACTTGAAGGATCTTACTCAATCCATAGGTAGATATGGTGGACACTCATGGCAAAACTGGGTTTGAGGATATTTTGAAGCACAAGTAGTATCTCTACTTGGTGCAAAGAATTTGGCTAGCATGAGGGGGGAAGGCAAGCTCAACATGTTGGATGATCCATGACAATATACTTTATTTCGGATATAAGAAAACATAACCCATTACGTTGTCTTCCTTGTCCAACATCAACTCTTTAGCATGTCATATTTTAATGAGTGCTCACAATCATAAAAGATGTCCAAGATAGTATATTTATATGTGAAAACCTCTCTTTCTTTATTACTTCCTATTAATTGCAACGATGACCAAAACTATGTTTGTCAACTCTCAACAACTTTTATTCATCATACTCTTTATATGTGAAGTCATTACTCTCCACAAGATCAATATGGTCTCTTTGTTTCTTTTTATTCTTTCTCTTTTCTTTTATTCCCTCACGATCATAGCAAGATAATCAAGCCCTTGACTCAAGACTAATCTTTATTATATATAGCTCACGGACTCGATTACATAGAAGGATCATAAAGCAAAACTCAAAACTAAATCATACTAAAACACTTATTCTACTAGATCAAGATATTACCAAAAGGATCGAACTAAGAAATACAGTAAAGATATGAGTGTGATGGTGATACGATACCGGGGCACCCCCCCCCCCCCAAGCTTGGCAGTTACCAAGGGGAGTGCCCATACCAGATACTTAGTTCTCCTTTGCTGATGAAGAAGATGGTGGTGATGATGGATAGTCGCACATCGAGCGCACGAGGTACTCCAATTTGCGGATAATGCCCTTGAGTGCGGTGATATGCTCCTTCAACAAAATATTTTCACGTGTGAGATACTTATTTTGTATGCGAGCTAACTCAATCATCTTGAAAGCTTCAATCTCCGTTGTGGTAAGAAGATTGTGATGAGGTGGGAGGATGTCTTCGTCTTCGCTGTCAAGCTTGGTCCTTCATGGCCTTCTTGATCCCATCATCCTTGGTGATCTCCCCGGGTTCTTCTCTCTTCAGCTCTATCTTCATTAGCCAAGCATCGTTGCCCTCGTTGTTGGAGGAGGGGGACGACATGATGCCTGGCCTTGACAACTCTGGCAGAAAACCGTTCGAAACAAAAACAGAGGATATTTGCGTGGTACAGTGGTCAAAACCTTCGGGAGATTATATAATGAATTTTTAGCAACTAAAAGGAGTATTGTGCAAGAAAACGGAGTCCGGAGAGCACACGAGGTGCCCACGAGGCAGGGGGCGCGCCCGGGGGGGGGGGGTAGTGCGCACCCTCCACCCTCGTGGACGCCTCATGTCCTTCCCGGACTATTTATTTTCCTATTTTCTTAAATATTCCAAAACGGAGAAAAATTACCATTAGAACTGTTTTGAAGTCGGTTTACTTACCGTACCACATACCTATTCCTTTTCCGAGTCTGAAACGTTCTGGAAGGTGTCCCTTATGTACTCCTCTGGGGTTACGGTTTCAATAACATTAGTTTCAACATTTATAGGATTACCTGAGATATAATGTTTGATTCTTTGACCGTTCACCACCTTCATATTTGTGCCTTAGAAGTTGTTGATTTTTATGGCACCGGAATGATAGACTTCCTTGAAAATTTCCTGCAAAAAATCTTAAACGAGAGTTGAAGAGCAACACATAATCACCTACACTAAACTCACGCTTTTGTATCCTTTTGTCATGCCATCTTTTAACCTTTTCTTTAAATAGTTAGGCATTCTCATAGGCCTAGGTTCTCCATTCATCAAGTGAGCTAATGTCAAATAACCTCTTCTCACCGGCAAGTTTGAAATCATAATTGAGCTCTTTAATGGCCCAATATGCCTTATGTTCCAGTTCGAGGGGTAAGTGACATGCTTTTCCATAAACCATTTTATATGGAGACATACCCATAGGATTTTTTTATGCAGTTATATAGGCCCATAATGCATTATCAAGTTTCTTGGACCAATTCTTTCTAGATCTATTAACAGTCTTTTGCAAAATTAATTTGAGCCCTCTATTACTCAATTCTACTTGACCACTAGACTGCGGGTGATATGGAGATGCAATCCTATGATTAACATCATACTTAGCAAGAATTTTACGAAAGGCACCATGAATAAAATGTGAACCATCATCAGTCATTAAATATCTAGGGACTTCAAACCTCGGAAAAATAACTTCTTTAAGCATCTTAATAGAGGTGTTATGATCAGCACTACTAGTTGGAATAGCTTCTACCCACTTAGTAACGTAATCAACAGCAACTAAAATATGTGTATACCCATTAGAGGAAGGAAACGGTCCCATATAATCAAAGCCCCAAACATCAAATGGTTCAATAACGAGTGAATAATTCATAGGAATTTCTTGACGTCTACTAATATTACCAATTCTTTGACATTCATCACAAGACAAGACAAACTTATGGGAATCTTTGAAGAGAGTAGGCCAATAAAAACCGATTGCAATACCTTATGTGCAATTCTATCTCCAGCGTGGTGTCCTCCATAACCTTCGGAGTGACACTTGCGTAGGATATGTTCATGTTCATGCTCAGGTATACAACGTCTAATAACACCATCTACTCCTTCTTTATAAAGGTGTGGGTCATCCCAGAAGTAATGTCTTAAATCATAGAAAAAAATTTCTTTTGCTGGTATGTGAAACTAGGTAGTATAAATTTAGCAACAATATAATTAGCATAATCAGCATACCATGGAGCAATGCAAGAAGCATTTATGACAGCTAATTGTTCATCAGGAAAGCTATCATCAATAGGTAGTGGGTCATCAAGAACATTCTCTAACCTAGACAAGTTGTCTGCAACGGGGTTCTCAGCTCCCTTTCTATCAATAATATGCAAATCAAATTATTGTGGCAATAGAACCCATCTAATAAGTCTAGGTTTAACATATTTATTTTCCATAAGGTATTTAATAGCAGCATGATCAGCGTGAACAGTTACTTTAGAATCAACAATATAAGGTCTGAACTTATCACAAGCAAATACAACTGCTAAAAATTCTTTTTCAGTAGTAGCATAATTTCTCTGGGCATTGTCTAGAGTTTTACTAGCATATTGGATAACATTTAATTTCTTATCAACTCTTTGTCCTAGAACAACACCTACATCATAATCACTAGCATCACACATAATTTCGAAGGGTAAATTCTAATCAGGTGGCTGAACAATAGGTGCAGAAATCAAGGCTTTCTTAAGTATTTCAAATGCTTCTACACAATCATCATCAAAGACAAAAGGAATATCTTTTTGTAAGAGATTAATAAGAGCCTGGAGATTTTAGAGAAGTCCTTAATGAACCTCCTATAAAAACCGGCATGACCAAGGAAACTTCTTATACCTTTAATGTCGTTGGGACACGACATCTTTTCAATAGCATCAACTTTAGCTTTGTCAACTTCAATACCTCTTTCAGAAATTTTATGCCCCAAGACAATACCTTCATTAACCATAAAGTGGCACTTCTCCCAATTCAAGACAAGGTTAGTTTCTTTACATCTCTGCAAATCTCGATCAAGGTTGCTCAAGCAATCATCAAAAGAAGTTCCATATACGGAGAAATCATCCATGAAAACCTCAACAATCTTTTCACAAAATCAGAGAATATAGCCATCATACATCTTTGAAAGGTAGTAGGTGCATTACATAAACCAAAAGGCATATGTCTATAAGCAAAGGTACCGAAAAGGCAAGTAAAAGTGGTCTTCTCTTGATCCTCTTTTGACACATGTATTTGAGAGAAACCAGAATAACCATCTAGGAAGAAAAAATGTGTATGTTTAGATAATATTTCTAGCATTTGATCAATAAAAGGTAAAGGGTAATGATCCTTTTTAGTAGCTTTATTTAATTTGCGGAAATCAATTACCATTCTATAACCCGTAATAATTCTTTGTGGGATCAATTCATCTTTATCATTAGGAACAACAATAATACCTCCCTTCTTAGGGACACAATGGATAGGACTTACCCACTAACTATCAGCAACGGGATAAATTATACCCGCCTCCAGAAGCTTTAGTATTTCTTTCCTTATCACTTCTTTCATCTTAGGATTTAACCGTCGTTGGTGATCAACAACTGGTTTAGCGTCTTTCTCCAATTTTATTTTGTGTTGGCATAGAGTGGGACTAATGCCCTTAAGATCATCAAGAGTATATCCAACAGCAGCACGGTGCTTCTTGTAGTTTTCAATAATTTCTTTTCTTCATGCTCTGAAAGGTTAGCACTAATAATAATAGGATATATCTTCTTTTCATCAAGATAAGCATATTTAAGAGTATCAGGTAAAGGTTTAAGCTCAAACACAGGATCACCCTTAGGTGGAGGAGGATCCCCTAGGATTTCAACAGGCAAGTTGTGTTTCAAAATAGGACCATGTTTAAAGAATACTTCATCTATTTCCCTTCTTTCATTCATAAACATATCATTTTCATGGTCTAGCAAATATCCTTCTAAAGGATCGTTAGGAGGTACGGCAATAGAAGCAAGACCAATGGTTTCATCTTTACTAGGCAATTCCCTGTCACGAGGTTGTCTACGAAATTTAGCAAAGTTAAACTCATGAGACATATCCCCCAAACCAATAGTAACAACATCCTTTTCGCAGTCTATCCTAGCATTAACAGTATTCAAGAAGGGTCTACCAAATATGAAGGGACAAAAGCTATCTTGTGGGGAACCAAGAACAAGAAAATCAGCAGGATATTTAGTTTTCCCACACAAGACTTCAACATCTCTAACAATCCCAACTAGTGAAATAGTGTCTCTATTGGCAAGCTTAATTGTAACATCAATTTCTTCTAACTCAGCAGGTGCAATATCATGCATAATTTCTTTGTATAAGGAATGAGGTATTGCACTTACACTAGCACCCATATCACATAAGCCATGATAACAATGATCTCCTATCTTAATGTAAATAACAGGCATGCCTACTACAGTCTATGTTTATTTTTAGCATCAGGTCTAGCAATTCTAGCAGCTTCATTGCAGAAGTAAATAACATGCCCATCAATATTATCAGCCAAGAGATCTTTAACCATAGCAACACTAGGTTCAACTTTAATTTGCTCCGGGGGTTGGGGTGTCTTAATGTTACTTTTGTTGACCACAGTTGAAGCTTTAACATGATCCTTTATTCTAACAGGGAAAGGTGGTTGCTCAATATAAGTAGTAGGAATGACAGGATCATTATAAGTGCTAGTCTTTTCTTCAACTTTAATAGGTGCAACTATTTTTACTTCAATGGGAGGATTATATTTAAACCACTTCTCCTTAGGGAGATCAACATGAGTAGCAAAGGATTCACAAACAGAAGCCACTATCTCAGAGTCAAGTCCATATTTAGTGCTAAATTCATGGAAAACATCGGTATCCATAAAAGATTTAACACAATCAAACTTAGGTGTTATACCTGACTCCTTACCTTCGTCGAGATCCCAATCTTCAGAGTTGCGTTCAATTCTTTCCAATAAATCCCATTTGAATTCAATAGTCTTCATCATAAAAGATCCAGTACAAGAAGTATCGAGCATGGAGCGATTATTGAGAGAAAGCCGAGCATAAAATTTTTGAATAATCATTTCTCGTGAGGGCATGAATATAAGATTGACTTAAGGCTCCCCCAAGCTTGAGCGATGATTTCTCCTTCGCGAGGCCAAAAATTATATATATAATTACGATCACGATGAACAAGATGCATAGGATAAAACTTCTGATGAAATTCCAATTTCAATCGGTTGTAGTTCCATGATCCCATAGCATCACATAGCCTAAACCATGTCAATGCCTCTCCCTTCAAAGATAAAGGGAAGACCTTCTTGTTGATAACATCCTCGGGCATACCTGCAAGCTTAAATAATCCACAAACTTCATCCACATAGATTAGGTGCAAATCGGGATGTAATGTTCCATCTCCTGTAAAAGGATTAGCTAGCAGTTTCTCTATCATACCCAAAGGAATTTCAAAGTAAACATTTTCAGTAGGTTCAGTAGGTCGAGGAGCAACTCTTTGCTCTACTGGTCGGGGTGAAGATACCCCAAACAAGCCCCTCAGATGATTACTTTCCATAGTAACAAGTGACAGTAAATTTCAGCACACTATATAAATTTTTCCGTACCAAATCCACCTACCAAAAGCGCTTCACTCCCCGGCAACGGCGCCAAAAAGAGTCTTGATGACCCATAAGTGTAGGGGATCTATCATAGTCCTTTCGATAAGTAATAGTGTCGAACCCAACGAGGAGCAGAAGGAAATGACAAGTGGTTTTCAGTAAGGTATTCTCTGCAAGCACTGAAATTATCGGTAACAGATAGTTTTGTGATAAGGTAATTTGTAACGGCTAACAAGTAATGAAAGTAAACAAGGTGCAGCAAGATGGCCCAATCCTTTTTGTGGCAAAGGACAAGACTCGGCAAACTCTTATATAGAGAAAAGCACTCCCGAGGACACATGGGAATTATCGTCATGCTAGTTTTCATCACGCTCATATGATTCACGTTCGTTACTTTGATAATTTGGTATGTGGGTGGACCGGTGCTTGGGTGCTTCCCTTCCTTGGACAAGCATCCCACTTATGATTAACCCCTATTGCAAGCATCCGCAACTACAAAAGAAGTATTAAGGTAAACCTAACCATAGCATGAAACATATGGATCCAAATCAGCCCCTTACGAAGCAACACATAAACTAGGTTTAAGCTTACGTCACTCTAGCAACCCATCATCTACTTATTACTTCCCAGTGCCTTCCTCTAGGGCCAAACAATGGTGAAGTGTCATGTAGTCGACGTTCACATAACACCACTAGAGGAGAGACAACATACATCTCATCAAAATATCGAACGAATACCAAATTCACATGACTACTTATAGCAAGACTTCTCCCATGTCCTCAGGAACAAACGTAACTACTCACAAATCATATTCATGTTCATAATCAGAGGGGTATTAATATGCATAAAGGATCTGAACGTATGATCTTCCACCAAATAAACCAACTAGCATTAACTACAAGGAGTAATCAACACTACTAGCAACCCACGGTACCAATCTGAGGTTTTGATACAAAGATTGGATACAAGAGATGAACTAGGGTTTGAGAGGAGATGGTGCTGGTGAAGATGTTGATGGAGATTGACCCCCTCCCGATGAGAGGATCGTTGGTGATGATGATGGCGATGATTTCCCCCTCCCGGAGGGAAGTTTCCCCGGCAGAACAGCTCTGCTGAAGCCCTAGATTGGTTCCGCCATGGTTCCGCCTCGTGGCGGCGGAGTTTCTTCCCGAAAGCTTGCTTATGATTTTTTTTCCAGGGTAAAATACTTCATATAGCAGAAGATGGGCACCAGAGGCCTGTCAGGTGGCCCATGAGGCAGGGGGGCGCGCCCAGGGGGTAGGGTGCGCCCCCACCCTCGTGGATGGTGGGTGGACCCCCTCTGGTACTTTCTTCGCTCAGTATTTTTTATTAATTCCAAAAATAACTTCCGTGGAGTTTCAGGACTTTTGGAGTTGTGCAGAATTGGTCTCTAATATTTGATCCTTTTCCAGCCCAGAATTCCAGCTGCTGGCATTCTCCCTCTTCATGTATACCTTGTAAAATAAGAGAGAATAGGCATAAGTATTGTGACATAACGTGTAATAACAGCCCATAATGCAATAAATATTGAGTTAAAAGCATGATGCAAAATGGACGTATCAGTTTCTTTTTGCAAAATTGCCACAATTTTCTTCCTATCCATCAGATATAAATCGGACGACCTATATTGCAGGGTGGCAGGAACACCATCATCACCAACTCTGTTTTTTTTATAAAAGTAGAGACTAGCAAGATGCCCGTGCGTTGCACGGAACATCAAGATCTTGTGGGAGAAGAGGATGAACGAGGGAAGGCCTTATCTGCAAATGTGGAGAGGATTGTGGGTAAATTGTCATAGTTTCCTTCCTATCCATTAGATATAGATCGGACGGCCTATATTGCAGGATGGCAGGCACAACATCATCACCCCTCTCCACATTTGCAAATAAGGCCTTCCCTCATTCATCCTTTCCTCCCACAAGATAAACTACTCATACAGATGCATCTTGATGTTCCGTGCAACGCACGGGCTTCTTGCTAGCATAAGAGGGGTGTGGGTATATTTTGCAAAATTGCCATAGTTTCCTTCCTATCTGTCAGATATAAATCAGACAGCCTATACTGCAGGATGGCAGGTACACCATCATCAACAACTCTCTTTTTCTATCTATAGCACTATATAGTGTGCGAATAATTTTGAAAGATGGTCGTTGGATGAAGCCAATCCAACGGTGCAGATATGGAAAATCCGAGCACTAGCGACCGTTGGATATCATCTACATTTAACCAGATTCTGCCACATGTAGAATACTCCATGGTTGAACTAAAGCATAATGCACAAATCTCAAAACACAAGCACTTATCCTTTGTTCTAGAATCTTCCGTATCATAATTGCCCAATTTTTTTCCTAGATGAATTGGCATTATTATTGTTACTTTATGCTTTACAACGCACAATTCCATGAATCTTAAAATAGATTAACTTTTTTATAAAAGCTGATTGATTTTGAATGAGATGAACTATAAAAATTAAACGAACATCTACATCATACATATATGACTCAAAGCTTACATGCTATAGTGTGGTGTTTATTCATAATTTGGTTGCCAAATCTCATGCATGCAATGCACGTGTACCTTACTAGTAAGAGTAGAGTAGAGATAGAGATAGAGACTACTACTACCAATGTGCTAGCCCGTGTGTTGCAATGGATCCAAAGTAGTAGAATAATACTTGTTCACGGGCTTGAAATATAAACACTCTAGTTTTGATATACATATATCAGTAAAAGTAAATCATGCTTCACTCAAAATATATTCCTCGGGCTGTTTTGATGGTTTGAAGATAACAGGTTTAAAAAAATGGAGCTGTTTTTTTTTACATTTTGTAGCATGGCACGACATTCGGTGCACCTAAGCGTTTGGAAAAAAATTGAGTTTGGGTCGGTGACACACCCTGCGGAAAGATGCCCGTGTGAGCTTCTTCTACAACTAGCAAGATGCACGTGCATTGCAGGGAACATCAAGATGCATTTTTTTACAAAACACATGTTGTGATTGACCCTTGTAGGAGTAATCCCATGTGTAAAAACTAATGATATCTCAAGAATTTTATCGGAAAAATGGTATCTTTGGAACAAGTTTTCTCTACTAGTGCTCCTTGCAGTGAGCGATATGCAATGCATGTGTCAGCAGACATGACAGCTTGTCCATGGAAGTTGAACCACGGCGACCATCACGTTTCTTGTTTCTACCACTGCCACACCCACACGCGATTCCCATGACGCCGCTCCAACCCACGGCACGACGTCCCCCGATGTGCGCCTCATCCCTCTCGACCCCACCGCTCCTCTGCCTTTGTGTGCATGACATGTGGGCCAGCTGAACTGCGGCGACCATCAACTTTCTACCACAGCCACACCCGATTGGACGCGGTTTTGCCTGCTCCGCTCCTGTGCTCCGATCCGTACTCCCGCACCATCAAATGTTCATCCAGCGGTTGTGACACATTTCTTCCTGGGCATCAATCCTCAGCTGGAGTACTTCTGTACTACAGGTAGTACCCGCCGGTGTGGCCATCTATGCCTCGTAACACCTCGACGCCCAGCTATGGCACCCTCGCCATGGCCACGCCACCACCGGCCGGTTCATCTCGAACGAGTGAGTCACGAACCACGCCACCACCATGAGAATGACATGTGGGCCAGCCACATTTAAGGTCCGCATGTCATTGACTCATAGGCCGGTGCACTAAGCCACTGAAGCTCGGTCCTGTGGGCCCCGAGAGGGAAATGTAACTCCTGCGGCAGGCCTTGTGGTGCTCCCGCAATACGAGCTCGTGCCAAACCCGGATGAGATTTGGTAACCAACTAGTATGGTACACGTGCATTGCACGCATGAGATTTGGTAACCAAATCTCTACTCTCTATATCTGTAAAAGTACGGTTAGTGGACTTCATAATACGCTCATTGCGGTCAACATATACATTTTCTGGTGTTTACACGGTCACTAGCACACCCTAGCTGAGTATGTGTGTGCATGCACGTGTAGGCTGAGCACTTGAGCGTGACCGTGTGTGTTCCGTCGTGTGCTCGGACATGCATGCATTAGGGAGCCGCACACATTTTTGCATCCATGTGTACGTGTGACTGTTGCATGCATGCATGAGGTTGTAGCCCCTCACATTCATATGTTCGTAAGTCAATGCTTTGTCAAAATGTTGCATGCAAGGTTTAATCATTCATTGATACGCATGCATTCTTGATATTAATACATTGGTAAAGACAATTTCTTGAGGAAAACGAGCTCATGAATTCAGTACAAAGGGGACCAATAAGCCAGGACGGAGGTAGTATTAGTAGTGAACTAGAAGGAGGGAGTAGGTACTAGTAGTATGTAACAACATGCAGTAACAAAATTTCTCTATGTGCATCCTGTCTACGTGCCTCTACTCTTATGAAAAACAGAGTTGGTGATGATGGTGTGCTTGCCATCCTGCAATATAGGCCGTCCGATTTATATCTGACGGATAGGAAGGAAACTATGGCAATTTTGCAAAAAGGTACCCACACCCCTCTCCACATTTGCAAATATAAGGCCTTCTCTTGTTCATCCTTTTCTCCCACAACATAAACTACTCATACAAATGCATCTTGATTTTCCGTGCAACGCATGGGCATCTTGCTAGTTATCAATAAATAACACTCTATCAACGAGCCCCATCAGACACCAAATTTCTTGGCTTCCGTGCTACAGATAGATCTTCCCTCGTTTACATTTTTCCAACCAGGCGGTGGGCGGGGTGCGGTTTGCCAATAGTCGGTTTGCTCAACGGCGGTCCCACATGAAAGTAAAATGCTAGGCAACACGCCTTCCCTAGCTATGTGGCGTGTCGGATGGGCCGTGGAGTACTACCGATTCCCGGGCGTGTGGGGGTGCAATGCGAACGCGGCATGCCTTTTCCTTTTACTGGCAATGTGCCCATGCGTTGCGACGGATCCAAAGTAGTAGAATAGTAGTACTTGTTCACAAACTTGAAAGAAATCACTCTTGTTTTGATATACTCCTAATATATTACTTTTTACTCAAAATATATTTCTCAGGCTATTTTGATGAGGTGAGGGAGGGATGTGGTTGCTTTCAAGATAATAAGGGGTTTTCTGCAAATTGGAGCAGAGAAGTGGCCTATTGTTGCAAAAATGCCACAACTTACCTCATAGCCGTTAGATGCAGATCTAATGGTCAGAAAAGACGGATGGCAGACAGACCACCATCACCAGCTGAGTCTTTTATAGGAGTAGTAGGAGTAGAGAAAAATGTATAAATTGTAACATTTGGTTCTGCTCCTTGGCACGATCGATAGATAGAAATAATGATTGGAAACGCTAGGCGGGGCCATTTCCATGAGATAAGGTGGTATGTAGTATCTAGGTTGGTGCATCGTCGGTTTGGTCACATGCGGTCCGGCGAGGTTCTAGTGTTTCTAGCAAGATGCCCGTATGCTGTACGAAGTTGATGGAAAAGGTAAGCACAACTTATAAATTGACGGATGGAGTACTAGTTATAGTGATGCATATAATTAAGCAAAGGGATCGCACATGTCAGTATTGACTGGAACGAGAATGCAATAGCACAATAAGAATTAAGGCCATGATGATGCGATCGCAATGGTGGTTACAGGAGGCAAGAAGAAAGATGCACCCATCAATGTATGACCTCCTCCTCCTCAACTTAGTGCGTCGGGCCACCGACCGGTGCGTAAGGAGCGGCGGCTTTTGTGGCGAGGTCAAGGTGCTTCTCAGCAAAGGCATCCAAGGCTTCCAGCCGGTTGAGGAAGGCCAACGTCGTAGCGTCCTCAATGGCCTTGTAGATACCTATGTACACGATTTGCTCATACATGTGGATGTGTAGGTCGACGAATTCTTGCAGGGCGAGGTGCCTCGCGGCGAGCGTGACCTCCAGTTGGACATTCTTCATGGCGTCGTGAGCGATCGCAGGTCCACCAGTTCTTGAAAGAGGTTCCGGCCATGGAGGCCGATTAGGGTGGCAGGCAATGAGGAGCCCGGGCGCGCGGGCTGGAGGAGTACGGCGATGTCGTCCCCGAGCTTCTTGAGGACGGTGAACTTGTTGGTGGTGGCAACGATCATCTGGTCCAACTGAGAGTCGTAGTTGGTGTCGACGGCGGCATCTACCAGCTCACGAACACCGTCTGGAGACGATCCTTGGCGCCATGCCGCAGGCCGGCGTCATGGACCATCTGGCACAGCCGGTTGCCGCTCGCGCGCATCGCCGCCATGGGTATGGAGTGAGCACTTTTGCGCTTAGTGTAGGTGCTTAGGCAAATGCTTAGGTGCGTACGATGTGGTAGATGCATTGGAATGGAGGGGCGCCTTTATATGTGTGCAAACTGCGTTGCATTCACATCGTTCAGCCTCTTGTCCCGGTCCTCCTCCCATTACTTCCCTCATGCATGCACGATGCTAATTGAAGGAGGATGCATCATTGGCTGTTCAAAATTTTGGGAACCGCTACCCCTCCTAAATGCGCATTAAAGCTGTATCGGAAGCTGTGCCGCATTTATCCGTCGAATAATCTTGCCCCACCTGCTACATGCCCGACTGAACACGCCTCCTCGCCTCCGTCAAACCCCTCCGTTAAACCCGCATGCAAACCGAGAAACCTACTCCGACCACACGTCCGTTCATGAGAGGGCCGGAATTAAACGCAACACCGGCCGAGCTCCTCTCGTCCGCCCTCAGTTTAAACGAGGCCAAACGCCGGCCAAGCTCCTACCGTCCGCCCTCTATTTAAATGAGGCCGAATAGACAGCGGGCAAGAATCGCACCCCTCCGCCGCTCCCCCATCTCCTCCTTCACCATTTTCTCCACTCTTCTGATGGCTTCCAAGGAGCCGTTCTCCGGCATACTACCCGACTGGGTGGCCCGCCGAGCCCTCCAGATATGGGTGAGGCCGCTCGATGCTTCATCAATCTCGCTTGGCCCGACGGAGCCAGTTGCCGCCCCAATCCGGCGCGTGGTTCAGCAACTCGTCTCTCCAGTTCAGCTCGATGAGCAGTGGCGAGTTGCTCCACGCCGGCACGGCGGCGAGCACGTCGGTACGGGAGTCATGGCTGCTGCGTCGTACCGCGCCACCAGTGTCTGCGGTGGCAACGCCTCCCGTATATATGGGCGTGCCTCCCGTGCCTGCGGCAACGCCATGCAGGGAGAGACAAAAGTCGGGTGCGTGGAGAGCGACGAGTCGGTGGCCAGCTTCTCCGTGTCCACCGCCATCATCGAGGAGAAGTAGAACACGGGAGGCCGCCGTCACTTGGGTCCCATGAAGGCCACCGCCGAGGCGACAACTGCGCATTTAGGTGGTTTCTTTGCTTCTTCATTTCTTCCGAGGACCTTCGTCGACCCCGCAAGTGTCTGACGGACATGAAGAAGACAAAGAGATCCACGGGCGGCCATTTAGATTAGGTACTCCCTCTCCGGCAGGCGGGAAATATTTGTTCTAAGAATGGATAAATTGGATGTATCTATAACTTAAATAAGTCTAGATACATCCATTTCTAGGACAAGTATTTCCGGACGGAGGGAGTATTAATTATACCAAGAGAGCCGGATTAGCACCACTTCGTTCATGTAAATGTAATGAAATCCATCATGTTTATATGAAGATCCGTCTTTTTATACGAAATCCTGCATGCTTATATGAAAACAGTCCTTGTTTGCACGAATTTCATCTCGTTGGTTAGAGTTGTGAAAATGTATGCCGCTGGCGTTTGATGTCGTCCTCCGCGGAAGGGAGCGGGAGGAAATTTGCCGGCTGCAGCTGGAGATGCTCTTATGCTGGAAATAATAGTCACATCCAATCCATTTGAGTTAATTGCGTGTATGATTGTCCCTCTATGAAAAGTGAATTGCATGTACAGTGTACACGTGACTTGCGTGGTGGCTCTGACTTAAATGCGAAAGTTAAAAAGAAACAAGTCCATCCTTAGTCTTGCATTCTAAGTACTCGGTGGGTTCCACTGTCAGTACAATAGCGAAAGAAGTATATATTAAATAAGTAATATATAACATAAAATCTAAAGTTAATGACCGAATTCGAACTCAGGTCACCGCGTTGCGAGCATCTGGCGCTAACCAGTCCAACACATTTTTGTTGTAGGCCATGCTGGAGATATATCTCCATGTCTACTCTTATACTCCATCCGTTCCTAAATATTTGTTTTTTTAGATTTCAAATGGACTACCACATACGGATGTGTATGTAGATATATTTTAGAGTGTAGATTCACTCATTTTGCTCCATATGTAGTCACTTGTTGAAATCTCTAAAAAAACAAATATTTAGGAACGGAGGGAGTAGAAAACAGAGTTGGTGATGATGGTGTGCGTGTCATCCTATAATATAGGTCGTAGGATTTATATCTAACGGATAGGAAGGAAACTATGGCAATTTTGCAAAAAGATACCCACACCCCTCTCCACGTTTGCAAATAAGGCCTTCCCTCGTTCATCCTTTTCTCTACTCTTACTAGCAATGTGCCAGTGCGTTGCAACGGATCCAAAATACTCCCTCCATCCGGAAATACTTGTCATCAAAATGGATAAAAAGAGATGCGCCTAGAACTAAAATACGTCTAGATACACCCCGTTTTATCCATTTTGATGACAAGTATTTCTGGACGGAGGGATTATAATAATACATGTTCACAAACTTGAAAGAAAAACACTCTAGTTTGGTGTATATATCACTAAAAATATACTCGTATTAGGTTTCACTCAAAATATATTCCTTGTGGTTGTTTTGATGAGGCGGGGGAGGGATGTGGTTGGTTTCAAGATACTAAGGGGTTTCTGCAAATTGGAGTAGAGAAGTGGGGTCTTGTTGCAAAAATGCCACAACTTACATCATAGTCATTAGATGCAGATCTGATGGTCAGAAATGACGGATGGCAGGCACACCATCATCACCAACTGAGTCTTTTATAGGAGTCTGTACTCTTATAAAAACAGAGTTGGTGATGATGGTGTTCCTGCCATCCTGCAATATAGGCCATCCGATATATATCTGACGAATAGGAAGGAAACTATGGCAATTTTGCAAAAAGATACCCACACCCCTCTCCACATTTGCAAGTAAGGCATTCCCTCGTTCATCCTTTTCTCCCACAAGATAAACTACTCATACAAATGCATCTTGATGTTCCATGAAACGTATGGGCATCTTGCTAGTAGGGATAAAAAACAGAGTTGGTGATGATGGTGTGCCTGCCATCCTGCAATATAGGCCGCCCGATTTATATCTGATGGATAGGAAGGAAACTATGGCAATTTCGCAAAAAGAAACCTACACCCCTCTCCACATTTGCAAATAAGGCCTTCCCTCATTCATCCTTTTCTCTCACAAGATAAACTACTCATATAAATGCATCTTGATGTTTCGTGCAACGCATGGGCATCTTGCTAGTCTCTCACAAGATAAACTAATCATACAAATGCATCTTGATGTTCCATGCAACGCACGGGCATCTAGCTAGTTTCTTTTAAAATGGTTACTGTAATAATTGGATTGAAGTGATATATTTTATGTCTGCCCCGAATGATTTCAGATTCACTAGTAGGAACAAAGAAAAGGTTGTCTTGTTAATTAACAGAAAACAGGGTGAAAACCATCACATGAGGCCAGTAAAAACAAGGCACATTGGGTTCAGCGTGATCGTCACTAGAGCTGTGCATGCGCGAGAAGTCTACATATCGATGGGGCTACGGAGAAAAAGATGTATCGAGGGTGTCTGAGTGAGGCATAGAGACACAATGTTTGAGAGAGAAACCAATTGACAGATTAAGATCAGATCGAGTTGTCACCCTTCTGCTGTCATTGTCGGGGTTGGGGGAGGGGGAGGGAGAGAAAGACGTATCGAGAGTGTGCGCGGTAGGCGCAGAGGCACAACTAGCGAGTGTGTGTGTATCTGTGTGTGTTTGAAAGAGGAGTAGATAGATTACTATCAAGATCGAGGTGCCACCCTACTCCTTCGGTGTCGGGTAGTGTGTGTGTGTGTGTGTGTATGTGTGTGTGTTTGAGAGAGAAGCCACTCGATAGATTAGTATCAAGATTGAGGTGTCACCCTACTCCTTCGGTGTCGGGAAGTGTGTGTGTGTGTGGGTGGGTGGGGAGGCAGTGACACTTACATATCTCTACTCTTATAAAAATAGAGTTGGTGATGATGGTGTTCCTGCCATCCTGCAATAGAGGCCATCCGATTTATATCTGATGGATAGGAAGGAAACTACGACAATTTTGCAAAAAGATGCCCACACCCCTCTCCACATTTGCAAATAAGACATTCCCTCGTTCATCCTTTTCTCCCACAAGATAAACTACTCATACAAATGCGTCTTGATGTTCCGTGCAATGCATGGGCATCTTGCTAGTAGGGAGAAGGAGTTTGTGTGACACATATCTATATTAAGGGATATGTAGATAGGATGTGTGCGAGGCATACTTAAAGCATCACGGAGATAAACAAACGGTGTGCATGCAAGTGCCGGAAAAATGAAGCGATAAACAATGTCTACGTGTGTGTGTGTGTGTGTGAGAGAGAGAGAGAGAGAGAGAGTGAAATCTCAAAACAAAAGGTGCTCTGCTGGAATCCCATTGCATGTATTCATATGGTTCCGGAAATCGAGTTAACATTAGGCATATGTGTGAGAGACACAATTATCCTCTGAGACATTAGTGGTTGTGGGTGAGCGGAATTAAAGGGGTGGGCGTGTTCGACAGAGAGAGCGTGTGTGTTTCTGTGTGAGAGACTTGTAGGACGGGGTAGAAAGAAGAATTATAACCTTGACAGAGGGAGAGAAATACACGAAGTGCGCGTGTGTGATTCCGATGCCCACGGGAAAATGAGATATATATGCGTGTGAGAGGGATTGCACAATTCATTCATGTATCCCTGTCTAGCGATCATGGACGTGCATCGCTTGAACATAAATCAATATCTACTTCGTATCATGGCCAAAGGTACAATATCGATTCAACGCTATAAAGATTGGACACTCACATATCACATTTTTTTCTATCTAAATAAACCTTTTCAATTGTGCATGCCAAAGTTACAATCGATGTTTCTTCAAACAACCAATGTAGCTATCATGTACATGCACCATTGTTACTCTTGCATTCAAATTCATTAGTCTTGGATGATTTAAGGTTCTATTATGAAGTAATATATGTAATATTCATATATGAATTCAACGGGTACGGAATTTATGAAATGGAGGCTATGTAATCATATGAGGTAACACTTTTAAGTAGCGGACTACAATATCCATTTCTTTTTGTGCGCCTCTACACTAACAGGTTAATGCATTATGTTTAAAGTAAATAACCAATGGCACTAAATTATCTATTTACACGAGTGAGGGAGTCCTGGATTAGGGGGTATCCGGACAGCCGGACTATATCCTTTGGCCGGACTGTTGGACTATGAAGATACAAGATTGAATACTTCGTCCCGTGTCCGGATGGGACTCTCCTTGGCGTGGAAGGCAAGCGTGGCAATACGGATATGTAGATCTCCTTCCTTGTAACCGACTCTGTGTAACCCTAGCCCCCTCGGGTGTCTATATGAACTGGAGGGTTTACTCCGTAGGACCAAGAACAATCATACCATAGGCTAGCTTCTAGGGTTTAGCCTCTATGATCTCGTGGTAGATCAACTCTTGTACTACTCATATCATCAAGATCAATCAAGCAGGAGTAGGGTTTTACCTCCATCGAGAGGGCCCGAACCTGGGTAAAAACATCGTGTCCCCTGTCTCCTATTACCATCCTCCTATACGCACAGTTCGGGACCCCCTACCCGAGATACGCCGGTTTTGACACCGACATTAGTGCTTTCATTGAGAGTTCCTCTGTGCCGCCGTCGTTAGGCTTGATGGCTCCTTCGATCATGTAACGCCCGGATAATTAGGCTACAGTAAAACTCTCCTGATGATGCCATGTCATCTATGTTACTGTTGCTAATTAAGTGGTAGTTCAAAAACATTGCAAATTCAAAAATGAATTAGCGACAAACACCCAAAGTTTTCAAAAGTCAAAACAAAAATGTTAAATTGGTTGCCAAATATTGCATCGGTAATTATGGTGAAGTAAACACATTTTTATAAAATGCCTAAATACTTTTAAATGAATTTAAACAGAGAAGAAATAATAAAGAAAATACAGAAGGGAAAAACAAACAGAAGACAAAAAAAAGAGAAAACCCTTTCCCCCCCACTGGGCCGACTGGCCCAGCTGGCCACCAACCCACCCGCACGCCACAGCCCCTGCCCCCTGGACCGCAACCAGCCAGGCCGGCCCACCTGGCCCATCCGGCCGAACCGGCCCGCCTCCCCCTGCCGCCTCCCTTCCCTGTTCCCCCGACCCGGGTCGGAACAGGGGCGCGTCCCCGCCCGACCACCTTGCCAACGTCGTCGCTGGGAGAGGATAAGGCCACCCCGACGCCTCGGCCTCCACCCCTCTCTCCCACTTGCCCCCTCATGCTCCCGCTCAGCCTCTCCCTCTCCCCTCAGATCCACCTCGCCGCTCCTCGCTCTCCGCCATGGTCGAGCGCCTTCCTCGCCACCGCTCGCAGTAGACGCGACCACCGTCACCCGTTCACCTCTCCGACGAGTCCAACAGCTCCGCCTCGCTCCTCTGCTTCGACTACATGACTGGATCGGGCCCCGCAACGCCCACGACGCCGCCGTCTTCCTCCTCTGCTCCGACGAGCTTCGCCGCTGTTCTTCACCAACTCCGGAGACGCCCCTCTGCTGCTACTAAACCATTCACCGGCCTCCGTGTGTGCCGCTCGGTGAGCATCCACATCTCTTTCTTCCCCCGTAGCTCGGTCCCCGCGCTGTTTCCGCCATGACCGAAGCTCCTCGTCGCCGCCACACTAGCTGTCATCTTCTACCATCGGTTTCGTGCTCGGCCGAGCATGGGAACGTGCTCAGGCCGTCACGCCGAAGCCGTCCGTGCCCTCCGCACATCCTCCCAACTCCCCTTTCATCGGATCTGACCGCGCCCGTACTCCGACGACCGCCGCGGTCAAGCTCGCCCCCGTGACCCCCGTGGCCGCAGCCCTGGTCTGAGATCGCTGTCGTGCTCAGAACGCTCGCAGGAGCCAGTGGCAACCGCCAGCGCCCCCTCCCGTGCCTCCTAGCGCCGGCTCTGACCTGCCCGTGCTTGCCGTCGCTGAGCTGTCGCCGACGCCGTCTCCGACGGCCCCAACTCCGGCCGGCAGCACCACTCAACGCGGCATCGACTCCCCGTTCGAACGCGACCCCCCCCGTCAATTTTGGTGGCCTGTAGCCAAATCCCTTGACCTCCGGTCGCCGCCAAGGCTTTGTGGCCGCCTAAACGCCGACATCTTCTTGGCACGTGGGCGTACGGGGCCAACCCTGGGTCCCTGCAGGTGGGTCCCGTGGGCCCTGTTGACCATGTTGACTTGGTCAACATGCTGACTGGGCCGCCCAGTACCACAGACAGATGGGTCCCACCCCTTTTAATTAACCAAACCACATTTTAGGATAATTGATTTAATTAGTTTAACCTAATTACCCCGTGTCAGGTGGGCCCAGTAGTTTTACTAACTAAATTTAGATTAGTTTAAACTCTGTTTAACCCACTATCTATGACAGTGGGTCCCCGTGTCGATTTTGACGATCAACCGGACTGTTGACTGCGACGTCACTCCTATGTCATGTCGACATCATATTCCATTTACATTAATAAATAATTCCGAATCTGATTTAAATCTTTGGAAAATCATATCTTTTAATCCGTAACTTTCGGATGAAAATACTTTCTACATGAAAGTTGCTCGAGCAGCGAGACGAATCCGGATACGCAGCTCGTTAAATCCGCCACGCATCCTAACCTATCGAACTCGCAGAACTTTCCCCTCGGCTCCTCCGCCCAAAAGCAGCAAACGCCGGAATACTTTCCCGGATGTTTTCCCCATTCGTCGGTATCACCTACTACCGCGATTGGGCACCCCTAGCATAGTTACTTGTCATGTCATGCATCGATATGCATCTGTTTGCATGGTATTCATTTTTTCTTCCCCCGCTTCTCTTTGGTAGACTACAAGACCGACGCTGCTGCTGCCCAGTTCGACTACGGAGTTGACGACCCCTCTCTCTTGCCAGAGCAACCAGGCAAGCCCCCCCTTGATCACCAGATATCGCCTACTCTCCTCTATACTGCTTGCATTAGAGTAGTGTAGCGTGTTACTGCTTTCCGTTATTCCTATCCTGATGCATAGCCTGTCTTTGTTACTTATGTTGATACCTTTACCTGCAATCCTACTTGCCTAGTGTAGGATGCTAGTATTTCCATCTGTGGCCCTACATCCTTGTCCGTCTGCTGTGCTATACTATCGGGCCGTGGTCACTCAGGAGGTGATCACGGGTATATACTTTATATATATACATGATACATGTGGTGATTAAAGACGGGTCGGCTCATAGGAGTACCCGCGAGTGGATCTTTGTGGCGGAGCGGCAGGGCAGGTTGAGACCGCCTAGGAGAGAGGTGGGCCTGGCCCTGTTCGGTGTTCGCGGATACTTAACACGCTTAACGAGATCTTGGTATTTGATCTGAGTTGGGTCGTTGACCCTATACGCACTAAACCGCCACGTGGGACAAGATATTGGCAACCGGCGTCGTGGTATCAGCCGAGGCATTTCGTGACGTCAGCGACTGAGCGGCGTGCGTCGGATTGGACTGGAACGCCTGCTAGGCTAGGTCTGCTTTCGTCCGCCCTCGCAACATGCAGGTGTGTTAAGGGCGATGGGCCCAGACCCCTGTGCGCATAGGTTTAGACCGGCGTGCTGACCTCTCTGTTATGCCTAGGTGGGGCTGCGACGTGTTGATCTTCCGCGGCCGGGCATGACCCGAAAAAGTGTGTCCGGCCAAATGGGATCGGCGTGTCGGGTAATGTGGTGCACCTGCAGGGAAGTTAATCTATTGAATAGCCGTGATCTTGATAATGTGACGACTTGGAGTTGTACCTTGACCTTATGACAACTAGAACCGGATACTTAATAAAACACACCCTTCCAAGTGCGGATACAACCCGGTGATCGCTCTTTGACAGGCTGACGAGGAGGATCGCCGGGTAGGATTATGCTATGCGATGCTACTTGGAGGACTTGATCTACTCTCTTCTACATCTTTGCAAGACGGAGGCTGCGAAGCGTAGTCTTCGGACGGGATTAGCTATCCCCTCTTATTCTTCCATTACGTAGTTCAGTCCATCGATATGGCCCTTTACACATATATCCATGCATATGCGGTGTAGCTCCTTGCTTGCAGTACTTTGGATGAGTACTCACGGTTGCCTTGTCCCCCTTTTCCCCCTTTCTTTACCCGGTTGTCGCGACTGCACGACGGAGCCTGTGAGCGACGCCACCGTCGATGACGAATACTACACCGGAGGTGCCTACTACTACATGCAGCCCGGCGGCGACTGTGGAGTAGTTAGGAGGATCTCAGGCGGGAGGCTTGCGCCTCTTCGATCTCAGATCCCAGTTTATGCTAGCCTTCTTAAGGCAAACTTGTTTAACTTATGTCTGTACTCAGATATTGTTGCTTCCGCTGACTCGTCTATGATCCAGCACTTGTATTCGAGCCCTCGAGGCCCTGGCTTGTATTATGATGCTTGTATGACTTATTTATGTTTTAGAGTTGTGTTGTGATATATTCCCGTGAGTCCCTGATCTTGATCGTACACACTTGCGTGCATGATTAGTGTACGATTGAATCGGGGGCGTCACAGATCATCGATAGCGATGCATTCCAGGGTGAGACTTTTCTCCCCGGACAGATTTTCATATTCGGCGGCTTCGCACTGCGGGCCAACTCGCTTGGCCATCTGGAGCAGATCGAGAGTTACGCCCCTGGCCACCAGGTCAGGTTTGGGAGATTAAACTACACGGCCGACATCCACAGAGACTTGTTCTTCGACGGATTCGAGCCCCTGCCGAGTGTACCGCACGGTCACGATGAGCATGATTTAGCTCTGCCAGCGGACAGTGTTCAGGAGATCGCACCGGCAACCGCTCCGACCCTCAATTCGGAGCCAATTGCGCCATCCAAGGACGGGTGGATAGACCCCACCACGGAGGCCGCATTCTCAGTGGCGATCGAGCCAAATACAGACCTTACCCTTCATGAGAGCCGTGATGCCAAACTGTCGGATTCTTCCCCGGCCACGGACTCCGAACCGCATGTGCCCGTGCCTATCGAATCCGACTGGGCGCCGATCATGGAGTTCACCTCCGCGGATATCTTTTAGCACTCGCCCTTCGATGATGTACTGAACTCATTAAGGTCCCTCTCCTTGTCAGGAGAGTCCTGACCGAACTATGTCCGGCAGGATTGGGATGCGGATGACGAAGAAATTCGCTGCCCACCCACCACCCACTTAGTAGCCACTATCGACAATTTGACCGACATGCTCGACTTCGACTCCGAAGACATTGATGGTATGGACGACGATGCAGGAGACGATCAGGAACCATTGCCCACAGGGCACTGGACAGCCACCTCATCATATGATATATATATATATATGGTGGATACACCCAAAGAAGGCAATGGCGACGAGACAGCGGAGGATGACCCCTCCAAGAAGCAATCCAAGCCCCGACGTCAGCGGCGCCGCTCTAAGTCTCGCCAAGGCAAAAGCGGTGATACCGGCACAGGAGATAATAGCACTCCGGAAAGTGCCGAAGATGACGACAATCCCTCCAGCAAGATTTAGAGCGGGAGGTTGGAGAAGCTAGCCCTCCTGAGAGAGCGGCAGATGGGGAGGCGGAGGATGATCATTACACGCCTCCCTCCGAAGACGAGGCAAGCCTCGACGATGACGAATTTGTCGTGCCTGAGGATCCCTTCGAACAAGAGCGCTTCAAGCGCCGGCTTATAGCCACGGCAAAAAGCATTAAGAAAAAGCAACAGCAGCTTCGAGCTGATCAAGATTTGCTAGCTAACAGATGGACTGAAGTCCTTGCGGCCGAGGAATATGAACTCGAACGCCCCTCCAAGAGTTACCCAAAGCGTAGGTTGCTACCCCGATTGCAGGAGGAAACATTGAAACCTACATCTCCAGCGTATGACGCGGCTGATCGGCCACCTCGTGGCCGCGACAGAGAGGCATTTCAGCCAAAAGCCCAGCCCGCACCCCGACGCCACTCAAATAAAAATGTCAAGGCACGGGGAAATACGCTAGACCTGCGAGACGTATTGGAGGACAAAGCAAAACACGCAAGATCGATCTACGGATCACGAGGGCGCGCCACTACGCGAGACGACAACGTCACACCGGATACAGTAAAAGTAAATCCGGCCGGGCCGAACACAGAGGGCAAGACTCGTACGAGTTGCTTCGTGATATAGCCCAGTACAGGGGCGCCGCACACCCCCTATGCTTCACAGACGAAGTAATGGATCACCAAATCCCAGAGGGTTTCAAACCCGTAAATATCGAATCATACAATAGTACAACAGATCCCGCGGTATGGATCGAGGACTTCCTCCTGCACATCCAAATGGCCCGCGGTGACGATCTACACGCCATCAAATACCTCCCACTCAAACTCAAAGGACCAGCTCAGCATTGGCTGAACAGCTTGCCAGCAGAATCCATTGGCTGTTGGGAAGATCTGGAAGCCGCATTCCTCGACAACTTCCAGGGCACTTATGTGCGACCACCTGATGCCGATGACTTGAGCCACATAATTCAGTAGCCAGTGGAATCGGCCAGGCAATTCTGGACACGGTTCCTAACCAAGAAAAATCAAATTGTCGACTGTCCAGATGTAGAGGCCCTAGCAGCTTTCAAGCACAACATCCGCGACGAGTGGCTCGCCCGGCACCTTGGCCAGGAAAAGCAGAAATATATGGCAGCCCTCACGACACTCATGACCCGCTTTTGCGCGGGAGAGGACAGCTGGCTGGCTCGCAGCAATAACATATCAAAGAACCCTGGTACTTCGGATACCAAGGACAGCAATGGCAGGTCACGTCGCAACAAACACAAGCGCCGCATCAACAACGACAACGCCGAGGATACGGCAGCCAATGCCGGATTCAGAGTCTCTAAGCCCGGTCAGCAGAAAAAGCCATTCAAAAGAAGCACTCTGGGCCCGTCTAGTTTGCACCGCATACTCGATCGCTCGTGCCAAATACACGGCACCCCCGACAAGCTAGCCAACCACACCGACAGGGAATGTTGGGTGTTCAAGCAGGCCGGCAAGTTAAATGCCGAAAACAAGGATAAGGGGCTACATAGCAATGACGAGGAGGAGCCCCAGCCGCCGAACACCGGAGGACAGAAGAGGTTCCCCCCACAAGTGCGGACGGTGAACATGATATACGCAACCCACATCCCCAAGAGGGAGCGGAAGCGTGCGCTAAGGGACGTATATGCGTTGGAGCCAGTCGCCCCAAAGTTCAACATATGGTCCTCCTGTCCGATCACCTTCGATCGTAGGGACCACCCCACTAGTATCCGTCATGGCAGATTTGCCGCACTGGTCCTAGACCCAATCATCGACGGATTTCACCTCACTCGAGTCCTTATGGACGGCGGCAGCTTTGAACCTGCTTTATCAGGACACAGTGCGCAAAATGGGTATAGACCCCTCAAGGATCAAACCCACAAAAACGACCTTCAAAGGCGTCATACCAGGTGCAGAGGCCCATTGCACAAGCTCAGTCACACTAGAAGTGGTCTTCGGATCTCCAGACAACTTCCAAAGCGAGGAATTAATCTTCGATATCGTCCCGTTCATGGCGGCTATCATACCGCTTTCGGCGCACCGCATTTGCAAGATTCAATGCGGTACCGCATTACGTATACCTCAAGCTCAAGATGCCAGGACCTAAGGGGGTCATCATAGTCAATGGAAACACAGAGCGCTCGCTCCATACGGAGGAGAACACCGCGGCCCTCGCAACAGAAGCACAAAGCAGCCTTTTAAGGAAAACCACCAGTTCGGCGATCAAGCCCCCGGACACCGTCAAGCGCGTCCGGAGTAAACTGCAACAGGATCGCCAGGCACGTTCGCCTAGCAATTCGGCCCCCGCCCTAGTCTCAATACAATGGCTAAATCTGTCCCGCGCGTACGTAATTACGCACTGAAAATACCATGGGCATCGGTGGGGGCACGATCACGGCACGTCCCACAATGCGGCTCAACCGCACTAGGGGCTTACTACCGTTATCATCCTCTCTCTTTCAGGACCTTACTCTCTGGAAGCCTTATCCGGCAGCACGATAGCCGGACACACGATACAACACCCAAGGAGGCAGGAAGCTACGTCGTACAATGGAATCCCCAGGTAGTCTCTGATAACGAGTGAAATACCTACTTTAAATACCAGTTCACAGCTTGCCCTTGGACGGGACATGTCAAATAGTCCTACTTTTGCCTTATCACACTGCTTGTATCAGTATGCTTTGACGCACTTTTTAAATAAACAATGCATAGCACTAGTCTATTATTGCATTCTATATTGTTTTACATATATATGTTCATTTATGACAATCAGCACCCGTACACTCTGGTATGACCAATACGCCAGGGGCTTTCGTATACCCCATAATTCGGCGTGAGAAGTCCGAACACTTTCGACAAAGGCGGCACCCGAACTTATAGGATTATATGCATCAGCTCCGAATCATGTTCTTGGGTCAATAGTTGGGTTTGCTCGGCTCCCATGTTTTGGTACCTTACGTTCCGCTATATCGGCTAAGGTAGCACTGGGAGAACTACTGCGATTGTGCCCCGGTTCTTCCGGCCGAGCACCTCAGTAGAGAAAGCTAAAACTGACTGTCATGATGAGGCGAGAGCTGGTCGTTGTTCGCGAGGTCTCAAGTCCCTAAAGACTTTTTCCGCTTCGGGCGAGGAGTCGGCCTTGTCCGGCTTAGGCGTGTCTAGCGCCCCAACTTTGGCTTTCCGAATACTAGGGGCTTCGCCAAAATTTAAAATTGTAGACTTCTATGGCTAAGTGAGAGCGATAAAGCATTATAGTCCGATTGCCTGGTTCGCTACGCTGAGCACCTCCCTCGAAGGACCCATAAATGGGAAAAAGAGTGCCCAGATTTATCCCGAACACCCCAGCACTAGTTGCATGGGGGCCAAAGCCGACGACTGGCAACTCTCAGATTCTATAAACGGCCGCACAGAAGGTAATATTTTAAATTTGGAAGCGTTGCATAGCGCAAATGAACTAGTTTTCATAAATATAGGATCACATGAGCAAGTTCATTCAAAGATTACATCTTTGGTACACTCGTCCGCCACGAGACGGGCACCCTTCAGGACACCTTCATAATACATTTCGGGGTGGCGATGCTCCTTGCCCTGCGGCGGCCCCTCCTTCACCAGCTTCTCGGCGTCCATCTTCGCCCAGTGCACCTTCGCACGGGCAAAAGCCCTGCGTGCACCTTCGATGCAGACGGACCGCTTGATGACTTCCAGCCATGGGCAGGCATCAACAAGCCACCTCACCAGGCCGAAGTAGCTGTTGGGAAGGGAATCCCCAGGCCACATCCGGACTATAAGGCCCCTCATGGCCTGTTCGGCCGCCTTGTGGAGCCCGACCAGTTACTTCAGCTGGTCGCTCACGGGCATCGGGTGTTCGGTCCGAGTATACTAAGACCAGAACAACTTCTTCGTCGAGCTTCCCTCCTCGGCCCGGTAGAACTCCGCGGCATCAGATACACTGCGGGGCAGATCTGCGAACGCTCCTGGAGAGCTCCGAACTCGGGTAAGTAAAAGAAAATTTTCTTTCGCATGCTTGCTTTGCATAATGAATGCCTTACCGCCGCTATCTTCTTCACCGCCTCAATTTCTGGAGGGCCTTTTGGGCTTGACCTTGGCATGCTTTGCGCTTTCGAGGGCCCTGGCAAGCTCGGACTCTCGTGTCTTCGAGTCACGCTCCAAGGACTCGTGTTTCTTCACGAGTTCTTGAAGCTCTTGCTGCACCTCGCCGGCTCGGGCCTTTTTTTCTCGCTCGGTACGCTCCGTGGCCGCTTTGTTTTCGGCCTTGGTGAGCAACCGCTTCAGGGTTGCTACTTCGGTCGCGGACCCTGGTACATCCATGATGATCCTATTATCTTGCAACCAAAACCTTATATATATGGACAAGGTATTGCTTACCTTCGTTCTCCTCGAGCTACCTCTTGGCAAGGCCGAGCTCTTCCTTGGACTGCTCGAGGTCCTGCTTCAGCGCGGCGACCTCCGCAGTATGTGCGGCAGCGGCCAACAGTGAAGCCTTCATACGCATATAGACATATTCGTATTAGACTCCTGCAGTTATCATTTGATCGTCTATTCGGCTTTTCTTCGCGAACGCCCAACAGAGCATCATGGGCTACTGTCTATGCGGTAATATTTTTATATATTTCGACTACTTACCTCAAAGACTGTTAGGAGGCTGGCGCAAGCTTCAGTCAGTCCACTTTTGGCGGACCTAACCTTCTCGATCACCGCACTCATTATAGTGCGATGCTCCTCGTCGATGGAAGCGCCGCTAAGCACTTCCAGCAAGTTGTCCGGTGACGCCGGATGAATGGAGGTCACCGCACGGGCGGCTTGCCTCTCTTAGCAGGAGGCCGCCTCCGGAGTCTGGGGCCACTGGCGGTCCCGGTGCGGTGTTCGGCTTGGAGCCGAACTTGGTGCCTGCGGGGGTCTTGCCCCCTTGCGCCCAGGGTCCGGAAGGTCGCCTTGAGGCGCCTCCAGGACCACCTTCCCTCATGGTGCCCTTTGAGACAACACCTCGACGTTGTCCGTAGGGCGAGGGGAGGAGGCGGTCCGAAGCGATCCGCTACTCATAGCTGACAGGTCCAAAGAACCGTCCGACGAAGATACGTCGATGCGGGCGCGAGGCGGACTGCACAATTATATTCGGCGTAAGGAGAAGCAGTGCAATAAAAGCGTACCATGAATTACTCTGGTATTTGAATACTTACGACTTCGCCAGGGGCTTGTCCCTGGTCAAACACTCATCTTCACTATGTGCGGCGTGTCGGCGTTCTGGGAACGGGGGTCCCCAGACTTGCCTGCCTGCGGCCTGCGGCGTGGCTCAAAGGAGGCCCAGGACAGCCCATCTTCATCAACACAAGCTCAAGACCCTCGCGAGGGGCCAAGCCTCGCCAGGGCGGACGACCGAGGAGCTTCCTCGGGCACGGCCTCGTCAGGTTGGCTCATGAGGATGCGGAGAGTTCAAGGTAGGGTACCTCGCGAGGTGCCCATGACGCAAGCCATGACGACCAAGGGCGCCAGTCGGGCGCCAGCCCGCGCGGCCTCCTCCTTTCCTGTTTGTTCAAAGGGAGCAAGCGCAGGCGAGAGCATCAAGCAAAGGCATCCGTTCTGGTGCAACAAGACCAAGACCAGCCCCAACGGCTGGAAGGGAGTCATCGTGGAGCCCAAGCAGGCGTCATCACCAGAGCCTTTGGCAGGCGAGGACCAACTTTAGTCAGGATAAGTGTACCCGTTGTTCCCCTTCAAAATGGCCAATTGTTGGCGCCCTTCCCGCTCGATATTTGGGAAGAGGGCCAGGGCCTTCGTCTATATAAGTAGAGCTAGCCACCATAGTAGGAGGGCGGGCATTTGGAATCCAGAGAGAGAGAGATAGAGACCCGATCCTCAAGCTAGAGCGACGGGACACCACCTAGCAGTTCATCACACCCACCAAGAACAGACCCTCGCGAGGCTGTTCTTCCCTGTACTGTTCCTCATCAGCCCAAGAGGCAATCCACCACACCACAAACTAGAGTAGGGTATTACATCACAACGGCTGCCCGAACTAGTATAAATCTCGCGTCTCTTTTGCTGTTCTTTTTAGTAGTTTAGGTCCCTGCGATTCGGCGAGGTACGAGATGGTGGAGGGTTGGATCTCCGCGCGCACCCCAGTGTTCGAACCTCAAGGGTCTGCCGGAACCCGAAATCCGACATTTGGCGCGCCAGGTAGGGGTGCGCCGAATCGCCTTTCGTCGCCTCGTTCTTCCCCGACCACCGCAAACCATGTCGGCGCCCGTCGAATGCGCCCTAGCGCCGAGCCGCCTCGCCTCCCATGTCGCCAGACAGCTCCGTCGTGGCGCCCTCGTCGTTCCCGTCACCGTCAACACCGCCACCGGCCCGGGAAACGGCAGCAAGCGTCGTCCCACCCGTCCATGAGGCGGACGGCCGCCGCCACGCCTTTCGCTCACCCGCTGGTTCTTCGTCACGCCGCGTGCCCAGCAGCCATGGAGGCCCGAGCTGCACTCATCGCGCTAACGAGCTCTGTGCTACCGCCCCTTCGGCAGCGTCTACGAAGAATGGCTCGACCGAAGTCGCCGAGCTTCGTCTGCTGGCTGCAGAGGCGACCTTGCCGTCTGTCTCGCTGCACCGCACCCCGCCCCGCGTGGGCGATGAAGCTCCCGGGGCGCCTCAGCCGCCTCCTCCTCGAGACGGCGCCCTAGCCCCAAGGCGCGCGGCCCCTGGGCGGAACCCGTCCCGTCAGGCGCCGGCGCGGCAAGAGCAGAGCTGTCAAGAAGTTCCTCGCCCACAAGAATGTAACATCCCAAATTTTCAATTTGGAATGTTATACATTAAGTCATCATGCATTACATATTTTCTTGCATTTGCCGATCCTAGAAATTTCACGCAACTCAAGGACCCTCGGAGAGAGTTGGAGATTTCGTTATTTTCATATTTGAGTTTTCTCAAATTTTGAAAATAGGATCATTTGATTTTATTTATTTTATTTTCAATTATTTCTACTATCAAAAATAAGAGAGGGAATAATATGACTTTCCCAAAATTTAGGGAAAAATGAAGATTTAATAAATAAATCAAATTTTGGATTTTTCTCGGAGTTTATTTGCCTTAGGGAAAAATGCGTGTTTTCAAAAATTGCATTTTAGGCCTCGAGTAAAAGTTCATTTTGTTCGACTCATTTTTAGGAGTCGGGGAAAGTTTACTTTATTAATTTTGGAGTTCGTTTAGATTCTTTCTCTGTATTTTTCTTGTTGAAACCGATTTTTAAAAAAAGAGAGATTTAGCGCCTTGGGCCAAAGGCCCAAGCCGTAAGCCAGCCGGGCCGGGAGGCCAAGGCCATCGCTAGCTAGCGGCCGCATCCAGGAGCCAGTGGAAGCCGCCCGGTTTCCTTTTTCTTTTACAAATCCTAGTAGGATTTGGACCCGTTCGTTATTCCGTTTTTTATTACTAGGTTTCCTAATCCTACTCTAATTCTTGTCCCCTACTCCAAGCAAAACCCCTCCCCTCCCCAATATAAATACCCAAGAACCCCCCCCCCCCCCTCCTAACACATCAAACCAACACCTCTCCTCTCCTCCGCAGCAGCAGCAGCGCCGCCGCCCTACACCGCCGCCGCCGCCAAGTGCCGCCGCCGCCACCCAACGCCGCCGCCGCCGGAGCCCCTCGCTTCTTCGAGGTACTAGCCCCGCGCCGCGTCACCTTTTCTTTTCCTCGGTTCGGTTTCCGTTCCGGTTTCCGTTCCGGTTTTCTAGATCGGTTTTTCGTTTCGGTTTTCTTTCCGAAACCCTAGATCGGTTTTTCTCGCCAGTTTTACTTTCCGGTTTTGTTTAGCAAGCGTTCGCCGGACCGTTCATCCTAACGAACGAGATCACCGGTTTGCTTCGGTTAATGAACGTCCGTTCGTTCAACTATTTGTCGTTTTCTTTCTCATTGGATTTATTCTGCTATTTTTTCGATCACGATTTCAGATCCGATCTTCGTTCTAGATTATCTTCTCGCTCGTTTATCGGTATCAGGTGATTCAAGCGCCTGGAGTTTCGTTTCGAAACCGCCGTTCCGACTAATCAACTTAAACCAAGTTTTGCTACTGTAAAATTTGACCTAGTTTCAACTTGCTAGAACCAAGTTGTTTTCTTTCGTCGTTTGACTTTCGTTGCTTTATTTGATTCGATTCTTTTGCAACCAGGGTTCTTAAGTTGAACTTTCTGGTTAGATCTTTTATTCGAAATTTACACGTGCATTAGATGAGTACTTATTGTATGCTTGTTGTTTGTCTGCGATAGATTACCCGGAGTGCGCCGCTTGTTACTTCGAATCTCTAGGTTTCGCGGATCATCAGCAAGGCAAGTAACACTTTGATCATACTTTTCTCATACCCAGTTTTTATGCATTAGATCTAATCCTCAAACACTTGCATGATTAGGATCTAAATAAATTGTGGGATGGGAAGTAGATTGAGGTAGTACCTATACCTGTTTTACTTATGAAACCTTGGGAGTTACTTCTACGTTTGTTTATTATGCTATGCTATGCTAGTAGACGTGGATTGGGTGAGTGTATTCCATGACAGATGTGAGATTGTTAAATTAATGGTTTATTTAAGGTGGCAACTTAAACACACATCTGGGTGGATTGAGGCACTGATTTCTATCGAGGACTTGCCTGTTTTTCTTCGGACCGCCACCCAGCTCAAAGGGATCATAAGATTATTCATGCTAGTAACTTCCGTGTGCAGCCACAAGCCATTATGGGCTCGCATAGTTGATTAAGTCGTGTGAACTCTTACGGTGGTAGACTGGCTGATGTAGGGGTTGTAGGTGGTACGGTCTACCCATCGTAAGGTGCAAACGCTTACGAAAGACTATGTCTCGGTCATCCGTCTCTCAAACACCATGTAGTGCGAGAAACCAAACGGAGGCGATCGAGTCTTGTGGGGAAAAGTGCATGAAACCTCTGCAGAGTGTATAAACTAATCATGATTAGCCGTGGTCCCGGTTATGGACATCTTGAGTGTCTAGTACTTGAATATCATGTGAATCTCAACATGTTACTCTAATTAATATTGTTGGGTTTTTAATGAGTACTTTTAATTGGGATTGAGGATGCTGTCAACCATTCTCAATGTTTAACAACCACCATGATAGTTAAACAAATTTATTCCTTTGCAGTAGGGTCAAACTCGCTTTATGCAAAACTGTAACCGTAGAGCTTTTCCACCAGCCACATATGCATGTAGTACAGGCTTATCATTCATTATTCTCTATGTGTTACATTGCCAGCATATTCCATGTGCTGACCCGTTTTCAGGCTGCAACTTTCATGTTGCAGACTTTTCAGACGACGAGTAAGGTGCTTTAGGTCGTGGTTCTATACTCAGTGATGCCGCTGGAGTTAATGGACTCACTTATCTTCCAAGTCTTCCTCTGTTATCATTTAGTAGATGGCCTTAAGCCATATTTATTGTAATAAGTCCTCTTTTGGACAACAATGTAATAAGTGTGTGATTGCTACTCTGTTATAAATCCTTCAAAGTACTGTGTGGTGTGAGCATTACTAATCCAGGGATGACGCCTGAGCACAGAGACTTGATCCATTCGGGTCGGGTCGCTACAAAGAAGTTGCCCGAGCGCTCCCCGCTCCGGCATGTCAAGACCCTGCGCTGCCCCCAGCCGCGGCGCAGGGAGGCCCACAAGACCAAGCTCTCTGCCGTCCGAGGCCCCCCGCGGCCACGGCGGGCTGCCGCGCCTTCACCTCCGAAAGGCTGCAAGTGTCGCGTGGCCCGCCAAGTTCAAGCCAGACCGCCTCCTCGCCACGACGGCACAGTTGACCCTACGAAGTTCCTCCAGCTCTCACGAGCTGGGCATCGAGGCTGCCAACGGGATGAAAAGGTCATGGCGAACTGGTTTCCCATGGCGCTCAAGGACGGGCCCGCACTGGCTCTCGACCGCCCTGTGCACGATCTCTTCCTCGGGCCGAGATGCGCACCTGCTTCATCGCCAACTTCCAAGGTACTCGCGACCGCCACCCGCCGTGAGCGACATGCGCCGAATCAAGCATCAGCTGTGGGAAACCGCAAAAGTACATCCAAAGACTTCAACAACGCACGCCTCAAGATCCCTGTGGTAACGGAGGAGGCCATCATCTCTGCCTTTCTCCGATGGGCGCGCGCGACGTCAAGATGAAGGAAGAGCTGGCGATGCATGAAGAGCTGAGCACCTCCCTGGAGCTGTTCAACTTGGCGACCAAGTGCACCAGGGCTGAGGAGGGGCGCCTCTCCCTCCTCGAGCTTCCTGCCGCGGATCCCGAAGAGAAGAAGTCCAAGGCCAAGGACGTGAAGCGCAAGGGGGCTACCGTGCTCGCAGCCGAACCAGACACCAAGCGAGGCAGAGATCAGCCCGAGTCCTCCAAGGGCAGCCGGTACTACGTGTACCACGACCTCCACACCCACAACACCAATGAATGTCAAGAGCTCCGGGCCGTACGCGAAGGAAGGGTCGGCAGACGCCCCGAGCGCAGCGACCGGGGCTACGGCCGAGGAGGAGGAAGGAATGCAAGACGCTGGGAAGACCGCGGCCCGCGCCAAGGGTGGCGCGACCAACCTCGCGAGGACCGCTGGCAAGACCCACCTCGCGAGGGAGGCTGGAGGGATCAGCCTCGTGAGGATCGCCCGCAGGGGAACGCAGGCCTCCCTCCGCTGCCGCCGCCACCAAGGAGAATTGAAGACCATCATCAGGACGAGGGGGCTGGGGGCTTCCAGGAAGCGCGTGCGATCGCCTACATCCTAGGCGGAGCTCAAGCCCCAGCCTCTTAGCGCATCTTCAAGCAGTTCGCCCGCGAAGTGAATGCAATCCTCCCCAAGCTCGAGTCCACACGCCCTCTCAGGTGGTCGGCGTGCGCCATCATATTCAGCTCAGCGGATCAGCTCAAGTGCGCAGCCACATCCGGAGTTCTCCCGATGCTTTGTTCCCCAATCATCAGCAACGTGCTAGTCACCAAGACCCTCATCGACGGCGGAGCAGGGCTCAACGTCCTGTCCATGGAAACATTCAACAATCTTCAAGTGCCCTACAGTCAGCTTCAGCCAACCAAGCCTTTCTCCGGAGTCACCGACAGCTCGACGGTCCCGATCGGGCAAGTCCGCCTTCCTGTCACCTTCGGGGCTCGTGACAACTACCACACCGAGGTCATCGACTTCGACGTCGCCCACATTCGCTTTCCGTACAACGCCATCCTCGGGTACCCAGCGTTGGCCAAATTCATGGCCGTAACCCACCATGGCTACAACGTCCTCAAGATGCCAGGAAGCGGCGGGGTCATCACGGTGCCTTGCGAAGAGAGAGACGCAGTGTGCTCCCTGGAGCGAGTTTTCAAAGCCGCCATTTGGAAGACCTGCACCACACAGCAGGAGGCCTCCCGAGGCCGCACTCCAAGAAGAAGAAGACATCGACCGCCCGGCTCCTCAAGAGACAGCCCCTCGGGAACCCTTGTCGGGCGGGGAGCCTCCTTCCATCGCATAGGAAGCGCGCTGGCGCCCTCCTCAGGCAGGGCTTGGGGGCTCTCCCCTGGAGGGCCGCCGACCTCGCCAAGGTCTCGAGGGAGGCGCTTGGGCACCACGTGAAGGCGTGTTTCGAAGCACGTTTCCCGCAAGCAGGAGCAAGGCCAGAAGGGCAGAACCCTCAAGAGTTCGTCACCAAGGCCATTCAGGAGCTACAGGAGTCAAGGGTCATGAGGGGCAGCCGCCGCCTACCCGCTGCGGCCCCCCATCCAGGCGAGGATGGTGGGCTGCGCGTCTGCCTCGACATACCAGGGCTCAACCGAGCCGCATCTCAAGAGCGCCTCTGGCCCTCGCGAGTGGGGCGTTGCGAGGTCCGCCCACGCCTACGCACGCATGCCTTATGGCCTGCCAAACGCGGCCGCTGCGCACCAGCTGCCTCATGAGGACCATCCCGAGGCTCAAGAGGTCAGCACGACGCAGCCTCGGAGGAGATGGAGATGGCCCCGAGGAGCCGCTTAACGCCTCCGGAGCCTCCCGAGGCCTCGGGCCTGGGGCTCGTGAGGATCGGGTTCCGCAACCCACCGAGTCTGCTACACCAACACCCCTTCATCCCCAACATCACCAGTGACATCTTTAAGTTTTATTTCGGCCGAGGCGCCTTGAGGCCGCATTATTCCTGTGCGCGTGGGTCCGTCCCAGCGGCATGTATCCTTCCTACTTTTTCCTTAGGATTATGCTCTCGTTCCACCATGCTTGTTATTTGGTGCCTTTTCCTGGATGGCGGAATCTTGCACGTTAAAGGGGGGGTGCCTGAGCATCACGACTCAGGGCTCCTACCAGCTCTCCGGCCCTCACCCTCTGGTCTTGTCCATGGCATCGCGACCTGGCTTGCTGCCGACGGCTGAGACCAGCCCGAGAGCCGGGACCCGAGCACGAGAGTTCCGTCATCGACCCAGCTTGCACGTTAAAGGGGTGCACGAGCATCGCGACTCGTGGCTCCTACCGGCTCTCCGCCCTCACCCTCTGGTCTTGTCCATGGCATCGCGACTGGCTTGCCGGCCGACGGCCGAGACCAGCCCGAGAGCCGGGACCCGAGGACGAGGAGTTGCTGCATCCGACCTAGCTTGCTGCGTTAAAGGGGGTGCACGAGCATCGCGCCTCGTGGCTCCTACCGCTCTCCGACCCTCACCCTCTGGTCTTGTCCATGGCATCGCGACCTGGCTTGCCAGCGACGGCTGAGACCAGCCCGAGAGCCGGGACCCGAGGAGGTAGAGTTGCGTCATCTAACCTAGCTTGCGCGTTAAAGGGGGGGTGCCTGAGCATCACGCCTCGGGGCTCCTACCGGCTCTCCGGCCCTCACCCTCTGGTCTTGTCCATGGCATCGCGAACTAGCTTGCCCGTGATGGCTGAGACCAGCCCGAGAGCCGGGACCAAGACGTGAGCACCGCATCCGCCGATTTTGCAGGAACACACTCGAAGATAAGGCCCAGAGCAGGCGCAACCCGCCTTGAGGTAGGGGCTCCGTGAGTCCGCGCTGGCTCACGGGTGCCCAGATACACCTCGTCCCAGCCCTACCGTGCAGCCACGTCGGGGTGGGGCTGTATACGCCGGGGCTCCTCGAGGGGAGCCCCTCCCACGTTCAGTTGGAAGCACCATGCTCCGCGCTGGCTGACGACACTGCCGAGGAGCGGCTATGCCCGTACACATGCGGAAGCGCTATGCTCCGCGCTGGTGATAAACAACTGAGGGCGGCCTCCGGGTCGCATCAACCTCAGGGAGCCCAGAGCTTAGTGTCTGGCCTCGTCGCAACGCCTCCCCTCGGGAGCGCCGCGTGAGGGGGCGAGGCACGGGGGCTGCGCCCGGGTCACGCCCAGACGCACACCACCCAGCCAGGCCCCTCGGGCCTGGTTCGTCGCACGACACTCCCCGAGCGGTGGTTCGTCGCACGACACTCCCCGAGCGGAGCCAAGGTACGAATGCCGTTTGAGCGTCAAGGGGGACTCCTGAGCATCGCGACTCAGGAGCCTAACTGGTCACGTAGCCCCTCACCCCTTAGTTCCGAAAGGCTAACGGCGGTTGAGGTATGCGCGGGGCTGGGCTCTGCAGACGTAGAACGGTAGATCCGCCCGCGTCTCACCTCCCTACTTGATGTTAAATGGCGCCAAGGGGACTCCTAAGCATCGCGACTCAGGAGCCTAACTTGTCACGTAGCCCCTCACTCCTTGGTCCCGTCCTGGTTTCCGGTCGGGGCTAACGGCGGCTGAGGTATGCGCGGGGCCGGGCTCTGCCGGTGTAGAACATAAGCAAGTAGGAAGCACAAATTTCAAGGAATTCAAAAGCAAATATTACAGTCCACACTGTTATCGCAATACCAAACGCAAGTTTAAACGCCTCCACGAGGCACGATACATGTGCAGGAATTAAAAAGCAAGACAGGAGCCACAATGAGTCACTTGTCGGCGGTGGAGCAGCGCGAGTGGGCTCGCCTCGTGAAGCAGCAGGGGCAGCGGCGCTCGCCCGGCTTGGTGTCAAGGCCGGAACTTCCCCATGAGCCTCCGCGCGACCCTTCACAGCCTCGGCGGCAGGCTGCATGCTCGCCGCTTGCTGGCTCTAGCAGGCTGTCCATGTCGACGCTTGGGATCGCGAAGATAGATGTGGGTGAGGATCCGTGTCGATGCCGCGAAAGGCGGAGACCGCGCCTCGGCCTCGGTAGTGGGGCCAAGACCAAGGGAGACATCTTCAAGAGCACGAATCGGGAAGGGAAGCGACTTGGCGGGGCCGTCCTCTGCCCGGCCGGTGGGCTCTCCAGTGCCGCTATCGTAAAGCTCCCTCGGCAAAGCGCGAGCCTTCACCTCCATATCCATGAAGGCCACGCGATCTTCGGCAAGAACCCGCACCTTGTCGTCCTTTCGACCTTCCTCGCCTCCGGTTCCTGCTCCGGTAGCGCCTAGGCGGCCACGCCGCTTCTTCAGCTTGGCCTCCCGGTCCTTGGCGGCCGCCTCGCGAGCCTTCATGCTTTCCTCCTGCTCCTGGCGGAGGCGGGCCTCCTCGGCAAGCTGGTTCTGCAGGCCCTTCAGCTCGCCTTCCAGCGTCTCACAGCGACCTTGGATGCAGGCTGCCTCCCCCATGGCAGCATCGCGGGCTACCTTCACCTCGCGAACAGCTCGCTTCTCCTCGTCCATAGCCGTCCGAGGCTGGACCAGCGCCGCCCGAATAAAGCGTCGGCGCGAATCCAGCCAGAGGCCAGCTCCAAGCGCCCGGCCACCAAGCGAGGGTCGGCGCCCGAAGATCTGCTGCAGCCGGGTCCAATTCAGCGACAGCATGATCCAGGACAGTGGGAGGAGTCGGAGAGACAGCAGTTGGTGGAGTAGGAGGAGATGGCGGCGGCGTAACCACTGCGCCTTGAGGCGGAACCGGCGGCGCCACGGCAATAGTGGAGGCAGCACCAAGCAAGGCCACCTCGGGAGTCGCCTGGGTCGAGGGGGCTGAGCTCGCCCCAGCAGGCTTAGCCAGGCCTCGCGAGGACGCCCGGGCAGGAGAGGCCTGGGCGTCAGGATCATCTTCTTTTTCGGGCAGAGGCACCGCCACGGATGGGGCCTCAGGAGCCCCCTTCAGCTTCTTCGCCGCGGGCGCCGGCCTGGCCGAAGAACATGGACATCAGATCTCGTCAGCAGAGCAATGATCAAGACGGGAAGCAGGCACTTACAGGTCGTCGCTGGTGGACTCGAGCAGCCTCCGGCCATACTTGAAGCCCGAGAGCCGGCTGCAGGGATCAGCTTCAAGGGGACCAGGAGCAGGAGGCGCGTCTGCGGATCGCCCCGGGGCCGGGGCGGACCCGCGGGGGACCAGCCCAGTCCGGTCCTTCTTCGGGATCGGGGGCGGGCTTCTGCCTCCCCGCTCACCCTCATCCTCGTCGTCGTCACTCTCAGGGAGGCGGAGAACGTGGGGCTTGCGCCGCAGGGGAGGAGCCCTAGACTCCGCCCCCGAATCAACCCCCTCTCCTGGCTCTCTTTCCTCCACCTCTTCACTGGAGTCAGAAGAGGACACGTCCACCAGGTCCTCCGGAGCCTCCACGGGCACGGGCCCGTCCCCATTGGAGACGGGCATAGGCCCCACAACCTGCTCCCAATCCTCGTGAAGGAACAGGAGCGCGGGGGCGCCCTCCGGTCTCGCCACATCGCCCCCAACCAAGGACTAGAGGACCGTCGCCAGATTCTCGCTGGCCAGGGCCACGGGGCTCGGGTGAGGCCTCCACATTGGAAGCGACATCTTGGCGGAGGCGGAGCAGTTGGTGCTCCAGAACTCCCTCGGCAGCTGACCTTGCAGTCGGCTCGCCGCCGCCGTGTCGGCCGGCTTCAGATCTGCATCCATCTTCTCCAGCACCAGCTTCGCGCGGGGATCCCTAAGCTTCGCTCGGGACCAGTCGTTGGAACTCTCGGCAGGCCCCGTGGGCAGGATCAGCCGAGGGTGGATCCGCCCAGCATCCACCAAGACCCACTTGCTCCCGAAGCCCTCAATCCGCTTCCCTGGGTTTGAAATGGCGATGGCTCCGCCAGATGACGTGTAAGCTTCGCGCCTGGAGGCGGAACCACGGGAGGTTCGGAGGAAGAAGTAGTGGCGTAGCAAGGCCACCGAGGGCTTCACCCCAACATGGGCCTCACAATAGTAGGCGAAGATTGCCAGAAGAAGGATGGAGTTGGGATGGAGGTGCAGAGCTTGGATGTTGTAGTGACGGAGGACAGAGAAGAAGAACCCAGAGAAGGGAGGCACCAGACCAGCAATGATGGCGCTCATGAAGAACGGGTAGAAGGTACAACCCCGACCCTTGGGGGCGGAGGAGCCGGCCTTGAACACCACCGTTCCATTGACGCCCTGCGCCTCCGCCAACCGGCGCATTAGGCGAGCTTCACGACACATCTGGCGGGTCCAAGGCGGAGAGTACCAGGCTCGGCCGGGTTTGGCGAGGAGCCATGATAGCTAGGGCACGCAGCGGAGTGGATCTCAAGATCTTGGAAGCAGAGAGGAGAGGCGCAAGAAAGGGGATCTGAGCAGCAACTGGAGAAAGTAAAGGAGGCAAGGAAGATGCTGCTCTGTTATCAACCCACGCGGTTGCAGTGCGCACGCGTCCAATCAACCGCCACGCGGCACCCAAGGCCGCAGGCTGTTAGGGCCCGCGACGCTTCGCACTTGCCCTTTCGCCTCTCCGCTCGGCCAAGTTCGGGCGTGCCGTGGGCCCGGGGGCTACTGTCGGCGTTACGGGAGCAGGGGGTCCCCAGACTTGCACTGCCTGCGGCCTGCGGCGTGGCTCAAAGGAGGCCCAGGACAGCCCATCTTCATCAACACAAGCTCAAGACCCTCGCGAGGGGCCAAGCCTCGCGGGGCGGACGACCAGGAGCTTCCTCAGGCACGGCCTCGTCAGGTTGGATCATGAGGTGGCGGAGAGTTCAAGGCAGGGTACCTCGCGAGGTGCCCATGACGCAAGCCATGACGACCAAGGGCGTCAGTCGGGCGCCAGCCCGCGCGGAGTCCTCCTTTCCTCTTTGGTGCAAAGGGAGCAAGCGCAGGCGAGAGCATCAAGCAAAGGCATCCGTTTCGGTGCAACAAGACCAAGACCAGCCTGAGCAATTTGGAAGGGAGTCATCGTGGAGCCCAAGCAAAGGCGTCATCACCAGAGCCTTTGGCAAAGCGAGGAGCAACTTTAGTCGGGATA
Source organism: Aegilops bicornis (assembly GCA_021605145.1). Lineage (NCBI taxonomy): Eukaryota > Viridiplantae > Streptophyta > Magnoliopsida > Poales > Poaceae > Aegilops > Aegilops bicornis. The sequence continues at coordinate 371,821,391 of CM038669.1, read as the reverse complement.
AGTGTACCCGTTGTTCCCCTTCAAAATGGCCAATTGTTGGCGCCCTTCCGCTTCGATATTTGGGAAGAGGCCTGTGGCCTTCGTCTATATAAGTAGAGCTAGCCACCATAGTAGGAGGCGGGCATTTGGAATCGAGAGAGATAGAGACCCGATCCTCAAGCTAGAGCGACGGGACACCACCTAGCAGTTCATCACACCCACCAAGAACAGACCCTCGCGAGGCTGTTCTTCCCTGTACTGTTCCTCATCAGCCCCAGAGGCAATCCAGCACACCACAAACTAGAGTAGGGTATTACACCACAACGGTGGCCCGAACTAGTATAAATCTTGCGTCTCTTGTGCTGTTCTTTTTAGTAGTTTAGGTCCCTGCGGTTCGGCGAGGTACGAGACGGTGGAGGGTTGGATCTCCGCGCGCACCCCAGTGTTCAAACCTCAAGGGTCTGCCGGAACCCGAAATCCGACACGGCGGTCGTGGAGCAGTCCGGAAGAAGAGTCCTTCCCTTCTTGGACCCTCCAGCCTCCCCGGTTGGGGCGGCCTTCCTTTTCTTGTCTCCCCCGACTGGAGGGGGAGAAACTTCATCTTCCTCCTCCTCGTCTTCACAAGAGGAGTGCGTCACGGAGTTCTCGGACGATGAGTGCGATATCACCTGACGGCGGGAGCTCTTTCGAGTCCCCGCGGCCTTCTTCTTGGCCTTCTTCTCCGGCACCTCATAAGGCGCCGGAGTCAGCATCTCCGTCGGGAGAGCGTCTGCCGGATCTTCGGCAGAGGCGTTGGGCAGTCGATCTGCGCTGCTGTCTCCTCCCAGTCCTGTCAAAGGCATGGGAGCTCAGATCCCGTACACGATCAAGCTGGGAAAAATAAATACCCTGCAAAGTGTAGAGAACTTACCGGATTCGCAGGGTGCTTCGCGCTAAGTCTGCGGTCCTCGGTAAGGGAAGAGGGGACCTCGGCGCCCTTGAATAGCACCCTCCAGACGTCCTTGTGCGTCGTGTCGAAGAGCTCGCACAGGGTCTGGTGCTGGGCCAGGTCGAACTCCCATAGATTAAACGCCCGTTGTTGACACGGGAGGATCCGGCGGAAGAGCATGACCTGGACCACGTTGAAAAGCTTAAGTTTCTTGCTTATCATGTTCCGGATACATTTCTGGAGCCCGGCCAGCTCTATCAGTGAGCCCCAGGACAGGCCCTTCTCTTTCCAAGAGGTGAGCCGCATGGGGATTCCAGATTGAAACTCGGGGGCCGCCACCCAGTTGGTGTTGCGCGGCTCGGTGATGTAGAACCACCCCGACTGCCACCCCTTTATGGTCTCCACATAAGAGCCCTCGAGCCATGTAACGTTGGGCATTTTGCCCACCATGGCACCTCCGCATTCTGCTTGCTGGCCGCTTACAACTTTTGGCTTAACATTGAAGGTCTTCAGCCACAGGCCGAAGTGGGGCTGGACGCGGAGGAAGGCCTCGCACACGACGATAAACGCCGAGATGTTGAGGATGAAGTTCGGGGCCAGATCGTGGAAATCCAGCCCGTAGTAGAACATGAGGCCACGGACGAACGGGTGGAGGGGGAACCCCAGTCCGCGGACGAAGTGGGTGAGAAAAACTACCCTCTCGTATGATTTCGGGGTAGGGACGATCTGCCCCTCGTCGGGCAGCCGGTGCACGATATTTGCGGCCAAGTATCCGGCCCCCCGCAGCTTTTCGATGTCCTCCTCCGTGACGGAGGATTTCATCCACTTTCCTCCCGCTCCGGACATGATTGGGGCGGTGTGAGGAGAAAGGTGCGAACTTGGGCATTGGAGCTCCAGTGCGCGAGAATGGAGAGGCAAGGAGGTAGAAGGCGTGGGTGAAAAAAGGTGAACCCTTATCCCTTTATAAAGGCGGACGAAACTATACGCCCCCACTAGCCTGGTTAACTCGCTTATTCCCCAAGCGCCGCGATTGATGGCGCGGTTGGGTTACCCACGCCCGTATTGATGAGAATCCCGTGATAAGGGGACACGATCTCTGCTTCGACAAGACGTCCCAAAGAAACCGCCTCGCGATATGCACCAAGGCTGGTCGAGAAAAATGGCTCGATAATAACCGGGCCATGGTATGATGTCATGATATCAAGTGTGTCAGCAGGTCGGATTTGTGGGAATATTATTCTCTCTACGGTGGTATGTGGAACTTGTTTTGCAGAGCCGGACACTATCCTTGTGGTCAAGATCTTCTATGGAGTATTCGGAGGAGGAACCCGCCTTACAATGTCGAAGACAATCTGCGCGCCGGACTCATCATCATTGAAGCCTAGTTCAGGGGCTACTGAGGGAGTCCTGGATTAGGGGGTATCCGGACAGCCGGACTATATCCTTTGGCCAGACTGTTGGACTATGAAGATACAAGATTGAAGACTTCCTCCCGTGTCCGGATGGGACTCTCCTTGGCGTGGAAGGCAAGCTTGGCAATACGGATATGTAGATCTCCTTCCTTGTAACCGACTCTGTGTAACCCTAGCCCCCTCCGGTGTCTATATAAACCGGAGGGTTTAGTCCATAGGACCAAGAATAATCATACCATAGGCTAGCTTCTAGGGTTTAGCCTCTACGATCTCGTGGTAGATCAACTCTTGTAATACTCATATCATCAAGATCAATCAAGCAGGAGTAGGGTTTTACCTCCATCGAGAGGGCCCGAACCTGGGTAAAAACATTGTGTCCCCTGTCTCCTGTTACCATCCGCCTAGACGCACAGTTCGGGACCCCCTACCCGAGATCCGCTGGTTTTGACACCGACAACGAGAAATACATAGGCTGAGCGTTTGATCCCTTTTTTATGAACACGCCTCTACACCCGAAAGATTGGTCGTGCCCGTGTGAATGTCCAAGTTATCGGCGCATCATCCCGAGTTATTGTCTTTTTTTCTGGGGTGGACTTTACACCAGTTATTAACTGCTGACGCGTACCCCGTGTACATAGTCTCGCATGACCTTCCCGCTAGCACGGTCCAAAATTAGTTGAAACTGGATACAAACGATCCTGCGGGCAGCAAAATCTCCCGCCTCCTTCTAAAATTTCCACCACCTAGTCTTTAGCATGCGAAATTCCCCTTTTGTCCTTGGTGCACGGAGAACAACAGTAACAATACCTCCCTCATCTACATAATAGGTCGGGGCTGCTTTGGTAACTTCCGGTTTCCCCCACCACACCTCACCCCCATTTCCTCCCCCCTCCCGCAAAAATGACTAACTCCACAACACTAGAGCATCTTACATCACGTCGTCTGTACTTCATCGGCCTTTCTACCCCTCCCCTCTCGAAACCCTAGACTGCTCATCCACCGGCGTACCAGAGCCCATTCATTGCCAGCAGCGTCTACCTCGCTAGATCTGCTTCTGCGGCCGCACCTACCCCTCCCACCTCCAGTAGAAACAAGTAGACTGCTCATCCACCACTGTACCACAGCCCATTCAGTGCCGGCCTTGTCCACGGTGCCGGATCTGCTTCACCGGTACTCTCATCAACCGCAGCGCATCTGCAGCGGCTCATTCGTACTCCCCATCGGAGACGCTTCGTCCACACCCACCCACCCCCCCCCCCCGGAGCCGCCCCATCGAAGCCCCCGTCAACGGCCTCTGATCCTCTTCGCCGGCACCTTCCTCAACCCTACCGGGCAACCGCTCACGACACCATCGTCAACCCTACCGGAGTAGCTTCGCCTATACCATTCTCAACTCACAAGTCCATGGCCATAGATCCGCTTCGTCGCACCCTCATCCAACCTACCGAAGCAGCTTCTGATGCCCCGTCCACAGCCACAGATCTGCATCGTCGACACCATCCTTAACCCAACCACCGAAGCAGCTTCACCGACACCCTCGTCCACGGCCACAGATCTGATTCGCCCACACCGTAGTCCACCCTACCGGAGCCGCTCCACAAACACCCTACTCGACGGTTCTAGATCTCCTTACCGGACCCCGACAGCCAGCGCAGCGTCATCACCCTTGAGGTTTCTAACCTGATTCCCACCGCCTGGCAAGATGCCAAGCACCCGCCACAGCCTAGGTACTTCACCTTTAAACCCGTCCAGTATCACCTGCCCGATGTACTTCAAATATACTAACAAGTCGCTGTTACCTGTTATGCAGCTGGCAAAAACCACAAGGACGATGTTTCATCTGGATCTAACAACTTGGCCAACCAAGATCCTGGACTGAGGCATTGCTATGATCTTGTAAGTGCGTCTCTCTCTTGTATTGTTGTGTGCCTGCCAGCGTGCTTTGCTAGGATTTTTGACCAGTAATCCCTTTGTGCAGACAATGATTTCTACTACTGGCTGCTAAATTAGATATGTAGATGTCATACATGATACTACCTCGTACCTCCGTTCCTAAATATAAGTCTTTCTAGAGATTCCACTATAGGCTACATACGGAGCAGAATGAGTGAATCTGCACTCGAAAATGCATCTATATATATTTGTATGTGGTCCATACTGGAATCTCTACAAAGACATATATTTAGGAACAGAGGTAGTACATTACAGAAAATCATAGGTGGCATGTAGGAATTCCAGTGCACTACATTAGGCTCCCTTAGAGCGCCTGCTAGTCTAGCACACACAGTCATGGCTAGTTTATGCTACACACACAATCGTTAATTGGTGGTTTAAATATGCGCAAGGGATATGCAATGTATTATCATGTAGAGATGTCTGAAATTAGCCGTATCAACTTGCAGATAGGGTTACACAATGAAAAAGTACAAGATGTATGTGGCAATTTCATGGAACATCGCAAAAAAAGCAGAGGCGGCGGTGAGCCTATACAATGTGCTATGGTAGGTCACTCTTCCATTGCAATCATCGTGACATGTTATTTGTATGTTAGTTCTATTGGCCAAGTTTCTTAGGGACAGTTATTACGAGTTATCCTAAGAAAATAAGCACATGTGAATATAAGCTCCAGGTAATAAACCAACCAGTTCTTTTCATCGCCTTCCTTCTCAGCTTATCTTTGGTATGATCAGTGAAAAGTCTAGATTGCATTATATTTTGTCATTTTTCTACCCATATGAAAATTAATTTGACTTGCAAACATCACAAATTGAATCCACTACAGTAATTAATATGATAGGAAAACAGACCATCACTATTTGTTCAAAATGCAAATACAAAGATACCATCTACTTGGCACAATCTACTTTGGTCAATGTCTTCCATAGAGATCCCATTGCCTAATTTAAATGAAGAACGCATGACCCACATTTAAATGAAGAACAATTATTTATTGAAATTCGATGGTCCAAGTGGTTGGTTATTATCATATAGTAGCCACCTGAAAGCATCATATAGCAGCAGCAGCTCATAGCAACTCATCATACAGCAGCAGCAGTGTGCAATTCATCATATACCAGCAGAAGCTCATAGAAATTCATCATATAGCAGCAGCATGACCAACTCATAGCAATTCATCATATAGCAGCAGCAGAAGCAGCTCATAGCAATTCATCATATAGCAACTGCGGGAGCAGCTTATAGCAACTCATCATATAGCAGCAGCAGCTCATAGCAATTCATCATATAGCAGCAGCAACTCGTAGCAATTCATCGTTTAGCAGCAGCAGGAGCAGATCATAGCAATGCATCATATAGCAGCAGCAGAAGCAGCTCATAGCAATTCATCGTATAGTGGACCGAAATGAAAATTTAGCAAAAAAATCAGAGGAGATCCTAACCTTGTTGGATGAGCTCATCCTTCAACAGCACCTCAAGGCCACGGCCTGGGAGGAGGGGAGGGGGAATAAGGTGCCTATACGCAGCATGTGGCATCGGCCAGTAGTTGTGCGGCGCCCGCCGGAAGTAGTGCGTTGGATGGACCATAGTGGAGCAGCTTTGGAGACCATGAGAATGAGGCGGCGTCAGGCCTTGAAAGCGGGGGATTTGGCCCTACCCGCCGGCCATGTAGCCTAGCTGGACAGAGCATTGTCGAGGACCAGGCCAGATGGGACCAGTGACAACGGCTCCCTGGAGGAACCCTAGCGCTGCAGGTAGGGGATCGAGGTAGAGGGAAAGGGGAGAGGAGATGCAAGCAGGCAGGGTAATTGCATTTTGAGTGTAATATAGGCAGACAATAGAGTCATTTCACTATTCCCCTTCCCTTCAATTTTTAGTGAGCTTCTACCCGAAACACCCCCCTCCAAAGCGAAATAAGTTAAGCCCAAGCCCATAACTCGAAAATGACTTCTTTACATCTTTTATGGCTTGTGTTGACAATAAGCTCTAAAAAGGTGGAATAGAACTGGCCCTTAACCTGCAATTCAATTCTGCATGCAATAATGAATCACTCCTGCCTGCTATAGTGTACATTTAGGCATCATCATACATGGCATAACCTAATAAATGTGCATTCCATTGTAGAATCTGGAATATGCAATGTTTATGTTAGTTCATATGTTGCACATGATGTTTAAATTCCCCTTAAATCTGGTCAGTCAAGTGATGGTCTTTAAGCCTCCTTCTTTGCTTCTTTTCTTGATACATCTGTTCAATTGCTTGTTTGCATCAGCCAGCCATACCAGAACTGTTTGCCTTGATTACTTGTTGTTCTTGACCTAACACTCTAACAGAGCTTGTCAATGATTTAAACATTAAGGGTTGCTATAGTGGGGGCTTGTCTAACTCATAGGTGAAATAAAGGTTTGGCTGTACACTAAAGTAGGCTCTCCAAGAGTACCTGGAGATCCAGTTCGAAGGTATGCCTAGTTTTTACATAGTGCACACGTAGTAAATGCTCATTTCATTGTGTGCAAGTGCAAGAGATGTGGCATGTTTCATTATGTGGTGTTGTTTTGTTATAATCTCATCCTTTTGTGTTGTTCACAGACTGGAAAGTATGCATATTTATCTTGCAAGGAGACGAGTAACTAGTTTGTGTCACCTTGCAGAGGGGGTGCAATGAAGATAAGATTGATGATTTCCAAGTACAAGATGTTAGGAAGGAGCCTTGCAAGAGAAGTAGGAGCAGCGCTGAGCCTATTCAACCAGTTAAGGTAAGTCACTGTATCCAACTCAACAGTTCAATTCCTTGTTTGTTTCAGGCATAGTTAATTTCCTCTTCTCAATTGCTTTATTTGTCCTCAGTTTATGAGATGCCCAAACAACGATGCCTGATGTTGGGTACTTGTAAAACTATTAGTTGACATAATTAAAGGCCTTACCATTTAATTACTCTGGCGAAGTGTACCTAAAGCTTTGAAGTCTATTAACCAACTATTACTGCATGAGGCTCACAATCTAGTTTATACTAGGCTAATGATTGCATAGCTTTGCTTGATGTAGTAGGTTTGTATGAATCCCTCTGCTATTCATTATGCTCCCTAAGACTTTAATTGAGCTACAGAATGGCCAACTGCTTGCTTACTTATATGCAACGTGTTGTCTAAATTTGTAACTTGTATGTGTTTTGGATTTGGCCCCAACATCATGCTCCTCTGGTGAGCTAAGAGGGATTTCTGTATGCAGGCTGCACAGACTACCATTTTTCTAATTTTTAAAATATCACCTGCTTATGCTTCATGACGTGTAACATTATTGTTATTCCTATGTTGCCATGTACAAAATAGTATGTCTTGCTCGCTTCACGGTTGTAACTATATTTTTGCCCTAGTCATGTGTACGTACAGAAACCTTTTAGGATGAAGTGACATCAACACAAAGATCTGCAAGCAGTGCGGCATGGCCGTTACCGAATGATTATGGATTGGAATTGGAATGTGCTGATGTTCTCGAGCATCAACTAGAGGTGGCAAGACAACGTGTACATGATTCTCAACGTACAATCAACAAGTTGAGACTGGACATGCAGGTATTAGATGCAGGAGTCAAAAAATGAAAGAAGACTCTGAGGTAACCACGAAGGAATTGGAGATTTTGCAGACTGAGATTTTTGCTATCTGAATCCGGCCAATCTTATTTTCTAAAGAGATTATAGTTCAAATGGTAAGTTCTGTTGATGCGTGTCCATTATGTATGAGCTTTATTTGTCCAGTGTATGTAATTTGCTGTTTGTGTAACTATAATGCCCAGTGGGTATATTCGGCTGTAATTTCTTTATTGTATAGTGTAGGATTGTTCTACTTTCTATGCCTTATTCTTTTTATTGTATAGTGTATGTTTTTAGAGGCGATAGTATAGAGTAGGATAATTCTTGACTATGCTATATCATTGAAACGGGGGCCCACGCGCCCAAACATTTCCTGGACGCCATACAAATGAACAAACATGTGTAGTCAAAGCGGGCCTTAACTGGGCTAGTCAAAATAATATTAAGAGGATCCCAAATGATGTGGCCCACCGTAACAACAGCTCTTAGCAGGTCGTTAATAGGCCAAAAGCTTGATAGGGCCGTATAAATGGAAATGGCCCGCGGGCCTCTAGTAGGCCGAAATAGATGTCAATTTTGTCTCGGCCCTTTTACTTTACGGGCCAGTAAGAGGCCGAAAGTGTTATGGGGCAGAGGAGGCCCAATTTGCAAACTAGGCTTTTAATAGGCCGAAAGTCGCGCTGGGCTAAAATGATGCCCTGTGGAACGTGGGCCCCTAATCGACCTAAAGTCAAAGGCCCAACTATTGTGCGGGCCGTTAACAGGTCGAGAGACAAAATGGGCAAGGAGTTGGCCCATTTACCGAATGGGCCGATTACAGGCCTAAAGTCATAGCGGGCTAGAATTGGCCCAACTGCAGAATGGGTCGAGAAAAGGCTGAAAGATGTTCTGGGTCGTTAATGGGCTGGAACTGACGATGGGCCACTAACAGGCCAAAAGAAGCTCGGGCTGCAATTGGGCCCAAAGACGTAGTGGGCCATTAACGGGCTAAAACTGACGATGGGTTGGAAATTGTCAAATGTAGAATGGGCCTTTGATGGACCGATTCTGTGTAACTTGTATGGGCCGTGCTTGTAAATGGGCCTGACTCAAGTAGGCCGGTAATGGGCCGACCCGCTTATTTTGACAGGCCCGACCTTTTAACCTTAATGGGGCACTGTTGGGCTAGTCCACGTGTCGACATATCATAGGCGCATCTCCCCCATTGGATGAGTGACACCTGTGACAACGCAGAGCTGACACATGGTTCCATCGGCCAATGAGAATTTTACATGTGGAAAATCGTCATTGGTCGTGGCTGTTAGCGGGTTATCGGATCCAAAACCGGATCCGATAGCTTAACGGCGACCCATTACGGTGGATGCCACATGTCGGTCACCCTTGACGAAAGCACTTCCATGACACGGCATTTATCGTCATGGAAATGAACACTTCTGTGATGATAATTTTGGTAATGTCATGGAACACTTCCACGACAGCACAGGTATGACTATCTTGATTCTGTCATAAAAGCATCATGGATGTACATGCATGACAGAAAACGTGACCTACTGTGACAAACACGTATCATCACGGAAGTGTATTTTTTTGTAGTGGCCCCACAAGGCAGGGGCACGCCCTAGGGGGGCACCCTCCACCCTTGCGGACAGTCAGTGGGTCCCCTCTAGTTGATTATTTCGCCAATATTTTTTATTTATTCCAAAAATATTCTCCGTAAAGTTTCAGGGCATTCCGAGAACTTTTATTTCTGCACAAAAATAACACCAAGGCAATTCTGCTAAAAACAGCGTCAGTCCGGGTTAGTTCCATTCAAATCATGCAAATTAGAGTCCAAAACAAGGGCAAAAGAGTTTGGAAAAGTAGATACGATAGAGACGTATCAGCGCTATTCTCTTGCCGTTCTAAGCAAATTTGTATGTGCCATCTCTAATCTTCAAAACAATTTCCTTTTTGTGTGCTCGTACCGCTCATGAAACGGCAGGGGGTGGCTGATATTTTTCCATTCTAGATATGTTATTCTCAAGATGAGCGTTTATTCACTTGTCATTGCACGAGAGTACAGCAAAAGTATTAGGGATTCCCAATCCCGAAATGTAAAAATGAGTTTACTTTATTTTGTCAAATAATAAATTCCTTAGAAAGTGGTATGGACGGTACCCATGGATACGGCTAGCCGTGAAATGTGAAAGCATGGTGGAAAAAGGAATGAACTTTATTTTCTGTTTGGGAACCGCCTATAATATATCTAGCATGGAAAGTATTGGGAACTACTCGATCATTTTCGTTGACAGGAAAAGCATGCCACCCAATTTTTTTTATCTCTATCTTTTTTGCTTTGAGCTCTTGCACCTCTACAAATCCCTACTTCCCTTTGCGAAGGGCCTTTCTATTTACTTTATGCAATTTTATTTTTATTTGAGTCTCCATCTTCTCTTATAAAGCACCAACTAAGGGGCACTATGATCGTACTTGAGCATTGGGTATAGCTAATATGCGAGTGTGTTTCATGAATGGATCAATGATTGAGCATGATGGGCTAGGGATAAGTTGCTTTAGTGTTGATATTTTGAAAGACATGGTTGCCTGTTGATATGCTTGAGTATTTAAATCTTCATGTCAAAACTAGACTATTGCTTTGAATCATATAAAAGTCCAAATGTCCATGCCATAAAAGAAAAGAGTATACGATGAACATGTTAGGCAGCATTCCACATCAAAAAATTTGTTTCTATCATTTACCTACTCGAGGACGAGTAGGAATTAAGCTCGGGGATGCTGAAATGTCTCCAACGTATCTATAATTTTTGCTTGTTCCATGCTGTTATATTATCATTCTTGAATGTTTTACAATCATTTTATATCAAGTTTATATCATTTTTTGGGACTAACCTATTGACATAGTGCCCAGTGCCAGTTGCTACTTTTTCCTTGTTTTTTACTTCACAGAAAATTAGTACCAAATGGAGTCCAAACGCAGCGAAACTTTTTGAAGATTTTTTCTGGACCAGAAGACACCTATTGGGCCAAAGAAGTACCAGAGGGGGGCTCCGAGGGGAGCACAACCCACCTAGGCGCGCCTAGGGGCCCAGGCGTGCCCTGGTGGGTTGTGCCCACCTCGGTCGCCTCCCGCACTGCCTCTTTGCTCTATAAATACCCCAAAATTCTAAAAACCCTAGGGGAGTCGACGAAACACAATTCCAGCCGCCGCAAGTTCCAGAACCACCAGATCCAATAGAGACACCATCACGGAGGGGTTCATCATCCTCATTGGTGCATCTCCGATGATGCGCGGGTAGTTCATTGTAGACCTACGGGTCCGTAGGCTGTAGCTAGATGGCTTCCTCTCTCTCTCTTTTGATTCTCAATACAATGGTCTCTCAGAGATCTATTTGATGTAACTATTTTTGCGGTATGTTTGTTGGGATCCGATGTACTTTGAGTTTATGATCAGATCTATTTATCCATGAAAGTTATTTGATTTTTTTCTATTATATGCATGATTACTTATAGCCTCGTATTTCTTCTTCGAATCTTTGGTTTAGTTAGGCCGACTAGATCGATTTTTCTTGCCATGGGAAGAGGTGCTTTGTGATGGGTTCGATTAAATGCGGTGTTCTTTTCAGCGATGTATAAGGGGCAGCAAGACACGTATTGATCGTTTCCATTAAGGATAACAAGATATATTCCTATATGAATAGATCTTGTCTACATCATGTCATCGTTCTTATTGCATTAATCCATTTTTCATGAACTTAATACACTAGATGCATTCTGGATAGCGGCCGGTGTGTGAAGTAATAGTAGTAGATGCAGGCAGGAGTCGGTTTACTAATCTTGGACGTGATGCCTATGTAATGATTATTGCCTAGATATCGTCATAATTACTTGAAGTTATATCAATTGCCCAACAATAATTTGTTTACCTGTCATATGCTATTTTTCTCGAAAGAAGCCACTAGTGAAATCTACGGCCCTCGGGTCTATTCTTTATCATATTTGCTTTCCGATCTATAATTTGCCACTTTTATTTTCAGATCTATTATTCCAAAAACCCAAATATACCTTGCTGCAATTTTTGTTATTTATTTTGTTTCGCAATTCTGCGAGATCTATTTATCCAATCTACTACAAACCAATCTATCTTACCCGGGAGGGATTGACAACCCCACATACGCGTCGGGTTGCAAGTATTTGTTCTTTGTGTGCAGGTACCATTTACATAGTGTTGCTTGGTTATCCTACTGGTTTGATAACCTTGGTCTCATCACTGAGGGAAATACCTACCGTAGTTGTGCTGCATCATCCCTTCCTCTTCAGGGAAAATACTGACGAGGACAAGAGCCATCAGTTGCTTTTAAGGGTGCTTATGAAATTGAATCTATGTTTGAAAAGTATGATGATTATGGTGATTCTGTTTATAGACCTGAAAATTTTGCTATCCTTAAATATTGCTATGATAATTCCAAATACAATTCTGATATTGATGTATTTCTTGAGAAAGTCTCTGTTGTCCAAGAGAGACTAATATTTTGCAGGAGTATATGGAAGAAGAAATTGATGAAACTGTGAGATCATTAGATGAAAAAGATGATGAGGAGAGCGAAGTACAAGCGGAGAAAGAGCGGATTGATCGCCCGTGCCCACCTTCTAATGAGAGTAACTCTTCAACTCATATATTTTTTAATGTCCCTTCGTTCTTACCGAAGGATGATTGCTATGATAATTCCTATGATCCTGTTGATTCTTTTGAAATATCCTTTTTTATGAAATTGATGCTTGCTATGCTTGTGGACATGATGCCAATTTGAATTATGCTTATGGAGATGAACTTTCTATAGTTCCCTATTTTAAGAATGAAATTGCTGCTATTGCACCCACACATGATAGTCCTATTATCTTTTTGAAATCTCTCAACTACACTATATCGGAGAAGTTTGCTCTTATTAAGGATTACATTGATGGGTTGCCTTTTACCGTTGCACATGATAATTTTGATGAATATAATATGCATGTGCTTTCTGCTCCTACTTGCAATTATTATGAGAGAGGAACTATATCTCCACCTCTTTATGTCTCCAACACGATAAAATTGCAAGAAACTGCTTATGCTATGTATTGGTGTGGCACCCCAGCTCAGAGCAACCGGTTTACCTTGCATTGCCAGCCCAGAGAACAAGTCTTCTAGCAATACACAACAACATGGTACAGAAACAACCGTTTTATTGATGCTAGCAGATTACATAAGTCTGATATTACATAGAGATATGAGGCCAAGCGGCACGCACGGTGCTGCTAGACAGTATGTACATTATTTAATGAACATGACGGGGGCCTCGATCACACGAACTACGCGGCAGCGGAAAAACGACGAAGTGGAACTCCATAACACAGGGACACCGATGTGGACACGGCCTAGACGCGAGATGCGCTCCGATGCGAACTGACTTGCCTGAAAGCTGGCATAACACGCCAGGTCAGTACATTGAATGTACTTGCAAGCTCACAACAAACATAAGCACGATGACAGACAATATCATGATATTTAATCAGATTAATGTAATGCAAGAACTACTACCGATGTAATACCAACAATACATGCACTGAGTCCAACGGACTCGCTTACCAGACGGTTACCTCGTAACCAAACGGTGACCATACCGGGGTCACATCTGAAACCATTCACTCATGAACAACTCCCGAGTTCATGAACCACACGAATCACAATGCATCACAACAATCATTTTAGTTTGCAAAATATATAATACCTAAATAGTTCATCCCCACTATCTTATTTTTCTTGGCATGCAAGCTATCCACGTCAGCAGTCCAGCCACATCATCATTTCGTTACTCACTTACATGAGGGACCCACCATAGGTTAACCATCATAATTCCCCGACGTGTCCTCCTTGACCTCCTTTCACTAGGAGCATTCCTCTTAGCCCGCTGAATGCATGTGGAGGTGAATAAACGGGGCTATAATTAAGGGATTTAGCTAGCTATTTCCACTACAGCATGGATTGGCTGATTTATGTCACATATCTATTGTGCGTGGAAGACAAACTGATGGCTTCACCTATTTGTACGTGGAAGACAAAAGGATGGCCTCTCCAGTTTCTACCCACTACCCTGTGTATCCATCATCCATAGGCCCATCGTCTTCCACTCAGGTCCTTTATTCTAGGTCCATCTCATGATATAAAATCAAATAACGTGATGTTCTCTCGCCCCCCTCAAGTCTCATCGATTGAGCCTCTCCACCAGAACATCCTTTCCCCTGCATCGTATAGGGTGTGGCGGCTGGGAAGCAATCTCTGGTTGAGAACAATCTGTTGGCTGACCGCTGATCTGCTCACCTCCGGCGGCTTTCCGGCTATGGCACCACCACCGGCCCACTTTGTCTCAAAACAAAGTTTCGGGATATATCAGGATGCGGTCCCATTGCCGGTCGGCCGGCTCTGATCGTCAGGCTCCTTGCCTTCGTGCATCTTGCCCAAGATTCTGATTTGTTTTCTATCTTCTCATAATATCTCAGTTCGGGCGCTTTGGAGGTTAATTCATGAGGAGTCTCGAGCAATCTTTACTGAAGCACTTCTGATGTAAGCATGCATACTGACACTATGTACTGGCCTTACTTGAAACATCTCATGTTAATATATTATGCATCGCAGATGACTATTTTATAAGTGGATTTATTTTCTTTGTTTTGTGTACATACTACTGACCATCATGCTTTTTGTTTTGATAATTTAGCAGCTGGCCTATTCCATTGTATATAGATTTATTTGATCTCCATTTATTCAAGGCTGCTTGGATGCCTATTAAGAACTGAAGAAATGTCGCAACTCTCTAATACTAATTTCAGAACGGGATAATCTTTCTCCCTTCAGTTCCTAGAATATTTTCTTGAGTTAGCTATGCTCGCTACCTTTTAGATTTCAAATATACTTGACATATATAACTGCAAGTAGTCCACTATGTCCAAGATTCTACAAGCAAGTTTTTATGCCTGAATACTGTGGATGGTATGTAGAGGGAATGAACGGAGCATTTACAATAAAATGATAGGCACCAGATACCTTTGCTAAGATTGTTCACGGACGAAACAACAAAGTAGAGAATACCATGAAACAACTCCAAGCATATGCTCATCCAGTTGTAACTGATTATTGTGTAAGGAACGGAATGACACATCTCCAAAGAGGGCACAAATCACAAACAATAATGCATAGTTACATGTGACGGTTTTTACAATTTAAGGATGAGTTATTCCTGCAAACATAATAAACTTTATGTAGTCCATGCAACTAACAGATTGTGATTCTAACTATTATATTATTCAGTACGTAAATGCGGATCCTCTATATTATTACTACTACAAATTCCCACAGCAACGCGAGGGGTACCATCTAGTTAATTATAAAAGTTGATCCATGGTGTGACTTACTCACAAGTTCTGCCCATAACCAAGGACGCGGCTATCGATAGATTAAATACACTCTGCAGAGGTAGCACACTTTACCCACACTATGGAACACCTGGCCTCGCATTCCCATTCGGGTGGACCAAAAGCGTTCCGACGAAACCCTCCCTTTGTCATGCACTCTCCCCAGCCACTCCGACCAAGTCCCTCTCAGGGCTAGGTCTTGGGTGGCTCCGTGTCTACCAAAGACACCAACGACCACCGTCGTGTCAAAAGGGTCCCAAACGGGGACAAGGTAACATAAAAACAAAAACGAGCACACAAGGTTATGTCTGCCTACCGGGCCAGGGTATGCACGCCCATAACCTTCCCTCGCGGGAGGCACCGGTGAGAGTCACAACAAAAGACTGAATCAAGACCTTCCACAAGGTAAATGTGGTCGCACTGAATAAAAACCCAATTTAGTGGCACCATGATGTGATCAACATCATATTCAAGTTGAACTTAGTCAAATTTAACTTTGATAAAAACTTTTTATCAAATATGATATAATGCCATAATCATGCAACTACTATTCATGCAAAGCAATCAACACATAATCATGGATCAAACTTAACAATATAATTATCTTGCAATACTCAGAATCAAAACTTCTCTGGTTATAACTCATTTTTATTATCAAGCAATATTTTTATTAGTCCATCATTAAATAAAAGTATCACTTAATAAAAGAACTTTCATTATTTACCATAACAATATAGCTAGTGCAAAATCTTATTCTACTTGACCAAACAAGTTCATGCATTCAACTAGTAACTAAAACAAGCATATCAAGCATGATAAAATAACTTATAATTAACCAAATTTATTTATCCAATTTTAAATATAAATAAGAACTCATATTCAAGTAGAAAATCATAGATATTGAAATAACACCATCCAAATGCTGGTGTGGCTTGCCTTAGTGTAGAGGAGGATCACACCCCTCTTGGTTTGCTTCAAGACAAGCTTCTCCTTCTGAAAATAATTTAAAACCACAAAAACAATTATCAAAAACACATTCTGAAAATCACCAGAAATTCTAGACAGTAAGGAAAAATCCACCTTTTAGTGTGCTACTAGAGTTTTCTGAAACAAAGGCAATGCAAAAAGAATCGATTCATTTGGACTTATGGTTTAGAAATGGTGGCTGGTCAAATTTTAGTCAAATTTCTGAATAATATTTGAATTAAACAGAAATCCTGGGGGGTGACGTCGAAGGCGTAAACAGAAAAGGCGCCTCCACTCGTACCGCTTCATGCGCGAGTGGTGAGGCCGACAGGTGGGTACCGTGCGTCAGGAGAGAGAGGGGGAGCGTGAGATCAGAGAGAGGCGGGGCTTCGCCGGAGCTCACGCCGGTGACGAGGGGGTTTGGGGCTAGGCTAGAGGGATAGGATTGAAATTGGGCTCGTGGCGCACCTGCCCGTACCCGTGGCTTGGCGTGGGGTGGACGGAGCTGCTCGCGGTTGAGCTCGCAAGCCTCGATGGCGGACGGATTTCGCCGGAGAGGTTGAAGACAACGGCTAGGGGCGGCTCCGAGGGCTCAGCAGCGTCCAGGCAGCACCAACAGACCCCCAATGCCCCGCCCGAACAGCTGCTTGAGCTCGAGGGGCACCGGAGAGCGGTGGCCGTGCTGCGGGGGTCGCCGGAGTTCTCTGGTCGGGTCGACGGCCAGAGGCCTGCCCGACCGAGCTGCTGCTCGTCTACGTGTTCGTGCAGGTTGTGTGGAGTGGTGCTTGGCTAGAAATTGAGGATGGGAGCGCTATATATAGCCGGAGCGAGGGGGACGTGTCGCTACCGGAGCTCTCTGGACAAACGGTGAACGGTGACGAGAAGCTCTAGTGCGAGGGGGCAAACACTCAGCATCAACACAGGAGCTTGCCCACGCTCGCGGACGAGCACGGGAGGCGGTAGAGGAAGCGGACAAGCACACGCGCGCACTGTGGCTTTTGTCCATGACGTGCCCGTGCTTGTTGCGGCGGCTCCGGCGTCGACGAGCGCCAGGGAGAGGTCACGAGTGATAGGTCGATGTTGTAGGTGCGGCGCGGCAGGCGTCGGCGATCGCTGGAACAAGCACGCGCGAAACAGAGAGGAAAGCGTCAACCAGAGCGCGTCGAGACGTTGCCAGGCGTCGTGTCTTCACGTGGTCACCATGCTGGCATGGTCAAGACGATGCCCAGGCGCATCCAAACCTTGTCTACGCTTCCGTCCATGCAGTGTTTAGCCTAGGAGTGGTGATAGCTCATACCCAGGTCGACCGGATTGGACTCAACTAAGTTGACAAGTTTCGGATCAGAAACTTGGTCGCCAAGTTAAGCAATCTTCTAGAAGGTCATTAGGGCCGATCTCCTGGAGTTTAGGGTTTCTTAGGAGGGTGTTTAAGCTCAAGAAAGATCAGGGCCAAAAGATCAAGGAAAAATGTACTTGCTGTACAAACTGGAATTTGGGGCCAGAAGAGAAATGATTTTCTATAGCAAAGATATTACAAAAAGTCATGCAATATTTTTTCTTGGGAAGGTGTGCCAAGGTTCAGAGAATATTCAGGATTTATCTCAGATATTTTGGGAGCAAGAAAAATTAGGGTTGCTTTGGAGCACAAGTTTGTGAATTGAATTTCAGAGAGGAAAATGAATATTTTTCTTTTATGAAAAATATTTATTTGATTATTTTGGGGATTTATCAGGGAAATATAGTTGAATGAGGAGTAGATAGGTCACTTGGGTGAAAGTCAAGGATATGCCCAAGTGACAAGTCCATTTGAAATGATTCAAAACCCAAATTAAAGCAAGGCAAAAACCAAGTCCGGAAGCAGGAGAAGGCAAAGTCCGGAAAAGAGAGAAAGCAAAATCCAGGTTGTCACAAACCTCCCCACTTAGGATGAATCTAGTCCTCGAGATTCGTTGTTTGGGAAAACCATTACGGGTATACGAGACCTTAAAATTCCTCTCTTTCCCGTGTGGCTTCCTCTTGATTGTGATGCTCCCAGTGAACATTGTAAAACCTTATTTATTTGCTGCGAGTGACCCTTTCTGTCTGATCCAATATCCTGATTGGCTTCTCCTCATAAGTCAAATCCTTAGCCAATTCTATCTCTGCCATATCAGTCCTCTTTTCAGGTGGCGGATGCATCTCCTCAGTTGCGAGATATGAAACACATTGTGCACTTCTGACAGTTCCGGTGGCAACTCCAACTGATATGCAAATGGTCCGACTCTGGCCATGACTAGAAACGGACCAATATATCTGGGTGCCAACTTTCCGTGGGTCTGAAACCTTTTGACTCCTTTCATAGGGGTGACTTGGAGATATACGTGTTCTCCGGGTTCGAAGCTGATCTGATGATGTTTGGCATCATAGTAGCTTTTCTGTCGTGATTTGGCCAGCTGCAGTCTGTCTCGGATTTCCTTGACTTGCTTCTCCGCTTCGAGCATTAAATCAGTCCCGAAAATACGGTTGTCTCCGGTTCGAGACCAGTTCAATGGAGTGCGGCATTTCTGGACATACAGAGCTTCATAGGGTAGGGTGACATCTTTAAGCTGGCCTGGAAACTGTTGTTGTAGGAAAACTCGGCGTAGGGCAGACAGTCTTCCCACTTGGTTCCTTGGGCCAATATACATGCCCGGAGCATATCTTCGAGTATTTGATTTACTCGCTCAGTCTGTCCATCTGTCTGAGGATGATAAGCCGTGCTGTACTTCAGAGCGGTCCCCGAGGCTTGATGTAGTCGAGACCAAAATGCGGAGGTGAAGAGAGATCCCCGGTCAGAGGTGATAGTCTTAGGTACTTCATGCAGACTGACGATTCTTGACACATACAGCTGTGCGAGTTGATTTGCACGGTATGTGGTCCGGATAGGGAGGAAGTGTGCCATCTTGGTTAAGGTGTCCACTATGACCCATATTGCGTCGTTTCCTCGGTGAGACCTTGGTAATTCGGTGATGAAATCCATGCAGATGTCATCCCATTTCCATTGGGATATCGGCAGAGGTTGGAGGAGTCTGGCGGGTTTTTGGTGTTCCGCCTTTACCTTGTTGCATACATCGCAACATGCCACAAAGTATGCGATGTCTTTCTTCATTCCCTCCCACCAAAACACTTGTCGAAGGTCCTCATACATTTTGGTACCACCGGGGTGAATTGAGTATGGCGCTTCATGTGTTTCTGCCAATATTTTCTTCTTAAGACTTTCTTGATTGGGTACGCAAAGTCTTCCCCGGAATCTTAGCGAACCTCGCTGATCCCTAAAGAAATCTGGTGCATGCCCTTGGTGCATCTTGTGGACATATATTTTCAGCATTTTATCATCTTCCTAAACCTCATGGATTTCTTCTTTGAGCGTAGGGGCAACTTACAATATGTTGGCAAGGCGGGCATCGGTGATTACCAAATTGAGCTGCATGATTTCTTCACAAAGCCTGTGGAGGCAAGGAATCCATTAGAGCATTAAGGTTGGCTGGTTTATGCGGTGAGGGCGTCACCACCACATTAGCTTTGCCCGGGTGATAATTTATTCCGAGGTCGTAGTCCTTAACCAGCTCGAGCCATCTTCGCTGTCGAAGGTTCAAATCGGGTTGAGTGAATATATACTTGAGACTCTTGTGGTCGGTAAATATCTGGCACTTCTTTCCAATCAGATAGTGTCTCCAGATCTTTAAAGCATGCACCACCGTGGCCAATTCCAAATCATGAGTAGGGTAGTTTCCTTCGTGTTGCCGCAGTTGTCGGGATGCATAAGCCACCACTTTGCCATCTTGCATGAGTACACATCCCAGCCCTTTTCGGGATGCATCGCAGTATACATCAAAACTACGGTAGATGTCTGGGAGAGTTAATACTGGTGCTGATGTCAACCTGATTTTTAACTCATTGAAACTCTGTTCGCAGTCCTCAGTCCATTCAAACTTCTTGTCCTTCTTTAGGAGCTCAGTCATGGGCTTGGCGATCTTGGAGAATCCTTCAATAAAACAGCAATAATAGCTAGCTAGTCCAAGGAAACTCCGGATTTCTGAAACTGTTGTGGGTGTGGACCAATCAAGTACATCCTTCACCTTGCTTGGATCCACTGAGATTCCTTCTGCCGAGAGGACATGCCCGAGAAATCCCACTTGCTGGAGCCAAAACTCACATTTGCTGAATTTGGCATAAAGTTGATGGTCGCGAAGCCTTTGCAAAACTGCTCAGAGATGCTCCTTGTGTTCGTCTTTGCTCTTGGAGTAAATGAGTATGTCGTCAATGAACACCACCACACACTTATCAAAGAAATCCATAAACACCTTGTTCATCATATGCATGAAGAAGGCTGGGGCGTTGGTGAGGCCGAAGGACATAACGGTATACTCATAAAGACCATACTGAGTGGTGAACGCGGTCTTAGGAATATCCTCCTTCTTTATCTTGAGCTGATGATATCCTGTCCTCAAATCAATTTTAGAGAATACTTTGGCCCCGCTGAGTTGATTGAACAGATCGTCAATCCTTGGCAGTGGATACTTGTTTTTAATGGTGACGTCATTCAACTGTCGATAGTCTACACACATTCGTAGACTGCCATCCTTTTTGTCCCCGAAGATCGCTGGTGATCCCCATGGTGAAGAGCTTGGACGGATGTATCCTTTCTGCAGCATCTCATCCAGTTGTTTCTTCAATTCCACCAACTCTGAGGAAGGCATCCGATAATATTTCTTGTGTATCGGGGTGGTTCCAGGCACCAAGTCAATTGCAAACTCCAACTCTCGGTCTGGCGGCATGCCTGGTAATTCTTCAGGAAATACATCTGGATACTCACTGACCACTGGAATTAATTACACTTCTTCTGCCACTGCTGCGAAAACCATATCCTTCGTGGGTATGCGCTTGCGGGCATAAAAACTTGTGGTGCGACCTTCCATGTTTTTCAGGGTAACTACTCTGGTCGCACAACTGATGCATACTTGGTATTGTTTTAACCAATTCATGCCCAGAATAACATCCAATTTGTTGGAGTCGATGATTATCAAAGATGTTGGAAACTTGACGCCCTTGATGTCAATTTCCAAATTATGGCAGACAAGATTGCTTCTGAGTAGGGATCCTGGGGATTGTACCAGCATGTGCTTTCCCAAAATCGAACAAGGAAAATTGTTTTGGGACGCAAAACTCCGTGAAATAAAAGAGTGGGAAGCCCCAGAGTCAAATAAAATTACAGCGGGTATGTCATTAACAAGAAACATACCAATGACGACTTCCAGGTCCTCTTGGGCTTCGTCTGCAGAGATATGATGAATTTGCCCCTGGATCATATCTGGGGCGGAATACGGCTCCATGTAGTTGACTTGAGGATGGAATGGAGCTGCTTGTTTGTTGTTCTTGGGACACTACCTGGCATAGTGTCCTGTTTGACCACAGCTAAAGCATGAATTGTTGCGCTGACAATCTTCGTGCACCGGGCTGGTCACGACTGAGGGAGTCCCGGACTAGGGGGTGTCCGGATAGCCGGACTATCATCATGGCCGGACTCCAAGACTATGAAGATACAAGATTGAAGACTTCGCCCCGTGTCCGGATGGGACTTTCCTTGGCGTGGAAGGCAAGCTTGGCGATACGGATATGTAGATCTCCTACCATTGTAACCGACTACGTAACCCTAACCTATCCGGTGTCTATATAAACCGGAGGGTTTTAGTCCGTGGGGACGAACAACAATCATACCATAGGCTAGCTTCTAGGGTTTAGCCTCCTTGATCTCGTGGTAGATCTACTCTTGTACTACCCATATCATCAATATTAATCAAGCGGGAGTAGGGTATTACCTCCATCGAGAGGGCCCGAACTCGGGTAAAAACATCGTGTCCCTTGTCTCCTGTTACCATCCGCCTAGACGCACGCTTAGGGACCCCCTACTCGAGATCCGCCGGTTTTGACACGGCATTGGTGCTTTCATTGAGAGTTCCTCCGTGTCGTCACCGATAGGCCCGATGGCTCCTTCGATCATCAACAACGACGCGGTCTAGGGTGAGACTTTTCTCCCGGACAGATCTTCAGATTCGGCGGCTTTGCTGCGGGCCAATTAACAGCCATCCGGAAGCAGATCGAAAGCTACGCCCTTGGCCATCAGGTCAGATTTGGAAATTTGAACTATACGGCCGATATCCGCGGAGACTTGATCTTCGACGGATTCGAGCCGCAACCAAGTGCGCCGCACTGTCTCGATGGGCATGATCTAGCTCTACAGACAAAGGCTCGAGGCCGCACCAAAGATCCGCTCCGACCCTAAATCCGAGCCGGATTCCCCGATCGAGGACGAGTGGTTGGACACCGCCTCGGGGGCTACAATCTCTACAGCGATCGAGCGAACTCCATCCCTATCGCTTTGCGAAGACCTCGACCTGTGGTGCCGGACTCCTCTCCGGACCAACCCTCCGCCCCTTGCCAATCGAATCCGATTGGGCGCCCGATTATGGAGTTCACGGCCGCGGACATCTTTCAAAGACCGCCCTTTGGCGACATTCTAAATTCGCTAAAGTCTCTCTCTTTATCCGGAGAGCCACGGCGGATCAGACGGGAAGGTTGGGATACTGGACGGCGAAATTCAACGCCCACCCACCACCCACTTTGTAGCCACCGCCGATGATTTAACCGACATGCTCGACTTCGACTCGAAGACGTCGACGGCATGGACGGCGGCGAGAGGCGACCAGGACCCAGCGCCTCTGAGGCACCGGAAGGCCACCTCGTCATATGACATATACATGGTGGACATCCCAAAAGATGGGAACGACGATGGAACAACGGAGGATGACCCCTCAAGAAACAGCCAAGCGCCCGGCGTCGTGGCGCCGCTCTAAATCCCGCCACAATAAAAGCGGTGATTCCGCACGGGAGATAATAACACCCGGTCGGTGCCGAAGAGAACCCCTCCAGCAGGACTCGGCAGGAGGAGGGAGAAGCAAGTCCGCACGACGGTCTGCGAAGAAAGAGAGGTCGAGGACGATAATTATGCGCCTCCCTCTGAAGATGAGGCAAGCCTCGACGACGACGAATTTGTCGTGCCTGAGGATCCCGCCGAACAGGAGCGTTTCAAACGCAGGCTTATAGCCACGGCAAGCAGCCTCAAGAAAAAGCAGCAACAGCTTAGAGCTGACCAGGATCTGCTAGCTGACAGATGGACCGAAGTCCTTGCAGCCGAAGAGTATGAACTCGAACGCCCCTCCAAAACCTACCCCAAACGCAGGCCGTTGCCTCGATCAGGGGAGGAAGAACCCAAGTCACCAACAAGACGACATGGCAGACCCGGCCACCCGTGCGCTGACGAAGAAGCCTCTCGGCCCTCCGCTCAAGCCACATCCCGACGCCGCTCAAAAAGTAACAAGGCACGGGAAAACGCGCCGGACTTGCCAGATATATTGGAGGATAAGGAAAAACATACAAGATCGATCTACGGATCGCGTGGGCGCCCAACGACGCAGGATGATTACCGTCGCGCGGATATGACAAACCCGGCCGGGCGAACACGATGAGACAAAGCTCATATGAGCTACGCCGTGATATAGCCCAATCTGAGGCGCCAAGACACCCACTATGCTTCACAGATGAAGTAATGGATCATCAAATCCCTGAGGGCTTCAAACCCGTAAACATCTAATCATACGATGGTACCACAGATCCTGCGGTCTAGATCGAGGACTATCTCCTCCATATCCACATGGCCCGCGGTGATGATCTACATGCCATCAAGTACCTCCCACTCAAGCTTAAAGGACCAGCTCGACATTGGCTCAACAGCTTGCCAAAGATAATCAATTGGTTGTTGGGAGGACACGGAAGCCGCATTCCTTGATAACTTCCAGGGCACATATGTGCGACCAGACGCCGATGACCTTAGCCACATAATCCAGCAACGGAAGAATCGGCCGGAACAATTACGGACACGGTTCCTAACAAAGAAAAATCAAATTGTTGATTTGTCCGGATGCAGAGGCCCTTGCATCCTTCAAACATAACATCCATGACGAGTGGCTTGCCCGCACCTAGGACAGGAAAAGCCAAAATCCATGGCAGCCCTCACAACACTCATGACCCGCTTTTGTGCGGGAGAGGACAGCTGGCTAGCTCGAAGCAACAACTTGGCCAAACATCCTGATAGTTCGGATACCAAGGACAGCAATGGCAGGTCGCGTCGCAACAAGAACAAGTGCCGCATTAACGGCGATAACACTAAAGATCTGACCCGTCAATGCCGGATTCAGAGGCTCTAAACCCGTCAGTGGAAGAAGCCATTCAAAAGAAATACCAGGGGCCCGTCCAACTTGGACCGAATACCGATCGCTTGTGCGGATACATGGCACCCGAAAAACCAGCCAATCACACCAACAGGACTGTTGGGTGTTCAAGCAAGCGAGCAAGTTAAGTGCGAACTCAATGACAAGGGGCTACATAGCGATGACGAGGAAGAGCCCGGCCGCCGAACAATAGAGGATGAAGGGTTTTCTCACGCATAAGTGCGGACGGTGAACATGATATACGCAACCCACATACCCAAAAGGGAGCGGAAGCATGCACTAAGGGGCGTATATGCGATGGAGCCAGTCGCCCAAGTTCAACCCATGGTCTTCTGCCCGATCACCTTCGATCGAAGGACCACCCACTAGCATCCGTCCACGGCGGTTTCGCCGCATTGGTTCTTGACCCAATTATTGACGGATTTCACCTAACCAGTCCCGATGGACGGCGGTAGTAACTGAACCTGCTTTACCAGGATACAGTGTGCAAAATGGGCATAGACCCCTCAAGGATTAAACCTACAAAGACGACCTTTAAAGGCGTCATACCGGGTGTAGAGGCCAGTTGTACGGGCTCGGTTACACTCGAAGTGGTCTTCGGATCCCCAGATAACTTCCAAAGCGAAGAGTTAATCTTCGACATCGTCCCATTCCGCAGCGGCTATCATGCATCGCTTTCGGACGAACCGCATTTGCAAAGTTCAATGCGGTGCCGCACCACGCATACCTCAAGCTCAAGATGCGGACCCTCGAGGAGTAATCACGGTCAATGGAAACACCGAACGCTCTCTCCGAACGGAGGAGCACCCGGCCCTTGCGGCGGAGGTACAAAGCAGCCTCTCACAACACCTCTCGCGTCCGGCCATTAAGCGTCCGGACACGATCAAGCGCGCCCGAGTAACCTACAACAAGACCGCCTGGCACGATTCAAGCACGCGTAGCAATCCGGCCCCAACCCCAGCCCTCGCGAAATTGCGAAGCTAGTATTACGCGTACATAATTACGCTCTGGAGATACCATGGGCGTATGGGGAGGGGCAAGACCACGGCACGCCAAGAATGCGGCTCGACTACACCAGGGGCTCCCGATTGTGTCATTCTTTTCCTTTTTCCTTTTTCTTACTTTCAGGACTCCGTCTTCCAGAAGTCCTGTCCGGCACTAGAATCGCCGAACTCACGATGCAACAGCCAGGGAAACAGTAAGCCACGTCGAAGTGTTCAGGTGGTCTCTATTACGAGCATTATACCTGTTTTACATACCATCCTCAGCTTACCCTCGGAGGGACATGTTAGATAGTCCCATCCCTTGCTTACCGCACTATTTGTATCGCTCGCTTTCATTGCGATACCTTTTGAATAAACAATACATAGCTTTTGCTTATTATTGCTCTACTTCCTTTATCTATACATATGTTCATTTCACGACATGTTGCAACCGTACACTTTGGTACGGCCAATACACCGAGGGCTTAAGTATCCCAAAATTATGGTGTGATAAGTCCGAACACTCTCACAAGTGCGGCACCCGAACTTATAGCATTATATGAATCGGCTCGAATCATGTCTTGGGTCAATAGTTGGGTTTGCCCGGCTCTCGTGTTTTGGTACCTTACGCTCATTATATCGGCTAAGGTAGCACCGGAGAACCACTGCGATTGTGCCCCAGTTGAGCTGGGTCGAGCACCTCAGTGGAGAAAGCTAAAACTGACCGTCATGATAGGGCGAGAGTCGGTCGCTGTTCGAGAGGTTTTTTCGGGTCCCTAAAGACTTATGCAGCTTAGAGCGAGGAACCGGAATTGTCCGGCCAAGGCGTGGATAGCGCCCCGAACTCGGTCTTCCGAATACTAGGGGCTTCGCCGAAATTTAAAATTATAGAATTCTATGTATAAGTGAGATAGATAAAGCATTATAAGTCTGTATGCCTTGTTAATTGTGTTGATCGACTCACTAGATGGAACCAATAATGGGAACAAGAGTGCTCAAGTTTATCCCGAACACCCCAAAGACTCGTGGCATGGGGGCTAAAGCCAACGACTTGCCATCTCTCAAATTTGATAAACGGCCGCAGAAGGTAATATTTTAAATTAACAAGCGTTGCTTAGCGCATATGAACAAGTTTTCAACAGAGGATAACAAATGCGAGCCTATTCAAAATTACATCTTTGGAGCACTCATCCGCTTATTCGGCGGGCACCCTTCAGGAGGCCCTCATAGTACATTTCGGGCGTGCGATGCTCATGGCCCTTGGTGGCCCGTCCGTCACAAGCTTCTCCGCATCCAGCTTGCCCCAAAGTGCACTTTAGCATGGGCAAGGGCCCGTGGACACCTTCAATGCATAATGGAGCGCTTGATGACTTCAATCTGTGGACAGGCATCCACCACCGCTGCACCAAGCCGAAGTAGCTCCGGGCATGGCCTCCAATGGCCACCGGCGCTTATAAGGCCCTTCATGGCCTGTTCGGCGACCTTGTGGAGCTCAACCAGCTGCTTCAGCTGGTCGCTCAGGGGCACCGGCTGTCCGGCCTCAGCATACTAAGACCAGAACACCTTTTCCGTTGAGCTCCCCTCCTTGGCGCGGTAGAATGCGGTAGCATCAGACACACTACGGGGCAAATCTGCGAATGCTCCTGGAGAGCTCCGAATCCGGGTAAGTAATAGGTAATTCACTTTCACATGCTTGCTTTGCATAAAGAATGCCTTACCCGCCGCTATCTTCTTCAACGACTCAATTTCTTGGAGGGATTTTTGGGCCTCGGCCTTAGCAGCTTTGGCACTCTCAAGAGCCGAGGCGAGCTCGGACTCTCGAGTCTTCGAGTCACGCTCCAAACCCTCGTGTTTTTCCACGAGAGCTTGGAGCTCTTGCCATACCTTGGCCAGCTGTGCCTCTCCCTTCTCTCGCTCAGTGCGTTCCGCAGCCGCTTTGTTTTCGGCCACGGACACCGCTTCCTTCAGGGTCGCCACCTCGTTCGTGGCCCCTGTAGTACCCAAGTTATTCCTGTTATCTTTTGCAACCAAAACCTTTTCTATAACGTATTTCTTTAATAAGGTATTACTTACCTTCCTTGTCCTCGAGCTGCTTCTTGGCTTGTCCGAGGTCGTTCTCGGACCGCTCGAGGTTACGCTTCAATGCATTGACCTCCAGCGATCGGTCTATGGCAGAGGTCAGCAGCGCAACCTGCATTCCCATATTGACATACTCATGTTAGACTCCTGCGTATATCTTTTTAGATCCTTAGTCCGGCTTTTCTTTCCGAACACCGAACTAAGCATCAGGGGCTACTGTCTATGCGGTAATATTTTTACATATTCTAAAACTTACCTCAAAGCCTGTTAGAAGGCTGGTACAGGCTTCGGTCAGTCCGCTCTTGGCGGACTGAACTGTCCGGATCACCGCACTCATAACAGTGCGGTGCTCCTCCTCGATGGAAGCACTGTTAAGCGCCTCCAGTAAGCTATCCGGTGCCTCCGGTTGGACGGAGGACACCGGTGTCTTACCCTTCTTGCGAAGGATCCGCTGGCCGGACTTCGGAACCGCTGATGGTTCCGGCATGGAGTCCGGACGAGGGTCGGGCTTAGAGCCCCGGGGTCTTGCTCCCCACGCACAGAGTCCGGAGGTTGCCTTGTGGCACCTCTGCGCCACCTCCTCTTGACCAAGCCCCTTGGGGCCCCACCATGGCCGTCTGCAGCGTGAGGCGAGGAGGCGGTCGGAAGCGAAGTACTCTCCATTTCTGACGAGCCCAGGGACCCGCTCGATGAATCGGCGAACTCGCCCTTGGGCGGGCTGCACAATTGTTCGACATTAGAGAACACTCTACAATAATAAAAAGCCATGGGTATCCGTACACTTACGATCTCGCCAGGGGCTTGGCCCTCGTAGGCCAATCCTCCTCGTCGTCGTCGAAGTTCGTAGAGAAGTCCGGAGGAAGGGTTCTCCCCTTCTTGGACCCTCCGGCCTCCCCAGTTGGGCGGCCTTCCTTTTCTTCTCCTCTCCCGCTGGGGGAGGAGCTTCTTCTTCTTCCTCCTCATCCTCTGGAGAAGATTACGCTTGAGAATCGGCGGCACTGGCGTCTGGAGCTCCTTGAGTTCCGTGGCCTCCTTCTTGGCCTTCTTCTCCGGCACCACATGGGGTGCCGGAGCCAGCTAACCAAATCAATCGGGCGTCCGCTGGTCTTCGGCAAAGGAGTCGGACGGTTAATCTGTCAGATGTCTTCACCGATCTGTCAAAGAATAGGGAGTTTTTAAATCCCACATAGAGTCAATCTATGAAAAAAGAGTCCCGTAAAGGGTAAAATAACTTACCTCGCCGGCTTGACGCCGCGAGTTGTATCCGCGATATTTGTTAGCGGATGCTGGGGCTTCGGCGCCCTTGAACAGCACCTTCCAGGCGTCTTCGTACGTAGTGTCGAAGAGCCGGCTCAATGTCGTTGGCAGGGGAGAATCTGGCGGATGAGCATCACCTGGATTACGCCGACAAGCCTGAGATTCTTGTCCATCAGGTTTCGGACGCATGTTTGGAGTCCGGATAGCTCTTCCGAATTCCCCCACGTCAGGCCCGTCTCTTTCCATGACGAGAGCCGTGTGGGGAAGCCAGATCTAAATTGGGGCCGCCACCCATTAAAATTCGCGTGGCTCGGTGATGTAGAACCACCCGATTGCCACCCCTTTATTGTCTCCACGAAGGCGCCCTCGAGCCATGGGACTTTGGCCATCTTGCCAACCATGGCGCCTCCGACTCAGCAGACGGCCGCCCACTACCTTCGGCCGGACGTTGAAGATCTTCAGCCATAAGCCGAAGTGGGGCTCGATGCAGAGGAAGGCCTCGCACACGACGATAAACGCCGAGATGTTGAGGACGAAATTTGGGGCCAGGTCGTGGAAGTCCAGGCCGTAGTAGAACATGAGCCCCCGGACAAATGGGTGAAGTGGAAAACCTAGTCCGCGGAGGATGTGGGGGAGGAACACCACCCTCTCATGGGGCCCGGGGGTTGGAATGAGCTGCCCTGCATCGGGCAGCCTGTGCGCGATGTCGCCGGACAAGTATCCGGCCTCCCGCAGTCTTGTGATGTGCCCCTCCGTGACGGAGGAGGCCATCCACCTGCCTCCCGCTTCTGACATGGTGGGAGAAGGTTGAGGTGGGATGTGCGGACTTGGGCGCTGGAGCTCGAGTCTTGTGAAATGGAGAAGCAAAGGAGGAAGAAGGCGTGGGTGAAAAGGTGGATCCTTATCCCCTTATATGAATGACGGAGCTATGCGTCCCCCACCAGCCTGGTAAAACTCGCTTATCTCCAAGCGCCGTAATCAATGGCGCGGATGGGTTACCCACGTCCGTATTGATGAGAATCCCGGAATAAGGGGGCACGATCTATGCTTTGATAAGACGTGCCAAGGAAACCGCCTCGCTAAACGCGCTAAGGTGGAACGGTAAAAAACGATTCATATAAAGGCCTGGCCGTGGTGTGATGTCACGCCGCGGAATACGTCAGCAGATCTGTGCAAAAGTTATTCTCTCTACGGTGTTATGTGGAACTTGTTTTGCAGACCCGAACACTATCCTTGTGTTCATAACCTTCTATGAAGTATTCGGAGGAGGAACCCGCCTCGCAATGCCGAAGACAATCAACACGCCGGACTCGTCGTCATTGAAGCTGGTTCAGGGCTACCGAGGAGTCCCGGACTAGGGGTGTCCGGATAGCCGGGACTATCGTCACGGCCGGACTCCAAGACTATGAAGATACAAGATTGAGGACTTCGTCCCGTGTCCGGATGGGACTTTCCTTGGCGTGGAAGGCAAGCTTGGCGTCTGGATATGTAGATCTCCTACCATTGTAACCGACTACGTGTAACCCTAACCTATCCGGTGTCTATATAAACCGGAGGGTTTTAGTCCGTGGGGACGAACAACAATCATACCATAGGCTAGCTTCTAGGGTTTAGCCTCCTTGATCTCGTGGTAGATCTACTCTTGTACTACCCATATCATCAACAGTAATCAAGCAGGAGTAGGGTATTACCTCCATCGAGAGGGCCCGAACCTGGGTAAAAATATCGTGTCCCTTGTCTCTTGTTACCATCCGCCTAGACGCACAGTTCGGGACCCCCTACCCGAGATCCGCCGGTTTTGACACCGACAACGACATTCTTGACTTGAGTGGTAGTCTTGTTGACATTCTGCTGCCAGTTGGGTTGTACTCCACCCGAGTCTGTTGCCAAGTACGAGCCTTTTGCACTGGTTGCATATCCTTCTTTGGCTCGAATTTGCGCTTGTGGTCGTTAACATCTGGCTTGTTGTCGTGGAGGAGCTTGTGTTCCCTTTCTGCGATGAGGGCCTTGTTTACCAAAGTCAGGAAGTCCGAAAAATCAACATGCTGAGAGTGCACCTGAGATGCTGATTCAGTCCTCCAAGAAACCTGTCGATCTTCCGTTCTTCTGTGGCCACATCGTGGAGAGAATAGCGGGCCAAATGGTTGAATTTATTCAGATACTCGTTGACTGTCATGCTGCCTTGAGTGAGGGCGAGGAATTCGCGCTGCTTGATTTTCATAATCTCGGTGGGAATATGATACTTGCGGAAATGGTCCTTGAATTTTGTCCAAGTAATTTCCTCGTCCGCGGGCCATATTGCTTAGCATTATCCCACCATATGGCGGCAGCTCCTTCGAGATAATGTGTTGCAAAGGGAACCTTGTGTCCTTCTTCAGTGCGAGCAATCTCCCGTTTCCTCTCAATAGTCCTTAGCCAGTCGTCGGCGTCCAAATGGATCAATAGCTTGGCTGAAACTGGGAGGCTTGGTTCGCTGAAAATCTGACAGCTTGGAGTGATGGCCATTCTGGTTTCCATTCTGCCCAACCATAACTTGCACACTTTTCAGTATTTCCAGAAGATCATTGCTCTTCTTTCTTCAAACATGCTCAGGATTTGCTCAGTGGAAGGAGGATGTGGCGGTGGAGATGGAGGTGGCTGGTATGGCTCAGGGGAATGTCCTGCCTGTCTTGCGGGGCAACGAACAGGGACATCCTCACCAGCTTGACTGCTGCTGCCTCACGCGTCATCCTATTAATTGTTTTTCCAATAATAGCAACCATGATGAGAAAATTCCAAAATGGGAGGAAAGCCAACGACAAATCCCGGAAGAAAACAGTGAATGAAAACCAAAGAGAATAAAAGGTTCCAACATAATTATACATAGTCTCGACATGAAAGTAAACATCACAACGGGTTTACTACCCTCATACATGAAACTAAGAATCATGACATGTGCGATTACACCCATACATAATACTCATGACTAAAGCGATACTCTAACGGTCTACTGCTCGGATGGTGCTGCTGCGGGCTCGTCTCCTGAGCTGGACCCAGATCCTGAACTGATGGTAGAGACCTCCGGGTTAAGAGAGACGCGCTGGCGCTGCCTCGAGGGCTCTCCCTCAGAGGCAGGCGGGGGATGGGATCTAAGCATAGGAGCAGAAGGAGTAGCGACAAGGGAAGCCCAGTAGGAGCACTGCGCGGGGTCACCGTCAGAGGGTTAATGGCACCCTGAGATGTCACCGGTGGAACGGGGACTGGAGGAACTGAAGAAGTATAGATGACAGCGGGAAGAGGGTTCCTCATACGAGCAGCCGCGAGAGCTTTCCGGGCGCGTGAAAGCTCCCAAGCTAACTCGTAGTTCAGGAGATAACTAGCAGTGATATAGCGAGAAAGGTGGCTAGTGGGACGATCGCACGCCGGATTAATCAAAGGAAAGCGGATACGCACATTCTCGTGTAGAGATGGGTAGTAGATGAAACATGGGTGGGTGTGCATGCGAACCTAGTTGTAGCGCAAGTCTACAAGAGCCTCGATAGCAGCAAACTGAACCGCCTGAGATGGCGTAGAAGCAAGACCACCCTTAGAAGAACGAGTGTAAGCGCCGGAAGGGGAACTGTGGTGTAGAGTGACCTCAACATAATAATCATACAATGCACCGGCCAGATGCTCCCGGTACACCCGATACTGTGGATCAGCACCCTCTGGATAGATTCATCGCCACATGTTCTGCAGCAGGTGCGGGGATGTGTACGGAGCTGGCTCAGGATGGTACAAGATCGGTACTGGAGCCATCTACACTCACAAATCATACGGTAAGTAATAATAACAGATAAACATGCATGCGATGCAACAACCAGTTTCTAGGGCTACCTCCACTCAAACGAAGCTATCTACCGTTTCACTAACGCACTAACGGTCTAGCGTGTCCTACAATCAGCATGGCTCTGATACCAAGCGTTGTTGCACCCCGGCTCAGAGCAACCGGTTTACCTTGCATTGGCAGCCCAGAGATCAAGTCTTCTGGCAATACACAACAACATGGTACAGAAACAACCGCTTTATTGATGCTAGCGGATTACATAAGTCTGATATTACATCGAGATACGAGGCCAAGCGGCATGCACGGTGCTGCTAGACAGTATGTACATTATTTAATGAACATGACGGGGGCCTCGATCACACGAACTACGCGGCAGCGGAAAAACTACGAAGTGGAACTCCATAACACAGGGACACCGATGTGGACACGGCCTAGACGCGAGATGCGCTCTGATGCAAACTGATTTGCCTGAAAGCTGGCATAACACGCCAGGTCAGTACATTGAATGTACTTGCAAGCTCACAACAAACATAAGCACGATGACAGACAATATCATGATATTTAATCAGATTAATGCAATGCAAGAACTACTACCAATGCAATACCAACGATACATGCACTGAGTCCAACGGACTCGCTTACCAGACGGTTACTTCATAACCAAACGGTGACCATACCGGGGTCACATCTGAAACCATTCACTCATGAACAACTCCCGAGTTCATGAACCACACGAATCACAATGCATCACAACAATCATTTTAGTCTGCAAAATTAATTATAAAAGTTGATCCATGGTGTGACTTACTCACGAGTTCTGCCCATAACCGAGGACGTGGCTATCGATAGATTAAATACACTCTGCAGAGGTAGCACACTTTACCCACACTACGGAACACCTGGCCTCGCATTCCCATTCGGGTGGACCAAAGCATTCTGACGAAACCCTCTCTTTGTCATGCACTCTCCCCGGCCACTCCGACCAACTCCCTCTCAGGGCTAGGTCTTGGGTGGCTCCGTGTCTACCAAAGACACCAACGGCCACCGTCGTGGCAAAACGGTCCCAAATGGGGACAAGGTACCATAAAAACAAAAACGAGCACACAAGGTTATGTCTGCCTACCGGGCCAGGGTATGCACACCCATAACCTTCCCTCGCGGGAGGCACCGGTTAGAGTCACAACAAAAGACCGAATCAAGACCTTCCACAAGGTAAATGTGGTCGCACTGAATAAAAACCCGATTTAGTGGCACCATGATGTGATCAACATCATATTCAAGTTGAACTTAGTCAAATTTAACTTTGATAAAAACTTTTTATCAAATATGATATAATGCCATAATCATGCAACTACTCGTCACGCAAAGCAATCAACACATAATCATGGATCAAACTTAACAATATAATTATCTTGCAATACTCAGAATCAAAACTTCTCTGGTTATAACTCATTTTTATTATCAAGCAATATTTTTATTAGTCCATCATTAAATAAAAGTATCACTTAATAAAAGAACTTTCATTATTTACCATAACAATATAGCTAGTGCAAAATCTTATTCTACTTGACCAAACAAGTTCATGCATTCAAGCAGTAACTAAAACAAGCATATCAAGCATGATAAAATAACTTATAATTAACCAAATTTATTTATCCAATTTTAAATATAAATAAGAACTCATATTCAAGTAGAAAATCATAGATATTGAAATAACACCATCCAAATGCTGGTGTGGCTTGCCTTAGTGTAGAGGAGGATCACACCCCTCTTGGTTTGCTTCAAGACAAGCTTCTCCTTCTAAAAAGAATTTAAAACCACAAAAACAATTATCAAAAACACATTCTGAAAATCACCAGAAATTCTAGACAACAAGGAGAAATCTACCTTTTGGTGTGCTGCTAGAGTTTTTTGAAACAAAGGCAATGCAAAAAGAATCAATTCATCTGGACTTATGGTTTAGAAATGGTGGCTAGTCAAATTTTAGTAACATTTCTGAATAATATTTGAATTAAACAGAAATCCTGGGGGGTGACGTCGAAGGCGTAAACAGAAAAGGCGCCTCCACTCGTACCGCTTCGGGCGCGAGTGGTGAGGCCGACAGGTGGGTCCCGTGCGTCAGGAGAGAGAGGGGGAGCACGAGATCAGAGAGAGGCAGGGCTTCGCTGGAGCTCACGCCGGTGACGAGGGGGTTTGGGGCTAGGCTAGAGGGATAGGATTGAAGCTGGGCTCGTGGCGCACCTGCCCGTACCCATGGCTTGGCGTGGGGTGGACGAAGCTGCTAGCGGTTGAGCTCGCAAGCCTCGGTGGCAGACGGGTTTCGCCGGAGAGGTTGAAGACGACGGCTAGGGGCGGCTCCGAGGGCTCAGCGGCGTCCAGGCAGCACCAACAGTCCCCCAATGCCCCGCCTGAGCAGCTGCTTGAGCTCGAGGGGCACCGGAGAGCGGTGGCCGTCCTGCGGGGGTCGCCGGAGTTCTCTGGTCGGGTCGGCGGCCAGAGGCCTGCCCGACCGAGCTGCTGCTCGTCTACGTGTTCGTGGAGGTTGTGTGGAGTGGTGCTTGGCTAGAAATCGAGGAGGGGAGCACTATATATAGCCGGAGCAAGGGGAGACGTGTCACTGCCGGAGCTCTCTGGACACACGGCGAATGGCAATGAGAATCTCCAGTGTGAGGGGGCAAACACTCAGCGTCAACACAGGAGCTTGCCCACGCTCGCGGATGAGCACGGGAGGTGGTGGAGGAAGCGGACAAGCACACGCGTGCACTGTGGCTTTTGGACATGACGTGCCCGTGCTTGCTGTGGCGGCTCCGGCGTCGGCGAGCGCCAGGGAGAGGTCAAGAGTGATGGGTCGGTGCTGTAGCTGCGGCGTGGCAGGCGTCGGCAAGCGCTGGAACGAGCACGCCCGAAACAGAGAGGAAAGCGCCAGCCAGAGTGCGTCAAGACATTGCCAGGCGTCGTGTCTTCACGCGGTCACCATGCTGGCATGGTCAAGACGACGCCCAGGCGCATCCAAACCTTGTCTACGCTTTCGTCCATGCAGTGTTTAGTCTAGGAGTGGAGATAGCTCATACCCAGGCCGATCGGATTGGACTCAACTAAGCTGACAAGTTTCTGACCAGAAACTTGGTCGCCAAGTTAAGCAATCCTCTAGAAGGTCATCAGGGCTGATCTCCTGGAGTTTTGGGTTTCTTAGGAGGGTGTTTAAGCTCAAGAAAGATCAGGGCCAAAAGATCAAGGAAAAATGTACTTGTTGTACAAACTAGAATTTTGGGCCAAAAGAGAAATGATTTTCTATAGCAAAGATATTACAAAAAGTCATGCAATATTTTTGCTTGGGAAGGTGTGCCAAGGTTCAGAGAATATTCAGGATTTATCTCAGATTTTTTTAGAGCAAGAAAAATTAGGGTTGCTTTGGAGCACAAGTTTCTGAATTGTATTTCAGAGAGGAAAATGAATATTTTTCTTTTATGAAAAATATTCATTTGATTATTTTGGGGATTTATCAGGGAAATATAGTTGAATGAGGAGTAGATAGGTTACTTGGGTGAAAGTCAAGGATATGCCCAAGTGACAAGTCCATTGGAAATGATTCAAAAACCCAAATTAAAGCAAGGCAAAAACCAAGTCCGGAAACAGGGAGAAGGCAAAGTCCGGAAAAAGAGAGAAAGCAAAAATCCAGGCTGTCACAATTGGCCTTTACTTGATGTGCATGAATTGTTCATGTATGACATGCCGATGCATAGGAAGAGAGTTAGACTTCGTCGATGCATGATATATGTTGCTTTGTGCTCACTACTAAATGCCAAATCATTGCTAATTAAAATTGGCTTTGATATACCATGGGATCCGGGTGGATCCATTACTTGAGCGCTTTATGCCTAGCTTAATGGCTTTAAACAAAGCGCTTATAGGGAGAAAACCAAGAATTTTTAGAGAGTCATTTATTTCTGTTGAGTGCTTTTATAAAGTTTAAAAGCAAAAAAAATGGAGGGGAACTTAAAAACTTTTCAACAAAAGAGAAGCGATTAGAAGTTATGCATTGGAGAAGTGAAGGTCGACCTTGAACACTTGTGTTCATGCTCATGGAAACAATGTAGAATTTTCATGAAGATTATCACAAAAATAATTATCCCCTTGTACAAATCCATTGTATTATAAAAATAATGTGCCAAGATTTGCCTTTAGGATGATTAGATTGCTTGTTGGTATGTGCGGTGTAAAAACAGAAACTTTTGCTGTAGTGCGTGAATTTTCATTTTTACTGGAATGTTAAAAGTTTCTGAAATTTTTACATAGTATTGCTATGCAAATTGTTTAATTTGTCCTAATTTTTCAGAATTTTTGGAGTTACATAAGTCTTGTAGATGTTCAGACTGCTACAGACTGTCCTGTTTAAGACACATTCTATTTTTGATGCATTGTTTTGCTTGTTTTGATGAAACTATCAATTCTATCGGTGGTATAAGCCATGGAGAAGTTATAATATAGTAGCTACAATGCAAAAACAAAATATGAATGGTTTTGCAACAGTACTTAAAGTAGTGATTTGCTTTATTATACTAACGGATCTTACCAAGCTTTCTGTTGAGTTTTGTGTGGATGAAGTGATCAAAGATCGAGGAGGTCTCGATATGAGGAGAAGGAGGAGAGGCAAGAGTTCAAGCTTGGGGATGCCCAAGGCACCCCAAGTAAATATCCAAGGAGACTCAAGCGTCTAAGCTTGGGGATGCCCCGGAAGGCATCCCATCTTTCTTCAACAAGTATCGATATATTTTCGTCTTTGTTCCGTTCATGTGATTTGTGTAAATCTTGGAGTGTCTTTTGTGTTTAGTTTTCATTTTTTATGCACCATGCTGGTATGAGATAGTCTATGGTTGATTTATATAATTCTCATTGCACTTCACTTATATCTTTTGAGTGTGCCTTTATAGAATGCTTCATGTGCTTCACTTATATCATTTGAAGTTTCGATTGCCTGTTTCTCTTCACATAGAAAACCATTGTTTGTAGATTGCTCTTTTGCTTCACTTATATTTATTATAGCATGGTATTTTGTAGAAAGAATTAAACTCTCATGCTTCACTTATATCTATTTAGAGAGTCAACAGGAATTGGTCATTTGCATGGTTAGTCATAAAATCCTACATAAAACTTGTGGATCACTGAATATGATATGTTTGATTCCCTGCAATAGTTTTGCGGTATAGAGATGGAATATGTGGGAGGTACTAGTAAATGGTTGTGGTTAGTAAGAATATTGGTGATAAGGTTTGTGATTCCTGAAGCAGACACGTATAGTCTCTCGTTATGCTATGATGTTGGAGCATGATTTATTATTTATTGTCTTCCTTATGAGTGGCGGTCGGGGACGAGTGATGGTCTTTTCCGACCAATATATCCCCCTAGGGGCATGCGTAGTAGTACTTTGCTTCGAGGGCTAATAAACTTTTGCAATAAGCATATGAGTTCTTTATGAGTAATGTGAGTCCATATATTATACGCACTCTTACGTTTCCATAATTTGCTAGCCTCTACGGTACCATGCATTGCCCTTTCTCACCTCGAGAGTCAGTGCAAACTTCGTCGATGCATCCAAACCCCGTGATATGATACACTCTATCACACATAAGCCTTATTATATCTTCTTCAAAACAGCCACCATACCTACCTATTATGGCCTTTCCATAGCCATTCCGAGATATATTGCCATGCAACTTCCTGAGCATTCATTGTACATGATCATGTAGCTTTTAACTACCCCGTTAAAAGGTGTTTTGATGACTTGAGCATTCATTGTCATATTGCTTTTGCATGATCATGTAGCTAACACAGTATTTGTGGCTAAGCCGCTGTTCATCATTTTATGCATGTTACGCTATATCATTGCACATCCTGGTATTTCCAGAGGCATTCATATAGATTCATATTTTGTTCTAGGTATCGAGTTCTAATATTGAGTTATAAGTAAATAAAATTGTGATGATCATCAATTCTCATTATTAGAGCATTATCCCAGTGAGGAATGGATGATGGAGACTATAATTCCCCCATAAGTTGGGATGAGACTTCAGACCAAAAGAAAAAAATGAAAAAAATGAAAAAAATGAAAGAAAGAAGGAAGAGAAGGTGCATGCTAGTTCCACACTTGTGCTTCAAAGTAGCACCATGTTTTTCATATAGAGATTCTCCTATGTTGTCACTTTCATATACTAGTGGGAATTTTCATTATAGAGTTAGATGCACACCCACTTAATTTTCATGTTGAGATTTCAAACACTTATAGCTCTTAGTGCATTCGTTGCATGGCAATCCCTGCTCCTCGCATTGATATCGATTGATGGGCATCTCCACAGACCGTTGGTTAGCCACGTCGATGTGATACTTTCTTACCTTTTTGTTGGGGAACATAGCATGCAATTTTAAAAAAATTCCTACGATCACGCATGATCTATCTAGGAGATGCATAGCAACGAGAAGGGGAGAGTGTGTCCACGTACCCTCATATACCGAAAGCGGAAGCGTTAGGTTAACACGGTTGATGTAGTCGAACGTCTTCACGATCCAACCGATCAAGTACCAAACGTACGGCACCTCCGAGTTCAACACACGTTCAGCTCGATGACGTCCTTCGAACTCTTGATCCAGCAAAGTGTCCAGGGAGAGTTCCATCAGCACGACGGCGTGGTGACGGTGATGGTGATGTGATCCGCGCAAGGCTTCGCCTAAGCACTACGTGAATATGACCGGAGGAGTAAACCGTGGAGGGAGACACCGCGCACGGCTTGAAACAATTGGTGCGTCTCCAAGGGGTGCCCTGCCCACATATATAAAGGAGGGAGAGGGAGGAGGCCGGCCAGGGGGCGCACCATAGGAGGGGGGAGTCCTACTAGGACTCCCAGTCCTAGTAGGATTCGGCCCCCCTCTTATTCCTTCTCATGGAGGGGGAAAAGGGGGAAGGGAGAGGGAATAGGAGAAGGAAAGGGGGAGTCCTACTAGGACTCCCAAATCTAGTAGGATTCGGCCTCCCCTCTCCCCTATGGCCCATGTAGGCCCAATATCTCCCGAAGTCAGTAACCCCTCGGTACTCCGAAATATACCTGAACCATTCCGAAACCTTTCTCGTGTCCAAATATCATCGTCCAATATATCAATCTTTACCTCTAGACCATGTCGAGACTCCTTGTCATGTCCATGATCTCATCCGGGACTCCGAACAAACTTCGGTCACCAAACCACATAACTCATAATACAAAT
The DNA here is from genome assembly GCA_021605145.1 of Aegilops bicornis. Lineage (NCBI taxonomy): Eukaryota > Viridiplantae > Streptophyta > Magnoliopsida > Poales > Poaceae > Aegilops > Aegilops bicornis. Next base: position 371,781,431 of record CM038669.1, on the reverse strand, counting down.
CGTCATCGAACGTTAAGCGTGCGGACCCTACGGGTTCGAGAACTATGTAGACATGACCGAGACACATCTCTGATCAATAACCGATAGCGGAACCTGGATGCTCTTATTGGTTCCTACATATTCTATGAAGATCTTTATCGGTCAAACCGCAATGACAACATACGTCATTCCCTTTGTCATCGATATGTTACTTGCCCGAGATTCGATCGTCGGTATCCTCATACCTAGTTCAATCTCGTTACCGGCAAGTCTCTTTACTCGTTCCGTAATGCATCATCTCGTAACTAACTCATTAGTCACATTGCTTGCAAGGCTTATTATGATGTGCATTACCGAGAGGGCCTAGAGATACCTCTCCGATACTCGGAGTGACAAATCCCAATCTCGATCTATGCCAACCCAACAAACACCTTCGGAGATACACAGAGAGCATCTTTATAATCACCCGATTACGTTGTGAAGTTTGATAGCACACAAGGTATTCCTTCGGTATCCGGGAGTTGCATAATCTCATAGTCAAAGGAATATGTATATGACATGAAGAAAGCTATAGCAATAAAACTGAACGATCAACATTCTAAGCTAACGGATGGGTCTTGTCCATCACATCATTCTCCTAATGATGTGATCTCATTTATCAAATGACAACACATGTCTGTCATTAGGAAACTTAACCATCTTTAATTAACGAGCTAGTCTTGTAGAGGCTTACTAGGGACACTGTGTTTTGTCTATGTATCCACACATGTATCAAGTTTCCAGTTAATACAATTCTAGCATGAACAATAAACATTTATCATGATATAAGGAAATATAAATAACAACTTTATTATTGCCTCTAGGGCATATTCCCTTCAGTTTTTGTCTTCTCTATATTTACCCCTTTCATCATACTCTATTCCACCCGTAGTGCTATATCCATGGCTCGCGCTCATGTAATGCGTGGGGGTTGAAAAAGCTGAAGCGCGTTAAAAAGTATGTACCAATTGTTCGGCTTGTCATCGGGGTTGTGCATGATAAATACTTTGTGTTAATAAGACAGAGCATGACAAGACTATATGATTTTGTAGGGATAGCTTTCTTTAGCATTGATATTTTGAAAGATATGATTGTTTTGAATCACTTATGTCTTAATATTCATGTCTTTATGTCAAATTGTAGACTATTGCTTTGAATCACTTATGTCTTAATATTCATGCCACGATTAGATATATGATCAAGATTATGCTAGGTAGCATTCCACATCAAAAAAATGTCTTTTTTATCATTTACCTACTCGAGGACGAGCAGGAATTAAGCTTGGGGATGCTGATACATCTCCGTCATATCTATAATTTTTTATTGTTTCATGAAAATATTCTACAACTTTCACATACTTTTGGCAACATTTTATATGATTTATTGGACTAACCTATTGATCCAGTGCCTAGTGCCATTTCCTGTTTGTTCCATGTTTTTTGTTTCGCAGAATATCCATATCAAACGAAGTCGGAACGCGATGAAAATTTACGGATAATTATTTTGGAATATATGTGATTTTTGGGACTTGTAATCAACGCAAATAAGGCCCACGGCCCCCAAGATACACCAGGGCGCGTCCCAGGGGCCAGGAATGGGGTGGTGGGTTGTGCTCACCTCGTACGTCGGTTGGAGCTCTACTTCGGGCGCAAGGAAGCTTATATCCGAAAAAAAATCTTTTTAAAATCTTGGCGCAATTGGAGTTACGGATCTTTGGGAATATAGGAAACAATTTTCAGCCAGAAAACAGGAACGTGAAACAGAAGAGAACAGAGAGGGAGATCCAATCTCTTAGGGGCTCCCGCCCCTCCGCCGCCAAGGAGGCCATGGACCAGAAGGGGAACCCTCCTCCCATCTAGGGGGAGGCCAAGGAAGAAGAAGAAGGAGGGGGCTCTCTCCCCCTCTCTCTAGTGGCGCCGACGTGCCGTCGGGGCAAGGATCGTGACGGCGATCTACACCAACAACTTCGCCGCCGTCAACACCAACTCTCTCCCCCTCTATGCAGCGGTGTAGCACCCCTTCTCCCCCTGTAATCTCTACTTAAACGTGGTGCTCAACACTATATATTACTCCCTTCGTTCCCAAGTATTTGTCTTTCTAGAGATTTCAACAAGTGACTACATACGAAGCAAAATGAGTGAATCTACACTCTAAAATATGTCTACATACATCCGTATGTTGTAGTCCATTTGAAATGTCTAGAAAGACAAATATTTCGGAACGGAGGGAGTATTTCCCAATGATATGTGGTTATCCTATGATGTTTGAGTAGACCGCTTTGTCCTATGGGCTAATTGATGATCATGGTTGGTTTAAGTGTATATTTTATTTATAGTGCTGTCCTACGGTGCCCTCCGTCTTGCGCAAACATGAGGGGTCCCCACTGTAGGGTGTTGCAATACGTTCATGATTTGCTTATTGTTGGTTGCGGGAGTGACAAAAGCCTGAACATAGATAAGTGGGTTGTTGCGTATGAGAGTAAAGAGGACTTGATACTTAATGCTATGGTTGGGTTTTACGACCTTAATAATCTTTATTAGTTGTGGATGATTGCTAGAGTGCAAATCATAAGTGCATATGATCCAAGTAGAGAAAGTATGTTAGCTCATGACTCTCCCTCATATAAAATTGCACGAATGATTACCGGTCTAGTTATCAATTGCCTAGGGACAAATGACTTTATTGTTGAAAAAACTATCTACTTTTATTGTCTTGCAATTTATTCGTAGTTTTATTCTTGCAAAGTACTCGTAGTTTTAGTTCTTGCAAAATAGTTTTATACTTGTTTTAGGTAAAGCAAACATCAAGTGTGCGTAGAGTTGTATCGGTGGTCGACAGAACTTGAGGGAATATTTGTTATACCTTTAGCTCCTCATTGGGTTTGACACTCTTATTTATCAAAAAAGGCTACAAATGATCCCCTATACTTGTGGGTTATCACCCCTTGGCCCAAATAAAGTGTTCTCGCACCAGAACATTTCGGGAAACATTTGAAACCCCTTCCGGAGACCAAACAATATTATCCCATAAATCAATCTTTACCTCCGGACTATTCTGAAGCTCCTCGTCATGTCTGTGATCTCATCCAGGACTCCGAACAACATTCGGTCACCAACATACATAACTCATATAATACTATATCATCAACGAACGTTGAGCGTGCGTACCCTACGGGTTCGACAATGATGTAGATATGACCGAGACACTTCTCCGGTCAATAACCAATAGCGGGACCTGGATGCCCATATTGGTTCCTACATACTCTACGAAGATCTTTATCGGTCGAACTTTTATGACAACATACGTAGTTCCCTTTGTCTGGCGGTATGTTACTTGCCCGAGATTCGATCGTTGGTATCTCCATACCTAGTTCAATCTCGTTACTGGCAAGTCTCTTTACTCGTTCCTAACTCCTTAGTCACTTTGCTTGCAAGTTTCTTGTGATACTGTATACCGAGAGGGCCCAGAGATACCTCTCTGTCATACGGAGTGACAAATCTGAATCTTGATTCATGCCAACTCAATAGACACCTTCGAAGATACCTGTAGAGCATCTTTGTGATCAGGCAGTTACGTTTTGACGTTTGATAGCACACAAGGTATTCCTCCGGTATTCGGGATTTGCATGATCTCATGGTCGAAGGAATATGTATTTGACATTAAGAAAGCAGTAGCAATAAACTGAACAATCATATGCTAAGCTAACGGATGGGTCTTGTCCATCACATCATTCTCCTAATGATGTGATTCCATTATCAAGTGACAACACATGTCCATGGTTAGGAAACCTTAACCATCTTTGATCAACGAGCTAGTCTAGTAGAGGCTCACTAGGGACAGAGTATTTATTTATGTATCCCCACATGTATTTAAGTTTCCGATCAATACAATTATAGAATTAATAATAAACCTTTATATTGAATAAGGAAATATAACAATAACGACTTTATTATTTTCTCTAGGGCATATTTCCATCAGCTCCCTCTCGATCCGGCCTCTCCCTCGTCTCACCCTCTCGAAACGATGGTGCCTCTCCCTTGTCTCTCTCTCGTCAAGCAGGAGTTGATTACTCCCTCCTCCCGTTCCTCTCACCCAGTAGGCAGCAACGATGGCAGGTCAGACGCAGCCGATTTGTTGGGAAGCAGAGCAGACAAGCGGTGGACGGCTTGGCTCGTCTCCTTCCCAGCAGCTAGCCAACCGGTGGCGTCCACACGCCTGGGCGGCAGCAGCACCAACCAGGGAACAACCAGGTCGGCAAGCAGCTAGAGTAAGCATAAGCGGTGGCAAGAGCAAGCTTCTTCGACCGGTTCTTTCTAACTTGGCATTCTGTGTCCAATAATGAGTAGTACTCAACTTGATTAGTGCTAGCTTTGTGTGCTCTGTGTGGTAACAAATTCTGTTGTCATTAATACTTTGTGCTTCGTTAACATTTGTTATTTATTTTCTGAAAAGTTGTTTTGACTACCCTTTTTTATATAAACAATCAAACGTCGGGTTATATATTTCAGTGATAAATCATTGTGAAATTCAAATGTAGTTGAAAACTATTTATGCTTGGAGTGGATTTATAAATTACTGTGAACGAAACCAAATTCATTTGATTCAATCTGTCAAACCAAACACCGAAACGTAACCATTCCATTCCACCTATTGTGCTAACCCAAACATTGCACATCTTACTAGATCATTGCACATTCTGATACACTGCAAGACGCGCAACAGTGCTCGAAATCTATATAGGGCATGCTACGCTATGTACGAGCCAACACAGGCCACAACTTACTCTTCAGAATAAACAGGTTCGAATGACAAAATTGTACGAGGATAGTGTCGGTTACTTTCAAAATAATCAGGGGTAAACGTAAAATGGGGTGGCCTATCAACAAGATTGCAACATGTTTAAAGCGTTGCCACGTAGACAAAACACATCTGATGTGGCTATGTGCACTCCCGCTATCATTGGTCGGTGACCTTTTCGTCACACGCGTGCCAAGTTGAAACGGCAACACAACACTTTGAAAGTTTATGCACTAAATGTAGCCATTGTCCCAAGTTTTTGACGTGTGCTCCTTTTTGGCGCAATACGCGCCAGAAAACAGGCGAAAGCGCACCCACGCACCCTTTTGGGCCGGCCCATGCGCTGGGCGGGACACTCCACGTTTATTTTGTTTATTCTATTTTTTATTTTTGTGTTTTTTCTTCTTCAAATATTCCATGATAATAAAAAAGTTTAAATTTTCTAAATCATTGCAAAATTTTAAAAACAATTATTCAAGAAATTATAGAATGTTTGTGAAAAAAATCACGACTTTACAAAAGAATGTTCAGGAAATCACAAATGTTTCATGATTTTGATTTTTTAGCTATTAAAAAAATGTTCATGGAATTTGAATAAAACTTTGCGAATGCAAAAACTGTTCATGTTATGTAAAAAATGTTCACGAATTTGAAAAATTGTTTTAAAATTTCGACAAAAAACTTCATCAGTTCAAAAAATGTTTTTAAAAAACAAAGAAATGTTCTGAATTTAAAAAACTGTTTCCACATTTCGAAAAATGTTCACCGGTTCAAAAAAGTTACATGAGTTTCAAAAAAATATTCACAGTTCAAAAAATGTGTGAGAATTTGTGAAAAGGTGAACGAATTTAAAAAATGTTCCCAATTTCCAACACTGTTAGCGGATTTATAAGAAACAAACACGTATTTGATTTTTGCTAGTATTTAGAAAAATGACGAATTTTTAAAAATGCTAAAGATTTTTAAAAACTTCCACAAGTCTCGAAAATGTTTACAAAATTTAAAGTTTTTAGCCAAAACAGAAATAAAATAATGGAGAAAATAAAAAAAGAATATAAGAAAAACGGAAAACAACAGAAACAGAAATAAAAAGGAAAAATAAATTATAAACAAAGGAAGGAAAAAAACCTGTTTGAAGTTAGGTTCTAAAAACTTCCCAAAAATCGACAGGAAGAAAGCCGAAATGGGCTGGCCCACAAGGTGGATCGGGTGCACGAGCGCGCTAGGTCGTTAACAGGGAGCTCCTAACTGCCGCTCTTTGCGGCAGATCATCGGCCGTACGCACAGGCGGAAATCCGACTGGGCCGGCCCAAGCTAGCGACCAGCAGCAAGCGGATTGTAACGTGAGCCAGTAGACAAAAAAATAATCGCGCAAAAACAAAAGGATCGAACCAAGGATCTACTTATACTCCACGTAAAAGACGTGCTATTACCAGTTCTGCTAGCGTGCATATCTGAATATTGTACTGCGCGAAACCCTTAAGAACAAAACCAGCGAGATCCGGAAAGGACACAGGTAACGAAATTCCATAAAACAGGAATGTTTTTTAATACCGATCAATTTACGACAATCACAAACAAGGTTGAAAAACAGTGAACAATTTTCGACTTTGTGAACATATTTTTTAAAATAGGAACATTTTATGAATTTGTGAACAAAACTTGATCAACAGGGACATTTTCTAAAAATTCCGAATATTTTTCGAATTTGTGAACAAATTTTCAAAACAGGAAAGTTTTGAATTTGTGTACAATTTTTAAAGCATGAACATTTTTTGAATTTTGTGAACAAATTTGAAACTGAGAACAATTCTGCAAAATCCAGAACAAATTTGGAAGCATGAATTTGTTTTGAATAGGTGAACAGAAAAATGGAATCCAATACATTTTCTGAATTTCGATAGTTGGAACTTTTTTGTGTAACGAGAATTTTATTTGAATTTTGAGAACATATTTACAAAAACTGAACATTTTTTGAAAAGAAGAATGTTTCGGAATTTATGAACAATTTTTTACAGCACGAACAGTTTTTGAATTTTGAGATAAAATTTAGAAGCATGAACAATTCTTTAAAGCGCGAACATATTTAAAATCTTGAGAACAAATTTTGAAACAGAGAACAATTTTAGAAAATCACAAACAAATTTTGAAGCGTGAGTTTTTTCTGAATACTTGAAAAATATTGAAATCTGGAACATTTTCTGAATTTGGAAAGTTTTGAACATTTTTTGAATTTTGAGAACATTTTTTCGAAAACTGAACATTTTTTGGAAACGTGAACAAAACTTAAATATTTTGAATAAATTTTGAAAGAAACAGAAGAGAAGAAAAAATAAAAAAACCAAAGAAAGAAAAATTGTTGAAAAGAGGAATTAACTTGAAAAGGGAAAGTGAAAGAAAAGAAAAAAGTAACGAAAAGAAAAGAAAAAAGAACCAGAAAAAGGAAGAAGAAAAAACAGAAAGAGTAAAAAAGAAAAAAAGAGGAAAAAAAATAAAAAACCGGTTCACGAACCTTCTAGATGGTTCCCAAAACCATTAAGAACCGGCTGGGAACGCTCTAGAAAGTTCCTAAAACCGGAACCTGTATACGCTACGGGCCGGCCCAAAATAGCTCGCTAGTCTCACATGCGCCTGTGCGATTCGTCGACAATTTGACGCAACGTGCGTCCAATAGGGAATTCCTCGTTAACATGCGACCTACTGGGTTTGCCCATTCGCGCTCTAGGCGCCCGCTGCCGCACCTGGTGGGCCGGCCCAGGAATACGAAGCAACTCTGTAGCATGAGAAACTTTAAATTTTTTTACTACGGCGAGGATTCGTTGATTGGCTGTTTCGTTTCAGCACACCTTCCCTGACCACTTGAGCTAATAGCACTTATTGATATATTACAAACGGGAGAAGTTTAAGTGCTTTCCTAGCCACGCAATTTACTGCACATACATTTTAGAAAAACCTCATTTTTTTGGAAAAAAATATGAATACAATTTTAAAGTTCGCAGATATTAGAAAATCACGAATTAGAAAAAGTTCATGTATTAAAAAAAGTTCCTGTACTAAAAAAAATTCACAAATTAGAAAAATGTTAATTGATTTTCAAAAAAAAACTCATTAAATATGAAAAAAAGTTCACCAGCTTTCGGAAAAAAGTCATCGATTTTCAAAAAATGTTCCCAACTTAAAAAATTACCCTAATTCACAACGAAAATTCACAAAGTTCGTAAAATATTGAAAACATTTCATAAAATGTGGAAAAAGTTCAACAAATTAAAAAAAAAAGGTTCATCAAATTTGGAAAAAAGTTCATTGGGAAATGAAAAAAGTTCATCGATTTGAAGAAAAAACTTCATTGATTCTGAATAAAGTTCATCGTAATTGAAAAAAGGTTCATCGAATTTGAAAACAAATCGTTGATTTTGAAAAACAAATCATGGATTTTGATAAAAGTTCATCGGAATTGAAAAAATTTCATGAATTTCCGAAAAAGTGGGCATTTTTTAAAAAATTAAATCGAATCAAGAAAAGTTCACTTGTTTGCAAACAATTCATCGAACCAAGAAGAAGAAAAAATAAAAATAGAAAACGAAAAAGGAAAACAAAAAACGGAAAAGAGAAAATCAAAAAAAGGAAAACGAGGATGAAAGAATAAAAGAAGAAAAAAGTTAAATAGGGTTTGCCCGACCTACTTGCCAAATGGGAGAAATCGTTTGTGAAATGCACACAATATAACTCCTCGTTTAAAGGAAGTGCTGGCCGGGAAGTAGAACAGTCCCACGTTAGGTAGGTCCAAAATACTGAAGTTCAGTTTTTCTTGCTAGTGTAACTTGCGAGTACAATTCCTATCCACCCGTGTGCTTGGGTCAATGCCCTTTTTCTTTTCTCCGTCCACTTTGTACATGAATCTGCGGCATGTGCACGTACGTTTTTCACTTTTTTTTCTTGTTTTCTTTTTTCTCAAATATGTACAAGCTCTTTCTGAAAATACACAAACATTTTCAAAAAATACGTGAACACCTTTTACATATATGATAAACAACATACTAATATGGGTAGAAATTGTTTTAATGATTTGATGAACAATGTTTTGACACGTGATGACATTTTAAATTCACAATTTCAATTTTCTAAAATATGTAAATATTTTTAAATAAACATTGAGCCTTTTTAATATACGATGATCGCATTTCAGCATATGATGACATTTTTTAAATACACTGATGCGGAGCATCCCACGATCATCCCCATGGACGCATCTATACCTCCAACGACACCACTTGGACCAATGACAAGAGCCCGAGCAAAGGCTATCGAAGATAAGGTGAATTCGCTTCTTTCCAAACTACCACTTTCGACACATGAGACATGGTTACTACCTCAAACGGAAACACTATGTGTGCTTAGGTACTTGGAGGAAAGTCATGGAACATCTACATCCAATGGACAAGGCGGCGAGGACACCAAGTGCGAGGGACAAGAAGAAGAGCCGTCACGGAAGCTACAGGCTCCGGACGACCGGCCCAGCCCGGACATCCGACCCCTGAAGGCCACGCCAACCCAAGGAAGCCAGGCCACCGAATGCTACAGCGGCCGGACGACCGACCAGGCCCGGACGTCCAACGACCCCCAGGCTCCGGACGACCGATGCTACGCCAACATAACTGATTATACGGAAATCCGAGGAAGAGCGGACGACCGGCGGCCGGACGACCGGGCACCTACAGACGTCCGACGCCGTGGCAACAGAACATAATTTGCGGACATTCGGAGATCTACGAACGTCCGGACCCCCGCGAGCCTCCGGACGACCGGCGCCTCACGGACGTCCGGACCCTGGCTGCGTCCAGTTTCGGGCCGAAGCCCATGTACCCCTCCACTTCGCCCCTCTTTTGCACTAAGACTATAAATAGACCTCTCCCTACTCCTAGTTAGGGTTAGCATTGGTTTAGCTCATATGTGAGATGGAGCTTTGCTCATCCATACGTATCTACTCAACGAGAGAGACCGCGACCCCTCTACGGAGAAGATCCCCCTTGGATTCAAGACCCCCTTTTGGGTGGCCCCATCAAGACCTCCTCACGGAGAAGAACCGGTTACCCTTTGTATCGTCCGTTGTTAACTTCGGATCGTGTATCCCCCTTTGTGTTTCGAGGATCTAGCATATGTGTGACTATATCTTGCTGGTTTTGAGAGTTCCTCTTGTGTTTTCCCTCGTTTTTCCCTCGTGTTCTTCGTGTTCTTAGTTGGGATCCGCTCCTTTCGTGAAAGATCGGCCGTCTAGGGTTCCACCCTACATCATCTTGGTATCATGAGCCACGTTGATCACGATTTTGGAGCCTCCCTCTTCGTTTTCTAGCTTGATTTTGTTGTTTTTCGTCCTAATCCGAAAATACCCACAAAAATAGCCCCAATTTTTTGTGATTTGTTGGTGTGATGAAGTTTTGTTGGATTTGATCCATGGATTTGCTTTGCCTTGAGTGGATCTAGCTTTCCCCCATCATCTCCACCCTTTCCATCCACAAAATCGCCCGGATTTGACCAATTTCACCACTTCCACCAGGAACCCTAGTAGTTCATCCCGTGCCCGAAATCGCCCAGGCACCAGACGTCCGACGACCTGACGACCGTAAACCCCCGGACGTCCGTACTTCCCTGACGAAACTGAATTTTCGAAAAAAGAAAATCAGCCACATCCACCACTTCCGCATACAGCTTCCTTTACCACCACCTACTTCCGCAAAACCCTTTCGATACACCAAACCCTACCACCACTTGACCGCTACCAACTCCGACACTTTTGGCCGCATTTGCATTTGCATTTGCATTGATAACCCCATAGGCTTACTTTTGCGTCACTTACCCATCGAGACTAGCCTTTGAGTATTGCCGGCAACGTGACTTGTGCACATTAGTGGTCATACTTCCCATAGCATACATACCATATCCTCGTGGTGCATATCTTGGTAGCATCTCTTGTGTCACAAAGTTGTCATCGCATACACAATCGCTATCTTGGTTCGTGAAGCATCGCATGTGAAAAGAGCTCAAACAACAAGGAGCCAAACAAGCTTTTAAGCAAAAAGGGAAAGATAAGCAAGGAGCTTATACGCAAGAACCATAGCATCATACAACATTAAGATTGTCATACTCGATCATCTTGGATCATAGCATAGAAACATCATACATATAGCATACTTGGGATAGAAGTCGTTGCATTTTTGCGTAGTAGGTTGTGCACAAGTTCGTATCCGCCTATTGTGCAATCGTGCTAGCGTCTCTCTAGTGTTGTGCAACAAGAGCATCTTTGTGGATTCCACATTTTGGCTCACCCTTGGTTGCACAACCCCACATTATCTATTTCGGTGTGTGTTTCCGTGTACCATATCTTGCTATTGGTCTACTTGTTGCATTTGCAGATTTGTGAATCTTTTCCAACATTATTGAAGCTCACTAACAATTGCATCAAATTTTGTGCCACCATCCTAACCAAGCTCCACCATAAGCTTTTACTTGTGTAGGTGTGAGAAACCGACAAGAATTGGTACCAATTGTGCTATTTCCTTGTTACACATTGGAGTGATCTTTGATCCATCTTCAACATCGGTCAAGGTACATTTAGTATTGGTTCTTCTCTTTTTCCCATTCACATATCTTTGTTTGGAATGATGGATAGGCCAAGTACTTCTGCCAACCCACTCTTCCTTGAGCAAGACGACACCCGAACAACTACGTCACCAAGCTACACCTCTTTGGTACACAACGAGCCTTGCATGAAGAGCAACTAGCAATGAGCGACCGCATCGACAACCTCGCCACCGACTTGCGACTCTCCGAGCAACGAACAAGAGACTACTTAGACAACAAGCTCGACGAACACAAGCACGAGAATGACGCAAGAATGGACGAGATTCATGCCTTGTTGGTCAACCGCTCTTCGACCACTTCGTCCTACTCAAGACGGAGCCGCTCAAGTCGACACTCCGATGACACTATCTCCGGCTCAAGTACCCCGACATCGAATACTCTTCGTCATGCCGCGCGTCAAGATCGTCAAGCAAACCACAATCCTCTACATGACACCGACTCTCAAGAGCATCGACATGAGCTACATTTGCACAAGCACAAGAACGACAACGTCAACGCCAACAAGAACAAGAGGAGCGAGCGCGCCAACACCAAGATGCACAAGATGCCGAGGCACAATGACAAGAACAACAACTCCATGAAGCTCAAGCACTTGAGGCGCAACGTGCCCTTCGAGATTCAAGTCATGTCGTAGCCAACCGAGGCCGACAAGCTCGTCTCCACCAAGAAGCGCTTCGCGATGAAACTCAAGAGAGGATTTTCCAAGCACGAGTGCATCGACAAGCTCCTCCTCAAGCTCGACAAGCTCCTCCACAAGCTAGACAAGAACATCAGGTTCATCGAGAGCATGAAGACAATGGCCCTCCTCCAAGACAAGAGCAACATGAGATTGATAACCCTCCTCGCCAAGAGCAACATGAGTTTGTCAATCCTCAACGACATGGGCGTCATCATCCTCGACCCCAACACAATGAAGAGCAACAATACGACAAGCTAAAGTTCACCATGCCCAAGTTCACCGGAAGCAATGACCCCGAAGAGTACATATCATGGGCATTGAAGGTTGACAAAATCTTCCGTTTGCACAACTACGAAGAAGAGAAGAAGATCGCGATGGCATCCCTCGAATTCCAAGACTACGTCCTCATTTGGTGGGAACAAGTCATTGAGCGCCGATAGGCCAAAAGTGAACCGCCAATCACTACTTGGGAGCAAATGAAGGATGTCATGAGATCATGATTCGTGCCAAACTACTACAACCGCGACCTCTTCAAGAAACTCCAACTCCTCAAGCAAGGAACCAAGAGCGTTGAAGAGTACTACAAGGAAATGGAGATTGCCATGATAAGAGTCAATGTCGCAGAAGATGATGAGCAAACTATGGCACGTTTCTTGAATGGACTCAATCACCCTATCAGCAAGATTGCCGACTTCCAACCATACTCGAACCTCATCGATCTAGTGCATCAAGCTACCAAAGCGGAACGGCAAGTACAAGACGACTTCAAATATGCCAAGTTCTCATCCAAGTCCTACGGCTTCTCCAACACCCAAGCTTCAATGACTCCAACAACTTCTAACTCAACCAAGCCATCTACAAGCAACGGCGACAAGTCAAGTTACAAGAAAACTTCGACAAGCTCAAGTCGTCTTCCTACTACAAGCAACTTCAAGCCAAAAGCTTCTTCATCATCTACCCCAACCGATGAGACCATCAATATAAGTTCCTTCAAATGCTTCACATGCGGTGGCCGAGGCCACAAGTCCTTTGAGTGTACAAACAAGCGCACCATGATCCTCAACGACGACGGAACCTACGACTCCATGAGTGAAGAGGAAATGGAAGCCCTTGAGCAAGTGGCCATGCACCGGCAAGTGAATGAAGATGAAGATGCTCAAATATTTTGTGATGAAGATTCAAGCCCCGCTCTCATTGACTCCAAGGTCTTGACTCTTCAACATCAACAAGAAGAAGACCAAAGATGCCATATCTTCCACACCAAGGCCGGCATAAATGGAAGGTCCGTCAAGGTCATCATCGATGGAGGGAGTTGCCATAACCTTGCAAGTGAAGAACTATGCTCCAAGCTCCAATTGGTCAAAATGAAGCACCCGCACCCTTACAAAGTTCAATGGCTAAGCGACAGCGGCATCATCCAAGTCGAGCATAGAGTACAAGTTTCTTTCAAGATCGGAGCTTACAAAGACATTTTGGAGTGTGATGTCCTCCCGATGACCGTTTTCCACCTTCTTCTTCGACGGCCATGGCAATATGACCGAGGCGTCATCCACAATGGTCGTACAAACCACTATAACTTCAAGATGAAAGGAAAGGAATATGTGCTACGCCCTATGTCTCCAAGCCAAGTGATCGCGGACAAGCAAGCCACCCATCGTGGAGAGAATAGTGAGAGAGCGAACCACCAAAAAGAGAGTGAGCGCCACAAGCCCAAATTGAGTGCCTCCACGATGAGCGACAAGAAAAACTTAGTTCTATTTGCCACCAAACGTGAGATGAGAGAAGTGTGTGTGAACCCATCAAGTGTCCTACACTATGTCGTATTGTGCAAGGACGAGGCACCAAAAGCTAACACCTCTCATGATCTACCTTTAGTGTTATTTTCTTTATTGCAGGAATTCCAAGATGTTTTCCCCGACGAGTTACCTCCGGGTCTACCTCCACTATGATGCATCGAGCACCGCATCGACCTCTTCCCCGGAGCGCCACTTCCAAACAAGGCCCCCTACCGAGTCAATCCCGAAGAAACCAAAGAAATACAAAGGCAAGTAAAGCATCTCATAGACCATGGACATGTGCACGAAAGTTTGAGTCCTTGTGCCGTACCGGTCATTCTTGTGCCAAAAAAAGACGGTAGCTTTCGCATGTGCTCCGATTATAGACCCATCAATGCTATCACTATTTGCTATAGGTACCCCATTCCACGCCTTGATGATATGCTTGATGAACCTAGCGGTGCCACTATCTTTTCCAAAATTGATCTTAAAAGTGGTTACTATCAAATGCGCATACAAGAGGGTGATGAATGGAAAACCGCTTTCAAAACAAAGTTTAGTTTGTATGAGTGGTTAGTCATGCCTATGGGTTTATCGGAAGCACCCGATACTTTCATGCGTCTTATGCATTACGTGTTTCGCCCTTATATTAGTGAATTTATTGTTGTCTACTTCGATGATATCCTTGTTTTTAGCAAATCTTTAAAAGAGCATGTCACCCACCTTCGCACCGTGCTACAAACTCTTCGAAAAGAGCAACTTTATGCTAATATGGAAAAATGCCTCTTTGGTGTTGATAAGCTTGTTTTCTTGGGTTTTGTAATATCTTCTAAGGGTGTTCATGTTGATGAATCTAAGATCAATGCTATTAAAACTTGGCCCCAACCAACCAATTTGCACCAAGTGCGTAGTTTTCTTGGTTTAGCCGGTTTCTACCGTCGATTTGTGAAGGATTTTAGCACTATTGCTTCACCTTTGCATGCTTTGAGTAAGAAAAATGCACCGTTTGTTTGGGGAACATCCCAAGACACCGCTTTCAATGAGCTTAAGAATTTTCTTACTCATGCTCCCGTGCTTGCATTACCCAACTTTGACAAACCTTTTAAAATTCATTGTGATGCTAGTGGTAATGGCATAGGAGGTGTGTTAACACAAGAGAAGCGCCAAATTGCTTATTTTAGTGAGAAACTTTCCGGAGCGCAACTCAATTATCCCATCTATGACAAAGAGCTATATGCTTTAGTGTGAGTTTTGCGTGAATGGGAACATTATCTCCACCCTCATGAATTTATCATCCATACCGATCATGAAACGCTTAAATACCTTAAGGGTCAAACTAAGTTGAACAAGCGTCATTGTCGGTGTCAAAACCGGCAGATCTCGGGTAGGGGGTCCCGAACTGTGTGTCTAGGCAGATGATAATAAGAGACAAGGGACACGATGTTTTTACCCAGGTTCGGG
The DNA here is from genome assembly GCA_021605145.1 of Aegilops bicornis. Lineage (NCBI taxonomy): Eukaryota > Viridiplantae > Streptophyta > Magnoliopsida > Poales > Poaceae > Aegilops > Aegilops bicornis. The sequence continues at coordinate 371,766,062 of CM038669.1, read as the reverse complement.
CCCTCTTGATGGAGGTAAAACCCTACTCCTGCTTGATTAATATTGATGATATGGGTAGTACAAGAGTAGATCTACCACGAGATCAGAGAGTCTAAACCCTAGAAGCTAGCCTATGGTATGATTGTTGTTCGTCCTACGGACTAAAACCCTCTGGTTTATATAGACACCAGAGAGGGTTAGGGTTACATAGAGTCGGTTACAATGGGAGGAGATCTACATATCCGTATCGCCAAGCTTGCCTTCCACGCAAAGGAAAGTCCCATCCGGACACGGGACGAAGTCTTCAATCTTGTATCTTCATAGACCAGGAGTCCGGCCAAAGGTCATAGTCCGGCCATACGGACACCCCCTAATCCAGGACTCCCTCAGTAGTCCCTGAACCAGGCTTCAATGACGACGAGTCCGGCGCGCAGATTGTCTTCGGCATTGCAAGGCGGGTTCCTCCTCCGTATACTTCATAGAAGATTTTGAACACAAGGATAGTGTCCGGATCTGTAAAATAAGTTCCACATACCACCGTAGAGAGAATAATATTTGCACAAATCCAATCTGCTGACGTATTCCGCAGTGTGACATCACACCACGGCCAAGCCTTTATTCGAATCGTTTTTACTATCCCACCCGGTAGCGTTTAGCGAGGCGGTTTCCTTTGGCACGTCTTGTCAAAGCAGAGATCGTGTCCCCTTATTCCGGGATTCTCATCAATACGGGCGTGGGTAACCCAATCGTGCCCGTTGGCACGTCTCCTCTATCGAAGGAGAGTCCCAAACGGTCACGGGGAGGGCTCTTGGTATTCAACCTCTTTATAAAGAGACCAAGGCTCTACTCCTTTCTTTCAATCTCAATCGAATCCGCACCTCGCCTCGAGTTCCAACACCCAAAGCTCCAGATTCAGCGCCGGACCTTTGATGATGTCCGGCTCCGACCTTCAAGGCCTGTGGATGCCTTCCTCCGTTACGGAAGAAGACGTGCTAAAGCTAAGAGATGCCAGGTATTTAACCGGCGAAATTTCGCATAGGCTGCCTGCTCAAGGGAACGTTATTCCCACTCCCAAGCTTGGTGAGAGCGTGATGTTCGCGCCTCACTTCCTTCGGGGGCTAGGCTTCCCGACGGACCCCTTCGTGAGGGGGCTCATGTTTTATTATGGGTTGGAATTTCACGACTTGGATCCGGAGTCCATCCTCCACATATCATCGTTTATTGTCGTGTGCGAAGCCTTCCTCCGCATTACCCCTCACTTTGGATTGTGTCTTAAGACCTTCAAAGTGGAGCCGAAGATGATCAAGGGGCAGCAAGCGGAGTGCGGAGGGGCTGTTATAAGCAAGAATGCTGACGCTCCATGGCACGAGGGCTCTTTTCAAGAGGAGTTCAGCTTATGGCAACGAGTGGTTTTATATCACAGCTCAGGGGCACCAAGTGGGTGGCGCCACCTGCCTTTCGCTGGGTCCTCCCGCGGCCGGGCGTCATGGGTCAATAAAGGGCTTGACTGGGGCCGTCCAAGGACGTGCCCTTGTTGCGAGGCCGCATTCAAGATCTCTGGGAAGAGACATCAACCTTGGCGGAGTGATGCAGGTCATGTTGATTCGCCGCACTTTGCCCTCGCGCCGCCCCCTCCGCTTTGTGGGAGTTTAATCCGTAGGGACCACGAGCTCTCCAAGACTTCTGGGCGCGACGCCCATGGAGATGTACAAATTGTTCTTGAGATCACAAGCAATGTGTCCGGACTTGACCGAGGACGCAGGTCTGAGCTGCAATCGCCGGATACTCAAGTAAGTAGCCTGCGGACACGCTATCCGTATATTCATCATAAAATTGCCCTTAAAAGAGTTGTCCCTTAAACAGAGTGGATAAGCGAAAGCAAAGCTAATCAGGTGTCCGGCCCCCCTCCCCGAGACCACGCCGGATCCCGTGTTAACCAGGATGCTGGAGGTTGTGCCTTTGGAAGAAGGCGAAGGGGGGAACAAGGAAGCTACCGTCTCCTCGAAGGAGGCTGTCAGGAAAGGAGGAATCGAGAATCCCTCCATCCAGGGAAAGAAGAGGACTGCCTCTGAAGACCCGGAGACCATGGTCTCAAAGCGGGGGAAGAAATCTTCGTCAGAGGGTCCTGCGCCGGGAGGTGCCTCGGCCGCCCTGTGCCCTCAAGGGATCAACCCTCCGACAAGCCGTAAGTAGAGAGGGAGTTTTTAAAATAAGAGACATCCCTATTCTATTCTGAGAAAGATAACTGAATTTTTACCTTGTAGTTCGGATCTCAGCCCTTCTCGTGAGCTCATCTTCGAGGGATCTTCGATGGGAGATGATGGAGAGCGGAACGCCTCTGCCGTACCGCCTTGCGAGGCGGGCGACCCTGAGGTGTCGTCACGGAGGGTTTCTCCGAATCCGGCAGGGTCGGAAAGCAGCCGTATGGCTCCCCAAAGCCCTCTGTGTCCGGCCCTCGAAAAAGGCCATCGGACGAGTCCGGCACCGTCCGGTGCATGGTCGGAGGAGCTGAAGGATCTGCTCGGGCGAGCGTCTATCTCAAAAGAACACCGTGCATTGATGGGCACGGTGATTGAAAGGATTTCATCAGCGGAGAGCGGGTTGCACGAGGCCGTCAGAGTTCTTCGACAGGTTTTGAGGTACGCGAAATGATGTACCTTTTGACAGTTCCGCATATAAAAGATGCGCCCTGTATAGATAGTAGCCCCTGAGACTCGGTGCATTGTCAAAAATGACAGTGCGCCGAGGATCATAATCCAAGGTATAACATGTCGCTCTTCCTATGTAGGTGGTGAAGTGTCCGGTGGCTAGCCGGACTGATGAATTTGCCGAGCTAAAGCGGCAACTTGACGTGGCGGATGCTGACATCGCGCTTGTCAACAAGCGACTTGACGAGTCACAAGGTATGCAATTTCTCCGTGGACACCTGGTAAGGGGGCTTGATGCCCATGCCTTACAACATGTATGCTTGATGCAGATGGTGCCGTTGCCATGGAGAACCTTCTGGCGGAACTCGCCCGAGCCAAGGAGCAGGCCAGAAAAAGTGATGCGGCTGCCTTAAAGGCGGCCGAAGAGCTGGAAGCCGAACATCTTGCTCCTTTGCCAAGCAGGAAGGAAATGGCTGAGATGGCTGTGAAGTTGAAGGATGCTGCCGATCACCGCAAGCTTCTTGAAAAAGAAGATCGGGCGGAACAAAAGGACCTGGAGAAGGCCACTACCAAGGCCAAGGATGCTCGCTCTGCAATGAGAGCCATGAAGAAGGAGCTACGTCAGGCCGGAGATATCGCGGCTGGAAAGCCCTTTATGTTGCAGATGAAGTTCGGGGATCCTAAGTATGCTCAGTTGGACCGGCTGTGGAGTGCGGCGGATACTTATCTGGACTTGGCGGCAAGTGCCGCGGACGCGGCCGAACACTTCCGAGATCAACAGGATCACGAAGTGGAAAAGCTTTTTTGGTCGCAGTTCCACAATCTAGAGCGCCCACTTCCATTAACCGAGCGTTTGGCCGGATGTGCGGAGCTGAATAGGTTATCCGGACTCGCCATGAAGGATGTCGTAAGTCATCTATGGCCGGAAAGGCCCGAGCCGAAGAGTTATTTTGGTCTGGTGCAGCAGCTCCTTGGTGCGGTGCCGCATATCAATGCAATGAAGAGGTCAGCATGCATAGAGGGTGCGCCGATGGCTCTTGCCCGTGTCAAGACATACTGGGCGGAGATGAAGGCCACCGACGTTGCATCCCAAGATTCGGACGGGAGCGAATACCTGCGAAACACTATTTTCGGGGAAGTTACTGCAGGCGCTCGTTTAATAGAGACGATGCTCGAAGGATATCATGTTCGAGTAACATGTATTATTGTGAAACAATGTTTCGATGGAATATAAAAGCTTTTTATACTTGTGCTCGCAAGAATTAAAATACCTCTGCGGCCGTTAATGTATATGTGTATATAACTTTGAAAGATGGCAGTCTTGGCTTAAGCCCCCACGCATATAATGCGGGGTGTTATGAAAGGCGCATTTTCACACTTGATCCAACGTCTTGGTCCTACAAAGGAGGTGATAGCGCAGCGAACTAGGCAATCGGATTATAATGCTTTATCACTTTCACTTAGCCATAGGAGTTTAACAATGGGGCTACTATATAGCCCCTAGGGGCACCGCCTTTCGCCGGTCCAGAACGCGTGTGTGCTGACCGAAAGCAACGCCGTTAATGCGAGGAATCCTAAAGATTCCGGTGGGTCATCGAGTGGTTGACCAGTCTCACGCTATATCATGAATGATCAGTTTTCGGCTTTCTCTCTTGAGGTGCTCGCTTTGGCGAACCGGGCACAATCGCAGTAGTTCTCCTGGTGCCGCCTTAGCCGATAGAGCGGAACGTAAGGCAGCAAAACACAGGAGCCGGGCAAACCCAACATTTAACCAAAGACATGATTCGGAGCTGATGCATATAAGGCCAAATTCGCGACGCCGAACACTCCCTAAGGTATTCGGTCTTTATGAAAACGGGCTGAATAACGCCCTTAGTAATAAGCCCCTGGTGTCCAGGTACACGCAAGATCCTGACGTGGCCAATGCCAAGATGCCAGCCTCCACCTCGTTTATAGCAAGAAACCGGGGGATGTGTATCAACAAGAGACAGTAAAAAAGGTTTACACAGTGTCTTAATCTGAAAAGAATCCTTGGAACGGGTCCCTACTGCACGTCTGCGCCTGTGTCTCCGTTGTGCCGTATCACGGGCGGGTGTAGCGGTGTTCATCTGTAAAGAGAGGAACTTAGTTGAAAAAGATCATGCGAAAATGTACGTTATATTAAATAAACAAAGTACAATTTAAAAAATGAATAAAATTGAGCTTTATTGTCTCTTGTTGTACATCGCGGAGCCCCTTGAGCGGGGTATGCAGCTAGTAAGCCCTTGTATGTTTACGCCGGACTCATCTAGCCATGTCCGGGGTCTGAATGACCTTTTTAGGTGCTTTGATTAGTGAAGCCGGTTTAGTGTGTGGCTGTTAAGGCAGCCGCACAATCTTCCGCGCTCGAGGAACACTCGATATTTCCCTTTAATGAGATGATGCCTCGTGGACCGGGCATTTTAAGTATAAAGGGATGCATAGTGTGGTATTGCGTTAAAAGCGGGCGAAGCTTAGCGTCCGATGGTGCTTGATAGCTACTTGTAAATGGGGCGATGTGGAAGGTTAGCTTTTCATGGCGGAAGTTGTCGGGTGAGCGAACATAACTTCTAGCAGGGAGAGAGCCCGTACAATGGGCATCCGGGCTGGCGTTACCCCTTGAAAGGAAGTGTTGCTATGGCGAATTGTTGTTGGGTCTATCCCCATTTTGCGGATTGTGTCCTGATATAGCAGGTTTAAATCACTGCCGCCATCCATTAGGACTTGTGTAAAGTGGAGTCGGTCAATTATCGGATCTAATACCAAGGCAGTCCAGCCTGCGTTCCGGATACTTCTAGAGTAATCCTGATGGTCGAAGGTGATTGGTATTAACAACCAGTGGCGGGACTCCTGCAGGATAGGCCGTATGGTAGCGTATCTCTATGGGCGCCACTCTGTTCTCCCCTTTTGTCACGTGAAGTGAATTCTTGTTTTGACTTCTTGTGGGAAGTTCTTTTGTTTTCCGGTGCTCTGCTTGTGGGGTTCGTCATCGTCCTCGCTTGGTGTGTCGAGCCCCTTGTGATCGGTGTTGAGTTCGCCGGATTGCTTGAAGACCCAACAATCTCTGTGGGTATGGTTTGCAGACTTCCCGGGAGTACTGTGGATTTGACATGTCTTGTCCAAGATTTTGTTTAGGTTAGATAGCTCGTCCCTATTATCCTTGAGGGGCAGCTTTTTCTGATTCTGCCGAGAGCTTTTGAATCCGGCGTTGATTGCCGTGCTCTTCGGGCTGTTTCCCTTGGTCCGGCGCTGGTCCTTGCTGCGTCGCGGTTTCCCGTTTCCATCCCTAACTTTGGATGTACTTGGGTTGCTGGTACTGCATTTTGCCAACCAGCTATCCTCTCCTAGCATAAAAGCGGGTCATGAGGCTTGTTAATGCGGCCATTGTTCTTGGCTTTTCTTGGCTGAGGTGTCTGGCGAGCCATTCGTCTCGAGCTTTGTGTTTGAAAGCTGCTAAGGCTTGGCGTCCGGACGATCGACTATCTGATTCTTTTTAGTAAGAAATCTGTTCTAGAGTTTCCAGGCTGACTCTCTGGGTTGTTGAGTTATATGACTTAAATCATCTGCATCAGGAGGTCGGACATAGGTCCCTTGAAAATTTGCCCGAAAAGCATCCTCGAGCTCTTCCCAACTTCCAATGGTGTTTTCAGGAAGGCTTTTAAGCCAATGCCGGGCTGGCCCTTTGAGTTTGAGGGGTAAGTATTTTATGGCGTGGAGATCATCTCCTCTAGCCATGTGTATGTGGAGGATGGAATCCTCAATCCAGACTCCAGGGTCTGTTGTTCCGTCGTATGCCTCTATGTTTACGGGCTTGAATCCCGCTGGAAATTCATGATCCAGCACCTCATCGGTGAAACATAGGGGGTGTGCGGCACCCCTATATCTGGGCGTACTGCGATGTTCGGATATTTGATGTGTTGCATTGCTTACTAGAGCTTGCTTTCTTGGCCCATAGATAGATCTGGCTGGGTCATCTTTTAATCTGAATCCTTATGCGGATCGCGTGCGGCTTGTGTCTGGCGTCCTTTGCCCGACCTTGTGTTGGCCATGGGGTCATTTGTCCGACTGGGTGGCTTCCTTATTTTTTGATTGCGGAGGCTCTAAGGCCTCATCATCAAATTCCGGCAGTAATTTTTGCTTCGGATAGCCCTTTGTGTGGAGGTATGCGTGTATTTGTCTGCGGTGTTGAGTACTTTGCTCCATCTAATTCTGAGTGCATCTTCCGCTGTTTTGAGCTTACGCTTCTACTTTTTCAGCTACAGTGTGATGGCGGCGAGCCTTTTTGGAGGTTCTTCTGCTCCGACAACTTGTCCGGCGTGAGGTCGTCCGGACTGTTGTCTTCGCCGGGACGGGTTGTTTATCCAAGTTGCCCTGTTTGGACGGTTGCTCGATGGCATGTTAAATGCCGTCATGATTCGCCTGCTCTATGGCTGGGTCTGTATGGCTGCTTTCTCTGTCGAGGTGGGGTTTGGAGCGGCGCTTACGCCACCGCTTTGATTGCTTTTCGAGGGAACGATCCCTTGTTGCGTCCCTTTGTTCCTCATCGTCGTTTCCTTTAGGTGTATCCACCATGTATACATCGTGAGATGGGGTGGTTGTCCGGTGGCCTATAGGCGCTGGTTCCTGTTCGTCTCCTACATCGTCGCCCATACCGTCGATGTCTTCGGAGTCGAAGTCGAGCATGTCGGTTAAGTCATCGACAGTGGCTACAAAGTGGGTGGTGGGTGGGCTTTGAATTTCTTCGTCGTCCGCATCCCAACCTTGCCGACCATAATCCGGTCAGGGCTCTTCTGATAAAGAGAGAGATTTTAGTGAATTCAGGATGTCGCCAAAGGGCGAGTGCTGAAAGATGTCTGCGGCGGTGAACTCCATGATCGGCGACCAATCGGATTCGATTGGCGGTATGGAAGGTTCGAGTCGGAGAGGAGTCCGACACCTTGGAGTCACGAGCCGCCATAAAGGACAGGTATGGTGTCGGCTAGATCGCCGTAGATATTGCAGCCCCGAGGCGGTGTCCGACCACCGTCCTCGATTGGCGCGCGATCGGCTCTGAGCTAAGGGTCGGGCGGACATCGTGCAGCCTCGAGGCCTTTGTTCAGAGCTAGATCATGCCCATCGTGCCGGTCTTGGCGGCGCTTGGCGTGGCTCGAACCCGTCGAAGATCAAGTCTCCACGGACGTCGGCCGTGTAGTTCAAACTTTCAAATCTGACACGATGGCGAGGCGTAGCTTTCGATCTGCTCTAGATGGCCGCGAATTGGCCCGTAGTGCAAAAGCCGCGAATACGAAGATCTGTCCGGGAGAAAAATCTCACCTGGATCGCATCGTTGATGATGATTGGAGGAGCCATCGGGCCTAAAGATGGCGACAGAAGGAACTCTCAATGAAAGCACCAATGTCGGTTGTCAAAACCGGCGGATCTCGGGTAGGGGGTCCCGAGCGTGTGTCTAGGCGGATGGTAACAGGAGACAAGGGACACGATGTTTTTACCAGGTTCGGGCCCTCTCGATGGAGGTAAAACCCTACTCACTGCTTGATTAATATTGATGATATGGGTAGTACAAGAGTAGATCTACCACGAGATCAGAGAGGCTAAACCCTAGAAGCTAGCCTATGGTATGATTGTTGTTCGTCCTACGGACTAATACCCTCCGGTTTATATAGACACCGGAGAGGGTTAGGGTTACATAGAGTCGGTTACAATGGGAGGAGATCTACATATCCGTATCGCCAAGCTTGCCTTCAACGCAAAGGAAAGTCCCATCCAGACACGGGACGAAGTCTTCAATCTTGTATCTTCATAGTCCAGGAGTCCGGCCAAAGGTCATAGTCCGACCATCCAGACACCCCCTAATCCAGGACTCCCTCAGTCATGCTAAATGGAGTGAATTTATTTAGTCTTTTTCTTATGTCATCAAGTATATTAAAGGTAAGGAAAATGTTGTGGCGGATGCGCTTTCCCATATATGCATGCTTGTTGCTCAACTTGAATTGAATGTCATTGGCTTTGAGCACATAAAAGACTTGTATGAGCATGATCCTACTGAAGGTAATATACCCTAGAGGCAATAATAAAGTTATTATTTATTTCCTTATATCATGATAAATGTTTATTATTCATGCTAGAATTGTATTAACCAGAAACATAATACTTGTGTGAATACATAGACAAGCAGTGTCACTAGTATGCCTCTACTTGACTAGCTCGTTGATCAAACATGGTTATGTTTCCTAGCCATAGACATGAGTTGTCATTTTATTAATGGGATCACGTCATTAGGAGAATGATGTGATTGACTTGACCCATTCCGTTAGCTTTGCACTTGATCGTTTAGTATTCTGCTATTGCTTTCTTCATGACTTATACATGTTCCCGTGACTATGAGATTATGCAACTCCCGTTTATCGGAGGAACACTTTGTGTGCTACCAAATGTCACAACGTAACTGGGTGATTATAAAGGTGCTCTACAGGTGTCTCCGAAAGTACTTGTTGGGTTGGCGTATTTCGAGATTTGGATTTGTCACTCCGATTGTCGAAGAGATATCTCTGGGCCCACTCGGTACTGCACATCACTATAAGCCTTGCAAGCACTGTAACTAATGAGTTAGTTGCGGGATGATGTAATGCAGAACGAGTAAAGAGACTTGCCGGTAACGAGATTGAACTAGGTATTGAGATACCGACGATCGAATCTCGGGCAAGTAACATACCGATGAGAAAGGGAACAACGTATGTTGTTATGTGGTTTGACCGATAAAGATGCGTAGAATATATGGGAGCCAATATGAGCATCCAGGTTCCGCTATTGGTTATTGACCGGAGACGTGTCTCATTCATGTCTACATAGCTCTCGAACCCGTAGGGTCCGCACGCTTAAAGTTTGATGACGATTGTATTATGAGTTTTTGTGTTTTGATGTACCGAAGGTAGTTCGGAGTCCCGGATGTGATCACGGACATGACGAGGAGTCTCGAAATAGTCGAGACGTAAAGATCGATATATTGGACAACTATGTTCGGACACCGGAATGGTTTCGGGGAGTTTCGGACATATACCAGAGTACCAGGGGGTTACCGGAACCCCCCCCCCCCCCCGGAGCTTAATGGGCCAAGATGGACCTTAGTGGAGAAGAGGAGAGGCGGCTAGGGCTGGCCGCGCACCCCCTCCCCCTCTAGTATGAATTGGACAAGGAGGGGGGGCGGCGCCCCCTTTCCTTCCTCCTCTGTCCTTCACTTCCTTTCCCCCTCCTACTCCAACCAGGAAAAGAGGGAGTCCTTCTCCTGGTGGGAGTAGGACTCCTCCCTGGCGCGCCCTCCTCCTGGCCGTCCGCCTCCTCCCCTGGTCCTTGATACATCTATGTCATATCTACTTTCGCAAACACCTTTTCCCTTGTTTTGGGCTCTAACTTGCATGCTTTGAATAGAACTAACCCGGACTGACGTTGTTTTCAGCAGAATTGCCATCGTGTTATTTATGTGCAGAAACAAAAGTCCTTGGAATGACCTGAAACTTCACAGAGATTATTTTTGGAAATAATAAAAAATATTGGCGAAAGAATCAAGGCCAGGGGACCCACACCCTTTCCACGAGGGTGGGGGTGCGCCTGCCCCCCTAGTTGCGCCCCCTGCCTTGTGGGCCCCCTGGAGCTCCACCGATCTCAACTCTAACTCCATATATTCGTGTTCGGGGAGAAAAAAATCAGAGAGAAAGATTCATCGCGTTTTATGATACGGAGCCGCCGCCAAGCCCTAAACTCTCTCGGGAGGGCTGATCTGGAGTCCGTTCGGGGCTCCGGAGAGGGGAATCCATCGCCGTCGTCATCATCAACCATCCTCCATCACCAATTTCATGATGCTCACCGCCGTGCATGAGTAATTCCATCATAGGCTTGCTGGACGGTGATGGGTTGGATGAGATTTGTCATGTAATCGAGTTAGTTTTGTTAGGGTTTGATCCTTAGTATCCACTATGTTCTGAGATTGATGTTGCTATGACTTTGCTATGCTTAATGCTTGTCACTAGGGCCCGAGTGCCATGATTTCAGATCTGAACCTATTATGTTTTCATGAATATATGTGAGTTCTTGATCCTATCTTGCAAGTCTATAGTCACCTACTATGTGTTATGATCCGGTAACCCCGAAGTGACAATAATCGGGACCACTCCCGGTGATCACCGTAGTTTGAGGAGTTCATGTATTTACTATGTGTTAATGTTTTGGTCCGGTACTCTATTATAAGGAGGCCTTAATATCCCTTAATTTCCGCTAGGACCCCGCTGCCACGGGAGGGTAGGACAAAAGATGTCATGCAAGTTCTTTTCCATAAGCACGTATGACTATATTCGGAATACATGCCTACATTACATTGATGAATTGGAGCTAGTTCTGTGTCACCCTATGTTATGATTGTTACATGATGAACCACATCTGGCATAATTCTCCATCACCGATCCAATGCATACGAGCTTTTCACATATTGTTCTTCGCTTATTTACTTTTTCGTTGCTACTGTTACAATCACTACAAAACCCAAAAATATTACTTTTGATACCGTTAACGTTACTTCCATACTACTTTGCTACTAAATACTTTGCTGCAGATATTAAGTTATCCAGGTGTGGTTGAATTGACAACTCAACTGCTAATACTTGAGAATATTGTTTGGCTCCCCTTGTGTCGAATCAATAAATTTGGGTTGAATACTCTACCCTCGAAAACTGTTGCGATCCCCTATACTTGTGGGTTATCAAGACTATTTTCTGGCGCCGTTGCTGGGGAGCATAGCTCTATTCTTTTAGTCACTTGGGATTTATATCTGCTGGTCACTATGAGGAACTTGAAAGGCGCAAAAACAAAAGTTTATCCCTCAACTACGAGGGGAGGTAAGGAAGCTGTCATCTAGCTCGCACTAGATTCACCTTACATTTTGAGTAAACTTGCGATACCTAAACACATACGCTATTAATTCTGATATGTCGCATGTTATTGATGATGCCACTACGCTATGCATGATACTTATGATGAAACTACTTCTATGCTTGATACTACTGTGCCACTTGGTGAATTTCTTGATGAACAACTTGCTAGGGCTAGAGAGAATGAAATTATTGAAACCAATAATATTGATGAAAGTGATGGAGAAGATTTTCCCCCTAAATATGAATTGCTTGTTGTGCCTGAGGGCTATGTTATGGATGAAGAAATTGCTAGAGACTTTCTTGCTTGCAATGATAGAAGTGATCTTAAGAAATTATTAGCTAAGCTGAAACAAAAAACTCTGAATGCTAGAATGAAATATGATCCTGCTTATGCTACTTCACCTATCTTTGTTACTGATAAGGATTATGAATTCTCCATTGATCCTAATATAATTACTTTGGTTGAATCTGATCCTTTCTATGGCTATGAAGCTGAAACTGTTGTGGCACATCTTACTAAATTAAATGATATAGCCACCCCGTTCACTAATGATGAAAGAACTACTACTTTTATATCCTTAAAATATTTCCGTTCTCATTAAAGGGTGATGCTAAGATATGGTTTAATTCTCTTGATCCTGGTTGTGTCGTAGTCCCCAGGATATGATTTATTACTTCTCTGCTAAATATTTCCCTGCTCATAAGAAACAAGCTGCTTTAAGGGAAATATATAATTTTGTGCAAATTGAAGAAGAGAGTCTCCCACAAGCTTGGGGGAGGATCATCCTCTTAAGAAAAATGAAATACTTGATATCTTTTATAATGGACTAACAGATGCTTCCAGAGACCACCTGGATAGTTGTGTTGGTTCTATTTTCAGGAAAAGAACACCAGATGAAGCTGAAATTCTATTGAATAATATGTTGACAAATGAAAATAATTGGACACTTCCTGAACCAACTCCTAAGCCAACTCCGAAGAAAAGGGGTGTTCTATTTCGATCCTGAAGATATGCAAGAGGCAAAGAAATCTATGAAAGAAAAGGGTATTAAAGCTGAATATGTTAAGAATTTACCTCCTATTGAAGAAATACATGGTCTTAATTTACCGCCCGTTGAAGAAATATATGATCTTAATCCAATACCTATTGAAGGAACAGACAGTCTTGATAAACCGACACAGGTAGTAAAGGTAAATTCTCTCTATAGATATGATAAAGCTGAAATCCCTCCCACTAAATTTGCTAGCCAATGCTTAGATGAGTTTGTTGATTTTATGGTTAAGCAAGAAAACTTCAATGCTTATTTTGGTAGAGAATTAAAACATAATGCTTATATGATTGAACACTTGAGTGATTATATGTCTAGAGTTAAAGGTGAACTTAAACTCATTAGTAAACATGCTTCTATGGTTACCACTCAAGTAGAACAAGTACTTAAAGCTCAGAATGATTTGCTCAATGAATTGAGTAGTAAGAATAATGACTATGCTGTTAGAGTTGCTACTAGAACCGGTAAAATGACTCAGGAACCTTTGTATCCTGAAGGTCACCCTAAGAGAATTGAGCAGGATTCTCAGAGAAACAATGTTGATACACCTAGTTCTTCTAAAAAGAAGAAAAAGAAAAATGATAGGACTTTGCATCCTTCTAGTGAACCTGTTGTTGACACACCTGAGAATACGAATGATATTTCTATTTCTGATGCTGAAACACAATCTGGTAATGAACATGAACCTAGTGATAATGTTAATGATAATGTTCATGTTGATGCTCAACCTAGCAATGATAATGATGTAGAAATTGAACCTGTTGTTGATCTTGATAACCCACAATCAAAGAATCAACGTTATGATAAGAGAGATTTTGTTGCTAGGAAACACGGTAAAGAAAGAGAGCCATGGGTTCAGAAACCCATGACTTTTCCTCCCAAACCATTCAAGAAAAAGGATTGTCGGTGTCAAAACCGGCGGATCTCGGGTAGGGGGTCCCAAACTGTGCGTCTAAGCGGATGGTAACAGGAGACAAGGGACACGATATTTTTACCCAGGTTCGGGCCCTCTCGATGGAGGTAAAACCCTACTCCTGCTTGATTAATATTGATGATATGGGTAGTACAAGAGTTGATCTACCACGAGATCGGAGAGGCTAAACCCTAGAAGCTAGCCTATGGTATGATTGTTGTTATTGTTGTGTCCTACGGACTAAACCCTCCGTTTTATGTAGACACTGGAGGGGGCTAGGGTTACACGGAGTCGGTTACAAGGAATGAGATCTACATATCCGTATTGCCAAGCTTGCCTTCCACGCCAAGGAGAGTCCCATCTGGACATGGGACGAAGTCTTCAATCTTATATCTTCATAGTCCAACAGTCCGGCCAAAGGTTATAGTCCGGCTGTCCGGATACCCCCTAATCCAGGACTCCCTCAGTAGCCCCTGAACCAGGCTTCAATGACGATGAGTCTGGCGCGCAGATTGTCTTCATCATTGCAAGGAGGGTTCCTCCTCCGAATACTTCATAGAAGATTTTGAACACGAGGATCGTGTCCGGCTCTGCAAAACAAGTTCCACATACTACCGTAGAGAGAATAATATTTTCACAAATCTAATCTGCTGACGTATTCCGTAGCGTGACATCACGCCACAGCCAAGCCTTTATTTGAATCGTTTTTTACACCCCACCTCAGCGCGTTTCGCGAGGCGGTTTCCTTGGCACGTCTTGTCGAAGCAGAGATCATGTCCCCTTTATTTACAGGGTTCTCATCAACGCGGACGCGGGTAACCCAATCGTGCCCGTTGGTATGTCCCCTCGATCGAAGATAAGTCCCAAACGGTCACAGGGAGGGCTCTTGGTATTCAACCTCTTTATAAAGAGACCAAGGCCTTACTCTTTTCTTTCGATCTCAATCGAATTCGCCTCCTGCCTCGAGTTCCAACACCCGAAGCTTTAGATTCAGGCGCTTCGGACCTCCAATTATGTCCGGATCCAACCTTCAAGGTCGATGGATGCCCTCCTCCATCACGGAGGAAGACATAATAAAGCTAAGGGAGGCCAGGTACTTGACCGGCAAAATTCCGCATAGGCTGCCTGCTCAAGGGCAGGTTATTCCCACTCCCAAGCCCGGCGAGAGCGTCGTGTTCGTATCCCACTTCCTCCGAGGGCTAGGCTTCACAACGGATCCCTTCGTGAGGCGGCTCATGTTCTATTATGGGCTGGACTTGCATGATTTAGCCCCGGAGTCTATCCTCAACATCTCATCGTTTATCGTCGTGTGCGAAGCCTTCCTCCGCATTACCCCTCACTTCGGACTGTGGCTCAAGACCTTCAAAGTGGAGCCGAAGATGATCGAGGGGCACCTTGAGTGTGGAGGCGCTGTAATAAGCAAAAATGCGGACGCCCCATGGCCCGAGGGCTCTTTCCAGGAGGAGCCCGGCCTATGGCAACAAGAGTGGTTTTATATTACGGCTCCCAGGGGTACCAAGTGGGTGGCTCCACCTGTCTTTCGCTCGGGTCCCCCGCCACGACTGGCGTCATGGGTCAACAAGGGGCTAGACTGGGGGCCAGTAAAGGATGTGCCCGTATTACAGAGCCGCATCCGAGATCTCCTAGAGAGAGATGTCAGTCTGGTCGTGGTGGCGCAAGTCATGTTGATTCGCCGAGTCCTGCCTTGCAAATGCCGTCCCCTCCGCCTGTGGTAGTTTAACCCGGAGGGACCGCGAGCTCTCCAACATTTCCTTGGCATGATGCCTGTGGAGATGTACAAACTGTTCTTCGGACCACAAGCAATGTGTCCGGATTCCACTGAGGATGCAGGTCTGAGCTGCAATCGTCCGGAAACCCAAGTAAGTAGCCCCGCATCCGAACACTCCATCTGTTTATTTATCGTAACATCGCCCTTAAAAGGCCGCTCTTTAACCAGGAGTGGATAGCGAAGGCAAAGTTGATCAGGTGTCCGGCCCCCCTCCCTGAGACCTCGCCAGACCCTATGCTAATCAGGATGCTGGAGATCGCACCTTATCCAGCGCCTTCGGGAGAAGATAAAGGGGGAAACAAGGAAGCTACCGCCTCCGAGGAGGAGGTTAACCGGAAGGGAGGAATCGAAACTTCCTCTCCTCAAGGAAAGAAGAGGACCGCCTCTGAGGACCCGGAGACAATGGTCTCAAAACGGGGGAAGAAATCTTCGCCAGAGGATCCTGCACCGGGGGATACCCCGGCCGTACCATGCCCTCAAGGGGATCAGCCCTCTACCGAGCCGTAAGGGAAAGGGTACTTAATAATGAGGAAGAACCTTGCTTTACCTCTGAGAAAAATAACCGAAGCCTTTATCTTTGTAGTTCGGATCTTAGTCCTTCCCAGCAGAGCTCGTCTTCGGGGGGTCTTCTTTCGGAGATGATGGAGAGCGGAAGCCTCCCCCTGCCATACTGCCTCATGGGGCGGGCGACCCCGAAGTGTCGTCGCGGCGGGTTTCTCCTGATCCGACGAGGCCAGAAGGTAGTCATATGGCCACCCGAAGCCCTCAGTATCCGGCTTTTGAAGAGAGCAATCAAAAGAGTCCAACACCGCCTGGTGTGCGGTCAGACGTGCTGAGGGATCTGCTAGAGCGAGCAGTTATCTCAGAGGAGCACCACACGTTAATGGGTACAGTAATTGAAAGGATTTCGTCCGCAGAAAGCGGGTTGCATGAAGCTGTCATGAGTCTACTGACGGGTTTTGAGGTACGCGAAGCGATGCACCTTTTTGACAGTACTGCATATGTTTAAGATGCGCCCTGTATAGATAGTAGCCCCTGAGACTCTGGGTGCTGTCGTAGACGATAGCACACAGAGGATCATAATCCCAGGTATAATTTTGCCGCCTTTATATGCAGGTGGCGAAGTGTCCGGTGGCCAGTCGGACTGTTGAATTTGCCGAGTTAAAGCGGTAACTTGACGTGGCAGATGCCGACATCGTGCTTGTCAACAAGCGGCTTGACGAGGCACAAGGTATGTGTTTTCTCCGGAGACACATGGTAAGAGGAGCATGATGCCAGTATCTATAACATGTGTGTTTAATGCAGATGGAGCTGCGGCCGTGTAGAACCTGCGGGCAGAACTTGCCCGAGCCAAAGAACAAGCCAGAAAAAGTGATGCGGCTGCCCTAAAGGCAATCGAGGAGCTGAAAGCCGAACAGGCTGCTCACTGCCAAAGCAAGGGGGAAATGGCCAAGATGGCTGTGGAATTGAAGAACGCCGCTGACCGTTGCAAGCTTCTTGAAAAGGAAGATCAAGCGAAGAGGACAGACCTGGAGAAGGCCACGATGGCGACCAAGGATGCCCGCTCTGCGATGAGAGCGATGAAGGAGGAGCTGCGTCAAGCCGGAGATATCACGGCTGGGAAGCCCTTTATGCTGCGGATGAAGTTCGGAGATCCTAAATATGCTTCTTTGGACCGGCTGTGGAGTTCTGCGGACGCACATCTGGATTTAGCGGCGAGTGTTGCTGATGCGGCCGAACACTTCCGAGATCAAAAAGATCGCGAAGTGGAAAAGCTGTTCTAGTCACAATTTAACCATCCAGAGCGTCCGCTTCCATTGACTGATCGGCTGGCCGAATGGGCCGAGCTGAATAGATTGTCCGGACTCGCTATGAAGTATGTCATGGATCATCTGTGGCCGGAAAGGCCAAAGCCGAACAATTATTTTAGCTTGGTGCACCAGTTCCTTGGTGCAGTGCCACATAACAGCGCGATGAAGAGGTCGGCGTGCGTAGAGGGTGCGCGGATGGCCCTTGCCCGTGTGAAGACATACTGGGCCTAGATGGATGCCACCATCGTTGCAGCCCAAGATTCGGATGAAAGCCGAGTACCTGCCGAGCACTACTTCCAAGAAGTTCTGGAGGGCGCTCGTGCAATAGAGGCACAGTGCTCGAAAAATATTATGTTCTATTGACATGTATTTTCATTGAAAACAATGTTTTGCTGAAATGTAAAGGCTATTTTATACTTGTGCCTGCACGAATTATAATACCTCCTGTGCGGCCGTTTATGTATATATGTATATAACCTGAAAGATGGTAGTCGTCGGCTTCAGCCCCCACGCGTTTAATGCGGGGGTATTCACAGAAGGCGCATATTCACACTTTATCCAACGTCTTGGTCCATTAAGGAGGTGAGAGCGCAGCGAACTAGGCAATCAGACTATAATGCTTTATCACTTTCACTTAACCATAGGAGTTTGACAGTGGGGCTACTATATAGCCCCTGGTGGCTCCGCGCTCATCCGAATTCGGGGCGTGTATATGCCTGGCCGGGAAACGGCCCTTCGTTAAGGCGGAGGAATCCCGAAGATTCCGCTAGGTCATCGAGTGGTTGACCAGTCTCACGCTATATCATGACAGCCAATTTTCGGCTTTCTCTACTGAGGTGCTCGCCTGGCCGAACCGAGGCACAATCGCAGTAGTTCTCCTGGTGCCGCATTAGCCGATAGAGCGGAACGTAAGGCAGCAAAACACGAGGCAGGCAAACCCAACATTTGACCAAAGACATGATTCGGAGCTGATGCATATAAGGCAAACTCGCGACGCCGAACACTCCCTAAGGTATTCGGTCTTTGTGATTTTAAACGGGCTAGACAGTTCCCTTTGTAATAAGCCCCTAGTGTCCAGGTACGTGCAATATTCTGACGTGGCCACATGCCAAGACGCCAGCCTCCTTCTCAGTTGTGCTGAGAATCCGGGGGACGTGTATCAACAAGAGACAGTAAAAAAAGTTTACGCAGGGTCTTAATCTAATAAGAATCCTTGGAACGGGTCCCTGCTACACGTCTGCGCCTGTGTCTCTGTTGTGCCGTATCCTGGACGGGTGTAGCACGATGTTCATCTGTAAAAGAGAGGAACTTAGTTGAAAAGGTAGTCGTGCAAAATGTATGTTATACTAAATAAACAAAGTATGATTCAAAGTGGGTAAAATTGAGCCTTATTGCCGCTTGTTTACATGCGCGGAGCTCCTTGTATAGGGGTGTGTAGACATAAAACCCTTATCAATTGCACGGTTATGCCGGAATCGTCTAGCCGTGTCCGTGGTCTTAACGACCCTTTAGGTGCTCTGGTTGGTGAGGCAGTTTAGCGTGTGGCTGCCAAGGCAGCCGCACAGTCTTCCGCGCGCAAGGAGCACTCAATATTTCCCTTTACTGAGATGATGCCTTGTGGACCGGGCATCTTAAGCGTGAGAGACGCATAATGTGGTATTGCGTTAAAGCGAGCGAAAGCTTCGCGTCCCAGTAGTGCTTGATAACCACTTTTGAACGGAGCAATGTGAAAGGTTAGCTTTTCGCTACGGAAGTTTTCGGGGAAGCCGAATATAACCTCTAGTAGAAGGGAGCCCGTGCAATGGGCTTCTGGGCCTGGCGTTACTCCTTTAAAGGAAGTATTGCTATGGCTAATTTTTGTTGGGTCCATCCCCATTTTGCGGATTGTGTCCTGATATATCAGGTTTAGACTACTACTGCCGTCCATCAGGACTCGTGTAAAGTGGTATCCGTCAATTATCGGGTCTAACACCAAGGCAGCCCATCCTGCGTGCCGGATACTTGCAGAGTAATCCCGATTGTCGAAGGTGATCGGTTTGGATGACCAGTAGCGGAACTCCGTTGTGATAGGCCCTAGGGCGCGTATCTTTATGAGCACCATGTTGCTTCTCCCCTTTGTCACGTGTAACACGTTTACTGTTTTGACTTATGGTGGGAATTTCTTCTGTTCCCCAGTGCTTTGTTTGCGGGGTTCGTCATCGTCTTCACTTGGTGTATCCAGCCCCTTGTGTTCGGCGTTGAGTTTGCCGGATTGCTTGAAGACCCAACATTCTCTATGGGTATGATTTGCAGGTTTACCAGGGGTGCTGTGGATTTGACATATCTTGTCCAAAATCTTGTTTAGGCTGGACAGTTCGTCCTAGTTGTCTATGGGAGGCAGCTTTTGCTGACCCCGCCGAGAGCTTTTGAATCCAGCGTTTACCGCCGTGCTCTTCGGGCTGTCTTCTTTATTCCGACGCTTGTTTGTGTTGCGTCGTGGCTTCCCATTTTCGTCCCTGACTTCGGATGTACTTGGGTCGCTGGTGCTACATCGGGCTAACCAGCTGTCCTCGCCCGCGCAAAAGCGGGTCATGAGGCTTGTTAATGTGGCCATTGTTCTCGGCTTTTCTTGGCCGAGGTGGCTGGCGAGCCATTCGTCTTGAACGCTGTGTTTGAAAGCTGCTAGGGCTTCAGCGTCCGGACAGTCTACTATTTGGTTCTTTTTAGTAAGAAACATATTCCAGAGCTTTTGGGCTGACTCTCTGGGCTGTTGAGTTATATGACTTAGATCGTCTGCATCCGGTGGTCGGACATAAGTCCCTTGAAAATTTGCCCAAAAAGCGTCCTCGAGCTCTTCCCAAATTCCAATGGTGTTTTCGGGAAGGCCTTTAAGCCAATGCCGGGCTGGCCCTTTGAGCTTGAGGGGTAAGTACTTCATGGCGTGGAGATCGTCTCCTCTAGCCATGTGGATATGGAGGATATAGTCCTCAATCCAGACCCCAGGGTCTGTTGTTCCGTCGTATGCCTCTATGTTTACGGGTTTGAATCCCTCTGGAAATTCATGGTCCAGCACCTCATCGGTGAAACATAGGGGGTGTGCGGCGCCCCTGTACTTGGGTGTGCCGAGGTGTTCGGAATTTTGTTGTATTGTATTGCGTGTTTCAGCGCGCTTTCTTGGCCCGTAGATGGATCTAGTTGGGCAGTCCTTTTGGTGCGAGTTCTCGCGTGGATCGCGTACTGGCTTCTGTGCGGCATTGTTTGCCGCCCTATGTTGGCCATGAGGTCGTCTATCCGACCAGGTGGCTGCTTTGTTTTTTGATTGCGGGGGCTCTAAGGCCTCCTCATCAAATTCAGGCAGTAGCTTTCGCTTCGGGTAGCTCTTTGTGTGGCGACTGCCGCCATATTTATTTGCGGTGTTGAGTACTTTGCTCCATCTAATTCTAAGTGCATCTTTCGCAATCTTGAGCTTCCGCTTCTGCTTTTTCAGGCTGCGTGGAGTGGCGACGAGCCTTTTATGGGGGTTCTTCTGCTCCAGGAGCTTATCCGGCGTGATATCTTCCGGACTGTTATCTTCATCGGGGACGGGTTGTTCAATGTCGTTTTCGTCGTCCGCTGGCTCACCCTACTCTATTCTTTGAGTCCGTATGCCTTTGTTTTACATCAAGGCGGGGTTTGGGCGGCGCTTACGCCGCCCGCTTTGACTGCTTTTAGAGGAACGATCGCCCGCTCGTCCTTCCGTTCCTCGTCGTCGTTTTCTTTGGGTGTGTCCACCATGTATACATCATGGGATGAGGTGGCTATCCGATTGCCACTGCGAGCGATGGTTCCCATTAAATCTCTGCATCATCGTCCATACCGTCGATGTCTTGGTCAAGTCGAGCATGTTGGTCAAATCATCGACAGTGGCTACTAAGTGGGTGGTGGGTGGGCGGCGAATTTCTTCGTCATCCGCATCCCAATCCTGCCGGACGTAGTTCGCCAAGGGCTCTCCTGACAAGGAGAGAGACCTTAGTGAGTCTAGTATGTCGCCAAAGGGCGAGTGTTGAAAGATATCCGCGGCGGTGAACTCCATGATCGGCGCCCAATCGGATTCGATTGGTAGGGGCGCGGGTGATTCGGAGTCCGGAGGAGAGTCCGGCAATTTGGAGTCACGGGCCTCGCGAAGGGTAAGGCTAGTATTCGGCTCGATCGCCGTTGAGGCTGCGGCCTCCATGGCGGGGTCTAACCACCCGTCCACGGATGGCGCAATTGGCTCCGAATTGAAGGTCAGAGCGGTTGCAAGTGCGATCCCCTGAACGCTGTCCGGCGGCAGAGCTAAATCATGCCCATCGTGACAGTGCGGCACACTCGGCAGGGGCTCGAATCCGGTGAAGATCAAGTCTCCGCGGATGTCGGCCATGTAGTTTAAGCTTCCAAACCTGACCTGGTGGCCAGGGGCGTAACTTTCTATCTGCTCCAGATGGCCAAGCGAATTGGCCCGCAGTGCAAAGCCGCAGAATAAAAAGATCTGCCCGGGGAGAAAAGTCTCACCCTGAACTGCATCGCTATCGATGATCGAAGGAGCCATCAAGCCTAACGATGACGACACAGAGGAACTCTAAATGAAAGCACCAATGTCGGTGTCAAAACCGGCGGATCTCGGGTAGGGGGTCCCGAACTGTGCGTCTAGGCGGATGGTAACAGGAGACAAGGGACACGATGTTTTTACCTGTGTTCGGGCCCTCTCGATGGAGGTAAAACCCTACTCCTGCTTGATTAATATTGATGATATGGGTAGTACAAGAGTTGATCTACCACGAGATCGGAGAGGCTAAACCCTAGAAGCTAGCCTATGGTATGATTGTTGTTATTGTTGTGTCCTACGGACTAAACCCTCCGGTTTATATAGACACCGGAGGGGGCTAGGGTTACATGAGTCGGTTACAAGGAAGGAGATCTACATATCCGTATTGCCAAGCTTGCCTTCCACGCCAAGGAGAGTCCCATCCGGACACGGGACGAAGTCTTCAATCTTGTATCTTCATAGTCCAATAGTCCGGCCAAAGGTTATAGTCCGGCTGTCCGGATACCCCCTAATCCAGGACTCCCTCAAGGATGATGATGATTTTGAGCGCTTTGCTGAAGTGATTAGACCTATCTTTTTGCGTATGCGTTTGACTGATATGCTGAAAATGAATCCTTATGCTAAGTACATGAAAGAAATTGTTACTAATAAAAGAAAGATACTGGAAGCTAAAATTTCCACCATGCTTGCTAATTATACTTTTAAGGGTGGAATACCTAAGAAACTAGGAGATCCAGGAGTACCAACTATACCATGCTCCATTTAAAGAAACTATGTTAGAACTGCTTTATATGATCTTGGAGCCGGTGTTAGTGTTATGCTTCTCTCTTTATATCGTCAACTTGACTTGAATAAGTTGACACCTACTGAAATATCTTTGCAAATGGCCGATAAATCAACTGCTATACCTGTCGGTATTTGTGAGGATGTGCTTGTTGTGGTTGCAAATGTTACTATTTTAACAGACTTTGTTATTCTTGATATTCCGAGGACGATAGTATGTCTATTATTCTTGGAAGACCCTTTTTTAATACAGCAGGGGCTGTTATTGATTGCAACAAAGGCAATGTCACTTTTCATGTTAATGGCAATGAGCATACGGTACACTTTCCGAGGAAACAACCTCAAGTTCATAGTATCAACTCTATTGGAAAAATTCCATCGATTATTTTTGGAGGTTTTGAATTTCCTCTTCCTACTGTCAAGAAAAAATATGATATTCTTATTATTGGGGATGTGCATATCCCTGTTGAGGTAACATAGTGTTATTAGAAATTTCTCCGGTTCCATGTTATTCGGAATGAGTTTGTTAACAAGAACTGATCAACCTTGTTAGTGGATTCCTTTTGAAGAACATGAGATGGATGAAGTTAGAAGGCACAACCTTCTGTACCCTCTTTTTACTTTCTGTTATTTAGTTGAAATAAAGCAAAAAAATAGTATTTTATGTCAGTTTTCTGATTTATCCGTGCAATATAAAAATACCCCGAAAATAAAAGTTCTCCAAATGCCCCAAAATTGAAATATGATTTTTTTGGAATATTTGAGAATATCTGGCACTAAGAACACAGAAGGGGGAACAAGCACCTAGGCACGAGGGTCCAGGGTGCGCCCACCCCCCTGGGCGCCCCCCTGCCTCGTGGGCCCATGGTGGCTCCCCTCCACTTATGCCTGCACCCACACACTCCTTCTTCCTCCCCAAAAAAATCACCAACGAGCTCAAGCACGAGTTGTAGCTCATTTTGCTGCGATTTTCAATCTCCTTGCTCAAAGCACCTCTCACAAAACTGCTTTGGGGGATTGTTCCTTGGTATGTGACTCCACCATTGGTCCAATTAGTTTTTGTTCTAGTGCTTTATTCATTGCAAATTTTTGCTGCCTAGGTGACCATGTTCTTGAGCTTGCATGTCAAATTTATATGGCTCCAAGTAGTTCTGATGCATGATATAGGCTCTAGGCACTTGTAGGAGTAGTTGCTATCAATTTTGTTGAGTTTGGTTCACTTTTATTTGAAGTTACTAAAAAATTTCAGAAATTTTTCAGAGAAAGAAATATGATTAGGAAAATGTACCAAGGTGGTCCTTCAAGGAAGCAAGGACCCAGGCTTGCAATGCGCGATGCTGACAATGAACCACCAAGGGACGCTCAAGTGCGGGCTTGTGAATGGCCTTCCGAGGACTTCATGGATCAAGCAGGAATCAAGGAAGAATTTAACGCATATGTGCGTAACACTGATCTTGTGAGCTTCAAGGCAGATAAGTGCCGTCAGTACCACTATCTCACTAGTTCCTTTGTGAGGAGGTTTGAATTTTCATCTTCACGTAATTCTCAAACTGTCCTGTTTGATCTTTATGAAAATTCTTATACTATGGACTTAGAGGATTTTACCACTGCTTGCAAACTTCCATAATGGGGTAGTACTAGTGAACCTCGCAAATCTGAATTTAGAGATTTTCTTGCTAGTATAACTATGGGGGAATCTAGAGACATAGCACAAGCTACCATAGGGAGCATTCATTTTCCTGCTATACATTATTTTGCTCTCTTCATAGGTAGGTGCATAAATGGTAAGGATGAAGCATGTCACATGTGTGTTCCTGACCTCAGTGTTCTCAGGAGTGTTGTGTTAGGGGATAAACATTATAATTTGGGAGCCATTGTTGCACGTAGGTTGCATAATAATAGATTTAACAGAGATTTTTTTGGTGGAATTTATGCAACCCGTTTAGCTAATTTTCTTGGTGTAACCATACGTGAGGATGATATTGAGTTTCCCTCTGCTTACTTAGATTATGAGGCTATGGTTCGTCATCATTTTGTTGAGAGGAACGATCAGTTCCTCCAGTACCGACTAATCTTTGACAGACGACGCACCTATCACGTTGCTCTCCCTGCTTCTACTTTCTTTGACTTTCAGGAAAAGGGGAGATATTTCATAACCAGAGAGGAGGCGACCGAGTACAAGAGGAGGGCTGAGATAGCTTGCCTCCAAGCTGCAGCCCATAATGCAATGACTTCTACATCTTAGTACGACCCCAACTACAACTTTGGATATCCGCCAAGCCAGCCGTGGCAATAGACCAACTTAGGCCAAAAGCCTAAGCTTGGGGGAGTACGTATTTCTCACCGACATTACATTTATGTTCACACACTCATTGCTAGATGTCGGTGCTCATACTTTTTCACTGTAATATCCATGCTAGTTTATTTTCCTTTTTATGCTTTCTTCTTGTGTGTTTGAAAAACCTTAAGAAAAATAAAAAAATTAGTAGTAGCTTTTAGCTAGTTTACCTTTCTTGCTGTAGTAGTAATAATTAAAACAAAACCCAAAAAGATTTCTTGTTCTTCTTTTGCTTGTTGGGAGCTTTCCCATGTAAATAGTTTTATTTCTTTTCTCTTCTTTGGGGGTTGATAGGAGAAGACCATAATGAAAATGTTGAAGTGGCTCTTATATGCATTATTGTTGATTTAACCAAGAGCCCATATTGCCTTGTCTTCTCCTGTTTATTGAATGCCTGCAGATTCCAGCTTAGTCCAATGCACGTGCACTATTATTATTATTCACATCATTCAATCGTGCAAGTGAAAGGCAATTATGACGATATATGATGGACTGATTGAGATGGGAGAAGCTGGTATGAACTCGACCTCTCTTGTTTTTGTAAATATGATTAGTTCATCGTTCCTGATTCAGCCTATTATGAATAAACATGTTTGCAATGACAATTAGAGATTATAGTTGCTTATGCCATGCTTAATTAGCTAGGAGTTTATAATGGTTTACCTTGCGTGCCAACATGCTATTAAAATGGTTGTGATGTGGTATGATGGGGTGGTATCCTCCTTTGAATGATTCGAGTGACTTGACTTGGCACATGTTCACGCATGTAGTTGAAACAGATCAACATAGCCTTCACGATATTTATGTTCATGGTGGATTATATCCTACTCATGCTTGCACTCAATGTTCATTAATTTTAATGCATGTTCATGACTGTTGTCGCTCTCTAGTTGGTCGCTTCAGGTCTTTTGCTAGCCTTCACTTGTACTAAGCGGGAATACTGCTTGTGCATCCAATCCCTTAAACCCCAAAGTTATGCCATATGAGTCCACTATACCTTCCTATATACGGTATCTACCTGCCGTTCCAAGTAAATTTGTATGTGCCACACTCTAAACCTTTAAATGAAATTCTATTTTGTATGCTCGAATAGCTCATGTATCAACTAGGGCTGTCCGTATCTTCCATGTTAGGCGGGTTATTCTCAAGAGGAGTGGACTCCGCTCCTCGCTCACGAGAAAATGGCTGGTCACCGGGATGCCCAGTCCCATGCTTTATGCAAACCAAATCAAAATAATTGCAAACAAAACTCCCCCGGGACTGTTGTTAGTTGGAGGCACTTCGTTGTTTCGAGCAAGCCATGGATTGATGCTTGTTGGTGGAGGGAGTATAAATTTTACCATTCTGTTTGGGAACCGCCTATAATGTGTGTAGCATGGAAGATATAGCCATCTCTTGGTTGTTATGTTGACAATGAAAGTATGCCGCTCAAAATATTATTTACCTCTGCTTTAAATTCGAGCTCTGACACCTCTACAAATCCCTGCTTCCCTCTTCAAAGGGCCTATCTATTTACTTTTATGTTGAGTCATCACCCTCTTATTAAAAGCACCAGCTGGAGAGCACCGCTGTCATTTGCATCCATTACTATTAGTTTATATTGGGTATGACTATGACTGGATCACTTTACCATGAATTACAATGTTTAGTCAGTCCTTGATCTTTAAAGGTGCTCTACATTTATGTTTTGCGGTCTCAGAAAGGGCTAGCGAGATACCATCTTGTTATATCATATGATGATTGTTTTGAGAAAGTGTTGTCATCCGAGATTTATTATTATTGCTCGCTAGTTGATTATGCCATTGACATGAGTAAACATGAGACCTAAGTGTTATTGTGAATATGGTTAGTCATAATCTTTGCTGAAAACTTGAATGCTGGCTTTACATATTTACAACAACAATAGCAAACCGAGTTTGTAAATTTTTTTCTTTCTCACTTTCAGTTTATCAACTGAATTGCTTGAGGACAAGCAAAGGTTTAAGCTTGGGGGAGTTGATACGTCTCCGTCGTATCTACTTTTCCAAACACTTTTGCCCTTGTTATGGGCTCTAACTTGCATGATTTGAATGGCACTAACCCGGACTGACGCTGTTTTCAGCAGAATTGCCATGCTGTTATTTATGTGCAGAAACAAAAGTTCTCGGAATCACCTGAAACTTCACGTAGATTATTTTTAGAAATAATAAAAAATATTGGTGAAAGAATCAACGCCAGGGGGCCCACACCCTTTCCATGAGGGTGGGGGCGCGCCCCCCTGCCTCGTGGGCCCCCTGGAACTCCACCGACCTCAACTCCAACTCCATATATTCATGCTCGGGGAGGAAAAAAAATTAGAGAGAAAGATTCATCGCATTTTACGATACGGAGCCGCTGCCAAACCCTAAACTCTCCCGGGAGGGCTGATCTGGAGTCCGTTCGGGGCTTCGAAGAGGGGAACCCGTCGCCGTCGTCATCATCAACCATCCTCCATCACCAATTTCATGATTCTCACCGCCGTGCGTGAGTAATTCCACCGTAGGCTTGCTGGACGGTGATGGGTTGGATGATATTTATCATGTAATCGAGTTAGTTTTGTTAGGGTTTGATCCTTAGTATCCACTATGTTCTGAGATTGATGTTGCTATGACTTTGCTATGCTTAATGCTTGTCACTAGGGCCCGAGTGCCATGATTTCAGATCTGAACCTATTATGTTTTCATGAATATATGTGAGTTCTTGATCCTATCTTGCAAGTCTATATTCACCTACTATGTGTTATGATCTGGCAACCTCAGTGACAATAATCGGGACCACTCCGGTGATGACCGTAGTTTGAGGAGTTCATGTATTCAATATGTGTTAATGCTTTGATCCGGTACTCTATTAAAAGGAGGCCTTAATATCCCTTAGTTTCCACTAGGACCCCGCTGCCACGGGAGGGTAGGACAAAAGATGTCATGCAAGTTCTTCTCCATAAGCATGTATGACTATATTCGGAATACACGCCTACATTACATTGATGAATTGGAGCTATACATGTCACCCTATGTTATGATTGTTACATGATGAACCACATCCGGCATAATTCTCCATCACTGATCCAATGCCTATGAGCTTTTCACATATTGTTCTTCGCTTATTTACTTTTCCGTTGCTACTGTTACAATCACTACAAAACCCAAAAATATTACTTTTTCTACCGTTACCGTTACTTCCATACTACTTTGCTACTAAATACTTTGCTGCAGATATTAAGTTATCCAGGTGTGATTGAATTGAGAACTCGACTGCTAATACTTGAGAATATTCTTTGGCTCCCCTTGTGTCGAATCAATAAATTTGGGTTGAACACTCTACCATCAAAAACCGTTGCGATCCCCTATACTTGTGGGTTATCAGTCCTTTATATACGGGGGCAGGGGGCACCTCTAGACACAACAATCGATCTCTTGATCTCTTAGCCGTGTGCGGTGCCCCCCTCCATGATATTCCACCTCGATCATATCGTAGCGGTGCTTAGGCGAAGCCCTGCATCGGTAGCAACATCATCACCGTCACCATGTCGTCGTGCTGACGGAACTCTCCCGTGAAGCTCTATTGGATCGGAGTTCGCGGGACGTCATCGAGCTGAACGTGTGCTGAACTCGGAGGTGCCGTACGTTCGATACTTGGATCGGTCGGATCGTGAAGACGTACGACTACATCAACTGCGTTGTGCTAGCGCTTCCTCTTCGGTCTCACAGTGCGTGGACACACTCTCCCCTCTCGTTGCTATGCATCACCATGATCCTGTGTGTGCGTACGATTTTTTTTGAAATTACTACGTTCCCCAACAGTGGCATCCGAGCCAGGTTTTATGCGTAGATGTTATATGCACGAGTAGAACACAAGTGAGTTGTGGGTGATGCAAGTCATACTTCTTACCAGCATGTCATACTTTGGTTCGGCGGTATTGTTGGATGAAGCGGCCCGGACCGACATTACGCGTACGCTTACGCGAGACTGGTTCTACCGACGTGCTTTGCACATAGGTGGCTGGCGGGTGTCAGTTTCTCCAACTTTAGTTGAACCGAGTGTGGCTATGTCCGGTCCTTGAGAAGGTTAAAACAACACTAACTTGACGATTCTATCGTTGTGGTTTTGATGCGTAGGTAAGAACAGTTCTTGCTCAGCCAGTAGCAGCCACATAAAACTTTCAACAACAAAGTAGAGGACGTCTAACTTGTTTTTGCGGGGCATGTTGTGATGTGATATGGTCAAGACATGATGCTATATTTTATTGTATGAGATGATCATGTTTTGTAACCGAGTTATCGGCAACTGGAAGGAGCCATATGGTTGTCGCTTTATTGTATGCAACGCAATCACCCTGTAATGCTTTACTTTATCACTAAGAGGTAGCGATAGTCGTAGAAGCATAAGTTGGCGAGACGACAACAATGCTACGATGGAGATCAAGGTGTCGCGCCGGTGACAATGGTGATCATGATGGTGCTTCGGAGATAGAGATCACAAGCACAAGATGATGATGGCCATATCATATCACTTATATTGATTGCATGTGATGTTTATCTTTTATGCATCTTATCTTGCTTTAATTGGCGGTAGCATTAGAAGATGATCTCTCACTAAATTTCAAGATAAAAGTGTTCTCCCTGAGTATGCACTGTTGCGAAAGTTCTTCGTGCTGAGACACCACCTGATGATCGGGTGTGATAAGCTCTACGTTCAAATACAACGGGTGCAAAACAGTTGCACACGCGGAGTACTCAGGTTAAACTTGACGAGCCTAGCATATGCAGATATGGCCTCGGAACCCTGAGACCGAAAGGTCGAGCGTGAATCATATAGTAGATATGATGAACATAGTGATGTTCACCATTGAAACTACTCCATCTCACATGATGATCAGACATGGTTTAGTTGATATGGATCACGTGATCACTTAGAGGATTAGAGGGATGTCTATCTAAGTGGGAGTTCTTTAATAATTTGATTAACTGAACTTTAATTTATCATGAACTTAGTACCTGATAGTATTTTGTATGTCTATGTTGTTGTAGATAGATGGCCCGTGCTATTGTTCCATTGAATTTTAATGCGTTCCTTGAGAAAGCAAAGTTGAAAGATGATGGTAGCAATTACACGGACTAGGTCCGTAACTTGTGGATTATCCTCATTGCTTCACAGAAGAATTACGTCCTGGAAGCACCACTGGGTGCCAGGCCTGCTGCAGATGAACC
This sequence comes from Aegilops bicornis, assembly GCA_021605145.1. Classification (NCBI taxonomy): domain Eukaryota; kingdom Viridiplantae; phylum Streptophyta; class Magnoliopsida; order Poales; family Poaceae; genus Aegilops; species Aegilops bicornis. The sequence continues at coordinate 371,736,045 of CM038669.1, read as the reverse complement.
TGACAATGTTAAGAACGTCTGGCAGAACAAAGCTGATGACTACTCGATAGTTCAGGGTGCCATGCTTTACGGCTTAGAACCGGGGCTTCGACGACGTTTTAAACGTCATGGAGCATATGAGATGTTCCAGGAGTTGAAGTTAATATTTCAAGAAAATGCCCGGATTGAGAGATATGAAGTCTCCAATATGTTCTACAGCTACAAGATGGAGGAGAATAGTTCTGTTAGTGAACATATACTCATAATGTCTGGGTATAACAATCACTTGATTCAACTGGGAGTTAATCTTCCGGATGATAGTGTTATTGACAGAATTCTTCAATCACTGCCACCAAGCTAAAAAAGCTTCGTGATGAACTATAATATGCAAGGGATGGATAAGACAATTCCCGAGCTCTTCGCAATGCTAAAGGCTGCAGAGGTAGAAATCAAGAAGGAGCATCAAGTGTTGATGGTCAACAAGACCACCAGTTCAAGAAAAGGGCAAAGGGAAGAAGAAGGGAACTTCAAGAAGAACTGACAAACAAGTTGCTGCTCAAGAGAAGAAACCCAAGTTTGGACCTAAGCACGAGATCGAGTGCTTCTACCGCAAGCGGTAGTCACTTTGGAAGCGGAACTGCCCCAAGTATTTGGTGAATAAGAAGGATGGCAAGGTGAACAAAGGTATATATGATATACATGTTATTGATGTGTACCTTACTAATGCTCGTAGTAGCACTGGGTATTTGAATCTGGTTACATTGCTAATATTTGCAACTCGAAGCAGGGCTACGGATTAAGCGAAGATTGGCTAAGGACGAGGTGACGACATGCGTGGGAAATGGTTCCAAAGTCGATGTGATCGCGGTCGGCACGCTACCTCTACATCTACCTTCGGGATTAGTCTTAGACCTAAATAATTGTTATTTGGTGCCAACGTTGAGCATGAACATTATATCTGGATCTTGTTTCATGCGAGACGGTTATTCATTTAAATCAGAGAATAATGGTTGTTCTATTTATATGAGTAATATCTTTTATGGTCTTGCACCCTTGAAGAGTGGTCTATTTATATTAAATCTCGATAGTAGTGATACACATATTCATAATATTGAAGCCAAAAGATGCAGAGTTGATAATGATAGTGCAACTTATTTGTGGCACTGCCGTTTAGGTCATATTGGTGTAAAGCGCATGAAGAAACTCCATTCCGATGGACTTTTGGAATCACTTGATTATGAATCACTTGGTACTTGCGAACCATGCCTCATGGGCAAGATGACTAAAGTGCCATTCTCCGGAACTATGGAGCGAGCAACAGATTTATTGGAAATCATACATACTAATGTACGTGTCCAATGAATGTTGAGGCTCGCGACGGGTATCGTTATTTTCTCACCTTCACAGACAATTTGCGCAGATATGGGTATATCTACTTAATGAAACATAAGTCTGAAACATTTGAAAAGTTCAAAGAATTTCAGAGTGAAGTAGAAAATCATCGTAACAAGAAAATAAAGTTTCTACGATCTGATCATGGAGGAGAATATTTGAGTTACGAGTTTGGTCTTCAATTGAAACAATGTGGAATAGTTTCACAACTCACGCCATCTGGAACACCACAGCGTAATGGTGTGTCCGAACGTCGTAATTGTACTTTACTAGATATGGTGCGATCTATGATGTCTCTTACTGATTTACCGCTATCATTTTGGGGTTATGCTTTAGAGACGGCTGCATTCATGTTAAATAGGGCACCATCTAAATCCGTTGAGACGACGCCTTATGAACTATGGTTTGGCAAGAAACCAAAGTTGTCATTTCTTAAAGTTTGGGGCTGCGATGCTTATGTGAAAAAGCTTCAACCTGATAAGCTCGAACCCAAATCGGAGAAATGTGTCTTCATAGGATACCCAAAGGAAACTGTTGGGTACACCTTCTATCACAGATCTAAAGGCAAGACTTTTGTTGCTAAATTTGGATCCTTTCTAGAGAAGGAGTTTCTCTCGAAAGAAGTGAGTGGGACGAAAGTAGAACTTGATGAGGTAACTGTACCTGCTCCCTTATTGGAAAGTCGTTCATCACAGAAACCGGTTCCTGTGACACCTACACCAATTAGTGAGGAAGCTAATGATGATGATCATGAAACTTCAGTTCAAGTTACTACCAAACATCATAGGTCAAGCAGAGTAAGATCCGCACCAGAGTGGTACGGTAATCCTATTCTGGAGGTCATGTTACTAGACCATGATGAACCTACGAACTACGAGGAAGCAATGATGAGCCCAGATTCCGCAAAATGGCTTGAGGCCATGAAATCTGAGATGGGATCCATATATGAGAACAAAGTGTGGACTTTGATTGACTTGCCCGATGATCGGCAAGCCATCGAAAATAAATGGATCTTCAAGAAGAAGACAGACGCTGACGGTAATGTTACTGTCTACAAAGCTCAACTTGTTGTGAAAGGTTTTCGACAAGTTCAAGGAATTGACTACGATGAGACCTTCTCACCCGTAGCGATGCTTAAGTCCGTCCGAATCATGTTAGCAATTGCCGCATTTTATGATTATGAAATTTGGCAAATGGATGTAAAGACTGCATTCCTGAATCGATTTCTGGAAGAAGAGTTGTATATGATGCAACCTGAAGGTTTTATTGATCCAAAGGGTGCTAACAAAGTGTGCAAGCTCCAGCAATCCATTTATGGACTGGTGCAAGCCTCTCGGAGTTGGAATAAACGCTTTGATAGTGTGATCAAAGCATATGGTTTATATAGACTTTTGGAGAAGCCTGTATTTACAAGAAAGTGAGTGGGATCTCTGTAGCATTTCTAATCTTATATGTGGATGACATATTGTTGATTGGAAATGATATAGAATTTCTGGATAGCATAAAAGGATACTTGAATAAGAGTTTTTCAATGAAAGACCTCGGTGAAGCTGCTTACATATTGGGCATCAAGATCTATAGAGATAGATCAAGACGCTTAATTGGACTTTCACAAAGCACATACCTTGACAAAGTTTTGAAGAAGTTCAAAATGGATCAAGCAAAGAAAGGGTTCTTGCCTGTGTTACAAGGTGTGAAATTGAGTAAGACTCAATGCCCGACCACTGCAGAAGATAGAGAGAAAATGAAAGATGTTCCCGATGCTTAAGCCATAGGCTCTATCATGTGTGCAATGTTGTGTACCAGACCTGATGTGTGCCTTGCTATTAGTTTAGCAGGGAGGTACCAAAGCAATCCAGGAGTGGATCACTAGACATCGGTCAAGAACATCCTGAAATACCTGAAAAGGACTAAGGATATGTTTCTCATTTATGGAGGTGACAAAGAGCTAGTCGTAAATGGTTACGTCGATGCAAGCTTTGACACTGATCCGGACAATTCTAATCGCAAACAGGATACGTATTTACATTGAACGGTGGAGCTGTCAGTTGGTGCAGTTCTAAACAAAGCGTCGTGGCGGGATCTACGTGTGAAGCGGAGTACATAGCTGCTTCGGAAGCAGCAAATGAAGGAGTCTGGATGAAGGAGTTCATATCCGATCTAGGTGTCATACCTAGTGCATCGGGTCCAATGAAAATCTTTTTTGGCAATACTGGTGCAATTGCCTTGGCAAAGGAATCCAGATTCCACAAGAGGACCAAGCACATCAAAAGACGCTTCAATTCCATCCGGGACCAAGTCTAGGTGGGAGACATAGAAATTTGCAAGATACATACGGATCTGAATGTTGCAGACCCGTTGACTAAGCCTCTTCCACGAACAAAACATGATCAGCACCAAAACTCCATGGGTGTTAGAATCATTACTGTGTAATCTAGATTATTGACTCTAGTGCAAGTGGGAGACTAAAGGAAATATTCCCTAGAGGCAATAATAAAGTTATTATTTATTTCCTTATATCATGATAAATGTTTATTATTCATGCTAGAATTGTATTAACCGGAAACATAATACTTGTGTGAATACATAGACAAACAGAGTGTCACTACTATGCCTCTACTTGACTGGCTCGTTGATCAAAGATGATTATGTTTCCTAGCCATAGACATGAGTTGTCATTTGATTAACGGGATCACATCATTAGTATAATGATGTGATTGACTTGACCCATTCCGTTAGCTTAGCACCTGATCGTTTAGTATTCTGCTATTGCTTTCTTCATGACCTATACATGTTCCTATGACTATGAGATTATGCAACTCTCGTTTACCGGAGGAACACTTTGTGTGCTACCAAACGTCACAACGTAACTGGGTGATTATAAAGATGCTCTATAGGTGTATCCGAAAGTACTTGTTGGGTTGGCATATTTCGAGATTAGGATTTGTCACTCTGATTGTCGGAGAGGTATCTCTGGGGCCACTCGATAATGCACATCACTATAAGCCTTGCAAGCATTGTAACTAATGAGTTAGTTGCGGGATGATATATTGCGGAACGAGTAAAGAGACTTGCAGGTAACGAGATTGAACTAGGTATTGGGATACCGAGGATCGAATCTCGGGCAAGTAACATACCGATGACAAAGGGAACAACGTATGTTGTTATGCGGTTTGACCGATAAAGATCTTCATAGAATATGTGGGATCCAATATGAGCATCCAGGTTCCTCTATTGGTTATTGACCAGAGACGTGTCTCGGTCATGTCTACATAGTTCTTGAACCCGCAGGGTCCGCACGCTTAAAGTTCGATGACGATTATATTATGAGTTTTTGAGTTTTGATGTACCGGAGGTAGTTTGGAGTCCCGGATGTGATCACGGACATGACGAGGAGTCTCGAAATGGTCGAGACGTAAATATCGATATATTGGACGACTATGTTCGGACACCGGAATGGTTTCGGGGAGTTTCGGACATATACCGGAGTACTGGGGTGTTATGGAACCCCCCGGGGAGTTTAATGGGCCAAGATGGGCCTTAGTGGAGAAGAGGTGGGGCGGCTAGGGCTGGCCGCGTGCCCCCTACCCCTCTAGTCCGAATTGGACAAGGAGGGGGGCGGCGCCCCCTTTCCTTCCTCCTCTCTCCTTCCCTTCCTTTCCCCCTCCTACTCCAACTAGGAAAAGAGGGAGTCCTACTCCCGGTGGGAGTAGGACTCCTCCCTGGCGCTCCCTCCTCCTGGCTGGCCGCCTCCTCCCCCTGGTCCTTTATATACGGGGGCAGGGGGCACCTCTAGACACAACAATTGATCTCTTGATCTCTTAGCCGTGTGCGGTGCCCCCTCCATGATATTCCACCTCGATCATATCGTAGCGGTGCTTAGGCGAAGCCCTGCGTCGGTAGCAACATCATCACCGTCACCATGCCATCGTGCTGAAGGAACTCTCCCGTGAAGCTCTGCTAGATCGGAGTTCTTGGGACGTCATCGAGCTAAACATGTGCTGAACTCAGAGGTGCCGTATGTTCGGTACTTGGATCGGTCGGATCGTGAAGACGTACGACTACATCAACTGCGTTGTGCTAATGCTTCCGCTTTCGGTCTATGAGGGTACGTGGACACACTCTCCCCTCTCGTTGTTATGCATCACCATGATCCTGTGTGTGCGTTGGAATTTTTTTGAAATTACTACATTCCCCAACACCTACTTTTGCCATTTCTTATGCCAAATGTTTGACGCATACATCTTGGGAGCGCTATTTCATCAAAGATGGTTATGTTATGAGAGCTAACAAACTTTGCATCCCCGAGTCTTCTCTTTGCTTGTTGCTTTTGCAAGAATCTCATGGAGGTGGACTAATGGGACATTTTGGACGCGACAAGACACTTGCTATGCTCTCCAAGACCTATTTTTGGCCCAAGATGTTTCACGACGTCAACCGCTTCACCAACCGATGCTCTACATGTCGCAAAGCTAAGTCTAAATCTCAATCTCATGGCCTTTACATGCCACTTCCAATTCCATATCAACCATGGGAAGATATTAGCATGGATTTTGTGCTTGGTTTGCCTAGAACTAGAAGTGGCAAGGATTCCGTTTTTGTTGTTGTGGACCGATTCTCCAAAATGGCTCATTTCATTCCTTGCAACAAGATAGACGATGCTTCACATGTTTCCAATCTCTTTTGTAGGGAAATCTTGCGACTTCATGGAGTACCAAAGACAATTGTCTCGGACCGTGACGTCAAGTTCTTGAGTTACTTTTGGAAGACCTTATGCGCCAAGCTCGGAATCAAGCTACTATTCTCCACGGCATACCATCCACAAACCGACGGCCAAACGGAGGTGAAGAATCGCACGCTCTCCACTCTTCTCCGCGTGCTAATCAAGAAGAACATCAAGGAGTGGGAGGAGTGTCTACCGATCGCCGAGCACGCCTACAACCGCGCAAGACACTCAACAACCGGCAAGTCCCCTTTCGAGGTCGTCTACGGATTCAACCCGTTGTCCCCTTTGGACATCCTTCCTCTACCACTACAAGAGCGCATCAACATGGACGTGAGCAACCGAGTGAACTACCTCAAGAAGATGCATGAAGATACAAGGCACACCATCGAGCGCCAAGTACAACGACTAGCGACCAAGCTCAACGTCAACAAGCAACCCTTGATATTCAACATGTGAGATCTTGTGTGGCTACACCTTCGCAAGGATCGTTTCCCTAATGAACGCAAGTCCAAACTTCTACCACGAGTCGATGGACCCTTCAAGGTGCTAGCACGCTACAATAACAACGCTTACAAGATCGACCTCCCGCGCGACAAGTACAACGTGAGCGACGTCTTCAACGTCAAAGATCTTTCGCCATAACATGGTGATGAGGATTTCGATCCGAGGTCGGATCTTCCCCAAGGGATGGGAGATGATGCGGATCATCCCACAATCATCCCCATGGACGCATCTATACCTCCAATGACACCACTTGGACCAATGACAAGAGCCCGAGCAAAGGCTATCGAAGATAAGGTGAACTCGCTCCTTTCCGAACTACCACTTTCGACACATGAGACATGGCTACTACCTCAAACGGGAACACTATGTGTGCTTAGGTACTTGGAGGAAAGCCATGGAACATCTACATCCAATGGACAAGGCGGCGAGGACACCAAGTGCGAGGGACAAGAAGAAGAGCCGTCACAGAAGCTATAGGCTCCGGACGACTGGCCCAGCCCGGACGTCCGACCTCTAAAGGCTACACCAACCCAAGGAAGCTAGGCCACCGAATGATACAGCGGTCGGACGACCGACCAGGCCCGGACGTCCGACGACCCCTAGGCTCCGGACGACCGAGTCCCTCCAGACGACCGACACTACGCCAACAGAACTGAATATATGGAAATCCGAGGAAGACTGGACGACCAGCGGCCGGATGACCGGGCACATACGAACGTCTGACGCCGTGGCAACAGAACGTAATTTGCGGACATCCGAAGATCAACGGACGTCCGGATCCCCGCGAGCCTCCGGACGACCGGCGCCTCACGGACGTCCGGACCCTGGCTGCATCTAGTTTCGGGCCGAAGCCCATGTACCCCTCTGAGGGAGTCCTGGACTAGGGGGTGTCCGGATAGCCGAACTATCATCACGGCCAGACTCCAAGACTATGAAGATACAAGATTGAAGACTTCGTCCCGTGTCCGGATGGGACTTTCCTTGGCGTGGAAGGCAAGCTTGGCTATACGGATATGTAGATCTCATCACATTGAAACCGACGATGTGTAACCCTAACCTATCCGGTGTCTCTATAAACTTTAGGGTTTTAGTCCGTGGGACGAACAACAATCATACCATAGGCTAGCTTCTAGGGTTTAGCCTCCTTGATCTCCTGGTAGATCTACTCTTGTACTACCCATATCATCAATATTAATCAAGCGGGAGTAGGGTATTACCTCCATCGAGAGGGCCCGAACCTGGGTAAAAACATCGTGTCCCTTGTCTCCTGTTACCATCCACCTAGGCGCATGATTCGGGACCCCCTACCCGAGATCCGCGGTTTTGACACCGACATTGGTGCTTTCATTGAGAGTTCCTCCGTATGCCGTCACGGTAGGCCCGATGGCTCCTTCGATCATCAACAACGACGCGGTCCAGGGTGAGACTTTTCTCCCCAGACAGATCTTCATATTCGGCGGCTTTGCACTGCGGGCCAATTCGCTTGGCCATCTGGAGCAGATCGAAAACTACGCCCCTGGCCATTAGGTCAGATTTGGAAGTTTGAACTATAAGGCCGATATCCGCGGAGACTTGATCTTCGACGGATTCGAGCCGTAGAGCGTGCCGCACTGTCTCGATGGGCATGATCTAGCTCTGCAGCGAGCGATGCCACAGGCCGCACTGCTTCCGCTCCGACCCTTAATCCGGGCGGATTCCCCGATCGAGGGCGGGTGGTTGCACACCGCCTCGGGGCTACCATCTCTATGGCGATTGAGCGAACTCCATCCCTGTCGCTGCGAAGACCTCGACTCTGTGGTGCGGACTCCTCTCCGGACTCCGAACCCTCCGCGCCCCTACCAATCGAATCCGATTGGGCGCGGTCATGGAGTTCACTGCGCGGACATCTTTCAAAGACTCGCCCTTTTGGCGACATCATGAATTCACTAAAGTCTCTCTCTTTATTCGGAGAGCCTGGCGGACTACGGACGGGAAGGTTGGGATGCGGACGACGAAGAAATTCAACGCCCACCCACCACCCACTTTGTAGCCACTTTGCCGATGATTTAACCGACATGCTAGACTTCGACTCCGACGAATCGACGGTATGGACGGCGATGCCGGAGACGACCAAGACCCAGCGCCTACAGGGCACTGGAAGGCCACCTTGTCATACGACATATACATGGTGGATATCCCAAAAGATGGGAACGACGATGGAACAACGGAGGATGACCCCTCCAAAAGCAATCAAGCGCGGCGTGCGGGCGCCGCTCTAAATCCCGCCACAAAGCAAAAGCGGTGATTCCGCACGGGAGATAATAACACCGGACAAGACCGAAGACAACCCCTCCAGCGGGACTCGGCGCAGGAGGAGGGAGAAGTGTCCGCCTGACGGCTTGCGTAAAGAGAGGTCGAGGATGATAATTACGCGCCTCGCTCCGAAGATGAGGCAAGCCCCGACGACGACTAATTTGTCGTGCCTGAGGATCCCGCCGAACAGGAGCGTTTCAAACGCAGGCTTATGGCCACGGCAAATAGCCTCAAGAAAAAGCAGGAACAACTTAGAGCTGACCAAGACCTGCTAGATGACAGATGGACTGAAGTCCTTGCAGCCGAAGAGTATGAACTCGAACGCCCCTCCAAAAGCTACCCCAAACGCAGGCCGTTGCCTCGATCAGAGGAGGAAGCACCCAAGTCACCGGTATACGACATGGCAGACCGGCCACCCGTGGCCGCTGACAGAGAAGCCTCTCGGCCCTCCGCTCAAGCCACACCCCGACGCCGCTCAAAAAGTACCAAGGCACGGGAAAACGCACCGGACTTGCGAGATATATTGGAGGATAAGGCAAAACATACAAGGTCGATCTACGGATCACGTGGGCGCCCAACGACGCGGGATGATTACCGTCGCGCCGGATACAGCAAACCCGCCGGGCCGAACACGATGAACAAAGCTCATATGAGCTACGTCGTGATATAGCCCAATACTGAGGCGCCAAGACACCCACTATGCTTCACAAATGAAGTAATGGATCATCAAATCACGAGGGCTTCAAAACCGTAAACATCGAATCATACGATGGTACCACAGATCTGCGGTGCGGATCGAGGACTATCTCCTCCATATCCACATGGCCCTTGGTGATGATCTACATGCCATCAAATACCTCCCACTCAAGCTTAAAGGACCAGCTCGGCATTGGCTCAACAGCTTGCCAAAGCATAATCAATTGGTTGTTGGGAGGACACGGAAGCCGCATTCCTTGATAACTTCCAGGCACATATGTACGACCACCGACGCCGATGACCTTAGCCACATAATCCGGCAGCGGAAGAATCGGCGGACAATTACGGACACGGTTCCTAACAAAGAAAAATCAAATCGTTGATTTGTCCGGATGCAGAGGCCCTTGCAGCCTTCAAACATAACATCCGCGATGAGTGGCTTGCCCGGCACCTAGGGCAGGAAAAGCCAAAATCCATGGCAGCCCTCACAACACTCATGACCTGCTTTTGTGCGGGAGAGGACAGCTGGCTAGCTCGAAGCAACAACTTGGCCAAACATACTGATAGTTCGGATACCAAGGACATCAATGGCAGGTCGCGTCGCAACAAGAACAAGCGCCGCATTAACGGCGATAACACTGAAGATACGGCCGTCAATGCCGGATTGAGGCTCTAAACCCGGTCGGCGGAAGAAGCCATTCAAAAGAAATACCCAGGCCCGTCCAACTTGGACCGAATACTCGATCGCTTGTGCGGATACATGGCACCCCGAAAACCAGCCAATCACACCAACAGGATTGTTGGGTGTTCAAGCAAGCGAGCAAGTTAAGTGCGAACTCAATGACAAGGACTGCATAGCGATGACGAGGAAGAGCCCGGCCGCCCGAACAATAGAGGATGAGAAGGTTTTCCCACGCAAGTGCGGACGGTGAACATGATATACGCAACCCATATACCCAAAAGGGAGCGGAAGCATGCACTAAGGGACGTATATGCGATGGAGCCAGTCGCCTCGAAGTTCAACCCATGGTCTTCCTACCCGATCACCTTCGATCGAAGGGACCACCCCACTAGCATCCGTCACGGCGGCTTCGCTGCATTGGTTCTTGACCCAATTATCGACGGATTTCACCTAACCAGAGTCCTGATGGACGGCGGCAGCAGCCTGAACCTGCTTTATCGAGGATACGGTCGCAAAATGGGCATAGACCCCTCAAGGATTAAACCTACAAAGACGACCTTTAAAGGCGTCATCTTTGGGTGTAGAGGCGGTTATGCGGGCTCGGTTACACTCGAAGTGGTCTTTGGATCTCCGGATAACTTCCGAAGCGAAGAGTTAATCTTTGACATCGTCCCATTCCACAGCGGCTATCATGCACTGCTCGGACGAACCGCATTTGCAAAGTTCAATGCGGTGCCGACTCACGCATACCTCAAGCTCAAGATGCGGACCCTCGAGGAGTAATCACGGTCAATGGAAACACCGAGCGCTCTCCGAGCAGAGGAGCACACGGGCGGCCCTCGCGACGGAGGTACAAAGCAGCCTATCACGGCAACTCTCGAGTCCGGCCATTAAGCGTCCGGACACCGCTAAGCCGCGCCGAGTAACCTACAACAAGACCGCTGGCACGATTCAAGCATCGCCAGCGTAATCCGGCTAACCCCATCCCTCGCGAAATTGGGAAGCTAGTGTTACAGCGTACATAATTATGCTCTGGAGATACCATGGGCATATGGGGAGGGCAAGACCACTTGACGCCAAGAATGCGGCTCGACCGCACTGAGGGCCCCCGATTGTGTCATTCTTTTCCTTTTTCCTTTTTCTTCCTTTTCCTTACTTTCGGACTCCGTCTTTCAGAAGTCTGTCCGGCACTAGAATCGCCGAACTCACGATGCAACAGCCAGGGGAAGCGATAAGCCACGTCGAAGTGTTCAGGTGGTCTCTATTACGAGCATTATACCTGTTTTACATAGCATCCATGACTTACCCCTGGAGGGGGACATGTTAGATAGTCCCATCCCTTGCTTATCGCACTATTTGTATCATTCTGCTTTCATTGCAGTACCTTTTTGAATAAACAATACATAGCTTTTTCTTATTATTGCTCTGCTCTCCTTTATTTATACATATGTTCATTTCACGACATGTTGCAACCGTACACTTTGGTACGGACAATACACCAGGGGCTTAAGTATCCCAAAATTATGGTGTGATAAGTCCGAACACTTCCACAAGTGCGGCACCCCGAACTTATAGCATTATATGAATCGGCTCCGAATCATGTCTTGGGTCAATAGTTGGGTTAGCCCGGCTTCCGTGTTTTGGTACCTTACGTTCCGTTATATCGGCTAAGGTAGCACCGGGAGAACCACTGCGATTGTGCCCCAGTTGAGCTGGGTCGAGCACCTCAGTGGAGAAAGCTAAAACTGACCGTCATGATAGGGCGAGAGCCGGTCGCTGTTCGAGAGGTTTTTTCGGGTCCCTAAAGACTTATGCTGCTTAGAGCGAGGAACCAGAATTGTCCGGCCAAGGCGTGGATAGCGCCCCGAACTCGGTCTTCCGAATATTAGGGGCTTCGCCGAAATTTAAAATTATAGAATTCTATGGCTAAGTGAGAGTGTTCAAGCATTATAAGTCCGGTTGCCTTGTTCTTTGTGTTGAGCGCCTCCCTAGATGAACCCAAGAATGGGAACAAGAGTGCTCAAGTTTATCCGAACACCCCACACTTGTGGCATGAAATTTGAAGCCAACGACTTTCCATCTCTCAAATTTGATAAGCGGCCGCCTGAAGGTAATATTTTAAATTAACAAGCGTTGCATAGCGCATATGAACATGTTTTCAGCGTACATGATAACAAATGCGAGCCTATTCAAAAAGTACATCTTTGGAGCACTCATCCGCTATTCGGCGGGCACCCTTCAGGAGGCCCTCATAGTACATTTCGGGTGTGCGATGCTCATGGCCCTTCGGTGGCCCGTCCGTCACAAGCTTCTCCGCATCCAGCTTGCCCCAGTGCACTTTAGCACGGGCAAGGGCCCGACGGACACCTTCAATGCAGACGGAGCACTTGATGACTTCAATCCGTGGACAGGCGTCCACCAGCCGCTGCACTAAGCCGAAGTAGCTCCCGGGCATGGCCTCCAATGGCCACAGCCGCGCTATAAGGCCCTTCATGGCCTGTTCGGCGACCTTGTGGAGCTCGACCAACTGCTTCATCTGGTCGCTCAGGGGCACCGGATGTCCGGCCTCAGCATACTGAGACCAGAACACCTTTTCCGTCGAGCTCCCCTCGTTGGCGCGGTAGAATGCGGCAGCATCAGACACACTACGGGGCAAATCTGTGAATGCTCCTGGAGAGCTCCGAATCCGGGTAAGTAATAGGTAATTCACTTTCACATGCTTGCTTTGCATAAAGAATGCCTTACCCGCCACTATCTTCTTTAACGACTCAATTTCTTGGAGGGCTTTTGGGCCTCGGCCTTAGCAGCTTTGGCACTCTCAAGAGCCGAGGCGAGCTCGGAGTCTCGAGTCTTCGAGTCACGCTCCAAACTCTCGTGTTTTTCCACGAGAGCTTGGAGCTCTTGCCGTACCTTAGCCAGCTGCGCCTCCCCCTTCTCTCGCTCGGTGCGTTCCGCAGCCGCTTTATTTTCGGCCACGGACATTGCTTCCCTCAGGGTCGCCACCTCGTTCGTGGCCCCTGCAGTACCCATGTTATTCTTGTTATCTTTTGCAACCGAAACCTTTCTATATGGTATTTCTTTATTAAGGTACTACGTACCTTCCTTGTCCTCGAGCTGCTTCTTGGCTTGGCCGAGCTCGTTCTCGGACCGCTCGAGGCTCTGCTTTAATGCATCGACCTCTGCGGTCGGTCTGACAGAGGTCGGCGTGTGACCTGCATTCCCATATTGACATACTTATGTTAGACTCATGCGTATATCTTTTACATCCTTAGTTCGGCTTTTCTTTCCGAACACGAACTAAGCATCAGGGCTCTTGTCTGTCACGGTAATATTTTTACATATTCTAAACTTACCTCAAAGCTTTGTTAGAAGGCTGGTACAGGCTTGGTCGGCCCGCTCTTGGCGGACTGAACTGTCCGGATCACCGCACTCATAACAGGCGGTGCTCCTCCTCGATGGAGGCGCCGTTGGCGCCTCAAGAAGATATCCGGTGCCTCGGTTGGGCCGGAGGACACGGCGTCTTACCCTTCTTGCGAAGGACCGCTTGCCGGGACTCCGGAACCACTGAAGGTTCCGGCATGGAGTCCGGACAAGGGTGAGCTTAGAAACCTGGGGTCTTGCCCCCACGCGCTGAGTCAGGGAGGTCGCCTTGTGGAACCTCCTGCGCTACCTCCTCTTGACCAAGCCCCCCTTGGGGCCCCACCGCGGCGTCGTCCGCGGCGTGAGGCGAGGAGGCGGTCGGAAGCGAAGTACTCTCCATTTCCGACGAGCCCAGGGACCCGCTCGATGAATCGGCGAACTCGCCCTTGGGCGGGCTGCATGATTGTTCGGCATTAGAGAACACTATGCAATAATAAAAAGCCATGGGTATCCGGACACTTACGATCTCGCCAGGGCTTGGCCCTTGTAGGCCAATCCTCCTCGTCGTCGTCGGCGTTGGTGGAGAAGTCCGGAGGAAGGGTTCTTCCTTCTTGGACCCTCCGGCCTCCCGGTTAGGCGGCCTTCCTTTTCCTCTCCTCCCCGGGGAGAAGCTTCTTCTTCCTCCTCCTCGTCTTGGGAGAAGATTACGCTTGAGAATCTGACAAGACTGGCGTCGGGAGCTCCTTCGAGTTCCCATGGCCTCCTTCTTGGCCTTCTTCTCCGGCACCACATGGGGTGCGGAGCCAGCAGCCGTCGGTCGGGCGTCCGTTGGGTCTTCGGCAAAGGAGCCGGACAGTTAATCTGTCCGACGTCTTCGACCAGTCTGTCAAAGAATAGGGAGTTTTTAGATCCCACGTAGAGTCAATCTATGAAAAAGAGTCCCGTAAAGGGTAGAATAACTTACCTCGCCCGGCTTGACGCCGCGAAATGTATCCGCGATCTTTGTTAGCGGATGCGGGGCTTCGGCGCCCTTGAACAGCACCTTCCGGGCATCTTCGTGCGTAGTATCGAAGAGCCGGCTCAAGGTTCGTGTCAGGCCGGATCGAACTCCCACAAATTGAAGGCCCGTTGTTGGCATGGGAGAATCCGTGGATGAGCATCACTGGATTACATCGACAAGCACGAGATTCTTGTCCACCAGTGTTTGGACGCATGTTTGGAGTCCGGATAGCTCGTCCGGATCCCCCCACTTCAGGCCCGTCTCTTTCCATGACGAGAGCCGTGTGGGGAATCCATATCTGAATTCGGGGGCCGCCACCCATTCAGGGTCGCGTGGCTCGGTGATGGAGAACCACCCCGATTGCCACCCCTTTATTGTCTCCACAAAGGAACCCTCGAGCCATAGGACTTTGGCCATCTTGCCGACCATGGCGCCTCCGCACTCCGCTTGACGGCCGCCCACAACCTTCGGCCTGACATTAAAGGTCTTGACCATAGGCGAAGTGGGGCTGATGCGAGGAAGGACTCGCACATGACGATAAACGCCGAGATGTTGAGGACGAAATTCGGGGCCAGGTCGTGGAAGTCCAGGACGTAGTAGAACATGAGCCCCCGGACAAATGGGTGAAGTGGAAAACCTAGTCCGCGGAGGAAGTTGGGGAGAAACACCACCCTCTCATGGGGCCTGGGGATTGGAATGAGCTGCCTCGCGTCGGGCAACCTGTGCGCAATATCGCCGGACAAGTATCCGGCCTCCCGCAGTCTTGTGATGTGCCCCTCCGTGACAGAGGAGGCCATCCATCTGCCTCCCGCTCCTGACATGATTGGAGAAGGTTGAGGAGGAATGTGCGGACTTGGGTGCTAGAGCTCGAGTACGTGGAAATGGATGAGCAAAGGAGGAAGAGGGCGTAGGTGAAAAGGTGGATCCTTATCCCCTTATATGGACGGACGAAGCTATGCGTCCCCCACCAGCCTGGTAAAACTCGCTTATCTCCCAAGCGTCGTAATCAATGGCGCGGATGGGTTACCCACGTCCGTATTGATGAGAATCCCGGAATAAGGGGCACGATCTATGCTTTGATAAGACGTGCCAAGGAAACCGCCTCGCTAAACGCGCTAAGGCGGAACGGTAAAAACGATTCATAAAAAGGCATGGCCGTGGTGTGGTGTCACGCCGCGGAATACGTCAGCAGATCTATGCAAAAGTTATTCTCTCTACGGTGGTTTGTGGAACTTGTTTTGCAGAGTCGGACACTATCCTGGTGTTCAAAACCTTCCATGAAGTATTCGGAGGAGGAACCCGCCTTGCAATGCCGAAGACAATATGCGCGCCGGACTCATCGTCATTGAAGCCTGGTTCAGGGGCTACTGAGGGAGTCCTGGACTAGGGGGTGTCCGGATAGCCGAACTATCATCACGGCTGGACTCCAAGACTATGAAGATACAAGATTGAAGACTTCGTCCCGTGTCCGGATGGGACTTTCCTTGGCGTGGAAGGCAAGTTTGGCGATACGGACATGTAGATCTCCTACCATTGTAACCGACTCTGTGTAACCCTAACCTATCAAGTGTCTATGTAAACCGGAGGGTTTTAGTCCGTAGGACGAACAACAATCATACCATAGGCTAGCTTCTAGGGTTTAGCCTCCTTGATCTCGTGGTAGATCTACTCTTGTACTACCCATATCATCAATATTAATCAAGCGGAGTAGGGTATTACCTCCATCGAGAGGGCCCGAACACAGGTAAAAACATCGTGTCCCTTGTCTCCTGTTACCATCCGCCAAGACGCACAGTTCGGGACCCCCTACCCAAGATCCGCCGGTTTTGACACCGACACCCTCCACTTCGCCCCTCTTTTGCACTAAGACTATAAATAGACCTCTCCCTCCTCCTAGTTAGGGTTAGCATTGGTTTAGCTCATATGTGAGATAGCGCTTTGCTCATCCATACGGATCTACTCCACGAGAGACACTGCGACCCCTCTACGGAGAAGACCCCCCTTGGATTCAAGACCCCCTTCTGGGTGGCCCCATCAAGACCTCCTCACGGAAAAGAACCGGTTACCCTTTGTATCGTCCGTTGTTGACTTCGGATCGTGTATCCCCCTTTGTGTTTCGAGGATCTAGCATATGTGTGACTATATCTTGCTGGTTTTGAGAGTTCCTCTTGTGTTTTCCCTTGTTTTCCCCTCGTGTTCTTCGTGTTCTTACTTGGGATCCGCTCCTTTCGTGAAAGATCGGCCGTCTAGGGTTCCACCCTACATCATACACAAAGAACATTTTCTAAAACAAGATGAACATTTTCCTAATACATCTCGAAACAATTCTGAAATATATGATGTACATTTTCAAATGTGCAACAAAAATTAAAAAATACAGGACACACATTTAAAAAGTGGGTGTGTCAGTTTTGAAAAATACATGTTGATAATTTAAATAAATACAAGATGAAATTGTTTTACAAAGATGGTTAACTTTTGTGATACATGATGAACATTTTAAGTACACGATGAACATATTTTGAGCTACCACAATATTAATTTCTGTAATACGACGACATATATATTTAAAGTGCACTATGAAGATTTTTAAAATACATGATGATGTTAACAAAGAAGAAACAAAAAAAAGTAAAGTAGAAACCGAAAAACAAAAGAAAAGAAAAATAAGAACAAAGAAAAAACAGAATATAGAAAAACAAAACAAAACGGAAAGGAAGAAGAAACCGGCTTACCAGACCTGTCAAGATCCAATAGACTGTTTTTGGGAAGCTTCCCAAACCGGGATTTTCCTGGTTCGTGGTCACTGCCTCGTTGGTTTTTATTTGGTTTTCTTTTTTCTTCTTTTTAAATGTGCGTTTTTAATTCTTTTTTATAAATTTATGATTTTATGTATAAAAAATCTATGAACTTTTTTCAAATTTATGAAGTTTTTCCAAAATCAATGAACTTTTTTCTATTTTGATGAACCTTTTTTCAAATTGGATGAACTTTTTTTCAAATTGGATGAACTTTTTTTTAATTGCAATGAACTTTTTATCAAATTTGATGAACTTTTTTCAAGTTCGATGAACTCTTTTTCAAAATTGATGAACTTTTTATCAAATCCGATGAACTTTTTTCAAATCGATGAACTTTTTTCAAATTTTATGAACTTTTTTCAAATTTGGTGAACTTTTTTCCAAATTTATGAACTTCTTTTAAATCTGATGAACTTTTTCAAATTTCCTCGATTTGAAAAGAGTTCACGAATTTGAAAATTTTTGTCATATAAGGAAGAAAAAAAATAAGAAATAGAAAACAAAAGAAGGCAAAAAGGAAAGAGGAAAAAAGGAAAGAGGAAAAAAGGAAAAAGGAAAAAAGAAAAGAGGAAATAAGGAAAAATGAAACAATAAAAAAAGAAAAAAAGATGCAATCTAACAGATCTGGTTGAGTGGTGAGTGGTTAGCGTGTTGTAGTGCAGAACAAGTGGTTGGTGCTCCGATTCTTTCTAGCACGCGACGTTTTTTCCGTTTTATTCCTTTCGGTCGAGCCCCCGTGTTGGCCCGGCCCAGCAGCGCAGCAGCGTGGACGCCGAGACCCATAGTTGGCGCCGAAGGCGCTGACTAGGGGAAAATCCTATTCGCCGCTTGTTGCGGCGAACTGTCGAGCGATCGCACAGGGGCAGCGCAGCGAGGGATAGAAATGGGCCGGCCCACACATAATGCGTCCAAACCGGTTTTGCAAACCTTCTAGAAGGTTCCCTAAACCGTGTTTTTTCCTGTATCATTTTTTCTGGTTCCTTTTCGGCTCTCTATTGTTTTATTATTTCTCTTTTTTTCGTTTCTATTTCTTTTTCATGTTTTCTTTTTTGTTTTTTGTTTCACTTTCTTTTTCAAGTTTATTTTTCTTTTTCAGAATATGTTCGCTGTTTTACAAAATGTTTATGATTTTCTTTTTTATTTCTTTTTCTTTTCTTCTCTTTGTTTAAAAAATAAAATAAATAAATTTTGTCCGTGTTTCCAAAAAATGTTCAGTTTTCAAAAAAATGTTCTCAAAATTAAAAAATTGTTCTCGTTACACAAAAAAGTACAAAACTTCTGAAATTCAGAAAATGTACCGGATTTCAATTTTTTGTTCACATATTCAAAAAATGTTCGCACTTCCAAATTTGTTCGGGATATTTCAAAATTTCTCCCCGTTTCAAAATATGTTTTCAAGATCCAAAAAATGTTTGTGCTTTAAAAAAATTGTTCGCCCTACCAAATTTGTTCAGAATTTTGCAAAATTTCTCTCTGTTTCATAATATGTTCTTAAGATTCAAAAAATGTTCTTGCTTTAAAAAATTGTTCGCGCTTCCAAATTTGGTGAGGATTTTTTAAAATTGTTCACTGTTTCAAAATTGGTTCTCAAGATTCAAAAAATGTTTGGGAATTGAAAAAAATGTCCCAGCTTTCCAAATTTGTTCACAAATTCAATAATAGTTCATGTTTTTCAATTTTATTCATAAATTCAAAAAATGTTCTGGATGTTTTAAAAATGTAAACATTTTTATTTTTTGTTAACAAATTCAAGAAATCTTCCCCTTTTTCAAATTTGTTCACATCATCAAAATGTTCTTGTTTTACGAAATTTGTACGAAAATTCGGAAAATGTTTTTATTTTGAAGAAATATTCATAATTTTAAAAAGTTCAGTTGTAGGGGGTCGTCGGTTCGACCCAATAAATTGTCTGTAGTCTTTAACTGTCGTGCTGCTAATTGAACAAGAGAACGAGTCGACATCGCAGTGGTTTGCACGGCAGGCCCATTAGTGCGAAGTCGCGTGTTCGAGTTACAGCGCTAGCGCTATTTCTTTTTCGAAAAGTCTAACGCCCACACGTGTGGGCGTTAGCCAACTCGCGCACACGCATCCGTTGCCGTCCAGTAGCTACTGCACGAATCTTGACACGATCTGGCTGATTTTGTGTGCCACGTAGGACAAGTCGATTGTGTGGTGTGTAAGAGGGGTCGCCCGCACACCGGCTTCCTCTCCGCGGTCAACGGTTGCCACTCGGGGGCGTGCGGTGGGACTGCGGTTGCGCCCGCACGCGTCGCCCGAATGCGGTTGCCGTCTAGCACGACATACTTCACACCCCCATCGTGCGCGATTCCATTTACTCCCCCCACTTCTCTACTCACCCAACCCACCATCCGCAGCAGTTCATTCGATTGGAGGAGAAGCCGATAGGAGGAGGAGGCGGCGGAGGCGGAAGAGTCGACGGCATTCACGGCCGTCGGTGAGGCTCGCCGGACCAGAGAGTCTACGCCGGAGTGCCCGCAGCTTGAAGGTAATGCTCCTCCCCGCTGTCAGGACCCCGATTCCAAGTCACATCGACCTAGCCGGTAACACCTCATATCACTTTGCGGCCTCACGCACGGTATTCCCACGGGTGTCGCCTTACCATGGCCCGGGACCGTTTGCGCCTTTTGGCTCACGTATATGATAGTGTCGCTAGCATCCATATGACAGAGAACACAGGCCGACATGGCTAGTCGTGAACCCAAAGCGGCGCTAACCCATGGGGACATGCATACATGAATCACATCGAGAATGTCGGTCATCAACGTATGAATTCGGCTGTAGCACTGGGCTAACAGGACTCCGGTATCCCGGTCAGAAAGGTGCTAGGCAGGACTCGAATATCACCGCGTGACATTTTCGAGGGGATGACATAGGAACGAAGTGAAACACATGCCCGGCCGATCAAGTGTCCAAGCGGTAGTCTTTGGGCTAGCAGGACTCCGGTGAACCGGTCAGAGCGGACTACTATCGCTCAGGAAGCACTAGACTACATTTCCCCATATGAGAGGCTGCCAAGGATAAACAACTAGATTGTCGGATCCCACACATACCAAGCATTTCAAACATACACACAATATGCTCAATATGTGTAATACAACATGGCATCACAACATAACTCTACGACTCAAATATTTATTCATTAGGCTCCGAGGAGCGAGATATTACAAACATGGGTCTCATGACCTAAC
Organism: Aegilops bicornis; assembly: GCA_021605145.1. Lineage (NCBI taxonomy): Eukaryota > Viridiplantae > Streptophyta > Magnoliopsida > Poales > Poaceae > Aegilops > Aegilops bicornis. The sequence continues at coordinate 371,715,404 of CM038669.1, read as the reverse complement.
ACTCAGAGCATACAAGTCAAAGCACAAGCGGAAGCTTAACATGTTGGAGTACAGACATCTACAAATGAAAAAGGCTGAGAAGCCTGACTATCTACCAGATCCTGCCGAGGGCACAAGATCGTAGCTGAGGTAACAAGCTAAACGTCAAAGTCCAAGCGGAACTACTAGCGAGACTGACGTCTCTACGCAAAACATAAAATAAGAAAACGTGAGTACAAACGTACTCAGCAAGACTTACATCGTAACTATCTACGTATGCATCATTATCAACAAAGGGGTGGTGGAGTTTGACTGCAAAGAAGCCAGCTTTGACTTCGGTGGCTATCCTAAACTACGACGCAAGTAACTCTTTTGAGGTGGCGCTACGAGTCCACATATTCACCATATCAATACACCACTATGGACCCGCTCCGTCTCCCTACGAGAACGCCATCCATAGCACTCACGCTTATCTTGCGCATTTTAGAGTATTCACTTTCACTTGTCTATGAACTGATATAGGCAACCCAGAAGTCCTTTACCGCGGACACGGCTATTCGAATAGATCATATTAACCCTGTAGGGGTGTACTTCTTCACACACGCTCTCACCACTTACCGCCGTTTACACGACATGTACTCGGTAACCTTCAAGCGGAAGCCCAACGTGGGTGTCGGCCACGGCCTACCTAAACACTCAAGTCCCTAGTCCAGGTTTATCGCCTATTCGGGTTCCATCCGCAGGGAGTCCGGCCGAGGTTTCCACTAACGGCCCAACGATGTGTGCAGGGTTCCCGAGATACCAAACGGGCATTCGCACACTGCCACGGTGTATCTATCGCATCATAGCCCACCCATAGGGTCAGCGCTACGCACGGCCTCCAACACATATCCTACAAACACCAGAAACTAGTTGCAACTCCTGGACAGAGGGCAAGGGTGGTCAAGAAGCCGAGAGAGTCAATTAAGGATCCCAATGTGTGGTAGTAACTGTTTCATGGATCACAAACACAGAACTCAGTTCCTGAGGACGGTTTCAATGATACTACCCACCATGTACTACTACATTGCTTCTCACCGCTACCTTTACCAATTCGTTTTCACACAATTAGCTCACACAGTAGGGACATGTTCACGCACCTCCGATTCATCTCCGATGAATCAGATCTGACTCAACTCTAAGCAGTAGCAGGCATGACAAACAAGCATGAATCAGTAGGCACAACAGGCTCAAATAACTCCTACTCATGCTAGTGGGTTTCATCTATTCTTGTGGAATGACAGGTCATCACGAGAGAGGATAAAGGGTTCAGCTACCGCAGCAAGTAACAGATAAATCGTTGTTGTCCTAATGCACGTAAATGAGAGCAGGAGGCGAGAGAGTGGGATTATATCGAAATGAACAAGGGGTTTTGCTTGCACGGCACTACGAAGATAATATAGTTCTTCATCGGTGTCATCGAACAATCGTCGGAGCGTCGTCTGCGAGAGGGACAAACACCGCAATCGAGAAAGAACACAATCAATGCAATGCACATTCACATGAATGGCATGTCATGTTAAGGTACTGAATTCACCTAATGCAATATCTAGCCAAGTTAATTGAAGTGGAACTCAAACAAGAACAAATTCCAACTCCAAATGTTATTTCATAAATTGCCCTAATCATCATTTGTCCTATTCAGTGAGGTTAACTTGTTCAAACATGCATGATCATGGCATAAACAGATTCTTCATATTTTTCTGATCATTTTTCATATACAAATTATTTAATTTGGAGTTACGGTTGAATTTATATGAATTTTAGAAGTGTTGGGCATTTTCTGGAATTTCACGATTAGTTTTAAACGAGAAAATGATTAATGACATCGACATTGTGTCACTCGCGTCGGCCAAGGGTCAGCGAGTTGACCAGGTGGTCAACTCCGATCGGTGGGACCAGCGTGTCATTGACCCAGGACTAAACCACGGTCAAAACTAGCGCCGACCGGGTTTGACCACGTGGTGGGCCCATTGTCGATGTCATTAGTGTGCTAATTGGGGGATTAGCCGCTAATGGCAACGCCACGTCAGCGTCACCGGATCAGGCTCCGGTGACCACATCTCGTGGTGGAGGCTCGCCGGAGTTGCTCGGGCTCGCGCTACGGAGGACCATTTCGTGCACGGTTTGCGGCTACGGAGAGCTGGCGGTGGGGCGCACCCAGTGGTGGCAACAACTCGAGCTGGGGTGGTCGGGATCGACGGCGGCGACCAAATCGGCGGCGGCCGGAGTTCGGGTGCTCGCGGTTTTGGTGCTACGGGGCACGGCGGGGCGAACGGCCGGGTGCTACGGCCTCCTAGGGCATCTAGGAGCATGATGCGGTGCAAGGTCATGGCTGGGTCGAGCTCAGGCCACGGCGGCGACATCGCCGGCGAAGCCGAGCTCTCGGGCTCGATGGGAACGACGGCTAGAGAGGAAAATAGAGCACGGGGAGAGAGTGGTTCGGCAGAGGAGCTCACAAGGGGTCGGAAGAGAATCTCGGTGGGCTCGGGGAAGCTTCTGTGACGGCGAATTGACGACGGCGATCTCCGGGCACCGGAGATGAAGACGACGACACTCCGGTCGACTGGGGCCTCCTCTGGTCGCGTGCGTCGGTGTGTGTAGCTCCACGGGGTCAGGGCGGAGTTCAGGGATGCATAGAGGGAGCGAGGGGGTGGGCGTGGCTGTAAACGGCGTCGGGCGGCAAGCTCAGCAGGTGGGGGGGGAATAGAGAGGGATCCAGGGGGAAAGTGAGGGTGAGGAGAGAGCGAGGAGGGCGCTGGAGGTGTCGTGGCGTCCGCAGCGGGGTCGCGGAAGGGGGCAGGCAGGCAGGGAGGGAGGAGGTGGCGCTGCGTGGCGTGCGGGCACAACTGCGCCCATCCCTCTTGTCCCGAGGAGGAAGACGACAGGGAGGCGCTGGTGGGCTGGGCCGACCGACTACAATGCTGGGCCGAGGTAAGTGGGCTGCAGGTAAGCGACAGGTAACACTCTGTCTCTATTTTAATTTTTGTTTCTGTTTTCTATTTGCCTTTTGTTTTCTTTGATTTAGTAAAATACTAAACCACATCTAAAAATCCTGAAATAAATTGTGAGGACACATTGAATTATTTCCAACAACCCACATTTAGTTTCAGAATTATTTGAGCATTTAAAATTATTATAGCAATTAAATACCCAAATTCAAATACATAATAATTTAATTCAAGAGTCCAAAATGGCCTAGAAATATGTGCATCATTTTGGCGGAGGTTTTCACCTTTAACAAAAATCATGAACTTTTCTAAAGGGCATTTGGGTTCGTTGAAAATATTTTTATTGAACCTAGTTGAATTCAATTGGTGCTAGTGTTTCAACAATCCCCATTTCAAGTTTCATAAAATTTAAACATGATGCATGGATGCTAAAGCAAAAACAAGCAAGGCCTGAACTGGGGATGTGACACCCACTCTGACATTCCTCCCTGCATTTTCCCCTCTCCCCTCTGCGGTGGATTTCTCCGCTCGAGATTCATAGTGATTACGGCGTAATCGCGGTGCTCCGGCGTTCCCGTCAGCGACGGAGTCCCGTGGTTTGCCGTTTAGGATGGCATTGCGCAGGTTAAATCGCCGCCGCGGTGGCGGTGATGATGCGGTGTGGCTCGCCATGTCCGCAACCACATCCGGGTGTTGTGGTTCGATTTGAGCGGCGCTTTTTGTAGTTGTTAGTCATGCATTGCCCTGAAATGCTGTTGCCATTGGTGCAGGAAGGTTTTTGTTGGTTAATTTCAGGGTTTGATAGTTGGGATTGAACCCTAGATCTAGGTAGTTGTGTTTCAAAGTGAATTACAAAGGCAGCCATAGTAGTTCCAGGAACTGTATGCACTGGAAGGCAACTAATTTCGTGATCAACCGTGTCAGTTGCCACAAACATGCTTGCCATGTGGCAACTAATTTTGTGAACACACAATGGCTGTTGCCATGCTGTAGGCAGCATAATGGGGCAAATTCACTGTATTTTAAACTGAATTTGCGTTTTGCCTTCTGACTTGTGATATATGAACATACATGGCAACTCGTTTTTAATACGAGGTCAGGGTGTGTGTTGCTAGATTACATGCTGTGTGGTGGATGTTTTTATGCACTTTTTGAGTTGTCCTGGACTTTTAACATGTCAATCTAAACCTACCACACTTGCCTATGAAGATATGGCAACTCATTTTTATATCAGGACAGGGTGTCAGTTGCCACATTATATGTTTGTGCATTGTAGTATGTGTCCCTTTTTGTTTCTAGTTTCTTTTGCGTTAACATGGCAACTTCAACATTTTGTTAAATTGCCTTATGAACTGTAGATTTTTAATGAAGCCAATGTGTTTAGTTGCCACATTTATCGTTGGACAATCGTAGGGGGTGTGGGTGTTCATAGTTACATACTGTCTCGAAATGCTATTTTGCGAGCAGTGCAGGAAGTTTTTTGTTGACGAATTTCAGGTTATGATAGTTGCCAATGGACCCTAGATCGAGGTAGTTGTTTTTCAAAGTGCAGTAAGAAGGTAGACATGATAGTTTCAAGAACTATCGACCTTTGGATGGCAACTAATTCCCTGATCAACTGTGTCAGTTGCCACAAATATGTTTTCCATGCGGCAACTTTTTGTGTGCACACAATATGGTTGTTGCCATGCTATAGGCCTGATAAAGTGTAGTAAATAGGTAGTCATGGCAGTTGCAGCAACTATGTGCACTGGATGGAAACTAATTTCCTGATCAAATGTGTCAGTTGCCGCACAGTATGATTCTATGTGGCAAGTATTTCTGTTACCACACTAAGGCTGTTGCCATGATATAGGCAGGATAATGTGGCAAATTCTTTGTACAATATACTCACTTTTTGTGTTTGCCCATACTGACTTGTGATATCTGAACATATTTTGGCCGTACTACATGGCAACTCATTTTTTAATATGAGGTCAGTTTGTGAGTTGCCACATTACATGTTGTTGAGTAGATGTTTTCAACGCTTTTTGAATTGTCTTGCATTTTTAACATGGCAATTCAACCTAGTACATTCGCCTTTGAATATGTGACAACTCATTTTTTGTATGAGGACAGAGTGTGAGTTACCACATTATATGTTACCACAATATATGGCAACCTCGTACTTTTTGCCACTTTCAATTGAGCCTTTGTGGCAAGTACATTCTGTTGGGTGGCAACTGCTTACTTCATACTTTCATTTTCACCCCTGAGATTTTTGCTTTGTTCTTACATCAGCAGAATGGCTTGCGGTGATCATCAAGACGATGATGATGATGATTTCATGGAGTTACCGCGGCAGAATCGCGCAACTAGACGGACAACAGATGGCGATGAGGTAACTATCCACCCCCCAGCCCCACTCCCCCATATGTTTTGAATGTCATGTTGAGTTTGCAATCGTCTGATAGGGTCTAAACCTTCATGATGGTGAAACATGGCAACAAATGATCATTTCTCTGTTTTGCAGAAGAAGAAACGTAATCACAATAGGGCTTCACAGGAACGCCTGACTATATTGACCGAGGGATTCATCGACGACCAGAAGGGAGCTGCTGCTGAGTTGGGGATGCAGGCTCTAATGGATGTTCGGTGCAAGAATCTAGTGAATCTTGTATGCGACTGGCTCGGTGAGATTTACGAGCCCGCCTCCAGGGAATTTGTGATTCCGGGACGTGGAAGACTGCCGTTAGACGAGGAATCCATGTTCTGCACGTTGAGTGTGCCCCGTGGAGAGATCAAAGTCCCGTATGAGGTCAATAATACGACTGAGGAAACGTTGTTTGCCCGTTTATTTCCTGGGTTGACATCCATGCCGAACACGACCGTGCTGGCAAATTCACTGGAGGGCATGACAACCCATGGCAAGGTTTTCAAGATGAAGCTACTCATGTACCTGATCTCAGCTGTTTTTGTGCCGACCACATCTCTTCGCCCAAGCAACAAATGCTTCCCCATCCTGGTGAATGCTCTATCTCTACTCCTTCATTTTTCCTTCAATCTTTTTGACTCCTATGTCATCTATAAGTTAGTCACTGCCGGGTTTTTTTAATGTTTTCCCATTTTGATTTCTGATGCAGTAACTTCTTGTCCTGAAATTTGTGTCGTGTAGGCAAAACTGATAGAAGTGAAGAACATGAATTGGTGTAAGTTCATTGCGGACTTCCTGCATGATGCATTCTCAAACAAGATGTACCAGAAGGGTTGTCAGCTCCATTTAATGGTATTTTTGTACTACTCTTTTTGCAAACACTCCTAGCTCCTTGAGCATGCATGGCAACCATGATGGTGACATTGTGGCAACTGCCACCATAACAAGATGGCAACTGTCAACATAACTAGATGGCAACTAGCAGAAATACATGGCAACTAACAGAAATACATGGCAACTCTTTCCTTCTTCATGCCCTCCAACTTGATGATTGACGGATCATGCGTTAGCTTCTTTTTTGCAAAATACCATGATGGCAACTCATATTTTTTATTTTTAAATTGTTGTACATCAGCTCATGTACGTCGATCGTCTTGATCTGTCCACTGTGGACTTTACTGGGATAGGAGGCCCGCCGCCTCAACACAAGTTTGCTGTTTCTGCGTGGACTTACGATGCTGTCAAGGCGGTGCTTGCCGCGGACAAGATAACTGATACGAAATATGGGAAACTGCAGGTTAGTTCTGGTTTCTTTCTTTGCACGACATTCTTTCATTTTTGACGCTGCATAACATATGAAAAAAATCCCCATACGGCAACCGTCCGTGGCTAACAAGAGATGACTACCTTGTTAGCCATTGCTGTCTGCGAATGGTATCCATGTCTTACGCCACATGGTAACTTTGCCATTCATTTTGAAACTTCTATCCTATACCTCTTTTTTGTTGCAATACATGAACTGTTAGTTAGTGTTCATTGTTTTCTATCTTTACATGCTAGCTATTTTTTGGTTTTTCCACCGATGGCCAAGCATGCTATAGACTATAGCGTGTTTGGTGGGCCTCACAACTTTGGAAAGTGGATGGACGTGCACTCAGCTCCGTCTTGTCCTGTTGAGGTAATCAAGGATATATATATATGGTTGTGTTTGGTTTATTTTGATCTTGTTCACGTGACTTTAATACGGTTGGTTACTGCTGCTTCTTGTTTCGCGCACAGTCGAGGGCACCTGTTGAGCATCTAATTGGGCAGTTTGCATCCGGAATGACCAGCTTGCTCAGGAAGTTGGTTGAGGTTTGAACGTCCCTTAATGGCTCTGACAGCGACGCGGTTGCGAGGCAGTTCACTCCATTCGTTGCAGAACGGACACATCAGCCAACTGGTTGTCGTGGTCGGTACGACTACAACAGCTCGTAGGAGCTTCCCGACACACAAGATGAACTAGATGGAGATGCTTCTCTCGACAAGGAAGACGATGATGACATGGAGAACGTGCAACATGACACCGACGATGATGAACATGTCGACGTTCGTGCAGGTGGTAAGAAGGGCAAGTGTGTACCAGATGTCCCCTCACTAGAGAAAGTCAAAGAACAGACAGCTACGAGAGGCAAGGGGGTGTCGCCCTCAAAGAGGGGGAGGGATCCAGAGGAGGTTGGGCAGGGCTCTCCTGTCAAGAGACCTAGGACCGATCCCTTAGCTGCTAGGAGGAGGTTCGACTTCTATTTTAGTGTTTTGTTTTGTCTATCCTTTCGAACAGACTGACCCCCTTTTTTCATTTGTTTTTGCTAAGGGTGGCAACGATTTTCGTGTCTGACACTTGGCACCTTTTTTTGCCTCTTTTTTATATGTGCAGCGAGGCGCATACCGGTGGACGAAAGCAAAGCATAAAGAAACAAGCACCAACGCCAACCCGTGTTTCTGCTCAATTGAACAAGGGTGCCCCTATTGCTGGTGACACGCATTCCACTAGGTCATCTCCTCGTACGTCGACGTCCAACACCGGTGATCCTGTCGTGTTGCCAGATTTGAGGAAGACAGTCAAGAAGTAGGTTATCCCTGTTCTTTCTTCATTGCCATATTGCTATATTTTTGCCTTTCAATGCAGCTGTTTAGCTTGCCACATGGGCTACTGCCATCAGTCCCACATTGCAACTGTTGTTTCTCCCATGCTCTATTTCTTCTTACTACATGGCAACTCCTGCTTGTTTTGCATGGCAACTGCTAACCAGGCAAAATGGCAACTCTTATTCCACCTACATGGCAACTACCAACTTTTCCATCTGTTTGTGCACTCATCCACACCTAGTTTTGAAATGGCAGTCCTGGCACATCACACATTTCTTACATCTTTTAAGATTTCTACCATGGCAACTGCTGCTTGTTATGCATGGCAACTGCTAACTGGGCCACATGGCAACTCTTATTCCACCTACATGGCAACTATCATCTGTTCATCTAACAATGTTCGTGTGTTTTATTTTTTCAGGGTGAAGAAGACTACCACACGCTGTGACGTAAGGTAACCCCAGAGACCCACTCGAACGCATACACTCAAAGCTGTCGACAGGTGGCAACTCAAACGTTCATGAGGCGCCAGTGCACAAACCTGCTGCTGCACCATCCACTGTTCCCACTAGCTCTGATGCAAGCGGCCGACCATCTCCGCCGGTTGTAGATGTGCAGGCTACGACAGCAGGCATCCGTACATATGGGAGTGACGAGTCGGTATCTGCCAGGAATGCTGAAATATTGCCCACTCTGCTCGTAATGAAGGATGCTGCTGTGAGCCATGCGACCCGATCAGCGAGTGTTGAACTGGACGCCCCCGAGATCAACCTAATCAAGGGAGATTCCCGCTCATCTGACACGGATTCCAAGCGCGTGGGTGGTGGCACTTCTTCGTCCATGAAAGAAGGGGCTGAGGCGACAGTTCATAATGATATGCCATCCATAGGTGAGACTCTTGGCACAACAGCTCCAGCTTCTGGTGCTCCAGAGGTTGCCAAGGTGACCGTTACGCGAGCTGGTCTTCCACCTAGGCGCCGTAGCCCCCGCAAGCAATCTGCAGACACACCCAACGCGCCGGCTATAGCTAGGAGCAGCAGAGATGACACTGGTTATGTGCCTGCGTCCACACTATTGCAACCACCTGCCAGAAGCAATGTTATGGAGAGAACGGAAGACCGGAGTACAACCGATCCAGGTGGCAAGCCGAGCACGATTGACGGAGGTGAACGCGCGGAGCAGACTGCGTGTTTACCCGTAGTGGATAACCCCAGCTTAAATCTGCGCACTTCTAAGCTCCCAGTCAACATCGGTGTCCCCTATATCCCAAACAAGAAGATTGTCAAGAAAGTTGCGACTAATACCGCTGACAGCACGCCCCGTCCTACGAATAAGCCTGATGATTCTGTAGCGGCCGATGCAGAAATGTTTGTTGATCTTTCACCCTTGGATTCTGCCCAGCAAGTTGTTCACGGTCCGGCCAGTAGGCAGGAGAGGCACCCAATGGCCTTCACCCCACCGAGCTGTAGCCTTGGCATTGATCGCAGTCAAGATGAACCAGTGGTGCAAGATCCTTCACCAGTTGCATTTGCTTTCCCGGCAGGCATGGCCCCAATGATGGCGCAGCCAATGGTCGAGGGCAAGAAGGCTGTGAAGTTCGCAGAGCCGGTTATGCAAGGTACATTTCTTTATGCGTTTATCATATTCGTGTATACATCTTTTTAGTCTGACTTTTGTTCCAAGCATTTTTTTTGGGTTCTCACTTGTGATGGCAAATGTTATCTGATGGTCATGGCAACTGGATTTGCTTGCACGCTATCACCTACATTTTTCTGTTGCCATGCTCCATTTTTCCATTCTGCAAGCACATGGCAACTGCAGTTGATACATCATGGCAACTGTAGTTGTTGTCACATGGCAAGTACAATGCATTGCACATGGCAACTGGAGTTGCCTGCACATGGCAACTCCCTACTTTCTGTGCCTACATCTCATACTTCTGCAACCTTTCTTTCAAACTAGATTTGTTTTGTTTTCCAAGGATTCCTAACCCACTTTTTTTTATCTTTGCAACCACCCTGAGGAGATTACGCAGTGGTGGCGTGTGAGTGACATTTGAATAGTTTGTAATATATGTGTGGATGTGAACCTACTTAGGTGTGACAGCAGATACGTTTATGTGTTTTCAGTATTATTATGTGCTTGTGGGTTGGTAGTACCAGCATGGTGTTTTGAATGCGTCCTTGATGTATGAAAACATGGCAAATGTAGTTGATCAGTCATGGTTAGTGAAAGTTATCGTTCTTTCTTGTTTGGCTTTTTGGGTTTTTTGCACTGCTAACTGTAGCGGCTAGCATGGTAGTTTGATCACGGAGCAGTAACCTGTGCGGTTGCTGCACGAGACCGTTTCGGCTTGTTTCCCACAGTTTGCACCACAATACAATATGTGTGACTAAAATGCGCTGACTGAACATGGAAATCTACGCGATGAAGATTCAGTACAACTAACATGGCATGTTCAGTACAACTAACATGGCAGATTCAGTAAAAAATAACATGGAAAATTCAGTAAAAATAACATGGCAGATTCAGTAGAAATGGCATGGCAGATTCAGTAGAAATGGTATGGCTCAGTAGAAATTGCATGGCAGATTTAGTTCAAGCAACATGGCAAATTCAGTGCCATACACGTGGCAACTGCAGCTATTCCTTTATGGAATTTTTACTTCAGATTCTGATGCACCTGAAGAGTCATTCTCTAGTTTTTACAAAATTTAGAACATCTAGATTACAAAAAAAATGTCACCATGGACCAAGTCAAAGTGCTCCAATGTTGTTTACAGATTTCCCGTCCCTTTCTTTGGTTTCTTGTGTTTTGCTTAAATCTCCAATCCCGATTTGTATCTTATCTCTTTTGGACGCCCTTTTGTGATGGAACGGGGCGGGTTCCTAACCTGTGTTTGTGTGCTTACTATTCCAGATCCTACCTCCGAGTTTTCAGATGATGGCCCTGTGGACGAAGGCACACTTGATGTGCGGGGGAACCTGTGTAAGGCTTCCTCAGCTTTCCTCTTCTTGATCTCATCAAGCTCTCTTTTGAGGGCCCTCCTGTGTTTTTCTGCGACCCTTGCTGTCTCATCACTCTTGCATGCTTCATCAATTAGTTCAGCATAGTTCTTTGTCAACACAATGTGCCTCACGGCTTCCATGGTTGACTCTGGTCTCTCGTCATGCACGGCCAAAACTGCGTTTGATGTTTGCGGCGCCAATGCATCGTCAGCGTCCCAAGTCCATCGCCGCCTTATGAAATGGCGGGGCATTCGTGTCACCGCGTTCAAGTCCATTACTTTTAGAATGTGACAGCACACAATCCCGTCCCGTTCGAATTTGCAGCATTGACAGTAGTATTCGCCTTCGCTTATCGATGCCTTCACAAAGTAGTTCCTTCCCTTGTCTGGGTCTTCAGGTTCTGAATCCGACATGCCCATGATAGAACACACCTTGAACGTATGTTCGTCCACCTGGAATGCACGCTTTATTTCTTCCTGGAATCTGCAAGTTTTGTGTGGTTTTTGTTAAACTCTTGTGTGAAGTTTTTTGTAGCACCTTTTGTTTGTTGTGGCCAATGGAATTACAATTCGTTCAAACATGGCAACTACAGTTCATTAAACATGGCAACTGCAGTTGAGTAAACATGGCAACTGCAGTTCATTTAAACATGGAAACTACATAACAACTTCAATTTGGCATTTGCATTCCATACCATCATGGCCAGTGGAATTACATTTCATTAAACATGGCAACTGCAGTTAAGCAAACATGGTAACTGCAGTTGAGTAAACATGGCAAATTGTAGTTCATTAAGCATGGCAAACTGTAGTTCATTAAGCACGGCAACTACATATCATGGTTACTCTGTACCTAATGGCTACTTTTCAACACAATCATCATTTTCAAATAAGCATTTCAACTGCATTGCATTCTACATGGCACCTGGTACCTTCATGATTTGTGCAAATAAGATTGTAACACAACTGACTTACTTGTTAAAAATCGTGTTGGTGTATATCTTGCTCATCTGCCTCTCCATTGGTAAATACGTTAGCAATTTTGGCTGCTTGAGCGCGGTGTTTGCTTCTTGCTGTAGCTCTGATCCCAGTATTTTTTTGTTGCAAAGCAGTGTACTGCTTGGCAAACTGTAGCAATGAGTTGCCACGACTCACGTACCACTTCAAAACAGCATTGAACCCCTCACTCTGCTATGTAGTCTGCAGAAACGGGAAGAAGCACCGCATGAAGTAGGCCGGCACCCAGTACATTCGCTTCTCCCACAAGCTAGCAAGCGTCTCGTGGTCTTGGACTTGATATGTTTCAATCATAGCCATCCAGCTCCTTTCAAACTCCTCCACCGTCAAGCTGTGGTCCATGCACAGCTCGAATGCCTTGTGCAGGTCTGGACGGTCAGCAAAGAACGGTCCTAGTGTCTCCTCAGCCTTGTTTATAATGTGCCACCTGCAATGCCTGTGCATTGCCAACGGAAAGACCTCCTCTATGCCTGCACACATGCTAAAATCCTGGTATGTTATTATGTTCATCGGAGCAACTCCACCCATGCACTCCAAGAAGGTCTTGAACAGCCAAACGTACCCATCTGTGTCTTTGTTCCGAACGAGCCCGCATCCGAACTGCAATGACTGATTGTGGTTATTTATTCCTATGAATGGAGCGCATGGCATCTTATACATAGTAGTGAGATATGTTGCGTCGAATGAAATGCAGTCTCAGAAATGTTTGTAGGCTCTTCTTGCAGCACCATCCACCCAATACATGTTCCTGACACGGTCCTCATCGTCCAATCTTATCCTGTAGAAGAAATCTTGATCTTCTTTCGCTTTCTCATCGAAGTAGGCTATCGTGGCTTCTATGTCAGCCAACTTGCTTTCTCTACGGTACTTTGCCTTTAGGTTTGTGACGTCTGCTGGTAGGTAGGGCATGCTACTCAGAGACCCCTTTTTGCTGTGGATGAGGGAGAGTATCTGCACCATTCTTGATGGACCGACGTTACAATCATGTAGCAGCTTTATGAATTTCTTCTCGAGGGGGGTGAATCCTCTGTGGGCGGTCAGAAATTTTACCAGGTCAAACTTCTTTATTAGCTCGTGGTTGTGCTCGTCAAAATATTCAGTGACCACCCACTGTGCTCCATCTACGTTCAGCTTACACCGGACAGTGCATTCCGTCTTGACAATGATACCTCTCTTTCGTTCCAAAACGACAGGAACATCACCTTTGCCCTTCTTGTTTCTTCGTGCCTTGTAGCACCTCATCTCACCTCTGCTGTACTCGTTAGTTTTTTCAATTTTCCTATGGTATTCGGTGTTGACCGCAAACCCATGGAACTTTGCATATGTCTGGTAGAATTCCTTTGCATCTTCAAACGAATCAAATCTCTGCCCAAGATACGGTGGCTGGGGTACCATGATTTCTGATTGCCCACCATCTTCATCCCCTTGTGCTTCGTCATCGGTTTCATCATTCACTTCAGTATCAGCGGCTGTTTCACCTGCTTGAGTGTTTCTTGTGCTGGTGTCCACAGGTGTGCTTGTCGGTATTGCTGGCATGCTTGCCATTTCCGACACTGACTCAACATTGTTTGTGGCATGAGTGTTGGCTGGCTGGTGGAACGCGTCTTCCGTACGCTCAGAGCTCCCCGCAGTAGATGTTCCCGTGCCACTGTTAATTGTAGTTGAAGGTCCTGCATTAAAAAATCAGGTACGAGCATAAGATTTTGCTTGAATGTCATGTTTATCGTAACGGAGTACAACAACTGCATGTGATTTTGCATGACATCATTTCACACAGCAAGCCGTGAATCTGCATATGGCCATGCATGGCAACTGTAATTCTCCAGTAATGGCAGCTATAGTCCAACCACATGGCAACTACCGTTGCCAACACATTGCAACCAGCGTCTTTTAGCTTCAGAACTTGTAGCATATAGCAATGGCAGAAATAGTCCAACACACATGGCAACTATTGTTGCCCACACATGGCAACCAACTTCTTTCAGCATTAGAACTTGCAGCACATAGCAATGGCAGATACAGTCCAACATACATGGCAACTACTGTTGCCAACACATGGCAACCAGTATACTCTAGTATCAAAACTTGTATTCTAGGCTTGAGCTCAATACGCAAATGTGAACAATCATGAATGTTGCACACACTCTTATAGCAATTGGCAAATCCCGAAGACAATATACGACTCTTTTGCACATGACCAATTGGTAGCATTTTTTGTTTGTTTTTTCCACCACCACCGTTAAAAATCTACTTTTCTTCACATGCTATTCCCCACAAAAGCAAATGCAATACTGTTTTCTGTTTTCACTTTTTTTTACCTTGTTGTGCCGCATGTGCCGATCTTGTGTGGTCTGTCATTCCAATTTGATGTGCTCTATCTGCAATAGCGCTTTCCTGCAACTGTGAAGCTTGCCATGAGATGTTTGCCGATGTGGTTCCACCGTAACAACCCGCGATCATGGTAGCAGTTGGTCATTGCATGGCAACTGTAGTTTGTTCAACATGGCACATGTAGTGGTCCAACCATGCCACACAGATTTGTTCACACTTGTCATCCACGGTTGTTTAGACATTGCAATCACATTTGATTATACATGGAAACTGCGGTTGTCTAGGCATGGCAACTGCAGTTTGTCCAGCCATGGCAACCGAAGTTGTCCAGGCATGGCAACTGCAGCTGTCAGATATGTTCCTTTCTCCTAACTCACTGTCCACAACTTCACTTTCATGCACTCACCTGTGTACGACGTTGATGGCAGGTACATGGTTGCTGCCTGATGCCACGTGCTGCATGAAGGTCCTACATTTTTCCGATATAACTCGTGAGTCTTTTGCCATCCTTGCAAGTTTAATTTCATGTCCACAACAGTAATTTCCTTTTTCATATGCGTTACCTTGATTTGCCACATTAGCTAGCTGAAGTTGGTTGCCCGTACATTTGTCAGCGTTAGCGCCCTGTGACGAAACTTGCCATGCTGCCCCCTGATTGTGGTTTGGTCATAAGAACCTGCTAAAAAATAGATTGTAGGACATAAGTAGAATGACATCTTCATCGTCACGAACATGGCAACTGTTTCTTCTTTGTTTATCATGCAACGTACCGATGCCCGCATAGTGCTCTAGTAGTGGCAGCAATGGCCCTGAAGAAATGAATTGATTGTACTCTGCTGCATACCAAGGTGGCGTTTCCGGCCTTTGAGAAAGCCAAGGATCAGTGCCATCTTCGTGATTCATTCTTCTGCTTTTTCTTTTCTGCCACTGTGCTTTTAGTCACTGCATGAACAAGAATGCATCAACAATCCGCAAAAAGCGCTCTTGCTGTTTGCACGTAGAAGATAACACGAAAATCTCATAACATTTCTTGCGTAGGCAACCAACACCTCATGGCAAGTAGGACATGCACATCCATTTTGTTTTCTGAATTCTGGATGCCATCTATCATTTTGAAGCGATGGCAACTGAAAATAAAATAGGATGGCAAGCAATAATATAACATGGTGGCAACTACGGACAACAATAGATGGCAACTGACGTTAGATACAAGTGGAAATTATTTTTCCTCCCTCCCCATGCCAAATTCCTCCTTTCTCTCCCTATTTTATAGTGATTACTACGCTACCAACT
Organism: Aegilops bicornis; assembly: GCA_021605145.1. NCBI lineage: Eukaryota > Viridiplantae > Streptophyta > Magnoliopsida > Poales > Poaceae > Aegilops > Aegilops bicornis. Next base: position 371,699,745 of record CM038669.1, on the reverse strand, counting down.
ACTCGCATCAAGCCAACCCAGAAGCTTGGCACAAGTCTAGCATAGTATATGGCAGATCTGGCGTATGTTGATGGGCAAATGCAAAGACACACAAATTCGTGGGGTGTTTGCCCTGATAGCGTGGATCCAGTCGCCATCTTCGTGGGCAAATTTGCAAATTCAGATTTCTGGACAAAAGAAGGTCGAGAAACAGAAGGAGATCAGAGATCCACCTATTTTAGCTCGTCGTCTTGGGAGGGCGGGGTTGGGGTGGGAGCGGGGTAGGGGGTGGGGTGGGTGGTTAGCGGTGGGAAAGGCGCTAGGGATCTGCTCTGGTTGCCATGGCAACCAGAGAAGGAAGGTGACGGAGGTAGGGGATCGAGAGGTGCGAGACAATGGCGGCAGGGCGGACTGGGGATCGGAAGGAGCCCGAGACGGCTGACGTGCTGGGTTGTGCGGACAACGCGGTCGTTTGGCCCGGACGTGTGGGCGGTTTTGCCACACACCGGACGTGCGGGCTGTGGCTGCGCGCGCCCGGACGCGGTCGTGCGGGCGGGTTCTTCTCCATGCCACACGAGGCGTGCGGCACAACCACCCGATACACCACACGTGTGGCAGTTATCGGTGTCCTTCTTTTTTGCGATATTTCATCTCGGGAACGTGCCGCCGCGTGCCACTATAAATGGGCCAGCCCACGCTAGTCGCTCCTGTACGAAGCGCCGGCATTTCGCCGCAGCGAGCGGCCTATAGTATGGACCAGCCCATTCTCAACCGGGTTTTTTACTCAGATTTTTTTACTTTAAGTTATCTTTTTCATTGTTCTATTCTGCTTTTGTGTTTTTTACTTTTCCCTTTTTCTTTATTTCCTTTTGAATTTTGATTTTTTCTTCTTCTTTTCATGTTAATTTGTTTCTTTTCTTTTTCTTTTTCCGTTTTCTCTCTTTTCTTTAGTTTGTTCTTTCTTTACTTACTTTTCCATTTCCGCGTCTGTGAATGTCTTTAATTGTCGGTGTACAAAAAGAGGGGTACACCTTTTAACTGCACTGCAGTGATCTGAGCTTGGCGCCACACACTAAGCAAGGCAAGGAAGGTGAGCCAAGGTAAGGCCAAAGCTCGAAAGGAGCAGAACGACGCCAAGACCAAGACCACAAAGAGTGAAGGGGACGAAGCAGACTCCCCCGGCAAGATCCTTGCCGGGGGGCGGTTTTAGCAAACCCGGCAAGGCCCTTGCCGGGGCGGCTCGCCCCACGCCCACGGAGCGGATCACCTTTGAGTCCACCGCCCCCCATGGGGCAAAGGATTCGGGAGACATCCCCGTGGTGGCATGCAGATCTTTGTGAAGACATTCAATGATCAGATACATACTATAGAAGATGACGACCCTTGGCGGGATCGCGCCAAGGAGGACCACAAGGCGCCGCAAGAGCCTTGCCGGGATGACAAAGAGCGCCGCGGCAAGACCCTTTGCCGGGCTGCGGCAAGGCCCCCGCCAAGGACACCCATAGGGCCACCATCAGGCCCGCGCCAATCAAGCCTCCACCATGCGGCCGCCGACCCAACCAGTTGGGTGCACTGCAGAAGCGGCAAGCGAACCTTCGTGGAGACCCACCACTGCGCCACCTCAGCTGCCTGCCTACCTACATGGCACCACAGGCACCGCTGGCCAGGACGCATGTCGACACGAAAGGGAGCGGCGACGGATGAGACTGGGCTCTCCCCCGTCCCCGATAAAGCAAGGACACCTAAGCAAGACGCATTTGTGGCGCCTTGTCATGTAATGCGAGGAATAAACTCGCACCATCAGAGCCTTTTTCCACCTCCTGTGTGCCACCGTGGGCAACCCCTTTCCCTATAAAAGGAGGCCCAAGGCGACGGGAGGAGTATTCGGCTTTTGGAGCTCCTCACGCCCTATAGCTAGCTCAAGAACACAGATAAACTAACCACCAAAGCAGGAGTAGGGTTTTACGCATCTCGCGGCCCGAACCTGGATAAAGAACCCGTGTGCTATCTGTTTGATCTGCCCTTCTCACGACCCCGCGCCCCGCAACCACAGTAGGGATTCTTGTGATCCCATAGGTGTCGTCCCCGCACCGACATTAATTCATGAATTTTTTCAAATTCATTAAGATTTTTGTAAATGATAAATATAGTTTAATTGCCAAACATTTTTTTATATCAAGGACATTATCTTTACAAATTCGTGAAAATACTTTAAAAGTGTGAACAATTTTTTATATCAAGAAAATTTTCTGAATTGGCGAACATCTTCTTTACAAATTTGTGAACATATTTTGAAACTGTGAACAATTTTTTGAAACTCATGATTATTTTTTTGTAGCGACGATTTTTAAAAAATTTCAGAGAAAACATCTTTTTTTCATGAATATGATTTTTGAATACATGAAATTTTTTAGTATTCTTGAACTTTTTTAAGGAATGATTATATTGATATTTGAGAATAATTTTTGAAATTGGGATTTATTTCATGTAGAGTTTTTGAATGTGTTAACATTTTCCATATGAAGTACCAAATTTATTTTAAATTTATGGACAACATCATGAACGGTTTTTGGATGTGCGAACATTTTATGATTTTTCACCTTCTTTTCCCCTAAATTATTAAAAAAATCACAATCATTTTTACTTCTCAAAAATTATTTTTAAAATTCGAATTTGTGTAAATTTAGTTATTTCTATAATCTTGAACTATTTAAATAATAAAAAAGAAATATAAAACATGAAGCGTAAAAACATGAAATTCATAAATGTAAAAGTAAAGAGGCAAATAAATTGAAGTGAAGAAAAGGTTCATCTGGCCCTCACATGGGTCGTGGTATGAGGAGGGTGGCGGTGTGCCACTCCCAGTGTACAATATCAGGACGCTTCGATTCAATCGTACACTAATCATGCACGCAAATGTGTACGATCAAGATCGTGGACTCACGGAAGATATCACAACACAACTCTACATCATAAATAAGTCATACAAGCATCATAATACAAGCCAGGGGCCTCGAGGGCTCGAATACAAGTGCTCAATCATAGACGAAGTCAGCGGAAGCAACAATATCTCGAGTACGGACATAAGTTAAGCAAGTTTGCCTTAAGAAGGCTAGCACAAATCGGGATACAGATTGAAAGAGGCACAAGCCTCCTGCTCGGGATCCTCCTAACTACTCACCGGTCGTCGGCCGGGCTGCATGTAGTAGTAGGCGCCTCCGGTGTAGTAGTCGCCATCGACGGTGGCGTTCGCTCCTGGGCTCCATCGTGCAGTCGCAGCAATCGAGTAGAGATAGGGGAAAAGGGGAACAAGGCAACCGTGAGTACTCATCCATAGTACTGCAAGCAAGGAGCTACACTACATATGCATGGATATATGTGTAAAGGGCCATATCAATGGACTGAGCGCAAAATGCCGTAATAAGAGGGGATATCTAATCCAGCCGAAGACTACGCCTGGCAGCCTCCGTCTTGCAACATGTAGAAGAGAGCAGACTGAAGTCCTCCAAGTAGCATCACATAGCATAATCCTACCCGGCGATCCCCTCCTCATAACCCTGAGAGAGAGCGACCACCGGGTTGTATCTGGCACTTGGAAGGGTGTGTTTTATTAAGTATCCGGTTCTAGTTGTCATAAGGTCAAGGTACAACTCCAAGTCGTCACATTATCAAGATCACGGCTATTCGAATAGATTAACTTCCCTGCAGGGGTGCACCACATAACCCAACACGCTTGATCCCATTTGGCCGGACACACTTTTTTGGGTCATGCCCGACCATGGAAGATCAACACGTCGCAGCCCCACCTAGGCTCAACAAAGAGGTCAGCACACCGGTCTAAACCTAAGCGCACAGGGGTCTGGGCCCATCGCCCTGAGCACACCAAGACGCTATGCGTGGCGGCCGGAAGCGTAACTATCCCCTTAATACAAGAGCAGGCCTACGTTCCAATCCGGCGCGCCGGCTTCGACGTGACGTCCACGAAGTGCCGGTGATACCACGGCCGAGTGCCCATATCTTTCCCACGTAGTTGGTTAGTGCGTATAGGCCAAGAGAGACTTAGATCAAATACCAAGATCTCGTTAAGCGTGTTAAGTATCCACGAACGCCGAGCAGGGCAGACCCACCTCTCTCCTAGGCGGTCTCAACCTGCCTGTCGCTACGCCACAAAGATCCACTCGCGGGCGCTCCTACGAGCCGACCCGTCTTTAGTCACCACATGTATCATGTATAAGTATAAGTATATACCCGTGATCACCTCCCGAGTGATCACGGCCCGATAGTATAGCACAACAGATGGACAAGAATGTAGGTCCACAGATGGAATACAAGCATCCTATACTAAGCATGTAGGATTGCAGGTAAAGGTAACAATGAGTAGCAAGGACAGGCTATGCATCAGGATATGTATAACAGAAAGCAGTAACATGCTACACTACCCTAATGCAAGCAGAATAGAGTAGAATAGGCGATATCTGGTGATCAAGGGGGTGGGGGGGGCTTGCCTGGTTGCTCTGGCAAGAGAGAGAGGTCGTCAACTCCGTAGACGAACTGGGCAAAGACAAAGATCGGGTCTCGTAGTCTACGGAGAGAAGAGGGGGAAGAAACAATGAATACCATGCAAACAGATGCATATCGATGCATGACAAAGCAATATGTGATGCTAGGCGTGCCCTAACGCGGTATGAGGTGATACCGGTGAAGGGGGGAAACATCCGGGAAAGTATTCCTGGTGTTTCGCGTTTTCGGACAGATGAACCGGAGGGGAAAAGATGCGTGTTTGATATGTTAGGGGTGTGTGGTGGACGAACGGGCTGCTTATCCGGGTTCGTCTCGTCGTTCTGAGCAACTTTCATGTTGAAAATATTTTCATCCGAGTTACGGATTAAAAGATATGATTTTCTAAAGATTTAAATCATTTTTTGATTTTAGTTATTTATTTAATTCCAACATTATCCAAAACAGTGAATGATGACGCAGGCATGACATCAGAGTGATGTCAGCAGGTCAACTGGTCGGTTGACCAGTCAAACTGCATGTGGGTCGATGGGACCCACATGTCATTGTCGAGGCACTAACAGGGGTTTTAGACTAACTAAACAGGTTAATTAGAGGTGGGGGCCCAAAGAGTCATGACTAATTAGGGTTTTAGTTAATTAGCTTAACTAATTAGCAGTTTATATATTTGTATTTATTTGTTTTATGGCATGGGGCCCGCATGTTAGTGCCACTGGCTGCTCAGTTACCACGCCGATCGGTCAACCCGATCAACGGGCCCCATGGCCCATCGGCGATGACCTGTGGGTGGGGCCCATCGAGCCACGCGTCGGCGTCGGCCGGAGACGCGCCGGAGATGGCTCCAGTGAGCCAAAACGCGGCGGCCGAACGCCGGAGCAGCTCGGGTTTTCGCCCTGGTGCACCATATCGAGCGCGGCCAGGCTATCTGGAACGGCCTCTTCGCGCCGCGTCCGATGGAGGGGAGCTCGGCGGCGGGGGTGGCCGGAATGGTCGCCGGCGACGAGCTGGGTTGTAGCCGGGCGCGAACGGGATCGCGCCGGGTGTTTGAACGAGGCCCGTTTGAGACCGAACTGACGAGCGCGTCGAGGCGCGTCGAACGGTGGAGGAGGCTTGGCCGGAAGCAGCCGGAGACAGCGGTGGCGAGCGGCGGAGCGGACGCCGGAGTGCGGGCGTCCGTGGATCCAACGATAGGGGCACGGGAAGGCGTGTGCGTGTACGTTGGGTTCTCGGAAGCACCAGAACACGATGCCGCGTGCTCACGCGAGCACGACGGAGACCATGGCCACGGGTGGCGTAGGCGATCCGCGGCGACGCGTGCTCACGCAGAACGGGCGACGGGGCAGCTACGGTGCGCGAGGGGGCTAACGAAGATGGCCGGGAGATGGGGAGCTCACTGTGCGGCACGCAAGATGGCCCTTGGGTGGCTTAGTAGCTGTAGAGGCGTCGCCGGAGATGAAGAAGAGCGGCGGCGGGGTTGGTCGGAGCAGAGGAGGAAGACGGCGGCGTCGGGGGTGTTGCGGTGGTTTCGGTCTCCAACGGGTGGCGCCAGACGAAGGAGCGGACGACGACGGCCTTTGGAGACACCGTGGGGCGGTGAGGTGGCCTTGGTGGCCGTGGTTAGGCCGGAGCCATGGCGTCGGTGGCGTCCGGATGCGGAGGGGAACGAGGGGGAGGGGCGCGGTGGATCTGGAGGGGCGGAGAAAATATCTGTGGGGGGAGGGGGATCTGACGAGGCCGAGAGGGGGGCCGTGGCGGCCTTATCCTCCCTGCCGCCGCCAGCGGTCCGGTGGCGATCAAGGCTTTGTGGCGCTGGCCCGAGGAACAGGAAGGGGGGGTGCGGTGCGAGGAGCTGGGCCGGTGGGCCGACCAGTGCTGGTTGCGATCCCAGGAGGCAGGGTCATGGCCGGGTTTGAGCTGGGCCGCTTTGGTCCAGGTGGGGGCTCCTTTTTGTTTTTTGTAACTTATTTCTTTTATTTATTTTCCTTTTCTGTTTTATTTAGTTTTAGGGCATTTAGGTATTTTGTAAAATTGTGTCCTCTACACCATAAATACCAAAGTGCATTATTTGGCATCCACCTAACATTTTTGCTTTAATATTGGAAAACTTTTGTCGTTTGACTTATTTAGGATTTAAATTCGAAACGGTTTGAACTAGCGAAAGTTTAGCAACAGTAATCAAAAGATGACATGGCATCCTTAGGAGAGATTTACTGTAGCCAAATTATCCGGGCGTTACAAATCTCCTCCACTACGAGAAATCTCGTCCCGAGATTTAGGACGCAGAAGGAAACAACGCGGGTTATTCATCACGCAGGAGATCCTCGCGTTCCTAAGTGGCTTCATCTTCAGAATGGTGCGACCACTGGACTTTGAGGAACTTGATCGTCTTCTGACGTGTGCGGCGTTCAGCTTGGTCGAGAATGCGGACCGGATGCTCTTTATAGGAGAGATCCTGTTGCAATTCGAGCACTTCATGATCCACTCCTCGGATTGGGTCCTTGAAGCAACGGCGGAGCTGTGACACATGGAACACATCGTGAACCTGAGAAAGGTTCGGCGGAAGCTCCAGTTGATATGCCACTTTTCCACGTCTCTCGAGAATAGTGAAAGGACCAATATAGCGGGGAGCTAGCTTGCCCTTGATCCCGAAGCGGTGAGCACCCTTCATTGGTGTAACTCGAAGATAGGCCTTTTCGCCAGGTTGATAGACCATGTGTTTATGATGACGGTCATACTAACTCTTCTGACGTGACTGCGCAGTCTTGAGATGCTCGCGGATAATGCGGACTTGTTCTTCGACATGTTGGATAATATCCGGACCGAAGAGTGGACGTTCCCAGTTCGACCCGATTCGAGAGGGTTCGGCACTTTCGTCCATATAACACTTCAAGGGGGCCATCTTCGGACTAGCTTGATAGCTATTATTATAAGAGAACTCAGCATACGGAGAGATTCCTCCCATTTCTTGCGAAGGAAATAACACAAGCTCGAAGCATGTCTTCGAGAACTTGGTTTACACGTTCAAGTTGCCCTTTGCGATCGAGGATGAAACGCTTGATCTTGAAAGATAAGTGAGTCCCCATAGCTTCTGGAAACTTGCCCGGAATCTTGAAGTGAATAAGCTGCCACGGTCCGAACCGATAACCAAGTGGAATACCGTGAAGTGAAACAATTCTGGACATGTAGAGAGTTGCAAGTCGACTAGCGTGATCGCTTTCTTTGACCGCCGTAAAATGTGCAACTTTAGTAAGTCGGTCAATGACGACAAGAATAGCATCATTACCCTTTTGCGATTTGGGAAATCCAGTGACGAAGTCCATTTCAACATGGTCCCATTTCCATTCAGGAATAGAGATAGGCTGCAGAGTTCCAGCAGGCCTTTGATGTTCTGCTTTGATACGACGGCAAACGTCACACTCAGCAACATAGCAAGCAATGTCTTGCTTCATGTTAGACCACCAGAATCTTTGATGAATGTCCTGGTACATCTTTGTACTAACAGGATGGATACATAGAGGCGTATCATGAGCTTCTTTCATAACTTTCTGCGTCATATCTAGGTTTTCCCTCTTACTGGAACTACTAGGTGACCTTTGAAGAATAAGGTGCCATCATCGACCTTGATGAAGAATGAGGGCTTTCCTTCCGCGAGGAAGCGTTTAATCCTCTCCACTTCATCGTCACATTTACGTATCCATTTGATGGTGTCCACAAGATCTGATTTCGCAACTGTGGTATTGAGAGAACCCACAGGAACAACATGGAGGTTCATCTTGCGAAACTCCTTAGGAGGGGCGAGTGCACGAAGGAACAATATGGAGGTTCAGCTTTCTGAATTCTTCAACGAGTGAGGGCTGAACTTTGTGAACTGGAGGTGGTTGCAGAAGACTTGCGGCTCAAGGCATCAGCCATTACATTAGCCTTGCACGGTGTATAGGAAATACCCAAGTCAAAGTTCCGCAACAGTCTCCATCCATCTCTGGCCGACGGAGGTTCAGGTCTGGCTGAGTAAATGATACTTCAGACTTTGGTGGTCGGTGAAGATCTCGCAACGATTACCGAGAAGGTAATGTCGCCACCGCTTTCAAAGCATGAATGACAACGACAAGCTCGAGGTCGTGAACTGGGTAGTTCTCTTCGTGAGGGCGCCAATTGTCGAGAGGCACAGTAATCACTTTGCGCTCCTGCATTAGGACACAGCCTAATCCTCGACGGGAAGCGCCGCGATAAATGACGAAGTCCTTCTTAGTATCGGGAGGAGCTAATCTTGGGGCAGAAGTCAACTTGTCTTCGAGTGCCCGGAAACTTTCACGACATTTATCATCCATTGGAACTTGACGCCCTTATGCAACAGGTTAGTCGAGGCTGGCAATCTTGGAGAAGTTCTCGACGAATCGACGGCAATATTGGCGAGACCGAGAAAACTTCTGACTTGCTTGACATTCTTCGGAGGAGTCCAATCAAGAATAGCCTGAACTCGTTCAGGGTTGACGGCAATACCATCCTTAGAGATGACATGCCCGAGATAGGTTACTTCGGGAAGCCAGAATTCACATTTGGAGAACTTGGCATATAGTTGATGTTCTCGTAGCTTTTCCAGCACAAGACGAAGATGTTCAACATGTTCTTCTTCATTCTTGGAAAATACCAGGATATCATCCAGATAAACCACGACGAACTTGTCGAGGTAATCCATGAATATATAGTTCATCAGTCGAGAGAAGGTGGCTGGAGCATTGGTTAAGCCGAAAGACATGACGGTGTACTCGTATGAACCATAACGAGTAACAAATGCGGTATTTGGGATATCCTCTTCACGAACACGGATCTGGTGGTAACCCAACCTCAAGTCGAGTTTAGAGAACACTGATGAACCAGCCAGTTGATCATACAGATCATTGATCCGAGGAAGAGGATACTTATTCTGAATGGTAGCTTGGTTTATAGGACGGTAGTCTTGGACCAATCGGTTTGTCCTATCCTTCTTCTTGACAAAGAGAGAAGGTGCTCCCCAAGGAGAGCAACTTGGGCGAATGAAACCACTGCGAAGAGACTTGTCGATTTCCTCCTTAAGCTCAAGGAGTTCATGCGGCGGCATCTTGTAGGGTCGCTTGGCTATAGGAGTGGTGCCTGGTTTCAAGTCGATAACGAATTCGACAGCTCTAGCAGGGGGAATCCCTGGGAGTTCTTCAGGAAAGACGTCGAGGAAGTCACGCACGATGGGAATGTTTTCAATACCCTCGAGTGGTGTAGCATTCAATGCATTCAAGGCATAAAGCCGTGCCTCGGCATTTTGCACCAGATGAGCTTGGTAAGTAACTATTTCATCTGAAGGGTGTAGCAGATGGATGGTCTTAGTGGCGCAAACTATAGAAGCAGTATGTTCCTTTAACCAATTAATTCCTAGAATGAGGTCAATGCTACAAGACTTTAGTACTATGGGAGAGACAAGAAATTCCAGTCCTTCGATTTCAACGGGGACGTCGTTGCAAATCATGGAGGTCCGACATTGGCCCGCAGGGGTGTGCACTAATAGCGAAGCATTCATGTCCTCACATTTAATGTCGTGCAATCATGCAAAATCTTCTGACATGAATGAATGCGACGCACCTGTATCGAATAAAACGGATGCAGGTACTGAATTTACGAGGAATGTACCCATCACGATGGCAGGCTGGTCTTGATCTTCGCTCGGATCAACGTGGTTGGCATGAACACGACCATAAGACTTGGCGTTGTTGTTGCGGGGCTGGTTGCTTCCACGGCGATTGCGGGAAGTGCCGATTGATTCGATTCGATTGCAATCCCTAGCACGGTGACCTAGTTGACCACACTTGTAGCACGCACCATTATTGGGAGTGGGAACAGAGCTTGGGGTGGTGGAGCTGGAAGCCTTGGCTGCCTAGTTGGAGGAGTAGGCGACGAGGTGCAGCATAGCTCGCCTTAGGGGCAGGTGCATTCGGCTGGTACATGCCGTTGGGAATCCATATCTTGCGCTTCTGCGAGGACGGGCCCGAAGATGAGCCCGTGTCGCAGTTGCGCTTTGTTAGAGCTCTGGTATTCCTGCAGACCAGTTTCGACATTGATAACTTTGTTCACCAAGGTGGCGAAATCGGCAAAGTCATGCACTAGAAGTGCGAGCTTGATGTCAGCTTGAAGGCCGTCACGGAACTTCTCCTGTCTGCGTGCATCAATTGCAATGTCCTCTTCAGCATAGCGAGACAAGTCCGTAAACTCTCACGATAAGCTTCAATGATCTTGTTGCCTTGGGTGAGGTTGCGGAACTCACGCTTCTTCCGGTCCATGACTCCCTGAGGAATGAAGCGGGCACGGAAAGCAGCTTGGAAGTCTGGCCAGGTGATGATTGTTCCAGCTGGCAGAGTACGCCTGTGGCTGTCCCACCATTGAGCTGCGGGTCCCTTCAGGAAGAAGGAAGCAAAGGTGACATAGCTGGCAGGGGCTACATCAGCAGACTCCATCTCATAGGTGATGTCATGGAGCCAGTCATCAGCATCCAATTTGAGTTGAGCTGCGGTACACACTGGGTTCAAAGCATGAAATCTCGCAAAGTTCTTGTGTTTGGCTGCTGGTTCATATTGGGGCGAGGAAACTGAGCCATCATATTCTCCATGAACTGGCGATTCATCTCAAGCTGCTGGATCATACCAGCCATGTACTCAGGTGGTGGTGGGAAGTTGCCACCACGACCACGACCAACTGGTCTAACCATCCTGCTAATATATAACAGGGGTAGTTCAGCATTTGAGAAATTTGCAAAGGACAAGAATCATTCATGATGAAACATGCATAATGAAAGCAGCACGATAGAAACTACACAGTAGTCGGCATATCTTACAAAAGGGATCATGCATAGAGTTCGGTACACAGAGTTCAGTACATAGACTAAGACATCATAGGCGGCACGCAGGCTCACGACGAATGCATCTAATACTAACAAGCAAGCCTACATCAATCCCACGCGGTACTGCGGAGGTAGCTGTAGCCTGAGAGCTGGTAGTGTGGCATCGGGAACTCCACGTCAGCAACCTGGGGTCCGCGGATACTCTGGTGCGGAACCCGACGCTCAAGTGGCAGAAGAGGACCAAGTGCGGGAGAGTAGCCTCCCACCTCTGGCCAACCGACACCCTGGGGCATCACGGTCCTGGCTGGGTAGATCGCAGAACGCGGCAGCTCTCTGGATCGGACAAAGGGGTGCAACAGCGTCAGAGCACGGTAAAGGTGCTGACGGGTGGTGTAGAACTCGTGGCGAAGAGCTCGGTTAGCTCGATCCAACCCATCAGCATGCAGAACAAAGTTCTGATGGTAGAAGGGCTCTCGGGTGACAGTGGAGTAGGCAGCAGTGCAGTAACCCTCCGCACCAACATCGGATGCGATAGCAATGTGCGGAAGGGGAGGTGTCCAACTCCCGATACTCTCCACGAAGACGGGTAAGAGCAGCATAAGCAGCATCGTGAACTTCCATATCGATGGTCACTCCAACACCATGAGCGGTGTGCAGCACAGTAGTGGAGTCATTCTTCCGAGAGTAGAGGTGGACGATGGCACGATACTGCTCCTCGTTAAAGTCCTAGTACTCCTCAAAGATGGTGTACTCAGGGTGCCAGCGATAACCCAGATAGGTCATCATCTCTGCTAGCACCGCGGGTGATCCCGAGGCACCAATGGCCGTCATGTGGCGGATGACCTGCCTCGTGGGTTCCATCTGAAAACAAAGATGTTTCGAAGGAGTCAAATGACAGTGTGGAAATTGTTCAAAATACTATTCTAAGAAATAGCTATGGCTTTATCCAACTTTGGGGTGAATGTGGTCACGGGATCCTAGTGTTAGAGTTAGTAAATTCGTTTAACCCGAGTAGAAGAGAGTTCAGAGTCCCAGAGTAAAGGTCGAGGAGTAAAAGATCCTAGTACCACCCAATGGCGACGTGGGCTCATAAGGCACACAGCCATGTTAGTAAAAGTTTTCTAATGTCTAGACTCGACTTCGGCCAAGGAGTGTGGAAGGGGGATTCCTACAGGCAGTCGGCTCTGACACCAATTTGTGACGCCCCCGATTCAATCTTACACTAATCATGCACGCAAATGTGTACGATCAAGATCAAGGACTCACAGGAAGATATCACAACACAACTCTAAAACATAAATAAGTCATACAAGCATCATAATACAAGCCAGGGGCCTCGAGGGCTCGAATACAAGTGCTCGGTCATAGACGAGTCGTGGAAGCAACAATATCTGAGTACGGACATAAGTTAAGCAAGTTTGCCTTAAGAAGGCTAGCACAAATCGGGATACATATCGAAGAGGCGCAAGCCTCCTGCTGAGATCCTCCTAACTACTCACGGTCGTCGTCGGCCGGGCTGCATGTAGTAGTAGGCGCCTCCAGTGTAGTAGTCATCATCGACGGTGGCGTCGCTCCCAGGCTCCATCGTGCAGTCGCAGCAATCGAGTAGAGATAGGGGAAAAGGGGAACAAGGCAACCGTGAGTACTCATCCAAAGTACTCGCAAGCAAGGAGCTACACTACATATGCATGGATATATGTGTAAAGGGCCATATCAATGGACTGAACTGCAGAATGCCAGAATAAGAGGGGGATATCTAATCCTGCCGAAGACTACGCTTTTGGCAGCCTCCGTCTTGCAACATGTAGAAGAGAGCAGACTGAAGTCCTCCAAGTAGCATCACATAGCATAATCCTACCCGGTGATCCCCTCCTCGTAACCCTGAGAGAGAGCGACCACCGGGTTGTATCCGCACTTGGAAGGGTGTGTTTTATTAAGTATCCGGTTCTAGTTGTCATAAGGTCAAGGTACAACTCCAAGTCGTCCTGTTACCGAAGATCACGGCTATTCGAATAGATTAACTTCCTTGCAGGGGTGCACCACATAACCCAACACGCTTGATCCCATTTGGCCGGACACACTTTTCTGGGTCATGCCCAGCCGCGGAGATCAACACGTCGCAGCCCCACCTAGGCTCAACAGAGAGGTCAGCACGCCGGTCTAAACCTAAGCGCACAGTGCAGGCCCATCGCCTGAGCACACACACGCGACGCTATGGGTGGCCGGAAGCGAATCCAGCCCCTTAATACAAGAGCAGGCCTACGTTCCAATCCGTGGCGCCGCCGGCCGATGATGTCACGAAGTGCTTTGATACCATGACGCCGAAAGTGCCCATATCTTTCCCACGTAGTTGGTTAGTGCGTATAGGCCAAGAGCGGACTCGGAGAAAATACCAAGATCTCGTTAAGCGTGTTAAGTATCCACGAGCGCCGAGCAGGGCTGTGCCCACCTCTCTCCTAGGCGGTCTCAACCTGCCTGTTGCTCGTCACAAAGATCCACTCATGGCGCTCCTACGAGCCGACCGTCTTTAGTCACCACATGTATCATGTATAAGTATAAGTATATACCCGTGATCACCTCCCGAGTGATCACGGCCCGATAGTATAGCACAGCAGACGGACAAGAATGTAGGGCCACAGATGGAATACTAGCATCCTATACTAAGCATGTAGGATTGCAGGTAAAGGTATCAACAATAGTAGCAAGGACAGGCTACGCATCGGATAGGTATGACGGAAAGCAAGAACATGCTACACTACTCTAATGCAAGCGGTATAGAGTAGAATAGGCGATATCCGGTGATCAAGGGGGCTTGCCTGGTTGCTCCGGCAAGAGAGAGGGGTCGCCAACTCCGTAGTCGAATCAAGCAGGAGCGTCGGTCTCGTAGTCTATCAAGAGAAGAGGGGGAAGAAACAATGAATACCATGCAAACAGATGCGTACCGATGCATGACAAAGCAATATGTGATGCTAGGCGTGCCCTAACGCGGTATGAGGTGATACCGGTGAAGGGGGGAAACATCCGGGAAAGTATTCCCGGTGGTTCGCGTTTTCGGACAGATGAACCGGAGGGGGAAAGTTGTGTGTTTGATATGTTAGGGGTGTGTGGTGGACGAACGGGCTGCATATCCGGGTTCGTCTCGTCGTTATGAGCAACTTCCATGTTGAAAATATTTTCATCCGAGTTACGGATTAAAAGATATGATTTTCTAAAGATTTAAATCATTTTTTGATTTTAGTTATTTATTTAATTCCAACATTATCCAAAACAGTGAATGATGACGGGCATGACATCGAGTGATGTCGTGAGGTCAACTGGTCGGTTGACCGATCAAACCCGAACAGTGGGTCGGTGGGACCCACATGTCATTGTCAGGGGCACTAACAGGGGGTTTTAGACTAACTAAACAGGTTAATTAGAGGGTGGGGCCCAGTAGTCAGTGACTAATTAGGTTTTAGTTAATTAGCTTAACTAATTAGCAGTTTATATATTTGTATTTATTTGTTTTATGGCATGGGGCCCGCATGTCAGTGCCACTGGGCTGCCCAGTCACCACATTGACTGGGTCAACCCAGTCAATGGGGCCCCCGTGGCCCACTAGCAGTGACCCAGGGGTGGGGCCCACTTAGCCACATCGGCGTCGGCCGGAGACGCGCCGGAGATGGCTCCAGTGAGCCAAAACGCGGCGTCAACGCCGAGCAGCTCGGGTTTTCGCCCTGGTGCACCATATCGAGCGCGGCCAGGCTATCTGGAACGGCCTCTTCGCACCGCGTCCGATGGAGGGTAGCTCGGCGGCGGGGATGGCCGGAATGGTTGCCGGCGACGAGCGCAGCGGGCTGCAGTTCGGGCGCGAACGGGGATCGCGCTTCGGGGTGTTTGAACGAGGCCCGTTTGAGACCGAACTGACGAGCGCGTCGAGGCGCGTCGAACGGTGGAGGAGGCTTGGCCGGAAGCAGCCGGAGACAGCGGTGGCGAGCGGCGGAGCGGACGCCGGAGTGCGGGCGTCCGTGGATCCAACGATAGGGGCACGGGAAGGCGTGTGCGTATGTGCGTTGGGTTCCTGGAAGCACCAGGAACACGATGTCGTGCTCACGTGAGCACGACGGAGACCATGGCCACGGTGGCGAGGCGATCCGCGGCGACGTGCTCATGGCAACGGCGACGGGGCAGCTACGGTGTGCGAGGGGGCTATTGAAGATGGCTGGGAGATGGGGAGCTCACCGTGCGGCACGCAAGATGGCCCTTGGGTGGCTTAGTAGCTGCAGAGGCGTCGCCGGAGATGAAGAAGAGCGGCGGCGGGGTTGGTCGGAGCAGAGGAGGAAGACGGCGGCGTCGGGGGCGTTGCGGTGGTTCCGGTCTCCAACGGGTTGCGCCAGACGAAGGAGCGGACGATGGCGGCCCTTGGAGACACCGTGGGGCGGTGAGGTGGCCTCGGTGGCCGTGGTTAGGCCGGAGCCATGGCATCGGTGGCGTCCGGATGCGAAGGGGAACGAGGGGGAGGGGCGCGGTGGATCTGGAGGGGCGGAGAAAATATCTGCGGGGAGGGGATCGACAAGGCGAGAGGGGCCGTGGCGGCCTTATCCTCCCTCGTCGCCGGCGAGCGGGTCCGGTGGCGACCGCGCCCTGTAGCGGCGCGCGTTCGAGGAACAGGAAGGTGGGGTGCGGTGCGAGGAGCTGGGCCGGCTGGGCCGACTAGGCTGGTTGCGGTCCAGGGAGGCAGGGGCTGTGGCCGGTTTGAGCTGGGCACTTTGGTCCCGGGCTTCCCCTTTTTGTTTTTGTAACTTCTTTCTTTTATTTATTTTCCCTTTTCTGTTTTATTTAATTTTAGGGCATTTAGGTATTTTGTAAAATTGTGTCCTCTACACCATAAATACCAGTGCATTATTTGGCATCCACCCCGAGGTCATTAGGAGAGATTTACTGTAGCCAAACTATTCGGGCGTTATATTGGAAAACTTTTCTCGTTTGACTTATTTAGGATTTAAATTCGAAACGGTTTAAACTAGCGAAAGTTTAGCAACAGTAATCAAAAGATGACATGGCATCATTAGGAGAGATTTACTGTAGCCAAATTATCCGGGTGTTACAAATACTGACCTAGATAAAGAAATAATGCGAATGTTATGTCTCGTCTAGAGCAAGACGTCTGCATTTGGTAGTTGATGTTTTACTTTGATTGCTCTTTTTCCTTTTTTCCTTATCCTTGGTTTCTTGTTTGGTTTCTTATTTCTTCTTTGATTTTCTTTTGGTTTCTTTGTTTCATTGTTATACTTTGAATTTTTTTAATTTCGTTGTTCTTTGATTTCCCTTTGTTGCTTTAATAGTTTTCTTCAGTTTTCTTTTTTATCTCAGTTTCCTTTTTTTCTTTGGTTTTTTGTTTCTTTATTGGCTTTTAACGGTTTTATTTTTTCCTTTGGTTTTTTTCTTTGTCTGTTTTTGTTTGTTTTTTGGGTTTTATTTATTTCTTTGCTTTTCATTATATATTTTTCATATACATTAAGAAAAAAAATTCTAATAGACGTTTAACATTTTTTCTTCTTCTAAAAATAGAATTGTGCATTTGAAATATTCATCGTGTGTTAAAAACGTTTATTGTGCATTTGATCAATGGTCACCATATATTTGAAAAATACCCATGCATAAGAAATATGTTTATACATTAATAATATAGAGAGAGAAAAGAAAGAAAGCCAAAAGAAAAAGAAGAAAATTGAAAAGAAATGAAAAGAAAAAAATATAACAAATAGAAAAAAAGAAAAAAAAGAAACCTAAAGAAGACAAACAAAAAACATGCAAACACGCCATCCCCTAGATGCACACCCATGTGTGTTATACCGAGCGACAGATTGCAATTGCCTAGAAAATATATATCAAGGGCGACTAAACCCTAGCCTCTCGTTACTTCACCCTCTATTCCTAATGAAGTTACACTCATAAGTTTTTATTAATGTGATCTTTTTAGTCTTCATGAGCAACGTCCTCGTATGGGGTGTGATGACAAGTATAATAAAGGTACTCTGGTCATTCTCCTACTGTTCCGAGGTCTATCAAGCAACACCATGGAGCTATAGAGTTTGCCATGCAGGTTAGTGTGTCCAACCTATCATATTTTAGGTTATATCCTTACATATTCGTTCATATGGATCTGATGGAGTTTATGTTAATGTTTTATGTCGCTTTTGTTGGTGCCATCCATTGTGACTTTGGAGTTCTATTGAATATCATGTGGTTCGAAGACTTGTAATTTCAAGGGATTATCCCTAACCCCAATCATGTTCAACGCTCACTGCTTCCCACCATTTTCTATGGGTAGCTCAAGAGGAATTCAGAAACCTATGAAGGTAGTCAAAGTTCGTGTAGGTATACGAGTGGTGGTGTCACTGCTCTGACTACAGTCTTTTTACTAAAGCCTTGGAAGTATTTCAGATTGCAAAAGACTGATGCCACAAAGAAAATGCTTATGTTTTTTAACTATAGTTCTTAGTGATAGTAGTTATTGTGTAATTTCTTGGATCTATGATCCAAAACATTGTATTTGTAATTTTTGTAAGTTTGAATTCTAGGTCGTTATAAGAAAAAGATATCAGGAGGCGGCTATTTGTTGGTGGACATCCTCGAGTGTCGTGTGTAGGTGATTCTAGGATTCCTCCCATACTTTCTTCTTTGTGTTGCTTTTTTCATGTACAAAATTAATGGGTTTCAACTTGAAAACTTCTTTTCCACTTCAAACTACTGAAACATTTGGCACCACATGATATAATTCTTAACTTCAAGCGCATGAACTTTAAACAAAAAATTATATCGAGTTTCAACTAAAACTATAACCTTTTGCAAGGAAACGAGAATCTAATGAATAAAATTGGCATCCATGTTGTCTTAGTATGGCATGGCATGGCTTACAAGGACCGCACCGAATGAGAAGCGTTGAATGAACATGTCCTCCTTTGTACTTGCCCATGCTTAGCAAGTTCATGACTTGCAATATTTCGGTGCTAGTGGAATTTCTCAACTTTTAACCCCCCACCCCAAGGTCAATGTGTATAGAACGACTTATCTCCCTCATTTGATTAGAGCATCATGAGCATCACAAACACAATCAGTATCGATGATTATCGGACGATGTGTCCATTGAATATAACCGCTACACTAGGAACGATATGAGATAGGGTGACCCAAAGTCTTCAATTATCTTTAATATCTTTGTTGGCTTGCTAGCTGTCCTCGTTGCAAGAGAAAATGTGAAAGAATTGAGATAGATCTAAAGGCAGATAAATATGTCACTACAAATTTTAGCTCATTTTACTTACAAGTTTACACTTTGTGAAATATAAAGTTTCCTAGTGTAGTTATGGGGAGTAAAATATGTATGATTCCTGCAAGGTGAAGGGACTAAAGTAAGCACCACTAATTGAGCTTGGCTGGCATATAACCAGAGACAGGTGAAGAGGAAGATGTATCCCGATATTCACTTCCTTGGAGGGCAGCTAATCACCCTTGGAGAGGCGGGCAACCACAAATGCCCCCAACACCACAAAGTCTCACCTTCTTATCTTTGAGCTACCACCACAAAGGTGATGCCCAACCACTCGAAGTAGACCTTGAGACGACCTCTAGATCTTTACAAACTACAAGAAAAAAATATCAAAATTTGACTCCTCGTTGTGACTTCAACCACCTAGGAATGTCAAACCTCTAAAGTAACAAGATCGAAGGGGGAAATCTTCAAACTTGCTCAAATCAGAAAGTGATTGATCAAAAGACAGGGGAATAAGGGATCCTTGCTAGGGTTAGCTCCTCTATGAGATCTCTCACATGTCTCAAAGAACTGAAGATTTAGGGTTGGGAGAGAATGGGTGGTGTTCTTCTTAGGTTTAAAATGTATATAATGGAGTGGTCAACCCTTCCCTCGAGGGATAGAGTGGCTTTTACAGGTGGGGGAAAACTAGTCGTTTCGGCTAGAAATTACACAACCACATAGTTATAGGCCTGAAAGTGTCTAATAGTCTTGCTAGTAACATTTGAACCAAACAACATCCAAGCCAACAAACCATGTAGATAACATCAAGACCGTACAGACCAACTCGGTGACCAGAGATCAGGAGTTCCTGGACAAGTCCTAAACAGTCTGTCACTTGTCCGACCCTAGGATCACCCCAAGGTCGAGCGCACCCGGACAGCCCAACACTTGTCCGGATGAAACTAAGAGGTGCCAGACATCACAACTAGGGAATCATCACTAAGCCATAAAAATAGACATAGACCCGGATTGTCTGACCTTAAGTGGCACAACCAATCGTCTTCACTAACTTAGGTTTTCTCGTGGCCTTTCGGCTCTGGACTTCTTGGTGGATAGGTGGTATCTTGTGTAAATGATGACTTGAAAAAATCCTTACTACTTTTGAACCCCTATTAAAAGCATAGGGTCCCCATTGTTGGTAAATGTAGTAGAAAAACAAAAAACGCCCTACGATCACGATTCCAGAAACACTATGAAGATGCATTAGAGGTTTGGATCGGATCGTTACCAACTTTGAGTTCTAGCGAAAGAAGAGTTGGTGTACATCATTGACGAAGTCCCTCAAACCATTCACGAAAAATCCCTCAAACTGAAGACCGAAAGCACGATCGAGCAGCGCTTCACCAGTCAGAGCTAATCGTCGCCGGAGAATTAGAGGGAGAGGAAGTGAACCTCATGAGGCTTCTCCATTATGAGGATTAGAGAGAACTAGGTCTAGATCTCATTATATCAACTCTAAATTAGAAATAGAACTAGAGGAGGCTCCAAAAACTTGTGTGCTCCAATAGGTAAAATCCTATAGTATATATAGGCCGAGGGAGAGGGGAGGGGCACCACAGGGGGGAGGAGGACTTATCCCCTTGCGCCAGACCTAGGGGGTGGAGGATTCCTCCTCCACCTCCAATTTGGCCTCCCTTAGGCCTCCAAAAAGGCTAAGGGGGCACCACCTTTTGTTATTGGGCCCTAGGGCCCAATAACCCTCCACCACTAGGCCTTTTAGTATTTTCTATAGCCATTTTTGATGTTAAATATATTCTAAAAGACTCCTAATAAATATTAGAACATTTTAGCATTTATTTAACATGTCTGGAAACATTTTCCACCTATATATCAATTCCCGGTATTACCTGACAAACCCCGAAACTCTTCCGGTAACCCCAAAACGCTTCCTGTTTCTCGAAACTATTTCTCATGTTCCCATAATATTTTCTCGTAAATCTTACTCCACTAACACTCAATATACCATGATTCCCTTAAGCAAGTGATCCTATAGGTTTGGTAAAACATATACATGAACGAAACTCCCTTTCGTTCAATGACCAATAGTGGAACTATGGATATCCATATTGATCCCTATGAATACACGAATGATATTCAAGTGATCCTTTGGTTATCATATTTTATTCCCTTTGCTTCATGATACTTTACAAAACCCGATGTGAGATCTATCGGTATCTGCCTAAGTCATTCTCATGCTCATTATACCGGTTTTGTTCTTCTTTCTCGTTTTACATGTTTTGGCATCCTCGTGACTAAGTCGCATGTCTGGCCAGATGATGATGGATGCCGTCATACAGAGAGGGCCTTAAGAATATCTCTCCATCATCTGAGGAGGAAATACTACTCTTGAGCTATCTAGCCCCTTGTCACAATTTTCGATGAACAGTTGTCGTTATGATCACTGTTTTACGAATGAAGTTTAAGCAACCCCAAAGTCTATCGTGTGGTTTGAAGTGACTACTATACTCTCATGGTCTAAGGAAACTAAACCATACATTAACTCTCCATGTTATATCAATAGACTTGTGACGATTACATCTCAAAGTATAACAAAACAAGTTGGGTCAATTCAATATGACCGTTCTTCTAACATCATACTCTCAATGTTGTTTGGTATCCTCGTTTCACTTAACCAAATACCCATGATCAGGAAAACATAATCATCACACAACACTTGAGCTAGTCATAGAGGAAAGACTAGGAATTAGGTTTTATCGTTTATCATTCTACATGTGCATATGAGTTTTCCTCTAAATCACATATTCAAGAATCACAACAGTTATAACATAGAATATACAATCTTAATTATAAACATGTAAATAAATAATACAAATATTATTGCCTCTATGGCATATTTCCGACAGACTCCCACTTGCACTAGAGTCAATAATCTAGTTACATAGCTTCTCTAACACCAATGGATATTCGGTGTTCCTCATGTTTTACTCATGGTAGAGGCTCCGTCATCGGGTCTGACACATTCAAATTCGTGCGAATCCTGAGTATTCACACAAAACCCTTCTCTACAGTCAGATGATGTGATACTTGTGTTCGATACGTCTGGTCTTCATGTGGGACCTAGGTTCATTTGCTTGAGAAATGGCGCCACGATTATCACAATAGAGCTCCATTGGATTCAACGCACTTGTAGCCAAACCAATCTCTTGAAGGAACTTCTTGATCCAGAGTGCCTCCTTCGAAGCTTATGAAGCCACAATATATTCTCCTTCTGCTATAGAATCCACAACAAAGTTCTGCTTGAAACTTTTCCAAACAATCACACCAACATTAAGAGTGAAAACATAGCCGACTGATATTTATAGTCATCTATATCATTCATGAAGCTAGCGTCGTTGTAAACACTTGCAACGAGCTCTTCATCCTCTCCGTAGACAAGGAGCATGTCCTTCGTCCTTTTGAGGTAATTAAGAATATTTTTAATAGCTGACCAGTGAGCCAATCCCGGATCACTTTGGTACTTGCTACTAACACTTAGCGCATAAGAAACATCTGGTCTTATACATATCATAGCATACATGATAGACCCAATTTCCAGGGCATATGGGACTTCACCAATTTGTCCACGCTCATCAACTGTCTTGGGACATTGATTCTTGCTAAGTGTTGTGCCATGTGACATTGGGAGAAAACCTTTCTTAGTGTTCTCCATTTTTAATCTCTTTAAAACCTTGTCAATGTACGTGCTCTGGGTTAGCACAATTAGGTGTCTTGACTATCTCTATTGGTCTTAATGCCCAATATATAAGCTGCTTCCCCTAAGTCTTTCATTGAAAACATACTTTTAAATGATTCTTTTATTATGCTAAGAAATTTATATCATTACCAATCAATAATATGTCATCCACAAGATTCAATTGCAAGATCTAAAGATATACCTTCATGCACTCACCTCCTCGGCAACGGCGTCAGAAAAGAGCTTAATGTCTACTACGCAACTTTATTCTTGTAGACTCGTGTTGGGCCTCCAAGCGCAGAGTTTTGTAGGACAGTAGCAATTTTCCCTCAAGTGGATGACCTAAGGTTTATCAATCCGTGGGAGGCATAGGATGAAGATGGTCTCTCTCAAACAACCCTGCAACCAAATAACAAAGAGTCTCTTGTGTCTCCAGCACACCAAATACAATGGTAAATTGTATAGGTACGCTAGTTCGCGAAGAGATGGTGATACAAGTGTAATATGGATAGTAGATATTGATTTTTGTAATAGTAACAATAAAAACAGCAGGGTAGCAAGTAACAAAAGTGAGCACAAACGGTATTGCAATGCTTGAAAATGAGGCCTAGGGTCCGTACTTTCGCTACTGCAATCTCTCAACAATGCTAATCTAATTGGATCATATAACCATCCCTCAACGTGCGATGAAGAATCACTCCAAAGTTCCTATCTAGCGGAGAACGAAGAAATTGTTTGTAGCTATTCTTTCAGATCGATCCATCCAAGAGTTCGTACTAAAATAACACCAAGTTATTCTTTCCGATCGATCTATCAAGAGTTCGTACTAAAATAACACTAAGTTATTCTTTCCGATCGATCTATCAAGAGTTCGTAGTAAAATAACACGACAGCAAATTCAGATTCATAATACTCAATCCAACACAAAGAACCTCAAAGAGTGCCCCAAGATTTCTACCGGATAAACAAAAGACGAGAACGTGCATCAAGCTCTATGCATAGATTACTCGAATGTCACCTCGGGAATCTGCGAGTTGAGTGCCAAAACACATATCAAGTGAATCAATATGATACCCCATTGTCACCATCGGTATTCATAGCAAGACATACATCAAGTGCTCTCAAATCCATAAAAGTATTCAATCCGATAAAACGAAATCTCAAAGGGAAAACTCAATTCACAACAAGATAGAGAGGGGGAAACACCATATGATCCAACTATATTAACAAAGCCCGTGATACATATCAAGATCGTGACATCTCAAGAACACGAGAGAGATAGATTAAACACATAGCTATGGGTACAAACCCTCAGCCTCGAGGGTGGACTACTCCCCCCTCATCATGGTGGCCGCCGGAATGATGAAGATAGCCACCGGTGATGAATTCCCCCTCCCACGGAGTGCCGGAACGGGGTCTAGATTGTTTTTTCGTGGCTACAGAGGCTTGCGACGGTGGAACTTCTGATCTAGGGTCTCCCCCGAGGGTTTTTGGAATATTTGGAAATTTATTGGGCGAAGAGGCGGTGCGGAAGGCCACCGAGCTGGGCACAACCCACCAAGGCGCTCCTGGGCCCCCAGGTGCGCCCAGGTGGGTTGTGTCCCCCTCGGGGCAGCCCTCTAGTACTTCTTTGGCCCAAGTTGTGTCTTCTGGTCTATAAAAGTTCTCCAAAAAGTTTTGCTGTGTTTGGACTCCATTTGGCTTTAATTTTCTATGATGTAAAAAACAAGCAAAAAACAATAGCTCGCACTGGGCACTATGTCAATAGGTTAGTCCCGAAAAATGATATAACGTTGCTATAAAATGATTGTAAAACATCCAAGAATAATAATATAATAGCATGAATACTTCATAAATTATAGATACGTTGGAGACGTATCAAGAGGTCAGCACTGGCCTTCTTTCACATGATTGTGCAGTGTGCTTTCATATGTTGTGTTACTTATACGGTAATGTTGCTTGATTTTAGTGAACTACACAAAAAGAGACCAGACTTCCAATCTGTATGTGCACTGTAACATCCCAGTGAGGTAAGATAATCATTTTTCACAACTGTTGGCTTGTATTTTGCTACTGTCATCAGAAAATTAATGTCGTTGTTTAGTGTTATACTGTGCTCCCTAATTGACATGCCAAATCTTACATTGAAGGCGAAGCTTGTCTGTTATTGAACCAAGTGATGAAGGGGAAGAAGAAGTGGAAGAAGAACAAAAATCAACTCCCGTTGTTGTAATGAAACCTTTGGGCTGTGATGACACAAGTAATGATATAGTTTTGCTTCTTAATCTATTGCTATGGCTGCAACGAGCCATTGTTTTGCTATTGTGATTTGATGCCACTCTTAATGTAATATGTAATTATCTCTACTTGTGCAAACATGGATCTTGTTTGAAGACAACATATATTTTAGTGGAACTGCACAACAAGATGTTGGAAACATTAAACTAATCGAGGAGTATATAGTAAGCATGGCAACCATAGTAGATAATAACAGATGGTTCCAGAGGAGTGCTTCATCTGTATGCTCTACACAATAAGCCTCCTAACAAAGGTTGGTACCGGCCCATGGATTTCATCCATATGATTGAGCTTTATCATCTCTATTGGTGTTGTGCTACTGTTTAGCTACTGTCATGAGAAAGTGGTATTGTCCTCCAGAAGTGCTTTATCTGCTGCTATAAATATTTCCTTTCCTTTTTTTTTGAGCAAACAGGGATGCTAGCATTTAGTTGTTCTCTTGTCTTTTACAACAGGATCATGCTCCTCTGAAGAAGAATATGGAGTACGTGAAGTTCCTAGTTCCGATTATGCCAGGATGAATAAGCCCGGTCTATCTTCTCATCAGAAGGAGCAGTTGAAGGATGGTTACATTACTCCCCAGAAGACCAAACTAACTTCAGCTCAGAAGGACTCACCAATTTTCATATTTTTTGCTGTGATGGGCAAGTACAATGTTGTTTTAGGATTCTTTCTGGTGAGTTCCATTTTTTTAAATGTGTGCTCTGCACGGACCATGTAGGTGCATGTTTAAACTGTAAATTCATAATACAATTTGCTTTACTAATCACTTTTTTTGTATTTATGCAAACAGGGATGCTCAGGTTGATTTGGATGGGAGCTACACAAAA
This sequence comes from Aegilops bicornis, assembly GCA_021605145.1. Taxonomy (NCBI): domain Eukaryota; kingdom Viridiplantae; phylum Streptophyta; class Magnoliopsida; order Poales; family Poaceae; genus Aegilops; species Aegilops bicornis. Next base: position 371,674,267 of record CM038669.1, on the reverse strand, counting down.
TGTTCTGATGGCTCATGCCCATTATACTTCATCATGCACAATACATCGAATGTTCTCAAATCATTCATTTCCACCTCCAGCCACAAAATTAGCTACACAGAAGGAGGCATCGATATGTTCAAGGTGTTGCAACATACAAAGGCGAAATCATAAAAGCTACGCGCGAAGTTGGTTGATTTTGGTGAAACTGCACAAAAAGAACAACTGGTTTATTTAGCACGAGGTGACATGTCAATGTACGAACTGATGGCAAACCCTAGCCATTCCACAATCATAGGCATTTGATATTTTGGAATGGGAAAACCTTGTCAAAGTTTTCTCATTGATGTACGCAAAAAAGACACGCATTTGATATTTTGGAATGGGACAACCTTGTGAAATTTTGCTCATTGATGTTAGTAAGAAGACGTGTTTGATATTTTGTAATGGGGAACCCTTTGCCATCAACACCATCGGTCTATTTTTTTATTTGCGTCTTTAGTTGAGAAGTAAATATTGGCTCTGACGTGTTAATAATTGAGATGCATCAATCGTTTTTTCTTTATTTGTGTCTTTAGTTGTGAAGTAAATAATGGTTCTGACATGTGAATAATTGAGATGCATAATCATATATCGATTCTTGATCTATGAATTGCCAGGCCTGTGAGTTTGATTGCAATGTACATGCACGCTAAAAAGCTGCTCAAACTTTTCTTAAGTGTGAAACTGCAGCAAAAAGCGTGATCACTGTGCGTCCTGAGAATAATGCTAGTACGTATTGTTTTGAATGTTCATGTAATGCAATTGTACAAGAATTCAAACTAACTGGTCTAAATTCATTCATACATGGCCTGATTTCATATAAACATGCCGGATTTCATTACATTTCCAACATTCTTCAACTAAAAAGCGGTGCTCGTCCATCTCTGAAGGTTTAATTAATTAACCTAATCTACGATCTCCAGCACCCATTCCCCATGTCCGGCTGAGCCCCAAGAACTGAAGCTTCTTCTCCAGCTCTGCCTCCGGAGACACAGGAAGTGAAGCTGTCCGACTCCATGTCACCGCCAAGCAGCTAATCGCCCGTCGATGTTCAACTAGCCAAGCTTGGCTTCAACCGAAGGATATGAGCGATGGGCTTACTTGGACCCGTGCGGTGGTGGCATATCATCTCCTACTCTTCCTTGTTTTTTGTGTGGCGCGGCCTCTTGCCGGCGGGGCGGTGCCTCGACGGAGCCGCTGATGTCCTCTACCTCGTTGTCGGCGGGGCAGCGCCTCGGTAGAGCGGGGGAAATGCTCCGCCTCGTTGAAGGCGGATTGGGGCCTCAAACGGAGCCACCGATGTTCTCTGCAACGTTACCGGTGAGGTAGGGCCTCAGAGGGACGGGGCCTCGCCGGAGTCGGCGAAATCCTCTGGCTTGTTGCCGGTGGGGCGTTGCCTCAGCGGAGTCGGCCAAGTCCTCCACCTCGTCGTCAGTGTCACCAAACAGCGCCTCGACCGCTTCATTGTCCTCCTTGTAGGCGGCCGCAACCTCCGCCACCTGCATGCAGTACCGCCTGATAACCCACAAGTATAGGGGATCGCAACCGTTTTCAAGGGTAGAGTATTCAACCCAAATTTATTGATTCGACACAAGGGGAGCCAAAGAATATTCTCAAGTATTGGCAGTTGAGTTGTCAATTCAACCACACCTGAAAGACTTAATATCTGCATCAAAGTATTTAGTAGCAAAGTAGAATGGAAGTAACGGTAACAGTGGCAAAAGTAACAGTAGCAGTTTTGTAGCAATCGTAACAGTGGCAACGGAAAAGTAACGAAGCGAAGATCAATATGAAACGAGCTCGTAGGCAATGGATCAATGATGGATAATTATTTTGGATGGCATTCATCATGCAACAGTTATAACATAGGGTGACACAGAACTAGCTCCAATTCATCAATATAATGTAGGAATGTATTCCGTATATAGTCATACGTGCTTATGGAAAAGAACTTGCATGACATCTTTTGTCCTACCCTCCCGTGGCAGCGGGGTCCTATTGGAAACTAAGGGATATTAAGGCCTCCTTTTAATAGAGAACCGGACCAAAGCATTAGCACTTAGTGAATACATGAACTCCTCAAACTACGATCATCACCGGAAAGTGTACCGACTATTGTCACTCCGGGGTTGCCGGATCATAACACGTAGTAGGTGACTATAACTTGCAAGATAGGATCAAGAACACAAATAGATTCATGAAAACATAATAGGTTAAGATCTAAAATCATGGCACTCGGGCCTTAGTGACAAGCATTAGGCATAGAAAAGTCATAGCAACATCAATCTTAGAACATAGTGGATACTAGGGAGCAAACCCTAACAAAACTAACTCGATTACATGGTAGACCTCATCTAACCCATCACCGTCCAGCAAGCCTAAGATGGGATTACTCAAGCACGGAGGGGGGCATCATGAAATTGGTGATGGAGGATGGTTGATGATGACGATGGCGATGATTTCCCCTCTCCGGAGCCCAAAACAGACTCCAGATCTGCCCTCTCGAGGAAGAACAGGAGGCCGCGACAGCTCCATATCGTAAAATGCAATGAATCCTTCTCTCTTATGTTTTCTCCCTGGACGTGAATATATGGAGTTGGAGTTGAGGGTGGTGGAGCTCCGTGGGACCCACAAGACAGGAGGGCGCACCCTAGGAGGGGGTGCCCTCCACCCTTGTGGATAGGTGGTGGGTGTCGGTGTCAAAACCGGCCAATCTTGGGTAGGGGGTCCTGAATTGTGCGTCTGAGGATCGAAGGTAACAGGAGACAAAGGAGATGTGATGTTTACCCAGGTTCGGGCCCTCTTAATGGAGGTAATACCCTACTTCCTGCTTGATTTACTTTGATGAGTATAAGGGTTACAAGAGTTGATCTACCTCGAGATCGTAATGACCAAACCCTAGCTGTCTAGCCTATATGAATTCTAATAGCCTCTATAGACTGAACCTTCCGGTTTATATAGACACCGGAGGGGCCTAGGGTTGTACATAGTCGGTTTATAGAGAAAGGAAACCACACATCCGAACGACCATCTTGCCATCCACGCAAAGGAGAGTCCCATCCGGACACGGGGAAAGGTCTTCTGCCTTGTATCTTCACGTCCCATCAGTCCGGCCCATGTTACACAACCCGGACACCCGAGGACTCCATAATCTAGGACTCCCTCAGTAGCCCCTGAACCAGTCTTCAATGACGATGTGTTCGGCACGCAGATTGTCTTCAACATTGGAAGGCGGGTTCCTCCTCCGAACACTTCAAAGCAGTCTTCTGAACAAAAGAACTGTATCCAGCTCTGTATAATAATCACAACCCTCAACCACGAAGGCAAAGTAGTCGATCAAAATTAGATCTGTCAACTGACAATATTTTTCGGCGAAACGCCATATCTGGCCTCTTTATCATTTCAAACCGTTTTTTGGCCTCCCGCTTCATGTTCCGAGGCGCAGCCTCCATTAACATGTCTTGTCAAAATAGAGATCGTGTCCCCTTATCGCGGGATTCTCATCAATACGGGTTTGGGTAATCCAACGGTGACATTCGCTCGACCCCTTGGTAACAGGCGAGTTTTAAGGCTTGCGGGGGGGGGGGCGCTTGACATTCACTGCCTATATAAGTGGATAAAGATCCTTTCTTTTTACCCCACGCCTTCTTCCTTCCTCTGCTTTCCCATCCTCGAGCTCCAGCGCCCAAGCTTCAGTCTCTCCCACCGCCACCAGCCATGTCCGGATCCGGCTCACAGGGCAAGTGGGTGGCCTCCTCCATGACGGAGAAGGATGTCAAGGAGCTCCGGGAGGCGGGGTACCTGACTGCGGACGTCGCGCACAGGATCCCTGCCAAGAAGCAGGTCATCCCCACCCCAGAGCCCGGCGAAAGGGTGGTATTTATCCCCCACTTCCTCCGCGGGCTAGGGTTTCCCCTTCACCCTTTTGTCCGTGGCCTCATGTTCTATTATGGGCTAGATTTCCACGATCTAGCCCCAAATTCCTTCCTCCACATCGTGGCGTTTATCGTTGTGTGCGAGGCGCTTCTCCGCATCCCCCCACACTTCGGCCTATGGCTCAAGGTCTTCAATGTGAAGCCGAAGGTGGTCGACGGGTAGCATGCAGACTGCGGCGGCGCCATGGTGAACAAGCTCCCCAACACTACTTGGCCCAAAGGGGCTTTTGTGGAGACCGTCAAGGTATGGCAACAAGAGTGGTTCTACATGACCAAACCTCACGGTGCCACATGGGCGGCCACTTCTGAGTTTAGGTCCGGACCCCCAATGCGGCTTGTGTCATGGACCAACAACGGTCTGGACTGGGGGTCGATCGATGAAGTGACGATGCTGCAAACGCGCATCAAAAATATCATAGACAAGAACACCAGTCTCACTGACGTGATTTAGGTGATGCTTTTCCGCCGGATCCTCCCCTACCAACGCCGACCTCTCCTTATGTGGGAGTTCAACCCGGAGGGGCCACGAACCCTGCAATGGTTCTTCGGCACAACGCATGAAGAGATCTGGAAGCTGCTCTTCAAGGAAAAGAAGAAGTGGCTGGAGAAGAGCGACGACATCGGCCTCGACAGTGCGCATCCGGCCACCCCGGTAAGCATTTATTTTATGAACATAACTTAGTTCACAAATAAAAGGGTATGCTAAGCCTTCTATCCCTCATTCAGGGTTGGACAAAGAAGGCAGAGCGGATCAAGTGTCCGGCTCCGCTTCCCGAAAACCCAGCTGATCCTATGCTAACGAGGATGCTGGTCCCGGCGCCGTATCAGGCATCGAAGAAGAAGGCCAAGAAGAAGAACAAGGAGGCCAAAGGTGGCCTCCGCCGCAAAGGTACTTCGGACGTTGTGTCCGGAAAGACCGAAGCTCCCTCCTCCCACGAGGGAGATGAAGACGAAGAGGAGTAGGAGGCTGAAAGTGACTCTCCCCTTAAGGGGAGGAAGACGAAGAGGGCGGCCTCCATAGACCCGGAGGCGGAGGCGTCCAAGAGGGGGAAGATATCCCTCTCGGACGGCTCGGATTCGGATGTTGAAGCCATCCCCGAGAGGTGCCCCGGGACGAAGCCCCTGGCCACATCATAAGTATCCGAGGATGCTTTACACATATCCGATCTTTTATGATTGTAGTATAACATATTATATTGTGTGTTTCAGTCCGGCCCGCGACCTTCCCCATGGCGGATTACAGGTTTCGCAAACCCTTGAGAAGTTCGAACTCTGGGTGCGCACAAAGAACACTCTCTTCCCAGCTCGCTCGCTAAATGATCCCCACGGCCTAACTCAACGAACCCAAAGTACGAGAGACACAAGGATTTATCCTGGTCCGGGCCACCTTACAGTGTAATACCCTACTCCAGCTTTGTGGTGGATTGCCTCGAGGGGCCGAGGATGAACTAGTACAGTGGATGAACAACCTCAGGAGGTGAGGTGTTCTTGAGCTCGATGAGCTAGTGAGGTGGTCAGGGTAGAATGGCCCCGATTCGAGATCCCCTTGCTATGGTTGTGGCAAAGTCCTATTTATAGTGGCCTTGGTCCTCTTCCCAAATGTTAGGCAGGAAGGGATCCCACAACGGCCAAATTCGAAGGGAGACAACTAGTACAAGCTATCCTGACAAAAGTAGTTTTCACCTATAAAAGGCTCTGGTGGTAACGCTGCCGTGGGCTCCAAGATGACCTCCGTCCTGCCGTCCTGGCGGTCTTGGTCTTGTTGCACCGATATGGAAAACTTTGCCTAATGCCACGGGACCCCGCGCTTGCACTTGCCTCCTTAGTACCAAAGAGGGAACTGGTACACTACGCCCTCTGGCGCCCACCTGGCCATGGTCGTCATGGCTCACGTCATGTGAGCCTCACGAGGTGCACCTTTCCTTGATATCTCCGCAACTCGGGAGCCAGCCTAGCGAGGCTGCCCCCAGGGAGGCCTTGGTGTCATCCGCCTCGCGAGGCTTGGCCCCTCGCGAGGGTCTTGAGTTCTTGCTACTGAAGCTGGGATGTACCGGGCCGTCGATGGAGCCACGCCACGGGCTGCACGCAGGCAAGTCTAGGCACCCCCGGTCCCAGAACGCCGACAGTAGCCCCCGAGCCCAAGGCGCGCTCGAACTTGGCTTTGAGGCGAAGCCAAAGGGCAAATGCGGAGCACCGCGGGCCCCAACCGCCTGCAGCCTCAGTTGATGCTTGGCGATTTATGGGACATGGGCGCCCCCACTTCCCCATGCAGCCTTGATATTCGCCGGCCTGGCGGTCGCCGTTGCCAACGCATCTCTGCCCTTGTTGTCTTGCTGCGTGCTCACCTGGCTCCTTTACCTTCTAGAGAAACAGATGCTTCCTTCCCAGGTCTGATCCCGGCACCGGTTCTCCCAGTCGCCATGGCGCCGCGCCCGGAGAAGGGAAGGGGGAAAACCAGTGCCTCTGTGGAATCACCACCGGCCTTCAAGCCCGCCATCGAGCGGTCGGTGGTAATCAATCTAGAAGGGCTGGGCAAGGTTCGACCAGCACTTGCCTCCGATTCCAATGAATGGGGAGCGACGGTGGCTTGGCCTGCTTCCTACGCCTCGGTTGATATGACGGCCACTGAGATCCCAATCCATCTTCATGCCCTCTGGGCCAGCCTGATTCCCCCTTTTTCTGCCTTCTTCAATGCCGTGCTCTCGCATTATCAAATCCATGTGTTGCATATAAATCCCCAGTCAATCATCCTCCTTGCTGTCTTCGCCTTTGTCTGTGAGGCCATGGTGGGCATTGCCCCTTCCATGGCCTTGTTCTGCCATTTCTTCTCTCTTCACCTGACCGATGGCCGCCAGTGTTCGGGGTGCGTGACCTTCCAGGCTGTAGCGGCAACGGCCGGCTCAGGAATCGACTTCGAGCTTTCACCGGCTGTAAGCGGGTTTCGGAAGCGGTGGGTGTTTGTTGATGTCGGCATGCTCTGCCCCTGCTCTTGCTTCCACGGGCACCAGCCGCTCCTAGCACTGGTTGGGGGCATGTGGGGCTTGTCGACCATCGGCTTGCCCATGTCTGGCCGGCTGGCCATGCTGAAGGATCTCGGGGTGACGACATCCATGGTGGTGAAGGAGTTCGTCTGGTGCCACATTGCTCCGCTCCAGCGTCACTCTCAGTCGATGTGGACCTTCTCCGGCTACAGGGACCCCATGAGGCTTCATGTGCCAGCACTTCCCTCCGAGGCGCTGCAGACGGTGTACAAGCTCCTGGCGGGCCACCCGGCGCCTGCCGATTTGCCGGAGGAGGGTTGCCTCTTGTACTCCTGCTCGAACAAGGTGGAATTCATGAGGCAGATGACCCTTTTCGATGAATGGGGGCTGCGCCCGTCCGGCCTCGAAGGGTCATGCGAGAACCCCGCCCTTGTGGTTCCTCTGCCTGCCGTCACCATGGCGCGCGCCCCAGGGGTGGATGCAGGGGGCACATGCCGCGGGACACGAGCGAGGTGGCAGCTGAAGGAGCGACGTTGGACCAAGCCCCCGAGGTGGCCGCTCCTAAGGCTCGGGCCAGCCGCCCTGGCGAGACAGTCGGAAGACTGGTGCGGTCCGAGGCTCCTGAGGCGGAAGCCTCCGAGGCTCGGGCTGACAGTCCTGAGGTGGGGGCTGAGGAACCGCCGCGGCCTGATGCTCCCAAGGTCACCACCCCTGAGGCCCCAACAAATGCCTTGGGTGCAAACGGTCACGCTCCGGGCTTCGGTCAGCTCCGCCTGAACTTTGAAGCACTCCGCAAGAGGAAGGGATCTCCAAGCTGCAGTGGTAATGCCTACCGGCCGTTGAAGCAAAGGAAGTAGATAGCCGTAGACAAGTAAGTACCTCCTCTTTGCGATTCCTGAGTGTTGTATCCTTTTCTGACCATGGCCCCTCAGGATCCCTTCGGTTGGAGCGGCGAGATGTCCTCAGGAGCGACCTTCGCCTGTCACTGGCTCGCCACTGATCCTGAGCTTTCCTCGTCGGCCCGCTGCATGCGGCTCAGGGCCTGTTCCTGAAGAGGATGCACCGACGGGGGGGGGGGTCTTGATTCTGCATTCTTGTCGTCCCTCCTTCACGGTCATGTCTGGGGTGCTGAAGGCGTGCGAAGGGCTCCTCCATTGGTCATCGTCCGCAGCTGGGTGACCCTAGCCCTGGCTTCGTCTTCAAGCTGCGAGGCCTCACCCTGCAGTACCTCTGCTGAGGCATGAAAGGCGGCGGGGAAGGCACCAGCCTCCAGCCCCCTGCTAGGAGCAGGCAAGCCACCTCAAGCTTCCCTGATGATTCCCTGCATGGAGGATGGACCCGACCGCGCGTTTGAGCTTGCGCGTGGGCCTTGCGCTGTCCGCCACGAGCTCTTCCGGGAGGCGATGGGTGCGCTGAGCCGGCTCGTGGAAGAGCTTGTCGATGTTGATGCCCGCCTTGAGACAGAGGGCCTTCGACTGACGGGCGAGTGGCATCAGTTGAAGGGGGCCATCAACTTCGGGCGTCTTCAGCATGAGCGCGCCAGTGCGAAGGCCGAGGCATCCCTTGTGACCTCACGCGAGGCTAGCACTCGGGCCTTGGAGGAGGCTAGGGAGGCTGATCGCCGTCGCGAGGTCACCGAGGAGCGCAAACGGGAGCTCCAGGCCTTGAATGCTACCCTCGAGCAGCAGGTCGAGGCGCGCAGGGCCGTCTTGGCGTCAATGAGGGGGGGGGGCCGCCTTCCGAAGGGAAGGAGATCCAGAGGCATGAGGAGGCGCTGATGTTGGAGGCCTAGGAGCGCAGCCTCGAGCTTGAGCGGCTGGAGTCAAGGGAGCGCCATGTGGCCATGTCTAAGGATGCCGTCACCACACGTGAAGCCAAGGTCCAGGAGGAGGCTGACCGGAGGGCGGCGAAGGCTCGTGCAGATCTCGCCAATGAGTACGACCTGAAGTTGAAGTTCCTGGAGGCCGAAGCTGAGGGCAGGACCACCGCCCTCAGGACAAGGCTGAACAAGGCGGAGCAGCACGAGAGGGCCGCTGCGGCTGCCCGGACCTCTGCCCGAGCTGACCTGGCCTCTGCGCGTGCTGACTTGCTCTCGCTCCAACAACAGATTGATGATGCCGCGTCCCTCGCGAAGCAAAACATGGAGGATGCGTTTCGTCAGCAAACACTGCAGCGCGAGCACGCCCCATGCTCTAGGCCCTCAGGGTGAGGGCCAACTGAGCACTGGGCGCCATCTGCAAGGAGAGCATCCCTCATCCCCGCGTGGAAGATTACGCCAGCCACCTCTGCTTCTTTACCGAAGTCGTGGTGCGCCTGGAGGACCGGGCCGTGAGGGCTCGCGAGCTTGTCGAGGAGAGGAGTCAGGGCCTCCTTGGGCATGCGTTCTCACGCGTCTTCAGTCATCTTCAGAACCTCGACCCCCACTTCGACTTTGACGCCGCCATAGCCCCAGTTCCCGGGGCTATCCGGGACAACCTGTCGCACTAGGTGGACAATCACGTGGATGCTTTGGTCAGGGCGTTCGCCACCGAGGACGACGCGGTGGTGGTCGTGGCGGACGAAGATGGCGTGGTCGACGACGACGAGGACGATGCTAGCAACAGCGCTAGAAGCGCTGCACGAGCGATCAGGTGACGCCGCGAGCAGCACGACTCAGCTTAAGCCTGCATTCGCTCGCTTGAACCTGCATGCAAAGACATGAATACGCACAGGCGTGAGAGCATTTTGGAGGGGGAGCCCCTCGTGTATGTAAATTAATATTCTGTTTTTTTAAGCCGGACCTAAAACGCGCTTTTGCGAGCTTGTGAGCCCCTGAGCAGGGTTGTTGCTATGACTTATCTCGATCCTAGCGGGCCTTGAGCGGGTTCTGAGGTTTTTGGCATGCCTTTCTCCCGAGGTGAGCCCTCAGGAGCTCGCGGGCTCTGGGCCTCCTGAGGAGCGAGCGGATCCGTCCGAGGGCCACGCTAGGAGCGTCCTGCAGACCGTGGCAGGATGCGTACGCGGCAATCTTGCAGCGCGTACACTCTTGCCCCGAGGGGGTCCTTCCCAGGTTGTCCAGACACACCTGGCGCGGTCTGCCGACCAGCCCCTGAGCCGGAGGGTCGGGGGGTGCGAGCCTTAAAAACAAGGCAAACGACAAAAACGCAATAAAATTGGCAGGAACCAGAGAAACACTCCCCCCAACTTTAGATGACAAAAAGAACTTCAAGTCTCAGTCCAAAAAGGCGGCGAATCGAGTTACAGAAAAGGGACAAAAACGAATGGCCGCGTCCGGCACCTAGCTAGTCTTCTTGTCTTCCCACCAGCGCGGAGCTAAGTGCTTTCACTGGATGTGAGCATAGTCATTGGTGGACAGTTTCGATGGCTAGCGCAGAGCATGGTGCTTCCACTTGGACATGGGCGGGAGCCCCCGAGGCCGAGGTGCGGTGCTCTAGAGACTCCGGGGCATGTATAGCCCCACTCATTATTACGTGAGAGTGTCATGAGCAGAGACCTTCACAGGCGCGAGCCTTGCATCATATCGCCAGGTGAGGGCCCTGATACGTCCATTTTGAATCATGCTTTTATATCGATATTTATTGCATTATGGGCTGTTACTACACGTTATGTCACAATACTTATGCCTATTCTCTCTTATTTTACAAGGTTTACATAAGGAGGAGAATGCACTGCAATTGGAATTCTAAATTTGGAAAAGGAGCAAATATTAGATACCTATTACGCACAACTCCAAAAGTCCCGAAACTCCACGAAAGTTATTTTTGGAAATAATAAAAATATTGAGCGGAATAAGTACACGGAGGGGACCCACACAGCCACCGGGGTGGGGGCGCCCTACCCCTGTGGCACGCCCGCCTCGTGGGCCCCATGTTGGCTCTCGGTGGCCATCTTACGCTATATGAAGTCTTTCGTCAAGGAAAAATTCATAAGCAACCTTCGGACGAGACTCCGCCGCCACGAGGCGGAACCTTGGCGGAACCAATCTAGGGCTCCGGCAGAGCTGTTCTGCCAGGGACACTTCCCTTCGGGAGGGGGAAATCATCGCCATCGTCATCACCAACGCTCCTCTCATCGGGAGAGGGCAATCTCCATGAACATCTTCACCAGCACCATCTCCTCTCAAAACCCTAGTTCATCTCTTGTATCCAATTCTTGTCTCCAAGTCCGGGATTGGTACTAGTAGGTTGCTAGTAGTGTTGATTACTCCTTGTAGTTGATGCTAGTTAGTTTATTTGGTGGAAGATCATATGTTCAGATCCTTTATGCATATTAATACCCCTCTTATTATGAACATGAATATGCTTTGTGAGTAGTTACGTTTGTTCCTGAGGACATGGGAGAAGTCTTGCTATTAGTAGTCATGTGAATTTGGTATTCGATTCGATATTTTGATGAGATGTATGTTGTCTAGCCTCTAGTGGTGTTATGTGAACGTCGACTACATAACACTTCACCATTATTTGGGCCTAGAGGAAGGCATTGGGAAGTAATAAGTAGATGATGGGTTGCTAGAGTGATGAAGCTTAAACCCTAGTTTATGCGTTGCCGTAAGGGCTGATTTGGATCCATATGTTGCATGCTATGGTTAGATTTACCTTAATACTTTTGTTGTAGTTGCGGATGCTTGCAATAGAGGTTAATCATAAGTGGGATGCTTGTTCAAGTAATAACAGCACCCAAGCACCGGTCCACCCACATATCAAATTATCAAAGTACCGAACGCGAATCATATGAATGTGATGAAAACTAGCTTGACGATAATTCCCATGTGTCCTCGGGATCGCTTTTCTCCATATAAGAGTTTGTCCAGGCTTGTCCTTTGCTATAAAAAGGATTGGGCCACCTTGCTGCACTTTATTTACTTTTGTTACTTGTTGCTCGTTACAAATTATCCTATCACAAAACTATCTGTTACCACTTATTTTAGTACTTGCAGAGAATACCTTGCTGAAAACCGCTTACCATTTCCTTCTGCTCCTCGTTGGGTTCGACACTCTTCTTATCGAAAGGACTACGATAGATCCCCTATACTTGTGGGTCATAAAGACTCTTTTCTGGCGCTGTTGCCGGGGAGTGAAGCGCCTTTGGTAGGTGGGATTTGGTAAGGAAAAATTTATATAGTGTGCTGAAATTTACTGTCACTTGTTACTATGGAAAGTAATCCTCTGAGGGGCTTGTTCCGGGTATCTTCACCCCGACCAGTAGATCAAAGAGTTGCTCCTCAACCTACTGAACCCACTGAAAATGAAAATGTTCCCTTTGAAGTTCCATCGAGTATGTTATAAAAACTGCTAGCTAATCCTTTTGCAGGGGATGGAACAAAGCATCCTGATGAGCACCTAATCTATGTGGATGAAGTTTGTGGATTATTTAAGATTGCAGGTATACCCGATGATGTTGTTAAGAAGAAGGTCTTCCCTTTAACTTTGGAAGGAGATGCATCGACATGGTATAGGCTATGTGATGATACGGGGTCATGGAACTACAAACGATTGAAATTGGAATTTCATCAGAAGTTTTATCCTATGCATCTTGTTCATCATGATCGCAATTATATATATAATTTTTGGCCTCGCGAAGGAGAAAGCATCGCTCAAGCTTGGGGGAGGCTTAAGTCAATGTTATATTCATGCCCCAATCATGAGCTCCCAAGAGAAATAATTATTCAAAGTTTTTATGCTCGACTTTCTAATAACACTCGCACCATGCTCGATACTTCTTGTGTTGGCTCTTTTATGATGAAGACTATTGAATTCAAATGGAATTTATTGGATAGAATTAAACGCAACTCTGAAGATTGGGATCTCGGCAAAGGTAAGGAGTCAGGTATGACACCTAATTTTGATTCTGTTAAATCCTTTATGGATACCGATGGTTTCCGTAAATTTAGTACTAAATATGGACTTGACTCTGAGATAGTAGCTTCTTTCTGTGAATCTTTTGCTACTTATGTTGATCTCCCCAAGGAGAAGTGGTTTAAATATCATCCTCCCATTGAAGTAAAAGTAGCTTCACCTATTAAAGTTGAAGAAAAGACTGTCACTTATAATGATCCTGTTGTTCCTACTTCTTATGTTGAGAAACCACCTTTCCCTATTAGGATAAAGGATCATGCTAAATCTTCAACTATGGTTCGTAAAAGCAATATTTGAACTTATATACCTCCTGAGCAGATTAAAGTTGAACCTAATATTGCTATTGTTAAAGATATCTTGGCTAATAATATTGATGGGCATGTTATTTATTTCTGCGGTGAAACTGCTAGAATTGCCAAACCTTGTGCTAAAGATAAACATAGACCTGTGGTAGGCATGCCTGATATTTCTGTTAAAATAGAAGATCATTATTATCATGGCTTATGTGATATGGGTGCTAGTGCTAGTGCTATACCTCATGACCTATACAAAGAAATTATGCATGAAATTGCACCTACTGAGATAGAAGGTATTGATGTTACCATCAAACTTGCTAATAGAGATACAATATCACCCATTGGAATTGTTAGAGATGTTGAAGTCTTGTGTGGGAAAACTAAATATCCTGCCGATTTTCTTGTTCTTGGTTCCCCACAAGATAGCTTTTGTCCCATTATTTTTGGTAGACCCTTCTTGAACACTGTCAGTGCTAGAATAGACTGCGAAAAGAGTGTTGTTACTATTGGCTTTGGTGATATGACCCATGAGTTTAATTTCTCTAGATTTAGTAGATAACATCATGAAGAAGAATTGCCTAGTAAGGATGAAATTATTGGTCTTGCTTCTATTGCCGTACCTCCTAGTGATCCTTTAGAACAATATTTGCTAGACCATGAAAATTATATGTTTATGAATGAAAGAAGGGAAATAGATGAAGTATTCTTTAAACAAGAACCTATTACGAAACACAATTTGCTGTTGAAATCTTAGGGATCCTCCTCCACCCAAGGGTGATCCCGTGTTCAAGCTTAAACCGTTGCCTGATACTCTTAAATATGCTTATCTTGATGAAAATAAGATATATCCTCTTATTATTAGTGCTAACCTTTCAGGGCATGAAGAAGAGAGATTACTGAAAACTCTGAGGAAGCACCGTGCTGCCATTGGATATACTCTTGATGATCTTAAGGGCATTAGTCCCACTCTATGTCAACATAAAATAAATTTGGAAGAAGATGCCAAACCAGTTGTTGATCATCAACGAAGGCTGAATCCTAAGATGAAAGAAGTGGTAAGAAAGGAAATACTAAAGCTCCTTGAGGCAGGTATAATTTATCCCGTTGCTGATAGTCAGTGGGTAAGTCCTGTCCATTGTGTCCCTAAGAAGGGAGGTATTACCGTCGTTCCTAATGATAAAGATGAATTGATTCATAAAGAATTATTACAGGTTATAGGATGGTAATTGATTTTACTAAATTGAATAAGGCTACTAAAAGGATCATTACCCTTACCTTTTATCGATCAAATGCTAGAAAGATTATCTAAACATACACATTTTTGCTTTCTAGATGGTTATTCTGGTTTCTCTCAAATACCTGTGTCAGCCAATGATCAATCAAAGACTACTTCTACTTGCCCTTTTGGTACTTTTGCTTACAGACGTATGCCTTTTGGTTTATGTAATGCACATGCTACCTTCCAAAGATGCATGATGGCTATATTCTCTGACTTTAGTGAAAAGATTTGTGAGGTTTTCATTGACGACTTTTCCGTCTATGGATCCTCTTTTGACGATTGCTTGAGCAACCTTGATCGAGTTTTGCAGAGATGTGAAGAAACTAATCTTGTCTTGAATTGGGAAAGTGCCACTTTATGGTTAATGAAGGTATTGTCTTGGGGCATCAAGTTTCTGAAAGAGGTATTGAGGTTGATAAAGCCAAGGTTTATGCTATTGAAAAGATGCCATGTCCCAAGGACATCAAAGGTATAAGAAGTTTCCTTGGTCACGCCGGATTTTATATGAGGTTCATTAAGGACTTCTCAAAAATTTCTCGGCCTCTGACTAATTTATTACAAAAAGATATACCATTTGTCTTTGATGATGATTGTGTAGAAGTATTTTAAATACTTAAGAAAGCATTGATCTCTGCACCTATTGTTCAGCCACCTGATTGGAATTTACCCTTTGAAATTATGTGTGATGCTAGTGATTATGTTGTAGGTGTTGTTCTAGGGCAAAGAGTGGATAAGAAATTAAATGTTATTCAATATGCTAGTAAGACTCTAGACAATGCTCAGAGAAATTATGCTACTGCTGAAAAGGAATTCTTAGCAGTCGTATTTGCTTGTGATAAGTTCATACCTTATATTGTTGATTCTAAAGTAACTATTCACACTAATCATGCTGCTATTAAATATCTTATGGAAAAGAAAGATGCTAAACCTAGACTTATTAGATGGGTTCTCTTGCTACAAGAACTTGATTTGCATATTGTTGATAGAAAAGGAGCTGAGAACCCCGTTGCAGACAACTTGTCTAGGTTAGAAAATGTTCTTGATGACCCACTACCTATTGATGATAGCTTTCCTGATGCGCAATTGAATGTCATAAATACTTCTCGTACTGCTCCGTGGTATGCTGATTATGCTAATTATATTGTTGTTAAATTCATACCACCTAGTTTCACATACCAACAAAAGAAAAAGTTCTTCTATGATTTGAGACATTACTTTTGGGATGACCCACATCTTTATAAAGAAGGAGTAGATGGTGTTATTAGACGTTGTGTACCTGAGCATGAACAGGAACAGATCCTATGCAAGTGTCACTCTGAAGCTTATGGAGGACACCACGCTGGAGATAGAACTACACATAAGGTATTGCAATCCGGTTTCTATTGGCCTACTCTCTTCAAGGATGCCCGTAAGTTTGTCTTATCTTGTGATGAATGTCAAAGAATTGATAATATTAGTAGACGTCAAGAAATGCCTATGAATTATTCACTTGTTATTGAACCATTTGATGTTTGGGGCTTTGATTATATGGGACCTTTTCCTGCCTCTAATGGATATACACATATTTTAGTTGCTGTTGATTACGTTACTAAGTGGGTAGAAGCTATTCCAACTAGTAGTGCTGATCATAACACCTTTATTAAGATGCTTAAAGAAGTCATTTTTCTGAGGTTTGGAGTCCCTAGATATTTAATGGTGATGGTGGTTCACATTATATTCATGGTGCTTTCCATAAAATGCTTGCTAAGTATGATGTTAATCATAGAATTGCATCTCCTTATCACCCACAGTCTAGTGGTCAAGTAGAATTGAGTAATAGAGAGCTCAAATTAATTTTGCAAAAGACTGTCAATAGGTCTAGAAAGAATTGGTCCAAGAAACTTGATGATGCATTATGGGCCTATAGAATTGCATATAAAAATCCTATGGGTATGTCTCCGTATAAAATGGTTTTATGGAAAAGCATGTCACTTACCTCTCGAACTAGAACATAAGGCATATTGGGCTATTAAAGAGCTCAACTATGATTTCAAACTTGCCGGTGAGAAGAGGTTATTTGATATTAGCTCACTTGATGAATGGAGAACCCAAGCTTATGAAAATGCCAAGTTGTTTAAAGAAAAGGTTAAAAGATGGCATGACAAAAGGATACAAAAGCGTGAGTTTAATGTAGGTGATTATGTATTGCTATACAACTCTCGTTTAAGATTTTTTGCAGGAAAACTTCTCTCTAAATGGGAAGGCTCCTACGTTATCGAGGAGGTCTATCGTTCCGGTGCCATAAAAATCAACAACTTCGAAGGAACAAATCCGAAGGTGGTGAACGGTCAAAGAATTAAACATTATATCTCAGGTAATACCATAAACGTTGAAACCAATGTTATTGAAACCGTAACCTCGGAGGAATACATAAGGGACACTTTCCGGAACGTTTTAGACTCCGAAAAGGAATAGGTATGTGGTACGGTAAGTAAACCGACTCCAAAACAGTTTTTAAGGCAACATTTCTCTGTTTTGGAATATTTAGAAAAATAAAAAAATAAGAAGCAGTCCGGGAAGGACACGAGGCCTCCACGAGGGTGGAGGGCGCGCCCTACCCTACTGGGCGCCCCCCTACCTCGTGGGCGCCTCGCGTGCTCTCCGAACTCCGTTTTCTTGCACAATACGTATTTTGGTCAGTAAAAATTCATTATATATTCTCTCGAAGGTTTTGACTCCTGTATCACGCAAATATCCTCTGTTCTTGTTTCAAGCTATCCTGCTGCAGATTAGAGAAACATGTTGTCCCAGGATTCGGAAGGAGAAAGCTATGTGGATGATTACCTTGCAGATCCTAAGGTCTATGGAGATGTGGAGCATTGTGGTTGGACTACTGAGGAAGAAGAGGACTATGAACCCCAGGGGAAGGAGGAGACGAGCTCAGATGAAGATGAAGTCCCATTACCTCAACCTAGGGACATGCATGTGGATTCAAAAAGTCAAGCCTCCCTGATAGGGCAAAGAAACTAAAGATCGAGTTTATCCCTTTTCGTCTCTTGCAGGAAAATAAGCAGGACCTATGCAAAAAGATATTAACCCTGGAGCAGGAGATTGATGACTTGAGGAATCAAAATTCTGTCCTCAAGCGCAAATTAAGGGAGAAGCCCTCGCCATCAACTAAACCAACACCGCCACCTTCCTCGCCAACAAAGAAGGAGATATAATCACATGGGTATGGGCACTCCCTTGGCAACTGCCAAGCTTGGGGAGAGTGCCCGATCGTATCACCATCGCACTCCTATTTTTACCGTTTTTCTTAGTTCGATCCTATTAGTAGTATCTTGATCTAGTAGAATGAAGTTTATGGTATGATCTAGTTTTGAGTTTTAGCTTTATGATCCCTCTATGTAATCGAGTCCGTGAGCTATATAATAAAGCTTAGTGTTGAGTCAAGGGCTTGATTATTTTGCCATGATCTTGAGTGAATAAAAGACAAGAGAAAAAGAATAAAAAGAAACAAAGAGATCATATTGATCTTATTGAGAGTAATGACTTCACATAGAAAGAGTATGATGATTAAAAATTGTTGAGAGTTGGCAAACATAGCTTTGGTCATCGTTGCAATTAATAGGAAGTAATAAAGAAAGAGAGGTTTCACATATAGATATACTATCTTGGTCATCTTTTATGATTGGGAGCACTCATTAAAATATGACATGCTAAAGAGTTGATGTTGGACAAGGAAGACAACGTAATGGGTTATGTTTTCTTATATCTGAGATAAATTATATTGTCATGGATCATCCAACATGTTGAGCTTGCCTTTCTGTAACATCCCAAAATTCTAGATTTTGGAATGTTATATTAAATAAATAATTATGATTGTTTGTTTGTTGCGTGATTGATGGTGTGAAATTGAGTGGAAATTGAATTTTTTTGAAAGTTGAATGAGAGGGAATAAAAGGACTTTCCCAAAACTTTCATCTTGCATTTTTCTTGATCTCCATGAATTCAAAGTCATCTCATCAGAAGACCCTAGAGTGAAGATAATATGACTTCTTCCATTTGAAGAAAATAAAAAAGGGGTTTGAAAATGATTTGAATTCCATTTGAAATATTTCAAATTTAGAAACTTTAAGCAACTCAATGAGTTCATGAGGGAAGACAAAATGACTTCTTCAAATTTGAAGAAAGAGAGTTGGAAGTTTCAAAGAAATAATTTCAAAGTCACTTTGAAGTTATTTGAATTCCAGATTTCAAATCCTCTTGGGAGTTATTTAGTTTTAATTCAAATTATTTTCTCCTAAAAATAAATAAACGGAAATAAGGGTAAAATGATTCCCTTCAATGGAAAATTAGGAGAAAATAAATTTGGAATCATTTTATTATTTTAAAAATGATTTTTATTGATTTTAAATGCAACGATAATCGTTTGACTTTTATGATTTTTGTGGAATTTAAATTTGAACACGAAAAATAGTTCCTCTTATTCGGGTATTTTTGCTGAACATCTTGGTATATAATATGCCTATGTAGAATTTTTTTATTTTCTTCTGTTGCATTTTTTCTTTGAATTAAAAAACACACATACATAGCCTTGAGCCCAGCCCAGTCACAAGACTTCAGCCCGCTGACTGCTCCCGGCCTCGGCGCTCGCGTCGCTCGCCCGCTCGTCTCTCTCCCTCGCTCATCTCTCCCCTATCGCTGACCCGCGGGGCCCACTCCCCAGGTCGTCCCTAACCTCCCGCAGACCCCGCTGGATAAGCACGCACACGCACACACCCGAACCCGCCGGCCGAAGCTCTAGGGATAGAGCTTATCCCTCGCTCCCGAGCCCTCTCTCCGCGCCTATAAGAAGCCCTCGACCCCCTCTCTCCATTCTACCACTTCGTTTCGCCTCACACCACCCGTATCCGACGCCCTCCTGGTTTGGATCTCACCGAGCAGAGCTTGCTTGCCGTAGTAAAACGCCGCCAGTAAACCGCCCCGACCCTATTCTTGTTCACCAAATTATTTCCCAAGTCCAGGAGCACCTTGTTGACATCTTCTTGTGACCCTAGGACCGCCGGCGACGCCGCCCCGACGACCTGCGTCCTCACCGGAGCACGGAGCCGCCGCCCTCGCCTCGCCCGTCCCGGCCACCCCGAGGATCGCCGCCTCCACCACCGGATTCCCCACGCTGCGCCGGACCCCGACGCCTCCTTCCCCATCGCCGAGGAGCGCCAGAGCCGCTGCCTCGTCCACCGCCCAACGCCCACGCCGTCGTCTCCTGTTCGTCATCGTCGCCACCGTGAGCCACTGCCTCGTTCGCTTAGTTTAGTTTTTTTTATATTTGAATTAGATCGGTTAACCACGGGCTTTAGTAAACCGTTCAGTTTAGTCAAACCGATCTCTGGTTTAATTATTTTTCTAGCCGCCGCCGCTGTTTTGCCTAAGTTACGACCGATTGCCGCATAGCTTCTACAGCAAACGCTGCTCAGCCACCCGGAAATCGCCACGTGGCCAAGGGCCTCGTCGCGAATAAAATTTTCACAGTCAACTCCCTGAGTTTTCAGATTAGTCCCTGAATTTCAAATGGTTGTATCTTTTTAACCGTAACTCCAAATTCGACGAAACCAGCGGCAAAATGTTCATCTCGAATAGTTTCATCCAGAGAACCAGCTTTGAAAACTGTTGGCCAATTTAAAATTTGAATTTATTCAGGTTTGAATTCAAGCTTCAATTGGCGATATCTCCTAAACCGTAGCTTCGATTGATGTGATTCTTTTTGCATCGTGTCACCGTAGCCAAACCCGACCACCTGGACCTTTGTCACTATACTTTTCACACGATTAGTATCTATCCATGATAGTTTATTACTATGCCAAGTATGCACGATAGATCGCGTCACATTTTTGAACCTCATGTCATATGTTGTTTTGCACTTAGAATACTTTTTTGATGGTTGAGTGCGTTGGATTTTCGTTTGGTTTTTTCTGAGTCTTTCATGTTGCATGTTATTTGGTTCTCTGAAATGATTTCTTATGTGAATGCAATGTTTGAGTTTATAGATTTTCATCGGAGAGTGACGAATAGTTCTATTAAGTAAATTTCTGAGAGCGATATAATCTTGACAACTATTACCGAGCAAGTTCACATTTGACCATTCTTCCAATTACCTATGTTTATATTACGCACTTAGTCCTTTTGTGGTAGGATTGCATGGTAGGATTTATTGTTGCCAGATGGGTATGCCGTTACCTAGTAGTTCATTGAGGTAGGTTTGAACCATATACCTTTGTCACCACCGCGTAAGTTTAATTTTGCCTCGCCAATGTAGACGTGGATTGGGAAGTGTTCATTGTGAGAGATGAGTGACAAATTAGTAAGTAGAACCAAGATAACTTAATGAACTACATGGGCGGAGGTTTGGTTTGAATGGTGGCGAAGTACAGTGGGAGCATGCATGGTTAATGCATGGTGGTGCACCACTAGTGGTCCGTCGCCTGTGCTCAAAGAGATCAATCGTATTATGATGTCTAGAAGCTTACGTGTGCAGCCACAAGCCAATATGGGCTCTGGCTTAGTTGAGTAGATAGTATGACCTCTTCCGGGATAGTCTAGCAGATGTAGAATGAGTAGGTGTACCGGCCTATCCGTGGGTTAAGGGGGAATACTTCTGAAAGACTATGTCTAGGTCATCCTGTTCTCAAAAGCCAGGCAGTGCGAGAACTTCAAGGGAGGCGATCGAGTCTTGTGGGGAAAAGTGCGCAAACCTCTGCAGAGTGTTAAAACCTAATCGATTAGCCGTGTCCCGATTACGGACAACTTGAGCATCTAGTAGTGGAAATGCTGGGAGATCTCATCACCCTTAATTAAACAGTTGGGTTTTAAATGAAACTTTGGGAATGGGTTGAGTTGGTTTGCCAACTCATCCTATGCTATACTGTAGTGGTAGGATAATATCTTTTATTCTAAGGAAAAAACTAGCTTTATGCAAAAAACTAAACTTAAAGCTTTCCACCAGCCAAATTGCATGTACAAATAGGTTCATTATTCTTATAATGTGACTTGCCGATTACATTCAATGTCTTGACCTACACGGCTGCAACGTCTTATGTTGCAGGAATTTCTCTGATGGGTAAGAGTTACGTTGTAGGGTTACGGTCTACACTCAACTTGCCGTTGGCGTTGGTGGGACTCCACACCCTTTGATTGTTTCCGCTGAGACTTATGAGGTATATATCAGTTTTACGTTATTTATACATGGGATTGCACTTTGATATATACAACGATGTCTTGTGTGTGCTGACATACCGATCCAGGGATGGCACAGATACACAGAGGCTTGACCGTTTGAGGTCGGGTCGCTACAGAGATGGTATCAGTGCACATGTTGATTGTAGGACGTTACCCTAGAAACTGGAATTATCTTAGGAAAGGATTTCTCTAAAACTTTATTTTCAAAAAGATCCTTTACCTCTCTTCTTTTCTGAGCTTTATCAAATCTTTCCTTTTACCCAAAATAGTTAGACAATACCCCTTTTCCCTTTGACCACGCGGAGGATCAACTAATAAGACTACTCTGAGAAGGACAAGGTATCAGACTTCACCATACACTAGAAGAATTAATGCTCTGACGATCGAAGACTCGAAGAATATGAAGACACGAAAGAATTCCAAGATTTATATGACCTTTAGAAGACCAAACCCTTGTTTTATACTCACGTTAGATGCGATGATTTATGAGCTGTCATATTTTGTGTTTGTTTTTCGACAGCAGCAAATAAAACTTATTTTCAAAACTATATTGTTTGTGTGTATATCTCTCTATCCCTCTCCCGTATCTCATCCCAAAACCCTTGGACCCAATAGATGATGAATGAAGATGGACTTGTATTCTCTGGACCGATCACTGGTTGGAGGCGAGCTATGGATTCAAAACATGGAGAATCACTTCAGAGCAATTTGGTTGCAAGGAAGTATGAGGTTCAATACGCTCTTGATTACTTTACAAGAAGTCTTTGCAACACAGTGGAAAATGCATCAAGCCATACAAGGATATAATGGAGAAAAAACTTGGGAGCAATTGAAGGAGACTCTGTTGGGATCCGTCTTATCCGAAAAGCAAGATGATAACCCGATGAAGAAACCTCGTGCACGCATGATATGCGGAGAAATAGGACACACCCATGAGGAACACAAGGATGGATGCCCTCATTGTGAAGGAAGTCACCCAGTGGAAGAATGCCTAACTAGGCAGATTACTTGTTTCTTGTGTGAAGGAACTACGCACTACCCTGCCCAGTGTCATATTTACCCCAAGGTACAAGAAATTGCCAAGCAGCATAATGGAGCAATGAAAGAAGCCCTCAGGGAAAGTTTAAAAGGACATGTGATGAAGGAAGATGTTGACGACCCTGATGGAGAAAGCCTAAATAGATTTTACTCCAATGCTTGCTATTCATGTGGAGAAGAAGGACATTTTTCACTGTATTGCACGAAGAAAAGCCAAGAGTATCTGGGAGACTTCGTGATAGAAGAAGTGGAGTTTGATCCACAAGAGTTAGAAGAAATGATCGGAAAGAAGAAGTCTAGGAAGAGAAGGAGCATGTGTCCCCAGAACAACCCAATTTCTGCAGGAAAGGGCCTGAGTCATATCACTTGTTACAGGTGCAAGGATTTAGGTCATTACGCTAGCGAATGCCCAGCAAGGAAGCCAAGAACCCAAGGAATCAATATAGCCACCAAGAAGCCTCTGGATTTGTCTAAAGTCATTTGTTTACGCTGCAAAGGAGGAGGACATTTTGCCACAGAATGTTCAGACCCGAGGAAAGCTTGAGCAGAGTAGTTGAGATCTTGATATTGGAATAAAGCATGTAATAAATGTGGAATATACTTTTATTTTCATTGAGGATGTTGAGTTGAGTTATGAAATGGAAATTGTAATAGCTCATGAAGCAATAAAAGTTGATGTGGTTGGGATCTCATATGAGATGTTATGAGTTGTTTGTTGATTGTGAGTACCTCTCTCCTTTGTCTCACTCAAACATAAACCTTGAACCCATGGACAAGCTGACTCCAAACTTTTTCGGAAAACAACCACATTTCACCCAAGGAAATACATACATTATCCTGAGTACCCCTTCTATTTTATGCCTGCAGATGACAGCCCTTCACGAGTCTTTTCTCAAGGGCCCGGAAACGATCATGACCCTGACTAGTGATCAGGATTACCCAAAAATCCTGAAGGACATGATGAAGCATATTGATCTTGAAGGAGATGCACGGTCTACAAGGGTTATCCTTTCATGGAGAATGGAGTTGAACTTTGGTGCGTGGAGGTACACCTCCACCGTGTGAAGGGAGTCTGCCCAAAGACTATGGGGCAATACTTTTTCATTTCTCGAGTACCACGAGCAACATTCTTTGACTCTGTTCGTGAAGCTGCTATGGAGGCCATACGTCAGATTGGAGAAATACTAGAAGCAAGAATCTGTCACACTCAGGAATACCTGAGGGAGGTACATGCAGAGATGATGGACATGAAGCTCATGGTCACCACGATGAAGCAAAACATCGATGATTTGAAGGATCACATCGCACAGTTCTAGTGGGACTGAAGCATCTTCAAGTATGGCAAATGAATAAAGATGGAAGTAATGCTTGACCGTACCAAACTATGTGGATGGCAGCTTTTGTAATAGAGTACTTTTGAAATTTGAGTTTTGAGTAGTGGTTAAGGATGTAATAAAGGATTTGATATGAAGAGAATTATGGATGAACCGATTGCATTTTTGGCGATACTTGTGCGTGTGAACACTTGAACAATGGGAAAAGAAAATGTATTCCATAGAGGGAGTTTGGACAAATGAGTTGGAGTTTGGTTTTAGTTATGATGGTTACCCCAAGAGTATGAAGGAATGAAGTACTATTGGATTTAAAGGAGATGTAATGTTGGAATATGGAACAATAGTAACCCCAAGGATGAGTTAAAGATATACAAGTGTTGAAGTGGGCCATAACCCACATGACCCAGGATGTGATAAGAAGCAAGCACAACCTTGTTGCAGAAAGAATTCTGGAAGAAGATGTGATTTCATCAACAGACGTTCCATAGGAGGTTACGTAAACCCAAGAGTTGTGAAAAGACGATAGAGGTTTTGTTTGGCTTGCAGAACCAATGGATTACCCGAACCCAGTTCGTGGAGAAGAGAAGTTATGCAATGCTTGTGAGGATGCCCAAGTGTTAGAATACGTGATTCACTATCTGCGTATGTGGTAATGATTCAAGTACAGGATGGATTGGCCCCCATACCGGAGACTTCTTTCATGAGCTATCATATGTTGATGGAAAATCAGAGAGCCTTAAAAACATAGAAGAGTGTCGACACGACAAACCAAAAGCCTTAGAATGGCAGGATGATGCAAACCCAAAGACAGCACCTGTTGCCAATCGTAGGTTATGCGGTGAGGTTCAACCTGCACTCCATTTTCCGCAGGAGAACCAAAGAATTGTTGACCACCATGAGATTTTCGATAGTTGTTTAGCATTGGCGACAGACCTGTCAGCTAAGAAGACCCAGTCTTGGAAGGATCACATTTTGATGCAAGGACTCAAGATTTTGAGGAAAAGGTTATGCCCTACCGGAGAAGCCTCAAAGAAAGAGTTACTCCAGGGAGTATGAGAGGACCGACACCGTCAACCCAAAGGGCGAAGTACATGAGTTTTGTTGGAAGCGTAACCATGCTTCTAAGGGTGGTAGCACCCCATACCTTGTGTTGATGAATGGATTTTCAAGGAGACCCCCAAATCTAACCTTCTTTCTAGCCTCTCCGAATCTCGAGGACGAGATTCATTTTAAGGGTGGTAGTTTGTAACATCCCAAAATTCTAGATTTTGGAATGTTATATTAAATAAATAATTATGATTGTTTGTTTGTTGTGTGATTGATGGTGTGAAATTGAGTGGAAATTGAATTTTTTTGAAAGTTGAATGACAGGGAATAAAAGGACTTTCCCAAAACTTTCATCTTGCATTTTCTTGATCTCCATGAATTCAAAGTCATCTCATCGTAAGACCCTAGAGTGAAGATAATATGACTTCTTCCATTTGAAGAAAATAAAAGGGGTTTGAAAATGATTTGAATTCCATTTGAAATATTTCAAATTTAGAAACTTTAAGCAACTCAATGAGTTCATGAGGGAAGACAAAATGACTTCTTCAAATTTGAAGAAAGAGAGTTGGAAGTTTCAAAGAAATAATTTCAAAGTCACTTTGAAGTTATTTGAATTCCAGATTTCAAGTCCTCTGGGGAGTTATTTAGTTTTAATTCAAATTATTTTCTCCTAAAAATAAATAAATGGAAATAAGGGCAAAATGATTCCCTTCAATGGAAAATTAGGAGAAAATAAATTTGGAATCATTTTGCTATTTTAAAAATGATTTTTATTGATTTTAAATGCAACAAGAGTAATTGTTTGACTTTTATGAATTTTTGTGGAATTTAAACGAACACGAAAAATAGTTCATCTTATTCGGGTATTTTTACGAACATCTTCGTATATAATATGCCTATGTAGAATTTTTATTTTCTTCTGTTGTATTTTTTCTTTGAATAAAAACACACATACGCCACAAGAGCCCACTGGCACAAGACTTCAGCCTCGCTGCTCGCTCCTGCCTGAAGGCCAAGGCCGCCGCTCGCCTGCCTCTCTCTCCTCACTCATCTCTCCCCTATCGCTGACCATGGGCCCACTCCCAGGTCATCCCTAACCTCCCGCAGACCTCACTGGATAAGCACGCACACGCACACACCCGAACTCACGGCCGAAGCTCTAGGGATAGAGCTTATCCTCGCTCCCGAGCCCTCTCTCGCGCCTATAAGAAGCCCTCGACCCCTCTCTCCATTCTCGCCGCCGTTTCGCCTCACACCACCCGTATCAAGCGCCCTCCTGGTTTGGATCTCATGGGAGCCGAGCTTCCTTGCCGTAGTAAACGCCGCCAAGAACCGCCCGACCCTATTCTTGTTCACCAAATTATTTCCCAAGTCCAGGAGCACCTTGTTGACATCTTCTTGTGCCCCTAGGACCGCCGGCGACGCCGCCCCGACGACCTGCGTCCTCACCGGAGCACGGAGCCGCCGCCCTCGCCTCGCCCGTCCCGGCCACCCCGAGGATCGCCGCCTCCACCACCGGATTCCCCACGCTGCGCCGGACCGACGCCTCCTTCCCATCGCCGAGGAGCGCCAGAGCCGCTGCCTCGTCCACCGCCCAACGCCCACGCCGTCGTTCCTTTTCGTCATCGTCGCCACCGTGAGCCACTGCCTCGTTCGCTTAGTTTAGTTTTTTTTATATTTGAATTAGATCGGTTAACCACGGGCTTTAGTAAACCGTTCGGTTTAGTCAAACCGATCTCTGGTTTAATTATTTTTCTAGCCGCCGCCGCTCTTTTGCCTAAGTTACGGCCATTTGCCGCATAGCTTCTGCAGCAAACGCTACTCAGCCACCCGGAAGTCGCCACGTGGCCAGGGGCCTGGTCGCGAATAAAATTTTCATAGTCAACTCCCTGAGTTTTTAGATTAGTCCCTGAACTTCAAATGGTTGTATCTTTTTAACCGTAACTCCAAATTCGACGAAACCAGCGGCAAAATGTTCGTCTCGAATAGTTTCATCCAGAGAACCAGCTTTGAAAACTGTTGGCCAATTTAAAATTTGAATTTATTCAGGTTTGAATTCAAGCTTCAATTGGCGATATCTCCTAAACCGTAGCTCCGATTGATGTGATTCTTTTTGCACCGTGTCACCGTAGCCAAACCCTACCACCTGGACCTTTGTCACTATAATTTTCACACGATTAGTATCTATCCATGATAGTTTATTACTATGCCAAGTATGCACGATAGATCGCGTCACATTTTTGAACCTCATGTCATATGTTGTTTTGCACTTAGAATACTTTTGTGATGGTTGAGTGTGTTGGATTTTCATTTGGTTTTTTCTGAGTCTTTTCATGTTGCATGTTATTTGGTTCTCTGAAATGATTTCTTATGTGAATGCAATGTTTGACTTTGTAGATTTTTATCGGAGAGTGACGAAAATTTCTATTAAAAAAATTTCTTAGAGCGATATAATCTTCAAAGAACTATTACCGTGCAAGTTCACATTTGACCATTCTTCCAATTACCTATGTTTATATTATGCACTTAGTCCTTTTGTGGTAGGATTGCATGGTAGGATTTATTGTTGCCAGATGGGTATACCGTTACCTAGTAGTTCATTGAGGTAGGTTTGAACCATATACCTTTGTCACCACCGCGTAAGTTTAATTTTGCCTCGCCAATATAGACGTGGATTGGGAAGTGTTCATTGTGAGAGATGAGTGACAAAGTAGTAAGTAGAACCAAGATAACTTAATGAACTACAGGGCGGAGGTTTGGTTTGAATGGTGGCGAAATGCATTGGGAGCATGCATGGTTAATCCATGGTGGTGCACCACTAGTGGTCCGTCCGCCTGAGCTCAAAGAGATCAACCGTATTATCATGTCTAGAAGCTTACGTGTGCAGCCACAAGCCAATATGGGCTCTGGCTTAGTTGAGTAGATAGTATGACCTCTTACGGGATAGGCTAGCGGATATAGAATGAGTAGGTGTACCGCCTATCCGTGGGTTAAGGGGAATACTGAAAGATCGTGTCTCGGTCATCCTGTTCTCAAACGCCAGCAAGGCGAGAACTTCAAGGGAGGCGATCGAGTCTTGTGGGGAAAAGTGCGCAAACCTCGCAGAGTGTTAAAACCTAATCGATTAGCCGTGTCCCGGTTACGGACAACTTGAGCATCTAGTAGTGGAAATGCTTTGGGAGATCTCATCACCCTTAATTAAGCAGTTGGGTTTTAAATGAAACTTTGGGAATGGGTTGAGTTGGGTTTGCCAACTCATCCTATGTTATACTGTAGTGCTAGGATAATATCTTTTATTCTAGGGAAAAAACTAGCTTTATGCAAAAAACTAAACTTAAAGCTTTCCACCAGCCAAATTGCATGTACAAATAGGTTCATTATTCTTATAATGTAACTTGCCAGTACATTCAATGTACTGACCTAGACGGCTGCAACGTCTTATGTTGCAGGAATTTCTACGATGGGTAAGAGTTACTTTGTAGGGTTACGGTCTACACTCAACTTGCCGTTGGCGTTGGTGGGACTCCACACCCGTTCGATTGTTTCCGCTGAGACTTATGAGGTATATATCAGTTTTACGTTATTTATACATGTGATTGCACTTTGATATATACACTGATGTACTGTGTGTGCCAGCATACCGATCCAGGCATGGCACAGATACACAGAGGCTTGACCGTTTGAGGTCGGGTCGCTACACTTTCCCCCTCATGCTAGCCAAATTCTTAGCACCAAGTAGAGATACTACTTGTGCTTCAAACAACCCTTAAACCAGTTTTGCCATGAGAGTCCACCATATCTACCTATGGATTGAGTAAGATCCTTCAAGTAAGTTGTCATCGGTGCAAGCAATAAAAATTGCTCCCTAAATATGTATGATTGATTGGTGTGGAAGAAATAAGCTTTATACGATCTTGTGATGTGGAAGAAATAAAAGCGACAGACTTCATAATAAAGGTTCATATCACAAGGGGCAATATAAAGTGACGTTCTTGCGCATTAAGATTTTGTGCATCCAACCATAAAAGCGCATGGCAACCTCTGCTTCCCTCTGCGAAGGGCCTATTTTTATTATTATCTTCTACCTTATGCAAGAGTCATGGTGATCTTCACCTTTCCTTTTTATACTTTATCCTTTGGCAAGCACATTATGTTTGATAGATATATCTAATTGGATGTAAGTCAGCATGAGTTATTATTGTTGACATTACCCTTGAGGTAAAAGTATTGCGTGAGTGTTAGCAATTATAAAAGACTAAATGATAGTTGAGTATGTGGACTTGCTAGAAATCTCTGACATAGACTCTTTCTGATGTTATGATAAATTGCAATTGCTTCAATGACTGAGATTATAGTTTGTTAGTTCTCAATAAAGTTTCTGATTCATACTTTGCATTGTGAATATATTATTACTTGAGCATAAGAAATCATATGACAATATCTATATATGTTGCTATTATGAGAATAATCATGATGCCCTCATGTCCGTATTTTATTTTTTATCGACACCTCTACCTCTAAACATGTGGACATATTTATCATTATCGGCTTCCGCTTGAGGACAAGCGAGATCTAAGCTTGGGGAGTTGATACGTCCATTTTGCATCATGCTTTTATATCGATATTTATTGCATTATGGGCTGTTACTACACGTTATGTCACAATACTTATGCCTATTCTCTCTTATTTTACAAGGTTTACATAAGGAGGGAGAATGCCGGCAGCTGGAATTCTGGGCTGGAAAAGGAGCAAATATTAGAGACCTATTCTGCACAACTCCAAAAGTCCTGAAACTCGTGAAAATAATAAAAAATATTGAGCGGAAGAAGTACACCAGAGGGGGACCCACCTGGCCACGAGGGTGGGGGGAGCGACCTACCCCCCAGGGCGCGGCCCCCTGCCTCGTGGGCCCCCTGTTGGCTCTCCGGTGACCATCTTCTGCTATATGAAGTCTTTCGTCAAGGAAACAATCATAAGCAACCTTTTGGGACGAGACTCCGCCGCCACGAGGCGGAGCCAATCTAGGGCTCCGACAGAGCTGTTCTGCCAGGGACACTTCCCTCCGGGAGGGGAAAATTATCGCCATCATCATCACCAATGCTCCTCTCATCGGGAGAGGGCAATCTCCATCAACATCTTCACCAGCACCATCTCCTCTCAAAACCCTAGTTCATCTCTTGTATCCAATTCTTGTCTCCAAGTCCGGGATTGGTACTAGTAGGTTGCTAGTAGTGTTGATTACTCCTTGTAGTTGATGCTAGTTGGTTTATTTGGTGGAAGATCATATGTTCAGATCCTTTATGCATATCAATACCCCTCTGATTATGAACATGAATATGCTTTGTGAGTAGTTACGTTTGTTCCTAAGGACATGGGAGAAGTCTTGCTATTAGTAGTCATGTGAATTTGGTATTAGATTCGATATTTTGATGAGATGTATGTTGTCTAGCCTCTAGTGGTGTTATGTGAACGTCGAATACATAACACTTCACCATTATTTGGTCCTAGAGGAAGACATTGGGAAGTAATAAGTAGATGATGGGTTGCTAGAGTGTCAGAAGCTTAAACCCTAGTTTATGCGTTGCTTCGTAAGGGGCCGATTTGGATCCATATGTTTCATGCTATGGTTAGGTTTACCTTAATACTTTTGTTGTAGTTGTGGATGCTTGCAATAGATATTAATCATAAGTGGGATGCTTGTTCAAGTAAGAACAACACCCAAGCACCGGTCCACCGACATATCAAATTATCAAAGTACCGAACGCGGATCATATGAACGTGATGAAAACTAGCTTGACGATAATTCCCATGTGTCCTTAGGAGCGCTTTCTCCATATAAGAGTTTGTCCAGGCTTGTCCTTTGCTATAAAAAGGATTGGGCCACCTTGCTGCACTTTATTTACTTTTGTTACTTGTTGCTCGTTACAAATTATCCTATCACAAAACTATCTCTGTTACCACTTATTTCAGTACTTGCAGAGAATACCTTGCCGAAAACCGCTTATCATTTCCTTCTGCTCCTCGTTGGGTTCGACACTCTTACTTATCGAAAGGACTACGATAGATCCCCTATACTTGTGGGTCATCAGGCCCCGCCCTGCGCCATCCTCGACCACCATTGGGGCGTCCGGAAGCCATGACGAGACCAAGGGGCAAGAGGGATGCTAGCACCGCCCTCGGCGACCACGGGCCCTCTGCCAGGGGGAAAGGGCTCGCCGGCGCCTCCCTCGGCAGAGGACCTACCTCCGTGCAATGCCTTGCTCCGCGCTGCGCGGGGGAGGCCCTTGCCCCTGACCCCTCCCACGCAGCCCCGAGTGCGCCACTCCTGCCGGGAGGGGGGCCACCGACGTGGGGCCTTCGGCAGCTGCTGCGACCTGGTTCACCTGCAGCCCAAGGTTAGCGTAAGCATGCTCCCGAGGCACCGACTGTACCCTGATGTCATCGTCTCCGTGCAGCTCGTGGAAGACCCCAGCCCCGGGTATTCCGCCTTCCCATCCTGGCTCGGGGAACGAGTTGGGGCCTTCTCCTGGCGTGTACTCCAGATTTATAATGCGGGGCACGTAAGTGTCCACGGCCGCCGCGCCGGAGCCATCGCTTGGGTGCCCCACGCCTTGGGCCACTGGCCGCGACGCCTGGCCCTGGTGGTCGCCGGGCAGTATCCGGGCACGGCCCCGTAGGGGACCGACAGCGCTTGTTCCTCCTGAAGGTGGCGCCTTCGTGGTAGGACGCGCAGCGCCGGGGACGATGCTGATGTCGTCGGGGTCCCCCCAATGCTCCGAGAGGCGCTCGAGCTCCTCTGAGCCTTGCACGCGCCTCTGCCACCTAAGGCGTGGGCAAGGAGCAGAAGGGAGCCGTACCCCTACAAGCAACATGAAGTAATTTGGTGACACACTCCAGCAGTGCGTTGCGGCCGCTGTCCGCCAACCTACACCGCAACAGCTCCCGTGCCATGATGAGCGTGGCTCGCATGTTCGCCTGCTCCCGCCGGGTGTGCAATGTCGTCGCCGCAGCGTAGACTAAAGATCGCGTGGTGGCGCGTGTGCACCGTGGTGTGAGGGCAGACGGCCCCAGTCCGCACCACCTACGTCCGACGGTGCTGGGCGGTGTACGTGCCGCCTGGAGCGGAGAGTTGAGGTCTTCTTGAGCGGACGGCGCTGCCCGGGCGCGCCAGGCAGCCTAGTGCTTGGCGTGAGCCCTCGAATCGTCGGCCATTGGAGCCGCAGGGTGATGACGAGCCGATCGACGGAAGAGAGGCTTCGGCGCACCCCTACCTATCGCGCCAAATGGCGGATTATGGGTTCCGAAAACCCTTGAGAGGTTTGAACTCTGGCGTGCGCATGAAGAACACTCTCTCCCCAGCTCGCTCGCTAAACGGTCCCACGACATAACTCGACGAACCCAAAGAACGAGAGACACAGGGATTTATCCTGGTTCGGGCCACCTTGCGATGTAACACCCTACTCCAGCTTTGTGGTGGATTGCCTCGAGGGGCTGAGGATGAACTAGTACAGTGGATGAACAACCTCAAGAGGTGAGGTGTTCTTGAGCTCGATGAGCTGGTAAAGTGGTCAGGGTAGAATGGCCCCGATTCGAGATCACCACGCTATGGTGGTGGCTAAGTCCTATTTATAGTGGCCTTGGTCCTCTTCCCAAATGTTAGGCGGGAAGGGATCCCACAACGGCCAAATTCGAAGGGAGACAACTAGTTCAAGCTATCCTGACAAAAGTAGTCTTCGCCTGCAAAAGGCTCTAGTGGTGACGCTATCGTGGGCTCCTCGATGATGTCTGTCCTGCCGTCCTGGCGGTCTTGGTCTTATTGCACCGATATGGAAACCTTTGCGTGATGCCTCGGGACCTCGCGCCTGCGCTTGCCTCCTCAGTACCAAAGAGGAAATTGGTATACTGCGCCCGCTGGCGCCCTCCTGGCCTTGGTCCTCACGGCTCACGTCATGTGAGCCTCACGAGGTGCACCTTGCCTTGATATCTCCGCTCCTCGGGAGCCAGCCTAGCGAGGCTACCCCCAGGGAGGCCTTGGTGTCGTCCGCCTCGCGAGGCTTGGCCCCTCACGAGGGTCTTGAGTTCTTGCTGCTGAACTGGGCTGTACTGGGCCGTCGATGGAGCTACGCCACGGGCCGCAGGCAGGCAAGTCTGGGCATCCCCGGTCCCAGAATGCCGACACCCCAACCATCAACATCTGAGGGGAACTATCTGGCGCCAGAGATGGTCTAGAGCGAGACGCCTCCGCCAGCCACCAGGGATGACACCGAGGCGTTGTCCTAAAGAGCTTCTCCAGGCCACGGGGAGGTGAGAGAGGCCGGAAATACGGCACCGGAGGGTAACAACTCGACTGTCAAGAACATGGGGGGCTCAACGTCCATGGAGACTGACAATGGGGGCCGTAACCAATCCGGCCCCCATCCGAACACCATTTCGGAGACCCACACGGCTTCGAAATCGAGCAAGCAACCCCCTTTGAAGGAGGGGGAGTGAGGGAGTTCCGGACTAGGGGGTGTCTGGATAGCCGAACTATCATTATCGGTCGGACTCCAAGACTATGAAGATACAAGATTAAAGACTTCATCCCGTGTCCGTATGGGACTTTCCTTGGCGTGGAAGGCAAGCTTGGCGATACGGATATGTAGATCTCCTACCTTTGTAACCGACTTTGTGTAACCCTAGCCCTCTCCGGTGTCTATATAAACCGGATGGCTTTAGTCCATAGGACGAACAACAATCATACCATAGGCTAGCTTCTAGGGTTTAGCCTCCTTGATCTCGTGGTAGATCTACTCTTGTAACACACATCATCAATATTAATCTAGCAGGACGTAGGGTTTTACCTCCATCAAGAGGGCCCGAACCTGGGTAAAACATCATGTCCCTTGTCTCCTGTTACCATCCGCCTAGACGCATAGTTCGGGACCCCCTACCCGAGATCCGCCGGTTTTGACACCGACATTGGTGCTTTCATTGAGAGTTCCTCTGTGTCGTTGCCATTAGGTAGGATGCCTCATCTCGTTTTTAAAGACGATACTGTCGCCAAAGGAGCCTTGGTCACGCTGGCCGACTCTTGACTAGGTGGTTTTCTTATGACCGCCATCCGCCATCACGACGATGACCTCTCGAGTCATCGAAACCAATCTCTGAGTTAGTTCGAACTTGCGAACAGTTAGATCCGATCGAGCTCTCCTCCATAAATGAGCTCTTGGATCGTGATCGCCGCCTGGAGTCGCCACAGACTACGACCGGATCGGGCCTAAAACCGATCTGAGAGAGATCAACTCTCCCCAGGCTACCCATCATGTTGCTGTGATAGAGCAGCAATGCGGCGATTCTCCTTGTATCTTAAGGACTAGTTACGTCCGGATTCCCGATCCCTCCATGCCGGATTCCCGCAGAGGGACGGATGTCGATCAATCCCTGAACTTAAAGTCAGGTGGCTGGTTGGATTCATTGGATAACACTCAAAAATCCAAACTTCCAAGTTCGGAAGCTTCTCGGCCCTTGAGTCCTAAATTGGACAGGGTTCCGGGTCTAGTTCCACCCGCCCACCCAAACATTAGCGATCTCTCTCGAATTCGTCAAGAGCCCGCTGAAACAGTACATCATTACTGGGCCAGATTCCTCCTGGTTATGAACAGGATAAAGGACTACCGAGTGGAGGACGCAATCCCAATTTTCTGCAATAATTGCACGGACAAGGGAATCCTAAACGCCATAAGTCATCGCGAAATAACACGCTTTACTGACTTGGTGACCATAGTACAAAAGTATTGTGCGATGGAGAGCGCTCGAAAACCGAAAGTAAATTTTGGGATAATCCGCCCGAATACATCCCTAGTCCGAAACAAAAGGGTGCATCATTATCTAGCACCGGGTTGAATACCAAAAACCAAAACCCCTAAAGGGTACGGAACCGTCTTGGAGGGTTGGCTCAACGGACCTGCAAAATCCACAAGATGCGGGCGCCACTCCAACACACAGCCTTTCGAGCGTGTTGGATACTACGGCAGGTGGCCAAAAGTGGCGAGGGCTTTTTAGCCCCAGCAACCAACCCAAAGAAGCATTCAAAGACGGTATTAACAGTCTTGAGACTTTCGCATCAAATAACATGCGGAAGCGAACAATCCGCAGCCTCGCGAAGTCTACCTAGTAGCAACAACAAATCCATGGAGCGACACGGCTATCACCTTCAACGCCCGGTGACGAACCTAAATTCGAACAGCTAGAGCACCGGCCGCATTGGTCCTCGGTCTAATAGTGGATGGTTTTCGTCTTACTAAGGTACTCATGGATGGCGGCAATGATTAAACCTCATCTATGAGGAAACCCTTCAAAAATGGAAATTGACTGGAGCCGCATTGAGCGAAGCAGCACAACCTTCAGAGGATAATCCCTAGTCGAGAATTACGCTGCGGGAAAAATCACACTAGATGTAGTGTTCGGCTCACCGGACAATTACAGGTCCGAGGAGGTCACGTTTCAAGTGGCCCCATTCGGCAGCAGATATCACGCTTTGTTAGGAGAGAGGCATTCACAATCTTCCAAGCTATACCCCACTACGGGTACATGAAGCTCAAAATGCCCGGACCCAATGGGATAATCACTCGCCAAGGATCCAGATACATCACTCCGCTGAAAATAAGACAGCCGACCTTGGCCCTAGAGGCATTATCCGAAGCCCTAGCGGCAGATGAACTAACTATGTTGCGCTCCACGGTGGATAGGGACGATGTGATACTCGATAAGAGGTCCAAGTCCACCTCTTTTAAACCAGCAGACGAAATAGTCAAATTTCAGGTCCATCCAACGGACCCCACAAAGACGGCTTCCATTGGGGCACAATTAAGTCCTGATGTCGAAGCCGCACTACGAGAATTCCTTCGGGAAAATTGGGACATTTTTGCCTGGCACCCTTCAGACATGCCAGGAAACCCACGCAGTCGGGCAGAGCACGGCCTAAATATCCTAAAAGGATTCAAGCCACCAAACAAGCTCTTCGGCGATTTTCCGAACCCAAAAGACAGGCAATGGGAGAGGAGCCAGCCAAACTCTTAGAAGCCGGATTCATCGAGATATAAAGCATCCGGACTGGCTAGCCAATCTAGTAATGGTACCAAAAAGGACAAATCTCGGCGCCTCTGCGTCGATTTTAAAGACCTTAACAAGGCCTGTCCAAAGGACCCTTTCACCCTCCCTCGCATCGACCAAATCATCGATGCTACCGCAGAACACGATTCATTGTGCTTCCTCGACGATACTCCGGATACCATCAAATCAAGATGGCAGAAAAGATCAGGCC
This sequence comes from Aegilops bicornis, assembly GCA_021605145.1. Lineage (NCBI taxonomy): Eukaryota > Viridiplantae > Streptophyta > Magnoliopsida > Poales > Poaceae > Aegilops > Aegilops bicornis. The sequence continues at coordinate 371,637,961 of CM038669.1, read as the reverse complement.
GCAACGGCATTCATTACTCCATATGGGCCATTCTGCTTCAACACAATGCCCTTCGGACTCAAAACGCCCGGCGCAACATATCAGCGCATGATTCAAACATGTCCGGCTACCCAGATAGGCAAACAAGAGAGGCATACGTAGGCGATGTGGTCACAAGACCAAACACGTCGGAACTCTAGTAGAAGACTTGAGGGTGACATTCAACAACCTCCGAGCATATGACATTAAGCTCAATCCGAAAAATGCGTCTTGGCGCACTACCGGAAAGCTCTTGGGCTTCATCAGATCCGGTAGAGGAATTGAAGCAACCCGGCCAAAATCCGAGCTCTGTCACAATTGGATATTCCAAAAGACCTCAAGCAGATAAAAAACTAACCGGATGCGTAGCGGCCTTAAGTCGCTTCATCTCCCGTTTGGGAGAAAAGGCTCGCCCTCTACCACCTCCTCCGGCGCACCGAACATTTCGAATGGACGGATGCTGCCACACGAACTTCGAAGAAATAAAAGCCATACCGGCAACAAATCCGGTTACGGCCGCGCCCAACCTGGGCGAACCTATGATCTTATATATCGCAGCAACACATCAAGTTGTCGGTAGCGGTACTCGTCGTTGAACGAGAAGCGAAGGGCACAAATTCCCTCTTCAAAAACCAGTGTACTATGTATCCACCGTTCTAACTCCATGCAAATCCGGTACCCACATTATCAAAAGATAGCGTGTCACGGTGTTCATGGCATCCCGGAAGCTGCGACACTACTTTCAAGAGTGTTCAATAACGGTGGCCTTCGAAGTACCTCTCAACGATATTATAAACAATCGCGACGCAACGGGCAGGATTGCAAAATGGGCTATCGAGCTCTTACCATTTGACATAACCTACAAACCACGGCGAGCTATAACGTCGCATGTTCTGGCTGACTTCGTCGCCGAATGGACCGAAGCCGAACTCCCTAAAGAGTACAGCGCGTATTCCAACTGGATCATGCATTTCGACGGATCCAAAATGTTGGCTGGCTTGGGGGCTGGCGTCGTCCGACGCCCCAATCGGAGACACAATCCAATACGCATTTCAAATAATGTACACGGACTCCAACAACGCGGCCGAATCTGAGGCCCTTCTACATGGCCTCCGGATGGCAATCTCCATGGGCATTCAACGCCTAGAGGTGCGCGGGGATTCAAACCTCGCAATATCCCAAGTAAATGGAGACTTTGACGCCAAGGATCCAAAAATGGCAGCTTACCGCAACGCCGTCCTAAAAATGTCAGCCCGATTCGAAGGACTAGAATTCCACCATGTAGCCTGGGATAATAACCAGGCAGCAGACGTGTTAGCACGCATCGGCGCGAAACGAGACGCCGTCCCTCCAAACATCTTCCTGGAACGGCTCTTTAAGCCATCCGTATTATGGGAAGAGGAGTCCGGAAATAACAATCCGGAGCCATTGCATCACCTCACTCGAGACCATTACGACACAATCGGCTCAGCCAACGAAATAACACCTTGACTCACGAAATAATGGCAGTAATTGCCCCATGGACAGAACCATTCCTAGCCTACTTAATGCGGCAGAACTTCCGAAGACCAAAATGAGGCCCGCTGCATAGTTCGGCGATCTAAAGCCTACAAGGTCCATGAGGGAGAGCTTTATAAGAAAAGCACAACCGGAGTCCTTCAAAGGTGTATCTCCGAAGAGGAAGGGCGAAATCTCCTGGCTGAAATTCATGCCGGACTCGGCGGGCACCACACTGCAGCCCGGGCCCTTGTAGGCAAGGCCTTCCGTACAGGATTTTATTGGCCGACAGCCCGGGCAGATGCTCAGGACTTAGTCCAACGATGCATCGGTTGCCAGCTCTTTGCTAATCAGAGCCACATGCCACCCACCGCCCTCAAAACTATACCCATTACCTGGCCGTTCGCGGTCTGGGGGCTTGACATGGTTGAACCCCTTAAAGGGGGAACCCACAAGCACAAATACTTATTGGTCATGGTGGACAAATTCACCAAATGGATTGAGGCCAAGCCGGTTAAAACGCCAGAATCCGGACCGGTGATAGACTTCATATCCGGGGTAGTACACCGTTTTGGCGTCCCCACCGCATCATCACCGATAACGGCACGAACTTCACGGCCGACGAGGTTAAACTCGGTGCAAAAACATGGGCATCAAGCTCGATTACGCTTGATCTATCACCCCCAAACTAACGGTCAAGTCGAGCGAGCAAATGGTCTAATCATGAGCGGCATCAAGCCCAGACTAGTGCGGTCCCTCAAGGAATCTAACACGCACTGGGTAGAGGAGCTCGACTCCGTACTCTGGGGGCTGCGGACCACGCCAAACCGAACTACTGGATTCACACCATTTTTTATGGTATACGGCGCAGAGGCAGTTACGCCTGCGATATAATTCATGACTCACCTCGTGTGCGCATGTACGAAGAAAGAGAAGCCGAGTTGGATCGGCGGAGACAGTTTGACGCCTTAGAGTAGGAGCGGACGTGGCAAAGGCTCGTTCCGCATTTTATCGACAGCAGGCTCGAAGATATCAAAGCAGAAGTACGGGCCAAAACTTACAATGTTGGCGAACTTGTTCTACGCTTTGCGGACAAGAAAAAGGACAAACTTAAGCCCATGTGGGAAGGTCCCTTCATCCTCGACCAAGTCTTGACCGGCGGAGCATACCGTCTACGTAACGCATCTGACAACCGACTCGAGCCGAACCCATGGAACGCAGCCCGCCTCTCAAGATTCTACGCTTAACACCGGACTCTGGTTCGTCTCACTCCCCGTCCACCCTTTTTATATTTTCACTGTCTCTTGTCCCCCTCCTTCTTGCCACTTTCTTTTTCAGTACCTTTTATAGGCTGATTTGCGCTTTGTTCGCACACACTTGATGTGCTCCTGGCACTCATTATACCTGGGGGCTTCTTTAACAGAAGCTTATTCATACGGGCTTCATGCCCAATACATGTGTCATACTTCTGCATGTACCTTTTATTCACCATTATATGCATCGATATGACTTAAGTTTTGGCCAAGCTGGGTTGCCTGGCTCTTGTGCTTACCCCTACATTCCCGTTTGTTCGGCTAGGAGGTAAAGGGAGCACCTCTGCGATTGCTACTGCCGGGTCAGCCGGATGTGTACCTCAAACTGGGTGAAGCCGAAAGCTAGCGTTATTAAGAGAATATTCGGTCGGTGAATTGAAATATGATTTATTACTTACTTATTTATCTGCCCCCAGATGCTTTCTCTGCTATTTTCGCAGTCCGGCATTGCACTTTAGGGCATGCCTCCCAGGGAAAGGAACCCTTAACGGAACTATTCTCCCTGGAAGATGTTTCTTACTAACCATGTAATATAACATAACTAGTTGGGCACTTGTCTGATAAAGCAATTATGACCCCGACGCCTTGTCTCCATGCATGCCCGGTTCTTTTATAACCGTAAGGGTATTCGGACACACCTGCACTGTTGGGTCCCGAGGTTGAAGCGAAAGCGGTCCGCAGAGACAAACGATCTACAATCCGCTAGAAGGCATTTTTCATGTCATTTCAAATTACATCGTCAAACCGACCGATTGTACTCCTCCTCAATCCCATCTAACAGGCTGTCTAATTTACTGATCTGTTGGGAATATTTCGCGCCAGTTCTACTTGGCCGTACATCAAGCTCACAGGGATCTCCTTCCCATCAGGCCCCGCAGGTCCGACCTCGGCCATGTGGTTTGGGTCAGCCTTCGGGTAACGTGTCTTCACCATTGCCCAGGCTTCCCTGGCGCCCTGACGGCAGGCCGATATCTTCCACAAACGGAGGCGTCGCCATGCTCCCTGTAGCTTCTCAGCAAGCTCACCAAGGCCCTCGGGTAGGGAGACGGATGGCCATAAAGCATGAACGACGCCACTCATCGCCTGCCGAACACGTTCGAGCAATTGCACCAGCTCGGGAAGTTGGTCACCCGTTGCTTCAGGCATTTCCTCCGCAGGGCGACCTGTGAGCACACCTAAGGACATATTTCTGTCAATCGACTTCTTCGCTGAATTCTTCTTTTCAAAGGAATTTGCTCAAGCACTTATCAGAATGCCATGACGAAGCCGCTGATTCTCCTTCACGGAGCCAAACAATTGGGCCCGAACACCTTTCAGCTCTTCTCCTCATTTGGGTGTGGGCATCTTGGAGCTTGTTTCTCTCTGCTGCACCTTCATAAGCACCCTCTCGCCGGCCTTTAGCTGACGCAGTAGCTGTTGCTTGTCCGGATCTAGTCCGGCGCCCTCTGCAATATTATTGTCAGATTCACGCCGCACTTTGTTAAATAATTACCTTTTCAAAGTACGTCTTACCAGCGGGGGTCTCTGTAGCTCCACCGGCGGCGGCCAGTGCGGCCTCAAGTTGGGCCTTGCACTCTTGGAGCTCCTGGGACAGATGGGTATTCTTCTCCGTAAGATCCTGCATAATAATTGATTCTTAAATCAGTTATTTCAACTATTTTAAGTCTCGGGGGCTACTGGCATATATAAACTCTTAAAATTATTTACCCGTATGTCTTTCACATACTGCTCCGTGGCTCTGGTTAACCCATCTTGAGCGGCACGGAGGTGCGCGTTTCCCGCAGCAAAGGCATTTAATGCCTCTGGGGAGAAACACGTGTCACGAAGAACTGTCCGGCGACGCTTGTGATTCATGGCGCTCTCCACCTCAGACCGGGTGGCGGACAGCCTGTCGGCATCTTCCGTCGGAGGAGCGTCCGGCTCACGCCTTGTATTCGCCTCCCCTCCCGGACCATGCGTTGGAGCATGGCTGGCGGAGGCTTGATTATAACCTCTCCGGACCTTTGTCCGTGGCGCTCTTTCTGGAAAAGTTATGAGCATTAATATACCTCCTAGGGATCCTTCCCTTAAAAATAGCAGCGCTCCGTACCGTTGCGGCGACGTTTCGGTTCGCGTCGTACTCCTCTTCCGCCCGCTGGGCCGGACTGACCCTTGTTGGTCGGCCGCCGCGGGTTCGACTTCCCGCCTTAAAGCCACCTCCTGCGATACACCATCAGTATGGGATGGTCAGAATTGAGCGCAGATCAAATAATGGTGTCAAGACCTCAATCGTACTCACCTGGGAGGCCGGAAACAAACCGGGGTAGTCAGCCGTAATGGCGACTAGGGCATTGTCCATGCTACGTTGGTGGAACACCCCGTCAATCAGCTCCACCTTTATGTCCGGATCCTCTTCGGAGGTCGGATCAAGGGATCTTTCCGGATCCTCGGGCTGTGGAGTTAGGCTTCGTATGCCCTCCACGTCCCGGCGCAGCTCCTGCGTCGAAATCACAGAGTAAGATACTTGACTTTAAAAAAGTATGGATCGGGTAGATGAACATCCGCTTACCCAGCTCCGAGGGTTATTCATAGAAAATCCATTCAACGGATTCTTGCGGAGGAAGTCCTCCTCCTCTCCCTTGTACAACCCGGACAGGATCTTTGCGGATCGCCGAGCCCGAGCCTGGCCCTTATGCGACCATGACGGGTGGCGTCATCTTCCCCGTTGAAATCCCACATAGGGTGGCCCCTATATTGGAGTGGCTGCACCCTCGCATAACGCACGTGGCCATGACTCCAATCATGGTCAATCCGGAGTGGGCGATAACCTTATCCGCCCAGCAGATAATGGACGCTCCTATCATCTTCCGTTGAGGGCTCATGGGCGCCAACTCGGCGTTTCTTCAAGGGAGAATTGTTGAACTCCGGAGGCCGATCCGGACTGGATCCGGCAGAGGGCGTCCTCCATGTAGAACCATTCCAAGGCCGGTCTTGGACGCCTTCTTCAGGTGTCGGATAGATATCCGGTCCGGCGATGCGCCATATTTCAGCTCCGCCCACTTGGTATATCGACCCCTCATGAGAACGAGTGCGAGACAAAACAATCTCTTCCACAGGGCAAAATGGGGCTCGATGCCCAAGAACAGCTCATAAAAAGCTACTGAAGCCCGCGATGTGCAAAATGGAGGCGGGCGTGAGGTGGTGAAGCCGAGTCCGTAGAACTCCAGGATCCCGGAGAAACGGATGTATGGGAAATCCGAGTCCCCTTATTAGATAGGGGACAAAGCATACCCGCTCCCCTTTGGAGGGTTGGGGACACTCTCTTTGCCTTCCACCCTTGTAGGTGGCTAGTCCGGCTCGAACCGGAACCATGAAAGCTGGGGGAAGATATCCCTCGGTTTGAAGTACCACTAGCTCGCTGTGTGGAACTGAGCATCTCCCCCAATCTCCTGGCTTAGGGCTGGGAGCGCGAGAGGAGGAGCCGCATCGGCTATCCATGATAGAATGGATTTTTGTTAGAGGCGCTTCAATGAGAACTTGCGGACAGAGGATGGTGTGAGCTGGATCTAGATCCTCGCTTCTCTTATAGGCGGCTCGTTCGCACTGCTAGGGGGTAAAATATAAAAATATCCTAGCCTTTCGCATTCATACGACACGTGGAAGAAGAACATTACTGGGCGTAGAAGCCAAGGAGCGCAACATTTATAAGGAAGTCGGACACTATTCGACGGGAACATGAAGTTTGAAGGAGAACCCGCCTTGCAACGCCGAAGACAATATCTGCGCCCGGACTCGTCGTCGCTGAAGCCCGGTTCGGGGCTCTTGAGGAGTCCGGACTAGGGGGTGTCTGGATAGCCGAACTATCATTATCGGCCGGACTCCAAGACTATGAAGATACAAGATTGAAGACTTCGTCCCGTGTCCGGATGGGACATTCCTTGGCGTGGAAGGCAAGCTTGGCGATACGGATATGTAGATCTCCTACCTTTGTAACCGACTTTGTGTAACCCTAGCCCTCTCCGGTGTCTATATAAACCGGATGGCTTTAGTCCATAGGACGAACAACAATCATACCATAGGCTAGCTTCTAGGGTTTAGCCTCCTTGATCTCGTGGTAGATCTACTCTTGTAACACACATCATCAATATTAATCTAGCAGGGGCGTAGGGTTTTACCTCCATCAAGAGGGCCCGAACCTGGGTAAAACATCGTGTCCCTTGTCTCCTGTTACCATCCGCCTAGACGCACAGTTCGGGACCCCCTACCCGAGATCCACCGGTTTTGACACCGACAGGGAGCGTCGACTCCACCGGTGACCTCCATCAATCCGGAGGCGCCGGACACTTTGGAGGAAGCACTTCGACGTGCTGCCATCGTGGAGGAGCACCGCACCCTGATGGGTGCGGTGGTTGAAAAGGTTCAGTCCACCAAGGGCGGGTTGAATGAAGCCTTCACCAGCATGCTAACAGGCTTCGAGGTATGTGATGTAATATTCTTAGCCGCTTGTCATGAAAGATATGCCTGTGTATAGATAGTAGCCCCTGAGACTCTGTTTGGTTTTTGAAAAAAAGGCCAAACACAGGATCAATTGATAAACGTAGGCGGTGACGTACTTGTCTATTGAATAAACAGGCTTCTCTGTTGGCGGTGACCGCCCAGGCCGTTGAGGTTTCCGAACTCAAGTGGAAGCTGAAGCTGACCGATGATGACATCGACCGCATTAACAAGTGGTTCGACGAGGCGCAAGGTATGTTTTTTTGGAAATTGTTTATACGCCCAAAGTTAGGTGCGAATGCGGAGTTTAAGCTCACACGCTTGTTATGATTATGATTGCAGGCAGTGCGGCCGAGGTCGAGACCCTCTAGGGCGCCCTTGCGCAAGCCAAAGAGCAGGCGACGGTGAGTAAAGAAACCACTGATAAAGCGGCTGCTGATTTAAAGGCCGAGCAGGTCGCCTGCCGCCAGTATGAGGAGAGGGTGACCGAAGTCGAGCAAGAGCTCAAGGACGCTGCCGGCAAGTGCGAGGCCTTGTAGGAGAAGAATAAGGCCCAAGCGGTTGATCTTGCCAAGGCTCTCCAGGAGGCCAAGGAGGCGTGAACTGAGTCCCGGGCGGCTCGCGAGGAGATCAAGCAGGCCGAACAGATAGCGGCTGCTAAGCCCTTTCTTTTGTAGAGTAAATTCGACAGTCAAAAATATGCCCTGCTCACTCGACTATGGAGTTCTCCAGATGCCTTTGCGGATCTTCCGAAGAGCGCCGCCGATGCTGCGAAGTTTTTCCGGGCCCAAGAGGGGAACACGACGGAGAAGCTCTTCTGGTCACATTACCTGGCGCCAGAGCGTCTAGCGATGTTGAACAACCAGATGATGCAGCTGGTCGAGCTGCATAGGATGTCTGGCTTGGCCATGAAGGACATAATAGTCCGGCTATGGCCAGCCGAACCCATTCCTAGCAGCTATTTCCGCCTGGTCAAGCGGCTCACCGACGCCCTACCCCGAAATGAAGCAGTGAAGTGCTCGGCATGCATAGAGGGTGCACGGATGGCCTTTCCCCTTGTCAAGATGCACTGGGCAAAGATGAAGGCCGCTGTCGTGGCGGTTGAGGGCCCACCCGAAGGCAAGGACCACCGCAAGCCGGAGCGGTATTTTGAAGATGTCCTAGAGGGTGCCCGTTTAATAGAGGGTCAATACTCGAAGGATATCATTTTTTGTGAATGTATTCGGGCTGTCCAGACGTTGTTTTATGAACCAAGGCTTTGTAATATATTTGTGCCTTTATCTGATATTACTTTCCTCCTGCATGACCGTACTTTGTTATTCTAAAAGTTTGCCAGTCGTTGGCTTCAGCCCCCACGTAGATACTATGGGGGTGTTCGGAATAACGCATGATCACTCTTGACCCAACGTCTTGGTCCGTAAAGGAGGTGTCTGCGTAGCGAAACAGACAATCAGACTATGTGGCTTTATCACTTTCACTTAGCCATAGGAGTTTAATGGTGGGGCTAAGGATTAGCCCCTGGTGCGTATGCGGCTATTTCAACTAGGAAACCTTTAGACGCGTGACTGTACGAAGGCCAGTCCTTTGTATAAGACGAAAAAATCACAAGAGATTTATATCAAGTCGGCGAACTGCTAACCAGCTCTCACCGCATCATGACAGTCAGTTTTCGGCTTTCTCTACCAAGGCGTTTGACCGGACGAATCCGGAAACACAATCGTAGTAGTTCTCCCTTTACTACCTTAGCCGAACAAGCGGAACGTAAGGTAGTAACCACAGGAGCCGGGCAACCCAACTATTGACCAAAGATATGATTTGGAGCCGATGCATATAATGCAGTATTCGAGACGCCGAAGTATACTTTGAAAGTGTTTGAACTTTTGTGTTTTGAAAATATATATGGCCGAATAGATCCCCTGGTATTTTAAATCATGCCGAGGTGTATATGCCAATCTGACGTGAAGAGGGAATACCGGTTATGAAATAAACCAATACCGAATAGGGTTGGACAAAACTGTTTCCAATATAGTCTGATTTGATACGTCAAAACGCGCTCTTACGGTGAATGCCATAATCATCAAGGCTATTTTACATGCCGAGATTTTGTAAACAAGGGAAAGCTGTATACGGGTCCTAAAAAAGAACAGGTGGTCTTGAAGATCCTTTGGACACCCTGCTGCACGTCTGCGCTGCTTTTCACCTTGGTGGAGGATCCTTTGAGAGGAACAACCGACGATCGCTTATGTAAAAGGGGCCTGGCAAAGAGCCCCTGAACGATCATGAAGTAACTAGGTTTTGATGAATCTGAAGAAAGAAAAAGGGGGGGAAAAGGGTAAGGTCTGAATAGGGTCGAGCTGCATGATGAACCTTGTCCATGGTGTGCCTCCGTCGTTGCCCAAGGTATTTCAACTGCATAGTTGTGCACACGCAGTACATATGTCGCGGTTAGGTGGGGCCATTGACGGAGGCGTAACTGCTAGTCCAGCTCTAGATTTACCAAGCTGTCGTTCTGCAGAGTAGGCCGGACGCGCTTAGCAGTGTCCGGGGGCTTGATGGCCGATGAAGTATTCGGCTTGATAAAGCCGCTTTGTACCTCGGTTGCGAGAGCCGCTGTATGCTCCTCAGTACGAGGGGAGCATTCCATGTTTCCATTGACTGTTATAACACCGCGTGGTCCGGGCATCTTGAGATTTAGATAAGCATAGTGCGGGATTGCATTGAAACGGGCGAAAGCGGTTCGTCCGAGCAGTGCATGATAACCACTACGGAATGGGACGATGTCGAAGATCAAGTCTTCGCTTTGGAAATTATCCAATGAACCGAAGACTACTTCCAGCGTTATTGAACCTGTGCAGCAGGCCTCCACACTGGGTATTACTCCTTTAAAGGTGGTTTTAGTAGGCTTGATCCTTGACGGATCGATACCCATTTTGCGGATAGTACCCTAATAAAGAAAGTTAAGACTGCTGCCGCCGTCCATGAGGACTCGCGTGAAATGGAATCCGTCAATGATTGGATCGATAATGAAGGTTGCCGAACCTCCATGACGGATACTGGTCGGGTGGTCCCTGGGATCGAAGGTGATCGGACAAGCCGACCACGGGTTGAATTTTGGGGCGACTAGCACTATGGCGAAGACATCCCTTAGTGCGCGCTTGCGCTCCCTCTTGGGGATATGAGTGACATAGATCATATTCACTGTTTTTACCTCGGGGGGAAATTTCTGCTGCCCGTGTTCGGTGGGCGGGGCTCATCATCATCCTCGCTACGTGGCTTCTTCCCCTTATGTACGGTATTTAACTTACCAACCTGTTTGAAGACCCAACAGTTTCTGTTGGAGTGGTCTGCAGGCTTATCCGGGGTACCATGGATCTGGCAAGGCCGGTTGAGTATTTTGTCTAAATTTGATGGCCCGTCCCTATTTCCTTTCAATGGCTTCTTCCACTGACCCAGGTTGGAACCGCTGAATCCGGCGTTGACCGCCATGTCTTCGGTATCTTCATTGTTTGTTTGATGCTTGTGTTTGTTGCGTCATGGTCTGCCGTTGCCATCTCTGGCTTCGGAGGTGCCAGGGTCGCTGGTACTGTTGCTTCTACGAGCCAACCAGTTGTCTTCTCCCACGCAAAAGCGGGTCATGAGTGCGGTAAGGGCTGCCATAGAGTTCGGCTTTTCTGGACCGAGGTGTCGGGTGATCCATTCGTCGCGGACGCTATGTTTAAAGGCTGCAAGGGCTTCGGCGTCCGGACAGTCGACGATTTGGTGTCCAGAGTTTGCGGGCTGACTCATCGTATTGCTGGACTCTGTGACTAAGGTCATCGGCGTCCGGTGTCCAGACATAAGTGCCTTGGAAATTGTCTCGAAATGCATCCTCCAAATCTTCCCAGCTGCCAATAGAGTTCTCTGGGAGGCTGTTTAACCAGTGTCGTGCTGGTCCCTTTAGTTTGAGGGGGAGGTATTTAATGGCGTGGAGATCGTCACCACGAGCCATGTGGATATGGAGAAGAAAATCTTCAATCCATACCGCGGGGTCTGTAGTTCTGTCGTATGCTTCAATGTTTACGGGTTTAAACCCTTTTGGGAACTAGTGCTGCATTACCTCATCAGTAAAGCATAAGGGGTGTGCGGCGCCTCTGTATCGTGCAATGTCACGACGGAGTTTGGATGACATCCGTATTCGGTTTTTGGCCCAAGTGAGGTTATGCCTGTCACGCCAGGCTTGATGGCCGTCGTCTCGCGCTGGAGCACGCCCCCTTGATCCATAGATTGATCTTGCCTGACCGGCTCTGTTGTCCAGGTCTTGGCGTAAGTCGTAGGTGTAGCCCGGGGCCGTTGCCTCTTTGCCTCGACGGCGTGGCGGCGCGGGCTGGTGTTCGGCGTAGGTAGCCGCTTTATCTCGCCCACGTGGTGGTCAGTCTAGTTCATCAGCATTGTTATTTTGTGATGGTATTCTCTCAAGGGCCTCATCATCGAATTGTGGCAGTAGCCGCCGCTTTGGATAGCTCTTTGTTGGGCGTTGAAGGCCATATTTTTAGGTAGCTAGGACCTGGGTCCATCTGTCATTGAGTGTATCCTGTTTGGCTTGGAGCTACTATTGTTTCTTTTTTAGGCTTCTCGTAGTTGCGATTAGCTGGCGCTTAAAGCGCTCTTGCTCGAGGGGTTCCTCTCGCACGATGAAGTCTTCGTCGCCGAGGCTCACATCATCCTCGGAGATTGCTAGATAGTTACTATCCTCTGAGTCTTCATTCTCGACCAAATCGTCGGGGTTAACTTGCTCCTCCTCCCAATCATCCTGTTCGGATGTGGGCTCGATGGGGTCTTCGGGGTCTTCGGCATTGTCCGGAGTGTTATTGTCTCCGGTGCCGGTATTGCTTTCCTTTTCGCGACGCGATTTTGAACGGTGTCGCTGGCGTCGACGTTTCGATCGTGCCTCAGCAGGCTTGTCCTAAACCGGATCTTTCCTGCCTTCGTCATCATCCTCTTTGGGTGTATCCACCATATACACGTCATTTGTGAAGGTGGCCATCCAACGTCCGGTAAATGGCGGGTCTTGGCTTTGTTTGTCTCCGGCATCGTCGTCCATGCCGTTGATGTCTTCGGAGGTGTAATCCAGCATGTCCGTTAGGTCTTCGACAATGGCTATGAAGTGGGTGGTGGGTTGGATGTAAAATTCCCCGCTCTCAGCCCCTGATCCTGAGTGGGCATAGTTCGGAGGTGATTCCTTTGTAATGGCGAGGGATCGCATTATCTAGAGCTTCTTTTAAGAGCGAAGATTGGACGGGAAAATGAGAGTCCGTGGAGCTAGGCAGGGCAAGAGCCTCCTGGCTGTGCTCACTTGGTGCAGACCTCGAGAGTTCGGAACTAGCGTTCAGAGGTGAGTTCGGCCCCCCGATGATAGGGAGAGCCTTGTTTGACTCCAGACCTGCCGATAACACAGTTGCCTCTCAGTCTCCGGAAGTAAGCTTCATAATAGCAGAGAGTCTCGTGGGCTCCAAACTCCCATCTTCGGATGAGATGGTTCACTCTGGATCTAAGGCCAGAGCAGGTACGGTAGTTAATTCTTGAACGGTGCCTAATGATGGATCCGATGGGTTTCCTTCTTGGAGATGAGGAGCGGTGGTCGAGGCCACAAACCTTTTGAAGATCAAGTCTCCTCGGATATCATCAACATAGTTCAGGCTCCCAAACCTGACCTGATGACCAGGGGCGTAGCTGTCGATCTATTCAAGGTGGCCAATCGAATTGGCACACAGAGCGAAGCCGCCGAACACAAAAAGTTGACCGGGGAGGAAAGTTTCCCCGGAAACAACACCATTGTTGATGATGGAACGCTCCATCGAACCTTCAACCAACTACACATGGGAACTCTCAATGAAAGCACCAATGTCAGTGTCAAAGCCGGTCGATCTCGGGTAGGGGGTCTCGAATTGTGCGTCTGAGGATCAAAGGTAACAGGAGATAAAGGGGACGCGATGTTTACCCAGGTTTGGGCCCTCTTAATGGAGGTAATACCCTACTTCCTGCTTGATTGACTTTGATGAGTATAAGGGTTACAAGAGTCGATCTACCTCAAGATGGTAATGGCCAAACCCTAGCTGTCTAGCCTATATGAATTCTGATAGCCTCTATAGACTAAACCCTCCGGTTTATATAGACACCGGAGGGGCCTAGGGTTGTACAGAGTCGGTTTACCGAGAAAGGAAACTACACATCCGAACGCCCATCTTGCCATCCACGCAAACGAGAGTCCCATCCAGACACGGGGAAAGGTCTTCTGCCTTGTATCTTCATGGCCCATCAGTCCGGCCCATGTTACACAGACTGGACACCCGAGGACCCCATAATCCAGGACTCCCTCAGTGGGTCCCTTCTGGTTGATTCTTTTTCCAATACTTTTTTATTTATTCCAGAAATATTCTCCGTGAAGTTTCAGGTCATCCCGAGAACTTTTATCTCTGCACAAAAATAACACCATGGCAATTCTGCTGAAAACAACGTCATTTCGGGTTAGTTCCATTCAAATCATGCAAATTAGAGTCCAAAACAAGGGCAAAGAGTTCAGAAAAGTAGATACGATGGAGACGTATCAACTGCCCCAAGCTTAACCCATTGCTTGTCCTCAAGCAATTCAGTTGACAAACTGAAAGTGATAAAGAAAAACTCAGATGACAACACTTTTTCAAAACAATCATGATATGATATAACAAGATGGTATCTCTCTAGCCCTTTCTGAGACCACAAAACATAAATGCAGAGCACCCCTGAAGATCAAGGACTGACTAGACATTGTAGTTCATGGAAAAAGAGATCCAGTCACAGTCATACTCAATATCAATTAATAACAATGCATAGAAATGACAGTGGTGCTCTTTAACTGGTGCTTTTATAAGAGGATGCTGACTCAGCATAAATAGATAGGCCCTTTGCAGAGGGAAGCAGGGATTTGCAGAGGTGCCAGAGCTCAAGTTTTTGAAACAGAGATGAATAATATTTTGAGCGGCATGCTTTCATTGTCATCATAACAACCAAGAGATCTCGGTATGTTCCATACTAGATACATTATAGGCTCTTCCCAAACAGAATGGTAAAATTTATACCCCCCCCCCACCACCACCACCAACGAGCACATTCCACGGCTGGTCCAAAACAACGGGCACCATCCAACTAACAACAGCCCTGGGGGACTTTTGTTCGCAATTAAATTTTGATTTGATTTGAGCATGGGACTGGGCATCCTGATTACCAGCCATTTTCTCGTGAATGATGAGCGGAGTCCACTCATCATGAGAATAACCCACCTAGCATGGAAGATACTGACAGCCCCCAGTCGCCACATGAGCGATTCGGGCATACAAAACAGATTATCATTTGAAGGTTTAGAGTTTGGCACATGCAAATTTACTTGGAACGGCAGGTAAATACCGCATATAGGTAGGTATGGTGGACTCATATGGAACAACTTTGGGTTTGTGGAAGTGGATGCACAAGCAGTATTCCCGCTTAGTACAAGTGAAGGCTAGAAAAAGACTGGGGAGAGACCAACTAGAGAGCGACAACAGTCATAAACATGCATTGAGAGTAACCAACATTGAGTTGAAGCATGAGTAGGATATAAATCACCATGAACATAAATATCGTGGAGGCTACGTTGATTTTATTTCAACTACATGCGTGAACATGTGCCAAGTCAAGCCACTCGAATCATTCAAAGGAGGATACCATCCTATCATACTACATGACAACCATTTTAAAAGCATGTTGGCACGCAAGGTAAACCATTATAAACTCTTAGCTAATTAAGCATGGAATGAATAACTATAATCTCTAATTGTCATTGCAAACATGTTTAATTCATAATAGGCTAAATCAAGAACGATGAACTAATCATATTTACAAAAACAAGATAGGTTGAGTTCATACCAGCTTTTCCTCATCTCAATCACTTCATCATATATCGTCATTATTGCCTTTCACTTGCACGACCGAACAGTGTGGATAATAATAATAGTGCACGTGCATTGGACTAAGTTGGAATCTGCAAACATTTATTCAAAGGAGAAGACAAGGTAATTCGGGCTCTTCGTTAGATCAATAATAATGCATATGAGAGCCACTCAACATTTTCATTGTGGTCTTCTCCTCTCGACCCCCAAAGAAAAGAAATTCAAAGAAACACACTGAAATGTTTTTGGAGTTTTTGTTTTTCTAAAGAAGGTAAAACAAGAACGAGAAAAACTATTTACACGGGAAAGCTGCCAACAAGCAAAAGAAGAACGAGAAATCTTTTTGGGTTATCTTTTAGTTCTACAACTAAGTGAACATGGAAAGTAAACTAAACTATGACACGTCTCCAACGTATCTATAATTTTTTTATTGTTCCATGCTATTATATTATCTATTTTGGATGTTTAATGGGCTTTATTATGCACTTTTATATTATTTTTGGGACTAACCTATTAACAGAAGGCCTAGTGCAAATTGCTGTTTTTTTTGCCTATTTCAGTGTTTTGCAGAAAAGGAATATCGAATGGAATCCAAACGGAATGAAACCTTTGCGAGGATCGTTTTTGGAACAAACACAATCCAGGAGACTTGGAGTGGACGTCAAGGAAGCAACTAGGTGGCCACGAGGTAGGGAGGCGCGCCCAGGGGGGCAGGCGCGCCCCCCACCCTCGTGAGCCCCTCGTGGCTCCACCGACCTACTTCTTTCGCCTATATATACTCATATACCCTGAAAACATCCATGAGCACCATGAAACCCTATTTCCACCGCCACAACCTTCTATACCCATGAGATCCCATCTTGGGGCCTTTTCCGACGCTCCGCCGGAGGGGGAATCGATCACGGAGGGCTTATACACCAACACCATAGCCTCTCCGATGATGTGTGAGTAGTTTACCACAGACCTTCGGGTCCATAGTTATTAGCTAGATGGCTTCTTCTCTCTCTTTGGATCTCAATACAAAGTTCTCCTCGATTCTCTTGGAGATCTATTCGATGTAATTCTTTTTGTGGTTTGTTTGTCGAGATCCGATGAATTATGGGTTTATGATCAAGATTAACTATGAACAATATTTGATTCTTCTCTGAATTCTTATATGCATGATTTAATATCTTTGCAAGTCTCTTCGAATTATCAGTTTGGTTTGGCCTACTAGATTGATCTTTCTTGCAATGAGAGAAGTGCTTAGCTTTGGGTTCAATCTTGCGGTGTCCTTTCCAGATGGCAGGAGGGCAACAAAGGCACGTATTGTATTGTTGCCATCGAGGATAAAAGATGGGGTTTATATCATATTGTTTGAGTTTATCCCTCTACATCATGTCATCTTGCCTAATCGTTACTCTGTTCTTATGAACTTAATACTCTAGATGCATGCTGGATAGCGGTCGATGTGTGGAGTAATAGTAGTAGATGCAGAATCATTTCGGTCTACTTGTCACGGACGTGATGCCTATATACATGATCATGCCTAGATATTCTCATAACTATGCGCTTTTCTATCAATTGCTCGACAGTAATTTGTTCACACACCGTAGATTATGCTATCTTGAGAGAAGCCACTAGTGAGACCTATGGCCCCCGGGTCTATCTTCCATCATATTTATCTCCCGCCAACGTGCTATTTCTGTCGCCATTTATTTTGCAATCTTTACTTTTCAATCTATACAACGAAAATACCAAAAATATTTATCTTATTATCTTTATTAGATCTCACATTTGCAAGTGTTCGTGAAGGGACTGATGCTACCACTTGAGCACTGCGTTGGATTTCCTTGAAGAGGAAAGGGTGATGCAGCAGAGTAGAGTAAGTATTTCCCTCAGTTTTTGAGAACCAAGGTATCAATCCAGTAGGAGGCCTACACAAAACAAATAGCTCCACGCAACCAACGTGATTAGGGGTTGTCAATCCCTTCACGGTTACTTACGAGAGTGAGATCTGATAGAGATGATAGATAATATTTTTGGTATTTTTGGTATAAAGATGCAAAGTAAAATAAAAGCAAAGTAAAAAAGCAAAAGCAATAATAAAGTGTTGGGAGATTAATCTGATAAAGATAGACCCAGGGACAATAGATTTCACTAGTGGCTTCTCTCAAGAGCATATGTATTTTACGGTGGGTGAACAAATTACTGTTGAGCAATTGACAGAATTGAGCATAGTTATGAGAATATCTAGGTATGATCATGTATATAGGCATCATGTCCGAGACAAGTAGACCGACTCGCCCGCATCTACTACTATTACTCCACTCATCGACCGCTATCCAACATGCATCTAGAGTATTAAGTTCAAGAAAACAGAGTAACGCCTTTAAGCAAGATGACATGATGTAGAGGATAAATTCATGCAATATGATAAAAACCCCATCTTGTTATCCTCGATGGCAACAATACAATACACGTGCCTTTGCTGCCCCTATCACATCGGGAAAGGACACCGCAAGATTGAACCCAAAGCTAAGCACTTCTCCCATTGCAAGAAAAACCAATCTAGTAGGCCAAACCAAACTGATAATTCGAAGAGACTTGCAAAGATAACCAATCATACATAAAAGAATTCAGAGAAGATTCAAAATTGTTCATAGATAGACTTGATCATAAACCCACAGTTCATCGATCTCAACAAACACACCGCAAAAGGAAGATTACATCGAATAGATCTCCACGAGAGAGGGGGAGAACATTGTATTGAGATCCAAAAAGAGAGAAGAAGCCATCTAGCTACTAACTATGGACCAAGGTCTGAGGTAAACTACTCACACTTCATCGGAGAGGCTATGATGTTGATGTAGAAGCCCCACGTGGTGGATTCCTCTTCCCATGAGCTCCTAACAGTGCCCAAAGATGGGATCTCGTGGATCTGAAAGTTGCTGCGATGGAATTAGGTTTTGGATCCGTGTCGATTGTTTGGGAGTGCGTGGGTATATATTGGAGGAAGGAGTACGTCGGTGGAGCAACGGGGGGGGGGGGGGGCACGAGGTAGGGGGCGCCCGAGGGGGGTGGGCGCGCCCCCACCCTAGTGGCCACCTCCCTTCTTTCTTGATGTGGGTTCCAAGTCTCCTGGATCATGTTCGGTGAGAAAATCACGTTCCCGAAGGTTTCATTCCGTTTGGACTCCGTTTGATATTCCGTTTCGTCGAAACACTGAAATAGGCAAAAATAACAATTCTGGGCTGGGCCTCCGGTTAATAGGTTAGTCCCAAAAATAATATAAAAGCGGAAAATAAAGCCCAATATGGTACAAAACAGTAGATAATATAGCATGGAGCAATCAAAAATTATAGATACGTTGGAGACGTATCAGGCATCCCCAAGCTTAATTCACCTTTCGTCCTCGAGTAGGTAAATGATAAAAGAAAGAATTTTGATGCGGAGTGCTACTTGGCATAATTTCAATGTAATTCTTCTTAATTGTGGTATGAATATTCAGATCCGAAAGATTCAAGACAAAAGTTTAATATTGACATAAAAATAAAAATACTTCAAGCATACTAACTAAGCAATTATGTCTTCTCAAAATAACATGGCCAAAGAAAGTTCATCCCTACAAAATCATATAGTTTAGTCATGGTCAATTTTTGTCACACAAGAATGCTCTCATCATGCACAACCCCAATGACAAGCCAAGCAATTGTTTCATACTTTAGTAATCTCAAACTTTATAAACCTTCACGCAATACATGAGCGTGAGCCATGGATATAGCACTATGGGTGGAATAGAATATGATGATGAGGGTTATGTGGAGAAAGGCGAAAAGGAGAAGGTCTCACATCAACGAGGCTAATCAATGGGCTATGGAGATGCCCATCGATTGATGTTAATGCAAGGAGTAGGGATTGCCATGCAGCGGATGCACTAGAGCTATAAATGTATGAAAGCTCAACAAAAGAAACTAAGTGGATGTGCATCCAACTTGCTTGCTCACGAAGACCTAGGGCACTTGAGGAGGCCCATTGTTGGAATATACAACACAAGTTCTATAATGAAAAATTCCCACTAGTATATGAAAGTGACAAAACAAGAGAATCTCTATCATGAAGATTATGGTGCTACTTTGAAGCACAAGTGTGGAAAAAGGATAGTAGCATTGCCCCTTTTTATTTTATTTTTTTGGGCCTTCCTTTTTTTTCTTTTGGCCTTTCTCTTTTTTTATTGGGACAATGCTCTATGAAATGATGATCATCACACTTCTATTTATTTACAACTCAATGATTACAACTCGATACTAGAACAAAGTATGACTCTATATGAATGCCTCCGGCGGTGTACCGGGATATGCAATGAATCAAGAGTGACATGTATGAAAGAATTATGAATGGTGGCTTTGCCACAAATACTAAATCAACTACATGATCATGCTAAGCAATATGACAAAGATGAATGTGTCATGAAGAACTGTATGGTGGAAAGTTGCATGGCAATATATCTCGGAATGGCTATGGAAATGCCATAATAGGTAGGTATGGTGGCTGTTTTGAGGAAGATATAAACAGGTTTATGTGTGAAAGAGCGTATCATATCACGGGGTTTGGATGCTGCCGTGAAGTTTGCACCAACTCTCAATGTGAGAAACGGCAATGCAGTGCACCGAAGAGGCTAGCAATGATGGAAGGGTGAGAGTGCGTATAATCCATGGACTCAACATTAGTCATAAAGAACTCACATACTTATTGCAAAAATCTACAAGCCATCAAAGACCAAAGCACTATGCACATGCTCCTAGGGGGATAGATTGGTAGGAAAAGACCATCGCTCGTCCCCGACCGCCACTCATAAGGAAGACAATCAAATAACACCTCATTTTTCAAATTTGTTACATAACGTTTACCATACGTGCATGCTACGGGACTTGGAAACTTCAACACAAGCATTTCTCAAATTCACAACTACTCAACTAGCACAACTTTGATATTATCACCTCCATATCTCAAAACAATTATCAAGCATCAAACTTTTCTTAGTATTCAACACACTCAAAAGAAAGTTTTACAAATCTTGAATACCAAGCATATTATTATTATTAGGCAAATTACAATGCTATTTAAGACTCTCAAAATAATATAAGTGAAGCATGAGAGATCAATAGTTTATATAAAACAAATCCACCACCGTGCTCTAAAAGATATAAGTGAAGCACTAGAGCAAAACTATATAGCTCAAAAAATATAAGTGAAGCACATAGAGTATTCTATCAAATTACAATTCATGTATGGCTCTCTCAAAAGGTGTGTACAGCAAGGATTATTGTGGTAAACTAAAAAGCATAGACTCAAATCATACAAGACGCTCCAAGCAAAACACATATCATGTGGTGAATAAAAATATAGCTCCAAGTAAAGTTACCGATGGAAGTAGACGAAAGAGGGGATGCCTTCCGGGGCATCCCCAAGCTTTGACTTTTTGGTGTCCTTAGATTATCTTGGGGGTGCCATGGGAATACCCAAGATTAGGCTCTTGCCACTCCTTGTTCCATAATCCATCAAAATATTTCACCCAAAACTTGAAAACTTCACAACACAAAACTCAACAGAAATCTCGTGAGCTCCTAAGCGAAAGAAATCAAAAGACCACTTCAAGGTACTGTAATGAACTCATTCTTTATTTATATTGGTGTTAAAACTACTGTATTCCAACTTTTCTATGGTTTATAAACTATTTTACTAGCCATAGATTCATCAAAATAAGCAAACAACACACGAAAAACAGAATCTGTCAAAAACAGAACAGTCTGTAGTAATCTGTAACTAACGCAAACTTCTGGAACTCCAAAAATTCAGCCAAAATAGGATGACCTAGGAAATTTGTTTATTGATCAGCAGCAATTGTAATCACTATTTTATCACGTTCTGGTGATTTTTAACAATTGTTTTCGTGAACCAAAAGTTTCTGGAAATTACAGCAAGATCAAATAACTATCATCCAAGAAGATCCTATAGGTTTAACTTGGCACAAACACTAATTAAAACATAAAACCACATCTAAACAGAAGGTAGATGGATTATTTATTCCTAAACAGAAGCAAAATAAAAAAAAAACTAAAAATAAAATTGGGTTGCCTCCCAACAAGCGCTATCGTTTAACGCCCCTAGCTAGGCATAAAAGCAAGGATAGATCTAGGTATTGCCTTCTTTGGTAGGCAATCCATAAGTGGCTCTCATGATAGATTCATATGGTAATTTTATTTTCTTCCTAGGGAAGTGTTCCATGCCTTTCTTTAATGGAAATTGGGATCTAATATTCCCTTTCTTCATATCAATAATTGCACCAATCGTTCTAAGGAAAGGTCTACCAAGAATAATAGGACAAGAAGGATTGCAATATATATCAAGAACGATAAAATCTACGAGCACATGATTCTTATTTGCAACAATAAGAACATCATTAATTCTTCCCATAGGTTTCTTAATAGTGGAATCCGCAATATGCAAGTTTAGAGAGCAATCATCAAAATCACGAAAATCTAGCAAATCGCACAAAGTTTTGGGAATAGTGGAAACACTAGCACCCAAATCACATAAAGCATAAAATTCATGATCCTTAATCTTAATTTTATAGTTGGTTCCCACTCATCATAAAGTATTCTAAGGATAGAAACTTCCTACTCAAGTTTTTCTTCATAATATTGCATCAAGACATCGACGATATGTTTAGTAAACGCTTTATTTTGACTATAAGCATGAGGAGAATTTAGCACGGATTGTAACAAGGAAATACAATCAATTAAAGAGAAACTTTCATAATTAAATTCCTTGAAATCCAAAATAGTGGGTTTAGCAACATCTAGGGTTTTGATTTCTTCAATCCCACTTTTATCAAATTTAGCATCAAGATCTAAAAACTCTGAATTTTTAGAACGCCTTCTAGGTAAAGGTGGATCATATTCAGTCCCATCATTATCAAGATTAATATTGCAAAACAAAGATTTAATAGGGGACACATCAATAACTTTTAGATCTTCATCTTTATTTTCATAGGTATCCGGTTTAGTGGCCATCTTATTGACTAAGGTAGCCTGCTTATCCGAAATTTCAGCAGTCAACTTCGCAAGATGAGCAATTTGGGATCTTATACCATCAAATTATTTAGACATATCATCGATCTCTTTATTCATATAACTCATGAAACTTTTTTGTTCCTTAAGGTCGTTTCGGAAGAAATTATTGTGCTCAAATTGCAAAACCATAAAACTCTTAATGTTGCTTTTGATTTCTTCTAACCTTTTAAGGTGAAGATCACCAAATCTAGGTAGAACCATCGTGACAAGCAAGCAATCCAACACACGAGCAAACAAAAAGCAAGCGAGAAAAAGGCAAACGGAAAAGAGAGGGCGAATAAAACGGCAAGGGTGAAGTGGGGGAGAGGAAAACGAGAGGCAAATGACAAATAATGTAATGCGAGAGATAAGGGATTGTGATGGGTACTTGGTATGTTGACTTTTGTGTAGACTGCCCGGCAACAGCGCCAGAATTCTTCCTGCTACCTCTTGAGCACTGCATTGGATTTCCTTGAAGAGGAAAGGGTGATGCAGCAGAGTAGAGTAAGTATTTACCTTAGTTTTTGAGAACCAAGGTATCAATCCAGTAGGAGGCTACGCGCGAGTCCCTCGTACCTACACAAAACAAATAGCTCCACGCAACCAACGCGATTAGGGGTTATCAATCCCTTCACGGTTACTTACGAGAGTGAGATCTAATAGAGATGATAGATAATATTTTTGGTATTTTTGGTATAAAGATGCAAAGTAAAATAAAAGAAAAGTAAAAAGCAAAAGCAATAATAAAGTGTTGGGAGATTAATATGATAAAGATAGACCCAGGGACCATAGATTTCACTAGTGGCTTCTCTCAAGAGCATAAGTATTTTACGGTGGGTGAACAAATTACTGTTGAGCAATTGTGAGAATTGAGCATAGTTATGATAATATCTAGGTATGATAATGTATATAGGAATCACGTCCGAGACAAGTAGACCGACTCCCCTGCATCTACTACTATTACTCCACTCATCGACCGCTATCCAGCATGCATCTAGAGTATTAAGTTCAAGAAAACAGAGTAACGCCTTAAGCAAGATGACATGATGTAGAGGGATAAATTCGTGCAATATGATAAAAACCCCATCTCGTTATCCTCAATGGCAACAATACAATACGTTCCTTGCTGCCCCTACTGTCACTGGGCAAGGACACCGCAAGATTGAACCCAAAGCTAAGCACTTCTCCCATTGCAAGAAAAACCAATCTAGTAGGCCAAACCAAACTGATAATTCGAAGAGACTTGCAAAGATAATCAATCATACATAAAAGAATTCAGAGAAGATTCAAATATTGTTCATAGATTGACTTGATCATAAACCCACAATTCGTCGGTCTCAACAAACACACCGCAAAAAGAAGATTACATCGAATAGATCTCCACGAAAGAACATTGTATTGAGATCCAAAAAGAGACAAGAGGCAATCTAGCTACTAACTATGGACCCGAAGGTCTGAGGTAAACTACTCACACTTCATCGGAGAGGCTATGATGTTGATGTAGAAGCCCTCCGTGGTGGATTCCTCTTCCAGCGGAGCTCCGGAACAGGCCCCAAGATGGGATCTCGTCGATACAGAAAGTTGCGGCAGTGGAATTAGGTTTTTGGCTCCGTATCTGATTGTTTGGGGGTACGTAGGTATATATAGGAGGAAGGAGTATGTCGGTGGAGCAACGGGGGGCCCGCGAGGCAGGGGGGCACGCCCTAGGGGGGTGGGCATGCCCCCACCCTCGTGGCCACCTCCCTTCTTTCTTGATGTGGGGTCCAAGTCTCCTGGATCATGTTCGGTGAGAAAATCACATTCCCGAAGGTTTCATTCCGTTTGGACTCGGTTTGATATTCTGTTTCTTCGAAACACTGAAATAGGCAAAAAACAACAATTCTGGGCTGGGCCTCCGGTTAATAGGTTAGTCCCAAAAATAATGTAAAAGTGGAAAATAAAGCCCAATATGGTCCAAAACAGTAGATAATATAGCATGGAGCAATCAAAAATTATAGATATGTTGGAGACGTATCAACTGACAGCCTCTTTATCGCGTTGGTTGCAAGGTTCTTGATTGTTTGTGTAGGTACGAGGGACTTGCGTGTAGTCTCCTACTGGATTGATACCTTGGTTCTCAAAAACTGAGGGAAATACTTCCGCTACTTTGGTGCATCACCCTTTCCTCTTCAAGGGAAAACCAACACGCATGCTCAAGAGGTAGCAAGAAGGATTTCTGGCGCCATTGCCGGGGAGATCTACGCACAAGTCAAGACATACCAAGTACCCATCACAAACTCTTCTCCCTTGCATTACATTATTTTCCATTTGCCTCTCGTTTTCCTCTCCCCCACTTCACCTTTGCCATTTTATTCGCCCTCTTTTTCCATTCGTCTCTTTTCACTTGCTTCTTGCATGTCCGTGTGTTTGATTGTTTCTTTCGTCGTCATGGCTAGTCCTTCTATCATTGTTAGTACTCCCGATCATGAAGTTCTTAATTTTGAACAAAGGGAGGGAGAAAATCTAAAAGATGCTTGCCATTGAATTTGCAATGCTCAGAATAGATCTACTAGGAAGCAATCTACTTCCATTCTTCTTCGCAATTTTTATGTAGGCATCACTCCTTGGAATAGATATATTCTTGATACCATTAACGGAGGGAATTTCTTGGGTAGCCATACTTTTGATTCTTATAATGCTATGTTAGATTTGTTTGGCCCACCACCTCTTTTGGTTAATGGAACTATCTTAACTTTGGAACATGTGATGCAAAGGCTTGAAATTATTGAAAATAAAGTTGCCACTATAGAGTTGATTGAAAATTTGGATAAAAAGATCCACAACCAAATTACCCAATACAGATCTAAGGTAGGAGTTGCTCTTAAAAATTTAAATAAAAGGAACCCATAGTTAACGAAAAGATAGATCAAGATTTCACAAGAATTGATAAACTTGAGGATATTATTACCAACTTAGGGTCTGCCTTTTCTTCCGTGAAAAATACCCCGAATCCTCCTACTACTAGAGTTGCCAAGTTTATGTATGTGCCTAAAAATAAAGGTGAATCTTCTAGTATGGAAAATGCGGATCTCAAATCAATAAGTGTTCACCCCAACTTTTTCGCTATCACTAAGGAACCTTTTGCTGCAAATGAATTTCTTGATTTCTTTCCTAGGAGTTTGATCCTTAATAAAAATAAGGAAACTCCTAAGGGTTATACGTGTTCTATTGAAGAATTGCCAACCAAAGATGACAATACCTAGATCTATTCTTGTTTTTATGCCTAGCTAGGGGCGTTAAACGATAGCGCATGTTGGGAGGCAACCCAATTTTATTTTTGTTTCTTGCTTTTTGTTTCTGTTTAGTAATAAATAATTCATCTAGCTTCTGTTTAGATGTGTTTTTATGTTTTAATTAGTGTTTGTACCAAGTAGAACCAATAGGATCTTCTTGGGTGATAATTGTTTGATCTTGCTGAAAAAGACAGAAACTTTGCGCTCATGAAATAATTATTAAAATTCACCAGAACGTAATAAATTGCTAATTATTTTTGCAGTAGATCAATATACAAATTAAACAGGTGTCCTAGTTTTTCATAATTTTTGGAGTTCCATAAGTATTCGAACAAATCTGATTGCTACAGACTGTTCTTTTTTTGACAGATTCTGTTTTTCGTGTGTTGTTTGCTTATTTTGATGAATCTATGGCTAGTATCGGGGGCTACGAACCATAGAGAAGTTGGAATACAGTACGTTTAGCACCAATATAAATAAAGAATGAGTTCATTACTGTACCTTAAAGTGGTGATTTGTTTTCTTATACTAACGGAGCTCACGAGATTTTCTGTTGAGTTTTGTGTTGTGAAGTTTTCAAGTTTTTTGGTAAAGATTTGATGGATTTTGGAACAAGGAGTGGCAAGAGCCTAAGCTTGGGGATTCCCAAGGAACCCCAAGGTAAAATTCAAGGACAACCAAAACCCTAAGCTTGGGGATGCCCCGGAAGGCATCCCCTCTTTCATCTTCGTCTATAGGTAACTTTACTTGAGGATATATTTTTATTCACCACATGATATGTGTTTTGCTTGGAGCGTCTTGTATGATTTGATTCTTTGCTTTTTAGTTTACCACAATCATTCTTTCTGTACACACCTTTTGGAGAGACACACATGAATCGGAATTTATTAGAATACTCTATGTGCTTCACTTATATCTTTTGAGCTATATAATTTCGCCCTAGTGCTTCACTTATATCTTTTAGAGCATGGTGGTGGTTTTATTTTATAGAAATTATTGATCTCTCATCCTTCACTTATATTATTTTGAGATTCTATTAGAACAGCATGGTAATTTGCTTTGGCTATAAAATTAGTCCTAATATGATGAGCATCCAAGATGGGTATAATAAAAACTGTCATATAAAGTGCATTGAATACTATGAGAAGTTTGATTCTTTATGATTGTTTTGAGATATGAAGATGGTGATATTAAAGTCATGCTAGTTGAGTAGTTGTGAATTTGAGAAATACTTGTTCTAAAGTTTGTGATTCCCGTAGCATGCATGTATGGTGAACCGTTATGTGATGAAGTCGGAGCATGATTTATTTATTGATTGTCTTCCTTATGAGTGGCGGTCGGGGACGAGCGATGGTCTTTTCCTACCAATCTATCCCCCTAGGAGCATGCGCGTAGTACTTTCGTTCGATAGCTAATAGATTTTTGCAATAAGTATGTGAGTTATTTATGACTAATGTTGAGTCCATGGATTATACGCACTCTCACCCTTCCACCATTGCTAGCCTCTCTAATACCGCACACCTTTCGCTGGTATCATACACCCACCATATACCTTCCTCAAAACAGCCACCATACCTACCTATTATGGCATTTCCATAGCCATTCCGAGATATATTGCCATGCAACTTACCACCGTTCCGTTTATTATGACACGCTCCATCATTGTCATATTGCTTTGCATGATCATGTAGTTGATATCGTATTTGTGGCAAAGCCACCTTTATAATTATTTCATACATGTCACTCTTGATTCATTGCATATCCCGGTACACCGCCGGAGGCATTCACATAGAGTCATATTTTGTTCTAAGTATTGAGTTGTAATTGTCGAGTTGTAAGTAAATAGAAGTTTGATGATCATCATTATTAGAGCATTGTCCCAAGTGAGGAAAGGATGATGGAGACTATGATTCCCCCACAAGTCGGGATGAGACTCCGGATGAATAGAAAAAAAAAAAAAGAGGCCATAAAAAAGAGAGAAAAAGGCCAAAAAAATCGAGAGAAAAGAGAGAAGGGACAATGTTACTATCCTTTTACCACACTTGTACTTCAAAGTAGCACCGTGATTTTCATGATAGAGAATCTCCTATGTTGTCACTTTCATTTACTAGTGGGAATTTTACATTTTTTGACTGAAAAACTGTAAGGGAACCCCCTGGTGCAACAAACCCAAATTGCAAGTACCATGCCTTGAACCTGGGTGGGTGGGAAGGCATCAGCCCGTTCCCACCACTAGGATATGCCTTAGTCTGCGGGTGGGAATTTTACATTATAGAACTTGGCTTGTATATTCCAATGATGGGCTTCCTCAAAATTCGCTAGGTCTTCGTGAGCAAGCGAGTTGGATGCACACCCACTTAGTTTCTTTTGTTGAGCTTTCATACACTTATAGCTCTAGTGCATCCGTTGCATGGCAATCCCTACTCACTCACATTAATATCTATTGATGGGCATCTCCATAGCCCGTTGATCGCCTAGTTGATGTGAGACTATCTTCTCCTTTTTGTCTTCTCCACAACCACCATTCTATTCCACATATAGTGCTATGTCCATGGCTCACGCTCATGTATTGCGTGAAAATTGAAAAAGTTTGAGAACATCAAAAGTATGAAACAATTGCTTGTCTTGTCATCGGGGTTGTGCATGATTTAAACATTTTTTGTGATGAAGATAGAGCACATCCAGACTATATGATTTTGTAGGGATAACTTTCTTTGGCCATGTTATTTTGAGAAGACATGATTGCTTTTTTAGTATGCTTGAAGTATTATTATTTTTATGTCAATATTAAACTTTTGTCTTGAATTTTTGGATCTGAACATTCATGCCACAATAAAGAAAATTACATTTAGAATTATGGTAGGTAGCATTCCACATAAAAAATTCTGTTTTTATCATTTACCTACTCGAGGACGAGCAGGAATTAAGCTTGGGGATGCTTGATACGTCTCCAATGTATCTATAATTTTTTATTGTTCCATGCTATTATATTATCTATTTTGGATGTTTAATGGGCTTTATTATGCACTTCTGTATTATTTTTTGGACTAACCTATTAACCGAAGGCCCAGTGCAAATTGCTGTTTTTTGCCTATTTCAATGTTTTGCAGAAAAGGAATATCAACAGAATCCAAACGGAATGAAACCTTCGCGAGATCGTTTTTGGAACAAACGCAATCCAGGAGACTTGGAGTGGACGTCAAGGAAGCAACGAGGTGGCGACGAGGTAGGGAGGCGCACCTAGTGGAGGTAGGCGCGCCCCCACCCTCGTGGCTCCACCGACCTACTTCTTTCGCCTATATATACTCATATACCCTGAAAACATTCAGGAGCACCACAAAACCCTATTTCCACCACCGCAACCTTCTGTACCCGTGAGATCCCATATTGGGGCCTTTTCTGGCGCTCCGCCGGAGGGGGAACCGATCACGAAGGGCTTCTTCATCAACACCATAGCCTCTCCGATGATGTGTGAGTAGTTTACCATAGACCTTCGGGTCCATAGTTATTAGCTAGATGGCTTCTTCTCTCTCTTTAGATCTCAATACAAAGTTCTCCTCGATTCTCTTGGAGATATATTCGATGTAATTCTTTTTGCGGTGTGTTTGTCGAGATCCGATGAATTGTGGGTTTATGATCAAGATTATCTATGAACAATATTTGATTCTTCTCTGAATTCTTATATGCATGATTTAATATCTTTGCAAGTCTCTTCGAATTATCAGTTTGGTTTGGCCTACTAGATTGATCTTTCTTGCAATGAGAGAAGTGCTTAGCTTTGGGTTCAATCTTGCGGTGTCCTTTCCCAGTGATAGCAGGGGCAACAAGGCACGCATTGTATTGTTGCCATCGAGGATAAAAAGATGGGGTTTATATCATATTGTTTGAGTTTATCCCTCTACATCATGTCATCTTGCCTAATGCGTTACTCTGTTCTTATGAACTTAATACTCTAGATGCATCTTTGGATAGCGGTCGATGTGTGGAGTAATAGTAGTAGATGCAGAATCGTTTCAGTCTACTTGTCACGGACGTGATGCCTATATACATGATCATGCCTAGATATTCTCATAACTATGCGCTTTTCTATCAATTGCTGTTATTGAACCAAGTGATGAAGGGGAAGAAGAAGTGGAAGAAGAACAAAAATCAACTCCCGATGTTGTAATGAAGCACGGGAACTGTGATGACACAAGTAATGATATAGTTTTGCTTCTTAATCTATTGCTATGGCTGCAACGAGCAATTGTTTTGCTACTGTGATTTGATGCCACTCTTAATGTAACATGTAATTATCTCTACTTGTGCAAACAGGGATCTTGTTTGAAGATAACATATATTTTAGTGGAACTGCACAAGAAGATGTTGGAAACATTAAACTAATCGAGGAGTATATAGTAAGCATGGCAACCACAGTAGATAATAACGGATGGTTCCAGAGGAGTGCTTCATGTGTATGCTCTACACAATAAGCCTCCTAAGAAAGGTTGGTATCGGCCCACGGATTTCATCCATATGATTGAGCTTTATCATCTCTATTGCTGTTGTGCTACTGTTATGAGAAAGTGGTATTGTCCTCGAGAAGTGCTTTATCTGTGCTGTTATAAATATTTCCTTTCCTTTTTTTTGAGCAAACATGGATGCTAGCATTTAGTTGTTCTCTTGTCTTTGCACAACAGGATCATGCTCCTCTGAAGAAGAATATGGAGTACGTGAAGTGCCTAGTTCCGATTATGCCAGGATGAAGAAGCCCGGTCTATCTTCTCATCAGAAGGAGCAGTTAAAGGATGGTTACATTACTCCCCACAAAACATAACTAACTTCAACTCAGAAGGACTCACCAATTTTCATATTTTTTGCTGTGATGGGCAAGTACAATGTTGTTTTAGGATTCTTTCTGGTGAGTTCCATTTTTTTAAATGTGTGCTCTGCATGGACCATGTAGGTGCATGTTTAAACTGTAAATTCATAATACAATTTGCTTTACTAATCACTTTTTTTGTATTTATGCAAACAGGGATGCTCAGCTTGATTTGGATGGGAGCTGCACAAAATGTTCTGATGGCTCATGCCCATTATACTTCATCATGCACAATACATCGAATGTTCTCGAATCATTCATTTCCACCTCTAGCCACATAATTAGCTACTTGGAAGGAGGCATCGATATGTTCAAGGCGTTGCAACATACAAAGGTGAAATCATACAAGCTACGCGCGAAGTTGGTTGATTTTGGTGAAACTGCACAAAAAGAACAATTGGTTTATTTAGCACGAGGTGACATGTCAATGTCCGAACTGATGGCAAACCCTGCCCATTCCACAATCGTAGGCATTTGATATTTTGGAATGGGAAATCCTTGTCAAAGTTTGCTCATTGATGTACACAAAAAGACACTCATTTGATATTTTGGAATGGGACAACCTTGTGAAATTTTGCTCATTGATGTTAGCAAGAAGACGTGTTTGATATTTTGTAATGGGGCGGCCTTTGCCATCAACACCATCGGTCTATTTTTTATTTGTGTCTTCAGTTGAGAAGTAAATATTGGCTCTGACGTGTGAATAATTGAGATGCATCAATCGCTTTTCTTTATTTGTGTCTTAAGTTGTGAAGTAAATATTGGTTCTGACATGTGAATAATTGAGATGCATAATCATCTATCGATTCTTAATCTATGAATTGCCAGGCCTGTGAGTTTGATTGCAATGTACATGCATGCTAAAAAGCTGCTCAAACTTTTCTTAAGTGTGAAGCTGCAGCAAACAGCGTGATCACTATGCGTCCTGAGAATAATGCTAGTACGTATTGTTTTGAATGTTCATGTAATGCAACTGTACAAGAATTCAAACTAACTGGTCTAAATTCGTTCATACACGGCCTGATTTCATATAAACATGCCGGATTTCATTACATTTCAAACATTCTTCAACTAAAAAGCGGTGCTTGTCCATCTCTGGAGGTTTAATTAGTTAACCTAATCTACGATCTCTGGCACCCATTCCCCATGTCCGGCTGAGCCCCAAGAACTGAAGCTTCTTCTCCAGCAACTCCCCTGGAGCTACAGGAAGTGAAGCTGTCCGACTCCACGTCACCGCCAAGCAGCTAATCGACCGTCGATGTTCAACCAGCCAAGCTTGGCTTCAACCGAAGGGTATGAGCGGTGGCCTTACTTGGACCCGTGCGGCGGTGGCATATCATCTCCTACTCTTCCTTGTTTTCTGTGTGGCGCGGCCTCTTGCCGGCGGGGCGGTGCCTCGACGGAGCCGCCGATGTCCTCTACCTCGTTGTCGGTGGGGCAGCGCCTCGGCGGAGCGGGGGAAATGCTCCGCCTCGTTGAAGGTGGATCGGGGCCTCGGCGGAGCCGCCGACGTTCTCTGTAACGTTACCGGTGAGGCAGGGCCTCGGAGGGGCGGGGCCTTGCCAGAGTCGGCAAAATCCTTCGGCTTGTTGCCGGCGGAGCGTTGCCTCGGCGGAGTCGGCCAAGTCCTCCATCTCGTCGTCAGTGTCACCAAACAATGCCTCGCCCGCTTCATCGTCCTCCTTGTAGGCGGCCGCAACCTACGCCACCCGCATGCGGTACCGCCTGATAACCCACAAGTATAGGGGATCACAACCATTTTCAAGGGTAGAGTATTCAACCCAAATTTATTGATTCGACACAGGGGAGCCAAAGAATATTCTCAAGTATTGGTAGTTGAGTTTTCAATTCAACCACACCTGAAAGACTTAATATCTGCAGCAAAGTATTTAGTAGCAAAGTAGTATGGAAGTAACGGTAACAGTGGCAAAAGTAACAGTAGCAGTTTTGTAGCTATCGTAATAGTGGCAACGGAAAAGTAACAAAGCGAAGATAAATATGAAACGAGCTCGTTGGCAATGGATCAATGATGGATAATTATGTTGGATGGCATTCATCATGCAACAGTTATGACATAGGGTGACACAGAACTAGTTCCAATTCATCAATATAATCACTACAAAAAAATACACTTCCGTGATGATACGTGTTTGTCACAGTAGGTCGCGTTTTTTGTCATGCATGTACATCCATGACAAATTTATGACAGAATCAAGATAGTCATACTGTCTTTGTCGTAGAAGTGTTCCATGACATTACCAAAATTATCATCACGGAAGTGTCCACTTCCATGACGATAAATCGCGCGTCCGCGAAGTGCTTCGTCAAGGGTGGTGACACGTGGCATCCACCGTAACGGAACACCGTTAAGCTATCGGGTCGGGTTTTGGATCCGATAACCCGTTAACAGCCCCGACCAATGGGGATTTTCCATGTGTAAAATCATCATTGGGACAGATGTCATCCACTCATTGGACGGAAGGCGCCTATGATACATCGACACGTGGCACGGCCCAACAGAGGCCCATTCCTGTGAAAAGGCCGGCCTAGTAAAAATTAGCAGGCCAGCCCATATAAGGCCTACTTGTGTCAGGTCCATTTAAGCCCACGGCCCATACGAGATGTGCCAATTCGACCCGTCAACGGCCCGATAAAGATTTGACACCATTGCAGCCCATCGCCAGTTCGAGCCCGTTAACAGCCCGCTATATATTTGGGCTCAATATCGGCCCGATGAGATTTCGGCCTGTTAACGGCCCATTTAATGGATGGGCCAATTTTCAGGATGTACATCTTTCGGCCTTTTAGTGACCCATTTAAATGTTGGGCTAGTTTGCGGTCCGGTGTGTCTTCGACTGTTGACGGCCCATAAATCTGATGGGCCATTTGTTGTCGGACCTGAGTTTTGGCCTTTTAGCGGCCCATTTAAGTGTTGGGCCAATTTTCTGGCCCGGTGTCACTTTCAGCCTGTTGACGGCCCATAAATCAGTTGGGCCATTTGTAGTCGGACCTGAGTTTTGGCCTTTGAAAGCACAAGTGCTCCTTAGGTGGTTTTGGTAATTAATGACAACATATCTCTTGTTGGACTAACACTTTTATCTAGTATGTTTCAGATAAGTTCAACATTGGAGTGGCATGGACTAAAGGATGTGGGAACTCCTTCAAGATGCTAAGGACAAAGTATTGGCTAAAGCTTCTAGCACAAGACTCTTAATTTTACATTTTAGTGATCCAAGATCACATTGAGTCTATAGGAAAAGCCAATGCTATCAAGGAGGGATGAGGTGTTGCTTAATGAGCCTCTTGCTTCAAAGTGCTTAGTGATATGCTCCAAATACCGTCAACTACTTTCCCACTTCCACACATTTGTCCTAAACCTAAAGTCAAACTCGGCCCCACTGATTATTTCTATCCGGCGCCACCGAGTTTGGATATCTTAGCCACTGCCACAAACCCTAGGAAAATCGGTCTCACCGATAGGGATCTCGGTCTCACCGAGATGGGATTGTAATCTCTTTGTGTATGTCCATTATCAAAATCGGTCTCACAGAGTTTGAGCAATCGGTACTACCGAGATTAGAATGCAAACTCTCTGGTTAACTTATTATCAAAATCGGTCCCACCGAGTTTGATAATCGGTCAAACCGAGTTTGCCTGACCAACTCTCTGGAAAGCTTATTACCAAAATCGGTCCCACCGAGTTTGTGTGTCGATCTTCTTGAGATTACGTTATGCCCTAACCCTAACCGAATCGGTCCCACCGTGTCGCATTTCAGTCCCACCGAAAACCCTAACGGTCACATTATTTGCTAAATTGGTCTGACCGAGTTTAACGATTCGGTCCCACCGAGTTTGGTAGATTGTGTGTAATGGTTAGATTTTGTGTGGAGGCTATATATACCCCTCCACCTCCTCTTCATTCGTGGAGAGAGCCATCAGACTGAACCTACACTTCCAGCATCCTATTTCTGAGAGAGAACTACCTACTCATGTGTTGAGGCCAAGATATTCCATTCCTACCATATGAATCTTGATCTCTAGCCTTCCCCAAGTTGCTTTCCACTCAAACCCACTTTCCACCAGATCCAAATCCTATGAGAGAGAGTTGAGTGTTGGGGAGACTATCATTTGAAGCACAAGAGCAAGGAGTTAATCATCAACACACCATCTGTTACTTCTTGGAGAGTGGTGTCTCCTAGATTGGCTAGGTGTCACTTGGGAGCCTCCGACAAGATTGTGGAGTTGAACCAAGGAGTTTGTAAGGGCAAGGAGATCGCCTACTTCGTGAAGATCTACCGCTAGTGAGGCAAGTCCTTCGTGGGCGATGGCCATGGTGGGATAGACAAGGTTGCTTCTTCGTGGACCCTTCGTGGGTGGAGCCCTCCGCGGACTCGTGCAACTGTTACCCTTCGTGGGTTGAAGTCTCCACCAATGTGGAAGTACGATAGCACCACCTATCGGAACCACGCCAAAAACATCCGTGTCTCCAAATTGCGTTTGAATCCTCCAATCCCTTCCCTTTACATTCTTGCAAGTTGCATGCTTCATTCTCCGCTGCTCATATACTCTTTGCATGCTTGCTTGCTACATGTTGTGAATGTTAAACTTGTCCCTAAACTCCACTCAAACTTCAAAGAAACTTAAAAACTACAACTTTGGTACTTAGTGTCTAATCACCCCCCTCTAGACACCTCTTATCAAGGTCCTACAAGTGATATCAGAGCATTGGTCTCCATTGCTTTGGTTTAATCACCATTGGAGGAAGATGGATGAGTCTACTTTGGGGAGTCTTAGTCATAGAGTGCCTATTCTTGATGGAGAGTATTTTCATGAGTGGAAAAATGAGATGCTTGTTATTTTCAATCAATATCATTTTAACAAGTACATTGCTAGTCCTTGTGCACCTTGTGTTGATCCTATGCATCCTACCCTTGATGAAGCTATTGACATGACTAGGAATCTTAGAACTGTTAATCTTATCACTAGAGGCTTGCCTAGAAACTTGATTAGAATCTTGCCTACTTTTGAGTGTGCCTACACTATATGGAAATTTCTTGAGGAACGATTTCCTGATTATTATTTGAAAAATCTTGATGAAATTCTCTGTAAGTCTATTGCTTTGAGCAAAATGAATACTAGTGATTCTATGTTTGGTGATCGTCTATTTGAGCTTACAAACCTTATGCGTGCCAAAGGAAATGTTGGTATTATTAGTGACATTATTTCCGAAGCTATAAGAATTCATAAGCAAGATATGTATCAAACTCATTCTAATGAATCACCCTCTCTAGGATTTGATCCACCACATGACGATGTTGAACATGGATACTATGATGAGGATGATGATAGTGACTTGATCTTGATGATGCAATGAGACATTTTGGTCTTATGGCAAATCTTCAGGGATATATGTCAGGAGGAAAGGAATGGGTTCTTGATAGTGGATGTACCGATCACATGACCGGAGATAAAGACATGTTTCATGAGCTTGCAGAAAATGATGGTCCTCGAAAGTTTGTCACTTTCGGTGACAACTCAAAGGGTAAGGTGGTTGGCTTCGGTAAGGTGGCCATCTCACATGATAGCTCCATACAAAATTTCATGCTCGTTGAATCTCTTGGCTACAACTTACTTTCAGTATCTAGACTTGCTGATTTCAGTTTCAATGTTCTATTCTTTGAAGTAGACTGCCAAGTGTTTCGTCGAGATAATCATAAAATGGTCTTTCTTGGTGTGCGTGGGGGATCTATACATTGTTGATTTCACTAAAAAGGCTCAACCTAAAACTTGCTTCATTGCTAAATCCTCAAAAGGCTGGTTATGGCATAGATGATTAGGTCATGTTGGTATGCGAAACCTTGACAAGCTTATTAAAGGAAATCATATCCTTGGAGTTAATGATGTCATATTTGATAAGGATAGACTTTGCAGTGCTTGTCAAGCAGGTAAACAGGTTGGAGGAAGGCATCCCGTGAAGAATATCATG
Source organism: Aegilops bicornis (assembly GCA_021605145.1). Classification (NCBI taxonomy): domain Eukaryota; kingdom Viridiplantae; phylum Streptophyta; class Magnoliopsida; order Poales; family Poaceae; genus Aegilops; species Aegilops bicornis. The sequence goes on along the minus strand of CM038669.1, from coordinate 371,601,507 downwards.
ACCACGAAGAGGCCACTCGAGCTACTTCACATGGATCTCTTTGGTTCCAACTCTTACAAAAGTCTCGGTGGAAATTCTTTTGGTCTAGTTATAGTTGATGATTTTTCCAGATTTACGTGGGTGTTCTTTCTCGATGATAAATCGCAGGTCCAAAAGATCTTCAAAAACTTCGCCAGGAAGGCCCAAAACCAATTTGAAGTGAAGATCAAGAAGGTTCGCAGCGACAACGGAACGAAGTTCAAGAACGCAAATGTGGACACCTTTCTTGACGAAGAAGGGATTTCACACGAGTTCTCGACTACGTACACACCTCAACAAAATGGAGTTGTTGAGAGGAAGAACTGGACGCTCATCGAAATGGCGAGAACGATGCTTGATGAGTACAAGGCGAGAAGCACTTACAGGCGAAGCGGTTGAGACAGCTTGTCATGCAACAAATCGCTTGTATCTTCACAAGTTATTCGGCAAGACGGCATACGAGCTACTCACCGGTAACAAACCCCAAGTTGGATACTTTTGAGTATTCGGCTCAAAGTGCTACATTCTTGATAAGCATCGTCATTGTAAATTTGCTCCTAAGTCTCATGAAGGTTTCCTACTAGGTTATGGCTCAAACTCTCACACTTACCGTGTCTACAACAATTTCACCCGAAAGGTTGAAGAGACGGTAGATGTGAAGTTTGATGAATCTAACGGCTCGCATAAGTAGAGCAATTGCCAATTGATGTAGGAGAAAAAGATCCTTGGAAGCAATCCAAGACTTGTCTATTGGCAAGGTCCGTCCAGCGGAGGTGAAGGAGAGTACCTCGTCCGTCCAAGTGGAAGCTTCTACTTCATGACAAGGTGAACCAAGAGTTGATACGGAAGCATCCACAAGCGGGACACACCAAGATGAAGAAAACGAGGAAGTGCATCAAGATGAACCTCAACAACCTCCTTCTCCACCACGACAAGAGAACGACAACGCCAACAATGAAGAAGGCCAATAAGAAGAACAAGATGAAGAAGATGTTCAACGAAGACCCAAGCAAAAGCTTTCACGAGTTCGAGCAAGAATTGCTAAAGACCATCCCGTTGAGCAAATCTACAATGATATTCAAACCGGGAGAATCACTCGCTCTAAAACTCGTTTAGCTAACTTATGTGAAAACTATTCTTTCATCTCTAGCATTGAACCTATGAAGGTCGAAGAAGCATTGGAAGATCCGGATTGGATAAATGCTATGCATGAAGAGCTACACAACTTTGAGAGGAACCAAGTTTGGACATTGGTTGAGAAGCCCGACAACAACCACAACATCATCGGTACCAAATGGGTGTTTCGCAACAAGCAAGACGAAGATGGAAAATTAGTTCGCAACAAAGCACGTCTAAATGGCCCAAGGCTACACACAAGTCGAAGGTATGGACTATGGTGAGACTTACACCCCCGTTGCTAGACTTGAGTCCATTCGCATCTTACTTGCCTATGCTAATCACCATGATATCACCTTGTACCAAATGGACATTAAAAGTGCTTTTCTAAATGGTGAAATAGAGGAGGAAGTTATGTTAAACAACCTCCCGGCTTTGTCAATCCTAATAAACCCAATCATGTTTACAAACTTCACAAAGCTCTTTATGGTCTTAAACAAGCTCCTAGAGCATGGTATAAATGCTTGACCAAGTTTCTTCTTGAAAAAGGCTTTGAAATTGGAAAAATTGAGTCTACTCTTTTTACTAAAAGGGTTAATGGTGAACTCTTTGTGTGCCAAATTTATGTTGATGATATTATATTTGGTTCAACTAATCCTCATTTTAGTGAAAAGTTTGGGAAGCTAATGTCAGAGAAGTTTGAGATGTCAATGATGAGCGAACTCAAATTCTTTCTTGGTTTGCAAATCAACCAAACTAAGGAAGGTACTTTTGTCTCTCAAACGAAGTACACTAAGGACTTATTCAAGAAGTTCAATATGCAAGAATGCAAAGGTATGACTACACCCATGCCTACTAGTGGACATCTTGACTTAACCAAAGATGGTGAACCGGTTGATCAAAAGGTTTATCGCTCAATGATTGGTTCATTGTTATATCTATGTGCTTCACGTCCCGATATTATGCTAAGTGTGTGCATGTGTGCACGATATCAAGCTGCCCCTAAAGAATGTCATCTTAAGGCCGTGAAAAGGATAGTGAGATACTTAATCCATACACCAAATTTTGGCATTTGGTATCCTAAAAGGGCCTCTTTCGATCTTGTTGGCTATTCCGACTCAGACTATGCCGGAGACAAGGTTGATAGAAAGTCCACTCCGCGTACTTGTCAATTTCTTGGTAGATCTCTTGTGTCTTGGTCCTCCAAGAAACAAAACTCAGTATCCTTATCCACTGCTGAAGCGGAATACAGTGTCGCTGGTTCATGCTGTGCTCAGTTACTTTGGATGACCCAAACTCTTAAAGATTATGGGATATATGTGAGACATGTTCCATTGCTTTGTGATAATGAAAGTGCTATCAAAATTGGTCATAATCATGTGCAACATTCTCGAACTAAGCATATTGAAGTTCGTCATCATTTCATTCGAGATCATGTTGCTAAGGGTGACATTGATCTTAAGCATGTTCGCACCGAAAAGCAATTAGCGGATATATTCACTAAACCTCTTGATGAGAAAGTGTTTTGCAGGTTAAGAGGAGAATTGAACATCATTGATGCTTCAAACTTGGAGTAGAAACTCCATTGGATACATGCAAGACATGAGCTTATGACTAATCCTTGATATTTCTCTTAGGATGAAAAACTTATGTCTTGGACATATTTGTATCTTGCATGTTATCTAACCCATGTAGATACTTGGTTGAATCAATTCCATGAGATTGTAACCTACTCATATCTTGAGCAATCTCTACATCACCAAGTCTCTACGCAAGGTGGTTGAAGACAAGGAAGCACGAAACCATTCAAACATATCCTTTGACAAATTCTATGTTGAGTTTCATGATTGTCATTTTTGGATATACAAGTGATCTTCCTTGAAAAGAACTAACCCATGTAGGTAGATGGACTCAAACTCCAAGTGGTGCTCCAAATTCTTGATGAGCTACATCAACCTTGAGTAACCCACGCAAGTTCAACTACATGGACAACACCACCAACCAAGGTATGTTATTCCATCTCAGAGAAGCTTTACTCCGAGTCATGAGTTAAAGCAACTCGACAAGATGTGAATACGTCAAGATGCTTAAACGAAAAATGGCAACCCTATTTTGAGCTTAAACGATGAGTATGGCCTATGATCAAGTGATCTCACTTGACTCCTAAGTCAATATACTCTAACATAGGTGACTTTGTCGCCGACCATCTCTAGATGAAGTTTTCCTGTGTTCTTTTCTGAGTTTTTGCATTTGACTCATGCATTTGTGTTTCCCCTTTCAAAAAAAAACTTCATCTAGATTTCTTTATGTTTTCTCTGCATTTTTCTGCATCTAATTCCTTGCATATCTTTCAGTTAATTCCTTGCAAATCTTTGTGATATCTTACTAGTCTAATGAGCTGAGGTGACAAGTTTTCTCTCTGCGATGAACTCGGTTCAACCGATTTGATATTTTCTCTCCAACCGAATCCTTTCGGTGCAACCGAAGCCTACAACTTGGTGCCACCAATTCCATAACAGGAAAAACACTTTGCCACATATTCTGTGTTTAAATGCATTTCGGCTCCACTCAATGAATCTTGTCCTCTACAAGCATCACATTTTTATAATTGCTTTATGTTGTGACTCAAGGATCAAACCCATTCACGAAAAATTCCAGAGGGGGAGAGAGAGATTACATCTTTATCAAGCCCTTCTTGGAAATTGATGTCAAAGGGGGAGAGAGAGATCACATCAAAGCTTATCATTTAGAGAGAGAGATCCTTCAGGGGGAGAGAGAGATCTCTAGGGGGAGAGAATACTAATAGGAAGTATTTCTCAAGGATCCCAGATGCTTGGTGTTCAAGAGGAGAGATGTCCACATGTCTTCTTGAGGGGAGAGACATGTTCATATGATTTGTTGTGCTAAATTTTGCATTAGCATACATTAGTTCTGAACTTTAGCTCTGATCATCATTCATATCTTTCAGCTCTGTTTTACTTCAGCTCTGATTTTCTGTTCCCTATCTTCTCCCAGTATCCCATGTTAGATTCAGGGGGAGCAAGACATCTAAAGGAAAGAGATCATTTAAATTCATTGCATATCTTTACTCTTGGGGACATGTCTAATCCAATGTGGTACCCAGTACTCACTCCTACATGTCATCCCAGTCTTGGTATTCTTGTGGTTTCTTCTGTTTGCTCTGGCTAGTAGATGCATCTGTGTTATCTAACCTTGTTTACGCAGGTTCATTCCATCCTAAGCGAACTCAAGACTATAAGGTAAGTATATGCATCACAATCATGTGTATGAGGAATTCTTGCTGATGTACATCTTGTTTGCAAGAAGGACTCATGGGCATGAAGGTATTCTCTTTAATACTTTTTGCTCTGATGCATATAGCCAAGATACATGTAACACATTGCCTGCTCTATCATGGTTATGCTATCACATTCTCCTATATTTCATATTCACATGATTGCATACATGTAGGGGGAGCCTATACTTGTTACATGTCTTTCCAAAGCTTTACTTGCTATTCTTTATATCTTTATCTAAAGCTTTGATGTATGTTGCCATCAATTACCAAAAAGGGGGAGATTGAAAGCACAAGTGCTCCCTAGATGGTTTTGGTAATTAATGACAACATATCTCTTGTTGGACTAACACTTTTATCTAGTATGTTTCAGATAAGTTCAACATTGGAGTGGCATGGACTAAAGGATGTGGGAACTCCTTCAAGATGCTAAGGACAAAGTATTGGCTAAAGCTTCTAGCTCAAGACTCTTCATTTTACATTTTAGTGATATAAGATCACATTGAGTCTATAGGAAAAGCCAATACTATCAAGGAGGGATGAGGTGTTGCTTAATGAGCCTCTTGCTTCAAAGTGCTTAGTGATATGCTCCAAATACCCTCAACTACTTTCCCACTTCCACACATTTGTCCTAAACCTAAAGTCAAACTCGGACCCACTGATTATTTCTATCCGGCGCCACCGAGTTTGGATATCTTAGCCACTGCCACAAACCCTAGGAAAATCGGTCTCACCGATAGGGATCTCGGTCTCACCGAGATGGGATTGTAATCTCTCTGTGTATGTCCATTATCAAAATCGGTCTCACCGAGTTTGAGCAATCAGTACTACCGAGATTACAATGCAAACTCTCTGGTTAACTTATTATCAAAATCGGTCCCACCGAGTTTGATAATCGGTCAAACCGAGTTTGCCTGACCAACTCTCTGGAAAGCTTATTACCAAAATCGGTCCCACCGAGTTTGTGTAACCGGTATTACCGAGATTATGTTATGCCCTAACCCTAACCGAATCAGTCCCACCGAGTTGCATTTCGGTCCCACCGAAAACCCTAACGGTCACATTATTTTCTAAATCGGTCTGACCGAGTTTAATGATTCGGTCCCATCGAGTTTGGTAGATTGTGTGTAACGGTTAGATTTTGTGTGGAGGCTATATATACCCCTCCACCTCCTCTTCATTCATGGAGAGAGCCATCGACCGAACCTACACTTCCAACATCCTATTTACGAGAGAGAACTACCTACTCATGTGTTGAGGCCAAGATATACCATTCCTACCATATGAATCTTGATGTCCAGCCTTCCCCAAGTTGCTTTCCACTCAAACCCTCTTGCCACCAGATCCAAATCCTATGAGAGAGAGTTGAGTGTTGGGGAGACTATCATTTGAAGCACAAGAGCGAGGAGTTTATCATCAACACACCATTTGTTACTTCTTGGAGAGTGGTGTCTCCTAGATTGGCTAGGTGTCACTTGGGAGCCTCCGACAAGATTGTGGAGTTGAACCAAGGAGTTTGTAAGGGCAAGGAGATCGCCTACTTCGTGAAGATCTACCGCTAGTGAGGCAAGTCCTTCGTGGGCGATGACCATGGTGGGATAGACAAGGTTGCTTCTTCGTGGACCCTTCGTCGGTGGAGCCCTCCGTGGACTCGCGCAACCGTTACCCTTCGTGGGTTGAAGTCTCCACCAACGTGGAAGTACGATAGCACCACCTATCGGAACCACGCCAAAAACATCCGTGTCTCCAAATTACGTCTGAATCCTCCAATCCCTTCCCTTTACATTCTTGCAAGTTGCATGCTTTATTCTCCGCTGCTCATATACTCTTTGCATGCTTGCTTGCTACATGTTGTGAATGTTAAACTTGTCCCTAAACTCCACTCAAACTTCAAAGAAACTTAAAAACTACAACTTTGGTACTTAGTGTCTAATCACCCCCCTCTAGACACCTCTTCTCAAGGTCCTACAACCTTTCAGCGACCCATTTAAGTGTTGGGCCAATTCCCGGACCTGTGTGCCTTTCGGCCTGTTAACGGACCATAAATGAGTTGGGCCATTTGTAGTTGGACATTAGTTTTGGCATTTTAATGGCACATGCCCTTCATGGTTCAATACTAGCCCGGTTTCTCTTTTGGCCTGCTAAAGGCCCACAACACAGTTGGGCCATTTACAATACGACCTGACTTTCGGCCTCTTAGCGGCCCATGGTCTTCACGGTCCAAAGATACAAGCCCATTGTCTCTTCGGCCTGCTAAAGGCCTCTGAGAATAGTTGGGCCATATGTAGCCCAAACTTTGTAACGACACGTTAACGGCCCGTGAAATAAGCTGGGGCCACCTGTTGCCCGCTTCGATGTCGGCACTGTTAACGACCGGGAGGTAAGAGGGCCGACCATTAACTTCGGCCTAGTAACGGCCCATTAACTTAATGGGCCCACTAAAGTTCGTACATGTCTTTAGGCCAAATTAGATAATTTGAGCCCATTACGACGAGCAATTATGCACAGGACCAAAACCGATCACGCAAAGGTACGGCATACAGGGAATAGCGTTGCACATCCAGCATATACTACAGGAAATTACATCCACTGGGCAATCAAAGATTGATGCCAGTGCAAATAAATGAGCAGAACCTAACCATCTACAACGTCACAATCTGCAACCTCAGCACAGAAAGATCCAACACTCTCCGCCCTTGTTCTCTCTCCATGTGACACGCACCCCCCTAAGTACCATAATCCCTCACTCCATCATCGGCTCTGTTTGGATCCATGGGTTAGAGTTAGTTTGGATTAGTTTGGAGTCAACTAACCCAAAAAGATCCAAACAGGAGGGTTAGTTTAGGTTAGATGCATCTAACCCATCCAAAAAAACTAACCCATCCAAGAGGTGCTTATTTGGGTTAGTTATTCTCGGAACCACTAATAAACACTTTTTTCTCTCGCTCTCCCCACAGCAGATCCCTCCCCACTTCCTCGAAGCTTCTCGTCCTCTCCCTCCCTCCCTCTCGCACACAAGGCGTGAAGGTGCCTCGCCCGTATCCGCGCTCCATCTAACCCTGCCATCCAAACACCTCTTTACTTAGAGTTAGTTCAGGGTTAGAATCTAACTCTAACCTCTAACTGAGTTAGAGTATCCAAACAGAGCCATAGGCGCAAGCACTCCCCCCCCCCCTCCTAAGTATGATTTTGTCTTAGTAGCCATCGTGAACACATGTATTGTCTCCTTCCATCCATCGTCTATCTCGATATCTCTCGGGGCATCTTCTATCGTGCACACACCTTGTCACTCGATCTCCCACCCATGTAGTCCCATCACGATCTCCAGGGGATCTCTCTATGACAAACATACACTCTCTCCTCCCCATGTATGCATTTTCTCCATACGTCTCTCTCGACCTCTCTCCCTTGTTTGTCAGACCCCTCTTGGCCACGTGCTAGGGGTCTTCCTCTCTCGGTTCCAAACAACCACACACTATCTCCTCACCTTGCCTCCGTTGTCGAAGATGCATGTGTGATATGTTTGCATAAGACACGCACGCCTTTTCTCCACTTTCATCGTGTGTTGTCCATGTCTCTTTCACACACGCACACACACTTTTTTCACTCACTCTCTCTCTCTCTCTATCTCTCTCTCCCTCCCTCTCGTTAGGGACTCTGTCACGTCCATAAGCATATGGATGTTTTGAAAAGTCAAACCTCAGAAAAGTTTGACCAGGTATATGTGGAGAAAAACATTTACATCTGGAATTCATCACAACATGTACTTACTTCATACTATCATTTATCTTTGGTATTGTAGATATAAGTACTTTCTTTATAAACTTGGTCAAAGTTTCAAAAGTTTGACTTAAAAAATGTTGTAACTACATTATCGAACGGAGGGAGTAGCTCTTTCTCTCTCTCTGCTATCTCTCACGGGCCTCCCCTCTCACTCGAACTCTCTATACCGACGGATTATACGCTCACTTTGTCAGCGTATAGCTTCGTATATTGTTTAGTTGACCGGTCAACCAATCCACATGCTGCGTTGTCAACTCATGTTATGTATCTTGGTGTGCTGGCCCATGTGGCAGTGGGTGAAAATAAGTAAACTAGAGGGGAAACTTCTTGCATGCGAAGGGCCTTTTCGCACAATTCACCACCATGGCGGCGGCATGCATGAAGGGCCTTTTCGCACACCCAGCACACAACACACACTACCACACGGGTACACCGGCGTCGCCGCCGGTTGAGATGGACGGCGAGGCAGCCAACAAGCAGAGGCGGCTCGAGCCAAAACCGCATTCGGCGAGCCTGGACTTCATCTACAGCCTCCCCGACGACATGCTGCTCGTCATCATCGGACTCCTCCCCACCAAATCTGCCATGCGGACCGCCCTGCTCTCCCGGCGGTGGCACCCCCTCTGGCGCTGCGTCCCCCTCAACCTCACCATCGACAGCTGCCTCTGCGATGGGGATTACAAACGCAAGGCCGCAGTCTCCAAGATCCTTTCATCGCACCCTGGGCCAGCCAGACGCCTTGACATCCGCATGTTCAGTACCAACTGCAGGTCCAACCCAAGTTCGACGAGTGGTTCTTATCCCCCGCCCTAGATCAGCTCGAGGAGCTCAGCTTTGAAGCTGGACGATGAAGCTCTCTGCCGCCGTCCGCGCTCCGCCTCACGCCAACGCTGCGCCGCTGACTTCAGCTCACCGCTATCTTCCCAGATTAATGCCGCGCCCGCCCTTCTTCTCCCTCAACTCAAGCAGCTCGACCTCTTGACGTTATCATCTCGAAGAAGGCTATGGAGCACCTGCTCCGCAGCTATCTTGCGCTCGAGTACCTTCGTCTTGAGCAGATCCACGGGTTCATTAGCCTCCATATCGCCTCGACGAATCTCCGATGGATTTATGTGTCTTGTTGGCCCCGCAACAAGACATCAATTGGGAAGAGATCACTCCAGACGTTCCACGTTATGGTCATTGAGAATGCGCCTTTCCTTGAGAGATTGCTTGTATCGGATCTAGAAGGTCCAACAAAAATCAGGGTCATTGACGCGCCGAAATTGACAGCATTGGTGTACTCGTCTACCAAATTCTCCGAACTCTTTATTGGATCCGTAATCGTTCTGGTACAACACTCATCTTCTTCTCCGTCTTCTTGAAATTCACATTTTTAAATTTCTTCTTGATGTATTTACGACCGTCTTCTAGAAAATGATTCCCACAAGCTTGACCCAGTCCATGCGTACAGTGAAGATCTTAGCACTACAATCTATCGGCCCCAATCTAGATCAAGTTGTTGGATTCCTTACATGCTTTCCGTGCGCGGAGAAGCTACTCATCAAGGTGAAACTTCTTTCCTATTAGTAAACGGTAATCCTGGCATTAGCTCAATTTTTTCGTAATTTTCCCAAATTACGATGACAAGTGTAGTGTTCAAAACTACATCTACGACCTTTGCACCGAAAAGAAATGTTTTAGTATTTTTTCTCACATGATCACCTGCATCATTTTTATGTTGTACTACTATAGTAGCCTATGCGATTAATAGTGGAATGTAACTTAGACTACTCCTGTAACTCTATTGTTACCCTAAGGGCAAGTACTACCTCCGTCCTGGTTTACTCTTCCAATTTTGTACTAGTATCAAAATTTGACCATAGATTTAACTGACAAAATGTTAATGCACGTCACTAAGAACTATATCGTTGGATTCGTATTTGAACATAATTTCAAATGGTGTAATTTTTAGTGACATGCATTGGCATTTTCTTAGGTAAATCTATGGTCAAAATTTTATAATAAATACGAGGTACTATTCCCTTCGTCCCAAAATTCTTGTCTTACATTTGCTTAGATACGGATGTATCTAACACTAAAATGTAACTAGATACATCCGTATTTAGACAAATTTAAGACAAGAATTTTGGGACGGAGGAGTACTAAAAAGTGGGCTATGTAGGCAAAACACGTGCCAAATTCACTTGTGATGCATTTGGCATCGATGCCCCTCCATTGCTCACTGGTGCCCCAATCTGGATCACCTACTTTGCTCGGTGCCAAATTAACTCACACAATGAAAAAACACTGCGTGGGAGAGAGAGGACCGAGGCAATAAAAAACACTTGTTTGGGAGAGTGAGAGGCTGGTGTAGTTGGTTTGATTGATTTGTTTATACATGTGGGTCTGTGTGCATGCGGTGCCAACTCTCTCACATCGCGAGAGCGGTGCCAAAATCTTTTGATTTGACATCGAGGCGTATTATGTGGCATACTTTTGCGAAATATGGCATCGGCCACATAGTGGAAGGCAACAAATGCCCAAGCTCTTCACGTGCTCCTAGTTAAATGAGAGGAAACAGAAAGATAGAGAGAGAGAGAGAGAGAGAGAGAGAGAAATATCACTAGCCAGCCAACCCTATCGTATGAGCGAATGATATTGGTACCTCTTGATGACACGACAATCTTATGCAGCCAGCTGCTCTAATATGTTCTCTTCTTTTGCAGATAAAAAAAAGACCCGAAAGTGAAAAATGTACTGTACTATAACAATCACATCGAATGCCTTGATCTCCATCTTACAGAAATTGATTTGATCGACTACCGAGGCAGCACATCTGAGATTAAATTGGCCAGGTTCTTTGTTCTGGAGGCAAGTGTGCTCAAGGTAATGAGGTTTGGCATTCTATGGTGCAACAATGAATGGCGTGCTGATCACCGCAAGCGTCTAAGCCTAAATGACAAAGTCTCCACAGAAGCTGAATTTGTTTTTGAAACATCAATTGGCTAGAGTCTCGAAAACTTATTTGCCCATTAGTGACTTGTCAGGCCGGTGGATTTTAGTTTGTACGATAATGCTTCATCCACCTAAAGTAACGAAAGTTCTTACGTAAACTTCCTAGTAATTCCCTCTTCCTAGGTGCAGCATTACTCCTAACATTTGTAATATCAGTTTGAAACTTGTAATATTGCCGTGTCCTATTCCTGCGTTTTCAAAATCCTGCGAATCAAACAGGTCCTGAGTTGGTGATGATGTTGTGCCTCCCATCTTTCACCAATAGCCGTCGGATCTAGATCTGGCGCATACAAACCAAGCTTCTCCATTTTTGCAGAAAGATGCCCGCACTTGTTCCCTATTTACAAACAACTCCTTGTCTCTCAAAATCAGCCTTATCTCCTCCCCACCACATCTAGAAGGTCGTGGAAAAATCTGGCGCGATGGCCGCTGCCGGAGCCGTCCACCCCCAATCTTGGTGTTCCGTGCAATGCACGGGCATCTACGCACGAAATTATGTCGAACATGGCTAGTTGTAAGCAGGCTAGCTCTCGCCATGATGATAGTATTGCAGACGGTGAGGCTGACTATGGTATGCCGAACACGGCGCCTATACTCAGGTGTCATCTCCGGCGCAAGGTCTTGTCACTTCACTGTGAGGAGCAGCACGTAATAATTTGACCAACGGGTAGTACGGTGCTAGTACTCCTAGGAGTACTACATTGGTAGTACTACTACTAGTACTAGTAGCACCACCGTCTGGATTTAGGAGTACTACCACGTCCATCTGGATTTTAGTATTTGACTAGCAATATCTAGTAATGCATGTCACAAAAAATGTATTAATACCTCTGTAAATAAATACTATCGTGACAACATCTTCGACGACCGGTGGCCCCGAGACTGCTCGCCGTCGGCGGAGAATGTCCACTCGAGGTCGCGGCCAAAGACGCAGCGTTCGGCGCAGAAGACACCATCGACATAATCACCCACGTCTACGCGCATGCAAGAGGAGGACGATAGGGCGCTGGCCTTCTTGGACCGCATGGCAACACAGGGACGGCATTGTTCAGAAGCACGTTGAGCTCGCCGCCAACGCGCCGCTGCTCCTCACATGTCGGTTGGTGACCCGGCGCACTAGGGCGTGAGGATGTCGTTGATGGATCCGTATGTATTTTTATCTTTCCGTCAAATCCATGTAGTAGTATATGATACTACAGTAATTATCTTACCTTTCGCATCAACTTCATAATTTTCGTACGTACTCCATGCATGAACGGCGCCAGAACCAAACTTCTCATTACTCTATCGATCGCGCCATGGAGCAGAACCAAATTTTACAAGTTACGAGTTCAAAAGGAAAAGACTGCCGTGTTCGCGTCGCACCCCACACGGTTTGTCCGGCACGCCGCTCAAGCGGGAACGCGTGCGGTGTTGCATTTTCACTTACAAGTGGGACCGTAGTTGAGCAAACCGACTATAGGCAAACCCCCATCCCGCCCATCGCGCGATGGCTGAGAAAACAGGAGGGAGAAGAGATGGGTGTAGCACTAACTCCAAGAAAATTGGTGTCGGATGAGACTCGTGTAGGTGGCGTGTGCCGTATTGCTAGACGTGAATGCTAGTTATGGCCCATGCCACCCCACTATATCGAGCCTATATCGAGGTACGTAGAACAAATTTCGTGCAGTCCGTGCTCAGCACTCATGTATCTCTCTTCTCAGCCAACCAGCAGACGCGCAGAGCCCATCGTCTGTTTGCTCACATGCGGTCCCACATGTCAGTGAAAGCATAAGCGGACCCATCGAACCTGCACATCTTTCACCTTGACGTGCGATGATGAAAAACAAATCCAAGAAAGATCTTGGTGGCCGCTTTTGGAGTTACTCAGAGGTAGTAAGATTTTATTTACAGTTTAACCTAAGATGCACATCTCGTGGCTTCAACTACCACTCTATTTTCTTTCATGACACGACACGGATCTTTGGATGTCCCACGTGTCGGCAAAAGGAGGAAGAACCCGACCAAATCTTTGGTTGTGCTCTCGGATTAGACTAGTTGTGCTAACTAAATTTTTTTATTGTGTAATCCCTCCGTTCCAAAATACTTGACTTCCATTTGTCCAAAAATGGATGTACCTATATACTAAAACATGTCTAGATACATATATATTTTGACAAATAGAAGGCATGTATTGTGCAACGGAGGGAGTAGAATGGATGCAAGTTTTTGTATTGGGAAGAAGAGTACATCCATATATTGATAGAGCGCAATTTAATAGATGTTCTATCACTTTTAGCTAGCATAGAGGCTATAAATGAGATTAGTGCACTTGTGATACTCCTACTTGGTATGCATGTTGCTGCTTAGACGCAGAGACAAACGGACCGGAGGGAGTACTAGAATAGAGGCTAGACATGAGTCTAGATGCGATGAAGCAATGTCTACTTCTTTACACTCGAAGAAGAAAGAAGCACGCAAGATCGAGCCTCCGCAGATCAACAATGAATGCATCGAGAAGGCACTAATCCAACTTACAGGAGTAGTAAAATGTATTCTTGTGGTTCTTGTTTTCTTTGGTCTTGCTTTTCTAGTCAAAATTATCATTGGAGTTCGTGCAAAATGGAGGTCTGTTTGGGGTCATGCGTTGCAGTTGGCCTTACAAGTGGGAGCGCAGTTAAGGAAACCGACTATCAGCAAACCCCCACCTCACCCGCCGCACGATGCCTGAGTTAGAGAAACGATGAGGTTGAAGAGATTGCTCTAGCACGGACTCCAAGAAATATGGTGTCAGATGGAAGTTGTCTTTGGTGGGCGTGTCGCATTACTCCTAGGCGTGAATGCTTGTTACGACCCATGCTACCCTACTACTCCTACTACTACTATATAGTACTACTAGCATCGAGGATTCGAGGTGCTTTGGTTACGTAGTACAATATGGCTACAAGAAAAACACACGCATACGGCCTTGAAGCATGTGAAGCTAGTACAAATAGTGTACTACTATTGTTGATTGGCCTCATCCGATAACCTTTGTTGCAATGCACGTACAATTATGTATTCGGAGAATATTTTTTGCCTCGTCGCACCACTCACTCACAAAAGCAACTCGAAAGCCATTCATAAATTTAGTAAGTTTATCACAGGCATATCATTTTATTACATACAACAGGTCATCAACCCACATCGACAACGAGGATACATTATAAATACTAAAGTTTTAACCACACAACAAATAACAAGCAATGAAATGAACTTCAACTCAACCATTCCTCGGTGTTGGAAACGCTTGCTTTGAACCACAAGTGATTCTCTGGGACGGGCCATCCATTGTCGATCTGGAGACCAACGTAGGACTGATCATCCAGGCTGAAGCAGCCTACTATATCAGTACCAGGGTAGGGAACCACCCAGATGTCCAAGGTATAGACATAGTTGCTTCTCATAAATGGTAGTAACGTTGTGTCAACAGCAGTTGGATCGCCTTTCACCATCATTGGATAGTTTTGTACAAGGAAGAGCGAGTTTTCTCCAAGACTATCAATTCTGTACCAGGGAGAAGGAGTTGGCGCTAGCACACTAGTATCCATCCCGAATACCATGCAACAGGTGTTGGAATAGGTCCGGAGAGTGCGACCATGGGAGACTACACCTGCTTCCTTAGCAGTAACATCATCAATGGGCTGTATACACACGAGAAGAGGTGATCCATCGGAATTTGTTGCCAGGTGCCAGATAGTATATGGGCGCTGCTCGTCCTCATGCTCGTGATCATCACCATCATCATCCCCCCCTTGGTTATAAAAATCTTCAAGTATAGGTGGTGGAATGTTCACAGGACCTTGGAAACACAAGAAGAAGGTTAATTAGTAAGGTTGGCCATAGTGGGGGTAACATAAGTAGTATCATGCACTTGGGACTGTAAACATGCTTATGTGGCATAATTGAGGAAGAGAGAGATGGTTATAGTAACATAGGTAGATATCGTAACATAATAAATGTGATGCTACTATGTGTCATGCATGGCAATAAATGAGACCACCTTTGATACTAATCTAAGATACTATGCACTAAAGGGAAACTTGCTAACCCGCATGCATGTGGATGAAACAATTATAATTACGGTGGAAGACAAACGTGCGAAACAACGAGGATGCCATGCAAAAAGCGATTGCCCACAGTGGTGGCAGCAAACACAAGGCCCTCGTATTGAATTGCATCACAGTACTCATCCATGTACAGAAACTGATTTTTGAGCAATATCCATCCAGTCAAACCACTGAGGACGGCAACAAGCTTGTCGAAGATAGCAACAACTTCATAGTTGTTGTAATTCCAAGAGCGGTTGGGGACTCGAGAAATTGCTATCTTCTGTAGAAGACAGTCACCATGATTGTATTTGAACGTGCATACAATACCGGTGTGCTCAACCTCTGGGCAGTCTGCTGAGATATTTGGAAGTGGAACCCGGTCACGAGTGTACACATTCACAAGTTCCCACTCATGATTGGACCCAATGTAAACAACCCAATCTCCATTTGCGCCTGCCCAAGCCTTGCCCTCAGCGATGGCATCTTAACATCATACGTATCATTATCAAGCGGCATCAACTTGCAGGCGAGGCCTCCGTCGTGTGGCGCCGATCATCGTGGTCACGGCAAAAGAAGATAGGGAGATCAAACCGCTCCTTGACTCTTGGGTTCCTTGTAATGATGTTATTAGTTGAGTCGAGAATGGGCTTGAACGAACCTGCCATGCTAGCCGAGGTGATGACGTCGCACCGATCAATGAGTTCCTCCACCATGTCATCTTTCAGATCGAGGCAAGAATAACGGGGTCGTTTCCGTCCTGTTCCCTCCATGAAGAAGACGATCGAACAATGGCAGAAGAAAGGGTGAAGGGTTGAAGGAAAATGGAGGAGGGAGAGGAAGAGCGTGCGAAAGCAGTTCCAAATCAAGAGGGAAAGGCGAAGAGTCGGTGGACGGTTGCCAGTTTGCCACGGTTCACGAAAGGCGCCCGGCACACGCGTCGGTTCGGAAATACTCCTACTACTCGCCGTCGTCTCACCGATATGTGGAACGGGACCACATGTCAACGAAACATGGTGTGTAATTTCTCGTGCAAAATGCGACTGGCGCGTTGGCCCGAGGTGCCGCGTGGTTATCGACCTTTATTTTTTTAATGGCGTGCCGTTCAGTTTTGAAACACGACTAACTGATGCATGCGAGAGAAAATATAAACTACTCTACCACTACTCCACCTCCAAAGTACTAGTAGTATAAAGAAGATATATAATTTGGAGCTTGGCGCTTTCTTGCCATGGGCTGCCCACTTGCTTCTCACACTACCACCCTCTCTCCAGATCTAAAAAGACGACCCCTCTCTCCCTCCTCACCGGTGGTCACAGATCCACCGGGGAAGAAAAGGACGTGCAGCGTTGACGCACTCGTCGTCGGCGAGCGAGGTCACGCACTGACGACAAGGCCGTCCTCTCAGACCTAGCGCCCGCGCGGGATGGCCTCCATCCCCAAGCTCGCTGCCGTAGTGTGTGCGGAGGACAACGACCACGAGCGAAGCCACTTCCCCCCGACCCTCAGGTATGCTACCTCTTTTCGAACCATACCCTTGTTCTATTGCCCCATCCGCACGTCATTGCATATGGATCTTTTCCACTCCACCATCTTCCCAATTTGCTATCCTCTGCTTTCTGCTGGCCATGCATTTAAAACCATAATTTGCACTATTAAAGGAAACCCTACTTTTTGACCAATCAAACAGTAGGGAAGGCTCCTACTGCATATATATATATATATATATATATATATATATATATATATATATATATATATATATATATATATGCCCCCCCCCTTTTGGGAGGGAGGGAAAGTCACATTTTTACAAGTGAAACAGGGGAGGCTGAGTTCCACCCAAAGAAAAAAGGAAAAGAAGTATTACAAGAGGTTTAAAAGAGGTTTACACAATGGAGTCCACAACGGCAGTGATAAACTGCTGATTCCTATCCTTTGCTCTATACCTCAGGTTGCCAAAGTCTGTCTTGAATCTTTGTTTCCAGGATGCCAAGGTGGGGGGGGATCTTATGAAAATGGTTATTGTTTCTTTCTTTCCACAGTCCCCAAGCTGCCACCAGGAAGACATCCATGAACAAGGGTCTGTGGCAATTATTTTTTGCCTCCTCAAGGATTTGCAATCTGTCTCCCATCGGGGTCCAATTAATATCAAGTAAACCCCAACACCTCCGGCTGAACGTGCAGTGGAAAAACAGGTGCTCGACCGTCTCTTCAACATGGATCCCACAAAGAAGGCAATCAAAGTTGCCGCCAATGTTGTAGTGCCTCCTTTTTAGCATGTTGCGTGTGTTAAGTCTGTCTACCAGGAGGAGCCAGCCAAAAACTTTTATTTTAGGGATGCTGGTGGCTTTCCAAAGCCAAACAAAAGCGGGATGCGCCTGGACATCTCTGAAATAGAATTCATAGAATGCTTTTGTGGTAAACCCCTTCCCTCCCCAAATACAAATCCATTCATCATGGGTCAACCCAGAAATATCAGTAGGCATGGTTTGAAGTTGCATTGCCCTCACCTCGTCATGGGCCCGTGGCGACAGAGGAAGATGAAAGATGGAACGTAGGCTCGCGGATGCCAGAAAATCCTTGACTGAGATATCCTCGCGCGATGTAAAGGAGAGCGCCCTTGGGAAGGTTTCGGCTAGTGGGCTTGGCATCCAACAGTCTTTCCAGAATAGTGCAGTATCACCCGTTTTGATATGAACCTTAGTAATCCCTCTGAACGTGGGGCTGAGCTGCATCACATCTTGCCACCAAAACGATCCACAGGTATCAACTGCATGCGGGATGACTCCAGTGTAATGATTGTTCCATATCAAGTGCACCCAAGGTATATCATGGTGATTATAAAATTTGTGCAAGAACTTTAAGAGCATGGCATCATTCTGGATACGCAGGTTTAACACACCCAATCCTCCATGTTTTTTGGGGCGACAGATCATGTCCCAGGACGCCAAAGAATTGCACTTGACCCCCGAATCAGTTTTCTTGCGCCACAAGCATTGGCGTCTGATCTTGTCCAATTGTTCCACGATCTTTGGGGGCAATCTCATTGTTCCCATCGCGAAGATAGCCAGTGAGGTGATGAGTTGGCAAGGGCCAGCTTCCCCACATGGGACATTAGAAGCATCGTGGCTGTGATTTTGCGCTCTGCCCTACAGACAATCGGGATGAGGTCTTGCACCGAAGGCCTGGTGGTACCAAGAGGCAACCCCAGGTAAGTAAATGGCATGGTCGCAATGTTGCAACCGAAGATAGTTGCAAGCCTTTGAGCTAGGTCCGGATCAGTATTAATGGGGACAATCGTGGATTTCTGAAAGTTGATGCGGAGACCGATCGATTCAGCGTAATCAGTGAGAATTTGCTTCATTTGGGTCGCCTGAAGAGGACATGCAGGCATGATGACTAGTGTATCATCCGCATAATGAATCACCGGATAGTCAGTGGTGCTTCTGTCATTGATCGGATGGTTTATCAACTGTTTGCTCGCTGCGTCATTGATGACCGCTTGAAGAAGTTCTGCAGCAAGAACAAAAATAAACGGGGACAGAGGGTCTCCTTGGCGAACCCCACAATTGCATGGGAGTTAGCGTCCCGGAATTCCGTTCAGAAGGATGGAAGATTTCCCAGATGATAATATACTTCTAATCCATTTGATCCATCGGGCATCAAATCCCATTTTTTGCATAATTTGGATCATGGCTTCATGATCAATGGTATCGAAGGCCTTGGCAAAGTCTAGTTTCAGTAGAATGATGTTTTTCTTGGATTTCTGGCATTGGTGGATAAATTCGAAGGCCCACGCTAGACAATCATGTATGGATCTTCCTTTTAGGAATCCATATTGATTTCTGTGAACTAACCGTAGAATAACTTTTTGCAGACGGTTTGGCCAGAATCTTGGTGATCAACTTCAGACAGCAGTTCAGCAAAGTGATAGGCCTGTAGTCATTCACAGTCTCAGCAGAGTTAGTTTTAGGGATCAGGGTGATATGTCCATAGTTAAGACTCTCCAAGTTAAGCGACCTCTCATGAAATTCATCGCAAAGTCGATAGAAGTCTTCTTTAATAATTGGCCAACAAGCTTTGAGGAAAGCGGCGCTAAACCCGTCTGGACCTGGGGCTTTGTCCTAGGGCATCTCTTTGACAACCTTGTCAATTTTTGCACGGGTGAAAGGCACCGTGAGTTGATCGAGATCATTATTAGGCTGGATTAGGGTGTCCAAGTCAAAGCGCATATGATGATGGTTGGATTTTCCTAACCGATCGCGAAAAGAGTCAAACAGGATAGATTCCTTGCCATTATGGTCATCCACAGTCGAGCCATCAGTAGTTTTTAGGCTGGCCAAGAAGTTTCTCCGATATCTTTCAGTTGCCGCAACTTGGAAAATTTTTGTGTTCTCATCGCCGAATTTGCTCCACCTGATTGTACAACGCTTCTTCCAGTATTCCTTTTGATATGAGAGAAGCCATAGCAGGTGCTTCTTGAGAATGTTTCTAAAGTTTGCCTCTGGTCGACTCAGCGTTTGTTTCTCTTCCAACGTGTCCATTTGAAGGAGCGCTTTATTAGTGTTCTCTATAGCGATCGAGAGACATGAAATATTTTTGCTCCAACGGCGTAGAGCATAACGAACAGCTTTGAGCTTCTGACAAAGAGTAGAAGCAGCATTACCACCTTTCCCATGTCTGATTGGTTTAGCCCAAGCCGCAGCAACCACCTCCATAAATCCCGGGTGCGCAATCCAGTAATGTTCGAACCGGAAAAGTTTGTTTCTGGGGATCATAGTCTGAATAACAACGTTGCGCGGGACATGATCAGAGAGTGGGCGTCCAAGGGGTTGAACCAAAGTATTAGGAAAAGAGATTGTCCAATTTAGGGTGGTGAAAAACCAGTCTAGCTGCTCCAGTAACGGATCCTGCTGCATGTTACTCCACGTAAATGAGCGGCCATTAATCGGTATTTCAGTCAGTTCTTGTGCCCTGATGAAGTCATTGAAGGTGAACATGTCCGCAATATCACCGCCTGGTTTGTTACGGTTATCTGGCGCTCGAATATAGTTGAAATCCCCAAGAATGAGCCAATCTTCATTTGATGGTAGGTGTAAATCAAATAACAATTTGGTATAGGCATCTCGGTTAGGTCCTTGGCAAGGGCCGAAAAAATTGATTAAACCCCAGGTATGATTCGACTGTTTAGAGGTGAAAGAGATGCCAAGTGCAAAAGGTTCTGTAATTGTCACTGTACCCGAAAAAATGGAGCTATTCCAAATGGTAACAATACCACCAGACGCGCCTTGCGAGGGAATATATGCAAATTGATCAAAACGCTTAGGGCAAATAGAACGGAGAACTTGCATATCAATAGTGGGCATTTTCGTCTCTTGTAAGCAGATAATGGCACAACCACTAGAAGTAATTGCATTCGCCAGAGCTAAATGTTTATCCGACGCATTGAGTTCACGGACATTCCAACATAACACATTCCACGTTTGCAAAAGTGCCATAAGATTGAACTACGCAGAAAGAAAAGATGCAGAACGGAAGGATAATTAAGCAGCTGAGGAAGTGGATTCCTCAGGCTCCCTGTTGAGGGCGTCCTCCGTGAGCTCCTCCTCCGGGACAGTACAAAGCTGGACGCCCACCGCCTGCATGGTGGAAATGGGTGTTGGTGATGGGATGTCATCTTCTTCGGCCGAAGCGCTGGAATCTGCAGAGATCTTCAGAGCGGATGGAACCACGCGGGGCTTCACCTTGGACTTGAGAGCATGCCCATCAGTGGGCTGATGAGTTTTAAAACCATCAAATTTGTTGCTCCTGGTGCTACGACGAAGCTGTGAGCAATCAATCGGGGCCAGAGCCTTCCCTTTGCACTGGCTAATAGCAGGAGCAGTGCCAGGGTTCTGAACTGGTGGGTCTGTCATATGGTCTGCCGGAGCCAAGGGGGCAAGGGCAGTAGCAAGCACATTTGATTGAACCTGAATAGAGTCACTGTCTAGAGCTAAGCCATCAGTAGCTATCAGGTTAGGGTTTTGTGGACTGACAAATGGTGCGAGAGTGCCAGTAACTGAAACTTGTTCCGCAGGCTCCAAAGCAAGAACTGTAGCATTCACCCTTGGCCACACCATGTGGTTTTCATTGCCCAGTGAGATATCGTCTTCAGTAGAGGCCATGATGTTGTTCTCAGGCAAGACCAGAGCATTCATCTCAGTGATATCCAAACTAGTATCCTCTATAGCTGCAATTGTGACAGAAGAGCTAGAGCCAGTTTGAGGGAGTAACGGCTGCTGCTGCTGAAACAGTAATCCATCAGGTGTTTGGGTCACCCGAACAATCACCTGTAGATGATCACAGCTGAAGCAAAAACCCCCATTCCAGGGCCCAATGGTAGCAAGCATGGGCCTGAGGGCATTGAAAATAAAGTTGTTGAGCTGCTGTCAAGGAACCGGGTCTGTCAGAAGCAGAGTCAAGATCTCTTCTCCACGGGTTGACAGGCTGAAGTGCATACCTTGTTGATGGAAACCAGCTGTGACCATAAGCTCTTCAGGGGGTTGTGTACTTGTAATCAGATCCTGCGTGTTCTGGTCCGGCAGTGGGATGATCAGCACAGAATCAATAGAGCTCCCCTCATCAGAAGAGGTTATGGCATCATTCCAAGCCTATGCTGCACTGTCACAGTCATTGTCCTCAGGAACCAAACCGTGCTGCACCGTGAGACCCTGAGCTGCAAGCCATGCTTGGTAGTTCACCAGGTGGGGTGGGAGAGGGGGAAGAGGTGGCGTCGGCCAGGCACCCCAGCCCGCATCCACCTGAACTGCATCATCCTCTTCCTGCTGATTGTTCTGACCATCGTTGTTGGGTGCTGCGTTCTGAACTAGCCAGTTATGAACCTGGTGTTGATACAGCTGCTCTGCGGTAAGGTCTGGGCCAAAAAGCGGGTGTGGGTTTCCATCAGGAGGCGGTGGTTCTTCTCCAGCGGGCGGGACTTCGGGCATCAGGCCGTTCCAGTCGTTACTATGCAGGATTGTGACTTGCACCGTCCAGCAGTCACGAGCACCACCGAGCTGCCAAACCACAAAGCTCTTTGGGATCAAGCGCATGTGAATAACCCGAGCCCTGAGCAAAATGTATCTCCTTTCCTGCCTAGGGTTATACCATGAGACCAAAGAACCAAATCCCCCAAGCGAGTTGTTAATGTAATACTCAGTCTGGTAGTCATACGGGAACCCAAAGTACATCAACCAAAGCTCGGGACCATAGGTGGTGGAACGACGGTTAAGAGCAGCATTATGGGGCACAAAAGTAATGAGTAAATCCTCGTCCTCAACCTCCAAAGGAGTATTGACCGCAGAATCTCTAATGAACTCGTCCACAAACCCAAACAGACCAATGCCAAGCGGGTGATCACTGGATTCAGTGGTGAATAGCTGGGATTCATGAAGCAAACCTTGGATCATGTTGCGGATATCTGCGCGGCGATGCAGAGGCACATAGTGGCTAGCTTCTGCCACCGCCAAGAAGTCATGGTTGAGGGGAGGTGAGGGAGTCCCGGATTAGGGGGTGTCCGGATAGCCGAACTCTCACCGTTGGCCGGACTCCTGGACTATGAAGATACAAGATTGAAGACTTCGTCCCGTGTCCGGATGGGACTTTCCTTGGCGTGGAAGGCAAGCTTGGCGATACGGATATGTAGATCTCCTACCATTGTAACCAACTATGTGTAACCCTAACCTATCCAGTGTCTATATAAACCGGAGGGTTTTAGTCTGTAGGACGAACAACAATCATATCATAGGCTAGCTTCTAGGGTTTAGCCTCCTTGATCTCGTGGTAGATCTACTCTTGTACTACCCATATCATCAATATTAATCAAGCAGGAGTAGGGTATTACCTCCATCGAGAGGGCCCGAACCTGGGTAAAACATCGTGTCCCTTGTCTCCTGTTACCATCCGCCTAGACGCAGATTCGGGACCCCCTACCGAGATCCGCCGGTTTTGACACCGACATTGGTGCTTTCATTGAGAGTTCCTGCGTAGCGTCGTCGCCATCGGTAGGATGCCTCATCTCGTCTTTAAAGAGCGATACCATAGCCAAAGGAGCCTTGGCGCTGGCGAACTCTTGACTAGGTGGTTTTCTTATGACCACCAGTCCGGCCACCGGCGCCCGGCGATGACCTCTCGAGTCATCGAAACCAATCTCCATGTCAATTCGAACTTGCCGAACAATTAGATCCGATCAAGCTCTCCTCCGTAGAACGAGCTCTTGGATCGAATCCCGCCACAGGAGTCGCCACAGACTACGACCGGATCGGGCCTAAAACCGATCTGAGAGAGATCAACTCTCCCCAGGCTACCCATCACGTTGTTGTGATAGAGGAACAATGCGGCGACTCTTCTTCTATCTTAAGGACTAGCTACGTCCGGATTCCCGATCCTTCCATGCCGGATTCAGCGGAGGGGCGGATGTCGATCAAGCCACGAACTTAAAGTCAGCGGCGGGTCGACTCATTGGATAACACTCAAAAATCCAAACTTCCGAGTTCGAAACTTCTCGACCTCGAGTCCTAAATTGGATGGGGTTAGGATCTAGTTCCACCCGCCCACCCAAACATTAGCAATCTCTCGAATTCGGCAAGAGCCCGCTGAAATAGTACATCATTCTTGGGAGATTCCTCGTGGTTATGAACAGGATAAAGGATTTGCCGAGAGGAGGACGCAATCCCAATTTTCTGCAATAATTGCACGGACAAGGGAATCCTAAACGCCATAAGTCGTCGTGAAATTAGACGCTTTCTTGACTTGGTGACCATAGTACAAAAGTCTTGTGCGATGGAGAGCGCTGGAAAACCGAAAGTAAATTTTGGGATAATCCGCCCGAATACATCCCTAGTCCGAAACAAAAGGGTGCATCATTATCAAGCACCTGGTCAAATACCAAAAACCAAAACCCCTAAAGGGTGCGGAACCGTCTTGGAGGGTTGGCTAAACGGACCTGCAAAATTCATATACGCAGAGGCGCCACTCCAACTCATAGCCTTCGAGCATGTTGGATACTGCGGCAGGTGGCCAAAAGTGGCGAGGAGCTTCTAGCTTCAGAACCCCAGCCCAGCAACACCGGTACGGTGCTAACAGTCTTCAAGACTTTCACATCAAATAACACGCGAAAACGAACACTCCGCAGCCTTGCCGAAGTCTACCAAGTAGCAACAATAAATCCATGGAGTGACACGACAATTACCTTTAATGCCAATGATGAATCTAAATTCTGAACAGCCCGAGCACCAGCCGCATTGGTCCTCAGTCCGATAGTGGACGGCTTTCGCCTTACTAAGGTACTCATGGACGGCGGCAGCGGACTAAACCTCATCCATGAGGAAACCCTCCGAAAAATGGAAATAGACTGGAACCGCATTGAGCGAAGCAGCACAACCTTTAGAGGAATAATCCCTA
This sequence comes from Aegilops bicornis, assembly GCA_021605145.1. NCBI lineage: Eukaryota > Viridiplantae > Streptophyta > Magnoliopsida > Poales > Poaceae > Aegilops > Aegilops bicornis. The sequence continues at coordinate 371,576,787 of CM038669.1, read as the reverse complement.
GCCGGGAAGCATGCTGCACAGGAAAAATCACACTGGACGTAGTGTTATTTCGCCGGACAATTACAGTCCGAGGAGGTCACATTTCAAGTGGCCCGTTCAACAACGGATATCATGCTTTATTAGGACGAGAGGCATTCACAATTTTTCAAGCTATACCCCATTATGGGTACATGAAGCTTAAAATGCCGGACCTAACGGAATCATCACTCTCGCTAGTGATCCGAACATAGCACTCCGCTACCGAAAACAAGATAGCCGCACTAGCCCTCGAGGCACTATCCTAAGCCCTAGCGGCCGACGAACTCACCGCGATGCGATCCACGGTGAACAGGGACGATGTGATACTTGACTAAAGATCCAAGTCCACCTCTTTTAAACCAGCGGATGAAATAGTCAAATTCCAAGTCCACCCAGCGAACTCGCAAAGACGGCCTCCATTGGGGCACAATTAAACCACGATGTAGACGCCAGACTACGAGAATTTCTACAAGAAAACTAGGACATCTTTGCTGGCACCCTTGAGACATGCCAGGAATCCCACGTCGGTGGCCGAGCACAGCCTAAATATCCTAAAAGGATTCAAGCGATCAAACAGGCTCTTTGGCGCTTTTAGAACCCAAGAGACATGCCATGGGAGAGGAGCTAGCCAAACTTTTGGAAGCCGGATTCATCGAGAGATACAAAACATCCGGACTAGCTAGCAAACCTGGTGATGGTACCAAAGAAGGATAAATCTGGCGCCTATGTGTTGATTTCAAGGACCTTAATAAGGCTTGCCCAAAGGATCCCTTCCCCTCCCTCGAATTGATCAAATCATTGACGCTTCTGCAGGACACGACTCATTGTGCTTCCTCGTGGCATTACTCGGCTACCACCAAATCAAGATGGCGGAGCAGACCAAGCTGCAACAGCATTCATCACTCCATACGGCCCGTTCTGCTTCAACACAATGCCCTTTGGGCTCAAAAGCGCCGCAACATATCGGCGCATGAGTCGGACATGTCGGCAAACCAGATCGGCAAAAGCGGTGGAAGTATATGTAGATGACGTGGTCGTCAAAACCAAGCACGCGTCGAAACTCTAGTAGGCGACTTGAGGCTCACATTCGACAATCTTGAAAATATGACATCAAGCTCAATCCGGAAAAATGCGTCTTGGCGTTCAGTAGAAAGCTACTGGGCTTCATTGTGTCCGGTAGAGGAATTGAAGCAAACCCAGCCAAGATCCGAGCTCTGTCACAATTGGATATTCCAAAAGACCTCAAACAAATACAAAAATTGACGGGATGCGTAGCGGCTCTAAGCCGCTTTATTTCCCGATTGGGGAAAAAGGCGTTACCCCTATACCGTCTCCTCCGCCGCACCGAACACTTCGAGTGGACGGATGCCGCCACGGCCGAACTCGAAGAAATAAAGGCCATTTTGGCAACGAATCCGGTCCTGGCCGCGCCCAACATGGGCGAACCAATGCTATTATATATCGCCGCAACACATCAAGTTATCAGCGCGGTGCTCGTTGTCGAACGAGAAATGGACGGACAACGGTTCCCTCTTCAAAAACCGGTTTATTATGTGTCCACTGTCCTAACTCCATGCAAGTCCCGGTACCCACACTATCAAAAGATAGCATACGCGGTGTTCATGGCATCCCGGAAGCTGCGACACTACTTTCAAGAGTGTTCGATAACGGTAGACTCCGAAGTACCTCTTAACGACATTATAAACAACCACGACGCGACGGGCCGGATTGCTAAATGGGCAATAGAGCTCCTTCCATTCGATATAACTTATAAGCCACGACGAGCTATCAAGTGGCAGGTTTTGGCCGACTTCGTGGCCGAATGGACTGAAGCCGAACTCCCTAAAGAGTAAGACGCATACTCCAATTGGATCATGCACTTTGACGGCTCCAAAATGTTGACCGGCCTGGGGGCTGGCGTCGTCCTGACGTCCCCAACCGGGGACACAGTCCAATACGTCCTTCAGATAATGTATACGGACTCCAACAACGCAGCCGAATACGAGGCCCTTCTGCACGGCCTCCGGATGGCAATCTCCATGGGCATTCAACGCCTAGAGGTGCGAGGGATTGAACCTCGCAATATCTCAAATAAGCGGAGACTTTGATGCCAAAGGTCCGAAAGCGGCAGCATACCGCAATGCGGTCCTAAAAATGTCAAGACGGTTGAAGGGCTCGAATTTCATCATATAGCCCGGATAACAACCGGCGGCGGATATATTGGCATGCATCGGTGCAAAACGCGATGCCGTCCCGCCAAACATCTTCCTGGAACGGCTGTTCAAGCCATCCGTACTATGGGAAGGGGAGTCCGACAATAACAATCCGGACCCAACCGCACTGCCTGACGTCGAACACTCTGACACAACCGGAGGCTCTGCCCCCGAAATAACACCCTTCGCTCACGAAATAATGGCGGTTATCGCCCCGTGGACGGAACCATTCCTAGCCTACCTAACTAGGCAGGAACTCCCCGAAGACCAAAATGAGGCTCGCTGCATAGTACGGCGATCCAAAGCCTACAAAGTCCATGAGGGAGAGCTTTATAAGAAAAGCACTACCGGAGTCCTTCAAAGGTGTATCTCCGAAGAGGAAGGCCGAAACCTCCTGGCTGAAATTCATGCCGGACTGGGTGGGCACCACGCCGCAGCCCGGGCCCTTGTAGGCAAGGCCTTCCGTACATGATTTTATTGGCCGACGGCCCGGGCAGATGCACAGGACTTAGTCCAACAATGCGTCGGTTGCCAGCTTTTTGCTAATCAAAGCCACATGCCACCCACCGCCCTTAAAACTATACCCATCACCTAGCCGTTCGCGGTCTGGGGGCTTGACATGGTTGGACCCCTCAAGGGAGGAACCCACAAGAAAAAATACCTATTGGTCATGGTGGATAAATTCACCAAATTTATAGAGGCCAAGCCTGTTAAAACGGCCGAATCTGGACTAGTGATAGACTTTATATTAGGGGTAGTTCACCGTTACGGTGTCCCCCATAGTATCATCACTGATAATGGCACCAATTTCACGGCCGATGAGGTCAAATCATGGTGCAAAAACATGGGCATCAAGCTCGATTACGCCTCAGTCTATCACCCTCAAACCAACGGCCAAGTCGAACGGGCAAATGGTCTAATCATGAGCGGCATTAAACCCAGACTAGTGCGGTCCCTCAAGGAATCTAACACGCACTGGGTTGAGGAGCTCGACTCCGTACTCTGGGGGCTGCGGACCACGCCGAATCGCACTACCGGATACACACCATTCTTCATGGTGTACGGCGCAGAGGCAGTCTTGCCCTGCGACATAATACATGACTCACCTCGCATGCGCATGTATGAAGAAAGAGAAGCCGAACTTGATCGGCAGGACAGTTTGGACGCATTGGAGGAGGAGCGGCGTGGCAAAAGCTCGTTCCGCATTCTATCAACAACGAGCTCGAAGATATCAAAGCGAGGAACTACGGGCCAAAGCTTATAACGTTGGCGAACTAGTTCTCGCTGCCGGACAAGAAAAGGACAAACTCAAGCCCAAATGGGAAGGTCCCTTCATCATCGACCAGGTCCTGACCGGCGGAGCATACCGTCTGCGAAACGCATCGGATAACCGACTCGAGCCGAACCCATGGAACGCAGCCCGTCTTCAAAGATTCTACGCCTAAGTGCCGGACTCCAAGTTCATCTCCTTCCTCCGTCCACATTTTTTATTTTTTCTGTCTTTTATTTCTCTCCTTCCTCCTTCTTCTTCTTGAAGCATCTAGAGGCTCGTTTGCGCTTTTTTCGCACACACTTGATGCGTTGTCCGCGCTCATTATACCTGGGGGCTTCTTTAACAGAAGCTTATTTATAAGGGCTTTCATGCCCAACACATGCGTTAAACTTCCGCATGTACCTTTTATTCACCATTATATGCATCGATATGACTTAAATTTTGGCCAAGCTGGGTTGCTGGCTCCTGTGCTTACCCCTCGTTCCCGATTGTTGGCTAGGTGGTAAAGGGAGCACCTCTGCGATTATTCTTGCGGGTCAGCCGGATGTGTACCTCTTGGGTGAAGTCGAAAGCTAGTGTTCTTAAGGGAATATTCGGTCGGTGAATTGAAAGATGATTTTAACTATTTACCCATCTGCCCCAGATGATTTTACGCTTTCATAGCAGCTTTGACATGCACTTTAGGGCATGCATCCCAGCGAAAGGAACCCTTAACGGAACTATTCTCCCTAGAAGATGTTTCTTACTACCCATGTAATATAACATAAATAGTTGGGCACTTATCTGATACAGCAACAATGACCCCTACGCCTTGTCTCCATGCATACCACGGTTCTTATATAACCACGAAGGTATTCGGACACACTCCGGACTATTGGGTCCGGAGGTCGACGAAAAGGTCCGCTATGACAAGCGATCTACAATCCGGCTAGAAGACATTCTTTCATGTCATATTTTTACATAGTCAACTCGACTCATTGTATTCCTCCTCAATGCCATCTAATAGTCTATCTAATTTACAATCTTCTTTGGGAATACTTGGCGGCCAATTCTACTTGGTCGTACACTAAGCTTACAGGGATCTCCATCCCATCCGGCCCCACAGGTCCGACCTCAGCCATGTGGTTTGGGTCAGTCTTCGTGTACCGCGTCTTTACCATGGCCCAGGCCTCCCTGGCGCCTTGACGGCAGGCCGATATCTTCCATAGCCGGAAGCGCCGCTGTGCTCCTTGAAGCCGCTCTGCCAGCTCCTCAATGCCTTCGGGCAGGGGAGATAGATAGCCACAAGGCCTGGCCGATGCCTTTCATCACCTGCGGACTCGTTAAATGCGGTAGCGCGATTCGGGAAGAAGATCACCCGAAAAACTGGGTATCTCCTCCTCAGGACGACCTGTGAGCAAACCTACATACATGTTTATGTTAGTTGCCTTCCTCGCCGAACTCTTTTCAAAGTTCGTTCAAGCACTTACTGAAAATGCCTCGACGAAGCCGCCGATTCTCCTTTACGGAGTAGGACAACTGGGCACGAACATCTTTTAGTTCCTCACCCAGCTTGGTGTTGGCATCCTGGAGGTTATTTTTCTCCTGCCGCACCCTTGTAAGCACGCTCTCGCGGCCTTTAGCTGGCGCAAGAGCTGTTGCTTGTCCGGATCCAGTCCGGCGCCATCTGCAATGTTTTTGTCAGATTTATACACCCGCCACACTTAATAACCTATTTATCTTTTGAAGTATATATTACCAGTGGGGGTCTCTGCGGCTCCCCCTGTAGCGGCTAGTGCAGCCTCAAGTTGGGCCTTGCACTCTTCAAGCTCTGGGACAATTGGGTATTCTTCTCAGAAGATCCTCAAGATAACAAATGATCCTTAAATCAGTTATTCTAACTATTTTAAGTCTCGGGGCTCTTGGCATACATAATCACAAATTTCCTTACCGTATGTCCTTTACATCTTGCTCCGTGGCTCGCTAGACCATCTTGAGCGGCACGGAGGTGCGCATCTCCGAATCGAAGGCATTCAAGGCCTCTGGGAGAAACATGCGTCCACGAAGAACTGTCCGGCGACGCCTTTGTGATTCAAGGCGCTCTCCACCTCGGAGTTGGTGGCGGACAACCTGTCGACATCCTCTGTCGGAGGAGCATCCGGCCTTACGTCTCGTGCTCGCCTCGACCCTCCGGACCCGGCTTTGAAGCCTGCCGGTGAAGGTTCGATTGGCAACCTCTCCGGACTCGGTCCGTGGCGCTCTTTTTCTGAAAAGAGCACCGGCGTCAAGACGCCTTCCAGAATCAATCACGGGAGTATGGTGGCACGCCATACCGTTGCGGCGGAGTTTCGATCCGGACCGCACTTCTTTTTAACTTCTTGAGGCCGCCTTGCCCTTTGTTGGCCAGCCGCTGGGCTCGGCTTCCTGCCCGAAGGTACCCCTCAAGCACCATTGGTATACGGTGATCAAAAATAAGCATGGAGGGGTCATTATCGTGGTTTTGGGATCTCGGTCTCATTTACCTGTGAAATTTGGAAGTGTTCCGGGTAATCGGCCGTAATGGCAACCAAAGCATTGTCGATGCTAAGTTGGTGGAATACCCGTCGATCAACTCCACCTTTATATCCCGATCCTCTTCGGAGGTCGGATCGAGGGACCGTTAGGATCCTCGGGTTGTGGAAGCGGGCTGTGTATCTTCTCCATAGTCCGGCGCAGTTCCTGCGCAGAAACCACGAAATGAGATATTTAACCATGGGAACATGGATCGGACAGGTCACAAAGATGTTTGCTTACCCAGTTTCGAGGAGTATTCGAAGAAAACTCCTTCAGTGGATTGACACAGAGGAAGTCCTCCTCCTCCCTTTATACATGGCGGACAAGATCTTCTCCGGTTCGGTGACCGATCCACGGCCCTTTATGCGGCCATGGCGGGTGGCATCGTCCTCCCGTTGAAGTCCCACATGGGGTGGCCCTGTATTGGGCGGCTGCACTCCTCATAATGCAGATTGCCATGACTCTGTCATGGTCAATCCGGCATGAAACCGATAACCTTATTCGGCTCATCAAATAAAGGACATCCGGTCATCTTCTCTCCGGGGCTCCGAGGGCTCCAGCTCAGGCGCTTCTTCAGAGGAGCATTGCTGAACTCCGGAAGGCCGATCCAAACAGGATCCGGCAGCGGGACGGCCTCCATGTAAAACCATTCCGAAGGCCAGTCTTGGACACCTTCTTTGGGGTTCGGATAGGTATCCGGTCCCGGCGATGCGCCACAGCTCGGCTCCGCCCACTTGATATATTGACCCCTCATGAGAACGGGGTACTAGGCAGAATATTCTCTTCCACGATCCGAAATGAGCCTCGACGCCCAAGAATAGTTCGCAAAGGGCCACGAAGCCCGCGATGTGCAAGATGGATGCAGGAGTAAGATGGTGCAACCGGAGGTCAGAGAACTCCAGGAGCCCCGGAGAAAGCGGATGGATTTGAAATCCGAGTCCTCTTACTAGATAAGAGATGAAGCATACCCGCTCTCCTTTAGAGGGATCGGGGACGCTCTCCGCTTGCTTTCCGCCCTTGTAAGTGGCAAGTCCGGCTCGAACCGGGACCATGAAGGCCGGGGGAAGAAATCCCTTGGCTTGGAATATAACTAGCTTGCTATGCGGGACTGAGCATCTCTCCCAATTTCCTGGCTGTGGGCTGGGAGCGCGAGAGGAGGAGCCGCGTCGACTGTCCATGATGGAATGGGCTTTGGTCAGAGGCGCTCCAATGAAAGCTCGCATCTAGATCCTTGCCCCTTTTATAAGCGGCTCATTTGCGCGGCTAGGGGGGTATTTGTAAAAATACCCTGGCTTTTTGCATTCATTCAAACACGTGGAAGATGGCCATTATTGGGCGTAGAAGCCGAGGCGCAGCATTTATCGAAGCGGACACTATTCGACAAGTATATGGAATTTGGAGAAGAACCCGCCTCGCAATGCCGAAGACAATCAACGCCAGGACTCATCGTCATCGAAGCCTGGTTCGGGGCTCTTGAGGAGTCCCGGATTAGGGGTGTCCGGATAGCGAACTCTCACCGTTGGCGGACTCTGGACTATGAAGATACAAGATTGAAGACTTCGTCCCGTGTCCGGATGGGACTTTCCTTGGCGTGGAAGGCAAGCTTGGCGATACGGATATGTAGATCTCCTACCATTGTAACCGACTCTGTGTAACCCTAACCTATCCGGTGTCTATATAAACCGGAGGGTTTTAGTCCATAGGACGAACAACAATCATACCATATGCTAGCTTCTAGGGTTTAGCCTCCTTGATCTCGTGGTAGATCTACTCTTGTACTACCCATATCATTAATATTAATCAAGCAGGAGTAGGGTATTACCTCCATCGAGAGGGCCCGAACCTGGGTAAAAACATCGTGTCCCTTGTCTCCTGTTACCATCCGCCTAGACGCACAGTTCGGGACCCCCTACCCGAGATCCGCCGGTTTTGACACCGATAGGAGGTATTGGATTGACCAGCATGCCACTGTGAACCACCCGATCTGCAGGCCCTGGCTCGACAGCAAAGCCAGGAGGGAGGAAAGGAACCGGGTTGAGGGGGTAGTTTGCCATGGGAGCCGCGTTGGAGGTGGGCGGAAGTGACGACTGGGGCGGCTGAGGCGAGGAAGACGATGGCCGTAATGGCGTGACAGTCTTGGCCCTGGACGCCTCGGGAACCAAAGCGGAAGGCGGAGCGTGAGGGGCAGAAAAGGAAAGCGTGGATTTAGGGACCCACTACCATTTTTTCTCCTGATTCTTTTTGTGGTAAGCGCGCTCGACGTGGCCATAGAAACCGCAAGCATTGCATCGAATGGATTTTTTATTGTGAGGCTTCCGAATATACGCCACACCCTTAACATTAGAAGCAGCAAATCCAGGGTTATCAGGGGCAGCGCTATGGTTAACCAATATAGCCGATTTTCCTTTGACTGGACAGTCAGCCACCTTATGATTAGGGGCCGAACAATGAATACAAATTGTTCTAGCAAGGCAAGCAATCTTCTTGTGCCCCCACTGTAAGCATTTGGAGCATAAATATGGCCAATTAGCTTGCAAATCTCGAATCTCACGTTTCGAATATTGGGCTTGGGCCAAATCTGCCACATGTTGTTTACTTAACTGTGGCGGCCAAAACTTATGAGGTGGGGCGTACTTAAGAGCCGAATAGAGGAAACACTGAGGAGGTAATGGATAATGTACATTTAATGCACATTTGAATTGTCCCAACATAATGAAATTAGCGGGATTGTCTTCCTGAAAATCCTCCTGCATTAAAAACTTTTCCATTAAGGCAAATGATTTTGGGGAGGATTCCAAAAAAGTCTGATGATCCCGTCGTCGGCAATCATTCTCATGTTCATCCTCCAGATCAACAGTAACATGTGGCGCAAGAACAACTTCAAGATCACCACCCCCATGCTTCAAAGGTTGAGCTTGTGGCAAGGGAATAGTTGAGGTGGAAGCCTCATTAGCATTTTTATTCATGAAATCCATATGATCAAGAGGAACCAATTTTCCAGACGTGAGGGAACATTAATCCGAGAACCTTTCTCCAAGAACTCCAACGAAGATTTAATAACAATCGGTCGCCTTGAAGATAAAACTAACAATTCCTCATCAACATGCCAATGTGTGGGCATGGGTTCTGTGGCAAATCTTCCATTGAAGAGATGGAAATGGCAAACAAAGTCAGGCCACACCCGGTCCTTAAGACCATAGATAATGAAAGTGCGTTATATCGACTAGAGGGGGGTGAATAGGCGATTTTTAAAGAATTTTACAAATTCTTCACTGAGGAATTTGCTGGTGAGGAAATTCCTTAGCGAAGAAATACATGCAGCGGAATAAGTACTCAGAAGTAAGCATAACAGGTTACAAGCATAGTCATCATGATGAAATGAAGACAATCACAGTACGTAAAACGTAATCACAGGATAACTCAAGATGAAGACAAACGGATTTGAAGAAATTGAGCGAGGAAATTGAGAAAGTCTTGATCAAAGTCTTCAAACACAGATATGACAAACACTCAACACGGTTATGAGGAAATGAAAGGGTTGAGGAAATAGAACCGATTAGGTTGGTGAAGACAATGATTTGGTAGACCAGTTCCAACTGCTGTCTCGGTTATGCGTCTGGTTGGAAGCGGTGAGTATTTAAACTCGAGGACACACAGTCCGGACACCCAATCGAAAGCACGCAGCTCAGACACCAAGTCCTCACCGTATTCTCCTTGAACTAAGGTCACACAGACCTCGTCCAATCACTCGTGGTAAGTCTTGAGCGACTTCCAAACCTTCACATACTTGGTCACCCGGCAATCCACAATTCCTCTTGGATGCTCTAGACCTTGACGCCTAACCGTCTGGAAGAAGCACAGTCTTCAAAGGTAAAAAGCGTCGGATCCACGATGATCAATTTCTTGATGATGCTCAATCACTTTGGGTTTGTTGGGGTTTGGTTTTTGGGTTTTTCCTCACTTTTGGGTTTTTCCTCACTTTTGGGTTTTCCTCACTTGATGATTTTCGCTCAAAGTCCTCGAGAGGATGGGTTGCTCTCAAATGACAAGTGTCAAGTTCTCTTGAGCAGCCAACCAACTAGTGGTTGTAGGGGCGGCTATTTATAGCCTAGGGAGCAACCCGACATGATAAGACATAAATGCCCTTCAATGATATGACCGTTAGGTGGATAAGATATTTTGGGACAGGCAAGCAAAGACAAAGAACGGTCGGAAATTTTACTCTCAAATTCCTCGGAGTGTAGGCAATTCGCCTTTGGCGAATTCCTAACTCCTCGATCGAACAAATTCCTCGGTGATCGGAAGAGCTTCGTCTCGCCATCTGAAGAAATTGATCCGAAGCTGTATGAGATTTCCAAAAGCTTCACTCAAAGGGTTTGGTAGGTGTAGGATTTTGAGTTGAGCATCAAATGGAAATTTTCCCTTAGTATTTCCTCGACCCCTTTAACAAAGACGGTGTTTCCTATGACTCAAGAAAGAGAAAATGAAACTACGAAAACAAAAGTCTTCACGCTTCATGTTCCTCAAGCAAATACCAAGTCTTCAGGATCACACCAATTTCTTCACTTTCAAAGTCTTCAGAAAGTCTTCAAAATATCAAAGTCTTCAGTTGAAGAACTTTATTTTTAGGGGTCGACTTTCTCTGTAAATATCAAACTCCTCATAGACTTATAGACCTGTGTACACTCACAAACGCATTAGTTACTTAACCTATAAGTCTTCAATACACCAAAATCACTAAGGGCACTAGATGCACTTACAATCTCCCCTTTTGGTGATTGATGAAAATATTGGTTAAGTTTTCAACGGGGATAAAATTATGACTTGTAAATACTGATTATGAGGAATTTGATTGCAAGATATAGAAGAACTCCCCCTGAAGATGTGCATAGTGAGGAATTTGCTTTTGAGGCAATGCACACTTGAAGAATTGAATCATGGAGATCTCCCCCTATATCTTGTAATTCATACACGCATTTGACATATAATATGAAGAATTTGAGATGCATGATGAAATATGTTTCTTGATGAAATTCAGCATGATGAATCATAGAACATATAGTATCATAGCACAAGTATATTTGATATGAAGCATAGTGCAAAATCATTATGCATCAATAGTATCAAAGCACCATAGGGTTTAAGATTACAACTCGATCCAATAAAAGGTTTGAGGAAGAACGAGAGTTGTAACTTAATAAAATACTGTATATAGACAAAAACTAGACCCGCTTGAAGACTAACTCAAATTTCTCCCCCTTTGTCATCGAATGACAAAAAGGATCAAAACTGAGGACTAACGCTCTAGAGGAATATCAAGTTGAAGACGGAGCGCCAGCATTGTCGGGATTGTTTGTTGAAGTAGGACCAGCAGCAGTGTCTTCCAAATCTTCATTTTCATCAGTGTCGCGAGATGAAGAATATGAGCTGGCCACCAAGGAAGGAACTTTGACCTTCTTGAATTTCTTCGGAGGAGGTGCAGACCAGTCAAATTCTTCCTTGAGACCCATTGATATCGATTCTTCTTCATTATAGACATGTGAAAGAACAGCCCAGTGCGCTTGAAGGTTTCATGAAGGTAGTAGTGGTTTTTCTTCACTTTGCATTGTGAGTAGACGTCATATTGTAAAGAAGAGTACCAAAGCGACGTTTGACCCACTTATGATTGCGATCAACCTTCCGATGAAGACCGAGGAGTAATTCACGATCAGTCATCACCACAGGTGCGATTCCTTGAGGATTTTGCTTTCTGAGAGGTATTTGCTTCGAGTCATGTGTGGCGAGTCATCATTGGTGGAGTAAGATGCTTGCTTGGCGAAACTGTCCATCCAATGGACGAATACCTTCATCTATCACAGCAGTAGCCTTGCCCTTTTCATCGGTGAGGCAATTGGCCGTTTGAGGACTTCAATCGAGGCGGTAGCTGCAGTGGTTCAAAGTATCAGCTTTGTAATTGAGTGAAGACCTTGTCCTAATGAATCTCATAATCCAAGGCGCATAAGGCTTCAGCTCAAATGGTGACATGGCAATGTTAGCCAGAGTCCTCATGACGAAATCATGGAAATTGACGGGAACGCCATGGATGATGTTGAAAAGCATATTCTTCATGATGCCAACGACTTCTTCATCATTCGAGTCGTGGCCTTTGATAGGACTCATAGTCTTCGTCAAGATTCGATAGATGGTCCGAGGCACATATAATAATTCCTTGACGAGGAATTTGGTTCTTGGTGCCTGCCTTGGCTTCAATGGCTTCATCAGCACTTGCATATAGTGATTTGAAAGTTCTTTTTCTTCATAGATACGACGTGCACCATCAAGCGGAGGAGTGGTAGAGCGAAGCAATTCAATTCAATTGCAGGTGCCTTGTAGTGAGTGTTTTCAGTCATCCAATCTAAGACCCATGAATTGACGTCTTCAGCGTCTCCGGTGATATGCAGGGTTGCATAGAACTGAAGAATTAGCTCTTCGTTCCAGTCACAAATATCAGTGCAGAAATTTAGAAGACCTGCGTCGTGAAGAACACTGAGGACTGGCTCAAAGCCTGGCAGTGTCTCCATATCCACATGAGGAATATGAGCATGATCGAAGATTTTATCCTTGTTGAAAAGCACCGAGGAATAGAAGTTGGCTTGACTGGCAGTCCAGAAGCGCCTCTTCCTAATTCGAGCGTAATCATAAGGATTATATTCGATGAAGAACACGTGCTCGGCAAAGAAATCTTCAGCCTTGAACTTTTGCTTGGTTGAGAACGGATTCTTCCGCTTGGGCAGAGGGTGTCGATGATTTGCATCACCACCTCGGGAATCACAACTTCAGTTTCTTGACCGAGGAATTACTTGCTCCTCAACTTGTGCACCGAGGATTAGCAAAGGCAGCTTTCTTCAAAGCACTAGTGGCTGGAATTTCTTCATGCACGTAACCAGTGGGTTGATTTTCTCCAGAGTCTATTTGGACAGTTTGAGCAGGGGAGTGAGGAACTTGTTGGAGCGGAGTGAAGAGAGGAGTATTGGGATGCTGATTTTCCCAAAAATCATCATTGAACACTGGTGTGGAGCATCCAATATCCACATCTTCATCTTCAATTTCCTCAGCACCAGCCTGAGGAATTTCATAGACTGATGAGGGAATAACTGGGGTTGAAGGGATGGCATCCACTTCAATTTCTTCATCCATTTTCTGATGAAGCAGCCGATTGATGTTCTTCATCAGATCCGGCTGGGATCTCGTATTCTTCTCCAAAAGGAACAACTTCCTTTGATGGTATGGAGGAAATTGGAACAGCATCAATTGGTTTTTCGAATGAGCTGGTCATTGGCTTCATTTTCTTCGCAGTCAAGAATCACGCGGTGATGCTTTCCTTTTCTTCACAGCAGCTCGTTCTGCAGCCTTGGTTTTCTTCACATCAAAAGCAGATGGAAGAATTGGAGATGGAGTTGGCGCAGGAGGAGCTGAGGAATTTGGTTCATTATCTTCAGGAGCAACTGATGCAGTTCCCCTGTCTTGAGCAATTTCTTCAGGAGCAACTGACGCAGTTGCCCTGACTTGAGCAGTTTCTTGGTGCACCACTAGTGGGTGCCTGGCAATTTCTTCGGTAATTTGGAATGGGATCATCAGCCACGAATCGATGTTGTCATCGGCCAGTTGAACGTCATCGCCGATCTTGGCATTTTCTTGATGAGGGCTGAGCCGAGGCTACTGACCGAGGAATTTCATGTTGCATTGGGACATCAACATTTGTGAGATTCTTCGTCGAGTTGACGAATCTGTCCTTGGCTCCTTGCCAATCAGCATTGAATGAATCGAAGTTTTCTTTGAGGTTTTGAATCTCGATCTGGACTTGGAGAAGCTCCTCGGTGTCATCTTGACAATGTTTTTCTTCGTGAACTTCTCCTTCTGTATTGAGCCTTTTGATTTCCCTCGCCTTTTCATACTTCCATTTTTCTTCAGCTATGAAGTGAGTCAACATATGACTTTGACCAGTTGTCAAGTGAAGATCTGTCAGAGGTGTATTGGGATCTTCGTGCCAGAGATCAATAAAGTCGAGGACTATCTTCGGGTCCAATAGCAGTGGCACAGATGTACCTTTGGCTCTAGCGGCCCTAGCTTGTCGGTCTCTGATGATTTCTGCGAGTTCTTCATCAGATGCCTCATCAGATGGCACATGGAATGCAACCATTTTCTTCGTCGGGCTAGGCCGAGGACCTCGACCAGCTGTTGCTTTGGTCTTCAAATGAGTCGGACCAGTTGAAGAAATGGGAGCGGCCGAGGAACTTGGCAGAGATGCTCGAGGCAATTGAAAATCCAGCAGTCCGTTGACAAGTAGCTAGGTGCACAGTGAACTGAAGGTTTTGACGGAGCTGTTGAGGACTTTGGTGGGGCAGCAGCAGTTTGAGGAATTTGCTTGGAAGGTGCTGCTGAGGAACTTGGCCGTGAGGGCGCAGATGATGAAGCACTTGGCTTATGAGCAGGCTTCTTTAGCATTGATTTCCTCGGTTTGACCGAGACCTCTGTGGCGATGGCAATGGCGAGAATCCTCATTGAATTTCTTCATCGCTTCCTTTGCTTGCTTAGCCAATTTTGCTTGGCGTTTAGCCCATTCCTTAGGAAAGTCCTCACCGCATTTGACGCTAGTGGGATCAGCTATTTGGCCAGTGCCAAAGGAGCTCTTGGGCATGGAGGGTTAAGAGCTTAATTTCTTCATGTACTTAGGAGTTACATATCTATATTCCCTCCATTCCCGTGCCCATCTCCGTTCAATCTTACGAATACGCACCTTGCGTTGATTTTTACTTTCTTCATCCGGTGTGCGAGTCAGCATATATATCCTCGGGGATTTCAAATGTCATAACCTCTGGTTTCTTTCCTCCCTTCATGCGGCTTCTTACCATCCGCCATTTTCTTGATTGAGGAAATTGAACAAATGAGTTCTCTAAAGAAGTGTGCAGTTTTTCTTCGAGGAACGCTGCAAATGAGTTAAGTTGATGAGAACCTAGGGATTCAACAATGGACATTTGTACCGTGAACAGAGTATAGGTGCGAGGAATTTGGAGAGGTCATATGCGTTCTCGTAAGGTTTTTCAAAAGAACAAGTTTTGAGGATTTTGACCAGATGAACCTTGAAGAATTTCAATAAGCGTTCTTTGTCTTAGGTTCCAGAGTTGTATAGATCGAAGATCCACACAATTGAGGAATCTTGAAGAAAATCATAGCTTAGAGAAACGAGTCAAGAGATTTGAGATGTTCATATGTGTGAAGATTTGAGGAATAAACACCTTTGAAATTTTTTGAAGAAAATTTGAGAATCAAAGCGAGTAATAGAAGTAACTTTTAATTACCCGAAGTGAAGAACACGACGAACTGAGATGAACAGTTTGGAAGTTCGTCCGTTCAGATCTTCCACGCCCTAACTTGGCAGAGGAAATCAGCTACGGCGACGACGGAGTGAAGATATTCCACGGTCGGTGCGAGTACGTCGGCGAAGAGGTCAAGGCAGTGAAGCTTTTCCTCACCGGCGCCGAGGGAGGAGCGGCGGCGCTTAGGTTTTGAGGAACTTCGAGCTGAGAGAGAGGTCGAGCGGAGTAAAAAGAGTGAGGAAGGGAGAGAGGGGTATTTATAGGCACGGTGAAAACGGATCGTCCAAGATTTAGGACGAACATGCCTGACCACTTCCCTTCTCACGACATGTGTCACCCACGTCTTGTGTAGTGGAGATCGTGTACGATCGTGGGTGAATATAATAATGCATCGTGGGATGCGGAACGGTTTGATGTAAAAGCGAAGGTTTGAAAAGATTCGTTTTAAAGTTCCGTTCGCAATTTCTTCAAATTTGTCAAGGACACAAAGTGAAGATTTTGAACGAGTTTAAGTAGAACGCACATGAAGAATTTGTGAATGGATTGGGTTGAGTATAGCATAGAGGGGGAAGGGTCCGATCACATTCACTTAGCAGAAAACGCGATTTGAGGAAATAGCCATAAGTGAATGCTGTAGAGGACATAAATCCATATATATATATATAGCCAATGAAGAAAGACGACGGAAATAGTGCAGATTTTGCAAAGTTGAAGAATTTGAAAAACTGAAGAATGTCAAAACTGAGGAAAAACTCAGATTGAAGATTTCAACTTTGGTGGTGGCGTGACCCACCGTATAAGAATGATGATTTCAGACACCGCGTACAATTGTCGTAGGGTTCTGAGAATCAATTTCTTCATTAATTTCTTCACACTTAGAGCGTTATTCTTCATTGATTGAAGAAAACGTTTCTTCATGTGTTGCACATCTAAGTCATCAATTTTTCATAAGTGTTAGGATGTGTGTCCTTTTCAAAGAACATTCAAAGATTCTAAGATACTTAGCTCACACCGCAACTTGCTAAATCTCTTCTCATCCAAGGGCTTAGTGAAGATATCAGCTAGCTGTTCTTCAGTCTTTACGTGCTCGATGGAGATGTCGCCCTTCAACACATGATCACGAAGAAAATGATGACGAATCTGAATGTGCTTTGTCTTCGAGTGCTGAACTGGGTTGTGAGCAATCTTGATGGCACTCTCATTGTCACAATAGAGAGGCACATTCTTCACGTTGATGTCTGTAGTCCTTGAGGGTTTGCTTCATCCATAGTATTTGAGCACAACACGAGCCAGAAGCAATGTATTCAGCTTCCGCAGAGACGGTGATACGCAGTTCGCTTTCTTCGAGGACCAATGGACCAAAGATCGTCCGAGGAAATGACAAGTACCAGATGTTGACTTGCGGTCCACACGATCACCAAAGATAGTCGAGTCAGAATATCCAATGAGATCAAAAGTAGAGCCCTTGGGGTACCATAATCCTAGTGTTGGTGTGTGACCTAGATATCGAAGAATATGCTTCACGACCTTATGATGTGATTCCTTCGGTGTAGCTTGAAATCGGGCACACATGCAAACACTAAGCATTATATCTGGCCTAGATGCACATAAGTACAATAAAGAACCAATCATGGAGCGATATACCTTGTGATCAAGTCAATACCATTTTCATCGGTGCATAGATGGCCATTTGTGGGAATAGGAATTTTGACACCTTTGCAGTCTTGCATGCCGAATTTCTTGAGGACATCTTTGAGGTATTTCTCTGAGATATGAATATGCCATTGTGTTGTTGACGAATTTGAAGACCTAAGAAGAATTTCAACTCTCCCATCATAGACATTTGATATTCTTCACTCATCATATAGGCAAATTCATCACTATAAGCGTTGGTCAAGACAGCCAAAGATAATATCATCAACATATATTTGGCACACAAAAGTTCACCATCATAAGATTTAGTAAAGAGAGTAGGATCGAGTGAACCGGTGTGAAGCCATTCTTCACGAAGAATTCCTTCAATGTATCATACCACGCCCGAGGGGCTTGCTTGAGGCCATAGAGAGCCTTATTTAGTCTCAAGACTTTGTCGAGGATTCTTTGGATCTTCAAAACACGGGGTTGAGCAACATATACTTCTTCCTCAAGCTTACCATTGAGGAATGCACTTTTCACATCCATTTGATATAAAGTGATATTGTGATGGTTAGCATAGGCGAGTAATATGCGAATAGACTCAAGTCTAGCGACAGTGCAAAAGTTTCATCGAAGTTAATTCCTTCAACTGCGTGTAGCCTTGAGCTACTAGTCGTGCCTTATTCCTCACCACAAGACCATTTTCATCTTGCTTGTTGCGATAGATCCACTTTGTGCCAATGATATTATGCTTGCGAGGATCCGGACGTTTGACGGTTCGAGACATTGTTGAGCTCGAATCGATGTAATTCTTCTTGCATGGCCTGAATCCACTCCGGCTCGAAATGCTTCATCTACCTTAGTGGGCTCTGTGATAGAGACAAAAGCATAGTGCCCACAAAAGTTAGATAAATGTGAAGCTTTTGAGCGTGTGAGAGGACTGGCGCTTCAATGTCATCGATGATCTTATCAACTTGCACTTCTTTTGCAACGCGAGGATGAGCTGGTTGTCTTCGAGGAATTTGACCATTTTCCTCGGCACCATTTTCTTGACATTATCTTGGTGCATCAGCTCGGCGTTCTTCGCGTCTGAGAATGAATTCTTCACAGTTTCTTCAAGAGGAATGACATCCTCGGTTGCCTTGAACTGATAGAATCCTCAGTGCTGGTTCGTCTAACACAGAAGGTAGGTGCTCTCTTTGCGAGCCATTAGTTTCATCGAACAGCACATCTACAGTTTCAACAACCTTGTGAAGGGAGATGTTGAAGACTTTGTAGTTGTGCGAGTCCTTACCGTAAACAAGAATAAAACCTTCAAGTGATTTTGGTGCAAATTTAGAGGTGTGGTGAGGATCTCTAATCCAGCATTTAGCAATCAAGACTTTGAAATAACTTACATTAGGTTTCTTGTCAGTGAGGAGTTCATAGGCAGTCTTCTTGAAGAATTTGTGAAGATATACTCTATTGATGATGTGGCACGCATTGTCAATTGCTTCAATCCAGAAACGACTAGGCGTTTTGTATTCATCAAGCATAGTGCGAGCCATCTCAACAAGAGTTCTGTTCTTGCGCTCCACGATGCCATTTTGTCATGGAGTGTAGGGAGCAGATAACTCATGAGTAATACCAAGTTCATCAAGATAGTCATTAAGACCGAATTCTTGAACTCGGTTCCATTGTCACTCTGATGTGCTTGATCTTCACACCAAAGTTGGTTGAAGCCCTCGAGGAAAATCGTTTGAAGATTTCCTGCACTTGATTTTTGTAAGTAACAATGTGTACCCAAGTGTAACGAGAGTAATCATCAACAATAACAAAGCCATATAGTGATGCTTCATTAACGACAATTTGAATAATGATTGGGACCAAAGAGGTCCATGTGAAGCAATTCGAAGGGGCGAGTAGAGGTCATGATAGTCTTCGCTGGATGCTTGGCCTTGGTCATTTTTCCAGCTTCACAGGCTCCGCATAAGTGATCCTTGAGGAATTTGACATTCTCAATGCCAATGACATGCTTCTTCTTCGCAAGCGTGTGCAAATTTCTCATGCCTGCATGACCAAGTCGACGATGCCATAGCCAGCCTTCTGAAGCTTTTGCAAGTAGGCACACGGCTGGTTCTGGTCCTGTGGAAAAATCAACAATATACAAGTCTCCTCTCCTAAAGCCTTCGAAGACTTTGGAATTGTCAGCTTCCATAATCACAACACACTGATACTTGCCAAAGATAACAACCATATCAAGATCACAAAGCATTGAGACTGACATGAGGTTATATCCTAAAGACTCAACAAGCATGACTTTGTCCATGTGCATGTCCTTAGAGATAGCAACTTTACCAAGTCCCAATACCTGGCTTTTGCCTTTGTCAAGAAAGATGATATGCTTAGGATGTGACGGTGATAAGGTAGCATCCATCAATAGATTCTTGTCACCGGTCATGTGATTTGTACATCCACTATCGAGAACCCACTCGGTGGCTTTGGGTTTATCATCCTGCAGATGAATTAGTACAACTTACGATCTCATATACTTCATCGGTGAAGAATATGATATCAAGTTCATCGAGATGAATTTCATCGACCAAGATATCAGATAAGCGATATGAGGACGTGTGAAATGAAAGTTCATTTCATCATGATTAGCTGCGTCCTTTCGTGCAATTTGTCGGGCCCTGACAAATTCTTGACGTTAAGGCACGTCTGGAGACCTGACCTCGCAGAAGATATTAGTTCTTTTCTTTACCACCCACATCGAAGGGGTGGCAAAGAGTTCATCATTCTGCGAGCACCATATGAGAATGGTGGCATAGAGGCCAAACCATTTCGTTTCACATAAGAGGGGTTAGGGTAAGCATATGAATAAGCAGAGAAATTCTTCGAGGACTTATGAACATAATGATTTGAAGAATAATGCACATATTCATAGCCCTTAGCTCTACCCTGCGAAACAGAGTTATTAGCACGATGATAATCATATGAGGACTTTGATCCTTTTAAGGAATTTGATCCACGTGAGGAATTTGGTCCGTATGAGGACTTGGATCCATATGAAGAATTTGGTCCATCTGAAGAATTTGATCTGGGGTTCCTTTTCTTCACAGGTGGTGTCATGAGGACATTCACACAAGACTTTCAAGGCACTTCTTGGGAACCCAGATTTTCTTCTTAGGGGAACCGTTCTCGCACTTAGTGCCAACATATCTAGCAAATACTTCACCATTCTGATTTTTGAATAGTTTATAGTTGGAGTCAAATGACTCATCGGTGAGAATGAGGAAATTCACACGAAAAACCAGATAAGGTAGATGGATCAACTGGAGGTCCCTTTGCAGCAACCCATGAGGTTTTGGGGTCTTGCTCGGGCTTCGATATGTTCCATCGGCATTTAATTTCCTCTCAAATGCGATACCCTCTTTCCTAGGGTTTGTTGAGGATCTGCTTTTAAGCACATCACAAAGAGTCGATGCCCTTTGAGGCTTTTGTACATGCTGTCATGTACAATTCCTTCGATCTGCATAAATCATCGATACTAGCAATGTCCTCGAGATGAGGAATTAGTGATAGCGAGGCAGGTGAAGAATTTGTAACAGTTGAAGCATTTGAACATTCAGGTGAAGAATTAGCGATTCACGTTCAATGCACTTTAAGCATGGAGGAACAAATTCTTCTTGAGAAGCGCTGATTTGATGAGCAAGTAATGAATCGCGCTCATACGAAGATCTTCATAACTCGCTCTTAGCTTCTCAAGATCTTGCTTTCTTTGAAGAAATTCATAAGAAAGTTTCTCATGATCGAGATAAGGGAGTGTTATGATGACCTTGAAGGTTATCAAGCTTAGATCAAGTCTCTGAAGATTTTCGATCGGGGCTTGAGTGCGATCCATTTCTTCACCTAACATATCATCACTCTTATCCAGCATGTTTTGAACCTTTTCAAAAGCCCTTTGTTGTTTTATAGCAATCTTAGCAAGTTTAGAATAGCTGGGCTTGAGATCCTCATCGATTCATTTTCACTTTGGATTCAGAGGAGGTGAAATTGAGTACCTTGGCACCTTTTGCCATGAAGCAATAGGTGGGAGCGTAGTCATCATTTTCCTCATCGGGTTTGTCGGAGTCGGTTTCTTGATGTTGAAGATGGACTTGCTAACATAAGCAGTAGCAAGAGCCGGACTAGCCACACCAGATTCGGATTCTTGGACTCCTCCTCTTCCTCATTTTCCTCAGATTCAGCTTCGAGTCCATTTCCTTGCCAATGAATGCCCGAGCCCTTTTGGAGCTGCTTTTCTTGTGAGAAGAAGGTTTTGAGGATTTTGATGATGAAGATTTTGATGATTTCTTCTTCTTCTTCACGTCATCAGAACTGTAATCCTTGTGTTTCTTCTTTCTTAAATCCTTTTCCCACTGAGGACAATCTTGCATATAGTGACCAGGTTTCTTGCATTTGTGGCAAAGTCTTCGCTTATAGTCACTAGATGAGGAATCACTTCTTCTTGAGGATTTTCCAAAGCGACCACGTCTTGTGAATTTCTGGAATTTCTTCACGAGCAGTGCTAGATCCTGGCCAAATTCTTCAGGATCTCCAAGGCTACTACCAGAGTCTTCACTCTCAGATTCAGATTCAGCCTTGGCCTTCAGGGCACGTGTTTTTCCATAGCCGTAACCATAGAGATCTCTCTTTTCAGCAAAATTTGGAACTCGTGAGTATTTAGCCTTTCGAGGATATCAGCAGGATCAAGAGACTTGTAGTCAGCTCGTTCTTGTATCATCAGTGCCAAAGTGTCAAATGAGGAATCAAGCGATCTTAGCAATTTCTTCACCACCTCATGGTCGGTGATGTCAGTGGCACCCAGTGCTTGAAGCTCATTTGAGATGTCAGTGAGGCGATCGAAGGTTTGTTGAACATTTTCGTTGTCGAGTCTTTTGAAGCGGTTGAAGAGATTCCAAGAACATCAACTCGAGAGTCACGCTGAGTTGAAACACCTTCATTTACTTTGGACAGCCTGTCCCGGATGAGTTTGGCAGATTCCAAAGCACTCACTCTTCCATATTGACCTTTGCTCGATGGCCACATATGATATTCTTCGCTTGAGAATCGAGTTGCTTGAATCTCTTCACATCAGCATCATTCGGAGAAAGTGTGACCGAGGAAACACCTTTTGTCACAACATACCGTAGATCGTTGTCAATTGCTTCAAGATGCATTCGCATTTTGTTCTTCCAAAGAGGGGTAGTCTGTCCCATCGAAGGTAGGACACCCTGCTAAGACCTTGATCATACCTGCGGTCGACATAACTAAAACTCCGGTGGTTAAACCAAAATCACACGTAACAAGGGAGTACCTTGCTCGATACCAATTGAAAGTGCGTTATATCGACTAGAGGGGGTGAATAGGCGATTTTTAGAGAATTTACAAATTCTTCAACGAGGAATTTCTTTGGTGAGGAAATTCCTTAGCGAAGAAATACATGCAGCGGAATAAGTACTCGAAGTAAGCATAACAGGTTACAAGCATAGTCATCATGATGAAATGAAGACAATCACAGAGTACGTAAAATGTAATCACAGGATAACTCAAGATGAAGACAAACGGATCAAGTAATTGAACCGAGGAAATTGAGAAAGTCTTGACCAAAGTCTTCAAACACAGATATGACAAACACTCAACACAGTTATGAGGAAATGAAAGGGTTGAGGAAATAGAACCAGTTAGGTTGGTGAAGACAATGATTTGGTAGACCAGTTCAAGCTGCTGTCTCGGTTGTACGTACGGTTGGAGCGGCTGAGTATTTAAACTCGAGGACACACAATCCGGACACCCAACATCGAGCACGCAGCTCAGACACCAAGTCCTCACCGTATTCTCCTTGAACTAAGGTCACATGCACCTCGTCCAATCACTCGTGGTAAGTCTTGAGCGACTTCCAAACCTTCACATACTTGGTCACCCTAAGGCAATCCACAATTCCTCTTGGATGCTCTAGACCTTGACGCCTAACCGTCTGGAAGAAGCACAGTCTTCAAAGGTAAAAAGCGTCGGATCCACGCAGGATCAATTTCTTCATGATGCTCAATCACTTTGGGTTTGTTGGGGTTTGGTTTTTGGGTTTTTCCTCACTTTTGGGTTTTTCCTCACTTTTGGGTTTTTCCTCACTTGATGATTTTCGCTCAAAGTCCTCAGAGGATGGGTTGCTCTCAAATGACAAGTGTCAAGTTCTCTTCAGAGCAGCCAACCAACTAGTGGTTGTAGGGGGCGGCTATTTATAGCCTAGGGAGCAACCCGACATGATAAGACATAAATGCCCTTCAATGATATGACCGTTAGGTGGATAAGATATTTTGGGACAGCTGGCGCGCAGCACAGCAACGGTCGGAAATTTTACTCTCAAATTCCTCAGAGTGTAGGCAATTCGCACTGGCGAATTCCTAACTCCTCAGTCAGAACAAATTCCTCAGTGATCAGAAGAGCTTCGTCTCTGTCACTGAAGAAATTGACTGAACTGTATGAGATTTCCAAAAGCTTCACTCAAAGGGTTTGGTAGGTGTAGGATTTTGAGTTGAGCATCAAATGGAAATTTTCCTTAGTATTTCCTCGACCCCTTTAACAAAGACGGTGTTTCCTATGACTCAAGAAAGAGAAAATGAAACTACGAAAACAAAAGTCTTCACGCTTCATGTTCCTCAAGCGAATACCAAGTCTTCGTGATCACACCAATTTCTTCACTTTCAAAGTCTTGAAAGTCTTGAGAATATCAAAGTCTTGATTGAAGAACTTTATTTTTAGGGTCGACTTTCTCTGTAAATATCAAACTCCTCATAGACTTATAGACCTGTGTACACTCACAAACGCATTAGTTACTTAACCTATAAGTCTTCAATACACCAAAATCACTAAGGGGCACTAGATGCACTTACAGATAAAATGTCCCACCTTGTTATTGGCCACCGAGAACCGAAATGTACGAGCATTGATTTTCCAAACGTTGAGACCTTTACTAAAACCTCCAATGCAACATTGCAACGCAATACCAACAGATTCCACCGAAAGAGGGAAGGAGGCAGAGGAAAACGAAACCACCAAAAAGAACTCCTTGGTGTCTCTGGATGGAGAGAAATGGACAGTGGATCCAAACCTTCTTCTCACCTCGTCGGCCAATGCAAGGCCAGGAGCAAAATCCCAATGCAAGAGAGAATCCATGGTGGACAAGGAGCTGGATCGCCATGGCTAGGGGCGGTGGGACGTGGGTGGGGTGGGAGGTGGGAGGAGAGCAATTCTCTTGTAATCTAAAATGTATCAAGCAACGTTGCAGACTAATGCATGTCTGGGTTGAATAAGGAAAGGAAGGGAGACTGTACTGTCCAAGAGAGTAGGCATCGAACCCGCATCTAGGTTGAAAAGGGGAAAATCAGTAGCTAAGGAACGAGCCTCGTGTCTCTTGGTTGAAGAAGGGTAGAAAGGCATGACAACGCAATAGAGAATGACAGGTCGATCGGTTTGTTGTCCTCACATAGGAAAAAGGTGGCTAAAGAGAACAAAAATGGGACGTAATCCACATATGCTGCCTGGATATTTATTGCTCTGGGCAACCATACCTCCCTCACCACTCTGCGTCCGTGGAGGTACATCGTACTGGTGCGCCCACTGTCCGAATGGGCCTCCCATGCTCTTATTGCCACTTTTTTTGCTGTTAGTATAACGCTAGCAGTCAAGTCAAGAAATGCTACTGCTAAAGTGATGCCACATTTAACTAATGCCGCTCTCAGTCTAATGCCACAGATAAATTTAAGCAGCGCAATTTAATGTCACTGGATCATTTCAGGGTTAGCTGTTAATTGTGGATGTATAAAAGATTTTTCAGCTAAGGCATTCTAATGTTTGTTACGTTAAAGTATACCAACGATGAAACTTGTTGCTACCTTCAGATTTTTGCCTTGTTAATGCTTATAGATTACATACCTCACTTTCATGAGATAAGTTAATTTTTTTATGCAGTGTCACCAAAATGCCAAGGCGCTGATGTCATTTTATTTTTGTTAAACCGCATGCACAATTATGAAGACAAGAGGAAAGGTTAAGAGTGGGCACCTCCTCCTCGGCTGTTCTCTTGATTAGATTCGATCAAGTTTTTATGTTTGATCGATTATCAAGATTGGGATAGCAATTTTAAGGTCCCCCCGAGTTCGAAATGATATTTACCTTGGAGGTACATGGTTTGCAATTTTTTATACTGTCATTAGTTAGTAATGCTAGTTACCTTCAGACTTTTGTATTTGGTTTAATGCTCATGCACAGCTAGTATACCAATGCTGAAACTTGTTACCTTTACATTTTGTATTGTTAATTCTTATAGAAACCTTCCAAAGGTTAGAGTTTATTGAAATGCTCAAGAAAACCATTGAACTGTACCATGTAATAAACTAACTACTCTCTTGTTGCACTAGCCCTTTGGATCAGTGTATATTTGTAGTATTCGAATGGTGTTGCATTAGTGTATGGACATAAATAAAGTGTGGCAAGCTTTCCCAGATATGTGCTCAAGAAAACTACTACCTGTTTTTCTAAATACTAGATGTTTGGGTACTTTAAATTAAACCGCGAAAACGTCTTATATTAAGGAACAGAGGGTGTAGAGTTCACTCAAATTATCCCGGTAAAGCTAGTCACACCTTTGTTAAATTAATGTTCATTATGTTAACGGAGGAGGTCTGTATGTTTGTCTCTAATGCCTGTCTACTACATACCCGACATTATGATGTAATGTTAAGTCATTTCCTTTTGTATAGTGTCACTAAATTGTCAAGGCGGTGATGGCATTTTATTTTAGTAGAACTGCACAAAATTTGCTTAAAAGAAGAGGGAAGGTCAGGAATGGCTCAGTTTTTCAGAAAAAGCTATGTATGCCTTCCTGACATCAGCCGCTGTTGCTTTATTTATTCCTTCAAACAGGTGGTTAGAAACAGTCTTGCTACCTTGTAACGCCCCGGATTCGATGCGCCAGGTGTCTGCCAGTTATTCGTCGTCTTTGCCATGTCATGTGCTTGCGTGTTGCACTTTTCCATGTCATCATCTGCATTTCATATCATGTCATCATGTGTATTTCATTTTGCATACGTGTTCGTCTCATGCATCCGAGCATTTTCCACATTGTCCGCTTTTGCAATCCGGCACTCCTATGTTCCCTACGCCCCCTTTTACCTCTTTTCATGTGCGGGTGTTAAACTTTCTCGGAATGGCCCGAGGTTTGTCAAGCGGCCTTGGTATAGCACCGGTAGACCGCCTGTGAAGTTTCGCGCCATTTGGAGGTCGTTTGGTACTCCAACGGTTAACCGGGTAACATGAAAGCCTCTTTGTGTGCAGCCCAACACCCCTCAAAGTGTCCCGAAACCCAGCAAACTCCCTCCATGCTCTCGGTCGTTCGATCACGATCGCGTGGCCGAACCGCACCTCATTTGGACTCTCCTAGCTCCCAGAATCTATAAATATGCCCTCTCTCCCAAATTCGCGGATGATTCCCCTAACCCTAGCCTCTTCCTCCTCCGGCCGGGACGTGTCCACCCGCGCGGACACGTCCAGCGCCGCCGCCAGCGTCAATCCGGAGCTGCCATGTGGCGCGTCCGCCGCCCGCGCCGCCCGGCCCGCCCGTCGCCCGGCCCATGAACCATCGTCGCCGCCGCCCATGACCCATGACGCCCCGCCTCCGGCCAGCCCGGCCGCCCGCCGGCCCGGCTCCCTGCCGCCTCTCCTCGCGCGGATCCGGCGAGATCCGCCGAGGAGGCCCCTCGCGCCGATTCGGCGAGATCCGGCCCTGCCTCGGAATCCGTGCAAGGTTGACTTTCCCCCTCCGAAATTCCACCAAGTCCCCGAATTGTTGCATATTATCATGCCATGTTCATCATGCCATAACTACGCATCCGTAGCTCCATTTCGTGCGTGTAATATGTAGAATTGTTCGACTCGACGAGTACATCAGTTCATACCATTGCGTCATGTTCATTTGAGTTCATATTGATGCCTAAATATTCGTTGCAAAAGTGCTATGTGATGTTAATCTGCTGAAACTGGTATAACTTGGTGATTTGTCATTTTTGCTATGATTGATGTGTGCATCCTATGAACTTGAGTCCTACATGTGTTTTGTACTATGCCATGCCATCTTTACAGGGGTGTATGTCATGTAGTTTTGTGGTCTCTGTGGTGACTAGCACAAGCATGCAAACTAGGCTTCATGATGTTGCTGATTTCAGCCCCTGTTCTGCTGATATTTTTATGCCATGTAAACTTGATGCTACAGAGAGATCCATGCTTATTTTGAGATACTTCAGTAAGGATGTTTTGAACATATGGTTATTATATATCCATCAATGCCCTTGTTTGCAATTATGGAGTGTCATAGCTTGAGTCAATCGAGCTCTACTTTTGCTATAAAATGTTTCCTGGCAGGTTGTTTACATGTTATTCAATTTTGCCAAGGTTGTTGTAGCTGATCCGTGTATGCTATGATGTTGTTCTTGCCATGTATAGCCTATATGCCATGTCTTCTTACTATGAGTTGCCTTGCCATGCCATGTATTGCTCTGTGATGAGTGGTTCAAGCTCACCAACATGCCTACTTATCGTTGTTCCTGCCTTGTATGAATCTGTCATATAACTTGCCATGTTTACATGTGTGCCATCATATTTTCTTATCCTTTTTGGCTCATGGTCAGTAAGGGACTTTTGTTCTATGCATTTAGTTGATTCATTCCATGCCTTTGTTTGCCATGATAAGTTCCTGTAGCATTTGTTTTATAGCTCTAAACATTGCAACCTGATGTTATTTCCTGATAAGTCTGAAACTGTTATTATTTGCAATCTTGCCATGTGTTTTTGAGCATGTTCTATTGATTTCTGGAGATAGCTCAGTGTTCATGTTTTTTCATGCTTTACCCGTACATCATGCCCATGCCTTCTGTTTTCACGTTGGGATTCTGTAGCATGTTGTTTTGATGCTTGCAATGTGCTTAGTTGCTGTTTTGGACAGATTGTTGTTATGCCTTGTATAGGGTGTATGTGTTGAACCGTTGCTCCGTTTTGAGTGTGCTCTATATGAACTTGCTTAGAATTGCATGTAGCTTCATATTATCATGTTGCATCCTTGTTTTGAGGTGTTTGCTTGATGTTTGTATGCATTTTGCACCAATGTCATGCTTATCTTGTTTTGCTCATATCTTCTAGGCCGTAGCTCCGAATCTAATGAACTTTATATGTAACTTGACTAGAATTTCGTGTAGATCATCGTGGTGCATCTTAACTTGCTGTTTAACAACTTGAACATAAGGTTTATTCAGATCTGGACCAATTTCGAAATATGCATATGAGGACTTACCGGAATTGTTATATGTTGTTCCCAGCGTCATTTAAACTTGCTTTGATGTGCTGCTCTTGTTTGTATCATCTCTTGCCATGAGTAGCTTCATGTAGTCTTGTCATGCATCATGCTCGTTGTGCTTCATGTCTTGTTCATGTGTGGTGTGTTTACTATGTTGTGTGCTTCTTCTTGTTAGTTCCTGTTTCGTTGCGATCGTGAGGATTCGTTCATCTACGTTTGGTTCGTCTTCATGGCTTCATCTTCTTCATGGACTCGTTCTTCTTCCTTGCGGGATTTCAGGCAAGATGACCGTCACCCTGGATCTCACTACTATCATTGCTATGCTAGTTGCTTCGTTCTATAGCTATGCTGCCTTACCTACCACTTGCTGCTCAAGACTCCCAAATTGCCATGAACCTCTAACCTTTGTCACCCTTCCTAGCAAACCGTTGCTTGGCCATGTTACCGCTTTGCTCAGGCCCTCTTATAGCGTTGTTAGTTGCAGGTGAAGATGAAGTTTGTTCCTTGTTGGAACATGGAGATGTTGTTCCTTGTTGGAACATGTTTACTTGTTGGGATATCACAATATCTCTTATATTTATTAATGCATCTATATACTTGGTAAAGGGTGGAAGGCTCGGCCTTATGCCTGGTGTTTTGTTCCACTCTTGCCGCCCTAGTTTCCGTCATACCGGTATTATGTTCCCGGATTTTTGCGTCCCTAACGCGGTCGGGTGATTTATGGGACCCCCTTGACAGTTCGCTTTGAATAAGGCTTTTCCAAAGAAGGCCCAACATTGGTTTTACCATTTGCACGACCTATTACCTTTTTCCCTTGGGAGTCGCGCATCCCAAGGGTCATCTTTATTTTAGCCCCGGGGCCAATGCTTGTCAAAGTGATGGTCCAAACTAGAGCCACTTGCAGCCCCACCTCGGTGAAACTTGAGGGCTGGATCTAGTTGTACGTAGTGCTCATCCTGGTCGTGGCTCGAGACGAGATACGCTGGCTACTATCGAGGTGTTGGCACGCCGGGAGGTCTTGCTGGTCTTGTTTTCTTACTTTCGATATGTCTTGTAGCCGGGATTCCGAGACTGTTCGGGTCTTCTCGGGCAGAAGGAATATCCTTCGTTGATCGCGAGAGCTTATCATGGGCTAAGTTGGGACACCCCTGCTGGGTTTGAACTTTCAAAGCCGTGCCCGTGGTTATGTGGCAGATGGGAATTTGTTAATATCCGGTTGTAGTAAACTTGAAGTAAACCCTTCTAAAATACACCAACCGTGTGCGTAACCGTGAGTGTCTCTTTTCGGGGTTGATCGAGAGGAGAACATGGTTTCTGGGTTATGTCTGACGTAAGTAGGAGTTCAAGATCACTTCTTGATCATTACTAGTTGACGACCGTTCCTTTGTTCCTCTTCTCGCTCTCATTTGCGTATGTTAGCCACCATATATGCTTAGCCGCTGCTGCAACCTCACCACTTTACCCCTTCCTTTCCCTTTAAGCTTTGCTAGTCTTGATACCCATGGTAATGGGATTCTTTGAGTCCTCGTGGCTCACAGATTACTACACCAACGATTGCAGGTACAGGTTGTCACGATGATCATGACGCGAGAGCGATGCTTATTTGTGTTGGAGTTCTTCTTCCGCTTCTTCTTCGATCAGGGGATAGGTTCCGGTCGGCAGCCCGGGCTAGCGTGGTGGATGTCGTTTCAGTTTACATTTATGTTTCATCCGTAGTCGGATGTTGATCTTGTATATGATGTTGATGTATTCTTGTGGCATTTGTGCCTTATGTATGTATCCCCACTATTATGCAATGTTGATGTAATGATATCCACCTTGCAAAAGCGTCTTCAAGATGCGCTTCTATCCTTGGTGGGACCTTCGAGTTCCTTTAGGATAGGGTCGCATCTTGGGCGTGACATACCTTTTCCCATTAAGAAATTGGAATGCTTATATTTGTGAGTATATGCTTCAACTAGTGCCACTTTTATAGTAATCACACTTTCAATATCTATGAAAAAAGGGATGCTCGATTTTAGTGGAGCTGCACAAAAGTCCAACCGGTTCAACATTAGGAGCATGTTTTTTTTTCAAACCTTTATATCCAATTGGTGGCACTATGAGCTATTCATTACGAAGGTACATGGTTTGCTACTATCTTGCTACTCTTTTGTCTTGTCATTAGATAGTAATATTAGTGGTTTGCATGTGAATTTATTCGCAGGGTGGACCTACATTGGAGGTGCAGGACATGATTCAATGATTGGATGCTCAATTTCGGTTGTATCGATTTCACCTCTTCCATCACTGCGAACATGGTGTGGTATATGTTTACTAGCTGCTTGATATTTGTGCAGACAAAATGTCTGCCCATTGCTATTTGGCAAACAAACAAAGTGTCCGCAATTTTGGTTGAACTACACAAGAGAATAGTATAGTCACTGCATGCAGTGCCATTTGAAAATAGACACAAAGATTGGATAGTCACTTCATGGACTGCAGAAAAGTAGTACTGTACTATTCTTGGCCAACACTAGGTGCTTCATTGCTTTGGTCTGATTATACAATGGGCATCATTTTCCCTAAGTTAAAGTTTGTATTCTGAAAATAGTCTCGCGGTGTGATCGAGAGAAGACCAAATCATATTGCAGTGGATGTTCCTCCATCATGTGTGGTTCATTCTCATGGTTCCAGCTGTTGGTGAAACCACTTACGTTTGCAAGAGGAATTGTAGACTTCACAAACAAATTTGTCTTTACATGCATCTTGAATGTTGGCCAAGAGAAGCATCCATGTTAGTAGGAAGAACATATGTTTTTCTAGATCTTTGCTTTTGGAGCTACATATTTGTATATGATCATGAATCATTGAGATGCATTAACATGTTGATCTTATGTATGGGAATCGTACTAGTTAGTTTTAGTTGCGACGCAAGATCCGAAGTGGCTGATCTTTGCTTTTGGAGCTACGTATTTGTATATGATCTGTGAATCATTGAGATGCATTACAGTTACTTATTTCCGTTCGCTCAGTGTTTACAAGTTACTGATCGATCACTAGCTAGGCTACAAATGCGCTCCTGGTAGTTTTATTTGTGACGCAAGATGCGAAGTGGCAGTTTTTTGAATAAAAATGCCTACCTCTGAAGAAACTGACAAGCTACACTATCGATCCTACACAGATGAAAATGCCTACCGGAAGAAATCGACAAGCTACGCCATCGATCCTACACGGATAAATAGCGGATCACGCATGTACTACCTCCTTTCCGGTTTGCGGGGCTCAATTCAAGAAACGACCTACTCGATCCTACACGAATAAATAGCGGATCACGCATGCGTACTAGTACCTCATTTCCAGTTTGCAGGGCTTAATTCAAACCTCTCACCAACCAAGGTACTCCCTCCGTCCGGGTTTATTAGTCCCGTGAGCAAAGCAGCAAGACCAAGGCATGGCAATAATTAATGGCATGCAGAAGTTTAAGCCTAATTAATTCCAGCAATTTAAGTGGCTGCATGCGTGCCCTCGGCTGCGACTCGTTGCATGCTGCTTCGCGTACTGCCTGCGAGCAATTCTGAGTGCCTGCATGCAGCCGGCCGTAATTAAGGCAGCTAACTGATGCGAAAAAAGATACACTTTAATTGTTGCGGGCTTTTTAAATCCATGAATTCATTATTGACAAGGAGGGAGATGATTCGAGTGCACTCGTTTGATCGCCATGCCGGCGTGCGACCCAGACGGGACGACACAGTCATAATTTCAGTTTCCCTAGTTTTCCACGGCAAGCTGGCGCGCTAAGCCATTATGCATTGAATTCCGATGACCGTCGTGCTACCTTCCCCCTATAAGTACTGTTTCCCGGCCTTCTCCAGTGCCACCGTGACCCAACTCGCCATATCCTCATAAGCCCCCACCGGCCCAACGTCGCTCTCCACATCTGCCATACCCCCGCTCGTCCACGGTAGGCGACGCCGGAGGTAGTCACCGCCGGAACTAGTGTTCGGTTTTTCACCGGAAGGCAGGCGGAGGGAGGAGGCATTCTATCCGTCTTTAGATGGCAATGCGCAGATTGAGGAGTTGTTGGAGCACGACCGCATGGCGGAGGAGCAGGAGTTGTTGGAGCGCGACCGCCTGGCGGAGGAGCAGCGTATCGCCGATTTGCGCTGCCAGGACATGGAGCAGCAGCGCACCGACGCTCTGAGTCGCGAGTAGAGCGCCCGCAACTGGGCCGACTACGTGGAGGCCGGCGCCCGGCAAATAGCCCTGGAGGCTGACGGGCACGCACGCGTTCGCGACGCCGATTTTTACTACCAGCTCGTCAAGTGGGTTTCCCGCTTGGAAGCCGAAGCTTCGGTGGACCACGCCGGCATGGAAAGGGCCAATGCGCGAAAGCAACGCGCTTCTATCGCACCTCCGGCAAGTCCGAGGCGAGGCGCAGGACGCCTTGATGCGGCGTTAGCGTGTACCGCCGGCATCGTCTATTTAGCTAAGAGTAAGTTAGTACTTGTCTAGTGGGAGTAGATAGTTAACTTGGCTATGATGGTTGTCAACGTGGAAGTTCGGTACTCTATATGTGGATCAGACCTGTTAGTTTTCTCTCAATGTTGAACTTTCCGTTTGAACGTATGGAATGGGCTGTTATTTTTTTAAATGGGTTGTATTTGTCCTCCACGGGTTTAGAGGCTGACTTGTTGGCCTAGCAAGTTGACGCGTACACAATCAAGAGATGATTGTACGTGGAGAGGATGACGATGAGGGACCCTGAAGGTCATGGCGACGCATAAAGCAAGTGCCTCCTTATTTCAAGCCAATAAAAAAGGCTCCTCCTAGTGGATTTCGACATCCGGGTCCCATGCCATTGTCAACGTAGTCAATAAACGAGAGAATTACAACGAGCGGTGACACGAGGACCCAAAGAGCTCGCCCGATTATTTTGTTTTGGGTTAATTTGATAAATGCCTCCGAGAAATGCCACTGCAATTTCCAAACTTTGAAAAATGCAATTTCATGCCATTTCTAGTGGCATTTTTTGAAGTCTAAAGTGGCGTTTTTCAAAGTTTGCAAACTGCAGTGGCGTTTTTCAAAGTTTGCAAACTGCAGTGGCGTTTTTCAAAGTTTGCAAAAATTGCAGTGGCATTTTTCAAAGTTTGGAAATTGCAGTGGCATTTTTATGAATCGCCATAATTGGAGTGGCATTTATCTAAGATGTTTTTGAGGCCAGGCGAGGTGTCAACTGGGCATGCGGGACACTCGCCTGTCTAGACAGCCTTTTCTTTTATGTTTACCACAGACCAGCCCAGTAGTTTTTTTTCTTTTTGAAAATGGCTAGCCCATTTTTTTTGTGATTTGTCAAGTAAGTCACTTTATCAGGCCTGTTGGGCTGCAAATCTTTCAAGATGAGGAGAGCTTCATTCGACTAGCCGAGAAAATGGCCTATCAGTAATGAGAAATGGGATGTACATTTTTAAAACACATCAAACCGGCAATTAGTTTCAAATATATTTTTTTCATTTCGAGATCTTAAATTGCATTGATTTTTATGCATGGACAATTTATTGGAATTTATATTTATATACATTTATTTTTAAAATCAGTCTGAATGTGACTCGAAATTTCAGGATTAAAAACAGTTCTGCATCAAGACCGACATATGCAAAATTTCGTATAATTTTTTAATAGTGGCCACAATATGGACTGTAATGCTAATAAAAAGAATATGGGCTCAGAAAAACCCGTAAGAATTAGCAAATAGGCTGTAAACTATTTGAAATAATGGCAGATGGGCTGTATGCTGTTTTCCACAGATTTGAGGCTTTGCACAGATGGCCTGTATACTGTTGGATGTCCATCCAACGGCCGTCGTGCTTCTACAATCTCTGCTCTTCCTGCTCTAGCCGCTCAAACAAGCACCGGCGGGACTGCCTGCTCCCTCCTCCCCGCGGCCGGCTGTGCTGCCGTGCAGGCCTCACCGCCCCACCATACTCCCATCGCAGGCCTCACCGCCCCACCGTACACACCCGGAGGATCAACCCTAGCCCTTCTAGCCAGCTCATGAGCCACGCGATTCGAATCACGCGCACAATGCTCAAAACTAACGTGGCCAAAATTATTACAAATCTCAAAGCAATCATTAAGAATAGGGGCCGCTAGTGAATTAACTGAAATGCCTCCTTATTACGCGCAAAATAATTATTCCTCCACCTGACAGCTAGGACCCACAGGAAGGGCCTCTGTATTTCGTGAAAAAAACGTTCCCCCCGCTGACAGGTCGGACCCACCAGCTATATCTTCGCACGCAAGGAAGTGCCTCCTTATTACACCCAAAAAATGAATACCCCCCTGCTAGCTGGGACCCACCATATTGTTGGGCTGACTTGTGGGCCTACTAAGTTGACGGGGACGGAGGGCTTTGTCAACTTAGTCAATACTCCAGTGACCGTATGATGTCCATCCAACGGCCATAGTGCTTCTTCAACCTCTGGTCTTCTTGCTCTAGTCGCCCAAAGCAGCGCCGGTCGTATCGCCTGCTCCTGCCTCCCGTGGTTTGGCTCTGCGTCGTCCCTTCCTAGGCCTCACCGTCGTCCACCACCGTGGTGCTCTCGGCCTTGGCGTGGTCAATGTGGTCAACGACCGACTTCCATCGGAAGAGTATCAGACGTGGAGAGGTCGACAGCTGGTCCGCGGCAACCGCAAGGAAGTGCCTCCTTATTACGCGGAAAATAATTATTCCTCCACCGACAGCGCGGACCCAATCGGACGGGCCAACAGTATTTTGCAAAAAATCATTTCCCGACTGCTTTGGGACCCACCGGACGGGCCACCGTATTTCGCAAAAAAAAGTTCCCCCCGCTGTCAGCTCGGACCCACCGGAAGTGCCTCCTTATTATGCACAAAAAAATGAATACTCCCCAGGCTAGCTGGGACACACCTTGGTGGGAGGCTGTCTTGTGGGCCTACTAAGTTGACGGGGACGAAGGGCTTTCTCAACTTAGTCAATATGAACGATTCTAGCTCCAGTGACCGTACGATGTCCATCCAACGGCCGTAGTGCTTCTTCAACCTCTGGTCTTCTTGCTCCAGCCGCCCAAAGCAGCGCTGGTCGTGCCGCATGCTCCTGCCTCCCGTGGCCGGCTGTGCTGCCGCGGAGGCCTCACCGCCCCCTACTATTCCCACCGCTGGCCACAATATGTGCTGTAATGCTAACAAAAGGAATATGGGCTCCAAAAAAACCTTAAGAATTAGCAAATGGGCTGTAAATTATTAGAAATAATGGCAGATGGGCTGTATGTTGTTTTCAACAGATTTGAGGCTTTCCTAAAAAAAGGTTGGCGCACAAGCAGTGACGGTTGGATGTCCATCCAACGGCCGTCGTGCTTCTTCAATCTCTGCTCTTCCTGCTCCAGCCGCTGAAACAAGCGACGGCGGGACTGCCTGCTCCCTCCTCCCCACGGCCGGTTGTCTTTGCTGTGCAGCCTCACCGCCCCACCGTACTCCCATCGCTGGCCTAGCCATCCCTCTACTCACCCACACCTGTTATTCTCTGGCGGCGGTAGACGAACGGTAAACCCTCGTCTGATCGTACTCCCCTCCGCGTGGGAAACAACTACCGAGTCTTCCCTCCTCCGTGTCGTCCCCTTCTTAGGCCTCGCCGTCGTCCACCGCCGTGGTGCTCTCGGCGCGGCGTGGTCAATGTGGTCAACGACCGACTTCCATCGGAAGAGTACTGTGCGTGGAGAGGCTGACAGCTGGGTCCACGGCCGCAACAAGGAAGTGCCTCCTTATTACGTGCAAAATAATTATTCCTCCACCTGACAGCGGGGACCCACCGGACGGGCCACCGTATTTCGCGAAAAAAATGTTTCCCCCCTGACTGCTGGGACCCACTAGCTACACCTTCGCACGCATGGAAGTGCGTCCGGGCAAAAAAAACGATTCGCCCCCCTGACTGCTGGGACCCACCAGCTACATCTTCGCACGCAAGGAAGTGCGTTCGGGCACAAAAACAAGTCGCCCCACATTGCTGGGACCCACCAGCTACATCTTCGCAGCAAGGAAGTGCACGGCGGTCGGGACTCACCTGGTCGAAACGTCGTGGCGTTGTCATTCTGGTCGTGAACGGTATGCGTACATATATCTTGGTGGATGTAGAGGCGTGCACGCGTAGCATGTACACGCACGCATGTGGCTGTGGTGCAAGAAAGAAAATACGGCCACATATGTGTACATACGGGCGGGGTCTCGAACGCCTACTCGCGCATACGTACGACGAGGGCTCGTGTACATGGCTAGGTCGGAACGGAGAAATAGCATCGTCGTCGTGTTCATGGGGAGGCAACGGAATTCGTCGTGTTCATCGGGAGGCAACGGAATGCGTCGTGTTCATCGGGAGGCAACGAAACGCGTGGGAGCCAACCGGCTGGGTCGGAACGGAATGCATGGTCGTGTTCATCGGGAGGGCTTGGACGGAACAGGCAATGGAAACGAGGCCTGGCGTATGGCAGAACGGAGGAAACGGACCTCCTACGTTTGGAACGGGGTCCTGTATATCGGGAGGGGTGTGGCGTACCGCAAAACGGACGAAATAGACCTCCTACGGTCGAAACGAGGGTCATGTTGATCGGGAGGGGTGTGGCGTACCGCAAAACGGAGGAAACGGACCTCCTACGGTCGAAACGGGGGTCCTGTTGATCGGGAGGGGTGTGGCGTACCGCAAAACGGTCGAAGCGGGGGTCCTGTTCATCGGGAGGGGTGTGGCGTACCGCAAAACGGGACTCCACGGGATACTATTTATCTCCACCGTTGACCTCCTCCAGCCTCCACGGGCTACCGTCGACCTCCTCCAGCCTCCACGGGCTCCTGTTCATCCAGCCTCCACCGCGCGCTACTCCACCGTCTACTGTTCAACCACCCCTCCACGGGCACCCCTCCACCGTCTTCATCGCTCATCCAGCCCTCCACACCACGGGGTCCTGTTCAACCACCCCTCCACGGCCGCCCCTCCACCGTCTACTGTTCATCGAGCCCTCCACACCACGGGGTCCTGTTCATCTAGAGGAAACGCCACCGCTCACTGTTCACCCCCCCCCCCCCCGCAACACTCACTGTTCATCCAATCGATCGGCTTCAGTTAGCAGCCACAGTGAAGGAATCATTCCATCGAGTTCAGTTAACAGCC
This sequence comes from Aegilops bicornis, assembly GCA_021605145.1. Lineage (NCBI taxonomy): Eukaryota > Viridiplantae > Streptophyta > Magnoliopsida > Poales > Poaceae > Aegilops > Aegilops bicornis. Next base: position 371,539,238 of record CM038669.1, on the reverse strand, counting down.
ATCGATCGATCGCTCGTGTTCAGTAACGCGTAGCCTGCACTGAAATCGCTCGGGTTCAGTTAGAGCCCAACGCCACGCACAGCAGCGTCACGTCTGAGAAACGCATCGCTCGGCCCCTGACCTCCCACCGTAACCGGCAACTCCCCGAAATTTTCCTCCCCCTCGCTTCTACCACGGTTTTTTCCGTCATGGACGGCCCAAAGAATGTCATGCAGCTTCGTCTCCGGCCCGCCCAGGACAAAAAGCCCATTTTCTGTCATGATTTTTTGTCATAGAAGTAGGATCCCACCACATAGATGATGATACCTGGTTTTGTCACAATTATCGTCATAGAAGTGTCATATGTATGACAGAATTTTTTTTCGTTCGGCCCAAAATGTCACGGATGTGTCTTATTTTTGTAGTGAATGTAGGCATGTATTCCGTATATAGTCATACGTGCTTATGGAAAAGAACGTGCATGACATCTTTTGTCCTACCCACCCGTGGCAGCGGGGTCCTATTGGAAACTAAGGGATATTAAGGCTTCCTTTTAATAGAGAACCGGACCAAAGCATTACCACTTAGTGAATACATGAACTCCTCAAACTGCGATCATCACCGGGAAGTGTCCCGACTATTGTCACTCCGGGGTTGCCGGATCATAACACGTAGTAGGTGACTATAACTTGCAACATAGGATCAAGAACACAAATATATTCATGAAAACATAATAGGTTCAGATCTGAAATCATGGCACTCGGGCCCTAGTGACAAGCATTAGGCATAGCGAAGTCATAGCAACATCAATCTTAGAACATAGTGGATACTAGGTATCAAATCCTAACAAAACTAACTCGATTACATGGTAGATCTCATCTAACCCATCACCGTCCAGCAAGCCTAAGATGGGATTACTCAAGAACGGAGGGGAGCATAATGAAATTGGTGATGGAGGATGGTTGATGATGATGATGGCGATGATTTCCCCTCTCCGGAGCCCAAAACAGACTCCAGATCTGCCCTCTCGAGGAAGAACAGGAGGCCGCGGCGGCTCCGTATTGTAAAACGCAATGAATCCTTCTCTCTTATTTTTCTCCCTGGACGTGAATATATGGAGTTGGACTTGAGGTTAGTGGAGCTCCGTGGGACCCACAAGACATGAGTGCGCACCCTAGGAGGGGGCGCCCTCCACCCTTGTGGATATGTGGTGGGTATCGGAGTCAAAACCGGTCAATCTCGGGTAGGGGGTCCCGAATTGTGCGTCTGAGGATCAAAGGTAACAGGAGACAAAGGAGATGTGATGTTTACCAAGGTTCGGGCCCTCTTACTGGAGGTAATACCCTACTTCCTGCTTGATTGACTTTGATGAGTATAAGGGTTACAAGAGTCGATCTACCTCGAGATCGTAATGACCAAACCCTAGCTGTCTAGCCTATATGAATTCTGATAGCCTCTATAGACTAAACCTTCCAGTTTATATAGACACTGGAGGGGCCTAGGGTTGTACAGAGTCGGTTTACAGAGAAAGGAAACTACACATCCGAATGCCCATCTTGCCATCCATGCAAAGGAGAGTCCCATCAGGACACGGGGAAAGGTCTTCTGCCTTGTATCTTCACGGCCCATCAGTCCGGCCCATGTTACACAAACCGGACACCCGAGGACCCCATAATCTAGGACTCCCTCAGTAGCCCCTGAACCAGTCTTCAGTGACGTGGTCTTCGGCACGTAGATTGTATTAGGCATTGCAAGGCGGGTTCCTCCTCCGAACACTTCAAAGCAGTCTTCTGAACAAAAGAACTATATCCAGCTCTGTATAATAATCACAACCCTCAACCACGAAGGAAAAGTACTCGATCAGAATGAGATCTGTCAACTGACAATATTTTTCGGCGAAACGCCACATCTGGCCTCTTTATCATTTCGAACCATTTTTTTGGCCTCCCGCTTCGCGTTCCGAGGCGCAACCTCCATTGAGATGTCTTGTCAAAACAGAGATTGTGTCCCCTTATCGCGGGATTCTCATCAATACGGGTTTGGGTAATCCAATCATGCCATTCGCTCGACCCCTTGGGAACAAGCGAGTTTTAAGGCTTGAGGGGGGGGGGGCTTGACATTCACTGCCAATAAAAGTGGATAAATATCCTATCTTTTACCCCATGCCTTCTTCCTTCCTCTCGCTTTCCCATCCTCGAGCTCCAGTAGCCCAAGCTTCAGTCTCTCCCACCGCCACCAGCCATGTCCGGATCCGGCTCACAGGGCAAGTGGGTGGCCTCCTCCATGACGGAGAAGGATGTCAAGGAGCTCCGGGAGGCGGGGTACCTGACTGAGGACGTCGCACACAGGATCCCTGCCAAGAAGCAGGTCATCCCCACCCGAGAGCCCGGCGAAAGGGAGGTATTTATCCCCCACTTCCTCCACGGGCTAGGGTTTCCCCTTGACCCTTTTTCCCTGGCCTCATGTTCTATTATGGGCTAGATTTCCACGATCTAGCCCCAAATCCCTTCCTCCACATCTCAGCGTTTATCGTTGTGTGCGAGGGCTTCTCCGCATCCCCCCATACTTCAGCCTATGGCTCAAGGTCTTCAATGTGAAGCTGAAGGTGGTCGACGGGAAGCATGCAAACTGCGGCGGCACCATGGTGAGCAAGCTCCCCGACACTACTTGGCCCAAAGGGGCTTTTGTGGAGACCGTCTTGGTATGGCAACAAGAGTGGTTCTACATCACCGAACCTAGCAGTGCCACATGGGCGGCCACTCCTGAGTTTAGGTCCGGACCGCAACGCGGCTTGTGTCATGGACCAACAAGGGTCTGGACTAGGGGTCGATCGATGAAGTGACGATGCTGCAAACGCGCATCAAAAATATCATAGACAAGAAGACCAGTCTCACTGACATGATTTAGGTGATGCTTTACCGTCGGATCCTCCCCTGCCAACGCCGACCTCTCCATATGTGGGAGTTCAACCCGGAGGGGCCGTGAACCCTGCAGTGGTTCTTCGGCACAACGCACGAAGAGATCTGGAAGCTGCTCTTCAAGGCCCAGAAGACATGGCTGGAGAAGACCAACGACATCGGCCTCGACAGTGCGCATCCGGCCACCCTGGTAAGCATTTATTTTCCGAACATAACTTAGTTCACAAATAAAAGGGTATGCTGAGCCTTCTACCCTCATTCAGGGCTGGACAAAGAAGGCAGAGCGGATCAAGTGTCCGGCTCCACTTCCCGAAAACCCAGCTGATCCTATGCTAATGAGGATGCTGGTCCCGGCGCCGTATCAGGCGCCGGAGAAGAAGGCCAAGAAGAAGAGCAAGGAGGCCAAAGGTGGCCTCCGCTGCAAAGGTACTTCGGACGTTGTGTCCGGGAAGACCGAAGCTCCCTCCTCCCACGAGGGAGATGGAGACGAAGAGGAGGAGGAGGCCGAAAGTGACTCTCCCCTTAAGGGGAGGAAGACGAAGAGGGCGGCCTTCATAGACCCAGAGGCGGAGGCGTCCAAGAGGGGGAAGATATCGCTCTCGGACGGCTCGAATTTGGATGCCGAAGCCATCCCCGAGCGGTGCTCCGGGACGAAGCCCCTGGCCGCATCGTAAGTATTCGAGGATGCTTTACACATATCCGACCTTTTATGATTGTAGTATAACATATTATATTGTGTATTTCAGTCCGGCCCGCGACCTTCCCGATGGCGGATTATGGGTTCCGCAAACCCTTGAGAGGTTCGAACTCTGGGTGCGCACGAAGAACACTCTCTCCCCAGCTCGCTCGCTAAACGATCCCACGACCTAACTCAAAGAACCCAAAGAACGAGAGACACAAGGATTTATCCTGGTTCGGGCCACCTTACAGTGTAATACCCTACTCCAGCTTTGTGGTGGGTTGCCTCGAGGGGCTGAGGATGAACTAGTACAGTGGATGAACAGCCTCAGGAGGTGAGGTGTTCTTGAGCTCGATGAGCTGGTGAGGTGGTCAGGGTAGAATGGCCCCGATTCGAGATCCCCTCGCTATGCTGGTGGCTAAGTCCTATTTATAGTGGTCTTGGTCCTCTTCCCAAATGTTAGGTAGGAAGGGATCCCACAACGGCCAAATTCGAAGGGAGACAACTAGTACAAGCTATCCTAACAAAAGTAGTTTTCACCTGTAAAAGGCTCTAGTGGTGACGCTGCCGTGGGCTCCAAGATGACCTCCGTCCTGGCGGTCTTGGTCTTGTTGCACCGATATGGAAAACGTTGACTGATGCCTCGGGACCCCGCGCCTGCGCTTGCCTCCTTAGTACCAAAGAGGAAACTGGTACACTGCGCCCGCTGGCGCCCACCTGGCCATGGTCGTCATGGCTCACGTCATGTGAGCCTCACGAGGTGCACCTTGTCTTGATATCTCCGCAACTCGGGAGCCAGCCTAGCGAGGCTGCCCCCAAGGGAGGCCTTGGTGTCGTCCGCCTCACGAGGCTTGGCCCCTCGCGAGGGTCTTGAGTTCTTGCTACTGAAGCTGGGCTGTACCGAGCCGTCGTTGGAGCCACGCCACGGGCCGCACGCATGCAAGTCTGGGCACCCCCGGTCCCAGAACGCCGACAGTAGCCCCCGAGCCCAAGGCGGGCTCGAACTTGGCTTTGAGGCAAAGCCAAAGGGAAAGTGCGAAGCGCCGCGGGCCCCAACCGCCTGCGGCCTCAGTTGACGCGTGGCAATTGATGGGACATGGGTGCCCCCACTTCCCCATGCTGCCTTGATATTCGCCGGCCTGGCGGTCGCCGTTGCCAACGCAGCTCTACCCTTGTTGTCTTGCTGCGTGCTCATCTGGCTCCTTCGCCTTCAAGAGAAACAGAGGCTTCCTTCCCAGGTCTGACACCGGCACCGGTTCTCCCAGTCGCCATGGCGCCGCACCCGAAGAAAGGAAGGGGAAAAACCAGTGCCTCGGCGGAATCACTGACGGCCTTCGAGCCCGCCATCGAGCGGTCGGTGGTAATCAATCTAGAAGGGCTGGGCAAGGTTCGAC